>CAMTDV010000017.1:39257541-40609625 GCA_947069175.1 Scalesia atractyloides | reverse complement strand
CTTAAAGCAGTTGATAGCTATCCAGAGCCAACCCTCTGTCTTAACCACTGTTGATCTTAAAGAAGCCATAGACCCTCTGTTTCAGCAACAAAAGCACTTCCCTGATCAACAACACAAACATCAAATGCAGGAAGTAAGAAACATGGTTGAAGCTAGATTCACGGATACAAGGGCAGACATTAAAGCTATAAAAGCTCATCTTCTCCAAACCACTGGTACTGCTCCACCTACAGTAATTTTTGTAAACACTGAAGGTGATGCCAAAAAAGGGGAGAAACCTTTGGGACAGAAGAAGCTTACAATAGATGATCAAATGGCAAAGCCAACAGTGGACATTCCCAAGCCAAATGGTTCAAAGAAAAGGGATCTAACTGATAATATCTTGGCCAGAGAAAATGAGAAGCAGAAAGAAAAGTGTATCTTGATGGCAAGTTATTGGTTGAGCAAAAGATTAAGCAGCAAAAAGAAAAGGAAGAGGTTGGTACCTCAGCAAAGAGGAGACCTGCTAGAAAGATAAGGCAACCAACATCCACACCTTCCAAAACTGAGCCTGCTATAAATCTAACCATTAAAACCTCCGCTCTCCAAAAATCAAGCACACTCACTTCAACTTCCATACCCATTTCCACCAAAGCAGATGTTACAGCAACTGTTGTGTCAACATCTATTGGTACAGCAGAGGTTGCAGCAGATGCAATCTCATCAACTACCATGGTCATTTTTAATACATCCACCCAACCTCTACCAACACCAACCAGAATTCCAACTCATCCATCATCACCTGAAGTCAAATTTAAAAGGAGAAGGACTACAAAGATTGTGAATGAAGAAGAGATCCTTCCTGCTCCTACTCCTTTATCATCACAACCACTGACCACCACATCAATACTTCCACCATCTTCAAATCCAACCACTGATTCCCTTAAAGTAATACCTGCAGCAAAGAAATATCCTCTTGATTTACCAGCAGTCAGGGCAGAAATTCTAAGCTTCTATTCTGAGGAAGACCTGACAAAAGAACTATATTATCTCTTGATGGCTACCCAAGACCTGCAAATGTTGATGATTATCTGGAACTCACATTGAAACAAGCAGAGGATATAGCAAAAAGAGACTCGGCTGGTAAAGTGATAGAGAGATACAAACCAACATGTCTTTTCAGCTAAGCAAAGCCAGGGTACTGCAAGATTTTGTCAAAGATTTGAGTAATAAGCTGTCAGAAAGGGAAGATCAGTATCTTAAAAATGAACTCATTGAACTTATCCTGAAGAACAAGCAATATAAGGAAACAAAGGCACATTTCAAGGATTGGAGTATAGATGAGCTGAGAGAAGAAATTAAAAGAATGTAAGAAATGCTAAAAGATCATCACAAGAAGCCAACTCCTCCTAACTGGGAAAAACATAAGAAAAACATGCCTGGAAGAGCTTTGAAGCTTAAGAGGATGAAAGAAGAATTGATACAAAATCACTATGGTTCAAGGAACCAAGTGATAAGGTGGGGAGAAGTCAGGGTGATTGATACGTATAAAATGTTAGAAGAGAGGCGGAAGAAAGATCCAAACATGCCTCCTAAACCATTTTACCCTCCAACAGATAATGTTCATAAAGCTCAACATTCTAAAAGGTCTATCTCATCATCTGTCCCCTCCATCCTTGCTTTCAATCAATTAAAAAGGCAAGAAAAGATAGATGAAGAAGACAAGAGAGTGTTTGAACACATCAAAGATGGGATTAAAAACATGGTTGACTATCACACAGATAAAGCTAGTGAAAAGCTCAACGCATATTTGAAAAAGATAGTTCAACAAAAAGCACTTTTAACCTCAACCAATAAAAGTCTTCCTAGAAAGCCAGAAGACCGAAAAATTCTAAAGTGGAAAGTCGAAAAAGGCTCCCACGAATTGACACTGCTCAAGTCTAATGGTGATGCTGTCAAGATTAGCATGGAGGCTACATATGAGCTAAATGCAGAAGACCTTCAAGATCTTTTGGATCTGACACTCGAAAAGGATGATGATGATGATGAAGTTTCTCTGAATTTTGAATTATAGTTTAAAGGCCAAATCAAAGATCTTCTGTTGAGGAATAAAAACCAAGAATAATCAAGTGTTTTGGCATCATCTGTTCCAGGGGAGATTGTTGGGATTGAACCCTAACAAAGGAACAGATGATATCAAAGCCAAATACACTTTCCAAGCTTTGGTTCAACTATCAGAGGTTACAACCTCTGATCAAACTTTACACTGCTTTCCTTAAACAACTGTTCCTATCATCTGATTGAATTAAGAAGCAAAGGTCTGCTAGAAGAAACAAGATCAGAGGATAGAGATCAGTGCTTAGACTAGTTTTACTTTATTCAATGTAACAGTGCTATAGCAGTGTTTTAGTTAGTTACAATTTTGTTAGCTGTCACTATCAACCATGACGTAACACAAGATGCTCTGTCGTTAGATAGTTAGTATAAATACGTGAACGTTGTAACAGTTAACTGGTCTTCCTGAAAAAGATCAATTCGCACTTTATCTTCTTCATTTCTTACTATCAAACGATTGTAATTGGCTAAGGGGGAGTTTGTGAATCACATGCAAAGTTTACCAGCTTGAAAGCATGATGGTGATGACAACAAACGACCGATAGCTTGTAGTAAAAGTTTTCCATTAATTCTGCTGCATATCTTTTATATTCAATCCATTAACCATCTTTAGAAACAAAAATACAAGTGATTCAAACTCAGATCCTGACAACCCCCAAGAAGGTCAGACGGCGGCTCAGGCGCCGGCCGGCTATATCACTCTGTTTTGGGAATACTTTTCCGATGGTAACTTCCGATTACCAACTACAAAATTTTTCATAGACCTCCTCGACTATTATCGGTTCCATATTCTCAACTGAACCCAATGGGGATGGTGAGAATAAAACACTTTGAATTTACGTGTCGATCCATGGATATTACATCGATTGTCAATCGATTATGGGTTTTCTATCAACTCCACTGTTCCTTGGGCTTCTATTCATTCCAAAAGCAACTTCCGGTGAAGATACTGCTGCTCACCCCCCCCCCCCCCCAAAAAAAAATCTTATCACGATTGGAAACATAATTTCTTTTTCATCAAATCTGGGGTGATCCATTTGAAAATGAACTTTCGAGGTGCTGAGGACATTCCCTTGGAAACAATGTCTATTCCTCCTCATGAGGTACGGTACCAAGATCTAAAGGGAATTCCGACTATTCCGCTATTTGAGCGAGCACTGGTTGCCGCCGGCATGAGTTTGTTGTGGAAGGCGGACCGTCGTTATAAACCGGTGTATATGGAGGGTGAAAATCGTAAGTGTTATTACTTTGACTATGTATCATTTGCGCAGTATGTTAAGCTCCTTATTAATGCACATGTTTTGCAGGAGTGGTTGTGTATGTGGTCGCATACAAGAGAGAGAATGGAAAGATGGTTTGCATACCGTTGGACCCCAAGGAACCAACTTGGTATCAGCAAATCCTGGCAAATTTTGAACTTCCCAAGGATGAAGACCTTCATGCGCAACCTGCGCCAGGTGTCGGTAAGTGTTTTAACATATACTTCGCCTGGGTAATATTACAATATTACTCTTTGCTTATACTGCGCTTGGGTAATATTGCAATATAACTCTTTGCTTATATGGCGCTTGTTTGACTAGGTGACTTGGTAAATTTGGGCATAGGCCCGATTCGAAGAAGAAAAGACGCGCAGGTCATGTTGCTTTTGTAACCAAGAAAGCAAATGCGCCGAAGGTGGAAACGAAGAAAGGTACGCGCTTTGTATCCGAATCTTGGTGTGATTATGTAGTGGTGTCTGATTCCCTGGAGGGACTTGCGCCTGTAGGTTTGAAAAAAACCTAAGGCAGAGCCTTAGGAAAACGCAGACATCCCTGCACCAAACCCTGATGATCCGATTGACTTAGACTAGAGCTCGGAACCTTCAAAGAGGACACCTGAGAAAAGAAATCTCCCAACAGACGACACTGTTGCGCAACCTCCCAAAAAGATTGCTAGGAAGAAAACTATCAGGAAACGGGAAAATCTTGATGCCTTTGCAGCCAAATTTTCTCCTGGTAAGCTTTAGAATTTGCTCCTGTGTCAAATCATAATACTTACATAAATAATGTTTGCAAAGAAAACTAGAACATCATTTCCTGTCGCGGGCCTTCCGCCATCTGTGACGGAAACTGTGCGCGCCCCATCACCTCCACCTGAAGCTGGTAGAATATCTCCGGCTAGAGATGAAGGGTTCAGTGCTTTTGACGCGGAAATTGTTGGTACTGATGCTACAAAACCAGCTCTCCTCAAAAAGAAAACATTATCATGCCCAGCTCCCTCAGAAGGGAGAGAACGTTAAAGTTGATGAGCAAGTTGAGGGATTACTGAAACTATTCCTGCGCAAATGATTAAAGAACCTATTGCGGAGGTTGCTACAGAGAAAAAAGCATATACCTCTGGCGCTGAAAAAGTCCAAGAGGTTGAAGATGAGTCCCCTATCCGCCCCGATGAGACACCGGGTGACTATTACTACCGTTCATATTCGGAGAAATGAGCTGCTGAAGTGCATTCTCCGATATGGAAGTTGAAACAGGGTGACAGGTTCACCAATTAGCAAGCTTGCAGGGAGTGGTTTAAGGGAGTTTTTCCTCCGGCGGAGGTTAAAGCTCAAAATGAACAGGTGCATGAGCAGACATAGCGTTCGTATTTACAAGCTACTGCCACCTCCGCATCTACCACCCACCAGATTGTAAGGGAATGGCGAAGCATGAATTGGGAGTGGGAATATTTTGAAGCCTTAATGAAAGAGACAATGGCTAAGCAAGCGCAGGTGGCCCAACAAAAAGAAAATCTTGAAGCCGAAAAGGCTAAGTTTGCAGATTTGCAAAGGACCGAGGAATGTTCGGTACTGGGCTGGAGAAAAAAGGCAAAAGCTGAAGCTGCCACACTTGCGGAGGAGCGCAAGTTGTTGAAAGAAGCTTGTGAGAGGAATAACAATGAGAAAATAACCCTTCAAAACGAGGTAGCCAACCTCAAGGCGGAGATTGAGAGGTTGAAGAAAGAAAAAAATGATGCAATTGTTGCAGTTGAGGAAGCCCGGTCTCATCGGGAGCGCAGCGAACAGAAAGAGGTAGAGACTAGCGCAACTCTTGTCTTACGAAATAAAGAGATTGCCGAACTTATCTCTTTACTGTTTGACCAGGAACAAACAAAAGCGGAGCTTGATGCTGCCAAAAGAGACTTACAATCTGCTCAAGTAGAGAAGGCTCAGATACCGTGCCACCTATCTGAAAGTGAAGAGAAGATCCAACTATATGAGGTGGAGATAGGCGCGGATAAAAAGCGTGCGGAGAATGCAGAGAAGAAATTTGAACATGCCGAAACGGTTAGAAGATTTTGAGGCAAAGCGTAGCATATGGTATGTAAAAGAGGTTGAAAAGAAGCGAAGATGCACATCTAAAAAGGAAACTGTTGTTGGTTCATCGTCATTTGCTCCAAAGAAAAAAGCAGAAGACCACAGTCAGAACAGGGTTAGTCGATGAACCAGAGATAGAGGAAATATGGCCGGAAGTTGAGGAAAATATTGAGAATGTTGAGGAAACTATGGAGGATGTTACCGCTGAGATTGAGAGACAGGAATTTGGAGGAACTGAAGGAGGAGATGGTGGAGATAAAGGGTCGTCCTCCTCAAGTACATATACTGAGGATAGGATTGCAGGCGAAAGGGAAAGAGAGAAAGAAAAAGAACTTAAGCGTTAGGAAGGCGAACGTAAACGTGTGAGGAACGAAAGAGAAAAGGGGTTGGTGATGATGATGATGCATACGAGCCGTCTGATTCTGAGGAAGATTTGACAGTGGTGAAGCCTGCTAAGAGGCCAGCTAAGCGAGCAAAGAAAATAGTGACTAGGCTGCAGCAAATCCTATAGGTTCTCCAGCTACACGTCCTAAGTACAAGTTGAGAGTGAAACCACCAGCAGCTCCAATGATAACGATAACAGTTGAAACTTCTGTTCCCACACCTCCATCACCATCACCACCACCTCAACCCTCTCCACAACAACCACCAATCACTACACCACCTCAGTCTCCTCCACATCCATCACTTGCAAAACAACCAACTCCACAACCAACTCCTCAATCACATCCAACTCAACTTCATCCACAGTCTTCAAGAGGAACGAGGTTGGAAGATCAGTTTGATTTTGACTTCGGTAATATTCCAGGAGGAGAAGATTTTCCTTCTGACATGTTCAACGAAGGAGTGATTAAAAATTTTGAAGGTCAGATAAAAGAACATGAAGCTCGAATCAAGTTTCTGGAAGAGGATAAGCAGAGATTGCAAGAACTGTTGAAATACCCGGTGAATGATAGTGAGAAGTTTCGGGAGATGCATGAGAAGGTGTTGGAGAACGGAAAGATTATCAAACGTTATGAAGCAGAAAACATGAGTTTGAATATGACGATAGCTACTATATCTGCAAAAAATGACAGGTTACACCTTGTAATGAAAGTGTTGGAAACAGAGAAGGCTAAGAACGCTAAGAAGTTTGATATGCTCTCAAGGTATTGGGAAAACGACAAGGCATCAACTTTGAGGCAGAATTGGCTCAGATTGAGATAGAAGAAACTCAGGCAAGGGCAGAAGAACATCAACGCATTATAAGAGAAGAATCTGCCAGGCAAGGGAAAGGAAAGGAAAGGCTCCTATGATTGAGACTCCTCTGAGTGGATCATCAGATCCTGATGTTGATTCTAGTGCTCCTGTCTCTGAAGCTCAACACATTGAAACCGGACCTTTTGCTATTGTTCCTTATGTTTAAGTTGCTGATAAAGAGCCAGAGACAAGGTTTGTGGTTGTTGATGAAGGAGTTATCATTCCTCAGACTCTTACAAAGGAGAAGATCCTAGAAAAGCGAAAGTTGGCAGCTGAGGTAAATGATATGGTAGATGAAGTGTATGATATCATTGTGGATCAAGGGTTTGATGGTGTAAAAGACGTACTTTTTAATGAAAATATTAACCTTGATGTGTTCTTGAACGACTCCTTTTATGAGTTAGTTGATTCACGGGTACAGGGGGAGTCAAAGGCTGAAGATTCTACCGTGCCAAAGCCAAAAGTGATCTACTTGGAACATGATGTTGAAGAAGGGGAGTTTATGCACAACTACTCAAAGGAAGAAATTGCAAAGATGTTGGGTGTTAACAAAGATTCCTTTGATTTCGATTTTGAAGAAGATTTGAACAACATAAGTGCTTTACATCCGAATGATTACATATACGAGCATGTTCCTGAAGCTGATAATTATGATAAGGTTGTCGTGGAGGATGATTCTGATGAAGATACTAATGCTGGTTATTCTGGAGAAGGAACGGATGACTTCCCAACCTTCAACGAGATGTTTTCTGAAGCAATTGAAGATTTGCTCAAAAGAAAGTTGAAGAAGCTGTCAAAGAGGGCAATATTCCAAAACACCCATCACGTGAGGAGATTGCTGAAATGAAGAAGAAATGGTTTAAGGAAATGTCTGCTTAACGAAAGTATAAATGTCCCTTAGCTTTCTTTACCAGAGATCCAGATATTTCTCTTGGGACATAATCAGTTGGGGTTGGATCGAGGAGTTGAATGTGTATACAATCAAGAAAGAATATGGCGTGCAGTACTTCAGATACTTAAAAGATATTCAGACACTGCCATTTTGGGATGTTAAAGAGTTGGCTCAAACCAAAGTTTTCAATCTGAAGATCCGGTTTCATGATCTGAGTCTGTGGAAACTAATCAAGTATGAAGTGTTACATGATTTTCCTCGCTGGAAGCCACACATTCCTAAAAAGATAAAGATTGATCCAATTACAAAGGAAAAGGATGTTACTCTGCATATAAAGAAGCCACGAGTTATGAAGAACATGCCTTTAATGAAGATGGAACAATATTTCTACAAGATCTTCATATGGTGGCACTATGATTCTGGAACAGGAGAAGCGGTAATTTGTGTACAACCTGATGAAGATTCATGGAAGATCTCTGATGTGCTGTCAGAATATGTGATCGCACACAAAAGAATATATGGCTTATGGAGAGGAATCCGTGTACTAGCCTGATGTGGCTAGTTAACTGCTCTAAGAAAGATATTGAACGCTTATTCTATGTGAAGATCAGCTATGAGAATAAAGACAACGAGCAGGCGTTGCAGTTCCAGAGAGTGGTAAATGTTTGTTATGCCAATGATATTAATTCGGGAAAGACATGGAAAACTGACAGGAGGAAGATAGAGGATAAAGAGCAACGAAAGAAGGATCGAAAAGAAGCAAGGATTGCTGAGACTGTAAAAAAGTCAGCAACTAGAAGATTTCAGTTTGGGAATACATACAATAGACCTCCTCCTATCGATCAAATGCCAAGTTATTCTGAGGAACGTCGGAGACCACAGACGTACTTTTTTGGATGATAACGTCAAATTAGAAAGATTTTTTTGAAGACTGACCAAAGAGTACGGCAATATCCAATGGGGAGTTTGTTGATGCAGATTGTCTATCGCCTAAATCTACGATCATGTCAGTCGTATAATAGGGCTTTGTAAATGTCAGAAACTTAGTTTACTTTATTTAAAAGTCTTTTTGTACGAATTGTGTTTTTTCGTACGAGTGATAATTGTGTCGTTTCGTACAAAATCCCCAATCCCTTGTGCGATATATGTTTAGTATAAATAGGGGACTTGGGTGTTTGTGTTTGAAAGCTGTTTTTTGGTGTGACTGAGGTAAAGCCCTATCCGTTTAGCGTTTGTATTCATTCCACAATTAATCAATACAAGACGTGACATTTAAATAATAGATCTAATTGTTTGTCAAAATTGCTACAATGAATTCCGTCTCTGTTAGTTAAGTCAAGTCGGTCCGGTGCTCATCGTGAAGAGTCGGTCCTACCAGCACTCACACCCGCGTCTGTTATTTTCTGAGGCAACTTAACCACAGCAGAACACTCCTCACTAAGAAACACAATCGAAATCTCCCCCAATCGTTTCTTGTTGGACAAGAGGTCCTTCAAGAACTTAGCATATTTAGGCATATGTTGTAGTGCCTCTACAAATGGGAGATTTACCTTGAGTTGCTTGAACAAATCAAGGAAGTGACCATACTCTTTCTTTATCTTCTGAGACTTAAACCTAGCGGGGTATGGCAATCTATTAAACTCTCTCTTAACTACTGTCTCCTTAGGAGGGCTCTCTGGCTGTGCTGTACTTGCTGGGTTGAACCTAGATTGCACCTTGCCATGTTGAGCCTCCATCTTGATTTCCTCATCGACCGACTCTTCTTCTACTACCAGTGATGGTTCAACAACTCCCTTAACTACCTTCCTTGGCTCTATCACCTTTTCTAACTCAAGCCTATCATCAACAACACTTGTACTCCTACCTCTCCTGGTGAACACGGCGTTCACGTAAGCATTTGGGTTAACCTGGGTGGTGCTAGGGAAAGTACATGTACGTCTATCCATGGTTGTAAAACAAGGTTTCCAAGGCAACTACTCCCCGAGTAGTCACTACAAAATAGGCTGCCGATGCGACTTTCTTCGACTCCGCCTAATTAGTCATAGTCGGTCAAACGCGGTCAACCTCGGCCAGATTCGGATCTAGTAGGTCAACTCGAGCCTAGTTTGACTTAAATAATAATAAAATATAATTTCTATGCCTATCATATTAAAGAATGAATATCATTTTCATGTATTTTGTTATAAAAATTAGTAATTTTATGTTATTTCACATATATTTAATCTCTAAAAAGTAATTTTTTTATAATTTAACATGTCCAAGTACTCCCCGTGTACTCTCCGCCTAGAACGAGTACTCTCAACTCCGCAGTCGACCGACTAGGGAGCGCCTAGCGACTTTTGCAACCATGGGTCTATCAGTAAGTCTACTAGCCGTCTCACCTACGATTCTTTCTAAGTTCTGGAGAGCCGCACCCTGGTTCCTAAACATCAGGTCAAACTTCTGATTCTTCTTATGTTGCTCCTGATATCTATTCTCACCCTGAAGGACTATGGATTCTAACAACTTATTTGTCCCATTTTGGTTAACCTCATTCCTCTTAAAAACTCGCTAATATCAGGTTGAACCTTACTTCCACTCTGTCCTTCACTAGAGCCTTGGAACAGACTCTGGCGGGGCTGAAATCCAGGGGGATTCCCACTCCTCCAGTTCGTGTTCTGTCGTGGCTGCCATCTAGAGTGGTAACTCTGACCTCGAACTGAATTTTGGACAAAACTCACATCCTCAGTAGAACCTAGAGGGCAATCTAATGTATCATGTCCACCCCTACAAAAATCACACTTAGCAGTCAATTTAACCTGAATATCCTTCATCATTTTCCCTAAGGACTCTACTTAGGCCGCTAAAACAGTACTCACATCTATAGTATGGATTCCTCTGGAGGCAACAGGAACACCCCCAGAATTGGGCTCGGTATATGTACTAATGGCTAAGTCCTCAATCATCTCTAAACACTCCTCGACAGTTTTGGTTTTCATCATGTTATCGGGCAGTGGTATCAAGGAGGCGTTTTGTCGCTTCTGAAACTCCATTATAGAATTTCTCCATGATCCTCCAATCCTACATGCCATGGTGAGGACACTTATTGAGAAGTGCCTTGAGGCGGTCCCATGTCTCATAAAAAGATTCCCCAGGCTGCTCGGTAAAAGCATAAATCATGTTCCTAAGACGAGCTATCTTCGCTGGGGAAAGTATTTTTGTAGGAACTTAGTGTGAAGGTCAGTCCAGGTGGTGATAGATCCCTGTGGGAGGGATTCCTGTTAGTGCACTATCCGTGTGGCCATAAATAGAATCTAAATATGTAATGTCTAGTATCTTGAGTCTGTATCATATCGGACATAGGTTTCGCTAGGTTGTGTTAGGATTGGTTAGACCAGGTTAGGATTTGGTACGACACGAAGAGAGCAGGCGTGATCGAGAATGATGTCCAGGGGCGGATCTATGGCTAAGAAGGGGGTTCCTAGGAACCCGTTCGGTTCGTAATTTATAGTGTTAAGTTATATAGAAAATACACAAGGAACCCCTTAATATTTTGTTGTGGAACCCTATAACCAAATCAATTTAGTGGTCAAATGGTAAAGCGCGCACCGAATATCATAGACGTCTCAGGTTCGAGCCTTGTAAGGCGTGTTTTTTCATTTTTAAATTCCAATTTGTTGATTTAAAATTCTATCAATATCAGTGAAAATATGTGGCATGCCAACTGCATTTAAAGCTGTTTAATGCTCTTGCTTACCCTCCTAACTACGAGATAAACTTGTGGTTAAATCAAAAGAAAATATGTGGCAATTAAACTGCATTTAAAGCTGTTTAATGCTCCTGCTTACCCTCCTAACTACAAGATAAATTAGTGGTTAAATCAAAAGAAAATAAAAATGCCAAATATCATCATTTTATGGTTAGAAGATGAATAAGGAAAAAAAGAGTAAGAAGGATGTGCTCTTCTCCATTCTACTAACAACACATGTCTATCTATTAATAACAAATATATAAGAATGTGAAACGTAACAAATATATAAGAATGTGATCAAGTATTTATAAGTAGCATTTTCTTTTGAAGAACCATGATGAGGCTTTCTCTATAATCTTTTTAGGTATAAAAAAGAAGACATTCTTTTTGTATGCTTGTAAAGACCATTCTATATGTGTTATTCTAAATGTGTTTTTACGATTTTTTTTCATTGTTGTATCCTATTTATTATGTGATAAATCTTACCTGACCCGAACTGTCGAACCGACCCGTATTTTTTATGTTCAGATATATGATATTGGAACATTTGAAAAAGTGAACCCCTTGGAAAAAAAAAATTGGATCCGCCACTGATGATGTTTATGTGATGATATCTGCATCATCTTACATCATCACAAGTTAAAAAGTTTATTAATGCATGCTTTCATACATATCAGTGAAGACAAAAAAAAAAACAATCCATACGATCATCACAAGTTCAGTCGAAGATGATATAACGAGTTCGCGTGAATTGCATGGTTGTATGAACTTCGGCCGAAGTTCATGCATGTTCTTCTATAAATATCAAGCAACACAAGAACAGATCAACAACTTCGCTGAAGAGCTCCTCAAGAACGCTCATACGGCTCCGAGCTAGATCGAGTAATTTTGTAACGTAGACGTCGAAACTCTGTCCGGTTGTCGTTTGATACGTAATAAACGTTGATTATTTACGAATCGCTGTCACGATTACGGTTCGGTTTAACGGATTCCGCACGTTAAACCGGATTAAACGTGGAGCTTGTGTTCTTCGGTGAACCGATCCGGACCTTTAATTGGTATCAGAGCTTCGGTAAGCTCTGCGTGTAATCATTGTTCGAATCGGACGAGTTTCGGTGTATTCGAATCGTTTTTGGTTGAATTTCGGTGATTTTCGGTGAAAGTTTCGATCATTTTGGACAATTTCGGACATTTTCGGTGTGTCGTGTGTGTTTTACAGAGAGATTTGGTGCATTTTGGAAGAAATTTTGTTCATTTCGATCTTCTTTGGCAATTTCGGTTTGTTTTGGATTGAATATTTGAACATTTCGAACATTTTTCATAAGATTTCAGATTGTTTTCGGTTTGAATTTACATATTTTGAACATGTTAAATAGAAGTAATCAACTGAAAAACAATCTGAATCTGCTGTGTTTGTTCATATGCAACACTAACTGATGTCGAATTTGAATCGAAATCGAAATCGAAGTCACAGTTTTGCTTAGATCTGAATCGAATTTGCTGATGTTGTTTGCTATGTTTTAGGAAGATTTAGGATAGGATGAATCTAATTGATGATCATCGAGTTTGCTGATAATGTGTTTAACAAAGAATATAAAGTGATTGAATGTGAGTTGTTGATTGAAAATAAAAAAATGAAATCGTATTTCTTGAGAGTTTTGCGAAGAAGAAACTATTTTTATTGTTGTTTCTTGTTAAACGAATAGAAAAGATCTTGATTTGCATCGAAGTTGCTGCTTGTTGGGTGGGATATTCAGTTTGTGCAGAAGCAGCAAGTTTGATTATAAGTGACGAACAGAATTTTCATATAGTGAGATTGCAGGTTTTGATTGTGGAAAGAATTTATTAGCGACGGTTGAAAGTGCTAAAAAAATTTTGATAAGATGTCGGCTGAGTTATCATAAAAAAATTAGGGTAAACTTTTAGTGACATGTGTGTTTCAAGAAAAAATTAGGGTTTAATAAAAAAAAATAAACTGAAAAGTGACGTTATGATTGACAGTTCATAAATACTCAAAGTCTAGAGAATTGTTGTCAAGTTTAGGATTGTTTTTTTTAAGATAAAAATCCATTCAAATTTTTTCTTTCTAGTTGGTGTTTCGTAAAAATCTAATCAAATAAAAAAAAGTCAAAATTACGAAAAAAAAAAAGTTGACTGAAATTTCTTTTATCAAGTTTATAGAAACAGTGGACTGTTTGTGATTTTGTGTTAAGAAAATTTGATTGCGTTTGGACTTTGTGGACGTTATTTGGACTTGTGGACGTTATTTGGGCTGGTATTATTGATTGAGTTTTGGTCTTTGGGCTTGAACAAAATATTCTTATTGGGCCGAGATTGTTCAAGTTTGGGTTTTAAGTGTGAATCAATTAGTTTAAATTTAAACCGGGTTTAAATAAGTGAACCGAATCATTTGAGTACAATTTGGACTTTGATTTCTGTGTGAGCTTCTAGCGTGAACTGGGCTTTGACTAAAAGTTTGATTTTGGTTTATTAGTGAGCATTTGTGGGTAAAGATTGTTGCAAGTATTGGAGTGTTTCGAGTTGAGATTTTTGAACCAAGTGGTTTAACAAAGAAATTGTGTTTAAAATGTTTGACGAAATAAATGATAAGCTTGAAAGAATAAATGATTGGTTTCATGGTTCTTGGTATTTGAGGAATGAAGATGAGAAAAAAAAATACTTGAGTTAAGAGATTTGAATATTTTTTATGTAAAAAAGATGAATCGTTGAATCAATTAAAAGAATAGTATGATAAATTACTTGACAATTGAAAAGGGTACAAGATAAGAATGTCAAGTGCTGAACAGATATCAAAATTTGCAGAAGCGTTACCTTTAGAGTGGGATGAATTTTTGATTGAATTGAAAAAGGATTCTAGATTTTCAAAGTTTTATCTAAATGAGTTTTTCAATGAGCTTCAAAAACACGATAGAGAAATTTCAAAGAAGAAGAAAGCTTTGGTTAAAAGATAGAAGAGAAGCTAGATAAAGTAAGTTTGGATGTGGTTCTTGAAGCAGAAGAATCAATATATGTCTTGGTGCAAAATATGTTATGAAATATGATATTAAGATGGGTTGTTATATCGATGAAAACATGAATCATCTTGTTGACTTTACTAAAAAAATTTCTATAGGTACATTCAAGACAGATTCAACTTTAAAGAATGAAGAATTTAAGAAAAAAATTGTTGACAATACTCACCAAGAAAAATTTAAACAAGATGAGTCAACTGAGTTGTTACAGAACGGTGAAGTCAAAGAATCAAGTGCATCAACAAATGAAACTTCAAGTTCTGAACCTGTGTGCTCAAATTGTGAAAAATCCAGATCTGATAATGTCAAACTTATGAAAGATGTGGAGAGTTTGACATTACAAATAAAGAATTAAAAGATAATGAAAAGGTTTTTGAAAATAAAACAAAAATTTTAGAAAATGAAAAATCTGTTTTTGAAAAAATTTAATATTGAAAATCAAAAAGCAATAAGTTCTTATCTTGAGAAAATAACTCAACTTGAAAATGAAGTTGAGAATGCTAAAAATAAAATTGTTGATTTAGAAAAGAAGTTGAAAGGTTTTGTGACATTGTCATTGATTCTAGATCATATATGTCCAAAACCGATCAATGAGAATAAAAAGGAAAACCCAATAAGTGACAAGATCACAAATTATGACAATGTCATAATTGAGGATTGTGATGATGATACCAATGATGAAAATGATAAAAATGAAATATTTTTGAAACTAAAAGAAAAATTTCAAGAAACTGTTCTACAATCTACTGAAAAAGGTGAATGCTCAACGCAAAAACCTTCTAAGCAGAATGGAGAACAAAAACAAAAGGAAAAAAAATTTAAGAATCCTAAAAATTTTCAAAACAAAAATAAAAGTTCATCGGTACGATCATCCAATCATTATAAAAATTCACAAAATTTGAAAATCAAAACTCACAAAAATTTGAAAATAAGTGGTGCAGGTCGGACCACAGTGCTTCAAAGTCAAATCAAGTTGTTAGAATAAGCAGGAAAGATGACTACTACACATCAAATCAATGTTATGATTAGAGTGTATGGTTTGATAAAGAAGATAGGTGCGATGACAGGGTGTGGTACAACTGTGGAGTAAATGGACACATTGCTGTTAACTGCCCGAGAAAGAGATTTGATACGAGAAGATGCTATAATTTCAAATTAAAGGTCATATTTCCAGAAATTGTCCGATAAATTCGAAGAGAAGTTCGCTAGATAAATTTCAGGGGGAGAACAGAAAAGCTGCGAAGAAGACAGTAAAAACAGAAGAAAAGTCCAAAGAACAGAAAGTGAAATTATCGCAAGGGCAGAAAGACAAATTGAGGAAAAAGAGAAAGAAAGTTAGAGAGTATTTGGAAAAGATTTTGTCCTCGGATATGAGCGTTTCAGATTTAAGTTCTGGAGAATCGTTATACTCTATAAAGAGTGATCAGTCAGGTAAAACGAATTCATCAGATACAAATCTGAGGACAAAAAAGAGAACAGTGAATAAATCGATTAATCAAACAGTTAAAGAATCAAAGAAAGTAAAATTTTCAGATAAAGTTTTTATCAAACTGTTTGAATATAAAAGAGAAAGTGAGAGGTTGTTTACTTCAGACGTTAATGAATTTGGTAAATCTAAATCCAAAATGGATTGGGTTCCAATTCAAAACTGATTAAATTTGTTTGAATGTGCAGGATAACCAAGCTTCAAGCAAAACGTCATTCCAGAAGCAGTGGTTGTTCAAGCAAAGAGACAGGAGTGATATTCCACACAAACAAAATGATAGTCTCGTGTTCACATTCGTAAAAAAAGTCATTAAATGGTTAAAATGGAAGATTCTTATTTTCGTTCGAAAAGATGTTTTCAATTTTAGGAGGAGAAAAAATTTTAAAATTGTCAAAATCAAAAATTTATGTAAAATTGAATAACATCATTTCAAAATTATTTTAGATAGATAAAATTTTTCAAAAAACCAAAAACAATAGAAAATCTCAAAATGTCAAAAATATTGAAAAACAAAAATAAGATTACTTGTGCAAAAAGAGGAAATGATAGTATATCACTGGACTATCAGTGCATGCTAAAGATATGTATTGTTTAAAATGGTTAAACAATCTCACTAAAGATGTGTCGGTAGACTCAGCTAGACTAGTAGTTTTGCGAAAACGATACAAACTTAAATAGAAAAGCCTAGTTCTAGTGGGAAACGTGATTGAAAGCATAGTACTTAGTTTTGTCCTTCGTGAGTGTGTACCTACTCGGTAATCGCTAAATGTTGCAAAGCATAAAAACCGGTCAGTTTGTGAACTTTCACAACTTACTAAAAAGTCACTGTGATTGGGTTTTCATTTTCAAAAGATTTAAACTTGTTTTATTTCTTTATTTTGTTTAAGCACTGGACATCCTCTGCGTATACGAAAGTATCGAACTGGATGTTAGTGCCTGAACGGTTCTGCTTTATTTTACTTGGTGTTTCGTTTAAATCTTGGATCACCTCTGCGTATATGGGAATATCGAACTGGTGATTAAGAGTTAAACAATTTCAACTTTTTTTTATTTCTTTTTTAACATTGGACTTTCTCTGTGTATCGAAAGATTCACCTGATTGTTGATGTTTAAAATTCTGCGTTATATTCGCACAAATCACAGTTGATAACAGTTTAAAGGCATTACTGGAGTCGGTGTATTACATGATGAGGGGATATGCTAAGATCGTGGGGTCCATAAGAACTTAGTGCAAATTAATGTATCTTAACGTATCAGTAAGCATTACAAAAGTTTCTAGATTGAGTTTAAGTGGACAACAATACCGTCAATCCATGTGAATTGTTTAAACTGAGTGTTTCATAAAGGTCAACACTGCAGCTAATATGTCTCAGTTAAACTGATATGATCCTCTAGCACGTATTCTCACGAAAATATAAACTGTAAATATTACATTTCAGATTGTTTACATTTCTGCATTCAATATTAAAAATCCAAAAAGATTTTCTTTCAAAATCTTCCATGGTAACCTGATAATTTTGAATGTGAGTCGGACCAACGAGACTGTTAAGAAACTGTTTGTGTGTGGATACGTGGGTTTGTTCTTAAACGTCAAATATTAGAGATTCGGAGCATCATTCAAGGGGGAGACTGCGGTTTCTCTTAAAGATGTTTTCCAAGGCAGTTCAAGACTAAACATCACAAATTTCTAGCTATATCCAAGGGGGAGACTGTTAATGCACTATCCGTGTGGCCATAGATAGAAATCTAAATATACATGTAATGTCTAGTGTCTTGAGTCTGTATCATATCGGACAAAGGTTTCGCTAGGTTGTGTTAGGATCGGTTAGACCAGGTTAGGATTTGGTACGACACAGAGAGAGCAGGCGTGATCGACAATGTGATATCATCACATTTATGTGATGATATCACAATTTTTGCATCACAATACTGCATCATCTTACATCATCACAAGTTAAAAAGTTTATTAATGCATGCTTTCATACATATCAGTGAAGACAAAAAAAAAACAATCCATACGATCATCACAAGTTCAGTCGAAGTGAAGATGATATAACAAGTTCACGTGAATTGCATGGTTGTATGAACTTCGGCCGAAGTTCATGCATGTTCTATAAATATCAAGCAACACAACAACAGATCAACAACTTCGCTTAAGAGCTCCTCAAGAACGCTCATACGGTTCCGAGCTAGATCGAGTAATTTTTAACGTAGACGTCGAAACTCTGTCCGGTTGTCCTTTGATACGTAATAAACATTGATTATTTACGATTTGTTGTCACGATTACGGTTCGGTTTAACGGATTCCGCACGTTAAACCGGATTAAAAACGGAGCTTGTGTTCTTCGGTGAACCGATCCGGACCTTCAATTCCAACCAAGCAGCGGCCTGGCCTGTCAAAGAAAATGGAAAGAGACGACACTTGATGGCGCTTTCAGTAACACCAGTAAGCTGGAAGGTGTCGTAGACCCTAGAGAATCTAGTGAGGTGAGTGTGTGGGATCTTATCACGAAGCCCATGAAACTGGACATTTTGAGCGATGGTGTTAATCAGAGCAGGAGGAGTGGTCCAGTTATTAGCCTCAATAGTGGGTTGAGTGATACTTGACCGAATGTGGGTAGGTGTGACATTTATCATATCAGCAACAGTTCTACGAGCAGCCATATCTACGTCAGAATCAAGATTAAATTCAACTTTGGGGACCCTAAATTTTAGCTGGCGTAAGCAACAAGCGTCGGTGGAATTCGGATTCCGGGCTAATAGAATGAGGAATCTTCAGGTGTGCCAGAAGAACGAGTGCGCATAAGCTGAGAAGCAAATGGCACGAATCACTAGAAGACTAGAAACGGAAACTAAACTATTTTTTGGATTTTTTGGTTTTTATATTTTTTTTGGATTTTTAATTTTTAACTAAAGAGAAAAAAATAAAAAAATAAATTAATCTAAGAAAGCGGTAAAGTGACTAAATCACCGACTCAGGTCGTCCTCGAAAGCGCTCTGTAAAGGATGCACGGGGTGGTGACTCTAATTAGGTTCTAATATGGTTTGCTAAAAATCACAAGAAACCTAAGGTAATTCACTCTCGGGCAATTAACACCTAACCCGTCTAATGATTTAGACAATCCGACATCTAATCTCCCATCGGTCTCAAAGATGGTAGAATATTTAATTACTAAATAGTTTATTAATCTGTTCCTAGGTTTACTACGTCTAGCAACCACAACATTTAGTCGAAAACACAAAGTTAACGAAATCACCTAATGCTAGATTAAATTGATACTCAGTTAATTTTAACCAAAATAAGGTGGAACAAAAATAAACTATCAATTATTAAATACACATATACATTAGAACCATGACAAGAGCACTTTTACCAAACCATAGAGCCAAAACAATAATTACTCAACCCAAGAAACCGTAAGTAAACTAACAATTATCCATAGCCTAGGTAGCAACAAAGAATTTAGCCGAACATGTTCAAGAACGAAACACAAAAATATTCAAAGCAAATAAATTCAGAAAACATTGTCTAGTAATTCAAGTTTAACAAACCGAATAAACGATCAACAAGTCTAACCAAAAAGCGATGAATTTTAAGATATTAGACTTCAATCCTCAAGCTTCCTTCTCTTCAAACAACCTTTAAAATCGTTTAATGGTGGCTCTTCCAATCGTTCAGTAGGTTATGAATGATATTGTGCGATGTCCCTATCTTGAATGATATTTAGATAATATATATCAATTAGAGTTTGTATAGAATTCAACATCAACACATCAGCCGACTTGTTTTCTTTTGTAATCGTTTAATGGTGGCTCTTCCAATCGTTTAATGGTGGCTCCACCGATATTAATGTCCATGTAACGAATCCAGCCCACCAAAATCTACATATGAAGCCATTTTATATTTAAGTTATAGTTGCCATTTGTTAAGCCCATGATAACATCTTTTACCATTTAATTAGAACATATTAAATTCTTTTTTTCCTTACAAACATCACGTAAAATTCATTTTAATTCATTCAATGAGAATTACTAACACAATTAGTTAATACAAACATCACGTAAAATTCATTTTAATTCATTCAACGAGAATTACTAACACAATTAGTTAATAATAATATATATGAATAATATGGGATTTGAACATTTTAGCTAGTATTTAGTTAAAAGTTATAAACTCTAAATATTGAGTAATTAGAAGTGATACTTAATAAAATCTACACCAAAACTATCCAAAGTTAGGAAATATTTATATTAAAATATGCATAATTTAGATCACATGAGTTTCTCACGGTTCACCCCCACCTCATTCTCTCTCCCTGTAAACCTTCACCTCGTCAATTTCTCTCTCTCCAAACTTCTCCTCTCTCTCTCTCCCTCTCTATAAATCTGATCGGATCCTCACGACATCACCACGGAACCATGGTGTATTGCCACAGCCGGAGACCTTGTGAACCCTTGACCACCAACGCACCTCATCATTCAGATGTAAACCCAGTCGTCGCAGCCTTGATCAACGTTGCCGGCACCCTTAACACTGTCCTCCATCGTCGTCGTCGAAAAGGAAATTTTGTTTCCGGTGAATAAATGTTGAATATGAAGAGGACGTGCTCCGGTGTGTGTATTTTAGTGATGTGTTTTATGGATTTTGGTAGGTGATTGTTGAATTTTGGTTATATGTTTTGTTTTGGTGTTGTTTGAGTTTAAATTCAGTTACTGGTGTGTAAGATTTAACATAAATATTTTGTGGATTATGATTTTGATTTTAGCATGTGATGATTGGAATTTTGATGAGGGTGTCGTGATGGTGGTGGGCTGGTGGTGATGGGTGGTGGTGGCCGGATGTAGAGGTGGTGGTGAAGTCATATAGCGGTGGTTGAGGATCGCGTCTGGTGGCCAGAAACAGAGGCGGTGGTGAAAATGGGATTACGGTAGTGGCGTTGGATTTGGGCTTCGATCAGTGGTGTTGGTGGGTGGTGACGGGTGGTGACTGAGTGGTGGTTCGGTGGTGAGGGGTTGCGGTAGTGGTGATGGTGTTGTGGTGACGATATTGGTGGGTTTGTGTTGTTGGTGACTGAGTGGTGGTGTGGCGGTGATGGGGTGGTGGTGGTGTGGTGATTGTGTGTATGCGTTAATAGCTTGTACCAAGCTTTAATGTGTTGTACGTTAGCTAAAAGACAAAAGTGCTTCTCATCTTAATAGAAAAAACAAACCTAGTTAGAGGTTTGGATGAAAATGGAAAGGAATGTCAAACGTGAAGGGCAATATGGCACAAAATACTTGTTTTGGATGAAACTGGCAAACATGCCCAAACCTCAGGGACAATTTTGGCAATTTACTCTTAATTTTTTGAAATTGTACATTGTGCTTATTAAGTTGTAAAACTCTTAAGCTTTCAATGTCTCAACATTCTCTCTCTATTATACATTTTATAATAGTATAGATATAA
Source organism: Scalesia atractyloides (assembly GCA_947069175.1). Classification (NCBI taxonomy): domain Eukaryota; kingdom Viridiplantae; phylum Streptophyta; class Magnoliopsida; order Asterales; family Asteraceae; genus Scalesia; species Scalesia atractyloides. The sequence continues at coordinate 40,588,369 of CAMTDV010000017.1, read as the reverse complement.
GGTGGGGTTCGTCTATAAAATGCGTTTTTTCTTGATGTGTTTGATTAATGGTTTAGATTAAATAAATGATATTTTTGTAATATTTGTATTTTAAGTACTGATTCATCTAATGAGTGATGGACATTTAGTTCACCAATCTAGTTTTAATTAAGGAAACAATCGTGGATTCCTTTTGTTCTTGCAATTTCATCTTCAATCAACCACTAGAAGATTCCTTTCGAAATGGAAACAAAAATAAAACACTATTATAGTGTTAGTATAAAACACAATAGAATAAAAACAATAAAAATACAAATCTTATGAAAAAATGTTTTTATCAATACATTAATATAAAACACACGCATGTATAACACACCACAATATCATTAAAATAGGACTCAGTGATATAAGACTATATAAAAACAAAATTGATTTACTTTGTATAAACACAGTACCACATAATTAATAAAACACAGTACCACATGCTCAGTAAACACAAAACCACATATTCAATAAAACACAATACCACTTGCTCATTAAAACACAGAACCATGTATTAAGTAAAACATAATAACACATACTCAGTAAAACACAATATGATTGTTTCAAAAACTTATAAAACACTATGTGAGAAAAAAATAGTGTTACATGTATATGATCGGATATGTTTGTGCAATTAATATGATATAGGTAACTGAATATGTCCTGGGTTTTAGAATAATGAGAGTTTCTATAAAAATATCAAATAATTAAACAAAATTATATCTCTCATATATAACCTAATCAGACAATTACTAATATACCTTTCTATTAAAATTATAGAGATGAAACATATCAACGCCAAAACACTTCCTATATTTTGAAGGAAAAATCCACTTTATAGCCAATTTCCACCATATATAGGTAGAGGATCCTGTAAAAAAAGCCCAAAGTGTGAGAAGGGTAAGAAAAAATCTAAACCATTAGATCTTTAATCTAATGGTTGAGATCTTGATGACAATCTTGTAAATAGTATAACAATTAAAATAATTAATTTTCTAGATTAAGGGTATAAAGGTAAAATTAACATTTTTAATTTTAGAAAGTCACATGCAATCCACATGCAAGTTCCCCTTTTATTTTTTAAACGCCAATAACTTTTTACACGTAATTCATTTTAAAAAAAAATTACACCATAATAACGAGTGTTTTTTAATCTTTAATATGAGTACCATATTACTATACTTATATACAGAAAAAAATTACGTTCAATCGAATGTTTCAGTTAATGATTTTTTGTTTCAGTTCATGGTGTTCTATAATTATTGAATGGTGTTATATATGTGTTGAATGGTGTTATATAATTATTGAATGGTGTTATATATGCGCTGAATGTTTGTTGCAGTGTTATTCGTAGTGTTTTTATAGAGGTCTTTAAAATGGTGTTATATACTTATTGAATGATGTTATATACTTATTGAAGAGTGTTATATAATTATTGAATGATGTTATATACGTGCTGAATGGTGTTTGCAGTGTTATTCGGTATTCCTATAAATTATGGTGACGGTTTATGGAAGGTTTTGAATTAATTAAATCAATGATAAAATTACTTGATTACCATTTTCAATTAATTTAGATCTAATGGCTGAGATTCTTTCTTACCTTTCTCACACTTTTGGTCTTTTTTACAATAACCTTACCATATATATATATATATACGTCAACTAATAATAATAAAAATTTATTATTATTATTATTATAATTTTATCATATACATACATGGATTATAACATCCCAAAAAAGGACTTGATAATTAATCCAAATTAACTAAGGATGAGCGCGTAAAATACCGTTAGTAGTAAAAGGTTAACCCATAAACATTAATATTTAAATAAATAAATCTAATGTTAAATAAGAGGCGAGTAAACATCTTTAGAAAATAAAGTTTATAAAGGGTTCGGGTTATCAGGACTTGATCTAGGTCGGGTAGTAACATTCCCGAGCTTGGTAAATTGAATTACCATGTTCAATTAACAACTGACATGAACTATATAACTAGGAATATTAACGTAGTTAATATAGTTGTTTATATGTGAAGAATAAATGAGTTATGAACAAACAAAAATACTAACCTAAACCTAAGAGTCTAAAGTTGGACAAATGAGAAGTTAAAAGATTAAAAACTTAAATAAAACAAAAACACACACTTAGAGTGTGTGTGTGTGGTACGAGATGAGAAAAAGAGAACAAGAGCCTTCTTTGATTAAGTGTGCAAATTCAACAAGAATCAAAGGTGAAATCACGTAATTTTATTGCATGTTAAAGGATTTAGGCCATCTAACATCAACTAAGCCTAAGGTATAGGGTTTTCTAATTTAGAGAATCCATGAAATAAAAAGGTCTAGTAGAAATTTTAGCAAGATAATGTAAATTTCTCTTTTGGTTGGTTATCTAATTTAAATAACGAATTTTGAAAACATGAACATATGGTGTAAACCATTACGGTTCAAAAGGGTAAAATGGTAAGTAAGCACCTTTTGGCAATAAATAATACTTGGTTAGATTGAAATGCTAAAAGGGTAGGCCAAGAACGGGTCAAACGGACAATCGGGTCATACAGGTTAAATGGTGATGTTATCACCATTTGAATATGATATTTAATGCTTTGTTTGTTAAGGTTCATGCTTACAAGTAAGCATAAAGTATAGGCATGCATTGCCATGAATTAGAAAATAAAATTGCAAGGTATGGATAACGGGTTATTGCTTTGACCCACGCCAGGTATGTGTAAAGGGTCAAGCTCTTGGTGAGGTCTTATGGTCCAACTAGAGTTAGTTGAGTCAAGGGTGGACGCTAGACCACCTCAAGTGTGGTATATCTAGTATTTGGGTAAAACGACCATTATAGTCGAGGATAAGTCCATGACGCAGAAATACGACTAAATGAGTTTTAAAACACAAAACGATTGGAAACTTCTATGTTCTTGGGGAGATAATAAATTTAAATGGGATAACGAGTTAAAAGTGCCAGCTAGTTTTAATCTAAACCTTTAAAAGTTCTCTATCTATAAAAAAAATGGCTAAATGTGACTAGAACACCCAGATGGTGAATCGGGTAAGCTACTCCTAAGGGTAGATTAAAAAAATGAGTCCTATAATTGGGTTGATCCTTTCGGTAACATAAAAGTGGGAGGCGTAATCCTTTTAGCTTAATGCCTCCTAACGTGTCATTTTGGGTAAAATGCTAAACCGAACGAAAGAATTAGGAATTTAAGAAACCAGGTCTAACTTGTTGATATCAGGTCTTAGGCCTGAAAGGAAAAATTAGAAAAGTAGTGCACACTTCAACAAAGTAGTGCACATTTCAGCAAAGCGGTGCACATTTCAACAAAGGAGTGCGCACTTCAACAAAGTAGTGCACACTTCAGCAAAGTAGTGCACATCTCAGCAAAGTGCATAGTTCAACAAAGTCGTGCAAACTTCGACAAAGTAGTGCACATTTCACCAAAGTTGTCACACTTCAGCAAAGCAGTGCACATCTCAGCCTAGTAGTGCACATCTCAGCCAAGTAGTGCACATTTCAGTAAAGTTGTGCACACTTCAGCGAAGTGGTGCACATTTAAGCAAAGGAGTGCACACTTCAACAAATTAGTGCACATCTCAGCAAAACACATGATTCAGTAAAGTAGTGCACGCTTCACTACTTTTCAGCAAAGTAGTGCACACTTCAGCAAAGTAGCACATCTCAGCAAAGTGCATAATTCAACAAAGTAGTGCAAATCTCAGCAAAGTGCGTAATTCAGTAAAGTAGTCTAAAGCCATTTTCGTCGCGATACACGACAGGACCCTTGTTGAATAGAATATTTTCGTTGTCATATTTCTTGATCTGTTATCACAAATGAAATATATTCACTAACTTTTTTTGTGTTTATGACAGGTTAATAAAATGGCTGGTACCGGACGGATGATCAAGTATGCAAAGAACGGAACGGTATTAAACCTGTATCTTTTTGGAGACGATTCACGAGAAAGTTGAAGCATGATCATGCGAGTCGAAGTTTTCGAACTTAAATACTTTACTATTGTGAAATGCAATTAAAGTGTAATAATTTGTTATGTCAATTGTCTGGGTTATCGGTTAACCCAGATGTATAAGTTCTATGTTTCTCTTTTTAAAAAAATCTAGGACCTAATTATCCACATTTATTAAGATTATTATTTAAAACGGATCAGAGTGTTACATGGATATATTAAATAAAAAGTTGGTTTCACCTAGGTAAACTAAGAATGCGTTTTAACTTTTCATTTTTTAAATCAACGGATCAGATCAAAATGTAAAAAAAAAAGAGAGAGGTGAAGGGTTATTTTTAGAATAACCACTTATGTTGACTTTTTTTTTTAATTCTCTTACCTTTTTTAAACATTTATAAGTTTTTTATATGATAATATTTTTTATAAATACTATCTTTTTATGTTTAATATGAGTACCATATTGCTATACGGAAAATGACAACTAAAAAAAGCTAAAAATTGTGTTATATATCTAAGTTCGATAAATTTTTTATCCTGGATTTTTGAGCTAAATTTTTTGTGCTACATTTTTTATGATGGATACTTTGTACTTAATTTTTTGTTTGGATTTTTTATGCTAGGATTTTTCTACTGGATTTTTTTATGTTGAATTTTTTTGTGATGTATTTTAAGAAAATAAGAGAATAAGAGCTTGTGTTTTAAAACCAACATATTCATTAATCTTAGTTATAAGAAATATTATATGTTATCTCTATAATACAAATATCTTAGGCTAATTACCTAAAACCCATTTTAAGGAATCTCCCCTCCACATAAATATACCAATTTGATTTTGTAATAGTAAAGTACAACTATATACAAACCAATTAAATAATGAGGGGTTGTTTGTTTCGCTTTTAGTGGTTTAGACCTCTGACTGGTTACGCATTGAATGGTTCAGATTATTTGTTTCACGAGCAGGTGTCTTAATGGTTCAGATATTTGCCTTTAAATTGTTAAGAATTATACTAAGTCTAAATGGTTAACGCCTCTTATATGAATTGATTATGGTTGAGATTATAGTGGCTTTTAATGGTTCACACCTCTTACTGGTTCAACACTTAATGATTCAGGTCTCTTATTAGTTCAACATTTACCTATTCAAAAGTTGTCAAATAGCCCCTGATTTACAATTTCATTATTTATTATTTAATTATCATTATTTCCATATAGCCCATGATTTGATCTATATAAATTCGTTATACAATTTCATTATTTATTATTTAATTATCATTATTTCCTAAATAACAATAGTCTACTCTTAGACATGTATTATTCATAATAATCATTGCCTTTTCTATTTCGTATTAGGTTGCTTAATTTTTGGACAACTTGTTAAGTCGTTGCTTTTGGTGCAACTTTTTTAAATGTTAACTTGGTACTAGTGTTTTTAAATGTCGTTATTTGAACATACAACTTTAAGAGACTCCAATGGGACATATCATCAATAGTAAGCATTAATGAGTCTTATTGGTCTTAAAGAGTTATATTAATTAACTTATAATAAATCGTATTAGGTTGTATTTATTTATATTGGTTTGTAACGTGTTATAGTAGGTGTTAATGACACATTAGTTAATTGATTGACTTTCATTACCTAGATAAAAATCTACAAAAAAAATCAAATATTCAAATATCTAAAAAAAATTCTATACTATATAATAAAAAAAACTATATAAGGGACACGTAACACTCTATAGATTGGTCTCGATTGTTTTTCCCGTCTAAGTAAATAAATATTGTGACTATTAATTAATTTAAAGTTATTCATAAGTTAGTTACACAAATGTTTACAGATAGAATAACTCATATGTATTGTTATAATCACATAAATTTTATCTTTTACCCTTTTGTTTTCACATTTATTTATAAACTAGATGTAAGCTCCCTTGCGTTGCGGCGGGGGGCTAAATGTGCTATCTCGCTCTGTTTCTCTCTCTAGAAACCCCATTGATGTTCCTTTCTCTACAAATACGACCGCGTAAGGTCCGTAAATGGTCAGACAAAAACTCATCGGAAAGTGTCTGCAACTAAGAGGGAGAGAGAGAGAGAGAGTAAGAGATCTAAGATCCAAAGAAACAAATGTCAAACAAATATAAATACTGGATGGGAAATAAATACGTGGCTTTTATTTTAAAAGCATACAATCAAATCAAACCCATAATGCAAGAAATTGATGCAGGAAAAAAAACCAAAGTAAAGTGTGCAATATCCTTATACCTTTAAATGTAGGGATGAGCAAATGGTGCGTGGTAACGACTTTTAACATTTTCAGTATCGGTTCGGTACCGGTATTTACCAGTTTTTACCCTCAAATACCGGTATCGAACCGTACTGGGTATATTCGGTACCGGTATCCACTTTTGGGGATTTTTCGGTACCGGATGATACTGAGCCCATTCCTGTTTAGATGTTGCAAATTATACTACTACATATAAATATAAACATACATATTTGTCTTTAGTGGATACAACCCACCAATATTTTAAAATTCGGTTTTTATACCTTACTGGATTTGGCTAAAAAACGGTTTAACCGGGTGTACCAGACGGCTCACCCGGTACAACTGGCCGGTTTAAACCTTTTTTTAAAACATTGCAACCCAATAAGCATTACAGTACAAATATATATATATATACAAGTTTGTCTTAGTGGGTACAACCCACTAAGCATTGTGGTATAAACCATAATGCATAGGTATGTTATATATCTAAGTTTGTTTTTAGTGGGTACAACCCACTAAGCATTATGATACAAACCATAATGCATAGGTATGTTGCAAATTATATGTATATATAATAATAGGAATATATATATATATATATATATAACACACACACACATAGGGTAAGGTTCATGCGAGAACCACCTTTATTACGAGAACCGTGAGAACCACCTTTATTGCAAAATAAAATCTAAAAAAAATCAAAAAACACTCAATTTTTTTTAAATATTTTTTTTAAAAATCACGATATTTCGTTAATTTTTTTTTCGAGTAACAGTTATCCATGCACATGTGCATATGTATCATAACTTCCACAAATTCCGTAATACCTTATCAGTAGTAGACAATTGCACTTTAATTTACAATACAATCCACAATACACTACTTTTTACATTACCAATATTCAAAATGCACATGTGCATCGTTATGTATAATCATTATATAACGTGTTTTGCTACAAAAAGTTTGTGATTTTGAATATTGAAGTAGGCTCATATACATGTTTTTTGGTTAGTTATATCTAGTGGTTGATGGTTTGGTTATAGTTGTAACTTTATGATGTAATATGTATATTGGATGGTATAAATTGTGTTGATATACATGTTAGAAAGTGAAAATATTGGTATTGGTATTGTATTATAAATGGTAGGAGGTAATGGTATTGTGTTATGGATGGTAGGAGGTAATGGAAGTGTATTATGGATGGTATGATAGATGAAAGAGAAAGTGTATTCAAAGTAGTGTACCAAAACACCTTATTTCATGTTGATACATATAGATGCACATGTGCATTTCTAATATTCGTAACGTAAAAAGTAGTGTATTACACATGGTAGTGTAAATGAAAGTACAATTGTCTAATATTTGTAACGTATTACGAAATCTATCCAAGAAATGAGACATCTGCACATGTGCATGGTAGTGCATTATGGATGCAATGATAGATGAAAGAGAAAGTGTATTCAAAGTAGTGTACCAAAACACCTTATTTCATGTTGATACATATAGATGCACATGTGCATTTCTAATATTTGGTAACGTAAAAAGTAGTGTATTACACGTGGTAGTCTAAATCAAAGTACAATTGTCCAATGTTTGTAATATATTAAGGAATTTGTCAAAGAAATGATAAAAATGCATGTGCATGGATAACTTTTACTAAGAAAAAGTTTTTGATTTTTTTTTATTGTTGACGAAATATAGCGAGTTTTTAAAAAAAATAAAAAAATTGGGTCTTTTTATAGTTTTTTAGGTATTTTTGGGTGGTTCTCACGGTTCTCGCAATAAAGGGTAGTTCTTAACGAATCATTCTCCTATATACATATATACATGTATATTATATATAATTTCAATATGTAAAATAGTGGGTGGAGTTTGTATCTTTTTCTTTCATATATTTGTATTTTTTGATTGAATTTGTTTTTAGGGGATGTTTAATTGTTTTTCCTTGAATTTATGTATTTTTAATTAATATAAGTGAATAATAACCTATAAAAAATAATTTATGTTAATACTTTAACAATATATAATCTGTAATATTTTATAATAAAGGATTGAGTATAATTCAGAACTTTAAATAATTCTAAAACTTTTAGAACCCAATGGTATTGATTGAAAAAAGAAAAATCGTTTGGTTTTAAAATTTTATTTAACAATTAAAAATAATAATAAATAAAAAAACCAAATAAAATGTTCTAAAATGTAAATAGTACATCAAATTTCATTTTTTTTAAATACACATCTTAACTGATTATATTATATTTAACTCATGGAATACACATGTTTTAAAAATATAATTGTTTTCTTATTTACTTAATATATAAAATTATATGTATTCAAAATTGTATAGTATGCATTTAATTTACAAAATTTATTTACAAATAATTATATGGTAGTTATGATTAAATTTTTAAGATGGTTAGTTCAACATATATTCGTTTTATTATCACATATGACATCTTTTATATAATGCAAGTCACATGTTAGCTTTATAAGCCATCTAAAATTTGATTTTACCGTCTCTTTCGGATATTAAATATTCAGTGTCACGTGTTAACTTCTAATGAACAATAGATTTTAAGAACTATACGACATGCTATTAAAAATTAATATTTTTAAATAAAAATTCTTTATTGTGTGTAATACCAACAGGTCCCTAATCTAGTGTATAGATAAGAAAAAAACATATCATAATACAATACAACCAATTATAACAAATTATATCTTCCTTATCAATAAAAGAAGAGATGAATATTACATCACAATACTGACATGACAACCATATAGATTATCCAACAATGCCAATCTTACCTCATTATTGCATCATAAATCATGTATTTTAAGATTATATTTAATATTAATATCTCATATTAATATTAATACGGGGAAGTGTATTTCAAATTTCAAATTTCAAATTTTCAAAGATTATGGGGAACTGTATTTGATGATAGTAATTTCTCTGCTCATCTTCTCTCCTAAAATTCTAAAACCTTCTCTCATATTAAAATCTGCTCAATATGATTGTACCCTATACATCTCTCATGATATCGCCGGTTGGTTCCGTTGCGGCGGCGAGACGGTGGTGGTGGTTTTCATTGTGCTGTTAGTAGCTATATTTTAGTGAATTTGTTTAAAGGTTTTGATGATCTAAGAAAAGGGAGACATTGAAGATCCAACCCGTATCTTGGCGTGGCAATATCCGGATGGCATAGTTGAACTTTTTTGACTATGCAACCGTGTATTTGCAGCCATGTGATAAGTCACATCTTCTTTGTTCCTATCCTTCTATTACGTATCTGTAGCTCGATGCTTATCACACACAATTCACCACTCTCTCACTTCACAGTGTTGAAAGTTCCTTCCCTTTTGTTCATATCAACACGATCTCATTCAACATTCATCAGATTCTTTGTAGGTAATCATTTTCGTTAGATATTATGATGTTCGCAATCAATTTGTTTCATATATGTGTGTTTACTGTTTACGCAACTGATTTATCCAAAATCGGTAGGTTTATACTACATTTATCGCTTTAATCTAATGTTATTTGTTGATCAGAACTTAATTTAGGAAACCGAGAGTTTCGTATACGGTTGAGATTTTCGTATACGATTGAGATTTTCTACCTTTGTTGAGTTGGATGATTCAGGAAACCGAGAGTTGCGTATACGATTGAGATTTTTTACCTTTGTTGAGTAAGTTCAAAATTTTCAGAAAGTTATCTAGTGGATTTTACCAATCGATTTTGAGGTAGTTTTATAATTTTACGATGTGAATTGCTTAAATCACTGTTATTGTATTGTGTTGTGTTGTATTTATATATTGGTTGACTAATAACAGCGATGCGGCTGCGGCTACGGTGAGTGAAGCGGCTTTGGATAATGATAACTAGGCTGGATTTTCGTCTGCGAACAAATTAAGGCTGTCTACTAGGTTGTTTTCGATAATTCAGTTGTTAGTATACAGTTTTATTGTGTACGGATCTGGTTGAGTTCTTTCAGATTTATACAGTTATTGTAAATTAGGTAATTAACAAATCAACATGTTATGGAAAGTGTTTGATTACTTAACATATAGCATCTGATATAGTGATATATGATGAATTATTCTAGAAACTTTGAGTTGTTTGTAATTGAGTTACTTGTGTTGTTAATTTTTAGATTTTTTTAATTTATGTAGGTTGAATGTTTGTTAAGTAATTAACAGATGAACATATTATGAAAACTATTTGATTAATTTGTCTATGACATCTGATATAGTGATTTATGATTGATTTAGATAAGATATGTTAACGGAATACTAGAGCTGTGTGTTAAGACTCGATGAACATGGGTGGCCACGACATCAACAACAGACGACGACTAGGGTTCCGACCAACAGGAAGTTCAGTCCATCCAAAAACCTTTACAGATGAAAATAGACTGTCACAAATAATCAGAAACTATATTCAAGTATAGAGAAACTAAAGCATGATGGAGATTCGTTGCAGGTGGTGATGTTTGGATCCTTGAAGTGATATCTGATCTCAAGTTAACATAGCGTCGCGCGTCTCTAACGCCTTCACCTCTTAGTAATTTTAATTTACTTTTTATTTATTCAATTTATTTAATTACTGTTTTTATTTCAGTTATTAATTATTAATATGTTTTCATTAAAACTGTTTGAGAATAGTCGGAAATTAGCAAAAAAGTTGTGTTGGATGATTCAGGAAACCGAGAGTTTCGTACGATTGAGATTTTCTACCTTTGTTGAGTGAGTTGGAAATTTGCAAAAGTTGTCCAGTGCATTTTATCAATCAATTTTGAGGTAGTGTTTTTATAATTTTATTATGTGAACTGTTTAAATCACTTTTATTGTATAGTGTTGTGTTGTATTTATATATGTTTTAACATATAATAGTACCTTTTTGAATGATCACCACCTGCAGGCGTAAGTAAATGATGCATATTTACTTTGAATATTGAGCTATAGTGTTTTGTGAGTGGTTTAGTATCGTATTTCAGTAGTTTAGTTGAAAAGTTTGTTATATGTTTTCAGTGTTTTGTGATTAGTTCGGTATCATATTTCAGCATTTTGTGATTAGTTTTGTTTCATGTTTCAGCATGTCTTGCGATAAGTTAGGTATCATATATCAGTAAGTTTTGTGATCAGTTTTGTTATGTGTCATGCCGATTTTTTTTTGTTTGATTTGTGTAATACTTAAAAGAATCACATGAATATGATTAACATTACAAATTAGATATATGATAAACCTACGTTATTATTAAATAATGAATTTAGTAGTTATTTGGTATTCTGATTTGATAGTCATCCATATATTGGCAAAGTTTACTGAATTTTATATATATATATATATATATATATATATATATATATATATATATATATATATATATATATATTTGCGAAAATTTGAGTTTGAGTTTGAATTTATTGATTTGTGATTAATATTGTTAATTTTAATGTCCAAGTTTGCTTAAGGAATTGAGATATTTGATAGATGGAATGTTTGAAATCAATACGTTAGTTGCGTATGTCATACTTTGTTTGCTGATCACTCATAAGTTATACTAGGAATTTAAGGTAAAGTTGTCATTTCGCCAATTGATCAGTGATAAAAAGATTGTAACTCTACAAAAAACAAAGTCTGGATTTTCTTCATTCGATATTAAATAGTATTACAAAATTCTGATTTTGAAAAATATTAAAAATTACACGCTACAATTAACACTTCCTAGGATATCTATGACTCTTGCTTTCTTCCAAGCAATTTCATTTTTTCTTTTAATTTGCAGACCAGCTAGCATATCACAAGTCTTCTGATCCTGTTTCAGCAGCTGTGTGATAAAGTCTTCTGCTTTATCTTTGAACTTTGATGGAGTAGAATGGACAACTTCATCCAGCAGTGCAATGCTACTCCAGGTTTGCTTATAATAATTGTCACTCACGATAACAACTTTTTGGTTGAGTTCTTTATCTGTCCTCTGTTCTTGGAGTGACCATCTTGAAAATTCCATTTTAATGCCCAGTGGTAGAAGGATCTGTTTGTTTTTGGATGAACAGTTTTCTAAAAGTGAATTGTTGATGTTTTCAACTAAACTAATCATGAGCCTTTTATAGTGTTTAAAATGTTTGATATGTTAAATGAAGATGACTCCTAATTATGATAACCTGTTTTTGAAGGTTTAAATTTTGTCTTTTGGGTTTCTAGATATTTAATTTACTTGCTTTCTTGTAACATCCGTCGAAAAACGGGTTTCCAAAACCTGCTTCGTTTATTGATTGAATATCAAGTTATAAAATTTCGTTGCGTATTTATGATTAATTTTGATTTTAAACAATACATAATTAATAAACATTTTAGAATTTAGAAACTATAATTGTTAAAAAGTAAAAATAAATTAAATAAAAAGGAAAAAAGGCTGCCGGGTTTCGAACCCGGGTCAGCCAGATGAAACAAGCAACACTTAACCACTCCGCCACTTGACTCGTTTGTGTAATCAATGAATCAAATAAACCTTAAGTTTCACCCGTGAATCTATCTGTTTGCGTCAAGAACTGAAACCGCTCATCGGCTTTCAAATATCCATAGACTTTTGAGTGATCGCGAGTTACTGAATATAACCGATAAATCAATTACAACCCACATTCTTAATCAATTCCGTCTTCAATGAACTCGATTCATATGATTTTCGAGATTGAAAACCGAAATCATATTATTCCTGATTTACACTGATAATACCATCGCCTCCTATCTCGGAAACACTTGCAGCACCCTCAATTTCATTTTCACTCTAACTTCTGTTCGTCGGAAATGTTATCTGCTATCGCCGGACTTTCGCTAGAAAACCGGGACATTCATCAAATCGGTAAATTTCTCGATTCTTTCATTTTCAATCCATTGTTAGACTTTTATTAACTCAAATCCTTCAACCAGAATCGGTCCCAGACGACGTTGTCGGATAATCTGCACTCGCCGGAAAATCTCTCAAAATTTCCGAAAACACGCTGTGAATCGGTACAAACATCTAAACCCTCTGATAATCCTTGTTTAGTAACTTAATTTCGCAACTCATCGATCAAAACTGTTAATTGATTCAATCAGATGGAATTCACAAAACAGAGCCGACGACCTTTGCCGGAGTTCTGAGAAAAACATCTGTTTCGGTACATTCATTTCCAAAACCCTTTCTATCCATTACATTTCAATCATTTATATGTTAGACGAACGATTTAAACCAGATCAGTTGAATATCATTTGTCTGTGTCTTTGAATGAAGAAGACGAAGTTGAATATTATGTATAAGTTTAATTAAAACAAGATATTAAACCGGGTTAGACACACAGTCCAGCGGTGGACTGTGTGCAAACAGATAGCGCACGTCACGAGTTCGAACCTTACAAACGCACCAACTTTCCGAATTAAAAACCAATTTTTTAAACAGAATCAGATCAAGCCACGGTATGTCTACAAGATTAAAATAAATCGTAAATTAAACAGATAAGACACACAGCCCAACTGGTTGGGCTGTGCGCTTACAAACCAAAGGACCCGAGTTCTATCCGGCATCCCTGTAACCGGTTCAACCGGTTTAATTCTTTTAATATAAACCAAACAAATTAACATTTAGTTAGTATATATATATAATTAAAACACAGAATATTTCGGGTTAGACACGTAGCTTAGTTGGTAGAGCTGCGTGCACGCGTACGAGAGGTCTCGGGTTCGAGCCTCACCCAGCGCACACATAAGTCACTGTCCGACCGGTCAACGGACCGGTCAACGGTCAACGGTCAACCAAAAAGTCAATTTTTTTTATTTTTTTATTTATTTACTTAATTTAAAAATCAATTAAAAATACTTAAAAATAATATTTTAAAGTTAGAAAATGACCTTAAACTCACAAAAATAAATCTAAAAATCCTATTAATAAAATCCACTTATTTACCGAACCATTTCGTTATTATTTTAGGTTAGTTATTTCTCGTCGATCAAATCTCCAAACTCGTGCGCATTCAACATCATCAAACGAACGCACCCAATGTGAGTGAATCTCTACCAATTCCCCGTTTTAATCACATTTTGGGGTGTATCATGTGTCGCTTATTATTTATTACATTTAAACACTTGTGCATCCATCATATCCATGATCAAATGTGTATTCAATATGTATCAATTGTTTGTGAGGTTAATGTTTAGATTAAATTTATCATTTTCAGTACATACATCATCATAGGCTCGTCTATTCCCCATTACCTATGAGCGGAACTGTTCCCCATTACCTATGAGCGGAACGTGACGTTGCCAACATACGATCGGCTCCGTTTGATTGAGCCTTGATCTCACATACATCATCATAGGCTCGTCCGTTCCCCATTACCTATGAGCGGAACGTGACGTTGCCAACATATACATTATCATTCATGTCATATACTCATTCAAGGTGGTTTGTGTTTGTTTGATTATATACGTTTGCTCACATATGATTATTGCACAATTTTTCCATATTAAATACAATAAGAAATCAATATCAAATGTTTTTAACAAGGTTCACTCGCCAACTTTTGTTGACCCAAAATCCCCCATTTTACACATGATACAGGTGATCCAGTTGCAGCAAGAAACATATAGGACGACCTAGAAGAATAAATCAGTTTAGGCTTTGGATTGTTTACTTAGTTACTTTTTCCTTGTAATTGTATGAACTTGTTTGGAATATTGAAGTTGTAATTTGAATTTAATAAATATGAAACATTTTAGTAAACATCATGAGCTTTGGTGATAACCCAATTATGCCCCGACTCTTATTCCGCTGCGGGTCGGGGTGTGACATTTCTCATGAAAACTCATTTTTGAAAGGTTTTGTATTAAATGCATATGGTTTTTGAATATATATGTACATGTTTATATTAAATGTACACGATTTCACTTTTAAATCATTAAATGTACATGGTTTTTAAATATAAATTTTTATTTAATGCTTGCATTTAAATCTGACCTTTGTGCTGATAGATATTTCTATATATAATCCCATTGCCAATTCAAATGTTTTGTCATCATACACGATTCATTCAGTGAAATAGAAGAGCAATTATTATTGTTTTGCATCAGTTCTTATAAATACATTAAAATGACATCATATACTTCTGCATAATCTGGCGATTTAAGGCAACGCTTAGATAAACAAATCGAAGAGCAAGTTTATGCTGATAGGTCTACTCTTCAAGAGTTGAAGAGGTGTTTTAACGGACTGCAACTTGGTCTGCTAACGAGAGACCCGAGGGCGATGCCGACGACTTTCGTTCGTGACCTGTGTGTTGCGAGTAATATAGAGTGTGGAGATAGAGATCTGGAGTTCATGACAAAGATCAAGGACATACATCGAGAGGTTCAGTGCTTGATGGAGTTGAAGTTAAAGTTTCTAGATTCTTGCTATTAGAGTTTAAATGTCTGAGTAGTTTTCATTTTCATATGTAATTGTTAGTATTTTAATACTTATTTTTATGAGTTTAAAGATTTTTGTTTCAAATTGTTATTCGTTTATGATCTATAAATCGATTGCAAAAAGTAATATATATGTGTCCATGACATACCAAAATCTAAGTCGTATGATCCAAATTGTTGAAAAAATTATTTTTGACTTTGCTTAGATTTGATTACAGAAGTTCATTTCATTTTTAGATTTTAATTTTAATTTTAATTTTGTGCATCAGGGTATCGAATACAAAGATAGTGTGATGAGGCATGAACGTGGATGCTCTTTTCAGGTACATCATTGTTTTATACGTCAATAAAATGCGAATGTTTTTTCCTTTGCCATTTGTTGTTACCTAATATCCATGAAATTTCATAAAACTATAAGGAATTAGTAGGAGTGATTGTTATTTAGTAAAACAGGTTGCTGATGAACATGGTGAAGAGGATAAATGAGAGGATTTAAGTTGGTTAATTGGAGATAGTGCATACAGATTAGGGAAATGCTTTTAGCAACCGGGTTGAGTTGGTCATGATTAACAACCTTCTAGAAGTGTGGTTAGTCTTTTTACTATTTGAATTCTTGAATATGCCACATTCATCATTCCTTAGGTTTTGTATGATGATGTTGCATATAGTGTTCATAATTGATTTTTTAATATAATTTCTTATGTAATTTTGGGTTCAGGATGTTAATAGTTGGAGGGATTATAAAGAGCAATTTTAAAGGTTGACAAAAGGTATGTATGTTATATGTGATAAGTTTTTTTATTAGTGTTGTTTAGTTTTGATATTTTGATTCAATATAAGCATATGCGTATATGATTAAGTAAATTGGCTGTGGGATGGATTTTATGATCTTTATTTTAAGGGTTTTATTTTCCATCATTGAAGTTTATGTGTGTGTGTGTATATATATATATATATGTATGTTCTGATGCATTATAATTGCTTAATGATGAAGTGTTATGCAGATGTGTTATTAGTTAACGGTTCTTATATGTTTTGATGAATTGTTGTTTAATTATGGTGTTGATCTATGTATCTGTTTAACACATATGTTAAAAGATAAGTTGAAGCATATCATAACCAGTTTCATCTTATTCCTTGTGTAGGATCATATGGTGAAGGTTGTATTTTAAGATATGAAGATGAAAGATTTATGGAACGCTATACCGCAACAATGAAGGATCTTGCATCAAGATATGTTTAAAGATTTACGATCACGGAATATAGAATAATGTGTGCCCGATTGTTATTTATTTGTTATATAAAAGATGTTTCCTTTTATTTGTTATTTAAAAGATGTTCCCTTTCTTTGTAATGTATTTTTAACTAAATCTTAAAAAATGTATAATCATTCGTCGTTTAATAAAATGTGGTATGTATTTTTTATAAACACACATGTTTGCACACGGATTCTACTACTGGTATAATATAAAAGAAGAGAAGACGAGTAGTGTTGTACTACATTTAATGCATGTTTTACAAGTTCATCAATTTTTTGGTCTTTATTCTATTTCGTCATTTAGTGTAAACTTTTTCATTAACAACCCATGTAATTTAACTGTCGTATTTTTTCTTTTACTTTAACTAAATTAATTTTATTCTCGAAATAGTTTTTAACGAGTACGTTAAATACCGTTTTAGACATATTTTTAAAAATTTTTCCTTTTCTTTGCTATAACGAGTGTGGCAAAGGTTTTTTTTAGTTTAATATTTTTAACGAACACGACGATACTAATTTAAACAATTTGTTAACTTTTTTTCTTTGCTATAACGAGCGTGTCGAAACCGATCAAGTTCTATCGTTTCATTTTCGTTTACCTTATTTTTACCTTTGTTATGTACTATACTGTTTTACCTTTTGTTAATATTTTGATGTTTAGAGCCGAGTTACAATGCAAATAACATAACTCATTAATATATCATTTTAATTAATTTTGCAAATTTATTTATTGGTTTTCATGATGTGCTAGGCGTTCTGAATTCCAACCGCGTCCCTACGCAATGCGCGAGTAACTACGACCCTAGTTTTCAACCAAAATTTGAACACATAATGTGAACATATGGAAAGATTTTAGTTTCGAGATAATCGATTTAAGGACTTTAACAACCAAAATAAAATCATTGTATAATCCAAATTATATATATAAAAAAATAGAATTTTTACAAGTTTGGAATAGTTATGTGCTTACTTAGTAATCGAATTCGTATCCCATGCAACATGTACATACATGTTAAAAAAGTTAGCTATGAGATAGTGATTCCATCGATCATTATTTACATAGAAATATAAAGTTTCGCATAAATTTTTGTGATACAACATTCATGTAACCCAAAGATTTTCATTAATTATGAGACCACTGCTTCCACCAATTAAACTATACACATTAATCTGGATAAATCGTATCCGAATATTTGCGACATAACTATCAACGGAAATGCCATCATGAATTTGATTGATTTTGTTGGCAACGTTTATTCACAAAGATTGGGTAGTGACAGTATAAATTAATTTATTTTTAGTTACAATTAGCAAAAGTATTCATTTACACTTTAGCCAGAGAATTATATATTTTTTTGCTTACATTTTATTGAGTTAAATTCATTTACTCTGCTAGGTTTGATAAAAATAATAATTTTCTTAATTCCATAAGAATAAAAATATCAATTTATTAGTGCATTTTAATGTTCGCTGCTATGCGAATTGAATAGATTCTGTTTTTGGCTGAATATATAATAATTAGTGAGTGGTTAAATAAAAGGGTTTTTCGTTTGACTTTGTGTGTTTGCAAACTAGACAATGTTGGATCTGAGAGTGTATGCTTTTTATGATAAAACAGTTAAGCAAATTGAAAAGTCAATCAAACAGTGATAAACAAACACACCAATCTAACATAACTGGATTTAGAAATGATTGCAAATGATTCTTAGTGAATTCATATTATGTAATACAATGACAAGGTACAAATCATACTCCCCCTCACAAGGTGAGTATTCTTTTATTTAGTTCTTATGTCTATGGCTCTAAGTGTTAACCATTACAATGAACAGACTAAACTATGGGTATGTTTGGCAAAAGTAGCTGGTGGTTGGAAGTTGGTAGCCTGGTAAATTGTAGTTGTAGCTTTTTAATAAAATGTATAAAATGACTAAAATGGACATGACTAAAACTTGGTGCATTAAAAAGTTCATTATCTTTAGAGGTTAAACTAGTCATTTTTTCCTTAAAAGCTTGTAGCTCCTTCTAAACGCTACTAGTAGGAGCGTTCAATCATAACCTTCAAGCTCCTAACCTAAAAGGTTCAAGCTCCTTCAACCAAACAAGGTTTTTTATTGAGTAGGAGCTTTTTCTTAAAAACTTAAAGCTAAAAGCTCCATGCCAAACATACCCTATATAAGAGGAGTTAGTGGCGAAGCCTGAGATTTCTGACCGGTGGGTCGGAAGTCACTAGACCGGAAAAATTATAAAACTGGGGGGTTGAAAACCCATATACCTAAAAAAATTTATACGAAAACTACATACCGGACACTACTGAGCGAAACTTCAGGGGGTCGGGCACCATTCCACCCCCCCTCCTACGACCCCCACTATGCTACACGCATATGAGGAATGAACTGCTGGTGACATCATCATGTAAGTGGTTAATATAAACTAAAGAATCAACTTTGTATTAGTTTTACAATTTCGTGATTCTTTGTGTAGCTCCTTGTAATTATTTAATCTATATATTGAAAGCCTCCCCACCGTATTTGGTGTCGAAGTTAATTTCTAATATGGTATCAGCCTTATAAGGCAACCCTTCCCCTTCTTTTTCTTTCTTCAGTCGCTCAAGTCTCCCGATTCCTCTCCCTTCTGATCAATGGCCCCCTCATCCAATAATTCTGATTTCCCTATCTCCATGGCTACTGCCATGTACATGATACAACTCAAACTCAATTCCAACAACTACCTCTGCCCATCGTTGATGGCAGTACCCCTTAACCGTCTGTTTCTATCACTGACCACGATAAAACCACTTCGGACCTAGATTACCTCTCTTAGGTTGAAGCCGATCAACGTGCAATGATTTTGTTAAATGCATCTGAGGAGGCGGATTCTAAAACCATTGGCCTCTCATCATCGGCCTAAATCTAGACTACACTAGCAAACGCTTATAACCATTCTTCTGTCGAACGGGCTCATAGTCTCCGTGACCAACTTCGTCAATTCACAAAAGGTATGTCTTATGTTCCAAAATTTGGTCGCAAGTTCAAGGGTGTATGCGTACAATTGGCTGTCATTGGCTAACATGTTGATGAGTCTAATAAGACCCACTAGTATTTGTACGACCTTAGTGCTACCTTCGAAACCTTTTCTACCGCTATACATGCTACCAAATCTGATCTGAAGCTTCGTGACCTTATGTCACAGGCTAAAATCATGAATGTTTTTGACATCCATGGCACGAACCCAACACCCAGGTTGCATTCACTGCTACTACTAGTCAGAAGCCATCCTCCACCCGTGGTCATGGAAGATCCTTCCTTGGAAACGGACGTGGTCGTGGCAGATGACTACCACACGGCCAGTTATGCAGGACTGATGGTCACTTTGCATCTCAATGCCCGAACCTTGCATACTATGCTTCTAAAGCAACCCCCATTGATGCTAATCCTTCCCACGCCTTTCATGCTAAGTGTCATCTGACCGAGTCCACACCGGACTGGTACGTTGCTGATTCTGGTGCGTCCACTCATTTGAAGACTAATCCTGAAAATCTTGACAATGTCTCACCATATATGGGTAATGCAAATGTAATTTTTGGCAATGGTGATTCACTTAATATTTCTCATACAGGTGACTCTCATATTTCAAAACAAATAAAGATGAATATTTTGGTGGTTCCATGACTTACAAAAAATCTACTATCAATTAGCAAATCTGTTGATCCCAGATACAATGCTTTGACTTAAAATGGCAAGCTGATTTCAACTTTATATGAAAATAATGTGCGGCATTAGAAATCAACTTGTAAGAAACAGAGATACAAAATTTTCAAGTTTATATCACTTTTTAAAGGTTACAAAAGATGATTGAAAAGTTATTTTCTAATACAAAACAATGCTTAAGAATTCTGTGGGAGTGAAGGGAAGTGGAGTAAGTAAGTTGTAATACTTGCAATGCTCTGCTCCATCGATCTTCGGTTTGGTGATCTCTATTTATAGAGAACAATTAGCATGAATACACAATTGTTTATACATGCAAGTGTTTATCGTGGCAGGTCGTTTCATATGTCATGCTTACTACTTCCACTTGTATCAAAAATGTCCTTCAACTGAATTACCTTATCTTCAACTGTAGGTGGACATTATGATTGGTCACCAGATTTCTGATGACTTCTGATCAGAATCTGATGAGGTTCATTAGATTTGATCAGATCTTCTCTGATCCTTTCTTCGAACACTTAGACAAAGATATTCTCATCAGATCTGATTCAAATGCTTCTTCTTATGGCCTATGATCATGTTTCTTCTGTTGACTTGATCCTTTGACTTCTTCTTCATCAGATCTGATCAGATTAATCAGACTCACTTTCTTCATATTTCTTCAATACTTTAATCATACATATAAAGTTTCCTAACAATTTCCCCATAAGTATTGTAAGTAAAATGAAGAACATACAACCAAGAACTTGCAAAATAAAACAAAAACAACCACTTAAACAATTTTCAAACAAACAATTCAAAGAAAACTTGTTCGACCATAGTAATCATTGTTTTGACAAATTCAATAATAAAAATCTTTCATGCTGGGCTTCTACTTCTGAGGGATTGATTGCCTGCATTCTTCATACATGGTTTTTACGTACTACCTATCTTGAATCCAGCCATCAATGATGTCTTCAATCTGCTTCACCAAGTGCTCTTTCTTCTTATCCTTCACCTGTTCCTGCTTTTTCCTCATGATCTCTTTAATGTAAGTTAAAGTTCTGTTTGAAAACTTACATATTTCATTAACTCTGAACACTTTTCTCCCTTCTTCGTCTTTATAGATCACTGCTAACTCAGGTGTTTCAACTATGCTACTTGTTCTGGCATCCTTCATTGCTTCAGGGATTTCAGTGTTTGGTGTTGTGATCAGAGGTTTGCCATTGACCAAGTGTTTGTACCGAAGGAATAGGTCAAAATCTACTTGGCATATGTTGGTTGCTATCTCCCTTCCACGTTCTGAGAAGCTATGAAGTGCTTTTCTGTTTTCTCTTTTTCTCAGTGATTCTTGTGCATACATTCTTCTTAGCTTAACTATATCCAGTGGATGCAGACGCTCCATAATTTGACTGTCAAGGACCTGTTGTTCTTCACCATCTTCTCTCCTGATGTGATACATGTTTTGATGCCATACACCTTGAGAGGAGTTTTGACTGATCTGTCTGTGATGTGTACACTCTTGATGGGATTTCTGTATTCCCCCCAAAGACATCCTTCTTGTCTATTGCCTCTCATTGTAAGGGCATTTCTGGTGATTGGGTCCATCTTGCTAGGAAGAGGTTCATCGTTTTTTCTGTAATATTCCTTTAAAACAACCTCTGGAAAGAGTATTTCATGGTCATCTACGGTTTGTATGATTCTTGTAATGTTTGGATCTTCTGTTGGAATAATAGCAGGCTTCTTTGAGGAAGTATGACCACTTTCTTCCCATTTCCTTTTCTCTCCAGATATACATTGTTTGCTGAATTCAGTTTGACTTGAAAGAGTGGGTTCAACAATTCCTTCTCCTTTCTTTTGTCTCTGGATGAGGACTGAGTTATGCATTGAGCTCTTGTTCTTAATGATGGTTCTGTTTGAGTTTGAGATTGTTGTAGTGGTGGTTGAATTGGTTTTGATTGAATTGGTGCTGATTGAGGTGATGATTGAGTTTGTGTTGAGGGGTGTAAAATAGGCTTTTTCTCTAGAGATAAAGGTAGGATGAGGTGGAAGAGGGAAAGAACTCATTGTTCTTTGTGATGATTCAGTTGAATCTGTTGGTTTGATTGGTATAGGAGCTGGTATCTGAAAAGAGGTTTTGTTGATGCAGTTGCATCCTTTTGGGTTGTGCCAGACATTTCTCTTCCCTCAGGAATCTGTTTCAACAAATCTGGCAGGCTTGTCTTAGTTGCTTGTGCAATATTAACACAGAGTCTCTTTAATAGATCATTTACATCTTCAGTCAGCTTTGTGTTAGTGGCGCTTTCTTCTCTAATGCTTGCCATCCGCCTTTGTAGTTCTGTTTTGCTTTTGCTCCAATTCTGCATTTGTTCTTTAATAAATGCACCATCAGATCATTGTTCTTCTCAACTTCCTTCAGCTTTTCCTCCATTTTTGTGAAGTTTTCTGCAATACTTGACAGATTCTATGCTGTAGTTCTTGATTTAGCATTTCCTGTTGTCTTCACAAGTTCTTTCATCTCTTCTTTCATAGCTCTGAATTCCTCAACTAGTTTCTGAAATTCATGAGAGATCTTTTTCACATCTTGAGAGGTGACTGGAGATTCTTGCAGTTTGTTCAATTCATCTGTGTTTGCTTCTGATCGCTTTCTGATGGATTCAACAAATTCTGACAGATTTCTGATGTCAGACTTCTGTTGCTTCATTTCATTCAACAGATTCCAGTTTTTCTTCAAGAGGAGATTTTCTCTCCTGATTCATTACATCGTC
Source organism: Scalesia atractyloides (assembly GCA_947069175.1). Lineage (NCBI taxonomy): Eukaryota > Viridiplantae > Streptophyta > Magnoliopsida > Asterales > Asteraceae > Scalesia > Scalesia atractyloides. Next base: position 40,564,960 of record CAMTDV010000017.1, on the reverse strand, counting down.
TATCACCTTTTTCAACGTTGATTCAAGATTGGTTGTAAGTGGGTTATTTGGAACAACAGATGTTCCTTCTAACATACCAGCAGAAAACACATTTCTTGCTGTTTCATGAAATCCCATGTCTTGATCATAAGACCAATTCATAGGATTCCTACCAGAATCATGCACCACAGGCATTTCCTGGATTTCCTCAAATCCTTGAACAATCCTTTTGGAATGTTCTCCTTGAGTTCTAGGATTACACAAAGTATCCAAAAGTTGCCTCTGATCAAGTGGATGTTCTCCACTTGTTGCAGTTTCAACCTCATCCTCATTAGATTCGGAGTTGATGCTCAGAGCCATACCCAATTGGGCTTCAACATTAGGTACTCTTGTTCTTATTTCAAAATCAGCTCAACAGATTCTGATGAGGTTTCATCAGAAGTTGGTATTGCAAAATTAAGTTCAGGGTTTGATTCCAGGTGTGCACCTGTTTCAAGAGTATCATGTTGTTGACCTTCTCCGGCTAGCATTGAATGTGAATCCGTTGCTTCATGTTTAGTGGATGAGACTTCATCAGATTCTTCATTTGTTCCATACTCCTCAGCAATATTCCTGTTACCAGCAGCTGATGTAGACACCATGCTTGATCCACAATCATCTGGTCCTATTGGTTTAATCAATTCTTCATGCCTTTCGATAAAAGGTGAGTCTGCAGGAATCACCTCATCATACTTTGAGGCAGGGGAGGAAGGTTACTGGGAAGGGCCTAAGCACTTGCTGCAGCAGTCCATGGAGTTATCACCACTAGTTTCCACACTATATCAATAGTAGGCACTTCCATGTTTCTTTCAGCAATGACTTTTGTTATGATGATTGACCAAAATCTTGCATGTAGAAGATGTGTTGTTGTTCTTCCTTTATGAGTGAATATGCTGGTTTTCAGTAGTGAAAATATCTCTTTGGAATAATCTACATCTTCACCCTTTATCAGCCCATACATGATATTCAATATTGGAATAGTTGTTTGATCAGCACCTCCTATCTTCCCTGTGAGACAGCTGTTAATTATATCCATAAAAACTTGCCAAAGTCCTGGCAGTTCCTTTCTTTTGAACTGGCTAATTAGAGTGATTGGGGCCTTGTACCCAAGGTTTCTGAATACCGCCTAGAGTTCTTCATTGACTGGAGGGATGTGATATTCTTGTTTTTCAGGGATCTCTAACCATCTTCTGATGTTTTCTTCATTGACAATGATTCTAATGTTGCCCCACACATGTGCAGTTAATTATGTTCCTGACTTCTCTGTTGTATGCACTGTTTGCTGCAGGATTTGTTGAGAAACTTCATAGCCTCCTGTTAAAACATATTTTATAGGACAATTGATCAGAAACTCTACAAGAATTCTAACCCTTTCATCATGCTGCTCATGATCGAGCTAGGTTGTTCTTTTTCTCTATGTCTAGCCATTTTGATTTTTTAACAAGAGGAACTTCATGTTCCACAGCTGGGATATTGAAGTTCATGGAGCCGAAAGAAGACATGATGTTGTGATTTGAGGTTTTGGCTTGTAGAAACAAAGTTGTGATTTTTAGGGTTTGGAATTTTGAAAGCTTGAAACTTTTGGAGGTGAATGTGAAGATTGTGGATTGGGTCGGTTTATATAGGCTTTGTTGTCCCACGTGATTGGTGATTAACCGTGTTAATAACCCATTGAATTATATGTTTAATGCTGACACCTTTGGGTTATCTAAAGAAAACTGTTTTTAAAAGAATTGATTTTATCTTTTCTTCTATTGGTGCTTGCTAACCGCCAATCTTTACTTTTACACAAGTGAGTCCACGTTTTTGAAGAGTAGTCCATTTGCACAAGTGGGTCCACGTTTTTGAAGAGTGATCCATTTGCACAAGTGGGTCCACGTTTTTGAAGAGTGGTCCACTTATTTTCTTTCTTCCTGCTAACCACCAATCTTCACTTTTGCATGACTCTATCTTCCCCCTTTTCTGTAAGTCAAAAGCTCAAAACTGTGGATCTTTTGATTTATGTTGACTTTTTCTTCAACAGATTGTTAAGTGGACTTCTATTGATTTTCTGTTGAATTTCTGTTCAAGTTGATAGACAATAGTTTTTTTATGGAGAGAGAGAGAAAGTGAGTAGAAATTCTTCCGAGACACTTGCATTGAATTGGAGTGTCTTTAATTCAGATTTTCTGATAAAGTTGCTCAGACTTTCTGATAAAAGTGATCATACTATCCGAAAAAAATGATCAGATTTTCTGATTAAAAATGATCAGATTTTCTGATGATCAATGATAACGAGTGTTTTTCTTTTTAAAACGACCTGTTTTTGTGATTGTCAATGATTAAGAATTTTTGCTGAAAGTGAGCAGATTTTCTGATAAATATGATCAGATTTTCTGATAAAAATAATCATATTTTCTGAAAAAATGATCAGATTTTCTGATAAAAATGATCAGATTTTCTGATGATAGTAGAAAAAAATGTTGTATTTGAATTGAGAACTTGTTAATCCGCAAATTTTCATCTTCTATCGTTTGTTCGAAAGGTTGCATGTGGTCAGACTTTCATCAGAAAAAGTTGATCTGTTTTAGAAGAGTCAGAAACAGATGTTGTATTTGAATCAAGAAAAAGTTGTTGCATTTGAAACAAGAAAAGATGTTGCATTTGAGAAGAGAGATTTTTTTTAATCAACATAACATCATCTCCCTTCATTTAACCTTCTTGTTTTGAAATGTTTTCATTCTTTGAAAAAAATTCTTCAAGGATTCCCTTTTTTTTAAACATCAGCAGTTCCTGAAAATTGTGATCTCATGTGAGAAATTTTATGATAATATCAGAAATTCTTTGAAATGTTAAGGTTAACAGAAATTCCCCCTGGATTCCGTATCTCATCAGAAATCCCCCCCTGGGTTCTTAATCTTATCAGAAATTCCCCCTGGATTTGTGATCTCATCAGAAATTTCCTTTGGATTCTTGATCTCATCAGAAATTCCTCCTGGGTTCTTAATCTCATCAGAAATTCCCCCTGGATTCTTAATCTTATCAGAAATTCCCTCTGGATTTGTGAACTCATAAGAAATTTCCTTTGGATTCCTAATCTCATCAGAAATTTTCTTTGGATTCCTGATCTCATCAGAAATTTCCCCTCAACCAAAACAAAATAGATATAAACATATATATATATATATATATATATATATACACACATATGTAGTTAAGTACAAGAAATATAAGCTCCTAAAAAGAAAATCAAACAAAAGTTAAACTATCTCTTCATCGCTTGGATCGTCATCTCCAAAATCTCCATATCCATACATGATCTGCACCATTTCCCAAAGAGGTGTTTCATGTCCTGTGTCGTCGTCTGTTGGTATGAGGGCATCAATGTGTTGTTCCTCCTGAACAAGCATTCATGCTTTGACATATGATGCAGGAATTCCTCCAAAGTCTAGTTGAGAGGTTGTTACTTTCATCAAGAACCTTGGGTAGATGAGGAAAGGACGACCTCCCCGTAAGTTGGCCCTAAAGTCATCATCAGATAGGTTGAGTAGTTGTAGGGGAGATGATTTACTGAGGCATGGAGAGGATCCATTATCCTTAGAGTAATCTCATACCAACTCGAGGCTTTCCTTGTAAAGCAAAAGGCAAACTGGGTTACCAGACACTGCCAAGGTTCAATGAACCCGCTTTTGAAGATGGGGACCCTTCCTTGAGAATCATGGTATCCCATCATGGCCAAGGTAGCCTGCCTGTCAGCCAAGGAGAAGGTGGTTGGAGGACAATCATCTCTTAGCAAGAGAGCTTCCCTGATAGTTTGCTAATTTAAGCAAATGAGCCTGTCGCCCATCACCCTCCCTGTAATTGGTGGTCAGCCTACCATCATCTACAACTAGCCGTGCAGACTTCCAAAATTCTTGAAGAATTTCCGGAAACACTTGAACGTGCATGGAGAGAGCAAAAGCTATTGGACTGCTCAGTAACATGTTCAGAATGGTGGAGCAGTTTACATATCTTGGATCATCTACATTCATCCTTACTTTTGCATTGTGCCTTTGGAAGTAAGGCAGAGGGAAACGATTGCTCTCAATTCTTTCCATGGTGGTTGTGTGTGTTAAATGAAGAAGACGAGTATTTCAAAAGTTTTCTGGTGAAAATGTATGAGTAAGTGTGTGTCTATTTAAAGACAGTGAGTACATGCCTTAAATGTTTTCACTGGTTAAGATCTTGATTGTACCAATTCTACTCTACTTCGAGATACGGTGTCAGATTCGTTTAGAACTAAAAGTTGCCATATTCTCCCTCCTCATTTAGGAATAGGCGGCACCCTGATCTTCAATTTTCTATTGAGAGGACAGGTGTAGCCTTCTTTCCTTTAACCGTGCTGAGTAAGCGTGTGAAGTTGATGTGATGGGGGTAAATAAAATAAAATAAATAAGAGAAAAATGAAAACTTGGGGAGTTATCTTTGTGACGTATACTTTCCTCATGCATTTAATATTCCCCAGTTAAAAAAAAGGTTGAAAAGAAGCTATATAAATAAGAAAAAAATTGTACAAGTTATGTGTGCATGCATGGTGCAAAGGAGATATATGAAGGTGGAATTTATTCTGTTGAAAAGAAAGAAAAATTTTCTTGCTTCTAATGAATTGATCAGCTTTCTGATGAGATTATCAGATTCAGTTTTGACATAATTCAGATCAGAATTTTTATCAGATTTTTGAACAATTTATTAGAGCCCGTTCAATTATCAAGTTTTAGTTTCATCAGAAAATTTTGTGGATTGAGTAGTTTCATCGTATCTCTTGTTTATCATTCCCAATTTGCTGATTAAATAATTATGTCTTTTCTCGTCCAAAGGTTTTGTAAAAATATCAGCAAACTGATTTTCTGTTGGAACAAAATACATTTCTATATTTCCTTTTTCCACGTGATCTTTTATGAAATGATACCTGACATCAATATGTTTCGTTCGTGAGTGGTGAACCGGATATGAAGTTATTCCTATTGCACTCTTAGAATCACACAGGATTGGTATTCTTGTCAGATTCACTCCATAATATTTGAGTTGTGTTTGCATCCACAAAACTTGTGAACAACAACTTGCTGCTGCTACATATTCTGCTTCAACTGTAGAGGTGGAAACACAGTTTTGTTTCTTACTTGCCCAACATACAAGCTTTTCTCCAAGCATCTGACAAGCACCTGATGTGCTTTTTCTGTCCAGTTTACACCTGCATGATCTGCGTTTGAATATGCAATTAGGTCTAAACTAGTTCCCTTAAGGTACCATAAGCGATGGTCAGATGTGCCTCTTGATACTTAAAAACCCTTTTTACTGCTTTTAAATGAGATTCTTTGGGATTACACTGATATCTAGCTAGAAAACATATTGAAAACATTATATTAGGTCTGCTAGCTGTTAAATATAAGAGTGATCCAATCATTCCCCTGTAGGTTTTAAGATCTACATTTGTACCATCAGGATCAGAATCTAACTTGTTTCCTGTGGCCATAGGAGTTTTTGATGATGAGCAATTTTCTAATGAATATTTATTTAAAATGGTGTTAACATATTTTGATTGATTCAAAAATATTCCGTCAGATTCTTTTTTTACTTGGAGACCTAAAAAGAAGCTTAATTCTCCCATCATGCTCATTTCAAAATTGCTTGTCATCAATTTTTCAAACTTTTTACAATGATTTGAGTTGGTTGATCCAAATATTATGTCATCAACATATATTTGTACCAACAAAGTGTGTCCTTTGTGTGTTTTAAGAAACAGAGTTGTGTCTATAGTACCTTTGGTAAAACCTGATTGGATCAAAAAGTTTGAAAGAGTTTCATACCATGCTCTTGGAGCTTGTTTCAACCCATACAAGGCTTTGTTTTGTTTATAAATATGTTTTGGAAATTTTGGATCAACAAAGCCTTCTGGTTGCTGCACATACACTTCTTGATCAATCATACCATTCAGAAAAGCAGACTTTACGTCCATCTGATAAACCTTGAAGCCTTTTGAAGCTGCATAAGCAAGGAAGATTCTGATTGCCTCTAGTCTTGCTACTGGTGCAAATGTTTCATCATAGTCAATTCCTTCTTGTTGACTATACCCTTTTACTACTAACCTTGCTTTGTTTCTTGTTATTATACCTTGTTCATCAGATTTGTTTCTAAATACCCATTTTGACCCGATGACAGATTTGCCATTTGGTCTAGGTACTAGGTTCCACACTTGACTTCTTTCAAACTGATCAAATTCTTCTTGCATTGCTTGAACCCAGTCTGGATCCTTGAGTGCTTCATTTGTTGTTTTTGGTTCAGTTAAAATTAAGAAACCAGCATGAAGACATTAATGAACAGTTGCTGATCTTGTTTTAACACCATCTTGAGGGTTTCCTATGATATTTTCTGTTGATTGACCCTTTATCCATCTTCCACTTGTAGCAGTATTTGTTGAATCAAGTGATGGATTTTGTGAAGAACTTTCTGCATCCTCCTGATTGATAATCTATTCTGAGCCTGAGTCTTAAGACATTTGTTTTTCTTGATTTTCTGATGTAGTATCTGATGCCTAATTTGTTATTCCTCGTATTTCATCTGATGGCTCTAAATTTTCTGCAGAGTTAGAGTGTGACTGGTTTTCTGGTAAATTTCCATAATTTCCCTCCCAGTCATACCCAAGCAGTTCGTTTGTTAGTTCTGTCAATAGGTGTTCATTATTTGTAGAATTTTCTTTTTGTGAGAAAGTTATGATGTCATCAGAGTTTTCTGTTTCTGATGAATCATCAAAAGAGACATACAGACTTTCTCTGATTGTTCTGCTATTTAAAACAAATACTCTGTAAGCTTTTGAAGAGAATGAGTATCCAAGAAAAATTCCTTTTTCAGCTTTTCTATCAAATTTCTCTAAACTATCAAAATCATTAAAAATAAAACATCTACATCCAAAGGTATGTAAAAATTTGACACTTGGTACCCTTTTGTTTATTATGTGAAACGGTGTTTTCTGAAGTCTTTTGTTGATGATAGTTCTGTTTTGTGTGAAACATGCATTTGCCACTGCTTCAGCCCAAAAATAGGTTGGCAGCTTGGCATATGCCAGCATTGTTCTTGCTTCTTCTACCAAAGTTCTGTTTCTCCTTTCAACAACCCCATTTTGTTGTGGGGTTCTGGGAGCAGAAAAATCATGAGCTGATTCCTTTTTCTGTGGGAAGTTCACAAGTTTTGCATTTTTGAATTTTGTCCAATTGTCAGATCTGATCTTTCTTACAGTTAAATTTAAAAGATTTTCAATTTTCTTGACAAAATTTATAATCAGATCTGGTGTTTCACTCTTTTGCCTCATAAAATTCACCCATGTGTACCTTGAATAGTCATCAACAATGACTAAAATGTATTTCTTTCTAGAAAAACTTTAAGTGCTTATTGGTCCACAGAGGTCCATGTGTAAAAGTTCAAGATTTTCAGAAATAGAAGATTCGACCACAGTTTTGTGTGAGCCTATATTTTGCTTTCCCAGCTCGCATCTTCACAAAGTTTGTCTTTTCTTGAAGTAATAGAAGGTAATCCTTTTACCAGACACTTGCTTGTTAATTTGTTTAAAGTTTTTAAAATTTATATGAGCCAGTCTTTTATGCCATAACCAACTGCTTCCTTTATTCTCTTTTGTAAATAAACAAAATTGAGGTTCTTTAGTTTTGTTGTTGAAGTCAAAGAAATATATTGATCTTTTTATTCTTTTACCTTTAACATAAATTTTATCATCTTCAAGACCTTTTAGTAAGCAAGTATCAGGTAGAAAAGTTACCTTAAATCCTTTGTCACAAAACTTACCACAACTTAGAAGGTTGTATTTTAATCCTTCTACATGTGCCACTTTCTCAATTGTTATTGTACCATATGTTATGCTTCTATAACCTTTCACCCTACCCTTGACTCCATTACCAAAATTTATAAATTTACCTAGCTTTTCTACGTAGTTGCTAAGTAAGCTCCTATCCCCACTCATGTGCTTGGAGCTTCCTGAATCGCAGTACCAAATCTGCTGCACATGATGGTCCTGTAATGGAGAGGTTAGTGATTTTTTGGTAACCATACTTACTTGGGTACTTTGTAAGATGAGTATATAGCATATAATAGTTTTCCTTCATCATCTGTTGATCTTGATCTGTGAAAGTCTGTTGATTCTGACTGATCAGCTTTCTTTACTATATCTGTTGCCATCTGATTAGATCTGATAAGATTTCTGTCCAATGCTGAACCACTGACAGATTTTTGGTTTTTGTTCAGATGCTATTGAATTATTTTCATAATATCAACACACATACATCCCACCTTGTTAGAGATATCTGATGGAATGATTTTTGATGAAAGCCAATTTTTTTCTAAAATTTTTGAAAAATATTTTGACCCTTTTCTTTTAAGACCCTTTTAGTTTTTTTCTTTTGTATGATCTTGTTTTGTCTTTATTTTTTCTTTAGAGCAAACCTTCTTTGATTCTGGACTTGACTCAGAACAAGATATCATGAAGCCAATTTCTTCTGATAAATTTGATTCATTGTCAAAATCTGTTTGTGGTTTATGTGAACCTTTTACAAACACTGTAGGATTATTTTTTGTTTTTTTTGTATAACCCAATCCTTCACCCTGATTTTTTGACGTTGTTTCAATGTAGTCAATGAATTTGCTTGTTGAAAACCTTTTATATTTACCTTATTTTTATGAATTTCTGCATACAAAATTTTCTCTCTTTTTCATAAAAACTTATTTTTGTGTCTTTGATCAAACTTTCTTCATGTAAAAATTTTCATTTTCTTGACAATGTTTCAACATGTCTTTAAGTTCATCAGATTTCTTTGTTTCTGTCAAGTATTTCTCTTGTAATTTTTGAAATCTTCCAAAAATTTGTTTAATTGATTTTGAGGTTCTTGATCATTTTGACTTACATTGATTTCTGATGCCTCATTGTCAAGTTTTGCCATAAGACAAAAGTTGGCCATTTCTTCCTGATCATCATCTGATGAGTCATTAGTCATCCAGGTATCTGTCCCTGCAAGTTGTTGTTGTTGTTTCTTGGCTTGTTCCAGCTTCTTTTCATAGTAAGCTGGATCTTTTAACTTTTTGTTCTTGCATTCTGAAGCATAGTGACCCTTTTGTTTGCATCTATAGCATACCACTTCCGACTTGCTTTCTTCTCTTCTTTCCTTGGATCTTGCTTCCATCTTTCCTTTATCACTTCTCTGAATTTTGGAACTTCCTCCCTTCAATCTTTGCTCAAAGGTTTTGGTGAGCAAAGCAGAAAAATCTGATGGATTTTCAGAATTTTCTGATGCTAAAACTAGGTTTTGTGGGTTAGAGGGTTGTTGATCAGGTGTGATTGATCTTTGAGAGTTTGATATTAAGGCTATAGGTCCACCATATTGCTTTGAGTTTTCAATGATTTGTTGCTCTCTTGGGAGTAGAATACTATATAGATCATATAGGTTCAGATTTCCTAGCTCTAGTGTGGAAGCTATGGTCATTGCAAGATTTTGCCATTCTCGGGGCAAAGCATCAAGAAATTTTACATTTCTTTCATCATTCGTTTTTTCAACTCCATGCTTTTTTAGTTCTTTTAAAATTTTTGTCAATCTATTGTAAGCATCAGTGAGTGTTTCATTTGGTGAACATTTAAACCTTTCATAAGCAGAGACATGATTTGTTCTCATGTTTCTTTTCATTTTGTCTCCTCCTTCACAAAGATTTTCAAGTTGATCCCATATTTCTTTTGCAGATGAGCATGCATCAACATAAGAAAATATATCGTTTGGAAGTGCCATAATTAGAAGTGATTTGGCCCTTTCATCTGTTAGTTTCCTGTCTTCTTGGCTCCAATTTTTCTCTTGTTTGGGAGCCCAAGAAGCAGAGATTTATGTTGAGTCATCAGATGCTGGAACACCAGGTATTTCAACACGTGGTATATGTGGGCCACACACAATGGATTGAAACAGAGCTCGATCATGTCCATTAAGGAAATTGATCATCCTGATTTTCCATTGGGGGTACTCCGTCCTGACTAACGTCGGAGGCTTTGACATAGAACCCATGTTGAAAGCACTGTTCCAAGACTGAAAGTTTGACATTTTTAGTCAAAAGTTTTTGAACTTTTTAAAAACAGAGTATTAACAAAGATACTCGAGCAATTGATCGATTTGAAAATGTTTTATTCAATCTGCTCTGATACCAATTGTTGATCCCAGATAACAATGCTTTGACTTAAAATGGCAAGTTGATTTCAACTTTATATGAAAATAATGGGCGAAATTAGAAATCAACTTGTAAGAAATAGAGATACAGAATTTTCAAGTTTATATCACTTTTGAAAGGTTACAAAAGATGATTGAAAAGTTATTTTCTAATACAAAACAATGCTTAAGAATTCTACGGGAGTGAAGGGCAATGGAGTATGTAAGTTGTAATACTTGCAATGCTCTGCTCCATCGATCTTCGGTTTGGTGATCTCTATTTATAGAGAACAATTGGCATGAATACACAATTGTTTATACATGCAAGTGTTTATCGTGGCAGGTCGTTTCATATGTCATGCTTACTACTTCCACTCGTATCATAAATGTCCTTAAACTGAATTACCTTATCTTCAACTGCAAGTGGACATTATGATTGGTCACCAGATTTCTGATGACTTCTGATCAGAATCTGATGAGGTTTCATCAGATTTGATCAGATCTTCTCCGATCCTTTCTTCGGACACTTAGACAAAGATATTCTCATTAGATCTGATTCAAATGCTTCTTCTTATGGCCTATGATCATGTTTCTTCTGTTGACTTGATCCTTTGACTTCTTCTTCATCAGATCTGATCAGATTGATCAGACTCTCTTTCTTCAATACTTTAATCATACATATAAATTTTCCTAACAAAACTCACTACTGATAATAAAGTTGATGTTCTATTCTCTCATCCGTATTTTACTATTCTGGATCGGGAAACAGGTCAGGCGCTAGCTCAGGGAAAATGTGAGAATGGCTTGTATATGATCCATGGCGATTTTCAAGCTATGGTTGCTACCTCTTCAGTTAAAGCTTCTTTTGAAACATGGCATAAACGCTTGGGTCATATTTCTTTTGAAGCAATCTCTATTTTGAAATGACCTGGTCTTCTATCTGTTTTGCGGAAACATGTTATGTGTGACTCATGTCAATTAGCCAAGATCCATCATTTACCTTTTGATTTGAATCTAAAGAAATCTAAACACCCTTTAGATTTAGTCCACTGTGACTTATGGGGCCCTACGCCTGTGTTATATGTTGATGGTTCATGTTATTATTCAGTTTTTGTTGATGACTATTCAAGGTTTATATGGTTTTACCCACTTAAAACCAAAGCAGTTTTCCATACCGTCTTAACAATATTCCTTAACTTTGTTCAGACACAATTCTCTAAAAAATAAACAAATTTTAAAGTGACGGTGGAAAAGAATGTATTAACAGTTTGGTAAAGTAGCTTCTTGAAAACAATGGAACTCTCCATCGAATTTCATGCCCGTATACACCTCACAGAATGCCCGTGGTGAACGTAAACACTGGAGTTTAGTCGAATCTGGGCTCGCCATATTATTTAACTCATATGTTCTAGTTAACTATTGGGTGGATGCATTTGCCACATCGATGTATATTCTCAACAGAGTGCCTAGCCCTATTCTTGATGGTAAAAGTCGATTTTAACTCTTGTATCATTAATTACCAAACTATGCAAATTTTCACATTTTCGGATGTCGGGTGTTTCTTTATCTACGTGACTATGAAAACACAAATTCTCACCTCGTAGCATCCCTTGTGCATTCATCGGCTACACTTCTCAATACAAGGGTTATAGTTGCCTTGATCCTGAGACGGGACGGGTTTATGTGACTCGGCATGCCCGATTCAATTAAGAATATTTTTCGTTTTCAGGGCAAAAATTACCAAATGAGGATCATCACTTAACTATTGCCACCTTTTTAAAAGAAATCCCAAACACACATATTGATGTACACCAAATGCAACATATAAATTACATCAAATGAGGCATAAAACTAACCCTTTTATAGTACTAAAGTTGGAAAAAGCATGTTTCTTTGTTCCTTTTGTATTTTTAGGATAAAAAGATTTTAAACGAATAAGCAGCTAAAACCAACATAAATACAAAAAGAAAGGATAACAAGCCATGCCCGACCCCTCAGCAACACCCCAAAAGACAAAAAAACCAGATCACAGAAGATGAGCACGGGCCGTGTCCACCAAGCACGGGGCATGGTCAAGCCCTGCACTACAAGACAAAACATTCAGAAGCTTCACGCCCACCACAGGGCCGTGTCCAGAGTAATACGGGCCATGGTCAAGTATAAGATTTACAGAATCTGGATCGTACAGCGAACAGTTGACCACGGGGCCGTGCCAAGAGGCCACGGGTCGTGCGGGGCCCTCTACTGACAAATGAAATTAATGAAGAAAGAGAAGGATGTTGGCCACGGGCCGTGTCCGCTGGACACGGGGCCGTGGTCGGGCTTCTGTTCAGACTATAAATAGGGATGCTTGGTTACCCAAAAAGGCATCCCTTGACAAACCACTTCTCTCTCACTTTGCCACCACTCCACCACCACTACAACACCAACACCCACCACCATCATCCATCTTCCATCTTTAGAGTGTGTAGTAGTCTCGGGATCCAAGATAGATTGTAAGGGTTCTTGTCAAACAAAGGTCATGCTTGGCTAAATTCCTTACATCACTTGGTGAAGACTAATCTTGTATGTATTACTTTTAGTTTTTAATCTTTCGGCACTTTTTATTTGGGTTTGTATTAATGACTTTAATAACTAGTTTCTTATGTTGAAAGGGAATTTTCTTAACCATTTCTTCATGATGTCATTAATTTGCTCATTCGTGTCTTTACGGTCTACATAAAGCGCGTTAACTACTTGGAAGGGGGTTAGAAGGGTGGTTTGGTAAAGTTCTTATCTCGTTTAGTGTATAGATCATGCGAGGACTTGGTTCAAGCCTATTAGGGCCTCCTTCAATGCTCACGGGTATTGGATGGCGGGGGCACGAATGGCTTGAACCCCTCATATGTAAACTACTATTAATACTTTAAACCGGCTACTTGGGATTGTATCCCTGCTGACTCAAACCACTTAGCCGAGGGTAACGTCACCTTCAAAAGAGGGGCCTACCACTTTTCGCATTAATAACTTACTTAATTGTCTTCCAATATTCCGACCTTTTGGGATTGTATCCCTGCTAAATTAAACCACTGGGTTGAGGGTAACGTCACCTTCAAAAGAGGTGCCTACTACTATAACTAAGATAATCTCTTAAAAAGTCTGAAAGTGCGAAAACTATCAAAGGGCATAAAATAGAAGTTGGATCCAAGTGATTCTATCTTGTCTATTTGTATTTCATTTTATTTTATTTATCTTTTTACTTATCTTTATGTTTTAAAACTTTTATCAAAAATTTAGATTGATTAGACGTTGACGATAAACCGGTATTAAAAGCTCTTGTGTCCTTGGACGATCTCGGTATCTTACCAACGCTATACTACACTCACGAGGGTGCACTTGCCCATGTGTGTGTTTAGTGTTAGTAGAATATCGTGTTTTATAAATTTAAAACTTGACTATGCGTAAAATGGACTAAAAATGACAATAAAAATATAGTACGTTTAGCACACACCAAGTTTTTGGCGCCATTGCCGGGGACACAAGGATTTTGAGAAAGTTTAAAATCAACGGCCTAATTATTTTTAAAAAAATTTCTTTTTCTTTTAGGAAATTTTTGATTTTTTAGGAAATCTGCATTTTCTGCAGTTCTGCAGCACGGGTCGTGTTCAACCAACACGGGGCCGTGTCCAAATAGCAGCAACAACATAATGTGTTTTAAGTCAGATAGTAACTGAACACGGGGCCATGTCAAGCCAACACGGGGCCGTGTCCATCACCCAGTTACTGAAAACAGGATCGTCTGATCCCAACAGACGATAACTTCTGACACACACATGGATGATATTGATTATTTTTTATTTCGCCAATCTTACGGCGAGTGGTGTCAACTATGTGGAGGAACCCATCAAGATTTGGAATGCTACATTTTAAATCTTGAACCCCATTTTTTAGCAGACCCATCTCTCTCATGTGGAGATCACCATAAGGTTGGTGAATGTAAAAATGATCCATATTACCCAACCAAATGAACTCAAATTTCCCTTCCATACGACTTTATCTCCTCCGAATTAAGCCAAATGGAAGAAAGGATTCTCCGAAAAATAAAGGAAATAGAGCTTATGATGAAAAAGAGGTACTCCTCACAAGCTCAAGGCCAAGAAGAATCATTGAGTTTACATTTGGAATCCAACAATGTCGAGGTCATAAAAAGTACTTTAGTCTCTTACATTAGACTTAGCGATAGTCGTCCCTGTGTCGATTGTGCCATGAAGGACTCTCCACCGCCCCCCCCCCCCCCGATGCGCTCATAGACCTGAGCAATTCGACATACACCTTCTTCAACGAGAGCCCGGATAAGGGGAATTAAGGTTGGTTTCGCCCACCGGTAAGTAGATTAGTTTTTACCCTTTCCGATAACCTCTTGCGTTCATGCATAAACCAGGAGCAACTTCGTTACATTATGCACTTCGGTGTCGTTCCCTCCGGTAAAGAACCTCACGATAACTGAGGTCTTTAAAAGACAACACTTCATAAAACTCCAACACGGGCCGTGCTCAACCAACACGGCCCGGGCCCGCCGAAAAATTCAACGCGGGGCCGTGCCCAGGCCAACACGCCCCGTGTCTTAATACGGACAAACGTGGTCAGAACACTGTCTGACCACGGGGCCGTGCTCAGCCGGCACGGGCCGTGGTCAGTGTGCTGTCGCTTTCTATAAAGTCAGCCTTGTTTCTACATGCTTGGCCTCATTCCAAAGACAGAGATTTGCTGAGATTTCTCACACATACCTTAAAAGGTATGTTCTTAAAGAAGTTTCTCCTATCCATCTTGTCTTTGCCACTTTTATCACTTTCCTTCTTCCTCTTGAACTCAAATCCTCCATTGAAGCTTGAAGATCCATAGCTTCAAGCTTTATTTTTGCAAAATATATGTTTTAAACCCAGGGGTTCTCAATAAACTATCTGTTTATCACATTGCTTTAAGTTATTTCTGTTCAAAAATGATCAAAACCTAAGAAAAATAAGTTAAACAATGAGAATTTTTTAGTTCAAAACTGTGCAAGGGGACGAATACGGGCCCGTGTCCGCTGGGCATGGGGCCGTGGTGAACGTTTAAAACTCCTTTCCTTTTGAAATTTAACCTTTGTTTTCTTAGCATGTCAACCCAAAACAGCGGAACGTCATCAACAACAGGAAACAACTAAAGACGAAGAAGACCGTCGATTGAGGCCACCCTAGTTTGCGGCATGTATGCTCTAAGGGAAGCCATCGACGAAATGACATCAGTGGAAGAGGCCCTTGTCGATCGTGTTAACTATTTGACGGTTGGCTTGGAGAATTGCTTGCATGAGATCAACCTTTTGCACCAAAGGTTGAACATTCTTGCACTATCTCCCATGGAACCAATCTTTCCCCAAGAAGATTGGAACCTTGCTCAAGAAATCATCATTTCAACCAGATGGGACCCCCGGAACCTCCTCTAGACGCATTACACGAGGTTCTATTGATGGTCGCACCTCCCACTCCTCCCCTTTTTGAAAATGCAGAAGAAGAGCCTTTCCTCTTCCTCCCTCGGGAGATTGAGGAAATGCTCAACGACTTTTGAGGAAGTGCATCTTCCGGGTTGAAGTTCCTAGAGGCCCCTATCCACCGAAAAATTAATTTCGGGTTTTTGTTGATCGTTTAAAGAAATAATCATCTAGGGTAGGACTTCATTGTGGTTTAGGTTTCTTTCTTCTATCTACTATTAGGAACTTTCTAATTTTAATTATTAGGACTAGTCTTAGGATGTTTATTTTGAATCGCGCTCTATGAAATATGATGGTTTAAGTTATTTTGTGGTGTTTGGAACTTAAAATATGGCAAAACACACAAGAAAAGATGGAAGCTACCAAAGGGACGTCAAAACCACACCCCATGCATAAAAACAGTGCCTTCTGACAAAATTTTCAACCTTCCAGCATGTGCAGCACGGGCCGTGTTCAGCCTAACACGCCCCGTGCTCAGCTTCTGCAAGAAAAAGTCTAAAAACAAGTAACCGACCACGGGCCGTGTTGACTGGCCACGCCCCATGGTCAAGCTTCGGTTAAATTTGTTACTGGCACTCTGGACACGGGGCCGTGCCCGGACCACACGGGTCGTGCCTGGACCACACGAGTCGTGCCTAGATGCCCAGTAACACAAAATTTTGTTTTTAAACGCACTTTTACGCATTCGAATCAACCGAAAAAAATTACTTTTGGACACATTGAGGACAATGTGTAATTTAAATGTGGGGGGTAACTAACACTTTGAAGTTAGCAAGTTCTAATAACAAGCCTTACACAAAACTCTATTGGAACCGCTAATCACCCCAAATCTTTTTCAAAATTTTTCATTTTTTTTTACTTTTCTTGGTTTAATTTGGGAATAATAAGTTCTAATAAGTTATGTTTTTGCAAATTTACAACCGATAGCGTCGTGATAAAAAGAACCAAATAAGAAAATTATAAAAAAGGGGCATAGCAAACCTTTTTAAAATTTGATTATATATACTTGTTCACATTATAAACCCATTCCCACATTAAGTGAGTTTTGAGCCTTTATCGAGCACACATTCATACATGTTTCAACTAAATGCTCATTTTCGTTTCTTGTGTGAATAGCCGCTTGGTCCTTATAACTCTAGAACTTGCCAAAACGATGCATTCCCGGTCCTTACTAACTTAAAACCCAAGTAAGTAAATGATGGAGGCATTAGGACTAAACCATTTTTTCTCAAAACCTTTATTTTTATTTCTTTTCACCCATCACCAAAAATCCCCCCTAGTCAACCCTTTTGAGCCTAAAACCTTTTCGTTTCAAAAACCCACGAAGACAAACACCTATTCCACAAAACCATTTTCCTTTCAAACCCATTTCTTTTAGTAAAGAGCTCGGATATCTTGTGAAAAAAAATGTATATATACCTCTTCAAATAGCCAAACAAGTTCCTTCAAAAAATTCTTGTTTGAAAAATGCTTGGATAAAATAAATACGAAAAGTTTTACGATATCCGATGCTATTTACGTCTTTTTCCATACTACTAACCACTAACCAAAAAAATCACCTACCTCTAGCCCAAGCCTAAACCCTTCAAAGTCCTCTTGATACTCGCAAAGGTTTATAGTTAAAAAGGTGGAGGTTTGATCACTTAGCAAGCATATGGTAGAAGTAAGTTCCAAACCGGAATCGAGTGATATCACAAAAATACATCTTCGGCCGAGTGTTGAGTGATCCCTTGTGAGGTACGTGAACTTGTATATAAATAGAATTTTAAAGAGGCATGTTATGCCTAAATAAATAATTTTTCTTAGAAATGTTCTTAATAAATCATGACGAATACGAACTGTAATTAACAAATAAAAACATAATTTGAATAAGAATCTTGGATCCCTTCCACGCCCACCACAGGGCCGAGCCCAGAGTAACACGAGTTGTGGTCAAGTATAAGATTTGCAGAATCTGGATAGTAGAGCGAACATTTGACCACGGGGCCGTGCCAAGAGGCCACGGGTCGTGTGGGGTCCTCTGCTGACAAATGCAATTAATGAAGAAAGAGAAGGATGATGGCCACGGGCCGTGTCCGCTGGACACGGGGCCGTGGTCGGGCTTCTGTTCAGACTATAAATAGGGATGCTTGGTTACCCACAAAGGCATCCCTTGACAAACCACTTCTCTCTCACTTTGCCACCACTCCACCACCACTACAACACCAACACCCACCACCATCATCCATCTTCCATCTTTAGAGTGTGTAGTAGTCTCGGGATCCAAGATAGATTGTAAGGGTTCTTGTCAAACAAAGGTCATGCTTGGCTAAATTCCTTACATCACTTGGTGAAGACTAATCTTTTATGTATTACTTTTAGTTTTTAATCTTTCGGCACTTTTTATTTGGGTTTGTATTAATGACTTTAATAACTAGTTCTTATGTTGAAAGGGAATTTTCTTAACCATTTCTTCATGATGTCATTAATTTGCTCATTCGTGTCTTTACGGTCTATATAAAGCGCGTTAACTACTTGGAAGGGGGTTAGAAGGGTGGTTTGGTAAAGTTCTTATCTCGTTTAGTGTATAGATCATGCGAGGACTTGGTTCAAGCCTATTAGGGCCTCCTTCAATGCTCACGGGTATTGGATGGCGGGGGCACGAATGGCTTGAACCCCTCATATGTAAACTACTATTAATACTTTAAACCGGCTACTTGGGATTGTATCCCTGCTGACTCAAACCACTTAGCCGAGGGTAACGTCACCTTCAAAAGAGGGGCCTACCACTTTTCGCATTAATAACTTACTTAATTGTCTTCCAATATTCCGACCTTTTGGGATTGTATCCCTGCTAAATTAAACCACTGGGTTGAGGGTAACGTCACCTTCAAAAGAGGTGCCTACTACTATAACTAAGATAATCTCTTAAAAAGTCTGAAAGTGCGAAAACTATCAAAGGATACATAAAATAGAAGTTGGATCCAAGTGATTCTATCTTGTCTATTTGTATTTCATTTTATTTTATTTATCTTTTTACTTATCTTTATGTTTTAAAACTTTTATCAAAAATTTAGATTGATTATACGTTGACGATACACCGGTATTAAAAGCTCTTGTGTCCTTGGACGATCTCGGTATCTTACCAACGCTATACTACACTCACGAGGGTGCACTTGCCCATGTGTGTGTTTAGTGTTAGTAGAATATCGTGTTTTATAAATTTAAAACTTGACTATGCGTAAAACGGACTAAAAATGACAATAAAAATATAGTACGTTTAGCACACACCAAGTTTTTGGCGCCATTGCCGGGGACACAAGGATTTTGAGAAAGTTTAAAATCAACGGCCTAATTATTTTTAAAAAATTTTCTTTTTCTTTTAGGAAATTTTTGATTTTTTAGGAAATCTGCATTTTCTGCAGTTCTGCAGCACGGGTCGTGTTCAACCAACACGGGGCCGTGTCCAAATAGCAGCAACAACATAATGTGTTTTAAGTCAGATAGTAACTGAACACGGGGCCATGTCAAGCCAACACGGGGCCGTGTCCATCACCCAGTTACTGAAAACAGGATCGTCTGATCCCAACAGACGATAACTTCTGACACACACATGGATGATATTGATTATTTTTTATTTCGCCAATCTTACGGCGAGTGGTGTCAACTATGTGGAGGAACCCATCAAGATTTGGAATGCTACATTTTAAATCTTGAACCCCATATTTTAGCAGACCCATCTCTCTCATGTGGAGATCACCATAAGGTTGGTGAATGTAAAAATGATCCATATTACCCAACCAAATGAACTCAAATTTCCCTTCCACCATAACGAGGGTGCACTTGCCCAAGTGTGTGTTTAGTGTTAGTAGAGTATCGTGTTTTATAAATTTAAAACTTGACTATGCGTAAAATGGACTAAAATGACAATAAAAATATAGTACGCTTAGCACACACCACATATCACAAATCCCATCTTAAACCCATAACCTATTACCACCCATGTACCACCGCGTGTGCTTCATGCACCTATGAAGCCACATCCCTACCTCAATCACTCTTGCCAACACAACCCCTCATTGAACCTGGTCCTCATGACTCCTCATAATTCCCACCAGAAACCCCACCATTTATTTCTTAAGTCGAAAATGAAACTACAAACTCTTCCCATACTCACCTCAAAAAAACACCCACTACCACCACCGCTCTCGCCTTCTCAACCTCCACCCGTCACATCGCCACCTCCCACCTCCGAAATCGTTGCCCTCCCCTAATTTTTCAAACACTCACCCCATGGTAACTAGAGCCAAAGCAAGGATTTTTAAACCTAAGTATCCAACAAACCTAGCCCATGTTGATACGCACCCGCTCCATCATGCCCTTCTATCCACCACAGTTCCAAAGGGCTCTAAAACAGCCGCTAAAATTCCCCATTGGATACGGGTCATGGAGGAAGAGGTGTCTGCTCTTCGAAATATGAAACTTGGGAGCTCGTTCCAAGACCATCTAATATCCATATTGTCGGATCAAAGTGGCCACCTTAATGAGACAATATATATGGAACAACCTCCGGGCTTTATTAACCCACAGTTCCAACAATATGTCTGCTTGGTCAAGAAAGCTTTATACTGCTTGAAACAAGCCCCTCGTGCTTGGTTCCATAGCTTTAGCATGTTTCTTGTTAACAATGGTTTCAAATGCAGTCAAGCCGACACATCACTTTTCATCTTCAAAAGGGATTCATGCATAATGTATCTCCTAATTTATGGTGATGATATAATCCTAACCGGTAATCAAGAAGACATCATCAATGCATTTACTCATCGCATTCATCAAGAATTGCCATAAAAGACCTCGGAGATCTCAACTATTTTCTTGGTCTAGAAGTTCTTCATACTGAATCTGGTTTGTTCCTAAGCCAAACTAAATGTGCGCATGATATTCTTGAACATGTAAACATGCTTGATTCTAAACCTATTACTACCCCACTTGCCCCACATGCTATTTTTCTCACCGAAGGAACCCTTTTTTTTAAAACCCGCTCTCTATCGCCCAAATTTATCTTCCAGTACCTAACCATCACTCGCCCAAATTTATCTTATGTTATGAATCAAGTAAGCCAATTCTTACAAGCCCCTACAACAAATCTTGCTCAATGTGTTAAACGCATCCTTAGCTATGTTAAAGGTACCATTTCCTTCGGCCTTATCTTTTAGAAACCACCAATTGTCCTTGTCCTTGGGTATTCTGATGCTGACTAGGCTTGCTGCATTGAAACCCATCGCTCCACATACGGTTATTCCATATTTTAAGGTGGAAACCTAGTCTCCTGGAGTGCCAAGAAACAACTCATAGTCTCTCGTTCTAGTTGTGAATCTGAGATCGTGCCATGGCAAATACCGCTGCTGAAATTACTTGGATTACCTACTTGCTTCGAAAACTTCATGCCTTGCCCCTGACCGTCCCACACTATTATGTGGCAACCAGAGTGCCTAGTTCTTGATTCAAAACCCAGTCTCTCACAAACGAGCTAAGCACATTGCTTTGGAATACCACTTTATACGGGAATTAGTATAATCTGGGAAACTATACACTAAGTTCACCAAGCTCCAGGTATAAACTAAAGACTTAACTTTGCATTAGTTTTGTAATTTCATAATTCTTTGTGTAGCTCCTTATAATTATTTAATCTATATATTGAAAGGGCCCCCACCCTTAACAACTTTATTAAATGAAGTAACTACCAGCAGTTAGTAAAACTGTTGGATCGTAACACTGTTGTTTCTGATGTGAGATAGAATGAACTACTGGATTTTGTCCGAATTGTTGGTTGAGAACTAGCACTTCTGGAAATCCTAAACTTCTGTCTTTGACTTATTGACTTGGTCTTCTAGTCTTCAGTCTTTGACTTTGGTTGACTTGATTGTTGACTTGTTGGCTAGCACTTTGATAATCAACACATGTTCTATACTATTAGTCTTTGAAGGAAGTAGTTTAATGTAGCAGTAGTTTGGGCAGCTTTTTTGGGAAGCCTTCAAGGGGGAGAGAATTCGCTGGACTTATGGTTGTATTTTAACTTATTTCTTTTGGCAAGGATGATGGTTCCCTTGGGATATAGCTTTCATCATCAGTAGATCTTACATAACATAACAATCTCCCCTAGATCTGTTGATGCCAAAATCACACTTATTCAAGCCTGCCTATTATTCTCTTATTTGTTGATGAAGTCCTTTGAAATTTTTTTGTTGAAATTGAAGTCCTATACAATTCCTTTATCTTCATCAAAGTCAACCATCTTTGACTTACAAAGAAAGGTTCTATGTCTTCATATCTTTCAATATGTACGTAGCTTGTTGTCTTTGAATCTATTGGTTAGGAAAGATTAGAGACTACCCTTTATACATCTGAAGAAAGAACAACACTCCTTTCTTCTAAGAGTTGTGGAAAAATTTATAGATCATCCTTTGGAGGATCTTCCGATGCTACTATGTGAGTGCCATGTCTTTGATTTTCAGTCGTTTTGAATACATGTGTTATGTCTGGCATGCAGCTTACAAGCAGTAGTTTTTCTTCTTTATCTAAGTCTACAATCCAATTTGCATAGCCATGCTTTTCTTTCAAATTATTCATGTAGTTCTCCATGATTTTTGGATTGAAGATTTCCTAGGGTTTGAAAGGAAAAACAACAGGCTCCTTCTTCTTTTAGCTAGTAGATCTCTGTGTTCTCCCAGTTTGGCCTTGGTGGGAATTTCTCAGGATTTCTTTGTCTTGCATCAAGATAATCCATGAATTCTTTTGACACAGTTGTGTCTTTCCACCTTATAATTGAGCTCTTTACAGCCCATTCCACTTGTATCAACTGTTGCCTCATCTTGGAGATTTTTGTTGCCTCTTCTGGTGTTGGCTATATTTTACTACAAAGCTTCCAATTTAGAGGAATGATTTTTGTTATTGGGACTGCTAATATCTTTTCCACCATTGCCCCTGCCCTCAATAGTTTTTTGTGCATCCCCGTTTTGGAACACATAAAAGTTCTTCGCATGATAAGGGATATTCTTCTTGAGACACTCAATACTTTTATGTTTTGAAGCATTGGCAATAAACTCTCCTTGAATAGTGGAATCTTGGAGAGCTTCTTTGATTTTTTGAAACATGCGTTGTTCATAGTTTCTGATCTCTCTCATCCTTCAATCCATAATGTATTATGTAAACTCCTTGACAGCTTCCCCTTCCATCTTCTCTACATTCTCTTCATAGTTCAATCTTTAATAATGGTAGCTTTTGAAGTGAAGAACTTATTCTTGGGGAAGGATGAGGCTCTTTAGCAAATGGCCCTGTGAAAACTGTTGTAGTCACAGGTTTTGTTGTTGTTGGTAGTTCATCTTCTAGGTCATCTTACAAGACAAGCTTCCTGTTCTTTGAAGGTTACGCTGTTGCTTCTTTAGGAACTTTTGGTTTGCCAATAACTACTAGTTTTGGTGAAACTACTGCATTTTACCAGATAGTTTACTAGTAGTTTTGATAAATATTGATTTAGCTGCAGACTCTGTCTTTGATGATGCACTTGTAGTTGGTGGAGTAGAAGGTGACTAAGAACCGGTAGATTTGCCTAGTCCAACTATTTAACCTTGACCAGCTATTTGTCCTTTGACAACTATTGGTTGATCTTGAGGAGTTTGTCTTCTTTTAGCTTTCAACTTTTCAGTGGTTTTAACTTTTTGGATCACAGTTGGTGGCCTCATGTCAATTTTGACAGTTTCAGTGATTCTTGGATCGTGTTTTGCAGCTCTTTCTTCTGCTCTCTGACTTTCTATTTGACTCTTTCCCAAGGTAGCACTTAAACCCCTCTGATCTTATTTGAACTTATTGATTCTCTCTGCAAGATGCACATCACCTTCATCAACCCCCTTTTGGTTCTTAATCATGGCTCTAGCTTTAGTTTCATCAGCTCTTTTCATTTCTCTTATTTCACCTACCTCAATTATATCAGATTCATCATCCTTTTTCTTCTCCCCCTTTTGGGAATCAACATTTTCCATTGGGATTTTAGAGAATTCACCAAAGAAATAGGGGGGGGGGTGGGGGGAGGAGATAAAAATTTTCATATTTTTGGATTTTTTTGGTTAATTCCTAAACGCCATCACTTGTGATAAAGTTTGTGATTTTATGGTGATTCTTAAGGGTCTACGTGGAGTGTTTTGCACATACTTATATTTGAGGATTTTCATTAATTCTCCAGCCAACGTGAAGATTATTGCACGAAAACATACAAGTATCTAAAGTCGATTGTAGTTCTGCATAACGTTGTTCACTAAAGACCTGGGGAATCTTTATGAGAGCTTTTAGTGCGAGGTTGACGAGTGTGGATTCCGACTTTATCATATCATGGTTAGGTTTTAGATCAGGAGTATCAGAACAATGACACCTGTTGGAGGGAGATTATTGAAACTGAAAACGCGGATGAGGTTACAGTTGAGAGGGAATTTGCAAGACTCCGTATTGGGTTTATTTTTCATTAGGATTTTACAAGGATTTGGGTGTAATTCAACTAATTTAATTTATAAATGATGTACTTGGTTAAGCTGACATCTTGAGTACTGATGCTGAAGATTTGTAGTGAATTACGTGGTCGACTTCACAAAGGCGAGACAATGAGATCTAGATGTATTCAGCTAAGCGTGCTGGTTGAACTTGCAAATGATATACCTGGTCTAGCTGACTTCCTGAGTATTGATGCTGAAGATCAAAGTGCATTACTTGGTCGCTTCCACAAAGATGGTTTACAGATTACATTTCACCGGAAAACTTTATGAATGCAGTATAGTTTGATATGGAATGGAGTTTTTTCGACGAGGCCGAGACTTGATGCAGATTGTTAAAGAGGGAACCTTTATCAAATGCCGGTTAGAGTATTGGAAGATCATCGGAAGATCGGACAATGATGTCTTGTGGGGACATTCCACATCTCTCAACACGGATATGCGTACCTTGAGGAAGAAATCTAATATGAGAATATTCAGGGGTTTGGTTTTGTTGTGAAGACTCAAGTCAAGATTTTGCATACCTAGATTATCGGTTAAGGGGGAATCTATTAACACATCGGAGCTGACATCAACAAATGAATGACTGAAGATCGATAGCAGATATATATTCAGTATTTTCACAGCAACGAGCAATGGGGAATTAATGTGCTAAAAGTAGTTCAATAAAAACAACTGAAATTAACCTAAATCTAGACACGAAGTAATACTCTAGACTCACTAAAACGAACTAAACTACTAACCGGCAAGTGTACCGATCGACTCTAGTATAGCTAAAGTAAGTCCGGATATCGAACCCACGAGACTCTACTGATTAAATTAACTACTTTATTTAGACTCTGAAAGACACGGACTAAGATGTTGTTGTTTGATGGGGGGGGTTTCTTACAAATTCCTAAGAAAACAATTTAAAAACTAACTAAGATTAACGAAGTTAATTAAACGAATTACTTAAGATTTAACTCTGATGGTGAGAAAACACTACCTAGACTGGAATCTTGTTTGCTTCAAGTAATGATTTTTAATTAGAAATTATCAACCATGGAACCGGGATCATAAAGTTTCTCGCCTTTCGGAATATCTAAAGGACCCCTGACCCTTCTCAAGAGCACACAGTGATACCCTAAGGTTGTTATTACCGGTTATTAGACTCCCTCACAGGACCTCTAATGGGTTTATGGAAGTACCTTGCAAGACCCACTCCCTCACAGGATCAGAGTCAAAGGTAAACTTGGACTTCTAGTTAGACTCGCTAGACAATAGCCAACAGGTTTACTTTCTAAGAAAGCTCCTACCTTGCAGCTTAATGACTTAGACCTAGCGATAACCTCGCACCTCACAGCTATTGATGATTAGTAGAACACTTGATTTTATACGTTTATTGATTATAACTTCTAAGGTTTTATTACGTAGTTCAACCCTAAATACTCTAGCTTTATTATGTGATATAGACACTCACCAAAAACTAGACCCTAGCAAGACTCTCTTATGTGATAAAAACCGTCACCAAGAATCAAGCGAAGCATAAACAATGAGCAAATACCTCAAGCATGCATACACATCTAACTATAAGAACAAATCGCTTACGAACTCATAAACAATCCATGATATCCACAAATCACATAAAAATCAAAACTTTAATGCAAACATTCATCCAATCTAGGTAGTTCAAGAAAATTAGCCAAACAAAGTCATTGAAAGTATCAAACACAAGTATGAATCAAGAGTATTGAACTTCATATGAGAAAAAGCAAGAATAAAGAACACCCGAATGGTAAATCACCAAGCCGAATGCTTCCTAAGCTTCCAATCCTCAACGTGCAGCTCTGAATACTTGAAAATACCCAAAAAGTTGATAACTTTGCGTCTCAAGCTCTCCCAATTCGTCCAACTAGGGTTATGGACAAGATAATGATGTTTTTATAGGTCTGGAAGAATCACACATCAACTAAAACTGGGATTCTCCGGAAAAGACCCCGTCGAGTCGCGCGACGGCTGAGAGGTATGAGCTCCGCGCAGCGCGGCGTTATAAAAAGTTCTCATTTCTTTTTCCCTACCTTGGCGTAGCGCGACGATGTATCCATATGCCTTTCGCGCTACACCTAGGCCTGTTTTCTCCAGAAAGTTTCGTTTTTCTCATCAGTATTTCAGCTCCAGTTATTCCAACTTTCATCCTTAACTTCTCCCAAGCATAAAATCAACATTTTCAAGCATATTTCTGCACAAAGACCTGTACACGACAAAGTATCAAACTTCTACAAAATAACTACTAAAATCAAACAAACTCAAACGAAAATTAAACAAACTCTACATGATAAATATATGTATTTCGCAATACATCAAATATCCCCACACTTACTCTTTTTTCGTCCTCGAAAAAGAATCTATGCAAAACGGAATCGGAGACAGAAAATCACCCGGGACAAAAGTTATTCATACTTATTAAAGTCAAAACTTGTGTTAGCCGCGATTGCAAATATGTTTGTCCTCTTAAACCCGAACCCGGTTCCAAACCCTTATCATGCAATTTAAGTTCAAGTGTAATCAGTTTACCTAGGGTCTCACACTAGAAGCCACAGTTCATCTAATTCCGCCTCAAGTTGACAGAACAAAAGGAACGATCACTGGACCAATTCCTAACCGTTTTATATCAAAATCAAAAGAATTTTGAAAACCAATTTTTTTTTCTTTTTATTCTTCTTTCTCATTGAGCTTAGATAATGCTTTACCTAACCCAGAGGCATTTCGGCTGTGGAGTCGCTATCCCCAACTCGGATTACAATAGGCTTTGGTAAAAATTCTTTTCCGCACTTTGTTTCACACATCCTAGAGGCAGTCTAAGTCAAAGTCACCATCCCCAACGAAGATTATGTAGGCCTGCGCTACTTTCTTTAATTCCTAGCTCAAAATTTTTTTTATTATTCTTTATTTTTTCATGATTAAACATTCTGACGATTTTAACTTATAACCGCACTCCTTATATTATTATTGGCAGTTTCGACTTTCCACTTTTCCTAGATGAGCACCCACTAGCAAATCGACAATTAGGTAAATTAAGATCAAAGGAACCTAGAACCAAACCCGGGCCTATTCACATATCCCAAACTAGACACAAGCTCGACTATTTTAACTCATATTATCATTATTTGAACCCGAGTAACCATCTATCTTTTCTATCATTTTCCGCTTTATTTTTGCAAACTTCTTATTTCAAAAGACATTTCTCAATTTAATTTTTTTTATTTTTTTTTATTTTTTAATTTTTTTAATAAGCTCTACAACTACGACCCCTATGTACACCATATATCCCATCCCCACACTTAAATATTGCATTGTCCCTAATGCAAAGACGAGACACGACTCAAATTACCTAGAAAATAAAAAAATACTAAATAAAGAAATAATTATATACAAAGTATACAAGTGAAACGACTTAGCTGTAAATATGCGAGACTGTCAATATGCCAGTCAATTCCACATATGCCCTCCATTCCTAATACGCTCAGCAAACAACTCCTAACTCTTGGACACGCAAACGGACGCGGCATAAAACACATCAAACCTATAACAAAACATACCAACTAGCATAGCATAATAGATAAAAGTGTCCAAACATCCAACCACCATCAAACAACTGATCATCCTACCCCAACCCAACCAAACCAAGTATCCAAAATTAGGAGTACATACCAGATTAGATATAAAACAACATAAAAGAAAAAATAAAAGATACTAGATAATACTCCTGCTGCTGCCACCATCTCTGATCACTCGTCATCGTCTGACTCCTCCTCTTCCATCTCTTCATCACTGTCCTCATCTTCGTCACTATCCTCATAAACCTGATACTCCGGCGTCGGATCTGCATAACCACTTAGCCCCGCACCTGAACCACCCTGCTGACCCGAGCTACCTGGAGCACTAGGATCCACTCCACCGGGCATCGGAAACTGACCCGGGTCGCCAAACGGCTGAAAGAAATCTGGAACACGCATACTCATTCGCTCCATCATATACCGAATGGCTCCATCCTGCCTATCCTGCCTATAATCAACTCTACCAAAACCCTGATCCATCCGATCATAAAGAGATGCTAACGTAAGAGGCTCCGGTGGTGGCTGTCGAAGAGGATACTGAGGAGCGGGCGTCTCCTGCCTCTGTCGCAGAATCTTTCGAGCTGTCGGAGAAATTACGTGCATAACATCATCAGCCGGATGTCCTACCGGTGGCAAGCCTTGAGGCCCCTGCCTCTCATCAATCCAAGTCACCGGCTCACTCATACTCACAATCCCTGCCTTCTGCAAATCCCTCACATTCACATGCCTCGACGCAGGTCTCGCCTTCAATGTGTTCAAATTATATTTCCCAAAATCACCCAAATTCACAGCTATCTTCGTAATGTACATACCCATATCTAATGCAGCCCTGCCTATCCTGCCTATAATCAACTCTACCAAAACCCTGATCCATCCGATCATAAAGAGATGCTAACGTAAGAGGCTCCGGTGGTGGCTGTCGACGAGGATACTGAGGAGCGGGCGTCTCCTGCCTCTGTCGCAGAATCTTTCGAGCTGTCGGATAAATTACGTGCATAACATCATCAGCCAGATGTCCTACCGGTGGCAAGCCTTGAGGCCCCTGCCTCTCATCAATCCAAGTCACCGGCTCACTCATACTCACAATCCCTGCCTTCTGCAAATCCCTCACATTCACATGCCTCGACGCAGGTCCCGCCTTCAATGTGTTCAAATTATATTTCCCAAAAACACCCAAATTCTCAGCTATCTTCGTAATGTACAGACCATGTCTAATGCAGCCCTGCCTCCTCCTCTATGTGCCCTGCTAAATGACCCTGCCAACACGCTTGCCAAATTCATATCTCTACCCTCAACCCGACACATCAACAAGAAAATGTCAATCCCGTTCGCTTTGTTCTTACCCGATTTCCTACCAACCAGAGTGGTAGAGAAAACCTTCAACACAAACCTATAAATCGGATCTTGAACCGAAGTAATCAAATTTGTTTTCCCAAAAGGACGGTCGGCTATAGTACCCCAAAACCTTGCTAGATCACCACTTGCCAAACATCGCTCCCTCTGTTTCACATACACCCCCCTAAGGCCATTCATGAACTCATCAGAAGAAACATCCTCAAAAGCATAGAAACCACTTATAACAGCAAACTGAGGTATAGAAAATTCATGCAACATCCTTCCTAAACTGAACGAAACTGCATCCTCCTCAAGGAACGATCCCTCCTTGTGGTGAAAAGTAGAATGAAACTCCATGACTAGCTCATCATACTGTTGCTAATCACAGTTTACCATATCCAACAATACTGGACCCAACAACTCCTCCACTCTCTCGCGAGCACCCATTTGGGTTAACCAATCCCAATCGATAGTCCAATGTTCAAAGAGCTCCGTGCGAATGATCTTTTGCAACTTCACCCATTCTTTCGTATTAACCTCAAACTGAAGTAACGAATGATCTTTTCTTAGAGGAACCCTGGCATAAATCTTTCGCTGATGACCTTCACATCGAATGCGTCTTTTCGGTGGACCCGTAACATATCGCACCTCTTGACTTGGAAAACCTCTTCGCCTGGCTATTGGACCTCTTCTTCTGGTCCTAGGTTCACATGAGCTTCCTTCACCTGACATATCTGCATAAACATGTTTAAACACGACAAAACACAGCAGGAAATTAGCGATAACAAACTATTTTTTTTTGTATTTTAAATTTATTTTTTTAATAATAATAATAATAATAATAATAATAAAAAGACCAACCGTATAGCATTGCATTCGCAGTTGAAACCTAAAACTGGATTACTGTTTACAAAAGGCAAAAGTTCTAAACAACCTCGCCTGAATGGAGATTGAGTACCGGCGAAACGTTTTATACTTGTATGTGCCTAAAAAAAACTAAACCCGAGCTAGAGCTAATAAATGAATAAAATTAAAAGACTCGAAAAGCACAAACTCAATGTACACTACCCCATACCGGCACTAAAATTGTCCTCAATTTTACGTCAAGTACCAAATGCAAACGACATTGAGTGTTAAACCATGCAACTCTCGAATCTTTATAATGTAAAAAGTGAAACGGGTGAAAACCATGATTAGAAATCACAACCCGAATCCCCACACTCAACATTGCTATACCCCAAAACTATGCTATCCGCAAAGCACAAGATTCTCTACCCAAACAACCCATCCGCAGCCTGTAACACGCTAAGCTAGCCAATCCAAACCATCCGCAACCTGATACTAGCATAGCAAATGTTCAAAACACAACCCTAGACCTAGCCCCAACACTTAAAATAGCAAAAACAAAAACGAATGAAGTACAGAAAATTACAAGGAAACATACCGGATTCGTGAAGAACAAGTGAAAAAAATTTCAGCTTTTTAAGTGAAGAAAGAAGGTCCCGTGTTTGGTGGATTTTGCGGCAAATCGAGTGTATTTGACGGTGGAAAGATATAGGGAAGTGCAATGGTTGATGTAGGTGAAAGATGGGGGAAAATGATGAAGTTTGGTGGTGGATATGGTGGGTAATGGTGATTTTCGGCTGCAAGGTTTGTAGGTTAGGGTTTTAAGAAGTTGGAGAAGAAAGAGGGGAAAGCATCTGATATACCCGGGTGTAACACCCCGTCGCACTGCGCGGAGGTACCAAGAGGTTAGCGTCACGCTACGCGGCGCTATTAAAATTGCTGATTTTCAATTTAGGGCCTACGCACTGCGCGGAGGTATCAAGGGATTAGTGTCGCGCTACACCTAGCTCGTTTTTTTCACAGAAAGTTTCGAATTTTTGCCAGATCTGTGCCTTAGAAAATTTTTGCAATTCACCCAAACCTTCCAACACCAAACCCAAAATTTTTCTAACATTTATACTTACCTGGGACCTCGTTTTCTTCATCCAATTTTGTAAATCCTCGACTATGATTCCCTGCAAATGACTTAAAAATACGAAACAAAGACCGACGAACTATAAAAGAAAACTGTTAGTTACAAAAAATAACCAAAAAGAGATAAAAATACAACCGGTACAAACTCTACACTTGAGCCTACGCTCAAGATACTAAGTGGTGGTGTTAGGCATGTCTTCGAGAGGAGTTACCTCCTTCTCGATGTTATCGATCGGGCCACCTAAATAGTGCTTCAACCTATGGCCATTAACCTTCCAAATGCATCCATCGACTTCGTTTAGCAACTCTACCGCTCCATGTGGAAATACTTCTCTAACGATATATGGTCCCGTCCACTTCGACTTCAACTTTCCGGGGAACAATTTCAATCTCGAATTATAAAGAAGTACCTTGTCGCCAACCTTAAATTCCTTCAACTCCTTCAACCTTCGATCATGCAAGGCTTTTGACTTCTCCTTAATATTCCATGATCGTTCATAAGCCGCATCTCGAAGCACTTCCAAATCATGTATTTGAAAATACCTACGCCTAGTCGCTTCGGTCAAATCTAAGTTCACGGTTTTAAGGGCCCAAAGTGCCCTATGCTCCAACTCGATGGGAAGATGGCATGCTTTGCCATACACGATCATAAATGGAGTGGTCCCTAAAGGTGTTTTGTAGGCGGTACGAAATGCCCACAAAGCGTCATCAAGCTTGTCGAACCAATCCTTTCTAGACTTCCCTACCGTCTTTTCTAAGATTCTTTTGACTCCCTTATTCGCATTCTCAACTTGCCCACTCGTTTGCGGGTGATATGCGGTTGCAAAACGGTGGGTAACTCCATATCGCTCCAATGCCTTCTCCATCACGGCATTACAAAAATGCAAACCGCGGTCACTAATGAGAGCTCTAGGTGTGCCGAATCTAGTGAACAACTTCTTAAGAAACTTCACCACCACTCGGGCGTCGTTTGTAAGCAAAGCTTGAGCTTCAACCCACTTCGAGACGTAATCGATTGCCATGAGGATGTACCTATTCCCACTAGAGGGGGGAAAGGTCCCATGAAGTCAATTCCCCAAACGTCAAATATCTCAAGGACTTGGATTGGATGTTGGGGCATTTCATTCCTGGATGAAATATTGCCGGTACGTTGGTAAGCATCGCAATTCTTAACAAACTCTACCGCGTCATCTACTACCGTGGGCCAATAGAACCCGCAATCAAAAACCTTTCTTGCGGTAGCGTGTGCGCCATGATGACCACCGGTTAATCCTTCATGAACATGCCTAAGGATCTCTCTACCCTCCTCTCTCGCGACACATCTCCTAAGAACTCGGTCACCTCCTATCCTAAAGAGGAATGGATCATCCCATATGTACGTTCGTGCATCCCTAAACAACTTATTCTTTTGTTGGGCATTTATATCCCCCATGACATACCCATCGGCCAAGTAATTCGCTAGGTCACTAAACCAAGGTAACCCCTCTCTCTATGATCTCGTGAGGGAATTTATCTCCTATCGCCTCCTCACGGATTTCCTCTCTATTCGGATCCTCTAACCGCGACAAGTGATCGACGGCTAAATTCTCGGCCCCCTTTTTGTCCCTAATCTCAATGTCAAACTCGGAAAGCAATAGAATCCACCGGATAAGTCGGGGTTTAGCGTCTTTCTTTTGGAAGAGAAAACGCAAGGCCTAATGGTCGGTGAAAACAACGGTTTTGGAAAGCACGAGATAAGATCGGAATTTATCGAAAGCGAATACTACGGCTAAGAGCTCTTTCTCCGTGGTGGTGTAGTTCTCTTGAGCATCATTTAGCGTTTTGCTCGCGTAGTAAATTAGATGGAAGTGCTTGTCCCTTCTTTGTCCTAAAACCGCACCTACGGCATAGTCACTCGCATCGCACATGAGCTCGAACGGTAAGCTCCAGTCGGGCGAGATAAGAATGGGGGCACTAACAAGCTTCTCTTTCAAAAAGGTAAAAGCTTTAAGACACTCCTCGTCGAAGACGAAGTGAACATCTTTCTCCAAAAGACGGGTCATGGGGCGTGTGATCTTAGAGAAGTCCTTAATGAAACGCCTATAGAAACCCTCATGACCAAGAAAACTTCTAATCGATTTAACATTGGTGGGTGGGGGTAAACGGCTAATGGTATCTATCTTGGCTCTATCAACCTCCATCCCTAACCTCGAGATTTTGTGTCCCAACACAATCCCTTCCGTCACCATGAAGTGACACTTCTCCCAATTCAACATCAACTTTGTCTCTATACACCTCTTCATCATACGCTCTAAGTTACCTAAGCAATGGTCGAAAGAATCACCGTAGACTGAGAAATCATCCATAAAGACCTCCATAGTACTCTCAACCATGTCTTGAAAGATCGCGACCATGCACCGCTGAAACGTAGATGGTGCGTTACATAATCCGAAGGGCATGCGCCGGTACGCATAGGTCCATAAGGACATGTGAAAGTGGTTTTCTCTTGGTCCTCCGGGGCGATTGGGATTTGGAAGTAACCGGAAAAACCATCAAGAAAACAATAGAATTAACGACCCGCGAGACGCTCGAGCATTTGATCGATGAACGGTAGAGGAAAGTGGTCCTTTCGGGTGGTGTCATTGAGCTTGCGGCAGTCAATACACACACGCCAACCGGTGACTGTACGGAAAGGAATAAGCTCGTTTTTCTCGTTCATGACAACAGTCATCCCACCCTTTTTAGGGACGACTTGAGTGGGGCTAACCCACGAGGAATCAGATATTGGATATATCAGCCCGGCCCGGCCTCCATCAATTTAATTACCTCCTTCCTAACCACCTCCTTCATGTTAGGATTTAGATGCCTTTGAGGTTGCACTACCGATTTAAATTCGTCTTCCATGAGGATCCAGTGTGTGCAAAATGTGGGGCTAATCCCCTTGATATCGGACAGTCTCCAAGCTATAGCATCTTTGTGCTTCCGAAGCACCTCAACTAACCTACCCTTCTCCTCCTCCGTCAACTAAGAAGAGATGATGACGGGCAAACTCGACTCCTCTCCTAAGAAGGCATACTCTAAATGGGATGGTAGAACCTTAAGCTCTAAAGGTGCCAACTCCAAGGGTTTATCCTCTACTTCTTCCCTAACCTCACACAACTCTAAAGTTTCCGGAATCCGCTCCGGATCATTCCCAACTTCCTCTTCCTCACTTCCAAACTCAATCTCATCTTCACCCACTAGATCACTCCCACTAATGTAACTAACACACTGATCGACATATGACATGATGGAGTCTAAAAAATAGACGGAATGACACGGACCACTATGATCATCACTACCACTAGGGTGTTGCATGGCTCTATCTATCTCGAATGTGACAGTCTTGTCACCCGCACGAAGTGAGATCTTACCATCGTAGACATCAATGATTCCCTTGGCAGTTCGAAGGAAAGGACGACCTAGAATGATTGGAACGTTTTCGTCGGCTTCCATGTCGAGGACGACAAAATCAACCGGAAAGACGAACTTATCGACCTTGACTAAAAGATTCTCGATGATACCCCTAGGATACTTGACCGAACGATCAGCCAATGATAACGACATACGTGTGGGTGTAAGATCTCCTAGACCTAAATGCTCGTAAAGTGAAAATGGCATCAAGTTGATGCTAGCTCCTAGATCGGCTAGGGCATGAGCGGGAGCAACGGCGCCTTCGAAAAACATGGAATGGTGAAGGTGCTCGGATCGGTTAATTTTTCCGGTAGCTTGTTCAAAACTATCGCTGAACAACCGCCGGTCAATGGAATGTTCGACAAGTCACCTAGCCTATCTTTCCGCTTGAGAAGATCTTTGAGGAACTTCGCATACTTAGGCATAGATTGCAAGGCCTCGATGAACGGAAGATTTATCTTTAATTGCTTAAACAACTCTAAGAAATGCCCGTACTCCCTAGCATATTTCTGATGCTTGAGACGAGCAGGGTACGGAGCATGCGAATGATCAACCAAAGGGGATGGCTTGACTCCTACTGGTTGTTTTTCTACCCTCTTTTCTACCTGAAACTCCTTGGTTTGTGCGGTACTTGCTGGGACTAGCCTATCGTGCACCTTACCCGGAGCTTCCATCCCAATCTCTTCGTCTACCTCTTCCTAACCCTCTACTTTCACACTCTCCCTAACTACCTCTCCTAAACTCCTATCGCTCCTAGTAGTGATGGCCTTGGCCGAATGATTGGCCGGGTTTTGGTAAGTGTTACCTGAGAATTGACCAGAAGGGTATTCTTGCAATTGTTTGGAAATACCACCTAACTGTCTTTGAAGATCTAAAAGAGCCGCCTGTTGGTTTTTATTTTGAAGTTCCTGATTCTTATTTAAGTTTTCCTGATTTTTCACGAAACCATTAAAATCATTTAAGGCTTTCTGAGTGGCTTGCTCCTTAATCATGATTTGAGCGAACATCTCCTCGATCCTACTCACGTCGGATGACTTTTCACTACCCTGACCCTCCTGATTCGACCCTGAATGACTAAACTGCCCCTGGTGATTAGGACCTGAACTAGTGAACAAACCCTGCCCCCTGTTTTGATACTGACCCGATGAGAAACCACGGGGGTTACGAGAGGAGCGGAAGTTATTATTATTGTTGTTTCGCCAGTTAGGGTTATAATTTGAATTATTGTTAAACTGACCCTTATTCTGACCGGCTATGAACTCTACATGCTCTAACGTAATGGTGGGAAAACCTACGGTATCATGACCCCCTCGACAAAGCTTACATCTATCGACTTTTTTCTTAATCTCATAAAGCTCCTTAGTGAAAGTTTTCTCCATCCGATCTAGCGCAGCAGCCACCGTTGAGTCCAAGCCAACTTGGTTCACCCCCCGAGTAGTCGAAGAGGTGCTAGTAACATGAATGGAGTTCCTGCCAGTGGTGCTATAGTCCATTTCGGAATGGGTGAAACTCTCAAACAGATCATTACACTCAGCTGTTGACTTCTTTCCCATGAGTTGCCCTCCAGCCGACGTGTTAAACCGGGCCCGGATCTCCGGGTGAGACTGTTGTAGAACTTCTCTACAAGTGCCCAATCAGACAAGCCATGCTGTGAACAACGAGCAAGTAGGGTTTGGAACCTTTCCCAGGCGAGGTGGTACGGCTCATCAGGGTCCATTCGGAACGAATGAATCTGATCGCGTATACGGGATGCCTTGGCGGGTGGGTAATATTTAGCTAGGAAGGCATCTCGTAACCCGGCCCAAGAAGTGAAAGAACCTGATGGCTGCGAATCAAACCAGACGGCTGCACGGCCAGCAAGTGAGAATGGGAAAACCTGTAAGTAACGCACATCAGCGCTAACTCCTTCAATAGAGAAGGTGCCGCAGAGACGAGTGATGCGGTTGATGTGAGCTGGCGTGTCCTCATCATCACGACCATGAAATTGACAAGAGTTGGTAATAGCGGTCATGATATAGGATGGGATCTGCCAAGACTTTTCGTTGGTGATTTCGGGTAGGCGGATGGGTGAGCGAGCACCGGTGAAACCGGTGTTTGCTTGTTGGTAAACGGTTCAGTTGGCCATTTGGACAATGGTTGGTGGGCTTTTGGGACGGGAGGGTGGTGGGGAGTTTTGTGGGGATGACTTTGGAGTGAAGTCAAAGTTTGGTAGTTTAGATTGTGGTGTAGAGTCAGAATGGGTGGAAGATGATGGTAAGGGAGTACTAACCTTAAACGAAGAGGAAGAGAAGGATGACTTGTCTGTAGGTGGCTTCGGCGGAGGACCTTGCGAGCGTGTATGGGGCATCCACTGAAAAACCAAAAACAAACAAGTAAGAAGACTCTACAAATGACTTGACACAACCAAAAAGGAAAAACTAAATTATATTAGACTCCTACGACTCAAACATGACAAATAGCACGTATGGTATCACGAAAGTCAAAACAAAGTAATTAACGCAATCGCCAAGAGTCCCCGGCAACGACGCCAAAAACTTAATGTGCTAAAAATAGTTCAATAAAACAACTGAAATTAACCTAAATCTAGACACGAAGTAATACTCTAGACTCACTAAAACGAACTAAACTACTAACCGGCAAGTGTATCGATCGACTCTAGTATAGCTAAAGTAAGTCCGGATATCGAACCCACGAGACTCTACTTATTAAATTAACTACTTTATTTAGACTCTGACAGACACGGACTAAAATGTTGTTGTTTGATTGGGGGGGGGAGGGTTTATAACAAATTCCTAAGAAAACAATTTAAAAACTAACTAAGATTAACGAAGTTAATTAAACGAATTACTTAAGATTTAACTCTGATGGTGAGAAAACACTATCTAGACTGGAATCTTGTTTGCTTTAAGTAATGATTTTTAATTAGAAATTATCAACCATGGAACTGGGATCATAAAGTTCTCGCCTTTCGGAATATCTAAAGGACCCCTGACCCTTCTCAAGAGCACACAGTGATACCCTAAAGGTTGTTAAATTACCGGGTATTAGACTCCCTCACAGGACCTCTAATGGGTTTATGGAAGTACCTTGCAAGACCCACTCCCTCACAGGATCTGAGTCAAAGGTAAACTTGGACTTCTAGTTAGACTCGCTAGACAATAGCCAATAGGTTTACTTTCTAAGAAAGCTCCTACCTTGCAGCAGACTTAGACCTAGCGATAACCTCGCACCTCACAGCTATTGATGATTAGTAGAACACTTGATTTTATACGTTTACTGATTATAACTTCTAAGGTTTATTACGTAGTTCAACCCTAAAGACTCTAGCTTTATTATGTGATATAGACACTCACCAAAACTAGACCCTAGCAAGACTCTCTTATGTGATAAAGACCGTCACCAAGAATCAAGCGAAGCATAAACAATGAGCAAATACCCTCAAGCATGCATACACATCTAACTATAAGAACAAATCGGTTACGAACTCATAAACAATCCATGATATCCACAAATCACATAAAAATCAAAACTTTAATGCAAACATTCATCCA
This sequence comes from Scalesia atractyloides, assembly GCA_947069175.1. Classification (NCBI taxonomy): domain Eukaryota; kingdom Viridiplantae; phylum Streptophyta; class Magnoliopsida; order Asterales; family Asteraceae; genus Scalesia; species Scalesia atractyloides. The sequence continues at coordinate 40,526,821 of CAMTDV010000017.1, read as the reverse complement.
ATCTAGGTAGTTCAATAAAATTAGCCAAACAAAGTCATTAAAAGTATCAAACACAAGTATGAATCAATCGTATTGAACATCATATGAGAAAAAGCAAGAATAAAGAACACCCGAATTGTAAATCACCAAGCGGAATGCTTCCTAAGCTTACAATCCTCAACGTGCAGCTCCGAATACTTGAAAATACCCAAAAAGTTGATAACTTTGCGTCTCAAGCTCTCCCAATTCGTATGAGAGGTATGAGCTCCGCGCAACGCGGCGCTATAAAAAGTTCTCGTTTCTTTTTCCCTACCTTGGCGTAGCGCGACGATGTATCCATATGCCTGTCGCGCAACACCTAGGCCTGTTTTCTCCAGAAAGTTTCGTTTTTCTCATCAGTATTTCAGCTCCAGCTATTCCAACTTTCATCCTTAACGTCTCCCAAGCGTAAAATCAACATTTTCAAGCATATTTCTGCACAAAGACCCTGGACACGACAAAGTATCAAACTCCTACGAAATAACTACTAAAATCAAACAAACTCAAACGAAAATTAAACAAACTCTACATGATAAATAGATGTATTTCGCAATACATCAGGAATTTGTTATTGCAGTTTTGTGTCTGCTGTTGTGCAAATAGAGTTAACTGTATTTTTGGTTGAATATATAATAGTTAGTGAGTGGTCAAACGAATGTGTTTAGACCCATTCGTTTGAAGTGGTCAAACGAAAGGGTTTTTTCATTTGCCTTTGTGTGTTTACAAGTGAGGTAAGTATGGTCAAACATCAAGGGGTTGTTTTTTACTATTGTAAACAAGATGGTAGGTGTTGTTTGGAACTTCACACCTATATAAGCTTGTTCATGTTTCATTTGCAACTAAGGTTATTGAGTTTGGGGAGAGACCACCACTTGGTCTCTCCCGGTTTCCATAATGTATGTTCTTTTGGTTTATTGGATAACTTATCATATGACTGAGTGTATTCTTATGCTATCCAAATTTATACATGAAAGTGTTTATCTTCTCTAACCTTCCATCTATAAATTTCATCTTGCACTAATCCTAATTAACGGTCCCAAAAACGGTATTTCACAATTTACCTTCAAAAGCTTCGTTTTGGTTTCTGTCATGCCCGGTTTTTTCACAATTTACCTTCGAAAGCTTCGTTATGGTTTCTGTCATGCCCGGTTTTATAGGTTGGATAACAAAACAATGTAAAGAAGATTGATAACGCTTACTATTTTTAATTTATAAACACTCTTGCTAATGCTAATTATAAAAGTATGGGTTAGGATCATATGCAAAGTCTCCATAAAATAAGAATTCATAAGAAGGGTATCTCGAACTCCCATTGACCTCATTTAAGCGAGATCGGAACCGGATCATCGAACTCTAAGATGTGAGATTTTTTGTTTTTGTTTTTAGAAGTTTAGCTTGTAGATTATATTCTTTTTGCTTACATCATTGTGTCTTTATATTTGCATCATTGTGTCTTTGCCTCATTTTGTCTTTTTTTTCTTCGATATTATGTTATATTTTTTTGGCATTGTGTTATATTTTGTTCGACATTGTGTTATATTTTGCGATCCGTTATAACTTTGTACACTTATTATTTTCAGAAGCCTTTGTAGAATAACTTTATCCATATTTGCTCGACATTGTGTAATATTTTGCGACCATTATGACTTTATACATTTCTTATTTTTAGAAGCCATCGTATGATAACATTACCCGTAAAAATATACTTTTTAAGTTATGTGCTTTTCACCATAGAAATATCAGCTAGTCCGTCATTTTTATTTTTGACAGAAAAATAAGAGTTAAAGTGACATTTTAAATATGCCAAAGTTTAAAATAAATAAGTAAATTCCCAACGATTATTCGAAATTTTAATATATAAATAACTTAATTCTTTCTTGATATCTTTATTAAATTGTAGTTTTTATTACTAAATCCAGTATCTCCTATTTATAACAGTAATTTACTACATATACATTTCTAAGTTAGGGGAATACTGCTAGGCAGTTAGCCTGACACTTCCCTATTAGACCAACCAATTTATAATTTTATACCTAGTTTAAATTACGGTTTCGCGCCCTCAGTTAAAATTATGTTTTTGTCCCAAGTTCAAAATAAAATTATGCTTTTACCCCTAGCTAAAAATACGATTTTGCCCTCAGTTCAAAATTATGATTTCGCTCCCAGTTTAAAATAAAATTATGATTTTGCCCCCGGCTTAAAATTACGATTTTGCCCTCTTTTCAAAATTATGATTTTGTCCCCATTTCAAAAATTACGATTTCACCCCTAGTTAAAAAATATGATATTGCTATCGTTTTACCTTTTTTTTGACAAAATTATAGTAGTGTTTTATTTTACTTGGTTGACTAAATAAAATTACCAATTTGCCCCTGGTCTAAGTTACGATTTTCTTCCTGGTAAAAAATTACTGTATTGCCATCGTTTTAGCTTTTAGCAAATTACGATTTTACCACAACCCAAAATTACAATTTAGTCTCCCGTTAAAAATTACAGTACTGCCATCGTTTTAGTTTTTTTTAAAAGGTGCGTGGGGAAATAGTGTCAGGCTGCTGCATGGGACTCCCCCCGTTGGCCCATGTATTCTACCATTTACCCCCAGTTAAAAGTTACGATTTTGCCCTTAGTTCAAAATTACAGTATTGTATCGCTTTAGCTTTTAGCAAATTACAATTTTACCCGGTCAAAAAATACGATTTTGCCCTTAGTACAAAATTTCAATATTATCATCGCTTTAGATTTTTTAGCAAATCTATAAGTGTTTTGTTTTAATTGATTGACTTAATTTAATTTTTTATTCGTGTCAATAAGCTGTCTAACACTTGCTCATTAGTCTGACAAATTATAGTTTTGCCCCGAGCTCAAAATTACGTTTTGCCATCGTTTTCGATTTTTTCTAGCAAAACTATGGTAGTGTTTTTTTAGTTGGTTGAGAAATATCCGGCCTACCGTCCGCGTTGCGGGGGGGGGGGGGGGGGGGGGGGGGGGGCATCAACTAGTTATCTACAAAAGCTTTCCATACAACAGTTGAACAACATGGAGATTAATAATATAGTCTCGTGTCCAAATCACTTTCATGAAAGGTAATAACCTGGCAATCGGGTCGAGTTATGGGTCAAAACGGGTTTCTGGTCGGGTTGGTTAAAAATGATTTTTTTAATAGAGATTGTATATCAAGGGGCAATTTTGTCGGGTTGAAACGGGTCCGGGTTGGTTCGGATTGAGTACGGGTCAAAAGTGTATGAACCGACCTCGAGTTGCTTTCAAAGGATAATCCCGCCAAATACAGAGCCACAACAGTGAAAGAATGAAAGCTATAACTTTTGCATTTCAAGATCTAATTCGTTTGGAAGTAGATAATGGACTCATCACTAGGAATGAAAGCATTACTTTCACGTTAATCATATGTTATCTTGAAACACACTTTTACTGTTTTGCTGTGATTTTCATAATCAATACCAAGGGATTTCTCTTAATTGTTTCAAAATTTCACAATCCTGCTAATTCGTTGGTTATTTAACAAATAAAGTAAGCAAGGTTATAACAAGTAATGCAATAATATATGTTGCTATTATGCTACCACCAAATGATAACTTGTTGCTATAAATTGCATTTAGCAGTTTCTATGTTACTATTAGTGATCAACTTCTTCTATTGGTAATAAATCACTCAAAACAAACAATTTGAAATTTAGCATGTTAAAATAAAGGAACCTTTAGCATTCCATATAATTTTTGAATAATATAACAACTCAGATATTTAAATACTTAATTCAATTTTTAACTGATTTAGTCGTATACAAAATGCATCTTCAACAAAATGCTTAATCCAATGAAGTATCAAAACAAATACACAAATCAACATGAGGCATACATAATAACAACCAAATGCACCCTGTAAATTTAACATAATTTAAACCGAATTTGCAACACTTAAAACCCTAAGTTACGAGAATAATCAAAACATAAGTTGAGAGAGTAATGAACGGATTAATAGTTGCAATAATCAGCGATTGAAGAATGTGTTAGAAAGTTGATTCATAGAACACTGAATTGATGTATATTTTTTGTATATCTCATTACAAAGAAAGGTATACAATTTATAGCAAAAAACGTAATCTAAATATAGTAGACAGCTTGGTTTACGGCTGGATTTACAGCTGATTACTAGCTGTCTTTGACCCTGCTAATCTTGGGAGATGATGCTTGACTGATCCCGCAATCTTTGATATCTTTTATTTTTAACACTCCCCCTCAAGTTGAATAGTCGGATTTCCAAAATTCAACTTGCTCAAACAATCGCTGAAAATTTTCCCGTTAACTGCTTTTGTTAGAATGTCAGCAAGCTGATCCTTTGATCGAACGAATGGTAGTTCAATCGTACCATCTTCCAATTTTTCTTTGATGAAGTTCCTATCAACTTCCACGTGTTTAGTTCGATCATGTTGTACTGGGTTTTCTGAAATCTGAATTGCAGCTTTATTATCACACATAATCTTACTTGTTTCTTTTGACGGAAAACCAATCTCAGCTAAGAGTCTTCGCATCCACATGGCTTCTGTTAAACCTCGAGCTATACCTCTAAATTCAGGTCTGCACTTGAAAGAGCAACCACCTTTTGTTTTTTACTTCTCCAAGTAACAAGATTCCCGCCGACTAAAGTGAAGTAGCCTGTTGTTGACCTCCGATTTCCCTTATCTCCTGCCCAGTCTGCATCAGTATAGATTTGAACATTTAGGTGTCCATGTGATTGAAACAGGACTCCGTGACCTACTGTTCCTTTGAGATATCTAATATTTCTCCAAACTGCTTCCATATGTGACTGTTGAGGTTGGTGCATGAACTGACTTACTACCCCTACAGCATAGGCGATGTCTGGACGAGTATGTGAGAGATATATTAGTTTTCCCACCAGCCGTTGGTATCTTTCTTTATTTGCTAATTTTGCTCCTTCTTCCATATAAAGCTTTTGGTTTACACTCATAGTAGCTGGTTTGCAATCGATCATTCCTATTTCTGCCAACAGGTCTAAGACATACTTCTTTTGACTAATGAAAATTCCTTGTTTTGACCTTAGTACTTCAATTCCGAGGAAATACTTAAGCCTGCCCAAATCTTTCATTTCAAACTCAGCAAACAAGTTTTCTTTTAGTTTTACCATTTCTTCTTTATCGTTCCCTGTAATGATCATATCATCTACATAGATAATTAGGCAGATTACGAATTTTCCTCTTTTTTTGAGAAACAAAGTATGATCGGCATTACTCTGTTTATATCCAAACTTTTTCATAGCTATCGTAAATCTGCCAAACCAAGCCCGGGGAGATTGCTTCAAACCATAAAGGGACTTCTTCAGACGGCAAACTTCTCCAGTTTTGAAATCTTTTGTGAATCCTGGAGGAGCATCCATAAATACCTCCTCATCTAGGTCCCCGTGTAAAAAGGCATTTTTTACATCAAACTGTTGAAGTGGCCACCCTTCATTTGCAGCTATCGAAAAAAGAACCCTAATTGTGTTCATTTTTGCAACCGGGGAGAATGTTTCAGCATAGTCAATCCCATGTGTCTGGGTATACCCTTTTGCTACCAGTCGGGCTTTATATCTTTCAATTGTACCATCTGGTTTATACTTAACCGTATAGACCCAACGACACCCCACGGATTTCTTTCCCAACGGGAGAGTACACTTTTCCCAAGTATTGTTCTTGGTTAGGGCTTCCATTTCTGTTTTCATTGCTTCCTTCCAATGTTTAGATTTTAAGGCTTGATCCATATTTGTAGGAGTTTCTTCGGAGTAAACGGATGAGATAAATGCTTTGGCTTCCTTAGTGAAATTTCCGTTAGCCATACTAGCTATAGGATAACTAGATCTTCTTGGTTCTTTTTCAGGAGAATACCGTTTCGGAGGAACCCCTCTGTTTGTTCTAGGGGGTAACACATATCTTGATGGTGGTTTTTCTTGTCTGGATTCATCTGCCTGCAAATTTTCAGTTTGTTCTGTGGCAGTTTCATGATTAGAAGTATTGGTATCCTCGGAGTCATTAGAAACTTCAAAAATACCACCAGACTGAATAGGTTGAGTATTACTTACCTCGGACACCAGGTTAGGAGGAACATTAGGACCGTCAGTGGCACTGAAATTGGACTCAGGTGACTTTGTAGTTGGTACATAGGGAACATATTTCAACCAACTTAGTGTGTCTAAACATTCCTTCTCCTCCTGACCACTGAGTTAGGAATTGTAGTAATACTCGGTTTCAAGAAAGTCACAGTTTATTGTGGTGAACATATGACGTGTTTTTGGATTATAACATCTGTATCCTTTTTTATTCATTCCATACCCAACAAAGACACATTTTTCAGCACAAGGGTCAAGTTTGGTTCGATCTGATTTAGGTATGTGAACAAAGGCAGTACATCCAAAGATTCGTGGTTGAAGAGTAAGAACTGAGGGTAATTTGAAGAATTTTGAAAGGGTATGTAACGGAGTGTTAAGTTTTAGGATTTTTGTTGGGAGTCGGTTGAGAAGATAGGTAGCAGTAGCAAGGGCTTCAGGCCAAAAATATTTCGGGACCTGGGATTCAATTAGGAGAGCTCGTGTCATTTCCAGCAAAATGCGATTTTTCCTTTCGGCGACACCGTTTTGTTCTGGGGTGTTTGGGCATGTAGTTTGGTGGATTATTCCCTTGTCTTGGAAAAAAGATTTAAACGAGGTATTAACAAACTCACCGCCATTATCGGATCGGAATTTTTGGATGTTTGTTTGAAATTGGGTTTGGATCATGGCGTAAAATATAGTGAACTTTTCAAAGACTTCGAATTTGTTTTTCAAAAAATAAACCCAGGTCATTCGGGTACAATCATCAACGAACATCACAAAGTAACGAAGGTTTTGCCCCCCAAGAACTGGGGCAGGACCCCATACGTCAGAATGGATTAATGAAAATGGCAAAGCAGCCTTAGTATTATTGGGTTTAAAAGTTTTTCTGTGGCTCTTTGCTAAAACGCATGTTTCACAATGTGACATAGAATTAACTGGAAATAGTTTTGGAAATAAAATATGCAAATAACTTGTAGAAGGATGACCTAATCTTCGGTGCCATAGCCAAGCTTCTCGTTCCGATGTCCCATGAGTCAACATCACAGCACCACTTTGAGTCACCTCATCCACATAGTACAACCCTTGATTTTCAGTGCCACGCCCAATGATCACTCCCGTCCTGATATCCTGTAAAATACAAAACGTAGGGTACATTAGGACAATACAGTTGAGTTCTTTTGTGACATGGCTGATGGAAAGCAGCTTATGTGATAACGAGGGACCATAAAGACAATTAGAGATTTTTATTGTGGGTGAAATCTCAATAGTCCCTCCCGATTTTACATCCATTATTCCTCCGTTTGCCGTCTGAATATGTGTTTTTTTCTGGTTTGGTTGTTGAAATAATATCCGATAGCTCATAAGTCATCGTATCGGTCGCGCCACAATAAAAAATCCATAGTTTTTGTTTTTTGTGATGTTCGTGGGCCATATTGACATTTCCCTTATTTCCAGGGACTAAATGTGCAATATTTGTCTCTTTATTACTCGTATATGACCGAGGGTTTGAGGGTTGCGCCCCAAACCCTTTACCTGTTGCAGTATCTTCTTCTTCATCTGCTTTGGCCATTCCGCCGAAACCCGATCTGCTCCGGCTTTCATCTCTGGTGACATCTCGGTTGCCGGTGCTAGATGACTTCCCTTTTTCTGTAGTCTTTGTGCCTCTCTTCTGACCATCAGACCACCATTCGGGATACCCAACGAGTTTGAAACATTGTTCCCGGGTATGTTTCGTCATGCCGCAATGATCACACTTGAGGTGAGTTTTGTCGTCTTTGTTACTTGTTCCGATTCTTTTTCCATCGACCCGTCGGTAGCCCTTTGATGCAAGCCCTAATCCGTCAATTTCAGAGGCCATTAGACCCACTGTGATACCCTGTGTGTCATTGAGAGGTGTTCCCAGAATGTTCTGGTGAGCGGCCTCCTTGCGGACAGTGGCGTATGCAGTTTCTACGGTTGGAAGGGGTTCTAACCGGAGTATTTCCCTCTTTATAGGGTCATATTTCCGGTTGAGAGCGTTTAGAAACTGAAACAGTTTCTGTCCCGTCCTGATTTTGTGATATGCTTGGATATCGGTTGGGCAGGTCATAGGGTTTGGGTCAATCCGATCAATTTCTCCCCATACTCCTTGGAGTATAATCCACAATTCTTCTAGGGAGAGATTGTTCTGTTTGATTTCATTCGCCTTGACATGTAGGTTGAAGGTTTGGAGCTTGTCACGCCCACTGCTATATGTTATAGCCAGGGCATCCCACAGCGATTTTGCTGTCGGAAATTCGGTTAGATTGCTGGCGAGGGTTGGTTCGATGTTTTGTATGAGCCATGAGAAGACGACTAGGTCGTCTTGTTCCCATTGTTCATATTCTTCGCTGGTTTGGTTTGGTGAATTGGTTGATAAATGGTTTAGAAAGGCTTTTGATTTACCGCCATGGCTACCCTCATCATCCGGGTCCATAGAGCATAATTCTGGCTGTTGAGCTTGAGGTTTATTTGAAGGTTATCGGATAGTTTCGGGTTTCGGTTTTGTGGGTTGAGGCCATTCTTGAGCAGATTGGCGATTTGAATTGATAGATCTTCTCCCAAGTTACCGGCTTCGGCCATGGCAGCTTGGTTGAGAGGATGATTGGTTTGGGTAAGTGATGAGCAAGGTAAATGATGAACAGGTCAAGAACGACACTGCTCTGATACCATGTTAGAAAGTTGATTCATAGAACACTGAATTGATGTATATTTTTTGTATATCTCATTACAAAGAAAGGTATATAATTTATAGCAAAAAACGTAATCTAAATATAGTAGACAGCTTGGTTTACGGCTGGATTTACAGCTGATTACTAGCTGTCTTTGACCCTGCTAATCTTGGGAGATGATGCTTGACTGATCCCGCAATCTTTGATATCTTTTATTTTTAACAGAATGAAAACCCTATAGAATGATAATCAATCATGTTGTATTGAATCCAACGAAATCTTTCACCAGTTCCGTCACTCTTGTCGTTACATACGATGCTAGAGGGTTGAGGGGGTTTTAGGTAAAGTTGATTTGTGGCGGCGGAGGCAACAGAGACGATGGAGATTGGTGCGTCGATGATGAAGAGAAGATGATGTTCAGACGTTCATGTTCTTCACCGTTAGTTGCATTTTTAGGCACGTTTTAGAGCACTTTAATATTAAAATTTCATTACATATCATGCATATATCATAATCATATCCCATTATTTTGCGAAGCACTTGGTTTTAAGGAATGGAATCTACTTTGGATTGTTTTTATTGTTTTTGTAGGTGTGGAGTGATTGCGGGGGATAACCGATAGAATTAGAAGGGTTCATGTCGATAATAGAAGCTCAAAACGAACATGTGGAAAATCAGTTGTAAGAGAAACAAATTATGACAGAAAAATATGGTAATTGATTTATGAATGGCAAATAAATGGAGATCAGTGGTCTACTAGAAAATCACATGGCTAGTGAAAATTTGCTTTTGGTAAATAAAATTTAATGGGCCATGAATTTGGGTTGGATGATCACAACTGCAATTTAGTGGATTGGAAAGACACGGGCCATGAGGGCTGTTACATGTTGACATCAATAAAAAACAATCATCACGCACAATCGGGACATCAATCTTTTGACGGCTGCAATTCGAGTTCGAGATCTAAAGAAGCAATAATTCAGATTTTGGAAGTAATTTTAGTTTCGTACGTTGTTAATTCTATATTTTGTTTAGACTTGATTGTTATAGCCACCATGTCCGGTTAGAACTGTATAGTTTCCATATCGGGCTTTAATTTTTTTTTTTATAAACTTATGTGAAACGGTTATGTTAGAATCTATGATTTTAGTGGTTTGTTTATGTGATTCTTGTTTTTAGTATGGATTTGATCCGGAAAAATATTAGATTATTAATAAACCTGATCAACTTATTAATTTTTCTAATAAAGTTCAATCAATTTTAGAACCTTAATCAAGTTTTAATTTTTGATACTAGGAACAAAATAATGTTTTGAGTTTGTCTATGAACCCAAACTATTATAGAATCATATAATATAATTAGACATTTCGAACGACGTGTGTGTTTGATAATAATAGATAGTTCTATCACGCAACCCGCATACTAAAATCCGAACGATGTGAGCTTAGAGTAGCGGGTTGGCTCTAACCGAAGAACTGTGCTTGGTTAGACATTAGATGGAGAGGATGTCCGAACTGCGTGACATCTAGTATTGATACAAACTATTATTTAATAAAATGATGATTGCACCGTGGCCGTTAATGGTCGTGAGTCGAACAGAATCAAGAAATTGCCCTGGTGTTAGAAATTAATTTTTAACATCTGAATATTCCAACCACTTTAATTAGCTTTTCTTTTTTCTATAAAAATTAAAAATTGTCTTTTTACATTTTAAACTTAAAGCCCCCTTTCAAAACAACCGTATCTGTGTCTAAAATATTTTGGCATAATTAATTAATCTGTATTTCTGTGGATACGAATCCGACTTTCATTCATACTATTTTTAGTATGTCAAGTAGTTTTATTTTATATTTATTTGCTAAATTCAACACCTAACAGTCACACGGGCCATGGTTTTTCTATTTCAAACCCTAATGACCCATACTTCTAACTTATACCCAACTTGACCATGGATAAGAGCTTTTATTTTTTATTTTGACCCTTGCCTAATTTATTTGACCCAAAACAACCTATTGTAGCTTTTAAATGGTTAAAACGTGGTAAATATCTATTTATTATGAACCTTGTCTACGTTACTGTTAACACTTTTATAGAAAATCGGAACCCACCACCACACGACAAAAACAAAATTCATAATAAAAGAAAAGCAAAAGTAAAAGAACCTGGACCACCACCAGCCAATTATTGATATGACTGAAATCGGAATTAGCTAATGATATTTAGATTAAGTGGTGGAATGATTGCATTCTTTTGAGAGATACAAGTTTAACTCTCATTTGGTGCAGAGTGAGACAATGGTGGACAATTATAGGAGACTCAGGGAAACCTGGGTTTGATTCTTGAGCCAAAAGAGTTTTATCGGTAATTTCATTGTCGTGCCTATGGGCGGGTGGGTTACCGGGTTTTCTCTAGAATTGGTGGTGGATTCGGATTACTCTCGAAGTACTCCGTTTGGTCTAGTGGGTGTCCCGAGAATGCTTGGGATTGATTCTGTTGGCCGCTAAAAAAAGTCATTTTCTAAAATAAATTCGATGTGTAAGTGCTATTAATCAGATATTAACTAATCTTTAAATCCAATTTTAATACATTTGCATTTACTATAATACGATCTTGTATGAGTTGGGGCCTTTATATATAATGTGTAACCTTGCTTTATTGGCCGGACCTTGCATGATGAGTTGATGCAATGGTTACCTTGTCTGCCATGCCATGGAAGGGATATTTGATGGTCTGCCATGCCATAGAAGGGATATTTGAAAGGCTCTCAGTATTTTTATACTTCTAAATCTTATTTTCACATCTTTTTATACTTTATCTTTCTCTCTCTCTATATATATATATATATGTATAGAGAGATAGAGTAGAAGGATGCGTGAATATTAACTCCCTATTTGAAAAGCTTTGAAAATTAATGGCAATCATACGTAACTTTTTATCTTAAACTTTTCACTTTACAATGTACAGCCTTCTTGTCCAATTATGACATGGGGTGATGGTAAGAGCTAAGGATTTGTAAGGTCTCATATTCAAACCTGACTCAGTGGGGGTTTTCTCACAGTGATGAATTTCCTCTTTGAATATGTTTTGCGTTAAAATCAGTATGGACGGTTAACATCCGAAGGCTCACTCAGATATTAGAGGTAGTTTCAAACGTCGTTCAAAATAAAAGTAGATCGGCATGTAACATGTTAAAATGTAAATGAATGATATGTGGTGTTTGAACCATGTCCTTTAATTTTGTGGCTTAAACTATTATAAGTGTCATATTCCACTAAAATACCGGATCTCTTTATTGTCGGATAGACATACGACGTCCCTCATGAGTATAGATTGTGGCCATTGTCTCCTTTTGCATGGCATGTGTGTATCAGATCGTATTTATCATCTAATCCGGTTAATCTTATCCTAACTGTACGCCATTAAAAAAATGATCATCTAATCCTGGTAAACGGTACAAAACATAGGGCTTCACAAACGGACGTGTGTAATGGTTTTAACGACGTATTTCCGACTGTCTGTTGTTTGTTCGATTGCTCTCGTTTGTTCATCAGATTCAGGTCGTTTTAAGAATACTAAATTTTGTGGTTATCTATTCGATTGCTCTGTTGTTTGTTCATCATATTCAGGTCGTTTTATATAAACACTAAATTTTAGTTTTTATGAAATAAAAAAGGAATTCACATTAAAAATTGACTGAAATATGAAGCATAATTATCGAATTTCTATAAGCCAGTTCTAAATAAAAGTAAAAAACTACTCTTCATTTATGAATTAGAGGAAGGCATGTGGCAGAATATGAGTTTTTTCTAGTGTATTTTTAACAAAATAGGGTTTTATTTGATGTTACTCCTCTTTTATAAATCCATTTGTGAAAGCGTTTATATATTTTGACACTAGTAAATTAGGTTTTCTACCAATTAATTGCTAAAACACCATAATTATTTATACTTTAGATTCCAGTGCTCTTTGACATTAGTAAAAATGTCTTTAGCCGATTCTAGTGCAAATAAAATAATTTTTTTAACGATAACACACACCCCATAATACTAAACCGAACTCATTTCCAAAAAAGAGAGAAAAACATTGATAGAAAAATATTACAAAAACAATAAGATCAACAATTAATTACATTTATAATATTTTTAAGTGTTTCCAGAAGTTGAAAATCGAGATTACACCAAGATTTGAGAATTATATGCCAGATGTGAAATCAAACATGATCTTGAGTACGACTAATTAAGATTGATGTATCAATAAAAGACTGAATATGATAGTTAATTTAAAAAAAATTAATGTTTATGTTCTCTCTACCCACAAGATTATCTTAATATAATACTCATTGTTATAAATTATAGAATAAACTGTCAAAATGGTCTCTGAGGTTTAGTAATTTTTGTCACTTTAATCCAAAACTCAAACCTTTTGAATTTGGGTTCCTGTGTTTTCAATTTTATTGCTATTTTCATCCAAAAACAAAATCTGGTCAACTTTTTCAGTTAAATCTAGTTCTTTTGTCTTTTTCCTTACTTTTAATGAAGGGCAAAATTGTCATATTTTTTTAATTTATTATAATAAAATATTAAAAGACCATTTTGCCCTCCGTTAAAATGGTAGAAGAAGAAGAAGAAAAAAAGTTGAATGTTAACTGAAAAATCTGTTCAGATTTTAATTTTGAATGAAAATGCCAACAAAATTAAAATCACAGGGATCCAGATTCAAAAGGTTTGAGTTTTAGAATAAAGTGGCAAAAGTGATCAAACCTCGGAGACCATTTTGACAGTTTACTCTAAATTTATATTTTTTATACAACTTTATAAAATCAAGAAACTAACAATGAAAAGCATATAAAAGAATCAAAAAGTCAATTACTAAAATAAAAATATTGTAATTTAAAGTTCAGCATCATAACGATTTTTAAACAACCAACATTTTTATATTACACTAAATCTCTTTAACTAGGTTTGATTAAATCATTGCTAAGTATTTTAAGTTTTATGTTTGTAAGAGGTTTTAAGATACGACTTTCATTTAAAGTAACAGAACCGTAACTATCATGCAATCCTATACGCTAACTCTTTTTAATTAACAATCCAGTTAATTAAAATGCTTCAGGTCTTTCACTGAATCTAATTTTAAAATAATTAGAGTTGCTTACATCATCATATATACGAAATACTATAGTATGACCTCTACAATTTATTCATAATCTAATTTTAAAATAAGGTTGGCTCTTCAAAACGTGGAATGAGCTCAAATTCATATTCTCACTCATATCCTTTTTACAGTTCCTTCCCTAGGTACGGGGACGTCCTGGCACACGTTTTGGACCGTCACCGGCCCTATACATCATTTCCAGGGGGCGCGTCGTGAATGTCTTCCTGAAGACGTTGTTGCCGGGCCACAAACAAACAAAAAGAGCCGTTGGTTAACGGCTGGTTTAAAAAAATATTTTTTATTTCTCACTTTATAAATATATACCCTTTGTTCCCCCATTTTAACCCAAATATTTCCAATATCTTTCACTTTTTTATACACTACCTTAATTTTATAAAGTTTTAGACATGTCTGTTCCAGTGAGTGTAGAACAACAAGATTTAAACGGATTCTCCTACGTAACGAGTACACACATCAAAGCCTTCAAGCGGACTTGGTGGAAGACGTTTAGAACAACGCATGAAACGAACCCAATAAAGACATGCCGGATGAATTCTAGTAGTTTTTTATTTTTTTAAGTTTAAATTGTTTTTTTTTAAATGTAATGTAGGAATTAATATTTATTTTAGTGTTTAAATTAATTTTAGTTATATATATATATATATATATATAGGGGAATGATAAAATGAAAACCCACTTGAGTTGAGAAAACTCAAGAAAACCCAATTTAATATTTTTATTTTCTTCTAAAAAATAGGGAATGTAAGTTACATCTTAATGAACGTTTTATAGCAAAATAAAAAAACCGCCAAGTGGATTTTTATAAAAAAATTACAAAAAATTCAGTTTTTTAGCATTTTTTGTAAACACTGAAATTTTAAAAAAAATTATAAAAAAAAACAATCGGCGCTTTTTATTTTTTTGTTACAAAATGTTCATTAACATATAACTTACAGATAAGAGATCATGTACAAGAGAAGAATTTTGTACGAAGTGTACGGGACAATCATAACCACGCATTTGTTTTTCTCAATTTAAGAAAGGAAAGGGTATGATGGTTTTTTCTCCATTTAACTAGTTTCCACATTGATTTTCAAACGGCTATAACTTTTTCATACGTTAATATTTTTTTTAAATTACACCGTATTAACGAGCATTTCATTCTCTTTAATTCGAGCAGCCTATTGCTATAGTATTCTTAAAAATAATTTATAGGACTTTAAATACCCATTACGTGATTACGAGATTTTGAATACTCAGTACCCATTACGTGATTTTTGAATACCCATTACGTGATTACACATTCAACAAAAATCATTACGCATTCAATGTAAATTTATTACGTGATTACACATTCAATAATAAGAACTTGATTGTTTATGCTTTATTGCGTGGTTAAATCTCTAATATATGACATTATGTTGCTATTATAGGTTGGTTTGGCTAATATTTTGTACATAATTTATTCTTAATACGTGATTATACCTTAACTATTAGGTATTCCATATGAAATATTATGTATTACGTTACGTAATCACCCAGTATAGTTTCACATAAATACTATAATGAAATCA
Source organism: Scalesia atractyloides (assembly GCA_947069175.1). NCBI lineage: Eukaryota > Viridiplantae > Streptophyta > Magnoliopsida > Asterales > Asteraceae > Scalesia > Scalesia atractyloides. Next base: position 40,511,286 of record CAMTDV010000017.1, on the reverse strand, counting down.
TGTAATCACGAAATGCGTTTTTAAAATCATGTAATCTTGTAATTTACATAGTCAACTAGTGCTACGTAATTACGTAACCACTTAGCATGGTTTCACATAAAATACTATAATGAAATCAAGTAATCACGTAATGAGTATTCAAAATCACGAAGTCACTTATTGGATATTCAAAATCACGTAATCACGTAATAGTGTTTCAAAACCCTTCAAAAAAATTAATGTTAAAATATAGCAATAGACTGCTTGAATTAAAGAGAATGAAATGCTCGTTAATATGGTGTAATTTTTATAAAAAAAATATTAACGTATGAAAATGTTATAGCCATTTGAAAATCAAAGGGGAAGTGGTTTTATGAGTTAACAATATTGGATTTTCCTATTTTACCCTTTTCCCCACTTGTTCCCTTGTTTTTTGTTATGTGAATTCTACATTTGGGGACCACTTAATCTCAACCATTGATCTTGCAAATCAATGGTCAAACTTGTCTCCTACACTTCGTACAATTATTTTCTCTTGTACAATAACCCATGTCATAACTTACATTCCCTATTTTTTTAGAATAAAAAGATGATTTTGCCTATGTCATAACTTACTTTCCCTATTTTTTTTAGAATAAAAATATGATTTTGTCTAAGTAGGATGAGAAAAAATCTTAACCATTCATTTTTCAAATCAATGGTTAAGATGAAAATGTAGAAAAAGGAGGGATGTAAGGGTATCTTGGAAAAATCTTATTTATTGATTTTCTCTCTCCACATGCATGACACATGGATATTCCACCCCTATTTTTTAAACGTTCATAACTTTTTTATATGACATTATTTTTTCATAAAATTTCACCACAAAATCGAGCGTCTTTTTATCTTTAATATGAGTACCATATTGTTATATAAAATATGTCGACTAAAAAATCCCACAAAAATATGTTGTATAACATTTTTTGTGTTAGATTTTTTTACTACATTTTTATGCTACATTTTTTGTGTTAAAATTGTTTGTCTTAATTTCTTTTTTGAATTTTTTGTGCTGAATTTTTTGCATTAAATTTTTTTGTGTTGAAGTTTTTTGTGCTAAATTTTTTTTGTATTATATTTTTTGTACTACATTTTTTGTGCTATATTTTTTTGTACTATATTTTTTGTGCTAATTTTTTTGTACTATATTTTTTTAGAAAAAAAAGTGGTGTCACATGTCATTTTCACATTCCTACTTATAAGAACCAAATTGTTTTAGTACCGAAATGCCCTTCTTCCTACTTATAAGGAGTGCCACATGTCATCATCACAATCTTTCTTAGGCTACTTAGGTAAAACCCACTTTTTAGTGGATCATTCCCCATATATATATATAAGGTTTAGGATAGTGTAAAAAATACATTTTTCGTGAGAAGGCATAGGAACTGACATGTAGACATCATGTTTTGGACTTAGGCATGATGTTTTGGGTTGTTTTGGTAAGAAAAACATCAAACATAACAATTTAAGACACGGTGCAATGAATTCTAGACTTAAAACTTAAAACACCATGCCAATAATGTTAAGTAGTGTGTTTTAAATGTTACATAGTGTTTTTTAAATTGCACGCCTATAATACAATGTATTGTGTTTTAAATTGTTATTATTAGTGTTTTTCTTGCCAAAACAACCCAAAATATCATGGCTTAGTTCAAAACATTATGCCAACATGTTAATTCATAGCCTTCTCACACTTCTCACGATAAGGGTCTTTTTTACAGGAACCTTACCCAATATATATATATAGGGGAAGGTTCATTGGGGAACACTAAAAAGCGGGGAACAGTGGGGAACCGACTCAAACAAATTCCGATTGGACTTATTCCAGCGGCGTTGGAACCGGCTCGTCGAACCCTAACTAGGATCTCTTAACCCTAAACCCTAAAATCTAACCCCTAAACCCTAAAGCTAAAAAATAAGGCTAAAACCTAAGCTAAATCGTAAAATCTAAGCTATAAACCCTAAAAGCTAAACCCTAAAGCTAAACCCTAAAACCCTAAACCATAAAGTTAAACCCTAAATACTAATGATTAACCCTAAAACTAAACCCTAAAGCTAAACTCTAAGGCTAAACCCTAATATAAGACCCTAAATCCAAACCCTAATATATTTAGGGTTTAGGGGTTAGGATTTAGGGTTTAGGGTTAAGAGATCCTAGTTAGTGTTTGACTAGCCGGTTCCAACACCACTGGAATAAGTCCAATCAGAGTTCGTTTGAGTCGGTTCCCCACTGTTCCCCATTTTTTTAGTGTTCCCCAATGAACCTCACACTATATATATATATATATATATATATATATATATATATATATATATGGGGAAGGATCCACTAAAAAGTGGGTTTTGCCTAAGTAGTCTAAGAAGGATTGATCTTACCCCTATATATATAGGATTAGGATCAAGAGTGAACAACTTCTTAAGAGTGAACCGAGTGAACTAATCTTGGCCATTGATCATTTTTTAGATTAAAAGGGTACGATTGATATTAGCCAAGTATATTTAATTAAATTTCTTAAATTTCTCATATCTTAACTCTCTCTCTCTCATTTTTAATTATTTCTCTATCATTTTAATTATAAGATATTGAAACTTTGGAATTTTGGATAAGACCCAAACTTTCCGCTTCTTCTGAAATACACTGAATTTCGTATTTATTTATTTAAATAAAGTCTCATTTTGTTCGGTAAACTTTTCTTTTTCATATTCCAAGAATTATTTATCCTGTTGTTTATGAATTAAGAGTCCTATATAATTTAGTTATTATTCACATAGTGTTTTTAAATTAGTTATTTATTTATTTTGTATCTTCGCATGATAGTCGAGATACAAATGTATGTAGAGCGAGATACCTATGTGTGTAGAGGGAGATACATTTATGTATCTAAGTGATACCTAGTTTTCTTAATTGATTATTTCACTTATCGATTATGTATATTATATACCTAAAATCCTTGCACTTATGATCAGTTATTTAATTACTTAGTATTTTTTACTTAGTCTTCGAGAAAAAAGTATCGTATAATACTGACACTTGGTATTGTTTATAATAGGAAAAAATACTTTATTTTGAAGGCATTACATTTTCAAAAGAAATTATATTAAAATGTTTATACATGTATTTTATAAATATGTTGTTAATGTACGCATATGTAACCGGTTCAGAATATAATACACAGATGTATAAAAGTCTGGTACGCATGTGTATAAACTAACAGTTGTGTATATTGTATAAACTGGTAGTTAGCGAGATTGTATACATGTGTATAAACTAGCAGTTATGTATCTTGTATAAACTGATAGTTAGCGAGACTGTACACATGTGTACAGTGTTGAATAACCATCTCAGATCCTTGTTATATACATATGTACAATACTGAACAACAATATTATTAACTTCTAGCTAGAGGTGTGACAACCCGATCTTTCGGATTGTTATCCAAATCCCGTAATTTCCGTTTATTTCTGTTTAGAACCCGTTTTGTACTATGAGATTTATTATAATGGTTAAACTATTTTGAAACGCATTTTATATCGCTTATTCATCGCATTAGAATCGCTTAATACTCGCAACTCTCAATGCAAACTCAAATCGCAATTAATTATGTTACTTATATGTTATGTGTGCTTTATGTTTTATGGTTGTACTTGTTATCGTAGCGCTTTCGCTCACACAAATCGCTCAGTCGCATTATTTTAATAACACAACGCTTAACACCTCGCCGAAACGCTTAACATAACTATCCAATACAAACAAATCACCAAACAAATAGCCAACGACCCAACCCAAATGGCAAACAAATCTTAGCCAAAAGGCCAACTTCACACGAAGTGGGTATCCCAACTTCGCACGAAGTTGACCAGGCCAAGTGAGTGGCCAAGTTCGTGCGAACTTGTGGCCAACTTCGAGCGAACTTGCACCTTTGCCACCTACTTCTCCCTCACCTATAAATACTCAGCACCTCCACTCACTCACCTCTTACTGCCACTTCCCGCACCAGAACTCTCCAACCCGCATTTTCTCTGATTTCCAAGTAAGAAACCACTCGTTTTATGCAAGCCACAATGTTTTCCACTACGATTTTTCACAAGGCTACCTTCGATTTCATCAAAACTTCTCTTTTACAAAAATCTTCATCTTTTTCCATAAAACTTCTTATTTTAAACTTAGATCTACACTTAAACGAGCATATTGGGCTTAGCCTTGGCTTCCCAAGCTAGAAATCTTGGTGGTTTCAACTCACAAGGTGTTAGATCTGAGAAAAACTGTTTAAAACATGATTTTTACACCAAAATGGACAAACCAACGAGTGTTTCGTTCACTAGATAGTGGAACGAAGCAGTGTCAGACAACATACTTGAAATGGATTCGAAAATACGTCTATTCCAAGTGAAAACTCAGTTCCGGAAGCACAAGACGCAAAATAGCCAGTTCATACGAACTAGACTGCTTCGTGCGAACTACCAGTTCGCACGAACCAGTCCAAGTTCCTATGAACTGACTATAATCGCTCAAAAGACCTCTCCGGCGCTAAGTTTGATCAGTAACTTGAGGCTGGAGGATGACCACTCGATTTGATACGATGTGAAAACACGCGATTTTGGACACCAAAACAGGCATCTTCGCACCAAAACAGACGACTTCGCACCAAAAGGAACAACTTCGCACGAAGTTGTCCCTGACAAATATCTGGTGCAACTTCACACGAAGTTGTCACCTGACCAATGTCTGGTGGAACTTCGCACGAAGTAGTCTGTTACATATCGCACTTCGCTTCAACCGTTTCAGCACTTCGGAAGACTGATGCACTTTTGTTCTCGCTTACAGGCTGTTCCGGCGCTCCCTTCGATCCATAGCAGATTGTGTTTACTTGCTAAGCACGACCTGTGAGTATACTTGGACTCTTTTTCGCTTTAACGCACTTTTGGGTGTTACATACGTTCTCTATATAAAAACACACTACACGCAATGCTAAACTCTTTAAACTCTAACCGCTCTCGCATGTTATACGTGAATCGCTGAATGTTTGTTTGCTATGTGTAAATGATTAGGACTTGCAGACCACCCTTAGCAACGATAGTACTATAGTTTGGACTCAGCACCCGATTGGTTCGGGGGTTGTTAAGGCTCGCATATAAATTTTACGTGCGTGTTCGTTGTTGTGTACACGTATCACGCATACTCCACCTCGCAGTCGTGTTGGTTAGCTTATATCATTGTTGTTAGCATACTTAGATTCGCCTCTCTACGTGTCACGTGCTGGTTATGCGTAAACGCTTTATCGCTATTCTTATGCTATTAAACCTGTGTACTCACCTTTACTTTATGTATTGACTTTTGTTTAACATATGTGACAAGTTGATGACTCTACGCTGCAAATGGATTAGGGCTTTATCTTTAGAAACCAACGGATAAAATCTAGGTTGTCGAACTTGTTTTGTTTAAGAGATTATGTAGTTTGTGACGACTGTTATGGAATATTTGTTTAATTTTATGGGAAATTAGACCTTTTAAATATTGTCATTTAATAGTTATGGATTTCTCTTGAGCAATCTGGTTCGCCTAGTGTAGCGCCCCGATGATTCCGCCATCGGTTGAGGTGTGACAAGAGGTATATTATGAATGACATATGTGTACATACGTTCTAAAATGCGAATACGTATAATACATCTATGTATAGAGAATATATTTAATTATTTGTAATCGTGTTTTTAGATGGAACAATATTTGATAATGTTTGTATTTTTCAAAATTATAAAGTTAGGTAATTGGTGAGAGAAAAAAGTATAAAAAATATAATTAAATATTATTTTAAGTGGAAAGAGAAATCGAGAGAGAAAAAAACCAATTAATTAAATGGAGAAAGAAAATACAATTATACCATTGTATTTATTAAAATAAATGGAAGTTACAAAAGATAATTACAACCTTGCCACCAAAGAAAAAATCTAGATCTACAAAATCAAAAGTAAAGATAAGTTCATTTTGTTTACAAATACAACATTGTTCACTTATGAACCCTACCATATATATATATGTTAAAATGAAAACGACCACAAGTTGCGAGAACCTCGAGAAATTTTTGATCCGGGGCGAGTCGGGCCAAATTTTCTTTTAGCACAAACGTAGATGAATATATTATAAAAACATCTGTAATTTTTAAAAAAAAAAATTGTCGAGTCGGTAGTTTTGACTGGTTCAAGTTTTTTACGCTTGGCGTAAAATTTGAATTTAAAATTTATGTCTGGCGTAAAAAAAACTTGTGGTTGTCAAAACTACCGACTCGACAATTTTTAAAAACTTTTTTTACAGATGTGTTTATAATATTTTTATTTACGTTTGTGCAAAAAGTTTTTGACCCAACTCCCCCTGGATGACCTAGTTCTCGCGGTTCTCGCAACTAATGGTGGTTTTCATTTGACCCTAATACTAATATATATATATATATATATATATATATATATATATATATATTGCATATTTAATTTACCAAAATTTAAAAAACTAAATAAATAAAAAGTGGGGGAGGCCCATCCTCCATTTCTTTTGGTCCATCATTAGAGGGACATCCTCCTTGGATGTTGACGTGACACTGACGTGGATGAGCATTCTATAAGGAATGATCTCCTCCATATCGCGTAGCCTAACATTCGCCATTACCATTTTGGTGAGGTGGTAGAGGCTATGTGCCTCTTAGGAAGAGACTAGGGTTTAATTCCTGATATGAGGTAAAATTGGTGTAATTTAGGAATAGTGATTATGTAACCTTTACCGTTAAAAAAAAGTAGCCTAACATTCACAAAATACGTAGACATACTTTACGTGGGTCACAAACAATTATTGAAACCTCATTGGTCATCCTTAATCAACAATCTTAACTTTATTTTGAGTTTTCTTTTCCAAACTAGTGTTGATATAAAAAGTATTAATTAAAATGATGTTCCATGAGAAATATTTACTGTAATGGTGTTTTTGTGTTCCTTCTCATATATTAAATAAAACCTAATGTAGTAATTTCATTACTTATTTCTATTAACACTTTATTTATTATTAAACATTATGAAATAACATAAAAAAGTTAAACAAACACCATAACTTTACTCGCTATGGATCGTCAAAAAAAAAGATCTTTCCTAAAATGTTCAATTAGCTAATAAAAAATATTAATCACTTTTATCTAGGCTAATATGTTCTTTCTTTGTTTTAAATTAAATTAATAATACATCGTGTATTTTTGAACGATTAAACTACTTTAAAGTGTTGTCAATTAATAGAAAACGACAAACAAGCTTCCTCATCTACTTGTTGTGGCAATTTAATTCCACCCGAGTGGAAGGATGTATCAATAACTGTTGCGTGTGGTACGGAATGGAGGATTTGGAAAGCACGTAATGACCGAGTGTTTGAAGATAAACCTTTTTCTGTTATGCGGGTGGTGGGAAAAATTAAGGACACCTTTTTCTGGCTCAAGAATCATTTGACATATGTGTAAAGATCAAATAAAAATACACTTAATATACTAAACGTACAAACTGAAGGAAAATAGAAAATTACTCTACAAATGATCATGTAGAGTAATTTGATCTTTTGTAGAGTAATTTTGTAAAATGTTCTTGTAGAGTAATTTTGTTCTTATAGGGTAATTATCAAATTACTCTACAAATGATCCCGTAGAGTAATTTTGATCTTTTGTAGAGTAATTTTGATCTTGTGGGGTAATTTTGTAAACTGATCCTATAGAGTAATTTTGTTAGCATTTAGTTATGGGGTATAGCTTTATGGTTTAGTTTTTAGCTTTTAGTTTGGGTTGGAGGGGGGAGGGGGGAGGGGTTAGGTTTTTTTAGGTTTTTTTTTTTGAGGGGGGGAGGGTGGTTAATTTTTTAGCATTTATTTATGGGGTTTAACTTTATGGTTTAGTTTTTTAGCTTTTAGTTTGGGGGTAAGTTTTTTTAGGTTTTTGGGGGGTGGGGGGGTGGGAGGGGGGGTTAGGTTTTTTTTTTTATCAAAATTACTCTATAAGAATATTTTACAAAATTACTCTACAAGATCAAAATTACTCTAAAAAACATTTTACAAAATTACTCTACAAGACCAAAATCACTCTACAAATGATCCTGTAGAGTAATTTTGAAGTCCAAATATTTACGAAAATGCCACACCGCGTTTTTTTGACTTTTTTTTCAATTTGTATGTTTAGAATGTTAATTTTATTTTCACCAGAACTTAACTCTTTTTCGACATATAGCTATTTGAAATGGGAGAGATGGCGCGATTCTAATATTCGTGACCTTGTTTTGTAATGTATTTCTGTTTGTTTCGGGACTTCCAGATTCTTTCTGACCCTGTTTGTTCTATTTTATGAGTTAATAAAATAGCGACCGTTAAAAAAATTTAATTCCAACCGAGTGACTTGAGTTCGAACGTACATGCCCTGGGAGGATTTGCAAGTTTCCCTTGTTTTTAATATTTTACTATTTAACTCTAATTTTATTGAATATTGTGGGTCTACACTAGTAGCCACCTTCCGTTTTTTTTTTTTTGTCTTTTATTACTTTTCTATTTTTTATATATTTATTCTTCACCTTTTAGTATTGACGCATACAACCCCTTAACTTTTTAAATTTTACGTTGAACATGTTTGGATAAAGTCTTCTTTAGATATTAGTCGGGTCAAGTATAATACTTTTCATTTCGTACCATTCTATGACATAATAAAACATTATAAATTAAAACAACTCATGTCAAATATAATACGTTTACATCAGATGGTATAAATTCAAATTAGTTTACGTTTGAACGCCGCCACGCCGTACCCTTCTTTAACTTAATAAAACTTTATATTCTTATGTGCTTATTTTTAGGTACGTATCAGTATAGATTCAGGTTGGTTAATGTCAAATATAACACGTTTTGTGATTATTTTTTATATACGTTTTCAGTTGTTCTACATTTTAACGTAAACTTTGTTTGGAAACAGGTCGGGTCAAATAAAATACATTTTCATTAAGCGATATAAATTTGAGTATTTTACATTTAAATGTCGCCGCAACGCAAGACAATAACTTCAAGCGGGACAACTTTTTTTTGCTTTTAGTAGGTTTTTGTTTTTTTAACCTTTACCCTTCAACATTTAGTATTGACACTTACAGCCCTTCAACTTTCTAAAAACTTTATAATCATTTTTTGCATGCTTATTTTTATGTATTTGTCGGTATAAATTCAAATTGATTATGTTTCTTTGAAAATAAGTAGGCTCACATATACAATGTTTTTTTTTATTTTTCATATACGTTTTCAGTTATGTTTTAACATAAATTTTATTTTACCCCAAGTCGGGTAAAATATAATACGTTTTCATTAGACTGTATAAATTCGACTTACTTCACGTTTTGGCGCCACCACAACGCGTGGTACCATTTTTAACTTAAAAAAATAATTTTGTACTCTTTTTTATGTACGTGTCGGTAATAAGTTTAAGTTGGTGTCTGACGTAAATTTTTTTCGCAAATAAGTCAGTTCAGATATAATATGTTCCCATGCTTATTTTTATGTACATCTTCAGCTTGTCTACGTTTAGACGTAACTTTTTCGAAAATGATTCAGGTCTTCACGGTGTAGATCCGGGTTACTTTACATTTCGACCGGCAGCAACGTGCGGGGAATATTATTAGTTTTAACTAAGTACCAATTAGCAATTTTTTAAATGTACATTTTTCTTTTTTATATAACTAAAAATCTTTTATTATTTAACTTGAAACTTTATTTTAATTTGTTTTTTTATTTAATACTTAACTACGTAAATTCACAAACGATGAGATAAATTATATTGTTCAAAAGATTTTAATTAATTTTCATATTATAAATTATCAACAAGTTGTTAAAAAAAGAGGTTAAAAAAAGATTTTTGCATTTTAACCATTTTGATTTTTTAACTTTTAAAAAATGGTTCAAAAGATTTTTTTTTGTATCCTTTGCATTGAGAGGTTAAAAAAAAGAAGAAACTACAATTTCACTTTTAACCTAAAGAATTTTACTTTTTGCATTTTAACCATTTTGATTTTTTAACTTTTAATCTAATGTTTTCAATCTTATGCAATTTAACCCTAACACTTTATTTTATTTTCAACTTTGGTCCCCCATACTTTCATCTTTCGCAAGTTTTACGTTTCGTTCTAAATTTTGCGAGTTAACACACAACAACGTGCATGTCGGGTTCAACGGTTTTTTCGTCGTTTAATAGATTCGTCGCAACGCGTTGGTCCTAGATCGACATATTATATCTTTTTTACGTTTTACGTTTCGCTCTAATTTCATCGCATTAACACGCCGCAATGGGCGTGCGTAGTTCAACGATCTTACGTCTGTTTTTCGTCCGGTGTTATTTTTGACCTTTTTATTTATTTTAGTTTTACGAGTTTTTCTGATGTTGGTGGTCAATGACAATGACGTGACATTGGTGCTACTTGGCATGGTTTTGCGAACGTTTTTAATCTATTAAGTTTGTTACTAATAATATTTTCGAGTTTCCTTCAATATATCCTTTAATTTAAAAAATTAATTTTACGTTCATGTTTTTATGAGATGTCGGTATAAATTCTATTTGCTCTACGTTTCGACGTAAATCTTTTCTGGAAACGAGTCAGGTCAAATATAATATATTTTCATTAAAAAACCATTTTAAGTGCATGTTTTATGTACGTTTTGGTATAAATTCGAGTTAGTCTACGTAAAACGTAAGCTTTTTTTTGGAAAACGAGTCATGTCAAATATAATATGTTTTTGTCTTTTTATGTATGTTGCGTAAATTTTGTTTCAAACCGAGTGGAATCAAATTGTGCTTTTCCCCCCTTTTTTCAAAAGCTGCAATTAATCGATTTTGATTAAATGTGTCGGTTTTTCCTTTATACCCGTTGATGTTTTATATGTATGAGTTGGGTCACGTATAATACGTTATGATTAAACGATATAAACTCGATTTACCTTACATATTTTGATCCAATCACAATGCTTATATAGGTCACACTGAGTTCAGTCAGATACTTCGAAACGTGCGTCTACATATGGTTAACGCATCACATAATATTTGGACTAATCTATTCAATATTTGCGATAGACCCACGCGAACATCCAAGGAGCACCGAGCTTTTACAGCTTCTGTATATCTTTGAGTTGTTACATAAACGGAAACCGGATGTTTCTTTCTTAGAACCTTTTGGAGCTCCATGCACTATGATCGACCCACATGGAAAGTTTGGTCCCAAGGCTATCGAAGGTTTCTTTCTTGGATATGCTACTCCTAATTTCCGAGTGTGGAATTTGTCTTCGAAGAAGATTGAAGAATGGGGTGAAGTCAAGGTTCAGAGATATACAGAAGCTGTAAGAGCTCCGGGTGCTCCTTGGATGTTCGACTACGATGGGCTATTTGATTTAAAAAATTAATTTTACGTTCATGTTTTTATGTAGATGTCGGTATAAATTCTATTTGCACTACGTTTCGACGTAAACCTTTTCTGGAAACGAGTCAGGTCAAATATAATATGTTTTCGTTAAAAAACCATTTTAAGTGCATGTTTTATGTACGTTTTGGTATAAATTCGAGTTAGTCTACGTAAAACGTAAGCTTTTTTTGGAAAACGAGTCATGTCAAATATAATATGTTTTTGTCTTTTTATGTATGTTGCGTAAATTTTGTTTCAAACCGAGTGGAATCAAATTGTGCTTTTCCCCCTTTTTTCAAAAGCTGCAATTAATCGATTTTGATTAAATGTGTCGGTTTTTCCTTTATACCCGTTGATGTTTTATATGTATGAGTTGGGTCACATATAATACGTTATGATTATACGATATAAACTCGATTTACCTTACATATTTTGATCCAATCACAATGCTTATATAGGTCACACTGAGTTCAGTCTGATACTTCGAAACGTGCGTTTTCATACGGTTAACGCATCACATAATATTTGGACTAATCTATTCAATATTTGCCATAGACCCGCGCGGTCTTGTTCCTAGTTATAACCTATTTAGATAAGGCATGGTTTTTAACATTTTAAAACTTATGATCTTTTTAAAATAGAGCCTAACTTTTATTCGTAATTTTCAAATATACCATCACGAAATGCGTTTTTATCTATGTTTCAAGATATAAAACCAAGCCAAAGCTGTTGTCACAACGAACAAGGTCTTTTGCTAGTTTATTAGTACGTATTGTGTGTAAAGGTTAATGGATAAAAACATATAATTTCTGTAAAATGTTAAGGTTTTAGAAACATTTTTACTTTTTTCTATAAATATGTTTTCAAAATTAAGCATGTTTTTCAAAATTAAATATGAAATTAGTATCCAAACTTTTAATATGTGTTGGAGAAAAAGGATTATTTAGATGGCATGTTATACACTAATAGAAAGGGTGAATATGGTCTTTAGGCGCGGTTTTGGATCGTGCCAAAAAATAGGACATCTAAAAATGGGTTGTTCTGCGGACGTGGTGAAAGGAAACTTGGTCAAAAACCATTACAATTGCATTAAAAAATGACGTAATAAAAAAGAATTAGGTTCCGATTTCTCGCCGGAGCACCATCGATTCAACATCATCAATCATCTTCAACCATCTCGTCGAAATTGCATCTGCCTGATTCAACATTTTCAACTATCTTTAACCATCTTCATCTAAAATACCTTTGACTATCTCACTAATATTGCTTCTATGACAAATCCCTATGCCATTAGATTAGTTCTTTTGTCGCCATGAAAACAACTTACCATCATTAGAACTTACCAGTTCTAAAAGAAATTGAACATACAAAACTTACCCTAGTCGCTCTTGTACTCGTCCATACCTGCACCATCTTTTATTAGTTGCTAGGTGTTAGGTCTGAGTTTACAAGGTTTGTGATTAGAAAAAATAATAATAGACAATTTTGTATTGTAGAACAGATAAAGTAATCACAAGCAAGTAATTATCATTAACAACTGTTTATCATTGAATCAAATGAATACAAGTTTTATAGTATGATTGACTCTACAAACTCCCCCTTAGCCTGATCACGTACAAATATGTTCGTACAAAAGAAAAGGTGATGTGTGTGATGAATAGATCTCTAACAGGTGAGATCTATACATACTAAGTACAAAAGGTCTGTTTTTGATTGGCTGACATCAACCTAATAGTGACATATAACATTCCTAACAGAAAAGTTTCCACAGATGTTGCAAACATCTCTGGGAATCAAACCTCTGATCTAATTAGGCTAAACACTGTTAATAAGCTAATATTGTTATATTAGGAAACATCTATTCCTCAACCTCTGTTGCTTTGTTCCAAACATCTGTTTGGCCACAACATATGTTTTATCTTAATGAGTTGACCTTTGCCTCAACAAAGCTTTGATCATGAACAGACCTTGCTTTTTCATCAACAACCATTCTAAGGCTTAAAACAGTGGATAATATGTCTTCAATAGATGCTTTGATCTAGGTGTTGAAGATTCACTATATTTGAGAGGAGTCTGGTTCAAATTGCTGTTTATTTCTTGATCTCTTTGTCATGTTTTGGCTTTTGAAAATCATCTGTTCTTTTGTAGGTCTAACAATCTCCCACTGGAAAAGATGATGCAAAAAACAGATGTTTATTAGATCAAACTTTATTCCTTATCAACTTCTCTCTTATTTGGGCTTCAAATTGCTTCTCAAATCTTATATATATATATATATATATATATGTATATATATATATATATGTGTATATATATATATATATATATATGTATATAGAAAGAGAGAGAGAGTCACCTGGATCCCTTTCAAGCAGATCATCAATTTCAGACATGAGACAATATTCATTGAAGTCCTTTTCACTTCTCCATTAGCCCTGACTATAATCAATTCATGGCTTATCTTGTTGGATGACCACTTTGGAATTTTTGAACTACATGGATTTATTGGGACATATTTTATTGGTCGAGGTAAGGGAAATTGTTTTCCCAAGACTTGCCTAAGCAGTTCTTCTGGTTTGGCATCTGGATGCCCATACATAAGTTCATTTTTGATCCCTTCCTTCTTTATCTCATCTTCATATTTCTGTAGATCTTTTGTAGACATCTCCTTTTGCCTTTTGAGGAAGTTTCTGATAGCTGAGGAGACATTCTTTACAGTGGGAAGTTATGAAGGGTCAACCACAGAACTGATGGGTACATTCAAGTCTTCATAATTTGACCTTTTTGGGACTGAAGAACATTTAGCTCTTAATTCTTCAAGTTTCTTGTAGTTCTCTGTGATTATTGGCTCATCTCATCTGGCCATTGATTGCATTTTGTCAAATTTGGTTGCTACCATCTCCTCTTTCATCCTTCTAAGTTCTAGAGATTTTTGGACAATAGGCTTTTTACATGCTCTCCAATTGGGAGGAGTGGGCTTGATATCTAGATTGAGCTTTATCTTCTCAATTCTTGTGATTTCATCTAGAAGGGCTTCTGTAGTCCAACTAGAGAATGGAGCTCTTGTGGCTATGTAAGGCTTATTTTTAATGATATACTCAAATTAATCTTCTCTTAATGCTTTTCTGAGCTCAGGGTTGTCTACTAGTCCTTGTGAAGTCTTTTGACTAACATCTTTGGCAAAATCTTCCAATCTATTCACTTTTGTGAATTATTCAGATAAAATTTGTTGTGTCTCCTTATCACCTTATCACTTTCTTTTTTATAGCAACAATTCTATTAGCATGTTTGATCTTTAATTCCTAGTTCTCTTTGACATTGGAAGGGTTTGAATATCTTTTGAGGGTTGGGAAGGTAAGTTGGCTGGTGTCAGTTGTAGAGTATAAAAAGATTGTGTTTTTTTGATACATTTTCTAACTCTAATGGGATCAAGTATGGTGATAGGTAGGTGTGTGGTCGATGGAGATGTAATTCTATGTGCAGTGGTGGTTGTAGTAGATGGTTGAGAAATGATGGATAATGTTGTGGTTGTGTTTTTTATAGGTGATGCATCAGGAGTTTTGTCATTATCATCTGGACAATGAATTTGGTTCTCCTGTATCTGGTTTGAGTTTTGGTGATTTTTGATGATGGTTGAGGAAGCTGTTGATGGTTTTTTTTTAGGATGAGAAGTCCTTTAGGTGACTTTTGTGCTAGTGGTAGTGTGGTTGTAACATCTATTGTCACTTTTGTAGTAGCAACTGATGTTTGGACATTTGAGACAGTGGTTTGGATAGATGGTGGTAGTTTTGTTGATGCAGTGCCTCTGGGAACCTCTTTTTATAATCCTTGATTATCTTCCTTTCAATAATCTCTTGAACTGTTGCCTGCATGTTTGATTCCCTTGCATCTCTCCTCTTTTCTTTTTCAATGGCTTCCAAAGTGTCTAGCCTCTTTTTGGCTTTCTTTACCAAAAGAGGAAGCTTTCTCATGCTATCACTCTCCCCTTTTTTCCCATCATCTTGGTATTTGGGGAGAATGGGAGTTGTACCAGTGATTTAGAGAAGATGGTCTTTAAGGGCCCTAATCTCTGCTTGAGTATCTTTGTACTTAGTATCCACCATACTTCATATCAGCTCCATTATGTATTTTGATGTGCTTCTGTAGAGTTCTTTTGAAGATATAGGTACATTTGTGCGTGTAACCGTATTTCCTTTGCAATTTCTATATTGGATGGTGGAGGTCTTGAGTTTTGTACCAAGGTCTTCATCATTTCTTTGATCTCATCAACTGGATACTCTATCTGGTAATTCTTGATGTTTTAACCCATCAGCTAAGTTAATAGGATCATCTGAATTCCCACCAGAAGTGGTTGAACTTAGTTTTGAACCAAGTGCCCTTTTTTTCTTGGTATTGAGAACTCAACAATTTTTGCCTTCAAGGAGGTCTTAGTTATGTAACCAATGTCCAATTGTGAGATTATTGTCTCTACAATTGTAGTAGCTACCTCACTTGAAACACCTTGAAGTGTCTCTTGAGATTCATGATGTGTAACCTCCTCAGCTTGTGGGCTAGCAAAGATTTCTGAACTTGCCCTAGTCACTTATTATGGTAAACTGATGTGCGTGAATTATATATATTTTTAATTTGGTTTTTCTTCACACAAATTTAGTTTTAAAAATCGTTTTCACCTAAAAACTAACTACACACACAAATGGCAAGTGTACCCATCGGGAGGTAATATAATTTGTCGGTAAGAACCGGATATCAATCCGTGGACGCGGTGTCTCGATACTAAACTTTTGTTACTTCAAAACCTTGTTCAATCAAAGAGTTGGTTTTGTTCCTAAATTATCATGCAAAATAATAAACTACTACTAAGCTAGAGGATAACAATATCTAAGAAAGGGTTGCCTAAACTAAGTATCCACAAACAAACATGTGACAACTAAGGGTAGGATTAATGGTGATGCAAGCTCTAAGTCAACTAAGTCTCCAATCAAGGTTTCCTAGTTTATAATCCTTAGGAAAACTAAAATGAACTAATCACTCTAATCACCTAAAAAATATTATTTGAAGCTCACTTGCTTAGTTAATGTTAACCTTTAAACAAGAGTTATTTGTTTGTCAAAACTCCTAACTCTACAAGTTTGGGAAAATTACCATGAACAACATAACAATCACCCTAACTTGCTTTCAAGTAAGTAGCACTATCAACATGTTCTTGACAAGAACCACAAGCATGGTCATGCTAGATAATAATCTTGGCCAAAATCATCAATCTAACACAAACACAACTATAGAATCCATGTAAACATTACTATGATTTTTCCAAATCTAAATGCAAGAATGCCTACACATGTCCAAATCATCATTCAAGCCATGTTAATAATTACCATTCCTAGTTTCATGTTATGAATCATACTAACAAGTTACTAAGATTCAATAATCATAATCTTTACATGGGCTTTCCAACACAACATGTAAATACCTATGACCAAACATTCAAGAACAAGGACTTTAAAGCATGCATAAGAACTCCAAGAACAAGGTTAAGCACTACTATGAAGATTAAAAAACAATCACCACATCAACTTCCATGGTTATCACATATTCATAAGCTTCAACTAGTTTAGACAACACCAAATGTTTAGCCTACAAGGCTCATGGTAACCAAATCAAACATACAAAGACAATAATTGTTCATAATGTAAGAAGTTTCTAATCATTATTAAAGACAAATAGTAATTTGAGTGGATCTCTAAGTGTAATACTCCTCTTCAAGGCTTCCTCTTGACTCCTACAAGCTTCCAAGGCAGATTCTTGAGAGAAATCTTCACCAAAATGCTCCAACTCCCCTCCAAATGAGCTTAAACCACGTATTTATGCTACTGGGAGTTTGGCAGGACCATGCCACCTTTTGGCACGGTCGTGCTTGGTAAGTGTCAGAGTGCCTTTTTCGAGTGTTGACTTGTTTGCTAGCCATTTTGGGGAAAATCCCGCTCAAACATTTCTGAGGTGGCACAGTCGTGCCAACCTTTGGCACGGTCGTGCTTCCTGATGAAATACTCGAAAATGTCTGAAATGATCCCGGGAACAAGCTGATCTGAGGCTGGTTTTGGCTTGGCACGGTCGTGCCAGTCTTCAAATCTTGTTGGTTTGCGCAGAAAATGAGAGTGCCGATCAGGGCTGGCCTGGCACGGTCGTGCCAGTGGTTTGCACAGTCGTGCCATATCTGGCAGTTTGCTGGAAAACTCCGTTTTTGCTTCTTTTTGCTCCAAAAGCCTTCATTTCAACACCAGGCCGAAGCCCGAACCTGTATTTTCACAAACAACTCAAATGAGTACCAAAATCAATGAAAATATGACAAGTTCTCGCGTAAACAGGGTCTATTTGACGTTTTAAAGATGTATAAACTCTTATACATCAAACATTCCCACACTTGAACTTTCCTTGTCCTCAAGTAAACTAAAACAAACAAAAACTCTCTAAATGGCAATAATCCCAACTTTATAAGAACAAACAAACAACTCGATTTATAACAATTAAGGACTACTCGACATGATGAAAAAAATCAAAAAGTATATAAAATAAGTTTATAAGCAATGGTCCATCTTGGAAATCCCTACAAGTCTACCTCACATCCTCACAATGTTCGCACACACTCGGCTAATATGTGGGTGCACATACGATTTATGGAGTATGTATAAAACACTCGATGCCAAAATAAGTTTATAAGCAATGGTCCATCTTGGAAATCCCTACAAGTCTACCTCACATCCTCACAATGTTCACACACACTCGGCTAATATATGGGTGCACATACGATTTATGGAGTATGTATAAAACACTCGATGCCACAACGATGACTATGCGATATCATAAGCTTGTGAAAGGATCAAATCTAATCACTCGACAAAAACATAACATGAATCATGAGGTCTTGTTTGGGTTGTAACTTGGCTAGGGTCAAGGGTATGGAAATGAATATTTAAATTGGCTAAAACAGTTGTATCCCGACGGTTTGACTAACAACAGAAAATAAGAACTATTCAATTTAATATTATCTAACCGAGAGCTAATCCACGGATTTAGCTTTTCCACTCCAAAATTGCTCTAATGAAGTCACTTGGTAAGGCTTTTTCAACTATAATCGTTTTTCCTATTTTTTTTATTTTTTATTTTTATTATTTTTTTGCACATGCTTGAGAGGGAAACTAAGTACGTCTACTTAGATAAAAACTCTACCCTATGATGTTGCAACTATAAACTAAGATACTATACAAAGGTAACAAGTTATCACTAACCAAATCGGGCTTCCAACCAAAAATGGGTTAAAATATAAAAGGTTAATTTGCTAAGTGGCTAATATTTAGTGGTTTAAAAGAAATGAAAGGGGAATGCTCAAATTGGTTTAACTAAGGGAATTATTTGGGTGAGGGAATACATAGAATTGGTTAAAAATAAAAGGTTTCCTAGTGCCTCAATCATTTTCATGCTATATATTCGCTTTGCGGTCTCGAAATGTAGACCTAACACAAGTTCTAAATCACAAATGTCATCCGGCTCACTCAATCTTTGCCCGCAAAAACATGAGCAAAAATAACTAAAGCTACAAAGGCTCAAAAATAACTCACGGAAACGGGCGTATTGGGTAAATATGTAAGGCAAACAAGTAGGTCAATCGCTTGATTTCTCATGCTCAAGTGTATACAAAAAATTACTTAGTGGTAATCCTCATGCGAGCAAGCCCTTTTTGCATTCACCATTTGTATATTCGTAAAAAATTTAGTGCTTTTATAAAAACTTATGTTGGGTTGATTATTAAGCCACAAAAATCATTCAAGAGAGCTTTATTTTATTCTTTATTATTATTATTATTATTATTATTATTATTATTATTATTATATATTTTTTTTTGTTTTTTTTAACGTGACAACAAAGCTCAAGCGCTAAACCACCTCCCCACACTTGAAATGTACATCGCCCTTGATGTAAACAAAAACAAATATATGAAAACATATATAATGAAAGCGGAGGAAGATGGGAACACGAAAACTCCCTTGAAATGAAACGACATTAATAGAGCTAAAGGACATAGTAAGGAGCAACCGCAACGAACCGCCAAGCCATCCAACAAATCAACCTCTCAAACAAGCAACACTGCACACTAGCAAACAAGATCAAATACACTAAAATTACCCAACCCCATTTACCCTTGCCTTTATTTATCTAAACCACTAATCATAATAAAAGGAAAAAAAAGATCACAACGGAGGGGTGTACGGACGGTGCAAAATGGCACACCCCTCAAACACGAAATAGTAAAGTACAAAATGGAGGCTAAGATCTGTCACTCCGTCCAGAAGGACCGGTGTCGTCTCTGCGGTCAAATTGTGATCTGCGTGTGAAATGGGGAGGCGGCAGCGTGTATGGAGCATTCATTGAGTTCGCTATGTGCTGCTGCAAACTGAAAATCCAGTCAAAGCTCCGCCGGCTTTGCTTATACATGTCCTCCACAAAATTACCCTGCCTATGTACCTCTGCGCGAATCAGGCCGACATTCCTAGGAGATTGCCTAGTGTCTTGGCAAAGCAAAAAGCAAGTTGAAGTTTCCACATCCACTGATAAGGCTGAATACATTGCGGCTGCAAGTTGCACTGCTAAACTTTTGTGGCTTCAAATCAACTTTTGGATTTTGGTGTAACTATTTTAAAGACTCCACTCAAGATTGATAGTCAAGTAGCTGAAAACATCATCAAAAATCCTGTGTCTCATTCTACCACCAAACACATTGACATCAGACATCATTTTGTGAGGGATTACTATGAAAAATGATTGATTTCTTTACAACATGTCCATACTAAGGATCAGCTGGCAGATGTTCTAACAAAAGCTTTAGATACATCTACATTTGAAAGCTTGATCTCTAGGATTGGAATGCTAAACATGGATTAAAAACAACTCTCTTATGATCTATGTGTAAATAGCATTAAAATATTTTCAGAAAATCAAAATTCCATCCTTAAAATAGTTTAAAACTGAATTTTTCAATAAATCCTTAATGTCTGTTCAAACACCGATAACATTAAACACTGTTCGTTTAGAAAAGTCTATCCACTGCTAAAAATGTATCCTCTGATAGTGTCAAACACTATTCACAAACCACTTCTCATACTCTCAATCAATGTTTTCCAAACAACTGTCTTCCATTTTCAAACAGAGGATACACGTGGTCAGACGTTATTCGTCAGTCAATTGCATCAGATGACATATCATCATCACTTTTTCAGAAACCCAATCAAACCATGTTCTATCCATAACAGAGGTTCCACTTTATTGTGTCGAATTCAAAATTCTCAAAACGATTTTCTCTCAATCATGGCACCCAAACCCAAATCCAAGGCGATATCCAAACCAAAACCACCACCATTCACCCTCATAATCAAGACTCCTCATAACTACACAGCAATCTTCGAAGAAACAGATTCTAATACCAGATACCATCCGATGATTAACATCTTAAAAGAATCGAAATTCAAGCATATGTTGAGCGTCAAAGCCCCAATTTATCAAGAAGCACAACGGAAATTTTGGGCGAACGCAGAGGTTCATTCTCAAAAAGAGGTTCCTTATGCCATCTTATCCAAAGTGGGCAAAACATTGATGCAAATCAGCCCTCAATCAATCTCACAAGTGTTCGAACTGAATGATATGGCACATCCTGTGTCGTTTCCTATCAACGAGATGCATGCCGAATTTCTAGAAAGAGGTTATATTGGGCAACTTAAAGGTATGACAATCTTCAAACCTAATCTTCCTGCTGAGATGAGATTTTTCTTCCACATTGTGTTTCAACAAAGACAACAACTTTTAATGAAATTCCATTGAACATTCAGTATTTGGGCTATGCTATTTTAACAGGATCAGATTTTAACTTTTCCCAGATATTGTTCAATGACCTTGTGGCAAATTTTAATAATATTGCAAAAAGAAAAGCTTTTCTGATACATCCATGATTCTTGAGTGTTTATCTTCATAGTCAGTTACCTGATGATGATGTTAAACAAGGCGCTGTTTTACAAAACCAGGCGGCCTAACTCATGAAACCTTTACAAGAATTACAAATAAGGATAAAGTTTCCAAAACACAAGTAGAGGAGGAAGAGCAAGCTTTATAAGAACAAAATGTTAAAACTCAACCACCTGCTACTGAGCCCACTGCTCCAGGTGATCAGGGCACTACAACCACTGCCCTGAAACCCACACCAGCTATCTCCAAAAAAGAAACCAAAGAAAATTATCAAAAAGCCCACCAAACCCAAAATGGGCCCTCTGGAAGATGAGATCCTAGAGGTTAACCCTGTGATAACACAAAAATCACAAGAGAACACTGGTGCCGCTTCTCTATAGCAGATGTTAGAATCTCAACCTGGCTTTGAAACTCCTCCTTCTTCCTCACAAGAGGTAAAGGTTGTAAACACAGGGACACCTAATTATGAAGCTCTAGGATCACTTGGTTCTATCTTCCACAGCCCCTCTCACAGGGCAATGTCTCTTTCTGTACCACACCTTTGACCAATCACAACACTACCACCTACCATATTGCCTTTGCTGAGTGCAATTGAATTAGAACATACTTTAACCAGTTCTTCTTACAACCCTATTAATGAGAATATACTTCAGAATGTGACTGGGTCTGATTCTTTATTCTTTGCTAGCCCATCAGCAACGGAAGAGGATACATCTCTTGGTTACATGTAACCTTTGGTGAGAGTTCATCAAGAGCAGCCACTACAATTGCTAAACTCCGAGGTTTGCAGTTAGACAGTGGTTACATCCCTAAGACTCTGACAAAGGCAACCACTGTTGAGGCTACTAAGGTAACCTTTGTTCATGTGGGAAGTCCCCAGAACCAAGATAAAGGGGCATCTATGTTTGAAACAAGGGTTGAAACCCCTGTTTATGATGACATAGATAAACTACCACATCTGGTAGGAGTTCAGATGATCCAATTACGTTAGGTGATGATCTAAATACCAGGATTTGACGGAGAGAGCCACAAACATTGAATCTTTTGTGAATGAAATCAAAAGTTTGCTGAAGCAGATGTTAGCTATAAAGAGCCAGTCCTCTGTCATATCCACTGTTGAACTGCAACAAGCCTTAAACCCTCTATTTCAACAATAACAACACTATGTTGATCTCCAACATAAACATCACATGCAAGAAATTAGAAACATGGTTGATGCACGTTACATAGAGACATCTACAGACATCAAGGCAATCAAGGCTCATATTCTCCACACCACTGGCACTGCTCCTCCCACAGTCATTTTAGTTGACAAAGATGATGCCAAAAAGGGGGAGAATTTTTACAAGAAAGAAGAGGGCTGGCACTTAAGACAGACAAACTTTCAAGGCCAAAAGTGGTTATCCCAAAGTAGATGAAAAAGAAAACATATTGGCAAGGGAAAAGGAGAGAAACAAGGAAAGGGTAAGGGATGAGAGCAAAGCTTTGGTTGAGCAAAAGATAGCTCTGCAAAATGCAAAAGAAGAGGCTGGTACTTCAACAAAGAAGATGCCTGTGAGAAAAAAAGGCAACCACCATCCGTACCTTCTAAGTCTAAGCCAGTTGCTAATCCAACCACAACCACCTCATTAAACAAGGAATCATGGACCAGATCCATTTCCACACTGATGATGCAAGCAATGTGTTAAGAGAAACATTATCCAAGATTGCTCATCAACTATAACCACCACCCTCAACAATAAGCCATCCTAGAAAACCATCTGACCCAAAAATTCTAAAATGGAAAGTTGATAAAGCTCCCATGAGTTGACATTTCTCAAGTCAGATGGTAAAGCTGTCAAGATAAGCATGGAGGATGCATATGGGTTAAATGCAGAAGACCTTCAAGATCTTTTGAATTTGGAGCTTGAAAAGGATGAGGAGGATATGGAGTCTCTCAACTTTGAAATACAATACAAAGGGCAAATTAGAGAACTCTTGTTGAGGAATAAAGACCAAAAATAAATGTGTTTTAGCATCAACTGATCCAGGGGGAGATTGTTGGAATGAACCCTTTACAAGGAACAGAAGATACAGAGTTAAATACACTATTAGCGTTTTGGTCCCACTATCAGAGTTTACAACCTTAGTTAGTTAAACAATGCCTTTCCAAAGATCTGTCTTCTATCATCTGCTACTACAAAATGACAAAATGCCAAAGGTATGCGAGAAGATAAAGAGCAGAGGATGGTCAACAGAGTTTTAGTTTTATTAGTTTAATAATCAATGTAACAGTGCATTGCACTATCAGTGTTTAGCCATCAGTGGTTAGGTTAGTTTTTTGTTTGTTAGATGTCACTTTCAACCTTGACGTCATCAAAGATGCTCAGAGGTTAGAAGGTTAGTATAAATAGGTGATCGATGTAACAATGTTTCTTTATCTATCAAAAGATCATTTATCAGTCTATATTGTGACATCTCGGACAAATCAGGTATCGTCCTTTGTATTCATACGATTTAATCTTTCAGATATACATACACAGAATAAACTCATGTCGCGAATATTTGATAAATTATAATATGTGTTTAGTTATTTAACGGCTTATATTATATGTTCCATTAAAAAGCCGAACCTGAGCTCAAACCGTTTCAACCTTGCGCGAACCCAACCCGCTACCACACACCTCGCGACCCAAGTAAACCCAACTCGACAACCCCTTACCCTTTCTCGGCCCATACACCTAACCTCCCCCTTTGTGTTTCTTGGAGAACAAGTTTGAGTTATAAATAAAACAAGTTTATAAATTACAAAATCCTAATCCTCCCTTCCCCTTGAGAGTTCGACGGCAGCAGCCCCCCCTCTCATTGATCGCACATCTCTCTCTCTCTAATTTTCATTCCGGGTTAAGGACGTGATTGACCAACCTCAACTCATAATTACTTTAAAAGTCTAACCGAGCTATCAAAGGTGAGTTCACGACCCCTTATTCTTTAAACGTTTACAAAACACAGGGGGAGAAAACATGTACACGTTACAGAGATGTATAGGTGGTATATATTACGGTACAATAATGTCTTTCTATTTAGAGTTATGTTATACGGTTATGGTCACAAGGAAGCATATATCACATGTCAGTCCCCTTAACACTTACGATGCCGTTAGTATTGGATTATAGCGAGGGAATTTTTAGTAGTACTACTGGGCCCGACAAGCCGCACTCGAAATGGCCGCGCCAGTTAGAACGAATGTTGATGGTCACGGGTGTAGAATTTGCCTAACACTTAGCCATGGTTAGTTATAGACCTGGCACAACAGGGGCAACAACGTCAGCTTCGGATCGAACACTTTGTTGACATGACCTAGGTTAGCTACCTAAACATATAACATAAATTGCTAATCAATATAACAACACGGTTCGGGTTTTGAATTGTGAACAACTTATAACAACACGATTCGGGTTTTGAATCGGGAACAACTTATAGCAACACGATTCGGGTTTTGAATCGGGAACAACTTATAGCAACACGATTCGGGTTTTGAATCGGGAACAACCTATAACAACACGCTTCAGGTTTTGAATCGGGAAACTTGAACATTCTAATTCGGGTTTAGATCAGGGGTTACCTATTATAACATACTGGTTTGGGATTTGAACCAGTGGAAACAACTTATCTTAATCTGTAAACTAAAACATGTGAACTCACTCATCATAATTGTTGACACTTGATTTTTACATGTTTTCTCAGGTTGCTAAGGTAGCACACATCAGGACGAGGATGCATTATGGTGTCGTATTGATTTCATTAAATATTTAGACACAAATTTAAATTACATTAACTATTTTGGTTTTGTAATTATTACGCTTCCGCAACTTAATTGTATAAACAATATTTTCTCATTAATGAGCAAACAAGATTTTTTTTAAACTCATATAATGGTCCTTCAGTATGACTAATGACTGTGATCCTGGTTTGTCACGCGCCTCACGGTAGAACCTCGCAAGTGGATTTTTGAGGGTGTGACAAATTGGTATCAGAGCCAATGGTTATAGTGAACTAGGTGTGCATTAGAGAGTAGACTTAGTCTATAGCCTTAGACACTGCATTAGTCATACACCAACACAGACACTTATACATGACATACAAGAACACTCATACATGATATGCCTACGCACATGGCATCAAAACTTACATTGAAATTGCGGGCATGTCGACATCATCCACTTAACCCTCTACTAATGAGGAACACACCAAACTCTTTGTATCTTCATCCCTAGTGGCGACGTTGGTGGAAGTGCCAACAACCAGTATCTAATCCTGTCCAAGGGCCGTGAGACGGAGCCTCTGGAGGGGTTTCTCACATCACAATCATCTTTACCTCTTCCTACACTACATAAATGAACAAATCACCGGCTTGAGCCTACCGATGGTACTATCGGGTATGGTGAGCTTTCTCAAGTCCATGATTGGGACGGCATCCAACATTGACACATATCGCTTGGGAGTTGGTTCATCGAAAACGTGTCCCTTATCACCAACCAACAAGACCCTGGCCCCACTAGTTTTACTTTCCGTCAACCTGAGCACATGTGTAACATCCGTCAAAAACCGGATTAACCAAACCCGCTTCGTTTATTAACCGAACAACCAGTTAAAAAATTCGTTGCATATTTAATGCTCAAATTAATTTTAAACGATACATAATTAATAAGTATATTAGAATATAAAATTTATAATTGAAAATCTATTAAAAATAATGAAATAAAAATAAAACGCTGAAGCCGGGTTTCGAACCCGGGTCAGCCAGATATAAGCTTAGCAATTTAACTCACACTTGCCCAACCACTCCGCCACTTGTGTTTCTTGTTGATTATTTGAAACAATTAATACTTAAAATAAAATTGGAAATCAAACCCAACTACTCAGCGCGCCCCAAATCAATCTCACCGGAAATCCCGACAAATTCGTCAAACTTTGCCGTTTTCTTTTGAATTTAACGGTTACATTTACAGCAACATCGGTTATAACCGAAAAATCCAATCAATTTCATTCATGGACAATAATCCTTGTTCGAAACTGAAAACATAATTCAATCCGAGTTATACCTTATTCATCAGTTGTGCTCACGAGTTATCTCACCTACAATCTCCATTTTCGCTCAGAAAAACCTCGCCGCAGTCGCCGGAATTCTCTGCAAATTTACCGGAAGTTATCGCCGGAAAACCGAGTTCATTCCATCCCGTCTGCTTACCCAAAAATAAGATCTTAGAGTTCATACTGACATCACCCACACTCACCTTAAACCCCTGAAGAATCTCTGTCGCAAGAAATTTCACTCGCCGGAATTCTCTGCAAGTCGCCGGAAAACCGAGACTTTCATCTACACGGTAATTACCTCGACTTTTCTGTTTCATTCCATTATTAGACAAATTCTAACATCACTCCATTACCCAGAATCAACCCCAGACGACATTGCCGGATTTTCTGTTGTAGCCGGAAAACTTCTGGAATTTCCAGAAACTCGCTGTTAACCGGTATGATCATTTAAACCTACTGATAATCGTCACTCAGTAGTTCAATTTCACATCTAATCTATTCAAACTGTTAATTGATCCTAACAGAAGAAGATCACAAAACAGAGCCGACGATCTTTGCCGGATTTCTGAAGAAGACGATCAGCTCGGTACAATCATTCCCCAAACCCTTTTCTGTTCAATACATTGCAATTGTTTATAAGGTTCGTTAAATTAATTTAACAAATAACAGCATGGTTAAGCATTGTCTGTGTTTTGAACGAAGAAGATGAAGTCTAGTATGATATAAGATTAATTAAAATCGGTATTATAAACGGGTTCGATCCTTGACACACGCACCTTCGCTGTAATAAAATGTCTTTTTTTTTAAGCTGAACCGGATCCACAACAGTAAGATGTTAAGTATAATAAAAACCAGAATATTTACCAAGTTAGACACACAGTCCAGCGGTGGACTGTGTGCCAAACTAAACCACAGGTCCCGGGTTCGAGACCTGTGGAGAGCACCGAGTCGGTACCATTAAATCCTTTTTAAAATAAATGAATTTCTGGATAAATCTAAATAGTATATAAGTATAATTAAAAACAGAATTATTTCGGGTTAGACACGTAGCTCAGTTGGTAGAGCTGCGTGCACGCGTACGGGAGGTCACGGGTTCGAGTCTCACCCAGCGCACACATACAACCGACCGAACCAGTCAACAAGTCAACGGTCAACAAGTCAACGGTCAATGGTCAAAAATCAACATTTTTTTTATTATTTTTATTTATTTATTTAAATTAAAAATTAATTAAAAATACTTAAAAATAACATTTTTAAAGTTAGAAAATAGCCTTAAACTCACAAAAATATATCCAAAAATCCTACTAAAATTGATTAATAAAATCCGCTTATTTACCGAACCGTTATGTTATTATCTAGGTTAGTTTTCTCTCGTGGTTAAATCCAATTTCGTGCGCATTCATCATCAATCCAAGAAACGCAACCACTGTGAGTGAATCTTACAACTCCCCTTTTTATTACACGTTTTGGGGTGTATCATGTGTCACTTAAACTAATTCGTTTATTCAAACTCGTGCCATACCATATTATGATTTAAACTTAGAATGTAAATATTGTTTGTAGTTATGTATTACATATTGTCAAGTTGTATGCAAATTATTTGTTAGGCACATCAGTTCCTCGTGGGAGACGAGTTGAACAACGCGTGCCTTAAAACTCATTCATTAGGCCCATCAGTTCGTAGAACAATGCGTGCCTCAAAACTCATTCATTAGGCCCATCAGTTCCTCGTGGGAGACAAGTTGAACAACGCGTGCCTCAAAACAAGCTATTATTGTATGTGTGTGCATTATTTAATATTAAGTGTTTTGTGAATAAGTTTACATCTATATTTACTCATATGTGGTTATGCACTTTATTTTATAATCAATTCAATAAACTTGTTCAAATGTTTTTCATAGGATTCACTCGCCAACTTTTTGTTGATCCAAAAACCATTTTTACACATGATACAGGTGAACAGGATGAAGCAAGGAAAACATAGGAAATGCCTTAGAAGAAATTAATGAAGTCTAGAAAGATGTGTAGAACATGTTGTAATTATGATTGTATGATTCCCTTTAATTGTAATAATAAATATGAAACGTTATAATAAATGTCATGAGCTTTGATGAAAACCCAATCATGCCCCGATCACCTTTTCCGCTGCGGGTCGGGGTGTGACACATTGGTATCAGAGCCATGACTATAGGGATATAGGATAGGTTATTAGACCTTTAGAGCCTATACTATAGTTGATTAGATTTTAATTGTTTATGTGGTTACATGCAAACTCATGATGTTTATTTCTTTCATATTTATTACATACACAAATGCATGCAAACATTTCCAATATTACATTTTGTGATACATAGTGAATTATACTTACAGTCAAACATACATACTTACATACATATTCATCAAACATGTTACAATATTCACATATTCAATTCATCTTCATACTTCCGTTATTCAAGATTTTGTCGCATTTTTCATTTTTCAAATCTCATCAAAGTGAGTTTTGCGACGGGCATGTAGTAACTGTAAGGGTACAAGTATCGGTAGTCGGAACGTCCTGTCTAGGTTGGCATTCGTATAAATCCAATATAACGGACCAGTTTGCCTACCTGGGGACTAACGATGAGAGTACGAAGGACCTATTAGGCCAAAGCATGCAACACCAAACGTCGTTCGAACTAACCCCACTTTGAGGTGTCACCGTGTCCACACCTGGATACATTCCGAATATCATACGTTACATACATATTTCTCGATATTCTCCGGGTTTTAGTGTATGTAACCAGGCTAACACATGCGAACCATATGAAAAACCCGGTAGTCATGGGGGCCCACATGATTACGAAGGTGAAGTATGGCGGCATGCAAGGTCCAATTACGAGCAAAGCCCAAGACATCCTATGGATGTAGTAGATTTATTATGCTATGTTTATTTTATGAATGTTTATTCCTAAATACGACACATGATCCCAAAAACATCCAACTCATACTCTTGATATGTATTCCTTGTAGATGTCTTCTAATTCCGCTCGTAGGAAGATGAGAGCAGGAAAAGCTCGCGAGCGTATGGCTGCCCAAATCGCACAACAAATGGCTGCCGTAATACCCAACATTGTAGTTCAAGTTCAACAAGCCCTTACCACTAATCCCGTCAATCAAGAAGATCGAAATGTTGTCAACCCTCCCCCAATTACCACTAAATGCACCTTCAAGCATTTCAAATCCTGCGACCCTCCAAAATACGAAGGGACTGAAGGTGTCACCGCTCTCCTCCATTAGTTTGAAGAAATGGAAAACACATTTCTAAATTGCGATTGCCCCGATGATCGCAAAGTGCGATATGCTACCGGTCGTTTACTTGGAATAGCACTTACATGGTGGAATACAGAGAAGGCCAAACGAGGTGTTGAAGATGCTATGACTTTGACTTGGGAAGAGTTGAAGGAAATCATGACAAGACGGTTTTGCCCAAGAAGCGAAATCAAGAAATTGGAGGATGAGTTCTATTCTTTGAAACAAAAGGAAGGCGATCACACCACATACAACAAGAGATTTCTTGAGTTAAATCAAATGGTTCCCAACTTGTTCACTCCCCTCTACCGTTTGATCGAGCATTACATTCGAGGCCTTCCTTCAAAAATTCAAGACTCTGTAATAAGTACCACACCTGCAACTTTGGAAGCAGCAATGGAGTTAGCTACAGAGCTCACCGAGAACCGCATACGAAATAAGGACTTCAAGGAGGAGAAGAAGAAGGATAAAGCATCAACTGAAACCTCAAACTCCACCCAAACCGAATCCCCTTCTCAACCCATTTCTATGAGAAAACGAGATGGGCAACTTTTCGCTGTCACCCAACGCAATCAACCAGCCTCACAAGCCATACCCCTCCAAGCTATCCCAATCACTCAAGTAGCACCCAACTCAACTTACGCAATTAAGAAGCCTTACCTTGGACCTCACCCTCAATGTAACACCTGTTTTTATCACCATCCATCTACCTTACCTTGTCGACTATGTGCGAATTGTGGACGCTATGGTCATAGCTTGCCGCACCTCTCAGAACCAAACCTCACCCCCTACTCAAAACATGATCCAAACATATCAACAACCCCAATACCCCATGCTTCCATATGTTCGAGCTTGTTTTAATTGTGGCGACCCTACCCACTTTAGAAACACGTGCCCTCGGTTGGTTAACATCATAAACGCCTAAGCTCAAGCAAACCCAGTTAACCAAGCAAATCAAGAAAACCTAACCACTAGGCCACCAGCAAGAGGAAGAGTCTACAACATCAACGCCAATTCTGTTGAAGATAATGACGGCCCAAACGAACCACCCAACTAGTCTTCTTCACCAAAAATCAAGATTCAACTCCAACCGCTTAGTTTTTATGTTTTTCCTTTATGTTATCTCAATTCTCATGTATCTCAATTATAAATTGGAAATTTATCCAAGAATCTTAATGCGAATTACTATTTCAGTTTTGTTTTATACTCGTTGATTTAACATTCATATCAGCATACTTCACGACATATTTCAGTCTCATCATTTAAAGAAGTTGGGTTGTGTCTCACTTCTACATAGACTAACCTCTCCATCATAATAAACGAGAGAGGCACTGTCATCATTCGAACATGGATACTATCAGAATTAAGACTAAAGCTTTGGTTGTTGTGTTTATTTATGTATTAGAGTCACATAGAACTAATCATAACTTGCGGATAAAGCCAATGAAAATTTGACAAGAATATGGTGGATACGCCGCTGGTACTTCCTATATATAAGTATTCTTGCCAAAGGATCAAAGGCATTGTCAGGCGGTTATGAGAAGTTCCATGTAGGATTTAGTAATGTCTTGGTTGAAGTTTGTTTTATACTCACTGATTAGCATTTACATCATCATACATCTCAACGTATTTCAATTTCATCATTTAAAGAAGTTGAGCTATGTCTCACTTCCACAAGGACTAACCTCTCCATCATAACAAACGAGAGAGGTACTGTCGTCAATCAAACATTTATACTATCAGAATTAAGACTCAAGCTTTGGTTGTTGTGTTTGTATATGTTATAGAGTCACATAGGACAAATCATAACTTACTGATAAAACCAACGAAAATTTGACAAGAATATGGTGGATACGCCGCTGGTACTTCCTATATATAAGTATTCTTGCCAAAGGATCAGAGGCATTATCAGGCGGTTATGAGAAGTTCCATGTAGGATTTAGTATTGTCTTGGTTGAAGTTAGTGTTATACTCACTGATTTAGCATTCATATCATCTCATCATCTAAAGAAATTGGATTGTGTTCTATTTCTACATAGACTAACCTCTCCATCATAACAAACGAGAGAGGTACTGTCACCATTCAAACATGTATACTACCAGAATTAGGACTCAGACATTGGTTGTTGTGTTTATTTATGTTCTAGAGTCACATCATAGAACCAATCATAACTTACTGATGAAACCAATGAAAATTTGACAAGAATATGGTGGATACGCCGCTGGTACTTCCTATATATAAGTATTCTTGCCAAAGGATCAGAGGCATTGTCAGGCGGTTATGAGAAGTTCCATGTAGGTTTTAGTAGTAAAAATTTTGTTTTAGGATATAACCTTATCTTTCCAAACATATCAAAACTCTTGCGCATGAAATCATATTTAGTCAATCAACTCTGTTTATCAATATTCATTATCATAGGCATCAAAAAGCGATTCCTGTAGCAGGGTACTCAACCCTTACAAGGAACGTTACCGCCTCAAACAAAATTTAAACTCTTACTCTCTTCTAAGTATGTAACTGTCAAATTAAACACCATCCTTGTGAGTCAAAACATGCCACTACTTAAATTTCGGGACGAAATTTCTAAAAGTAGGGGATACTGTAACATCCGTAAAAAATCGGATTAACCAAACCCGCTTCGTTTATTAACCGAACAACCAGTTAAAAAATTCGTTGCATATTTAATGCTCAAATTAATTTTAAACGATACATAATTAATAAGTATATTAGAATATAAAATTTATAATTGAAAATCTATTAAAAATAATGAAATAAAAATAAAATGCTGAAGCCGGGTTTCGAACCCGGGTCAGCCAAATATAAGCTTAGCAATTTAACTCACACTCGCCCAACCACTCCGCCACTTGTGTTTCTTGTTGATTATTTGAAACAATTAATACTTAAAATAAAATTGGAAATCAAACCCAACTACTCAGCGCGCCCCAAATCAATCTCGCCGGAAATCCCGACAAATTCGTCAAACTTTGCCGTTTTCTTTTGGATTTAACGGTTACATTTACAGCAACATCGGTTATAACCGAAAAATCCAATCAATTTCATTCATGGACAATAATCCCTGTTCGAAACTGAAAACATAATTCAATCCGAGTTATACCTTATTCATCAGTTGTGCTCACGAGTTATCTCACCTACACTCTCCATTTTCGCTCAGAAAAACCTCGCCGCAGTCGCCGGAATTCTCTGCAAATTTACTGGAAGTTATCGCCGGAAAACCGAGTTCATTCCATCCCGTCTGCTTACCCAAAAATAAGATCTTAGAGTTCATACTGACATCACCCACACTCACCTTAAACCCCTGAAGAATCTCTGTCGCAAGAAATTTCACTCGCCGGAATTCTCTGCAAGTCGCCGGAAAACTGAGACTTTCATCTACACGGTAATTACCTCGACTTTTCTGTTTCATTCCATTATTAGACAAATTCTAACATCACTCCATTACCCAGAATCAACCCCAGACGACATTGCCGGATTTTCTGTTGTCGCCGGAAAACTTCTGGAATTTCCAGAAACTCGCTGTTAACCGGTATGATCATTTAAACCTACTGATAATCGTCACTCAGTAGTTCAATTTCACATCTAATCTATTAAACTAATTCGTTTATTCAAACTCGTGCCATACCATATTATGATTTAAACTTAGAATGTAAATATTGTTTGTAGTTATGTATTACATATTGTCAAGTTGTATGCAAATTATTTGTTAGGCCCATCAGTTCCTCGTGGGAGACGAGTTGAACAACGCGTGCCTTAAAACTCATTCCTTAGGCCCATCAGTTCGTAGAACAACGCGTGCCTCAAAACTCATTCATTAGGCCCATCAGTTCCTCGTGGGAGACGAGTTGAACAACGCGTGCCTCAAAACAAGCTATTATTGTATGTGTGTGCATTATTTAATATTAAGTGTTTTGTGAATAAGTTTACATCTATATTTACTCATATGTGGTTATGCACTTTATTTTATAATCAATTCAATAAACTTGTTCAAATGTTTTTCATAGGATTCACTCGCCAACTTTTTGTTGATCCAAAAACCATTTTTACACATGATACAGGTGAACAGGATGAAGCAAGGAAAACATAGGAAATGCCTTAGAAGAAAATAATGAAGTCTAGAAAGATGTGTAGAACATGTTGTAATTATGATTGTATGATTCCCTTTAAATTTTAATAATAAATATGAAACGTTATAATAAATGTCATGAGCTTTGATGAAAACCCAATCATGCCCCGATCACCTTTTCCGCTGGGGGTCGGGGTGTGACAACATGGGCCTCGCTTGAGGCACCCCGCGTTAGGGCAAACCCTTGCACACATTATTGCGTAAATCCGTTGACACTAAGATGTCATCATTTTTATTTTCCCAAACCCTGATTCACATCTTTGGTTGATATATATATATACATATATTTTTGAAGATGGATTGACCATGAAGTCAGAGCGCCATACTCATTGTATACTCGAACTTTCTTCTAACTCGGACGACTTCCAGTAACATATGTTAATGAATCAGTTTTAACTCTCGAAGTCATAATTTATGTGCATGTTTGTTCCATGCGAACTTTTACATCTATAATCCTTTGGATTGGATTCACATGGTGTGTTTCAACTTGAGGGAGTCCTCAGGTCTATCGATTCCAGATTTCTCTTTTTGATATAACTCCTAGTTGATCAACATTTGGCTAATTAACTAAGCTTTTGATTACCTTATCATTTTGAAAATACTCGACAATTTAATCCGAGGGACATTTTGACACAAGATAGGTCGAACTCGGGTGAGCATGCAAATCAACTTATTATTCCGGGTGCACACGTAATAGTAATTTGCGATGCATGTGAATCCTTGTGAAACCTTGTGTGTGTATAAATTGTCCTAACCTGTGAATTCCTCGTTAAAAACTTTCACTATCGGTAGAAGTTCTTATAATCTACTCACCGACTAACTGGTACCATTAAATGTGTTCAGTAGTTGATGGACACAACAATTAAATTCAAGATATTATCGGGCACATTAAGCTATCGTGAATGGAATCCCTCAATATTACTATTATTGTCATTATTATCTTTTCTATTTTATTTTACTCATGTAAGAGTCTTAGTGAAACTAAGATTCCCCTCAGAACCTGTCATTATGGTTTAAACCCTACCAGAATTTTAGTGTAAACCTTTTAGCACAGCTCATAAATGAAATATGAAGAATCTCTCGTACGTTTACACTTTATCCGACACGCTTAACCACAAAATTTCCTTTGACCCTATTACTCTGTGTCTTTTGACTAATCTTTAGTCTAACCTGATTTACGTCGCCGCATACCTAACTTTGCGAGCATATTTCCACAAAAACGGTCCCATCATCTCAAGAACATTGGAAGACAGAGATACAAGTTTATCAACACCCAGATGAAAGTGATGGTCTACAAAATAATCTTACCCCTTGTATTGCTAGATTCATTATTCCATAACAATTTTCCTTTCTAAGCTAGTCTATCCCCTAGCTGTTGCACTGGTGGACGCTTACCGTTTAATGCGACAGTTAGTTATTGTTGTTGACGTAGACGCAGCTCTCACTCCATGGTCGTGGTCGCACTACATCTTTGAAA
The DNA here is from genome assembly GCA_947069175.1 of Scalesia atractyloides. Taxonomy (NCBI): domain Eukaryota; kingdom Viridiplantae; phylum Streptophyta; class Magnoliopsida; order Asterales; family Asteraceae; genus Scalesia; species Scalesia atractyloides. The sequence continues at coordinate 40,475,841 of CAMTDV010000017.1, read as the reverse complement.
CTTTATGTATAAACTCCCATCAAATGTGTGCTCAAATTTTTAAAGAACTTGGTGAACTCGTCTTTTTGATCCTTGGTGATCACTTTTTGGACTTTGAAGATGATGATGTATTGTTATTATGACCATACTGTTTTTCGAATATATTTTCCCGCTCTTGTAATGAAATTTCATGGCAACGTATGTGATGTTCCTAATACACACGTTTTAGTTCAACCCTTCAAACTTGGTTGCCTACATGTTCGACTAATTACACACTCAAATTCATACATGGATTTTAGTAAATCCATGCTTATTCACATGCTGGTAAGCTCGGCAACTGTGGAGAACACTACAATTGAACCGGAGCACTACGAATTCAACGAACCATTACTTTGCTACATAACTCTCTTTGCGTCAACACCTTCAATTTAGCGCTTCCAATGACTAGCAGCGTCATTTTATTTCTATTTATACCTCTTGTGTGAGACCAACTACATCCACATCATCATATTTACTGTCTCACTAGTGATTCTAAAACAATTAAGAAGAACGGATTGATGACAATCGCGTCTTGGTATATTTTTCAGGTATTATCTTGTTGTGCTAAAATCAATGTCATAGTCTTGACTGACCTTGTTATATGCAAATCCTCGCATGACTAAATCACGAATGTTACTCGAGGAGCGAGTAGCCATGCTTAAGTTCATCAAGTGCAGGAGCATAAAATAAAATTTTCTACCTTCGTGAAGTATGCCAAGCTTAACACACATTCTGTGTGAAATTGCCATACTTATGTATAGCTTCATTGATTTCTTTGTTCGTATTTATCGTTCTTCGACCGAAAGCTGTCCATCTATTACAATCAACTACAACCAAAATGTCATGATCAGTTTTAACCAAAAATATAATTTCCCTCCGTATAAACACGTCGAGACATTAACATCCTGAAATAAAGGGCATAATGCCTGACTTGAGTTTTCATCCAATCCGTTGATAAATCTAGCCAAATCACCAGTTTCATGCAATTAATATTATTCCTTTCTAGAAGCCTTACATACGATGGCATCATCACTGTTATCTTCTAGGGGTAACTGTACCATTTCTGATCTTCGGTAGCGATGCCTCATAACAACAAATCCCTCTGACACTCACTTTGAACTATTTCCACCCCGGTTACGTTGGGTAAGTTACCGGTGGTGCTCTCAACACACCTGATAATAGAATTTGAGTAATTTGGCCTTTAACAAACTACCTTAACACAATTCCAGTTCGGTTTTTTTTGTTGACCCTTCGCCTATGACGTATGACATTTATGTCCATTCGGGTAACCTTAAAATATACATTAGATACATTTGATATGTGAAGTGTTGGCTCCTTAATATTCTGATCGCTCTATGATAACAAATGTGTTGAGCTTACCTAAACTATATTTTGTGCACCCCCCGTGCCATATATGTTAAATACATCAGTCAACATTATACCGATGTCTGACACACCGGTGTTCCAACTCTTGTGAGCATCTCCCGTTCTCTCGTGCTTGACATAACTTGTTATGACATTCTTGATTATTGAGCTCCCATCAACTCAACTTATAATTATACTTAAGACCACATACAAATGACATGTATCAGTGTATTCCTTGATAGCCTAACGTAAACTCATTCAAAATCCATATGCAAGAATTCACTTCGTCATATTACGACCCCTTCAAGCCATAGAGGCTTCACCTACTAAATTCTGAACTTTGGTGTCATTTCCATGACAATAGCTATACCTGGTTACTAGGCAGTATGCTATGCTATCTTATTCGTGAAAAAGAAACTGGACCACCAGACTTCCATACCATGTACCATTTTGAAATTGTGTCATCTCCTTACTTTCTTGTACACCTACATTGTAAGCGGCTTTCTATAGTTCTTGCTAGTCACACTTATGTACACCTACTCTTGCTGGAATCGATTTGGTTGCTACGACAATTGACTATTCTGTACCTATATAATTCCTTGTAACTTGTTCGGATGAACAACTGAATCATCACAATCATGTTGTCTGATTTTGTCCCATCTCATTGTACCACCATATGTTTTTACTCGCTTCTTAGCAATGAACTTTCAATCATGGTCCTAAAAGTACCATAAGCTAAATTTCCGGGACGAAAATTCTTTCAACAAGGGGATGATGTGACACCCGGCATCTTCAGGTTAACAATGATACCGCAAACTCTGTTATCTCAAACATTCATTCATGCATTTTACTTGATTAGGGATAATTAAGTGTGTCGGTTAGTACACAAACACTTGCGTAACGGTGTTTCGGGGAATTACGAAATCACACACGAGTATGTACTCGAACATTAGCGAACAACATGAATACTATTCCCGGGCAATTAAATAAATACAAATTATGTGAAGTTATATGTTATGTGACTTATATGTTCATCTTGTAAATTTATGTGAAACCGCCATAGACGAACCCATAACTGGAGTATAGTGTATACCTTTGCCTAAATTTCGAGGATGAAATTTCAGTAACATTGGAAGAATGTGACAACTCAGAAATATCTCTCTTACTCCAACGTTTTCAAACTCATTCTTATTCAATTTTCGGGACGAAAATTCTTTCAACTTGGCGATAATGTGACATCCCGGAAAAATCAGGTATCGTCCTTTGTATTTATACAATTTAATCTTTCAGATATACATACACAGAATAAACTCATGGTGCGAATATTTGAAAAATTATAATATGTGTTTAGTTATTTAACCGCGTATATTATATGTTCCATTAAAAGCCGAACCTGAGCTCGAACCGTTTCAACCATACGGGAACCCAACCCGCTACCACACACCTCGCGACCCAAGTAAACCCAACCCGACACCCCCTTACCCTTTCTCGGCCAATACACCTAACCGCCCCCTTGTGTTTCTTGGAGAACAAGTTTGAGTTATAAATAAAAACAAGTTTATAAATTACAAAACCCTAATCCTCCCTTCCCCTTGAGAGTTCGACGGCAGCAGCCCCCCCTCTCATCGATCGCACATCTCTCTCTCTCTAATTTTCATTCCGGGTTAAGGACGTGATTGACCAACCTCAACTCGTAATCACTTTAAAAGTCTAACCGAACTATCAAAGGTGAGTTCACTGCCCCTTATTCTTTAAACGTTTACAAAACACAGGGGGAGAAAACATGTACACGTTATAGTGATGTATAGGTGGTATATATTACTAGACAGTAAGGTCTTTCTATTTAGAGTTATGTTATACGGTTATGGTCACAAGGAAGCATGTATCACATGTCAGTCCCTTTAACACTTACGATGTCGTTAGTATTGGCTTATAGTGAGGGAATTTTTAGTAGTACTACTGGGCCCGACAAGCCCCACTCGAACTGGTCGCGCCAGTTAGACCGAACGTTGATGGTCACGGGTGTAGAATTTGCCTAACACTTAGCCATGGTTAGTGATAGACCTGGCACGACAGGGGCAGCAAAGTCAGCTTCGGATCGAACACTTTGTTGACATGACCTTGGTTAGCTACCTAAACATATAACATAAACTGCTAATCAATATAACAACACGGTTTGGTTTTGAATTGTGAACAACTTATAACAACACGATTCGGGTTTTGAATCGGGAACAACTTATAGCAACACGATTCGGGTTTTGAATCGGGAACAACTTATAGCAACTTTAAATTACATTAACTATTTTGGTTTTGTAATTATTACGCTTCTGCAACTTAATTGTATAAACAATATTTTCTCATTAATGAGCAAACAGGAATATTTTTTTTAAACTCATATAGTAGTCCTTTAGTATGACTAATGACTGTGATCCTGGTTTGTCACGCGCCTCGCGGTAAAACCTCGCAAGTTGATTTTTGAGGGCGTGACATATATTCTCTGCATTTCTGTACTTTCAAACGATCACCATTGGGCTAAGGGGGAGTTTGTGATTCACATGCAAATACTACAATTAGTTCAAAGCATGACGATGAAAACAAACGACCATCAGTTGTGATAAAAGTTTCCATTCATTCCGCTGCATTAAAACTTATTTTACATTCATATTTCCATTCTTGAAACAAAAATCACAATTGGTTCAAACTTAAATCCTGACAGTTACCATATCCAAAACGATTTCTCTCATGATGATAGTTTCTTTGTTGATTATTATAGTGGGAGTTTCGTGGTTTAGAGTAGTAAGTTTGTTCTTTTTTAAAGTTTGAAAAACTTTGACCACTTGAAATTGTGTCAACTTCTGACAACTCAACCTCAACCAGTTAAAAAACTTTCTCAACTTTATTTATGTTGACATTCTGAAGCGAAACTTCTGAATCAGAATATAGTTTGTCTGATCACACCATTTTGTACATAATCACATTCGGATCACACAAACTATTTTCTGATTTCTTGAAGTAATGCTTGTGAAAGCTTTCATCTCTATCGGAATATGAACTCGAATTCTTTTTACCAAACTTTTTTTTACAGTTTCAAAGTTAGTTTTATCAGATTTACTATCGAAAATCTTTTCAACAACATCTTTTACCACATTTGATTCACAGTCCGATTCAGATCTAGTGTAGTTGACATCGAGATTTTCAGGCAATTGATCATTCTATTCACTTTTTAATTTAATGATTAATGCCTTATCCACCCTATGGTTATGGTATCCATAGATATCTTCTCCCGTCTCTTCACCCTTATTATAGGATTAGGAAGAATATGATTTAGGACATATGATGTTATTGAGTAGCTTATCAATTTTTTATCAACACGATCAGTTTCGATCCTAGTTGTTTATAGCTCGTGTTTTAGTTTAGCAATGGTATCAATATGATTATTAATTGCAGTTTGCTTGTCTAAAGAGTTTTCTTGAGCATTTAAATTGTTGCATCATTTTCGTTGTTAGCTAGTGGAAACTGGTTAATTGACCTTTGCACTTTAGCGTATGCTTCTTTCACACTCTTTAGATCATATGACAAATTGTCCATATGTTTTTTCAAAATTTTGTAGTTTTCATCCTTTTCAATGCACGACTTGCAAGGTTCAATACACTTCTTGCATTAAAAGGATGTTACATTTTCAATCACTATGTCAACATTTTTCTCAGATCCTCCTACCAACTCGGACAACTGTTTTCCTTCTTCAGAGGGTTTACTACCTCTTTTAATTTTGCCATCATGGCCTTCTCAACAATCCTTGTGAAAGTTTCAACATTCATCTCTTTCGACACATCGATGATTTCTTCTATAGGTTCTTTTTCATCATCTCTAAAGTGAAAATCATCGAAGTTACCTTCCTTACCAAAGAAACCTACAAAATATTTGAAAACATCAGGAGGTAGTACAGATCAAAATGCATTATTAATAATCTCTTTAGTTGGTATATGAAAAACTTCATAATTCAACATTGTTGATTCATGTTCAACACTGTTTTCTGGACATTCATCAAACTTTACTTTAGCTTGTAGATCATCTGTAGCTTTCTCTTCTTTCACAACTTTCTCAAATTCTCTGATTCATCCATCTCAACTATCTCAGCCATTAAAGCAAGACTTGTTAGGATCGATCCGTCAACTTGTCACAGAACCTAAGTTTGTATCTATGTCATCGTAAGCGGAAATTACGCGATTAGTGACAAATAAACAAGAATTATTGTTTAAACGTCAGTTTATTAGTCCAAATATGTTTACAATCCAAGAAACCAAACTGGCAGAGCTTCGCTTCTAAAGTTGCAAAGTTATAAATGAAAGAACCAAGGCTACCTATTTATAAAGACACAAGTTTTCCTGTAATGTGACATGGCCAAGTTCGGCCGAACTTGTCCATTCCACTTACAAGTTTGGGCGAACTTGTCTCATTACATCATAAATACATCAAAATCTAACATATTCAACCCTATTCGATACGAAACGATCCAAGACTTAGACGATAGACATTATGCACTAACAGACTCCCCCTTGGATATTGTCGTAGTCTTGATCAATCTTCAAAAACCTTTGTCTTCAAACTTTGACTCTAACGTCCAAAGAAATTCTTGTACGGCTTCTTTCTTCGTTCTTGTTTCGGAATCAGCATTTGGTCAGTAGGAGGTGCCCATTTTATAAATTGAAATCTTCAAAGTCTAGCCTCTCTACCCCTTTCATGAATCTTCTCGAGACACCGTTCTGCATTCAGAAACTCTTCTCTTTCAAGCTCTCTCCAGCTTGATTCCCACATCAGCCCTGAATTGATTCCATGTGCAAAGCATACATTTACAACACTTTGAAACTGTATTGCTTGAACTTTCTCTTTCTTATCAAAGCAGATTTTGTTGAAAAATAAACATCGAATGTCTTCCTTCGAGCAATTCACTAGCCACATAGGGTCTAGTACTCTAATCGTTTGCCATAAACCCCATATCCTCCGTCTTTCTACCATTTCTGGTGTTAACCCTTTCGTAATATCCCAGTTATCTCAGCACGTAGCACTATGATAGCTTCACATGTTTCTGGGTCTATTTGCCACCATTTAAACAACGGATAGAAATCTTGTTCGATTGGCATCAAAGGCATATTCTTCATTGCTCTAGGCCTCTTCATCACAAGCGTCACATCTTTTTCACCTGTCTTCTTATCAATTTTAATTCGACACTTCGGAATAAAAGGTTTCCAGTATCTGAAACCATGCATCACTTCAAACTTTATAATCTTCCACTGATGTTGATCTTGAAACTTCATTTGGTATTGCGCGTCTGTACCAATTTTTCTATATCCCAAAATGGCAACATCTTCAAATCTACGATGTGCCAGAAATATTGAACTCCTTCTCATTAAATAGCATAAACATCCAACTCTTTCAACCATCCCCACCTTAATATATCTCCCAACGATTTATCTTTGTCTCTGGTAAAGAATTCAAGAGGACGTTTGAATTTTCGCTGTTTTGGCATTTCTTTAAACCATGACCTTTTCGCTTCAGCATTTTCTTCTTTAGACATTTGTCGTGGAATAGTACCTTCTCGAACTGACTCTTCAATCTTTTCTTTCAACAAATCAGCATTCAATTCTTCATACATTTCTTCGAAAGTTGGGAAACTATCAGTGTTCATTCCAGAATACTTTTCAGCACCTTCTTCCTCATCAGACGCATCTTCAATGATAACTCTGTTATAATCATTAGCTTCAGGAGTATGGTTATAGAAATATTCTTTCGGCTCGAATGTGCTGATATTCAATAACTCCTCCTCGAAACCAAATTCAAAGGAATCAGCTTCTATCTCGAACATTTTCGCTAACTCATCTTTAGTGTACTCGTGCACAAATTCTCCCTCTTCAACATTATGCTCTAGCATCAGAATTAGGGGCTGTTGATCAGAAACAACTGCAAATGGCTTAGCAATAATCGCATCTGAATCTCGACATCTTTAGGGCCTTCTTGCTCCCCCTTAATTTGTACATCCTTAGCATTCGCTTCGTCGTTCATCAATGTATCAAAATCAAAGTCTGTAGAAAACTTTGCAGAATCCACTTTCACACCAACTCCACCCTGACCAGCATCATCGTCATTACCATGATCTCAATCATCCTTTGGATCATCGACAGGATCATCATCTTTATCAATCTCGTCATCATCATCATCCTCTTTTTCTTCAGTTTCTTTTTCTGTTTCAGTAACTTTTACTGTTTCATCGACTTGTTCAACGTTCTGAGCTATTTCAACATTCTGAACTTCTTGAGTTTCTGCAATAGGTGTTTCTTCAATAACATGCACTTCAGAGGACTTTGAACCTTCACAAATTATTGGTTCAATAGTACTTTCAACATGCTTTCCTTTTCCCTGTGTTGCTAACTCTTTTTCAGCTCATTCTTTCTCATCTTGCACTTCTAAGCCATTGTATTCAGCAATGAAGTCTATATCAAGATTGTTGCCTAGAACTCGTTGTAACATACTGAATCTTTTGCTGTTTAGGGCCTTTTCTGTTTCGAGTTCTGCAATCGTTTTCCTCAGCCTTTCATTATCTGTACCAAGGCTTTCAACTACTGCTTTCATATACTCACGATCATTCTCCAGAAATTTGACTCTATCTTCCATAATTTCTTTCTCGGTCTCATTCTTTTTGATTTGATCTTCAAGAGCTTTAATTCTTCTCTCTAACTCTTGAACCTTTGACTCGTTAAACATGTTAAGTAATTCATTAGAATAAATTTCTGTATCAACATTTCGTGGAGGTAACGGAAACTCTCCGAATTCATTACAGAAACAACATTCTTGTCGTTGAGCAGATGTTTGACTTTGAGGAGTACGCTGCTTTGGAGTAGACTTTCGTGTTGCTTTCTTTGGTGTTGTTTGTTGTTGTGGAGAGAATGGTTGAGTAGCAGAAGTAGATTTTTGCAGAGTTCGTTGTGGCTCTTGAACATACACCGTTGAGGTTCTTGAACCTCAGAAGTCTGTGATGGTTTGTCTTGAACTTCTCATGTTTGTGGAAATGTGACTTTCTTTCTTTGACTAATGTATCTCCTAGTAGGAACTTTCTTCCTCTTGTACTCGAAGATCCAGTTGTTTTCTTTGCATCACCGGCCTTTGATTTAGAACGCTTTGTCATTTTCTTCGGTCTTTCTTCATCAGAACCTTCTTCAGCAGATGGTTCGTACAAATCTTCACCTCGTTTCTTTAAATGCTCTTCTTCTTGTTCTTTTTCGATTTGCTTCTGACGAATATCTACAGAATCTTCAGATGATTCTTTGTCTTTATCGGAAGTAGCAAAAATAACATCATCATGATCACCTCCAGCAGTTCCACTCTTGACATCTTGACTTTCTACATTCACTGCTGCACTAGAACCCTCAACATTTTCTTGTTCATTATCAGGCTCATCAACCAACATAGTTTCAACTTTCTTAGACGCTCTTTGCCGTTTCTTCTTCTCAACTACTTTCTTTACATACCACGCGCTACGTTTTTCTTTGAAACCTTTCAGCATTTCAACTTCATCCTTATCATCACCACTTCCATCATTCCTCCATTTTCCGTCAGGTGGTGACACGTAGTCAACTTTTGCAATTGCACCAAAAACAGGTTTGGCAATCGGAGGAGATTCTTGTCTTTGGTATGTTGCAAGCTTCTTCAGAGTAGTTTCTTCTAAATGACTCAGATAAAGCACATCATTCTGATCTTTTACAATATCCTTGAACTGATCATCAATAAGCATTTGGACAAAACGAGGATATAACAAAAATCTGTCTTTGCCCATATTCTTCGACATATGCTCGAATATGACTCCAGAATAATTAAACTTCTTGTCAAGAACCATAGCAGTCGCCATACACATCATATAATCTTGTAAATCATCTAATCCTGCTTTCTTGTGACTGAACGTATGAATTAGTGCATGCATGAAGAACTTATATGGTAACCCGAGCCCGCCTTTCTTGAAAGTAGATTCATTAACGTATCCTTTATATCCCATATGGTAGAAACACCCTTTAACCATCCGTTCCTCAAAACCCGTTGGATCATCTGGATTATCGTTGAACTCCAGAACTTTGCGAATATCGGCTTCTGTAATCTTTATTTATTTATCTTCATTGCCAACACGAACCGCATATGTAATTACTTTATTAGCCTCATCAAGCTTCGCTGACCTCCAGAAAAAGTTCACATGTGAACGATACACAATGTGTTTGTTCGTAATAGCCTTCGTCACAGGAATATGTCCCATAAACTCTAATATTTTAGAAAACGGCTCCAGAGATGGAAATAAACTCTTGTTTTGAGAGACACACGTGTTGTGGAACTTTGAATATGTGAGCTGTACAACATGCAACGTGAAAATCACAAACACTTAGCAAAATTTTGCAAATTATAACAACACACTAGATCAACTTCGCTCGAATGTGCCACATACATGAATTTATTCATTTTATCACAACTTCGGGCGAACTTGACAACAATACAAAAACTTAATAAGGTTTTAACAACTTCGCTCGAAGTTGACAATTCAATTTTATTTAACACTTTACAACAACTTGGCCCGAAGTTATCCAAAACAAGATTATTCTATCATCCACACAAAACTTCGCCCGAAGTTGTTTAATCTTTCATGACGAAGTTCGGGGGAACTTGTCATCATCCCCAATTCAAATTTCAAACCTGCAACATCCATTCAAGGTCCAAAGTTCAAATTTTTGATACTTTTGTGATCTCTACATTTATTTAACAACTTTGACCGTTCAATTTTATTCCAAACACCCTAAATCTATGTGTTTTATGAATTTTAATACCGACATGTTCAAAAACACATCAAATTCATGGTTATTTCATCAAATCTCACCTCTACCATGGATCTTAGTGTGCCAATCACTTAGATTAAATTGAGCAGTATAACGGTATCTCCAATGCAATTTAACAAGTTCGCTTAAACACTCAATTTCGCTCAATGACACACACACAGATGAAATGAGTAGTTGTCCGAAGTTATTGATATATATAGCATAGTAACTCCGGCCGAACTTGTCACTTAAAAATAAACAAACATTCATTACCTAACTTCGCCCGAAGTTATCAAGATTGATAACAAAACATGATAACTCAACTTTGGCCGAACTTGTTCAAGGTTCATTTTAAAAACTTTCAAATTTTACACTTTAAACCCTGAACTTTCACATGTTTACCACTTTTGAAAATCCACTCAGTTGACCAAGTCCAAGTTAATGACCTTGGTTAACCGATTTGTCTGCCGAGTCCAAGTTAATGACATCGATGTTGACCCGTTATGAGCAAACTGATGTTTTTCTTCATTTTAAAGTTTTAAATTAATGAACTTTTAATCGTTTTCGTGTATTTTGATTTTACAGATTAGCTCCCAAGCCGTTTTCATCAGAATTCTCAACTTTTAGCACCTTTCCAGACTTCGAAGATTCGCTTTCCAACATTGGCTGTTGAAAAACAAGATAGAAACAAAATCTTTTTGATTTTTAGAAAGTTTATGCTAAAACACACTGAAAATCTTTTTGGTTTTAATCTGTAATCAAACGAACTATGTACAAACATATTTACAGACATATTTTTGTGAATTCGTGTCTAAGGATCATATCAGTTGTTTGAGACATATCACCAGTACCGTTGACCTTTTGATAACTTTAAGCTTTAAACTTGTTTACCTAGATTGTCGATATGTTTGTCATTTTAAACTTCGACACATTTCTCAATTGTTCCAAGATATGTTAGTTAAAATTATGAAACTTGACTTAACTATGGTTCCCATCTCAGAATATACTCCTGTATCCAGATTCCCTAGATATCATCTTACAGGTGAGTATAGCGTAATTGATATTTGTATCTGGGTTGTGCGAGACCTTAAGAGATCAGGTTAATATGTTACGATCTGAATTTGAATTACTTGTAGTTTTTGTTTCAAAAATGGAAAATGATTGAGTTTTAAAAGAGATTTGCAGTAGAAATAGATGGAAAACTTTTACTACAAGCAATGGTTGTTTGTTTTCATCATCATCATGCTTTTAAGTTGGTAAACTCGCATGTGATTCACAAACTCCCTCTCAGCCTTTGCAATTGAAGTTTGGTAGTGAGAAAATGCAGAGAAGATGATATGCGAAAGTTGATCTTTTGATAGACAAGTTAAACTGTTACACAAGTAACCTATTTATACTAAACTATCTAACCACTGAGCATCTTTGATAACGTCAGGGTTGATAGTGACAGGAAACTATATGTAACTAACTACAAACACTGCTAATACTAACTATCAATGCTTAGCACTGTTACATTGATTATCTATCTAATGACTAAGCTCTGATCTCTATCCTCTGATCCTTGTAACTCTGGTAGACCTTTGCAACTTTGTAAAGTCAGATGATAGGAGAGCAGTCTTTAGGGAAAGCAGTGTATATACAACAGAGGTTGCAACCTCTGATAGTTTAACCAAAGCTCGGATAGTGTTATTTGGCTTTGTATCATATGTTCCTTTCATAGGGTTCAATCCCAACAATCTCCCCCTAGAACAGATGATGCCATAAACACTTTATTCTTGGTCTTTATTCCTCAGGAAGAATTCTCTTATTTGACATTTGAATTGAAGTTCAAAGTTAAGAGATTTTATGTTATCAGCATCCTTCTCCAGCTCTAAACATAATAGTTCTTGGAAGTCTTCTATTGTAAGCCTATAAGCAGCTTCCATAGATAGTTTAGTGGCATTACCATCAGACTTGAGCAGTGTCAATTCATGGGTGTCTTTTTCGACCTTCCATTTTAAAAATTTTGGGTCTGAAGGTTTTCTTGAAGGAGCTTTTATTGCTGAGGATTGAGAAGGAGCTATTTGTGATAAATCTTTAGCCAGCTTGGCACTTGAATCATCAGTTGGATAATCAATCATATTCTTTATACCTTCTTTGATGAATGTATCCTCAAACTCTTTGTCAGTCTTTTAAGACATCTCCCCTTGCCTTTTTCTGTAACAGGGCAAGTGTGGAATGGGCAGATGTTGTGCTGGACTTTTTGGGAGTTGGGCTTTGAGAATAGCATCTTCTTTTGAATAATCAGGTTTAGGAGTCATGGATGGATCCTTTTTCCTCCTTTCTTCCAAATTTTTGTAAGTGTCTATCACCCTGACCTCACCCCATCTCATAACTTGGTTCTTTGAACCAAAATTCTGAATTAGTTCATTCTTCATTCTCTTCAACTTTAAGTCTCTTTCAGGCATATCTTTCTTGTGTAAATCCCAGTTGGGAGGAGTTGGCTTTTTAAGAGCATCTTTCAACATTTCTTGCATTCTGTTGATTTCTTTTCTCAGCTCATCTAAGCTCCAATCCCTAAACTATTCCCTTGTTGCCTTATACTTCTTGTTCTCCATGATATACTCAATGAGTTCACTTTTGACCAGCTTATCTTCCCTTTCTGAAATCTGGTTGCTCAGGTTCTTGACAAAGTTTTATAAAATGCTGGCTTTACTTAGTTGAAAGGACATGGCAATCTGTATTTCTCTATCATCTTTACCGGCTGATTCTCTTTTGGCAATATCCTCTGCTTGCTTCCATTTCAATTCCAGGTAATCATCAACATTTGCAGGTCTTGGATAGCCATCAAGGAATAGGATTGATCTTTTGTCAGGGTCATCCTCTGAAAAGAAACCTAGGATCTCTTCCCTGACTGCTGGTAAATCAAGAGGATACAGCTTTGCTACAGGAGTAATTTCAAGAGTTGAAGATGTTGTAAGCACTGATGTGGAGGTCATTAGTTGTGATGATAGTGGAAGAGGTGCAGGAATCTTATCATCATTTATCACTTTTGTGATCTTTCTCCTTTTAAACCTTAAAGTGGGTGATGGTGGTAGTGGGATCTTAGGTGGTGTGGATAATGGATGAGTTGATGTGTGAAATGTGATCATGGCAGTGGATAGAGTTGCATCTGTTGCAACCTCTGCTGTATCAACAGATGTTGACACAACAGGTGCTGTAACATCTGCTTGTGTGGATATGGGTTGTGGTTTTGAAGATGTGATAGGTTTTTGAGAGGCAAAGGTTTTAATGGTTTGATTGGTTGTAGGCTTAGTTTTAGGAGGTGTGGATGTTGGTTGCCTGGCTTTTCTAGCAGGTATCCTCTTCGATGAAGTACCAACCTCTCCTTTTTCTTTTTGCCGTTCAATCTTTTTCTCAACCAACACTCTGCTCTCCTTGATCACTGTCTTCTTATGACTAGCCCTGCCTTGGCCACAGTTTCATCAGTTAAATCTATCTTCTTTGAACCATCAGGCCCTGGAATATTTAAAGTAGGTATGGCCTTATCATCATCTATTTTCAGCTTTTTGTTTCCCAAATGTTTCTCCCCCTTTTTGGCTTCATCTGTTGTAACAAAGATAACCGTTGGAGGTGCATGGCCAGTGGTTGTGAGTAGACGAGCTTTGATGGCTTTAATGTCTGCTGCAGTGTCTTGATACCTTGATTCAACCATGTTTCTAACATCATTCATCTGGTGCTTGTGTTGTAGATCGAAATAATGTTGTTGATGTTAAAATAGAGGGTTAAGAGCTTCTTTGAGATCTGCAGTGGATAGAACAGAGGGTTGACTTTTTGTAGCTATCATCTGCTTCAGTAAACTTTTGATTTCATCAACAGAATTTTCTATCCTTGTCACTCTCTCCGTCAAATCCTTGTATTTTAGCTCATCACCTAATTTAATAGGATCATCGGAACTCCTACCTGAAGTGGTAGTTGTATCTATGGTATCATTAGCAGTGGTTTCAGTACCAGCTTCAACCATAGATGCCCCTTTGTCTTGGAACTGGGGACTTCCAACAACAGAGGTAACAATTGTTGCCTCAACAGTGGTTGCCTTCAACCAAGTCTTAGTAATGAAACCACTATCCAACCGAGAACTTGGGAGTTCAGCAATTGTAGTAGCTGCTTGAGTTGAACTATCACCAAGGGTTACATGTAACCCAAGGGATGTAGCCTCTTCATGTGCTGATGGGCTAGCAACGAATAAAGAGTCAGACCCAGCCTCTTGATGAAGTATATTCTCAGTAATAGGTTGTTGAGAAGTGCTGGTTTGTGCCTGGTCTAATTCAATTGCATTCAACAATGGTAAAATAGTAGGTGGAAGTGTGGTCATTGGTGAATGTGGCTGTGTAGAAAGCGACAGTGCCTTGGGAGAGGGGCTGTGGAAGATAGAACCAAGTGGATCTAGAGCTTCTTAACTTGGTGTCCCTGTGTCTACAACCTTTTCCTTTTGTGAGGAAGAAGGAAGAGTTTCAAAGCCGGTTGGAGATCTTTGATCCATCTGCTTTGAAGAACTAGAAGCAGTGGTCGGTGACTTTGGTGCTGTCACTGGGTTAACCTCTGGGATCTCATCTTCCAGAGGACCCTTTTTGGGTTTGGTGGGCTTTTTGGCAAGTGTTTTGGTTTTCTTTTTGAGGATTTTTGGTGTGGGGTTCAGAGCAGCGGTTATGGTGCCCTGATCACCAAGAGCAGTGGGCTTGTAGCAAGAGGTTGAGTTTGAACATTTTGTTCAGGTAAAACTTGCTCAGCCTCCTCTACTTGTGTTTTCGCAACTTTATCTTGGTTTGTTATTCTGGTGAAGGTTTCATAAGTGAGGCAGCTTGGTTTAGTCACAGCGCCTATTTTACTTTCAGGACCTTTGATTTGATCTTGTAAGCAAACACTCAGAAAATGTGGTGTAATTATGTGAGGTTTTGATTATGAGAGTGTAGGGTGGAAGTGCTTGTGTGGATTTCTTCGAAGATTTTGATTTGGGAGCCATTGTGTTAGAGAGAAAAACTGTTTTGAGGTTTTTGAAATCGACACAGTTTAGGGTAAACACTAGTGAGGGATAAAACATGGTTTTTATAGGGTTTTGAAAAACTGACGATTACAAGGCATCTGTTGCAAGATCTGATGGCTAACATCTGGCCACATGTAACCTCTGATGATAAAAGTACTGATTTTTAACACTATTAGTGGATAGCTATCAGTGTTTTGAAAAAGTGGTAAAAATGAAAATCAGAGGATACACTTTAACAGTGGATAAGATTTTGAAGCCTATCAGAGGTTTTGAGCAAACATATGTTATGAGCAGACTTTTAAAGATTTATTGAAAATTTTCAATTTTAACTATTTTTAAGAATGAGTTTTTTTATTTTCTGAACACATTTTGATGCTATGTACGCATGGATTTACAAGAAAATTTGTTTTTAATCCATGTTTAGCATTCCAATTCTTGAGATCAAGTTTTCAAAGGTAGATGTATCCAATGCCTTGGTTAAAACATCTGCCAACTGATCTGAAGTATGGACATGATGCAAAGAAATCAAACCTTTTTCATAGCAATATCTCACAAAGTGATGTATGATGTCAATGTGCTTTGTAGTTGAATGAGAAACTGGATTTTTAATGATGTTTTCAGCAGCTTGACTGTCCAATCTGAGTGGAGTCTTTAGTGCAGTTACACCAAAATCCGGCAACTAGTTTTGAAGCCACAAGAGCTGAGCAGTGGAGCTAGCAGCAGCAATATACTCTGCCTCAGCAGTGGATGTTGAAACTGCAACCTCCTTTTTGCTTTGCCAAGACACTAGACAATCACCTAGGAATTGACATCCTCCTGATGTGGACTTCCTTGTAGTTTTGCACCCAGCAAAGTCACTATCTGAAAAACCTGAAAGCTCAATATTCCCATTAGCTAGATACCAGATACCAAGTGTGGGAGCACCTTTTATGTATCTGAATATCCTTTTTACAGCAATAAGATCAGACTTTCTAGGTAATGCCTGTGATCTGGCACAAACACATGTTGCAAACATGATGTCTGGCCTTGATGCAATTAGGTACAATAAAGACTTAATCTTGCTTCTATAAAGAGTTTGATCAACAAGGTCATCTTTACCATCAATGGTGACTAGCTTGGTGGTTGCCATGGGTGTGTTACATGGTTTACAATCATCCATATCAAACTTTTTAAGCAGTTCTTTCACATACTTGTTTTGATGGATAAAGGTATCATTTTGCAATTGTTTAACTTGGAGACCAAGAAAACGTTGGAGTTCACCCATTGCACTCATCTCAAACTCTGCTGCCATGAGTTTTCAAAACTCTTCACACATAGCAGTGCTTGTTGATCCAAAAATGATGTCATCCACATAAATTTGGACAAGCATCAAATCTTTTCCTTTCCATTTTAAGAATAGGGTTTTAACTATTTTACCTCTAGTAAACCCTATGGATAAGAGAAAAGTGGATAGAGTTTCATACCAGGCTCTTGGTGCTTGCTTCAAGCCATACAATGCTTTGTTGAGCTTGTAGACATGATCAGGATGGAATGCATCTTCAAAACCTGGAGGTTGACAGACATACACCTTTTCTTTGATTTTTCCATACAAAATGCACTATTTATATCCATTTGATACACCTTTATGTTGTGGTTAGTAGCAAAAGCTAAGAACAGGTGAATAGCTTCCAACCTTGCTACAGGAGCAAAAGTCTCATCATAGTCTATACCTTCTTCCTGTCTGTAGCCTTGAACCACAAGCCTTGCTTTGTTTTTGACAACAATACCCTTTCATCGGTTTTGTTCTTGAAGACCCACTTTATGCCAATTGGACTTACATCTAGTGGCACAAGCTCCCAAACTTGTTGTCTCTTGAACTGAAGGAGTTCTTCTTGCATGGCTTCTGTTGTCTTTCAGTGCCTCTTGGTACTTGACTGGCTGTGTGAGTGATAGAAAACAAGCAAAAAGACAAATATTTTGGGATTGGCTCCGTGTGAGCAACCCAGATTTGATGTTGCCAATAACTTGATCTGCTGGATGGCTTTTGAGATAAACCAAATCACCTTGGTATGGAACAATAGCATTTTGAGGTGATGGCTGCAAATGTGTATCATCTGAGCTAACCCTCTGCTAGTGAATTTGAAGTATCAGCCGCTGATGTAAATGGAGGTGGTGGTATTGGGGGTATAGAGGTAACATTCTGATGATTTTTGTGCCCAAATGTAGGACTTTTATCAACATATGTTTGATTTTGTGAACTGGTAGAGGTTTGAGGATCAAACACTGTTGACCCAGAAGTGGCAGAGTTTACACAAGAGCTTGTGGCACCTGATCCTCTGTTGGAAGAATTGACTTTTGTTTGTGGAAGCACACAGTCATATTCTTGATCTTGATCTTCTCTAGATGATTATGGTGTACCTGCATTGTCTAGCTTGATAGAAACATCAGCAAATGTGAATTTATCTAAATAAAAAGCTCTGTAGGATTTGCTGGGATTTTTAGTGATGAAAGTTCATTGAACTTCACATTCAAAGTTTCTTCAACACACTTGGTCCTAGAGTTAAAAACTCTGT
The DNA here is from genome assembly GCA_947069175.1 of Scalesia atractyloides. Lineage (NCBI taxonomy): Eukaryota > Viridiplantae > Streptophyta > Magnoliopsida > Asterales > Asteraceae > Scalesia > Scalesia atractyloides. Next base: position 40,458,037 of record CAMTDV010000017.1, on the reverse strand, counting down.
AGGCTTTAGCAGTGGTTGAGTATCCCAGAAAATAACCACAGTCAATTTTGGCTGCAAACTTAGATATAGAATCTTTTAGGTTCAAAATGAAGCATGGACAACCAAAAACTTTAAAATAGGAAATCAGAGGTTTGATTTTATACAAAATCTCATAGGCAATCTGCCCAGAAAGACAAGGGTAAACCAGAGTCTGCAAGCATAGTTCTTGCTGTTTCAATGAAAGTTCTATTTTTCCTTTCAACCACCCCATTTTGCTCTAGAGTTCTTGGAATGCTATATTGTCTAACAATTCCTTTTGACTCACAAAAAGCATCCAACTGCCTATTTTTAAACTCTGTTCCATTGTCACTCCTAAAGATTTTTAATGGAAGATCAAATTGCTTTTCTACTTGTTTAACAAAGTTTTGCAAAATGACTTCAGTTTCATCCTTAGAGTGGAGGAAGAAGGTCCATGTAAACCTAGAGAACTCATCAACTATCACTAGGCAATACCTTTTGTGTTTTAAGCTCATGATTTGCACTGGGCCAAACAAGTCCATGTGAAGTAATTGTAAACACTGGCTTGTTTTGGACTCTTCAATTGATTTGAAAGAACTTTTATGTTGTTTTCCTTTTAAGCAGGAAACACAATGTTCTTCACAGGAAAATTGCTTGTGAGGCAAACCTCTTACAAGACTTTGTTTTGAGAGTGTGGTGATAGTTTTAAGATTTGTGTGTCCAAGTCTTCGATGCCATAACTCAGTCTCTTTGCTAGAAGTAACTGAGAATAAGCATGTTCCAGACATAGGATTATCTTTTAGCATATCTACCACATACACATTCCCACTTCTGTGTGCAGTGAGTTGTGCTTTGCTCTCAGCAATGATTTGATCAATCTTTTTAACATCCTCTGGTCCCACAATTTGACAAGTTTTCTTAGTGAAGAAGGATCCATACCCTCTATCACTCATTTGTGAGACACTCAGCAGGTTAAATTTCAGATTGTCAATTAAATTCACATATTAAAACTTGAATTTACCAGCCAGAACCGACCCATACCCTTAAACCTTTCCCTTGGAGTTATTACCAAAAGATATATCACCCCCCATGAGCCATGAAGTCCTTGAGAAGGGCTCTACATCCTGTCATGTGCCTGGAACCTCCACTATCTACATACCATAAGCTATCAAGGCAAGTAGAGGGTCCCTGCACATCAAGTAAATAGATCAGTTAAGATAGGTCTGCAAAGCCAAAATGGCTTTGGATGGGGTCACAGATGATCCAGCCTCAAGTCTAGGACAATGGTCAGTGGTTTGGATATTTTCTTGTAACATCTGCTCTTGACCATTTCCTATGAGATGATTGTATCCATAGGGATGCTTATTAATTCTTTGCTTTGAATGCTTTTTGTATCCTTCATAAGTAAGAGGAACCCTTTTATAGGCTGGTTGGCCATACCCTCTTGGAAATAAGTTTGATGGTGGGGCATCTGTCACTTGCACCTCTCTAGGAACAGAGGTTTTGTTTAAAGCTTTTGTAACAGATGTTTCATTTGGTTCAAAACTCTACTTAGATTTATTTCCAGCAGAACTTGAACCTTCTTTTTCTAGTGCTTTTGCCTTGATCTCTTTTACCTTTTGCTCATAGTTTTTGAGATAGGCACACTCTTGAGTTAAGTGATTTGTTTTGTTGCAGATGGTGCAGCTTGAAGAATTTTTGATAACACAAGTTTTGTTAATGTCATAGGCTTTTAAGAGAAAACAATCTGCAGCCACATGATTTCTTTTTCACAAAATTCACAAAACAAGTTTTTAATCTTTACTCTTCTTTTCCTATCAGACTTTTTATTAGCAGTGGTTGTAACCTCTGCTGGTACATCTTTGATAGGGATCACCAGTGCTTTTGGGGCTTTAATACCATCAGAGGTTGTAAAGTCCATTGGCTTAAAGTTTTCTAAAATATCACATTAATCTGACCAGGTTGGTTTAAACTGATATTTTTCAATTTCTTTATCTTTTGTTGAAACCTCTGATTTTTCCAAAAGAATTTTGTTTCCATCTTTATCTGTGATTTTTATTTCTTCACCAGCCAAATTTGTTGGGACTATTTCAACCAACTCAGAATCAATTTCAGCAACATTTTTCTCATTTTGGTCATAGGTTCTAAAACATACACCAAACTTAATGTTGCTCTTGATCTGAGCATCAAGCATAATCTTATAACCTTTACAGGACTCAACCCATTTTTCATAAGTCATTTGGGTTTCTTCTAACTCCTTTTTACACACTTGGTATTTTTCTACCGTAGTTTGGAGTTGGTCCTTGGTTATGCTTGATTCATGTCTCAGGCTACTCATTTCAGAATCTTTTTCATTTAACTTTGATTTTAACTCTTTAATCAGTTTTTCAAAATTAAGTTCATCTTCTAAAATTTTGTTACTCAGGTTTTCATTCACCTGCTTAATGTTTGCAAAAGCAATGATGCATTTGTCAGAACATAGATCTTTAAGGATCTGAGGTGATACCTTTGTAGCAGCCATGAGAGCACAATCACGCTCATCTTCACACACATCAACATTCCATGGGTCAGAAGGAGAGTTCTTTTCCTTATCAGCAGCATTTTTCTTTCCTTCACTTGAAACCACCGTTTCATCACAAACTTGAACTTCATCAGTTTTTGACACTAACTCCACAGATTCAACACCTTCAGCAATTGTCTCTAAGGCCATTAAAAAAAATTCTTGTTCAACATCATTTTTGGCCATTAAAGAAAAGTTCTCATCAGTTAAATCCTCAAGCAAGCTACTCCAATCAACATAACTTTGTGTGAAAAAGCTCTGTTGACCAACCTCTGCTGGACTAGCAGTGGTGTGAGCAGGTTGTGTGACAATGGGTACTTGTTGTACATGCACTTGAGGATGCGATGGTGCCTGAACATATTGAATTTGTGGAGCAGTGGATTAAACATAATGCACTGGAACAGTAGTAGCAGGATGTGCAAAGTGGGCAGTGTTTTGAATAGGTTGAGCATGGGTATATTGGGAATAATAAGCAGTGTTTTGTGTGTGCTGACGTCTAGGGCCAGGATGAGTCACTATTGGTCCAGAATTTTGAGACCTGCATTCTTTGGCAAAGTGTCCTAACCTATTACACTTATAACACTTGACTTTTGATTTATCCAGCCCAACCTTCAATCTCCCATGCAATCCTGGGAATTTCCTACCAGTTCTCTTACAGAATTTACTAGCCCTAACACTCAATAGAGCCAGTTGGTGCAAAATATCCATTTCATCAAGATCAGAAGGTTCAAAATGTTGCAAGTCATTCAGCTCAAAGGATAGATTATCAGCGGTTTGGCTTTCCCCACTAGCAGTGAAAGCATAGTTGGGTGCATATGTTTCAGATCCAAAGTTCCCACCACAAGTAATATCTATAAAGTGATCATAACTTTGGTCCTTACTGCTGCCAGATCCCTCTTCATGGCCAAAAAGAGTTGTATTACCCAGTGAGTAATCATCAGTCATTTTGCCAGAATATTGCAACTTCTTTTCTGGTTTAACTCTCTCTCATAAGTGAGGAGTATCCCATGAAGTTGTGTCAAGGACATTTCTTTAAACCCAACAGACTTTCGTGTTACATAAGCTACAGTCTTCCACTTATCTAGTAACGATCTAAGGAAATGACTATTGACAGTCGAATTAGGAAAAACCACGTTAACCAGTCTAAGTTCACTGATGAGACAGCTGTAACGTTCGAACTGTTGTGTTAGAGACTCTCCTTTCAAGTGACAAAATGTTTCATACTGCTGATTTAGAACTTCTCTGTTACTTTCAATCACTTCCTCAGTCCCACCGAATTGCTCTTTCAGTGCATCCCATAACTCCTTTGCACTATTGCAATGGAGTAGACCAGCATAAATCTCATTGGGTAAGGCCGAAGCAACTATGCTAAATGCCTTAGCATCCAATTCAATTTTCTGGAAATCCTGCTCCGTAAAGTTTTCAGGATTTTTTGGCACTTGTTTAGTTGGATCCTCTGTGCTTGGAACCATCGGAATGTGAGGACCAAAAGCAACAGATCTCCAGCAACCGATGTTTTGCTGAGCAAGGATGTGACCCATTCGTCATTGCCAAATGAAATATTCATTTCTTTTGAGCATCGGTGGTTTGAATAAGGATCCAGAGTTGGCATCCTGTGTGTTTTGAGACATTTTCAGTTGATTTTTCACAGATTTCTGTTTTAAAAACTTTGAACGTAATAAACTCTATTTATCAAGCAAAAACAACCAAACTAAATAGCAGAGAGCTGATCTGTTCGAATCAAATCGATTGTTAGATCGAATTTGATGAATCAAGCTCTGATACCAATTATTAGGATCTGAGTTTGAATTACTTGTAGTTTTTGTTTCAAAAATGGAAAATGATTGAGTTTTAAAAGAGTTTAGCAGTGGAAATAGGTGGAAAACTTTTACTACAAGCAATGGTCGTTTGTTTTCATCATCATCATGGTTTCAAGTTGGTAAACTCGCATGTGATTCACAAACTCCCCCTCAGCCATTGCAATTGAAGTTTGGTAGTGAGAAAATGCAGAGAAGATGATATGCGAAAGTTGTTCTTTTGATAGACAAGTTAAACTGTTACACAAGTTACCTATTTATACTATACTATCTAACCACTGAGCATCTTTGATGACGTCATGGTTGATAGTGACAAGAAACTATATGTAACTAACTACAAACACTACTAATACTAACTATCAGTGCTTAGCACTGTTACATTGATTATCTATCTAATGACTAAGCTCTGATCTCTATCCTCTGATCCTTGTAACTCTGGCAGACCTTTGCAACTTTATGAAGTCAGATGATAGGAGACCAGTCTTTAGGGAAAGCAGTGTATCTACAACAGAGGTTGTACCCTCTGATAGTTTAACCAAAGATCAGATAGTGTTATTTGGCTTTGTATCATTTGTTCCTTTCATAGGGTTCAATCCCAACATAATACCACCGTATCGACAAAGAGATCTTACGATTTTTCAATTTGCTACAGTTTAAAGTGTTGTTCCAATTAAGGAATCTTTTGATTGCAATTCATTAGATCTTATGATTTTTCAATTTGCTGTGGTTTAGGGGTTTTAGCAAAAGCATTATAGAAGTTCTAGGCCATTGCTTCCGCAAAATCATAAGAACTTGTATAATACCATAGATATCAATCATCTATAAAGACCTCGTATCTCAGAATCAGGCAATCTTTCAAACGAAATTTCGGAGTACTAAGTCTATATATCCGAGAGATGTTAATCCACAAACTAAGCAGTTGTAAAATTTAGTTTATATCTCAGAAACAATCTACTGAACGTGTAAAGCCTATCGACACATCCACAGTAAGACTTGTTTAAACTTTTTAAACTTTTAAAATCTTTAGCATACTATGATAGTCCACTGATGTACTAGACACAAAATCCTTTTTGTCTTTTTCATGTTCTTGTACATTTTGCTTTTTATATGTTTTTGTATTATCTCATTTCATTTCTCCCCCTAAAATAAAAAACATATTTTTGGATTTTAGTTTTTAAAGAAATCTAATCCTAAAAGATAACAAACCAATGAGAATCACGAGAACTTGTCGTCCGATCCATATTCAACTCTGCTTCCGCACCTATCAAAAGATTTTTTATACTGTTAAGCCTCATTTATTTAAATCGTGTTAGATTGAAAGGTTTGGTATAAAAATCTGCTTTTTGTTCATCGGTGTGGATTTTCTCAATTCGCACCAACCTTTTTTCGTAGCAATCACGAATAAAGTGGTATCGAACCTCGATATGTTTAGTTCAAGAGTGATGAACATGATTTATTGTAATGTCAATTGCTGCCTTGTTATCTACATACAACAGAGTGTCAAGAAATTGCAAACCACAGTCTCTCATCTGCTGTTGAATCCACAAAAGTTGTGAACAACAGCTCGAGGCTGAGATATACTCTGCTTCACATGTCGAGAGACTGTGGTTTGTTTCTTACACTGCCATGTTACCAAACGCGTTCCGAAAATTGGCAACCGGCTGTAGTAGATTTAGCATTCAGTTTATCTACGCCAAAATCAGAATCAGCATATCCCGTCAGATCGAAGTTATCAATCTTCGGGTACCACAAGCTGGTTCTTGGACATCCCTTCAGGTATCTGAAAATTCGTTTCACGATCTACATATGAGATATTCTAGGACTGGACTGATATCTTGCGCATAGGTAGTAGGATACATTATATCCGGGCGCGATGCCGTCAGATACATCAACGATCCTATCATCGACCTGTAAAGAGTCTCATCAACTTTGGTTCGATGCTCATCGATGCAAATTCCTTGGTTGAGTGCCAGTGGTGTTGATAACGGCTTTGTGCTACCCATCTCAAACTTCTTCAGAATATCATGAACGTATTTGATTTGGTGAATAAAGATACCGTCTGGCAATTGATCAACCTGTAATCCTAAAAAGAATTTCATCTCGCCCATCGAGCTTATTTCAAACTTCTTCTTCATGATAGATTCGAATTCTTTGTAGAGTTCGTCGTTTGTTGAACCAAAGATAATGTCATCCACGTAAATTTGTACGATCAGCAGATGATTTCCAACTTCTCTCGTAAACAAGGTACTATCCACTGTGCCTCTGATAAAACCATTGTCGACTAGGTGCTGAGATAACGTCTCGTACCAGGCTCTCGGGGCCTGATGCAACCCATACAAGGAGTTATCCAAGAGAAATGCTTTCTTCTTATTCAGTGGATTGACAAACCTTGGTGGTTGGCCGCATACACTTGCTCTCTCAATTTTCCATAGAGAAAAGCCGATTTAACATCAAGCTGGTACACCTTAAAACCTTTCCAAGACGCGAATGCCAAGAAAATGTGGATAGGCTCTAATCTCGCAACTAGTGCGTACACCTACGTGTAATCAATACCTTCTTGTTGATGGAAACCTATGACAACAAGCCAAGCTTTGTTTCGCACAATTACTCCTCGATCATCATGCTTACACTTGAAGATCCATTTAGTGTCAATCGCCTTTTGATTCGCCGGGAGGTCAACAAGCTTCCATACACCCAATTTCTCAAATTGTAGTAACTCCTCTTGCATTGCAAGTACCCAATTTTCATCACCAAGTGCCTCAGTAACTGACTTAGGCTCAATTTTTTATATAAAACAACGATAGGAGCAAAATTCTTGAATCAGAGCCACCTTTGTGTAGAAACAACTAAGCGCTTTATTGATCTGGCTTCTTGTTCTTACTCCAGCTTGTAATTCTCCAATTATATTGTCAGATGGATGGTAAGAATAATATCTGGGCATTACTTCATCAGAAACATCTACTGTACTCTCCAGATTGTTAACATTCAGATCAACCACTAATTCAACAACAGGAATACTAGAAGATGCTTCATTTCTTGTACTCGGGCCAACAGATTGATTTAACATACTAGTGATCTGCTCAGATTCCTCATCAGAACTGGATTCTCCATCTTGATCAAATGTCGGAGCCTCATCAGAATCAGAATCATGCGCTTGTGAAAGATTGGGTTCTGTAGAAGTATTTACTGGTTCTGTGAAAGGTTTAACTAGCTCAGCTGGAACAGAACTTTGATTTTCATCAGAAGAAGAAGATGTACCAACAGGTGGTTGAGTAACCACTATTGGCCTTGTCACTAGCTCTTGATTAGCCGATTGATGCAAGTAATATAGAATAGCAATTTCTTCATAAGTCGGCTCTTCTGGAAGATCAAAAGATTTCCATAAACTGTCATAATTGAACATCCAAGCATCACCTGCTTTTTGTGTTGGCATTGTATACTTTCGGCAGTCGACATGTTGAACGAGAACCACTTTCTTCATGTTGGGAAGATAAACTCGCCTGAGTGAACTCGCATAACCAGCAAAGAAACCTTCTAATGATTTTGCACAGAATTTCCTATCAGGATCAATGACTGTGCAGGGAGATCCAAACGGTTCCAGATACTCCAAATTAGGCTTTCTTTGGTTTAAAAGTTCGAAACATGTCTTGTTGGTAGGTTTAACAATTAAGACCCTGTTCAAAGTATAAAAAGTTGATGCCACTGCTTCACTCCAAAAACTCACGAACAATTTAGAATCTGCAAGCATCGTTCGTGATGTCTCTATCAACGTTCGATTCTTTCGTTCAGCAAGGCCGTTTTGTTGTGGAGTATATGGGGCACTGAATTCATGAAGAACCCCTTTCTCATTACAGAACTCTTGCATAGGTTTATTCTTGAATTCTGTACCATTGTCGCTTCGGATCCTTCTAATAGGAAGAAGGTACAGATTTTCAAGCTTCCTAAAGAGTATCATTAGATTCTCGAACGTTTCATCTTTGCTCTCTATGAAGAATACCCATGAAAATCTTGAATAATCATCAGTTACTACCAAGCAATAAAGATCTCCTGAAATACTTTTGACGTTGACAGGACCAAAGAGATCCATATGCAAACGCTCTAGTGGAAGCTTTATCGAGTTCAGAATCTTTCTTGGATAAGACCTTTTAATCTGCTTTCCTTTCTTGCAACTTACACATCTGTCGTTCATGTGAAAGCTCTTTAGATTCACTCCTTCCACGAGATTGTTGTGAACCAGAAAATTCATCTTTCTCAGGTGAATAAGACCCATCTTTCTATGCCATAGAATCGATTCCTTTTCTGTGGCCTTCGTGACAAAACACTGTGCCAACTTCGATGTAGTTGTGGCAATGCTCATATCAAGCACATAAAGATAATTCTCTCGAGGAGCGCGCATGAGAATCCATTCTTCTGGAATCTTGAAACCTGGCTTTATAATCATGCACTCCTTGTCATTGAAATGAGTAGTAAACTTCTTGTCACAAATCTGGGAGATACTTAGAAGATTGTTCTCCAATTCGGCAATGTAGTTAACCTTATCAAAAGATACCACACCATTCGACATTTTTCCTTCTCCAATGATTCTTCCACCGTGATTTCCAGCAAATCCTACGTAGCCTCCATTGATAGCTTTGATATCGTATAATAAGGCTCGCATCCTTGTCATGTGTCGAGAAGCTCCGTTGTCCATAATCCACTTTGATAAGATAGACCTTGGAAGCCCCTGCACATGTTAAAGCAATTACTTAAAAAGGGAAACCCAAGCGTTGTCGGTCTTGGGTGGATTTGGGATATCAAAAGTTGGAATTTTCACTTCTTTCTTTGGAACCCACTGATCAGTCTTTGTTTAATTGTAATATTTTGTTATAACTGATCCAGTTGGTTTGACAGTTTCAGATGATAATGAATTCTTTTTTGGAATCCAGGATTGTGATTTCATTCTTGCCTAAAACTTTGAATCTTTGTTTTCTACTTGTTTCGAATATTCACCTTTTTCAAAGTTAGAAAACTTTACAGTTTTAGGTTTCTCTTCATCTTTAGATTCATTATGTCTTTTTAAAATCTTAAACTGAACAACCTCTGGTTTCTTTGATTTTTCATCATCTGAAATTTTATTTCCTCGACGATCAGACTTTGATTTCGGACATTTTCTTGCAATGTGACCTACTTCATTGTATTTGAAGCATGTCCGAGTATCAACAGTTTTTCCACTAGTAAATTTTACTCCACTTGTGGATTTAGCCTGATCACGAAGTTCTTTCTCCTTTTTAAACTAATCATTTGATTGTTTACCAATCGAATCTTTTTCTACCACAATGTTAGTCCCAAACACGAATTTCATGTTTTTCTTTTTATATTCGTGAAATGATGACTTTTTCTTCTTATTTTCTTCAGGTTCAAAACCCAATCCCCCTCTCCTGTTTTCAGGAAAATCCCCACCATTTTTCCGGTAGTTGTTAAAAACTTTCTTGGATTTTGAATAAAATTTCTTCTCATTTTTATCAAGATCCTCTGATGCTACTTCAACAAGTTTGAATAATTTGTCGATGTGATCTTCTTTCACATTCCGAATCGGAAAACTTTCGTCAAAATATAGTCTATTAGAATCCTTAACTTTGTATAGCACAACGTTAGGATCATCACTTAGGCTATTCTCTGATGAAGTATCTTCATTTCCAGGTTGTGATTCAGAACTATTCAAACTCGAGTTGGCGCTCTCAAAGCTGCCATCATCAGAATCACTTCCCAACACATTCTCAATCACGTTACTCACGATTTCTTCACCGTCATCGTTAGATTTTGTGTAAATTATATCAATGTTTTCAGGCAACTCGTCTTTTATTTCAGTTAAAAGTTTTACATTGAGCGCCTTTTCCATTCCTTCTACTTTTTTTTGACAGTAGCTTTCGTATAATGGTGGTGGAACATTGCTATAATCACCACGTTTCTTTCCTTTTAGCTTTTTATCATTTTTTTCCGACGGAATCGTTGGAAGAATATGATCGATGACATAAGCATTTGTCGTGTAGCTGAGTAACGACTGTCTTACTCGTTCAGTTTCAATTTTAATCTCTTGAAGTTCATGTTTTAGCTCGGCAATGTTATTAATGTACATGTTAATGGCTTCTTGTTTTTCCATTAATGTTGCCTTTTACATTCTGATCGTGTCACTTTGTTATCGATTTGCTTGCTCAAAAATGCTATAAGTACCTTTCATCTTATGATAAGCTTCTTTCACTGTGCGATAATCATATTTGAAATTTTCGTTGTGCACATTTAAGTCACTTATGATTAATGACTTTTCAGCACATTGTTCGCAAGCTTTAGCATACTTTGTGCAAGGTTTTTTAACCTCCACAATTTGTATTTTGATAACCTCCTTTTCAATTACATTTACCTCGACCTCATGACCTACCTCTCTCAGATTGGCCATCATTGCTTTGTAAGCGATCTTGGTCAGGTTTTCCTCATTCATCTCTTTCGTCACATCGATGATCTCCTCGATCTCATGTTTCTTTTCTTTCATCACTTGCTCTTGAGATGTAGCATCGAAACAACCTGCAAAACTAGATTGAAGATTATAAGGTATAATTTTCTTCATTTTGTCTCATGATAGATCATCTCCTCTTCCGATCTTTGCAAGTATTCTTCTAGGATTGCATTTTCAAGAGCTACTTCATCTATCATCGACTCTGGCTCTTCCATGATCTCGGCCATCAAAGCAACATTAGTTTTTCTGGAAATATAATTATTCCAGTCAAATCCTTCATCTTCTTGTGAAACAACTAGAGCTTTTTCGGTTGTTGTTGACGATCCATCTTGAACTTCAACTTAAACTTTTCTTGGAAATGGTTTGTACTGTAAAGCTTTCTTGTAGTAATCATTGTTGTTTCCGAATGGACTTTGATTACTGCTAGCATCACGATTGGTGCATTCACGCTTGAAATGCCCCTTTTCTCTACACTTGAAGCATGTCACCTTTGACTTGTCAAACCCCAGCTTATTGCTTGAATTTCCAATATCTCGTCCGGTAAGTGCAACAAATTTAGTAACCCTTCGGATTATCGATCTAAACACCACTTTATATCCATCAACTCTAATTCTTCTTCATCAACTTGATCATAGTCTTCAGCAGTCATTTTAGGGTTCCCAATCTTTCCCGCAACTAAGCTCTCATATGATTCAAGTACAGTTGCAAGTTGCGCCATGTGTTGTTTGGCTGCTTGCTCAGAGAATACATTCTTTAGATTGACTGCAATGTTGCAGTGAAACACATTTGGATCAAAACTGGAATGATTCGGCTGATTGGCTTGATTCTGAAATTGAGAATTTGAGCTTGAACTAGAATATGATGTGTTTGGTGTCTGATCATAGCTTGGATGTGATGTTTGAAATGAATGATTCGAAGAATTAGCATTCGCACTAAAAGCGGTTTGTATCTTTGGACTTGAAGTATCCGAAATCCCACTTTTATAATACAATTCGACATCTTGCACGACCTGTGCATTCTTCGATTTAGCGATCTTTTGCAGTACCATTCCATAACCCTCCAGCTTGTCTATGAAATCAGCAAAATAATAATTAGCATTGCCAGGACCATTCTTCAGTACCATCAAGTATGTAGACCACTCCCTTCAGGTAGTGCGTCCGCCAACTTGTCTACCAGCTCTTCATCTGTCTTTTGAAGCTCATGCCTTCTTAGTTGAACGACCAAATGACAGTAACGCTCTATCATTTGCTTCATCGTTTCACCTTTCATCATCGTAAAAATATCGAACTCCTTCTTAATGAGAGCTTTCTTGCTTTTTCTCATATCCGTACTATAATGATATTTTGCACGTAATGCATTCCACAACTCCTATGCCTTGTCGCATTTTGGTAGCAGGATCAAGATATCTTCCTTAACCGACTGCTGTAACAAACTCATCATCTTTTTCTCATATACGTACAAATATTTATCTCTAGGTGTAAACTTTGATAAAGCAATCTCAATACCACGCTCATCAACTAGCCATTTGTATCCAGTTTTTTTGCAACCCAACTATGAAAGAAATACGCTTGAACCCAATTCTCAAACTTCTCACACCAACTTTCATAATCATCGATACTCGTCAACTAGGGTGGCTTCACAGAAGTCCCCATTTCGTTGTCCAAGTTGATCTGGTTTACTGCATTTGCGTTCGATGTCTGAGCTGCTACTGTAGCGAAGGCATTGTGAAACTCCGTTTCCATTTTGTCAAACCAAAACTGTATCTAAAACACATTCACAAACACTTGAAATTTGAATAGTATCTAGACAAGTTAGGGCGAACTTGCATAACCAACAATTTTCCTTTCACTATCAACAAGTTCGGGCGAACTTGTTATAAAAATTAGAAGAATCACTTTTAACAAGTTCGGGCGAACTTGTATCAATTGTTAAATAAGATTTTTTACAACTTCGTCCAAAGTTCTTTGAAAAGCCTTGCACAACTTCATACGAAGTTGTTAAAACACTCAAAAAGTAAGAATCTTGACAACTTTGGCCGAAGTTATACTTCAAGTTTGGACAGAATTTTGTTGCAAAACAAGGTTTTTTTTGTGAATTTTAACATGAAATCGATTGAATTTTGATCTGAAACTTTTAAGGGTTTGTTATTAGGTGATTATGTATGACATATTCAAAAATTAGCCATTTTTAACCGTTGATTCATCAATTTTGTGAAAAAATGTGAAAATGAAGAAGAAATGGGTAGAAATAGAGAATGTCTTGTGTAGAAATCAGCAAACTAGGTATCCATGGCTCTGATACCACTTGTTAGGATCGATCTGTCCACTTGTCACGGAACCTAAGTTTGTATCTATGTCATCTTAAGCGGAAATTATGTGATTAGTGACAAATACACAAGAATTACTGTTTAAACGTCAGTTTATTAGTCCAAATATGTTTACAATCCAAGAAACCAAACTGACGGAGCTTCTCCTCTAAAGTTGCAAAGTTACAAATGAAAGAACCAAGGCTACCTATTATAGAGACACAAGTTCACCTGGAATGTGACATGGCCAAGTTCGGCGGGCCGTAAGTTCGGGCGAACTTGTCCATTTCACTTACAAGTTCGGGAGAACTTGTCTCATTACATCATAAATACATCAAAATCTAAGATATTCAACCCTATTCAACACAGACTCGATCCAAGACTTAGACGGTAGACATTATGCACCAACAAGACTATTATTTTTTGGAATTAGGCTGTTCCAGTTGAACCCCTCATCCTCTTGTGTAACCACTGATGTAGAGGGTGAAAACCGAGTGTTAAAGTGGTTAAATGATGGATTTATGTATGTTGTGTGTGTTTACTTGCATAGAATACGTTGACTATGAGATCTAGTTGTTTTGCAGGTAAAACAGGTAACTCGGTGAAGTTATGAGAGTTAAAGTGCAAGTGGAATGTGTATTGATGATATTTGCAGCTTGAAGTGTGATTCGGAAGTTTTTCGGCTGGATACGAGATGTATGAGTGCAAGGTGCGGGAATAGATGAATTCTAGGGACTATTCGGTCCTTAATTTATAGTGGTTTGTGCTTCATGATGTGAGGAAATGGAAGAATCGAAGTTCAGGGGCCAAAGTGTCATTAGTTTAAAGTTGAATCAATGAAGAAACAAGGCCATCAGTCATGACCGTCGCCAACGGTGCCCTCACCGTCAGTGACGGTGAGGGGTTTTGGCCCAAGAAGAAACAGAAACAGCCCACCGTCGGTGACGGTGGGGAGACCGTCACTGACGGTTGAATGAGACAACAACAACAACAGCAAAGTGCCACCGTCACTGACGGCCCAGGACCGTCGGTGAGGCCCGGTTGACGAAGAAACGCGAATTTTAATTCTTATTGGTATATTAGGGTTTTGCAAGCCTCTTATCAGAGATCTAAGCTTCCAAGGACAAAAAAATCATCATCTCAAGCACCAAGTTCAAGGCATTTTACTCTATTGTTCATCATTCATCAACCGAGCATCAAAGATCAAGATCATGAGTTCATCTATTCTTCAATCTTTCATTGATTTCACTTGTGAGATGAGCGGCTAAACTCTTTTGGTTTCCTCCGGTTGGAGGGTTTTTGTAAGTTAGTTACTTTTATGTGTTCGTAACAATTGTTTTGACTTGGTGATCTAAGCATTCGATGCTTTTCACCATTGATTTGATTAATTGATTGTAAAGGATTGTTTTTACTCAAACCTTGATTCTTGATCATTCAATCCCGAGAGTTCTAGTAATTGGGATATATTTGCTAGGGGATTAGGGTTGGTAATTGCAATAGGTAATTATTTGATAACCTCTCGTCATATATTGATCAGAGTACTTAGTCGTTGATTATCACAATTGATTAATTATTTTTAACACCTATGTCTATGTGGGTGGTTTCAATTGAACACATAATTGTATTTAACTACAAAACCTGAATGCCGGAGGAACCATTCTTCCTCTTACTGGTAAAATCTCATTTTCTTAGTTCGTAATTTAGTTAATTCTTAAATCATCCAAACACAAGTTAAGTTTTTATAGTTTTTTAGATAATACTCAACATTATTACATTTTCCACAATCCTCCTCTGGTTCGATATCCGACTTACCCTTTCTACAGAGTTAGTTGGTTTTTGCATGTTCCTTACGACAGACATCAAAATGGCGCCGTTACCGGGGAGGCGTCCGCAAAGTGTTTAATTGTTGAGTTTAGTTAAATAAAATTTGAAAAAAATCCAAAAATATTTCTTTTATTTTTATTTCATTCGGAAGTACGCGAGGTTTCTTTTGTTTGTGTGTGCAGGTGATCATAACCGTGCATGCATCATACTCGGAACTCCGGGAACTCATCACCGCTAGTTTTTGATCCGAAAATCGAAAGAAAAGTGCGACAAACTCGAGTGGTACATCGGGAGAACAGAGTTTTACAATCACCAGCAACCACTTCGAAAACAATGGAAAACTCAAGTAGTTTCGAGACACAACCAGTCACTCCTTCTCATTAAACCCAATTCTCACCAACACCAACCCAGCCAGCTCCGAATACCACATTACCACCTAAACCACAACCAGCAACCACGAAACTTACTATTACCCAACCGCCACCAAATCCACTGTTCCCGAACTTATGTGATCTTCCACCGTACTCCAGTCCATATCAAGAACAAACATCAAACTTCCAACACTCGTCACCATATGTTCGAGTTGTGACTGGTGCCACTACGACCCCATCAGACCAAACCGGACCATCTACCTCCACTATAAACCGAACTCAACCAGTTCAGTATACCTACTTTCAACCTTCACAAGGGCAGCAACATTATTCATCAGGGTCTACAGCTCTAAATCAGCAAGAATGTATGTATAGGCGTGAGGATGAATATGATAGATACGAGGGGTTTGGAGAATAGACAGATGTCGGGACTAGGAATTCAAGTGGGGAACAATACAGGGGCTCGATCGGATGGTAGGGGAATTTATGAACCAGTGGGAAATCAGCAGTCATTTCAGACAGCACCTCAAGTGAATCAGCAAGTACCACAGTACCAACAAATGCCACAGCAGCAACCAGTTCCACAACCAGAGCCAGTAAATCAGCAACCTTATAGACTGGATATTCCATTACCACCTCCGATACCGCAGATGCTAGGTCAGGCAAGACCTCTTCCTCGGAATATAGCTCACCAGGTTATCCCACCAGATGGCATACCTATGGGGTATAATCGAGGACCATTAAGAGGGATAGAGAGCCACTTCAAGCCAGCAATAGCAAACAATCCTTTACCCGTAGTGGTCCACAATTAAGAGGAGGAAGATCATTCGAGGTTCGTGAGCAATCGATTTCCAGTTTACCTAAGTATCACGGCCATGCACAGGAGGAGCCGTACTTTCACTTAGCAGCTTATGATGCTCGGCGCAACACGATCGCAAGCCAAGGTTTTACAGTTGGTGACGTGAAATTGGTACTTTTCCAATTCAAGATTGAAGACAAGGCACAGAAATGGTTTCACTCTCTCCCTTCAGCATCAATTTTTCTTGGCCTGAAATGCAACAATCATTCTTGGATGAGTTCTATACTGCCTTGCGTACAAACAATGCAAGGAAGGACATTCGTGTCTTTCATCAGCAACAAGACGAGCTCTTTCATGAGTCTCTAAACCGTTTCAAGATGATACTAACAAACTGCCCACATCATGGAATTCAACTGTGGGAGCTTCTTAATGCATTCCATGAAGGCTTAACAAAAGAGGATGCGAGAGAGATTAGTTTCGCATCTAACGGAACTTTTGGCACAAACGATGAATTATTTGATTGGGAAATTCTTGAACGAACTGCTAGAAACTCAAAACGGAAGGCACAATCTTCAAGAAGCACACGCCATTCTGAAGTGAGAGCAGTCGAAGACACACCTGATATGGTTAGTGGACAATATCCTTCGTGTTGGCATTGTGGAAAGTTTGGACATATAGTTGATCAATGCACAGTTGTTTTGGGTGGAAGTGATGATGTCCACTTTGTCCAAGGTGTAGGTGGAGGCAGAATTTTACATTGCAATCGAACACATACCATCCAGGCCTTAGAAACCATCCAAACTTGACCTATGGGAACTCAAATAATCAGCTTAACCCAGGGTTTCAAGGAAATAATCAGTCGGGTGGTCAAAGAAATTTCAATCAGAATCGTTTCCAGAACAATTCGCAAGGAAATTTAAACAATGCACAAACAAGGTCGGGTGGTAGCTCAGATGGATCTCGGGGTGGTGATGTGATGGAAGTGTTGAAAACCATTCAACAAGATCTATAGAAGCGAACTCAGATGGATGAGATGAGAGATAAGGCCATCCAATCATTGACTACACAGATGGGCCAGCTAGCAACAGAAATGAGAGACCTGAAGCAAACAAATGGAAGATTACCAAGTGATACCACTACAAATCCTGCTCATTAGAAGAAGAGTAATTCTGTCAACCAGGTAAGTGCTCTTTGTAGTGGTAAAAATTACAATAGAGTTGATAGTTCACCACAATTTGTTGAGGGTGTGGTGGAGGATTTAGGTGAGGATGGTGAGAGTAGTGACGAGTCGGGGCCTAACGAAACACAAATTGAAAACAATACCCGTGCTACAACAATCAATCCAATCAAGGCTAAGGAAGGGGAACCAATTCCACCTCCTTTTCCGGAAGCCTTGAAAGATCCGGGCAACACAAAGATAATCAATAAAGGGGACCTCAACCGGAGGAAATCTGGGAGGTGTTTAAACAAGTCAAAATCAATCTACCCTTAATTGATGCTATTAAGCAAGTCCCGGCTTACGCTAAATACCTCAAGGACTTGTGCACTCAGAAAAGATAGCACAAGGTTCCTAAGAAAATTGACTTCACCGATAGGGTTAGTGCCGTTTTGAATGGAATCCTTCCACCGAAGCTAAGATATCCGGGAACGCCTTTGATTTCAATTCAAGTAGGTGATTTTAAAATGAGTAGGGCGTTATTGGATCTCGGGGCTAGCGGGGTAAGTATTCTCCCAGAGAGCTTGTATGACCAATACGATTTTGGTCCACTACGTCATGCCAACACCACCGTGGTGTTAGAAGATTTGACCCCAAAGCTTCCCCGAGGAATAGTTCGCGATGTTATCGTTAAAGTGGAAGAATTCTATTTTCCAGTAGATTTCTTAGTGCTCGATTACGTTTCTTCGGATCAAGCTAACCAACCAAATGTGATTTTGGACCACCCTTTCTTAGCCATTGCACATGCACAGATCGACTGCCGTACGAGCACGGTCGATATGACTTTTGGCAATAGAAAGGCCCGACTGAATGTATTTTCTAACGATTCTGACATGTTTGCTAGTGATGAATGTTTCATGGCAGATATTATAGATGGATGTTATCCTCATACGGATGAGGACGCACCAGAATTTTGTTTGCTGTGTGACAGGATAGAGGAAATCACATGTGTGATTTGGAGATAAAGGTTCATAAATTGGAGGCACAGGCAGTACAGGAAAGAAGGCCTCCATGGACTCATCATGTGGAGAGCCTCCCAGCTAAGATTCTTTCAGGTATCGAACCGTCATTGATCGACCCACCTCAGGTCAAGTTGTAGGAGCTGCCGATGCATTTGGAGTATGCATTCTTGGGGAGGATCAGACTCTTCCGGTAATTATTGCGGAAAATTTGGAGAAGGAATAAGAGGAAGCACTACTGAAGGTGCTGAAGACCCATCGTGCAGTGATCTGGTGGACTCTCGCGGATTTAAAAGGCATTAGCCCATCTATTTGTATGCATAAAATTATAACTGATACAGATGCGAAGCCTTCAAGAGCACACAGAGGCGGCTAAATCCAAACATGCAAGAAGTTGTGAAGAAAGAGGTGCTCAAGTGGTTGGACAATGGGATCATCTATCCTATTTCAGATAGTCCGTGGGTCAATCCAACTCAGACGGTCCCAAAGAAAGCAGGAATTCATATCGTAAAAGGCGATAATGGTGAGCAGATAGCCACTTGGCCGGTAACCGCGTGGCGAGTATGTATCGATTACAGGAAACTAAATGCTGCCACTTCAAAGGATCATTTTCCTTGCCTTTCATAGATCAAATTAATGAGAAGTTATCAGGTCAGAAAATCTATTGCTTTCTTGATGGTTATTCGGGGTACAATCAGATTGCTATCCACCCTGATGACTAAGAAAAGACAACATTCACATGCCCACATGGCACATTTGCATTCAGGCGAATGCCATTCGGGCTATACAATGCCCCGGCCACCTTCCAACGGTGCATGATGAGCATATTTTCAGATATGGTCGGAGATGCCTTGGAATTTTTTATGGATGACTTTTCAGTCTTTGGGTCATCATTTGAAACGTGCTTGAATGAATTAGCTAGGGTATTAGAACGATGTGTCCAAACAAATCTAGTGCTTAGTTGGGAAAAGAGCCATTTCATGGTTCAAGAGGGCATAGTTTTAGGGCATGTTGTGTCGAGTAAGGGGATTGAGGTTGATAGGGCTAAAATTAAAGTGATTTCAACATTACCCCTACAAATGTGAAGGGCGTCCGTTCCTTCTTAGGACACGCTGGGTTTTATCGTAGGTTTATTAAGGGTTTTAGTGTCATAACAAAACCTTTGTGTAACTTATTGCTAAAAGATGTTCCCTTTGAATTTGATGAAAAATGCTTACAGGCTTTAATGTGTTGAAGGAACAACTGGTACAAGCCCCGATCTTGCAATCACCAGACTGGACCAAACCTTTTGAAATCATGTGTGGTGCAAGTGATTTTGCTATCAGGGTTGTGCTAGGTCAAAGAGTAGATAAGAAACCGGTAGTTATCTACTATGCAAGAAAAACTCTCTCCGATGCGCAATTGAATTACACTACAACGGAGAAAGAGTTGCTTGCGGTTGTCTATGCATTAGACAAATCCGGGCTTATATTTGGGGAAGTAAAGAAATTGTGTACTCTGATCATAGTGCAGTTAGGTACTTAATGGAGAAGAAGGATGCCAAACCGAGGCTGATTTGGTGGATCCTATTACTGCAGGAGTTTGATTTGGAAATCAGAGACAAAAGGGGTGTGAAAATGTGGTGGCCGATCATTTGTCACGGCTTCCGGCTGAAGTGGAGGATATCACACCGGATATAAATGAGCAATTCCCCGATGAGTTTATTATGTCGGTAAGTTCTGGACCATGGAATGCTAATTTTGCCAATTATCTCTGTACAGGTACCGTACCAGATGCATGGAACAAGCGTAGGAAGCAGCAGTTCCTCATGCATGTAAAGAATTACATTTGGGATGAGCCAGATTTGTTTCGCATCGGTGTTGATTAGATAATTCGACGCTGTGTGCCCGAGAAAGTGTTTCAGCATGCTCACTCATCTGCATGTGGTGGACATTTTAGTGGTCAAAAGACAGGTCATAAGGTTCTTGAGTGTGGTTTGTATTGGCCCACTCTATTTAAAGATGCTTTTGAACTTGCTAAACACTGCACAAATTGTCAAAAGATGGGTCGGATCCCAAAACGGGATGAAATGCCATTCAACCAATTTTGGTTGTTGCTATTTTTGATGTATGGGGGATCGATTTCTTGGGTCCTTTCCCCAATTCGAACGGTAATCTTTACATCTTGGTGGCGGTTGATTATGTCTCGAAATGGATTGAGGCAATCGCCACAAAGACAAATGACCACACCGTAGTATGCAGGTTTGTCCAATCAAACATTTTTGCAAGATTTGGGATTCCTCGAGTGATCATCAGTGATGGGGGATCCCACTTTAAAAACTTTAACTTTGGCAAATTGTTTAAATGTTACGACATGGACCATCGAATTGCTACACCGTATCATCCACAAACGAATGGACAGGTTGAAGTGTCGAATAGGCAATTTAAAGAAATTTTGCAAAAGACGGTGCGAACTGACCGTAAGGATTGGTCATCCAAACTGGATGACGCTTTATGGGCCTATCGCACTGCCTATAAAACTCCTATCAGCACTACACCTTACAGATTGGTGTATGGAAAGGGTTGTCATTTACCCATGGAAATCGCGCATCGGGCCTTATGGGCGGTTAATACTGATTATTCTGATGCAGGTGCTCATCGATTTTTGAAGCTAAGTGAGCTTGATGAATTACGTCACGTGGCGTATGATACTGTTGCGGCATATAAAGAAAAAATCAAAGCGGTGCACGACGCAAAACTGTGGCATTCGGTGTTATCGATAGGTCAGCGAGTTTGGTTGTATAACTCACGTCTTAAATTGTTTCCAAGTAAATTGAGGAGCAAATGGACTGGTCCGTTTGTTATCACGAGAGTAGTCCAGTTTGGGGATGTGGAGATTGAGGACCCGAAGGATCAGCGAAGACAGGTGGTGAATGGTCACCGGTTGAAGCCATACCTTGATGGAGACGATTTGAATCCGCTACCACAAGAGGTGAGCTTTCTTACAGGCTCACCTAAGTATACGACTGATTGAGAGTCACGAGAAGTCCGGCTAAAGACTAAAACTTAGCACTACCGGGAGGCAACCCGGATGTGGTACATATTTCTTTTTCATAGTTTTGTGGTTATTTTCTTTATGATTGAAGAGTTTTGTTGTGAGTACACCCGCAGCTTTGAGCAAGTGTGGAGACGTGGAAGATGCCCAGGTATGTTGCGAGTCTATGTGTCACGGTCGACACGTTTTTTTGGGGGGGTGGAGTGGGCGAGTAAGAATAAAATAAGCGATTTGTAATGTTAATTATATCTTCCGACATTTGTACTCGTAAATACTAAATACTAAAAACTTTCATTCAATATATATATATATTTCAAGTTGCCTCGCGACCGCCACCGACGGTAGACCCATCGTCACTGACGGTTGGGTGCTGCTGTTGATTTTTGCATCAGAAAGACCTGACCGTCGGTGACGGCCAGGTACCGTCACTGACGGTTCAGAGGTGGGGCACCAGGTTTGTTTCGGGTCGGATCATATTCGGCCCAAATTATCGGGTTACACCTGAAATTTTCATTAGAATCCGAATGTTTATTAAACAACACCCATATCCATCCATTTTAGGGCAGATTCATGACCACAAAGACTTTATCTTGCCTTCATCTTTTCCATCTTCTTCATCAAACACCCAAAAAACCTCCATAGCCACCAAGCTCTCCAAAAGCTTCGTTTCTCAACCGAATCAAGCGATTCAAGAGTCCATCTTGATTAACTTTTCGAGAGGAACAAAACCCTACTGATAGTTTTAACTGAAAACGCCCAGATTTGTGCGATTATGTCAGCAACCGAAGAACCCTAGATTTTCAATTTGGGGGTTTTTGTTCAAACTTCAATTTCAAGCTTCTCTTGCAAATCTAACCTGAATTAAGCAACAAAGGTATGATTTTTACTACTCTTTTGTTCCGATTTGATGAAGTCAAGGTAGTTTCATAGAGTTTATGCTTGGTTCATGTTTCTTTAGTAATTAAATCATTGATTAAGCATGTTTTTAGCATGGCTTTGTTATTATTACCTTGGTTGATGAATTGAAACGGGGTAAAGAGAAGTTGTAGGAGGATTAGATTGTTGTTTTGAGCTAATGGGGTGATGTTGAACTTGCTTGGAATTAGTTAGTGAAAGACAGGGTGATTTTTATAGATAATTGAAAGAATAAACATGTTGGTAAGGATTTAACTAACAATCAAGCTATCGTCATGGATTCCACAGTTGTTTGGTTTATGTAAACATTGATTTGAACTGATTCGTGATATTTTTGTGTGTGTGGTGCAGATGGTGAGATCAAGAGCCGGAAAAGAGCCTGAAGCTGAAGCTTCATCAACTGCTCCGAAGAGAGCACGAAGAGGTAGTGGGGTGGAAATCCCCGAGGTAGAAATGAAAGATATTGTTGAGCCCACAACGGGGCTCGGTGACATCCCGTACCGCCCTACGTGGAGAGAAGGAACGCTTGACAAACAACAAGCAGCGTATCAGGCTGAATTGTTTACGCGAATATGGGGGATGCAAGGTCCATTCGGGACAATTTGGGTTTAGAAAAAGTGATAAAGAAAAGTGACTTCAAGGCATTGGGTTTTTATGAGTAGTTTGTGGAGCTTGGATGGGAGAACATGGTGGATTTCTATGGAGCGAGGAATGGGGATGTATATTTACAGAGTGTGATGGCCTGGATGAGCACACTCACAAAGGATGACGGGGCCAACCCACCGAAAATAGTCAAGTTAACGGGTAAAGTCAACGGGAAGCCGGCGACCTTGTCTCTTGCATCACTAAATCAGTTGTGCAAGTTCGATTCCAAGTCTGACAGTTTCTACACATACATTAACGAGAATGATTACTATAATGAGCAGAGAAATATTGTGGCAGAGACGGTGGTGTTTGAGGAGTTATTTTTGACACAATAGGGGTTGGAGATGAAAAAAGATAACCTTAAGCCATTGGTAAGGCTTCTGCTGATGTTGTATTTTACCAACATTGCTCCAAGACTAGGAGACTGGGGTGCAGTTCGTAAGCCAGAGTTGGTGGTGCTCTACGCTATCATGACCAGGCAGGTTCATTTATCCTTCAGACAATTGGTCATGATGCACATCTGGCAAGCAAGGAACGCGAAGAAGAAGAAGAAGTTAATCCCACATGCAAGATTGATTAGTGCTTTTCTTGTGAAACAAGGGGCCGTGCCAGCAACTGAAGCTGCATAAAACAAAAATGTGGCATAAAGTGAAATTTGGAGATGGTGCGAAGTTGAAGATATTGCATTGGGGCAAGCAGAGACCTGGTCCAGGAGAGATGGATGACCAGGATTCAAGTGATGAGGAGTTGTTTAAAAGAAGAAGAGAAGCGAGGGCAGATGTAGGTGCAGGATCGAGCAGGCAACATGAACAGCCGAGGCAGTCTGATTATTCATGGGGTGTGTTTGATGATGATATGCAAGCGAGGGTACAGAGCAGCCAACCGCCAGATTATAAGGTTGGGAGACATGGCAGCAATCAATATATGACCAAGGCTCACGTTTGGATGTTACGAGAGAGAGGCAACACGAGGAGTTAATGGGGTTCATGCGGCGATCCGATCGGGTGCGCCATATTAGTGGTGAAATGGAGTTGAACATGAGGGCATTCGATGAGAATCAACTCCGACACTATAATGATTATTATAACGGAGTTCCATATACCGAGAGACCACCTTATGTGGATTACAGTCAGTTGCCCCCATATGAGCCTGGTACACCTCGCCACCCGATACCTCGGGTTCATGGTTCAATGTGGTTACCCAGAGAGTATTCGGAACCACATTTTCTGAGTTCTTACCCATACCAGCCGCCGCCCTATGAGTACCCGTCACAGCAGCAGCAGCAAGGAGCTCCGTCCTCATCCTCTTCCCAGCAGGAGAACCCACATGCAGGAGGCTTGCCGGATATTTTTGACATGAGCTCCTTTTACGAGCATTTGGGCGAGTACTATGGTGGACCACCGGGTCCATCGTACCAGTGAGCACTCTCTGATTAGTTCAGGTCCATGTGCTCTTTCTATTTGTGTTGAACAATTTATTGCTTTAATTTTAGTGTGTTTCTATTTGGTGGTTTTGAACTTATTATGTTGTGTTATGGGAATGCGTATTTATTTATTTTTTAGGAGTTAGCCGCTCAGCTAGGTACATTGGTTGGATTTCCGGGCAAAGTTTAAAAGTACCGTACATTGGGGACAATGTATCCCAAGTGTGGGGATGGGAGCCCGGGAAGGGATTTGCGGCGAAGAGTTTGAAGAGATGAGTTAGTGATTGGAAATCGATGAAAACTGAAAAAAAATTGACAATTTTGAAAATTTTAACTTTTTCATCGTCTTAAGCTTGCTAATTGGATACGAAAACCTAAGTTTCAATCACTAATAGATTCTTTACCGGTAGTAGACTAGATTAGTTCCCTTGTCATGGTTATTCCTTTAAGTTTCATGAGAGTAGGCTTGGCAAGTGCTTTAATAGAGAAGAATTGAAAAGAGATGTCTATCTAGGGGTAACATGTTTCTAATTGCACATGCTACATGTCGTTAACTTTTTTTTACCTTTTCTTGGTGAGATCTTGAGCCTGTAGATGGTAGAATGCATTATATGATTAATTCGTTTGTTGAGTGCAGGCTATGTGTTACTCTATGTTAGAACTTGTATGATTTGATGCATGTTGAGATTGTGGGTTTGACATGTGCACATATGTGATAAAGGCATTAAGATATTTGTTCTTCATTTGTGTTTGTTGCGTGTGTTCACCAAATTCCTTTAGTAGCCATGTTGAGCCTAATTACCTTTCGTTTGTTCACTCGCTATTTTGTGAAGACCGACCGTGATGATAGAAAAAAAGGAAAGAAAAAAAAGAGAGAAAATCTGAAAAATTGCAAAAATATAGAAAATGAAGAGAAAAGAACAAAAAGAAGTTTGATGGTTATTTATTGTTTGGGTAGAAACCAATCTAGTTTGAGTTTGAATAAAGTTATCACAGTCTGGTTATTGTTTGTGAGCCAACTAGAAAAGAAAAAAAATCGTAAAATTTTCCCTACCTTAGCCTAAGCCCAAAACCGAAAAGTCCTTTTGATATATGTCATGTTAGATGATACAGTGGAGGTGTGATTGTCATACAAGCCTATGATTACATGATTTCATATTTGCTTAATTGAGTGTTATATACTAGCATATTAGACGCTAGTCCATATATTAACACGAGAGGAGAGAATATTGTGAGAGGTGTGTAGCATGTGTGGTATTTTAAACATGTTAGTTTTAGATAGACAAGTCTTATGTTTTTGAAATTGCATGAATAGCTTGTCAGGCTGTCAATCTCGATTGTGTCAGTCTTTGGAACGGGTATGACTTGGGAACTAAACAGGTTGAACTGGTTAAGGGTTTAGAGGTGTTGATTTTTGTGGTGATTAGTTCTAGTTGGTTTGCTTGAGGACAATCAAAGGTAAGTGTGGGAATGTGATGTAGAGGGTGAAAGCCGAGTGTTAAAGTAGTTAAATGATGGATTTTATGTATGTTGTGTGTGTTTACTTGCATAGAATATGTTGACTACGAGATCTAGTTGTTTTGAAGGTAAAACAGGTAACTTGGTGAAGTTATGAGAGTTAAAGTGCAAGTCGAATGTGTATTGATGATACGTGCAGCTTGAAGTGTGATTCGGAAGTTTTCGGCTGGATACGAGATGTATGAGTGCAAGGTGCGGGAATAGATGAAGTCTAGGGACTATTCGGTCCTTATTTTATAGTGGTTTGTGCTTCATGATGTGAGGAATTGGAAGACTCGAAGTTCAGGGGCCAAAGTGTCATTAGTTTAAAGTTGAATCAATGAAGAAACAAGGCCATCAGTCGCGACCGTCGCCGACGGTGTCCTCACCGTCACTGACGGTGAGGGGTTTTGGCCAAAGAAGAAGCATAAACAGCCCACCGTTGGTGACGGTGGACTGACGGTTGAATGAGACAACAACAACAGCAAAGTGCCACCATCACTGACGGCCCGGTTGACGAAAAAACGCGAATTTTAATTCTTTTTGGTATATTAGGGTTTTGCAAACCTCTTATCAGAGATTTAAGCTTCCAATGACGAAAAAATCATCATCTCAAGCACTAAGTTCAAGGCTTTTTACTCTATTGTTCATCATTCATCAACCGAGCATCAAAGATCAAGATCATGAGTTCATCTACTCTTCAATCTTTCGTTGATTTCACTTGTGAGATGAGCGGCTAAACTCTTTTGGTTTCCTCCGGTTGGAGGGTTTTTGTAAGTTAGTTGTTTTATGTGTTCGTAAAAATTGTTTTGACTTGGTGATCTAAGCATTCGATGCTTTTCCCAATGATTTTATTAATTGATTGTAAACGATTGTTTTTACTCAAACCTTGATTCTTGATCATTCAATTCCCGAGAGTTCTAGTAATTGGGATATATTTGCTAGGGGATTAGGCTTGGTAATTGCAATTGGTAATTATTTGATAACCTCTCGTCATATATTGATCAGAGTACTTAGTCGTTGATTATCACAATTGATTAATTAGGTTTAACACCTATGTCTATGTTGGTGGTTTCAATTGAACACATAATTGAATTTAACTGCAAAACCTGAATGCCAGAGGAACGATTCTTCCTCATACTGATAAAATCTCATTTTCTTAGTTCGTAATTTAGTTAATTCTTAAATCATTCAAACACAACTTAAGTTTTTATAGTTTTTTAGATAATACTCAACATTATTACATTTTCCACAATCCTCCTCTGGTTCGATATCCGACTTACCCTTTCTACAGAGTTAGTTGGTTTTTGCATGTTCCTTACGACAGACATCAACCACTAAGGCCTTGTCCTTGGATTGGCCTTGAATAATCAGCAACGAACGGATTGCTGTAGGAGTTTACTTCGCGGTTTGTGCATTCGCATTTAAAGTGACCTTTCTCTTTGCATTTGAAACAAGTAACTTTCGACTTGTCAATCCCTAACTTAGAATCCGGCCCTCCAATCCTATTACACCCAGTAGTCTCAATAAATCGCTGAGCTCTTCTCACGACACTGGCCATGCACCATTTTATATCAATCAACTCCATTTCTTCCGGATTCGTAGTATTCCTCTTTCATATTTGAGTTACCATTTCTTCCGGCAATCAAGCATTTATAAGACTAGAGAATCGAATCGAGAAATGTTATGTGCTCCTTTGAGATGGACTCGGTAAAGCCTTGATCATTCTATAAGTTGACGGCAATGTTGAATTGCAAGATATGAGAATTTGAACTGCTCTTGTTTGTATAATTGTTTGAACTCTGAGAAGACTGTGGGCTTTGTGCTGGAGTTTTAGATCATAAGATGAATAATCGCCACAGCTACAATAACTGTTGTTACTATTTGATGAACCACCAAAAGGTGTATCAGCACTGAACGTTGTTTGAATTTTAGGACTCTTGATATTCGCAGATTCACCTCCCTTGAAATACAAACATATATCTTGTTGCACGCTCGCACCCTTCATGCCAGAGTTAGTCTATTATATTCTTGTGTATTACTTTTCAAAAACATATGATATGTAGACCACTCTCCTTGCGGTAAAGCATCCACGAATTTATCCACACACTCGTCATCATCTTTTGTAATTTTTATCCTTCTCATATTTGCGACCAAGTGATAGTATCTTTCAATCAATTGCTTCATGGTTTTCTACATTTAAAGAAGTAAAATATCGAACTTTTTCTTCAGGAGAGACTTCTTGCTATTCGGCATACACAAATTTTCTTGAAATTTTACTTTTAAAGCATTCCAGATGGATTGTGCAGTTCCATGATGTTGAAGCAATGTGAAGATGTCTTCTATGATTGCTTGTTGGGGCATATTCATCATCTTCTTCTCTTTGATGAACTTCTCTCTCTCAGCTTGTGGAATCTGGGTCACACTTACCCTTCCCCTTTTTCCCCGGTAGAAACTACATACTCATCTTCAATAGCTAGCCAACAATCAAAATAGTTAGCTTGAACCCACGTCTCAAATATCTTATGCCACCCCTTATAGTCTTCCATACACATCAACTTAGGAGGTTTAGTAATGGTACCCATCTCATTATCTAAGTTCATGTTTCGAATACGATAGTGGGTGTAGTAGCAAATGCATTGTAAAACTCGTTTTCCATGATTGAAACTATTTTGTACAGGTGAGAGATATTAGGAACGAATGTAAAAATCCGGGACATATGAAATGTTCAAACGGATGAGCAAGTTTCTTGTCCGTATGAGACTTTCGTACGGATGAGCAGATAACAAACGGA
The DNA here is from genome assembly GCA_947069175.1 of Scalesia atractyloides. Taxonomy (NCBI): domain Eukaryota; kingdom Viridiplantae; phylum Streptophyta; class Magnoliopsida; order Asterales; family Asteraceae; genus Scalesia; species Scalesia atractyloides. The sequence continues at coordinate 40,429,392 of CAMTDV010000017.1, read as the reverse complement.
CAAGAAATCCCTTGCACGGATGAACAATTTAGTGCGAAGGTACCTAGGTTCGTACGGATCAACAACAAAATTCAAACAAAACTTAGCTCTTTCGTGCAGACCAAAGATTTTCAATCGAATGAATATCTTTTCCGTGCGGACGAGACTAGTTCATGCGGACAAAGGTAGTCCGTGCTAACAAGTACATTCGTACAAAGGAGAAAGTTCAAGTTTTTCTCGTTTTTGAAAATTTCAACACGGAAATATTTGAAGTTTAAGCTAAATTTTTATTATGTTGGTTAAAAATGACTTTTTAAAAAATCCTTGAAAAAATCAGTCCATTTTATCCATAGGATGTGTTAAAAATAAAGAAAAGAGTAGAAAGAAGGTCTTCAAATGTCTAAATCTTGTGAAATCTCTCAGGTATCAGCCATCCTGCTCTGATAACACTTGAAAGGACCGTTCGTCTTGACGTTTATGTGCCGGTGATATCTAAGAACCTGGTTATAATGTGCAGAATCCATTACAATTAGGTGATAACACAAGATTAGTTCATTTTCAATGTTTTTATTCATTAAGTTCAAAGTTACATCCGAGAATCCAATTTGACAGGGTTTCGTCGTCGGATTGCAAAATTTATAAATGACTTGGTCCTCACCACTATTTATAAACTTGCTAAGTGACTTTGGGGTGGACCAGCCACGTCCGTGCGGATGAGTTTCATCCATACATATGTACATACAAACACAAAATTCTAACATTTCAAACCCTATTACATTAGACACGACCCGACGACGCAGGCAGCAGACATTATGCACTAACAAGTTGTTATTTTTTGTGTTTTTGTTGTTTTTGAGGGTGGTTGTAGAGGTGATGAGGTTGGTTTTCTCTTCAACAGTCCTTTGGGGGAATATGAAGGAGGTGTTTGGACAGTTGTAACATCTGTTGTCACTACTTTAGTGGCAACAGATGTTTTGGTAGTGGAAGTGGTGATTTGAGTGGTGGAGGTAGGAATAGTGGTTTGGGTGATAGGTGGGGTAGTGGTTTGATCAGATACAACAGTGTCTTAACTAAGCTATGTTACAACCTCTGTTGAAGAGCCTTCGTTATCTTGGGGTTCTTTTCTCTTGATAATTTCTTGCACTATGATCTGTAGGTTGGCTTCTCTTGTATTCCTACTTTTCTACTTCTAAATTTCGTTACCAAGCACAGCTTTTCTGGCTCTCTTGAGTACAACAAGGTCAGGCTTTTTACCAGCCTTTTTTACCAAGGGTTGAAGCTTCCTCATGCAGTCTTCTATATCCCCTTTTATGGCATCATTGGTTTTAGGGAGAGTTAGAGATTTACAAGTGTTCTCAAGGATAAAGTCTTTAATGGCTTTAACCTCTGATTGTGTATCTTTATATCTAGCATCCACTGTGTGGCAAACAAGCTCTATATCTGCATGGTATATCTTTCTTCAGCAGCTTGCTTTTGAAGATGTAAGTATAGTTGAGCATGAGCCCATATTTCTTTTGCAATTTCTGCATTTGTTGGTCTGGGTTTGGAGTTTTTGAGCAAGATTTGCGTCATGTCTTTTATCTCCCCAACGGATATTTCTAAGTTGGTTACCCTCTCTGTCAATTCTTGGTAGTTTAATCTATCACTTGATTTAACAAGGTCATCTAAATTCCCACTAGAAGTGGTTAAACTTGGTTTTGGACCAAGTGCCCCTTGTTTTTGGTACTGGGGACTTCCAACTGATGTAGAGACTATTGTCTCAATAGTTGTTGCCTTCATGGGGTCTTAGCAATGTAACCATTATCCAACTGTGAGAATGTAGTCTCAACAGTTTGTAGTAGCTGCCCTATTTGGAATACCAGCCTGTATCTCTTGAGATACAGAAGGTGTAGCCTCCTCTGCTTGTGGGATCACAATGATCCCTGAGCTTGCCCTAGTCACTTGTTGGAGTGAACTCTCTTTGATTTGTTGTTGAGAGGAACTAGGTTCATGAAAGTCAGATGAATTAAGTGCATAAAGAAATTTTTGTAAGGGTGAATGGACTGTTAATGTAGGTGGTGGTGAAAGATGAGCTGCCATGTGAGAGGGGCTTGATAGGAGATAATTAAATGATGTATCTCCCCCTTGATTTATGTCCCCTGTGCTTACAACACCTTTCTTTTGTGAGGAAGAGTAAAGAGTTTGGTTGGGTAGAGATGTTTGCATCTGTTCTGAGGAAGAAGCAACATATTTTTGAGTTTGTTGCTTTTGTGCTGCAACAGGGATCTCTGGCATCTCAATCCTCAGAGATACCCTTTTGTGGTTTTTCTTTTGGATTTGGGGATACAAATGGATGCGTTTTGTATGGAAATGTCTGGTGTGGGTTCCACAATGCTGGGATTTGCACCATGGTCACCAGGAGCAGTGGGCTCAGCAACAGATGTTGTAACATTTGTTACTTGCTTTTCTAATACATTTTCATTTACCACATTTTCATGGATTTTGGCCATCATGCAAGTAAATGTTTCATTAGAAAGACTTTCACTTTGTAATGCTTCACCCTTTTCAAAACTTTCTTTCCTTAAAACATTTCTACAGTAAAAGCTTAACAGTCTTGGATAGATAACGAAAGGTTTGCCAGTACCTCTCTTGATTGCCCTCAAATTTGCTACCAAATCAAGAAACAATGTATGGGATAACTTATGATTTGATTGTCTCAAAATAGCATACACCAGATACTAAGTTTTTATGGGAATCTCATTAAAAGCAGTGATTTTAGCACAGAGGCAACCAAGAGGGTATGGAAAAAGAATTTCATATCAGGTGGGAACTTTGGTTTGAAAGGTGTTGTTTTCACCATCTGACCTTCATAGCCCCTTTCTATGAACTCAACATGCAAGTCATTTTTGGGGTAAGTTTTCATACTTATCAAATCTTCCAATTGAAACATTGTGGATATGGATTGGAGGAATGAGAAAGGGCTTTTTGTTTTGCAAAGACAACTTTGCATTTTCCCATGACTCTCTAAGTTTGGAAATTCTCCTTTGTTTATCAGTTCTTCATGTGTCTTTATGTATGGAGAATCCTTTGGGATATATGGTAGCATACTTTCAGGAAGAATTGGAACTTCTTTAAACTCTTTCCAAGCCTTTTCTGATGCATTCAATGGTGTCATTACTGGTGTTTTCTACATCTCTTCATAGGAGGGGATTTCAAGCTTCCTTTATTCAAAGGATTCAGAGTTACAGACTACCCAGATTCTTGGACATGGAAGATGAGACTTCATGGGTCTAGTTTTGGTAGTCATAGAACTCTTTATTAATTTAAAAATTTGTCCAACACAATAGACATGAAATCCTGTTATGAGCCCAAACATAATGACCAGAGTTGACGTTTTGATCTGATCCATACTTCCAACTTTAGAAGACCCACATCTGTTATCAATTTCAACAAAAACTTGCCAAAAAGCAAGTACACATTTTCTTTAGAAATCTCCTACTTTTTCAAGTTTTTCAGAGTACCAAAATTTATCAAACAATTCATATATGACCTTATTGCTTGGTGCTCCTGCATACCAAGCTCTTATGGGAAGCTCTAACCATCTCTTACTTTCTGCCCGTTGATAGTTACACCCATATTTCCCCAAAAGTGAGTGACAAGCTCATTTGTTTTGTCTTGTGAAGCTTTCAAAGTTCCCCTTAGTTGTTGCAATATTTTTAGTGGGAACCTTTGTTGTCTTTGTTAAGGCTTGACTTACTGGAAGAACTTTAGAAATTCTATCAGAATTTGGTTTCTTCAGCCATACAAATTGTATTGCAGCTTGATCTGATGGTTGTTGTATCTTAAGTGTAGGTATTTGGTTTTGTCAATGAGGTTTAGAGTGTGTTGTGTGGCCGGAGTGTTGGGATTTTTTGAGGTTGACTTGTGCAGGATTTTCAAAAAATAGAGTTAGATGCAAAGGAATTTTGTATTGTTGCCTCTGCATTACCTAATGATATCTATGCGGGCTTGTTGCACTGTGTTAGGATCTGAGTTTGAATTACTTGTAGTTTCTGTTTCAAAAATGGAAAATGATTGAATTAAAAGAGATTTGCAGTGGAATAAGATGAAAACCTTTAGGTACAAGCAATGGTCGTTTGTTTTCATCATCATCATCATGCTTTCAAGTTAATTAACTTGCATGTGATTCACAAACTCCCCTCAGCCTTTGCAATTACAGTTTGGTAATGAGAAAATGCAGAGAAGATGATATGTGAAAGTTGATCTTTTAAGAGACAAGTTTAAAGGTTACAAGAGTTGCCTATTTATACTAACTATCTAACCTCTGAGCATCTTTGATGACGTCAGAGTTGATAGTGACAGGAAATAATATGTAACTAACTCTAAACACTGCTTATACTAACTATCAGTGCTTGGCATTGTTACACTGATTAACTAAGCTAATGACTAAACTCTAATTCCTATCCTCTGTCCTTGTTAACTCTGGCAGACCTTGAATCTTTGTGAAGGCAGATGATAGGATGAGCAGTCTTTATAGAAAGCAGTGTAAGTACATCAGAGGTTGAAACCTCTGATAGTTAAACCAAAGCTCGGATAGTGTTATTTGGCTTTATATCATCTGTTCCTTTCATAGGGTTCAATCCCAACAATCTCCCCCTGGAACAGATGATGCCAAAAACACTTAATTCTTGGTTTTTATTCCTCAGAAGGAATTCTCTTATTTGACCTTTGAATTGAAGTTCAAAGTTAAGAGATTCCATGTCATCAGCATCCTTCACCAGCTCTAAACATAGTAGTTCTTGGAAGTCTTCTACTGTAAGCTCATAAGCATCTTCCATGGATAGTTTAGTGGCTGCACCATCAGACTTGAGCAATGCCAATTCATGGGTGTCTTTGTCGACCTTCCATTTTAGAATTTTTGGGTCTAAGGGTTTTCTTGAAGGAGCTTTTATTGCAGAGGTTTGTAAATGAGCCATCTTTGACAAATCTTTGGCCAGCTTGGCACTTGTATCATCTGTGTGATAATCAATCATATTCTGAATCCCTTCTTTGATAAATGTATCCTCAAACTCTTTGTCAGTCTTTTCATTCATCTCCCCTTGCTTTTTCCTGTGTTGCAGGGCAAGTGTGGCGTGGGCAGATGTTGAGCTGGACCTTTTAAAGAGTTGAGCACTGAGGATAGCATCTTCCTTTGAGTAGTCAGGCTTGGGAGGCATGGATGGATCCTTTTTCCTTCTTTCTTCCAGACTTTTGTAAGTGTTTAACACCCTCACCTCACCCCATCTCATCACTTGGTTTTTGGAACCATAATGATTTTGAATCAGTTCTTGCTTCATTCTCTTCAACTTCAAGGCATTTTCAGTGATATCTTTCTTGTATAAATCCCAGTTGGGAGGAGTTGGCTTTTTAAGAGGGTCTTTCAACATTTCTTGCATTCTGTTGATTTCCTCCCTCAGTTCATCTATGCTCCAATCCCTGAACTGTGGCCTTGTTGCCTTATACATCTTCTTTTCCATGATATACTCAATGAGTTCACTCTTGAGCAACTTAACTTCCCTTACTGACAACTGGTTGCTCGGATCATTGACAAAATTTTGTAGAATGGTGACTTTACTCAGTTGAAAGGACATGATAATCTGTATCTCTCTATCATTTTTACCAACTGATTCTCTTTTGGCAATATCCCCTGCTTGCTTCTTTTTGAATTCTAGATAGGCATCAACATTTGCTGGTCTTGGATAGCCATCAAGGGATAGAATTGTTCTTTTGTCAGGGTCATCTTCTAAAAAGAAACTTAGAATCTCTTCCCTGACTGCTGGTAAATCAAGAGGATACAACTTTGATGCAGGAATGACTTTAAGAGTTGAAGAAGTTGTAAGCACTGATGTGGGGATCACTGGTGTTGATGATAGTGGAAGAGGTGTAGAGATCTCATCATTTATCACTTTTGTGATTTTCCTTCTTTTAAACCTTAAAGTAGGTGATGGTGGTTGTGGGATTTTTGGTGGTGTGGATAATGGTTGAGTTGATGTGGGAAATGTGATCATGGCAGTGGATGGAGTTGCATCTGTTGCAACCTCTGTCAACAGATGTTGACACAACAGTTGCTGTAACATCTGCTTGTGTGGATGTTTTTGAGAGGCAGAGGTTTTCATGGTTGGATTGGTTTCAGGCTTAGTTTTAGGAGGTGTGGATGTTGGTTGCTTGGCTTTTCTAGCAGGAGCTCTTTTTGATGAAGTACCAACCTCTCCTTTTTCTTTTTGCTGATCAATCTTTTTCTCAACCAACACTCTGCTCTCCTCAATCACATTCTTCTTGTGACTAGCCCTTGCCTTGGCCACTAGCTCTTCAGTTAAATCTATCTTCTTTGAACCATCAGGCCTTGGAATGTTCAATGTAGGTCTGGCCTTATCATTATCGATTGTTAGCTTCTTTGGACCCAAAGGTTTCTCCCCCTTTTTGGCTTCATCTGTTGTAACAAATATAATCGTCGGAGGTGCATGGCCAGTGGTTGTGTGTAGATGTGCTTTGATGGCTTTAATGTCTGATGTAGTGTCTTGATACCTTGATTCAAACATGTTTCAAACATTATTCACATGATGCTTGTGTTGTAATTCCAAATAATGTTGTTGATGTTGAAACAGAGGGTTAAGAGCTTCTTTGAGATCAGCAGTGGATAGAACAGAGGGTTGACTTTTTGTAGCTATCATCTGCTTTAGTAAATCTTTGATTTCACCAACAGAGTTTTCTATTCTGGTCACTCTCCATGCCAAATCCTGGTATTTTAGATCATCACCTAATTTAATAGGATCATCTAAACTCCTACCAGTGGTGGTAGTTATATCTATGTTATCATGAGCAGTGGTTTTAGGATCAGCTTCAAACATAGATGCCCCTTTGTCTTGGTACTTGGGACTTCCCACAATAGAGGTAACAGTTGTTGCCTCAGCAGTGGTTGCCTTCAACCAAGTCTTATTAATGAAACCACTGTCCAAGTGAGAACTAGGAAGTTCAGCAATTGTAGTGGCTGCTTGTGTTGAACTATCACAAAGGGTTACATGTAACCCAAGGGATGTAGCCTCTTCATTTGCTGATGGGCTAGCAATGAATAAAGAATCAAACCCAGCCATTGGATGAAGTATATTCTCAGTAATAGGTTGTTGAGAAGTGCTGGTTTGTGTCTGAACTAATTTAATTGCATTCAGCAATGGGACAATTGTGGGTGGAAGTGAAGGTATTGGTGAAGGTGGTTGAGTAAAAAGCGACATTGTCCTGGGAGACGGGCTGTGGAAGATAGACCCAAGTGGATCTAGAGCTTCATAAAGTGGTGTCCCTGTGTCTACAACGTTTTCCTTTTGTGAGGAAGAAGGAGGAGTTTCAAAACCGGTGGGAGATCTTTGAACCATCTGCTGTGAAGAAGTAGCAGCAGTGGTTTGTGACTTTGGTGTTGTCACAGGGTTAACCTCTGGGATCTCATCTTCCAGAGGACGCTTTTTGGGTTTGGTAGGCTTTTTGGAGATTGTTTTGGTTTTATTTTTGGAAATTTTTGGTGTGGGTTTCAGGGCAGCCGTTGTGTTGCCCTGATCACCAAGAGTAATGGGCTCAATTGCAAGAGGTTGAGATTGAACATTTTGTTCTGGTAAAACTTGCTCATCCTCCTCTACTTGTGTTTTCTCAACTTTATATTGGTTTGTTATTCTGGTGAAAGTTTCATGATGAAGGCTGCCTGGATTAACCATAGCGCCAATTTTACTTTCAGGACCTTTAATTTGATCCTGTAAGTAAACACTCCAGAAACGTGGATGCATCAACAAAGCTTTTCTTTTTTCAATATTTTTAATATTATTCACAAGATCATTGAACAGTATCTGGGAGTAGTTCAAATTGGTGTCAGTTAAAATTGCATACCCCAGATATTACATGTTCAATGGGATTTCATTGAAAGCAGTGGATTTTGCTGAGAGACAAGTAAGAATGGTGTGAAAGAAAAATGTCATCTCAGCAGGAAAGTTAGGTTTAAAAATGGTCATACCTTTCATCTGGCCGATATAACCTCTTTCCAGAAACTCTGCTTGGATCTCATTAATTTGAAATGACACAGGGTGTTGTATGTCATTTAACTTGAAAACTTGAGAGATCGATTGGGGCTAATTTGCATCAACACTCCCCCTACTCTTGAAATTATTGTATAAGGAACACCATCAGCAGATGAGTGAACCTTTTCATTTTTCCAGAAATCACGAAGAGCATCAATGTAAATGGGGGCTTTGACGATTAACATATGCAAGAATTTAGACTTTTGCAAAATTCGAATCATGGGATGATAGCGAGTATTTGGGTCGTTTTCTTCAAGTATGGCAGTGTAGTTGTGTGGGGTTTTGATTATGAGACTGAAAGGTGGAGGTTCTTCTTGCGATTTTGCTTTGGATTTTGAAGATTTTGATTTGGGAGCCATGGTGTGTGAGAGAAAAACTATATTGAGATTTTGAAATCGACACAAGTTAGGGTAACCACTGGTGAGATAAAACAGGGGTTTTATAGGGGTTTTGAAAAAAAGTGAACATGACGTGGCATCTGTTGCAAGATCGGATGGCTAACATCTGGCCACGTGTAACCTCTGATGAGAAAAGTAACCGTTGATGTGGCAAAAACACTGTTTTAGGACAGAGGTTTGGACAATACTGATTTTGTTAACACTATCAAAGGATAGCCATCAGTGGTTTTGGAGAGGTGAAAAATAGAAGTCAGAGGATACACTGTATCAGTGGATAAGATTTTAAAGCCTATCGGAGGTTTTGAGCAAACAAATGTTGTGATCAGACTTTTAAAGATCTATTGAAAAATTTCAATTTTAAACTATTTTTAAGGAATTTTTGAATTTCTGAAAACATTTTGATGCTATGTACACATGGATTTACAAGAAAACTTGTTTTTAATCCATGTTTAGCATACCAAGCCTTGAGATCAATTTTTCAAAGGTAGATGTATCCAATGCCTTGGTTAAAACATCTGCCCGTTGATCTGACGTATGGACATGATGCAAAGAAATCAAACCTTTTTCATAGCAATCTCTCACAAAGTGATGTCTGATGTCAATGTGCTTTGTAGTTGAATGAGAAACTGGATTTTTAATGATGTTTTCAGCAGCTTGACTGTCCAATCTTAGTGGAGTCTTTAGTGCAGTTACACCAAAATCCGGCAACTGGTTTTGAAGCCACAAGAGCTGAGCAGTGGAGCTAGCAGCAGCAATATACTCTGCCTCAGCAGTGGATGTTGAAACTGCAACCTGCTTTTTGCTTTGCCAAGACACTAGACAATCACCTAGGAATTGACATCCTCCTGATGTGGACTTCCTTGTAGTTTTACACCCAGCAAAATTACTATCTGAAAAACCTGAAAGCTCAATATTCCCATTAGTTGGATACCGGATACCAAGTGTGGGAGCACCTTTTATGTATCTGAATATCCTTTTTACAGCAATAAGGTCAGACTTTTTAGGTAATGCCTGTGATCTGGCACAAACACATGTTGCAAACATGATGTCTGGCCTTGATGCAGTTAGGTACAATAAAGACCCAATCATGCTTCTATAAAGAGTTTGATCAACAAGGTCATCTTTACCATCAATGGTGACTAGCTTGGAGGTTGCCATGGGTGTGCTACATGGTTTACAATCATCCATATCAAACTTTTTAAGACGTTCTTTCACATACTTGTTTTGATGGATAAATGTACCATTGTGCAATTGTTTAACTTGAAGACCAAGAAAACATTGGAGCTCACCCATTGCACTCATCTCAAACTCTGCTGCCATGAGTTTTTGAAACTATTCACACATAGCAGTGCTTGTGGATCCAAAAATGATGTCATCCACATAAATTTGGACAAGCATCAAATCTTTTCCTTTCCATTTTAGAAACAGAGTTTTATCTATTTTGTCTCTAGTAAACCCTATGTATAAGAGAAAAGTGGATAGAGTTTCATACCAGACTCTTGGTGCTTGTTTCAAGCCATACAATGCTTTGTTGAGCTTGTAGACATGATCAGGATGGAATGCATCTTCAAAACCTGGAGGTTGACAGACATACACCTCTTCTTTGATTTTTCCATACAAAAATGTACTCTTTATATCCATTTGAAACACCTTCAAGTTAATTAACTTGCATGTGATTCACAAACTCCCCATCAGCCTTTGCAATTACAGTTTGGTAATGAGAAAATGCAGAGAAGATGATATGTGAAAGTTGATCTTTTAAGAGACAAGTTTAAATGTTACAAGAGTTACCTATTTATACTAACTATATAACCTCTGAGCATCTTTGATGACGTCAGGATTGATAGTGACAGGAAACAATATGTAACTAACTCTAAACACTGCTTATACTAACTATCAGTGCTTGGCACTGTTACATTGATTAACTAAGCTAATGACTAAACTCTGATTCCTATCCTCTGTCCTTGTTAACTCTGGCAGACCTTGAAGCTTTGTGAAGGAAGATGATAGGATGAGCAGTCTTTATGGAAAGCAGTGTAAGTACATCAGAGGTTGTAACCTCTGATAGTTGAACCAAAGCTCGGATAGTGTTATTTAGCTTTATATCATCTGTTCCTTTCATAGGGTTTAATCCCAACATACTGCAACAGCGCAAAAGAGTTACGGGATGCTTTGAAAGAGAAATTCGCTAGGACTGAAGAAGTCATTGAGAACAACAGAGAGGTTTTGAATCAACAATACGAAACATTTTGTCATGTCAAAGGAGAGTCACTAACCCAACGGTTTGAAAGATTTAGATGTCTCATTAGTGAACTTAAATTGATTAATGTTGTGTCTGCAAATTCGACTTTAAATGGTCATTTTCTTAGATCATTACAAGAAAAGTGGGACACTATAGCTTTTGTGACTAGAAATTCTGTTGGGTTTAAAGAAATTAGTTTAACACAGCTTCATGGTAGGCTCCTCATCTATGAAAGAGAGCTGAACCAGAAAAAGAAGCTACAAGAATTTGGCAAGGTGGTTGATGACTACGCAGTTGGTAGTACACCACCCTTTGGCCAAGAAGAAGCCTCTGGCAATTGTAAGGATCAGAGTTATGATCATTTCATTAGCATAACCTCTGGTGGGAGTTCAACTCTGATTCTTACACACTCAACTATGCCTTTGCTGCAAATGGGGAAAGACAAACTTCTGACAATCTATTATCTAAGTTGAATGGCCTTCAAAATTTTGATCCTTCAGATATAGAGCAAATGGATATTTTGCACCAACTTTCTTTATTGAGTGTTAGTGCAAGCAAGTATTATAAGAGAACTGGTAGGAAGTTGCCAGGGTTGCATGGGGGGTTAAAAGTTGTGCTGGATAAGTCAAAGATCAAATGTTGTAAGTGTAATAGGCTAGGACACTTTGCTATGGAATGTAGAACTCAATCAACTGGACCAATTATCACACATCCTAGCCGTAGACCTCAAAACACTAAAAGCATTGTCCATTATCCCCAATATACCCCTGCTCTTCATATGCAAAACACTACTCATTTTCCACACCCTGCAACCACTGTTCCTGTGCAATATGTTGAAACCACTGTCCCTCAGATCCAATATGTGCATGCCCTATCTCCTCAGGTTCAAATGCAACCTGGACCACAAGCTTCTCAACCACTGCTCCGGCATAGGTTAATCAATAGAGTTTCTTTACTCAAGGTTTTGTTGATTGGAGTAGCTTGCCTGAGGATCTAACTGATGAAAACTTTGCTCTAGTTGCCAATACTAAAAAGAACCAAAATGATTTTTGTTTTATAGCACTAGAAACCATTGTTGAGGGCGATGAATCTAAGTGGTGTCTAAGTCTGATGAGTCTAATGTTCTGATGAAACAGTTGTTAGAAAAGAGAAAGTTGATGAAGATTCAAAACCTCAGTCTGATCCTTGGGATGCAAGTATCTGTGAAGGTGAATGTGATTGTGCCATGATGGTTGCTACTAAGGTATCACCTCAGACCCTTAAAGATCTATTTCAGATAATGCATTATTACTTTTGCTAACATAAAAAAGATAAATTAAAACCTTAGGAACAAGATTTTGGACGATGAATTACAATTTGAGAAACTTACAAAAGAGTGAAAATCAAAGTTGTTTGAAAAAGAATCTGAAATCAGTAGCCTAAAACATGAGGCAAGCATAACTAAGGACCAACTCCAAACCATGGTAGAAAAATATCAGAGTTACAAAAAGGAGTTGGAATCTACCCAAATCACTTGTGAAAAATGGGTAGAATCATGTAAGGTTATGAAGTTATACTTGAATACCAGACCAAAAGTAACATAAAATTTGGCATAGGTTTCAAAAACAATGACCAAGTTTCTGAAAATGTTATTGGAAATGATCATGGTGTGGTTGAGGTTATACCAACAAACTTGGCTGGTCAAGAAATCAAGGTCACTGACAAAAATGGAAACAAAATTGTTTTAGAAAGACATGAGGGATCTTCAACTTTTGAAGAAATTGAAAAGTATCAATTCAAACCCACATGGTCTTATGAATGTGACATTCTTGAGAAATTCAAGCCAATGGATTTCACAACCACTGATGGTGTCAAAACACCAAAAGTCAAGATCATACCCTTAAAAGATTTCCCAACATATGTTATAAATATCTGATGATAAAATTTAGAAAAAGGGAAAAAGAAAGAAAATATCAAAAACCTATTTTGTGATTTATGTGAAAAGAAGAATATGTCACCAAAAACTGTTTTCTTCTAAAAGCTTATGATATAAACAAAAAAAGTGTGATCATTGATCCACCAAACTGCTTAATCTGTGGCAAAACAAATCATAAAACTCAAGAGTGTGTTTATCTTTAAAATTTTGATGTCAAAAGAAAGGAGTATAAAACCAAAACACTTGAGAGTAACAGGTCAATATTTTTCCAAGATAAATCTGAACAGACCTTTGTCCCTGTTCAAACATCTGTTACCAAACAATTGAACAAAACCTCTACTCCCAGAGAGGTATAGGTAATAGGTGCACCACCTACAAACCAGTACCCAAGAGGATATGGCCAACCAATTTATCAAAAGGTTCCTGTTAGTTATGAGAGTTACAAAAATCCCTCAAAACCAAGAGTAAATAGGCATCCTCATGGTTATCAACATTTGATAGGAAATGACTCTCAACAGATGTTACAAAGATCTGTTACAAAGACTACTCATTCTCCTGATTTTGAGGTTGATTGTCCATGACCCCATCCAAAGCCATTTTTGCTTTGGAAACTCATCTGAACTAATGTGTTACTTAATGTGCAGGGAGCTTCTACTTGCCTTGATAGTTTATGGTATGTAGATAATGCAGGCTCCAGGCATATGAAAGGATGTAGAGCCCTTCTCAAAGATTTCATGGCACATGGAGAGGGTGATATATCTTTTGGTAACAATTTTAAAAGGAAGGTGTTGGGATCAGGAACTGTTCAGGTTGGGAAACTCAAATTTGAAAATGTAAATCTAATTGAAAATCTGAAATTTAATCTGCTGAGTGTCTCACAAATGAGTGACAAAAGATATGGGTCCTTTTTTACAAAGAAAACTTGTCAGATTGTTGGACCAGAAGTGGTTAAGAAGATTGATCAAATAATAGCTGAGAGCAAAGCACAACTTGTTGCTCATAGGAGTGGCAGTGTGTATGTGGTTGATATGTTGAAGGATAATCCAATGTCCAATGCATGTCTATTCTCAGTTGCTTCAAGTAAAGAGACAGAACTATGTCATAGAACACTTAGTCATACAAATCTTAAAACTATCACCATTTCTCTAAACAAAATCTTACCAGAGGTTTACCCTTAAAACAATTCACTTATGATGAACATTGTGTTTCCTGTTTAAAAGGCAAACAACATAAAAGTTCATACAAGTCAATTGAAGAGTCCAAAACAAGCCAATGTTTGCAGTTGGTGCATATGGATTTGTTTGGCCCTGTAAAAATCATGAGTCTAAAATAGAAAAGATATTGTCTTGTCATTGTTGATGATTTTTCAAGGTTACATGGACTTTCTTCATGCATTCCAAAGATGAGACTGCAGGCATCTTGTAAAATTTTATGAAACAAGTTGATAAGCAATTGACCTGTCAGTAAAAGTCTTTAGGAGTGATAATGGTACAAAATTTAAAAATAAGGAGTTGGATGACTTCTGTGTGTCAAAAGGGATTGTTAGGCAATTCCACATACCAAGGACACCAGAACAGAATGGGGTGGTTGAAAGGAAAAAAAGAACTTGATGGAGAGGGTAAAACCCAAGCCTTAGTGTATATTACATTATACGTTTTAATGCGTTTTAGATGATTATATGCCTCGAATGAGTTAACTACGAGTTTGTGTGGTTTACAGGTTGAATTAGTTAATTCAGGGGAGTTATGACGCCTGGAGATGATATGAACAAGCAAGGATGATAATCAAGGCATTGTATATTGTTCAGAAGTTGATTTGGGTCAAGAAATAGCTAAAAAGTGCAAGAAACACGAAACACTAAAGTCTAGGGGCTTATTGGTAATTAAATGAAAGTTGAATTTAGTTAACAAATGAAGTCAACATATGCGACATAGGTTCCGGTTGATTAAACAGTAACTTACGGTTGAGGAATGTCAAATATTAAGTTACCAAGGTTCAAAGTGTAACTTATAGTGTGAACAAGTGTGAACACAAAGTATGAACAAGTGTGAATGCGTGAGAATGAACAGTTGCTACCGAACTTACAGTATCTGACCGTAGGTTACGGTCAAAGTAAACTTTTGAAACAGAACTCCCGGACCGTAGCTTACGGTCCGTTTGACCAAAAAATGCGCAGATAGTTGTTTTTGGAAGTTATTTAAAGGGTTTAAACCCTAGTTCGAAGCCAACACTTCTGGGATCGATTTTTGGGCATGATAAGTAAGAAAGATTAAAGCTTTTTCACTCTAAATCGTCATCTTCTTCACAAGATCCTCAAGATTGATCATGGTTTCGATTGTTCATCAAGCATTTGACGATTATTTCATCGAGATGAGCGGCTAAACCCTTAGTGGTTTCCTCCGGGTGGAGGATTCTTGTATGTGAACTACGTTATTTTGTTTGAACAATTATTAAATCCGGTAATCCAAGCATTCGATACTTGTTCCCGGTCGATTTGAATTGCTTGATTTGTAAACTGTTGATTTTTGCTTAAACCTAGTTTTGATTCTTTCAATTCCTAAGAGTTCTAGTAATTGGGATATATTAAATAGGGATAGGGTTTGGTAATATTCAATTGATAATCGTGTGATAACCTCTCGTTGTTAATCAATCAGAGTACTTAGTCCTCTTTTATCACAATCAATTAATCAGGTCCTACAATTATGTCTATGTAATTGTAGCAATCAAACACGTAACTGAAATTCACCTTGAATCTGAAATCCGGAGGAATCATTGTTTCTCCCATTCTTTACAACCTCGTTTGTAGTAATTCATAGTTTAATCAAACAACCAAACAAACCAAGATTTACATTTTTTTGCACTTAGGTATTGTTGCATAATCCATAACACTTTCCACTAAACTCCTCCGGTTCGATACTCGGCTTACTCTAGCTACCTAGTTTATTTCAATTTTGGCATGACGCTAACGACAGTCATCAAAATGGCGTCGTTGCAGGGGGGTCGTGCACAAAGTGTTTTGTTTTAAGTATTCTTAAATTAGTATATATTTTTATTTGTGTTCGGATTTATGCGAGGTGTTTTTGTTTGCGCTTATGTAGGTGTTCTAGACATGCATGCATCATACAAGAAACTTCGGAAAAGCATCACCGCTAGCCTTTGATCTGGAACTTGAAAGAACCGTTCGGGACACCCGAGTTGTGCAGCGAGCAAACAGAATAGTGAAAGTACAAATGGAGAATTCAAGCAACCTCGAGAAGCATTCTGAAAACTCACCTTCACAACACCAATTCACACCAACTCCTACACAACCATCATCCAATACCACCATACCAGCTCAACCACCACAATCAACTCAACCAACTACTATACAACAACCACCGATGCCTCCACCACCATTCCCTAGTCTAGACAATCTACCGCCATACTCAAATCAACCAACATCTTCCAAATGCCCAATCTTCAACCAAACCTCTACTATCCAACATTCCTCACCCTATGTGAGAATTGTTGCCGATGAGTACCCGAACCACATACAACCTGTCAACGCATCCACCTCAATTCCTCCACCAACCCAACCTTCACAGTACTATCCAGCTAAGCAACAACGGTTTTCTATGTCAGAGCAAGGGAATAACTCGGGAGAGTTTGAGCATGGATATAACAATTATGAGGATTACAGGGTAATCAGGGGAATTCACTAGTGACCAACACAGGAAATTTAGAGATGTGGTATGGCACGGTATATGGGTTCTTGGAAAGAGCAAACCAGGCACGGTTGGGTATCAACATCAGTTTCAGCAACCAAACCCGATTATTCAGCAACCAATTCCGGGAAGGCCTTTAGACATACCATTGCCACCACCGGTGCAACAAATGCCGGTTCAACAGAGGCCACTTCCATGAAATTTAGTTCCACCGGTTAATCCACTTGAAGGTATTCCTAGGAAGTACGACCGCGGATTGGTATGGGGTGTTGAAAGCCACTTCAAACCCGCATTGCTAACAACCCATCACCGCAGGTAATTCCTCAACTACTAGGAGGTCGATCATTTGAGGTACGAGCACAATCGATCTCCAGCTTACCTAAATACCATGGTTTGGCACATGAAGAACCGCGTATGATGCGCGGTGTAACCATATTGGGGGCCAAGGTTTTTCAGCGGATGATGTGAATTTGGTTCTCTTCCAATTCACACTCAAGGATAAGGCACAACAATGGTTTCACTCTTTGCCATATGCCTTGATCTTCACATGGCCCGATATGTAGTAGCTCTTCCTAGATGAGTTCTACACGCCTCAACGAACCAATACTGCTAGGAAGGACATTCGTAGTTTTCAACAGCAATCAGGTGAGTATTTCCATGAAGCATTCAACCGATTTAAGATGATGCTCAAGAATTGCCCACATCACGGTATACAATTGTGGGAATTGTTAAATGCTTTTCACGAGGGTCTAACAGACTAGGATACGAGAGATCTCAGTTCAATCTCGAATGGTACCTTCGGGACGAACTAAGAGAATGTTGACTGGGATTATTTAGAGAAAATGGCACGTACGTCAAAGTGAAAAGCGCGGTCACCGAGAAGTACTTGTCGGTCAGTAGTGAAGGCAGCAGATTAGTTACCTGAGACCGGGGGACAATATCCATTATGCGGTCATTGTGGGGATATAGGGCACATTGTTAATCAGTGCCCTATTATTGTTGGTAAGCAAGATGAGGTGAACATGATGCAGGGAAGTGGGAACAGATTTTTGGGTTCCCAAATCAACAATCAGTACTACCAGCCCTATAATCAAAATAACTATCAAGGGGGCAATAACTTCAGTTATCAAAGAAACTACCAACATGGTAGTGGGGGTGGTAGTGAGATGATGGAGATGTTGAGAGCCATACAGCAAGAGTTGCAGAAGAGAGGTCAGATGGATGACGAGCGGGCCCAAAAGGATGAAATTAGGGACAAAGCCATCCAATCATTGACGACTCAAATGGGGCAACTGGCTACCGAAGTTGCAGCCTTGAAGCAGCAGAATGGGAAGCTGCCAAGTGACACGTAGACAAATCTCAAGAATACGAAGAACATACCGATTAGTGGGTAAATTTTGGTCATCAAAATAACTGTTTTGATAAAGGTTCGTCAATTTCTCATGTGATTGCAGGTTTAACGGATACTAATGAAGAACCAAATGGAGTGATCTAGGGGAATTGGTAGTTCCAATCCGGGTTGGTAAATTCAAGATCCATCGCGCATTGTTGGATTATAGAGCGGGGTGAGCGTTCTCCCCGGTAGCTTGTACGGCCAATATGACTTTGGGCCTCTACAAGCGTGTGATAGCATGGCGATGTTCGCAGATGTGAGTTTGAAACAACCTTGGGGGTTATGAAAGATGTAGTAATCTAGCTCGGCGAGTTCTACTACTCAGTCGATTTCATGGTAGTCGATTATGCACCAGCACAGACCTACGCCCAACCATAGGTAATTTTGGGACGGCCGTTCCTGTATATAGTAAATGCTCAAATCGATTGTAGGAATGGTATGGTCACTTTGAGCAACCAGAATCGTAAGTTGTACTTTAATGTATTTTTAAAGTCTATTGCTTACGATCTTCTTGACGACTTGAGTCACGCCGATGCTATTGATGAGATTGGTTCTAGTGGTAATTTTTTCAGGTCCAAGTTGATGGATGATGGGAATCAGGCAAAGAAGGTGGATGTAAGAAGAAGAGCTGAGAAAACGGAACCACCTAATGGTGGGTTTAGATGGGTTGACCATGTTGGCCGTAACCCTAACTGGAGTGAAGCCATGACCCTTCCTAAAGATTGGATGGATATGTATGGAGATAATTGGAGAGGTATGTGTGCATCTGAGCCACCGTGAGCATATCATGTATGGTCTGGCTGAAGACCTAAAACTTAGCGCTCTCGGGAGGCAGCCCGAGGATGTAGAGTTTTGGATACTGGTTGTTTCGTTTTGGTGTGTTGTGTTTTGACAGGTATCCACGAGTTCATCTTCACGGATGCAATGATTCAAGTGTGGGGATGTTTTGCAACATCCTCGGTGAGGTATCAAGGGATCCATTTGATGCGTATTCTCCGGTTTTGAGCACAACAGTTACAGCACTACAGACACTCACTTGTTTTCTGATCAGGTGCATGTGTTTCTCTATCCCGTTTTAGTTGTTTTGGTGGTGTGAATCGTTGTGTTGGGCATGGTGTTGTTCGTCGAGTTGATTAGGTTGTAGCCGTTCTTGGTTTGTTAAGTGGATATCTCGCCTTCAGATTATAAAATTGCACTACACATTGCGACAATGTATCCCAAGTGTGGGGATGCGCTAACTCGAGATAGGGTTGGTAAGTTGGTGAGTTCAAATGCTAGAAAATTGGTTGAATTTGGTTAAAAAAATTGAAAATTTTGGAAAAAAAATTGACATGTTTCGAAATTTTTTGCAACAAAATGGAAAAGATAGGTATAATTAAATTGTTGGCTTTCAATTATTATACATATGAGATGATATAACGGTCGGAAACGCATCTAATTTAGGATATGTGGGTAGGCCCAGCCGGTTGAAGGGTTCCTTAGGATTGGTATAAAATATTTAAAGATTAGGAATCTTGTTGGTTCTCGCCTTAGGAGTTATAGCAAAACTGAAACCGTGGAGAGTATAAGAGTTGTTGTTATATATAAAAAGCTTATCAGTATTCCGATTAAATGGCACACCTGTTTCTTTTTATGACAATAAAGTCGAAACAAGGTGCCGCCCGAAAAAATTCCATCTATCCATATATTGAGCTAGCTATGTATTGACAAAGCCTATGGTATTGTCGCGGGGATGGTGACTCATGCGGTATATACCCTCTAGGTGGAGTTAGAAAAGAAAAGCAAATACGTGAAACTTATGAAATTAATCGCGGGGATGGTGACTCATGCGAGGTATGTCCGCTAAGTGATCGTATACAAAAACATGCTTAAGCTCGGAAATCATCATCCATTATCCATCATAGTTTAATCGAAAATATATAAAAGCTTGTTATATAAAATGGTAAATTCATAAGCTTGAAATGGGATTAGGTGGCGGTGTAGTCTTTTGAGTGTGAGACCCATAGAGGAATAACTCAATTGAACTTAATGAATTATCAATAAGGGCTTGGAAACCGATGGTTGGGTTTAAGTGGGTCATATACTTGCAATCCTGGTTAATGTGTAAGTAGATTTGCTAATAAGATAATCAAATAAATTGAAAGCTAGGGATTTGATTGTGATTCCATTGCAAATGATTTTTTCGAGACGAAAAAGGATAAGTGTGGGGATGTGATGGAGAAGGTAGAACCCGAGCCTTAGTGTATATTACATTATGTGTTTAATGCGTTTTATATGATTATGCCTCGAATGAGTTAACTACGAGTTTCTCTGGTTTACAGGTTAAATCAGTTAATTTGGGGGAGTTACGACGCCTAGAGATGCTATGAACAAGCAAGGATGATAATCAAGGCATTGTATATTGTTCGGAGGTTGATTTGGGTCAAGAAATAGCTAAAAAGTGCAAGAAACACGAAACAATGAAGTCTAGGGGCTTATTGGTAATTAAATAAAAGTTGAATTTAGTTAACAAGTGAAGTCAACATATGTGACATAGGTTACGGTTGATTAAATCGTAACTTACGGTTGAGGAATGACAAATATTAAGTTTCCAAGGTTCAAAGTGTAACTTAGAGTGTGAACACAAAGTATGAACAAGTGTGAATGCGTGAGAATGAACAACATGTTGCTACCGTAACTTACCGTATCTGATCGTAGGTTACGGTCAAAGTAAACTTTTGAAACAGAACTCCCGGACCGTAGCTTATGGTCCCAGACCATAGCTTATGGTCCGTTTGATGAAAAAACGCTTAGATAGTTGTTTTTGGAAAGTATTTAAAGGGTTTAAACCCTAGTTCGAAGCCAACACTTCTGGGATCGATTTTTGGGCAAGACAAGTCAGAAAGATTGAAGCTTTTTCCCTCTAAATCATCATCTTCTTCACAAGATCCTCAAGATTGATCATGGTTCGATTGTTCATCAACCGTTTGACAATTGTTTCATCGAGATAAGTGGCTAAACCCTTAATGGTTTCCTCCGGGTGGAGGATTCTTGTAGGTGAACTATGTTATTTGTTGAACGATTGTTAAATCTGGTAATCCAAGCATTCGATGCTTGTTACCGGTTCATTTGTAAATGATTGATTTTTGCTTAAACCTAGTTTTGATTCTTTCAATTCCCGAGATTTCTAGTAATTAGGATATATTAGATAGGGATTGGGTTTGGTAATATTCAATTGATAATCGTGTGATAACCTCTCGTTGTTAATCAATCAGAGTACTTAGTCCTCTTACATCACAATCAATTAATCAGGTCATACAATTATGTCTATGTAATTGTAGCAATCAAACACATAACTGAAATTCGCCTTGAATCTTAAATCCGGAGGAATCATTTTTTCTCCCATTTTTTACAACCTTGTTTGTAGTAATTCATTGTTTAATCAAAAAACCAAACAAACCAAGATTTTTTTGCACTTAGTTATTATAGCTTAATCCATAACACTTTCCACTAAACCCCTCTTGTTCGATACCCGACTTACTCTAGCTACCTAGTTTATTTCGGTTTTTGCATGATGCTAACGATAGTCATCAGAACTTTAATTGAAGCTGCAAGAACCATGCTTGCAGACTCAGGTTTACCCTTGCCCTTTTGGGCAGAGGCTGTAAACACTGCTAGCTATGTTCAGAACATAGTTTTGATTATCCCCAGGCATCAAAAGACTGCTTATGAAATTATGTACAAGATCAAACCAGTGATCTCATATTTCAAAATCTTTGGCTGCCCATGCTTCATTTTAAATCTTAAAGATTCAATTTCAAATTTTACAGCCAAAGCAGATTGTGGTTATTTTCTGGGATACTCAACCATCGCTAAAGCCTGTAGAGTCTTTAATTCAAGGACTAGCTGTGTGGAAAAGACCTTGAATGTAAAGTTCAATGAACTTTCTTCATTAAAAATCCCAGCAAATCCTACAGAAGTGTTTAACTTAGATAAATTTACATTTGAGGATGTGTCTATCAAGACTAACCCTACAGGTACATTACAATCTCCATCTCAAGACTATGGATTTGACATTGTGGTTCCATAATACAAAGTCACCTCCAACATCAGAACAACAAATGTTCAAAACAACTGTGAAAACTCTGCCATTGTTGCATCATCAGTGTAGACCCTTCATCCACTACTCGTTCACCAACCTCTGTTGACAAAAATCCAACCACTATGGATAAAAGTCAACATGTTTCCACATATTACCACCTATTCCTCCACTTTCATTTCAAACCGATGTTGGCTCTTCACAATTGCCAACAGATGTTAGCTCAGATGATTCCCATCTGCAGCCTTCACCTCAAAATACCATCATTGCATATAAAGGAGATCTAATATACCTTAAAAGTCATCCATCTTATCAATAACATCAACGAAATGGTGCTCACTAGAAGTCAATCCCGAAAAATTTATCTTTTTGTTGGTTTCCTGTCTCTCACACAACCTGTCAAGTACCAAGAGGCACTAAAAGACAACAGTTGGGTAGAAGCCATGCAAGAAGAACTCCTTTAGTTTAAAATACAACAAGTATGGGAACTTGTACCATTGCCCAAGGATGTTTGTCCAATTGGCATAAAGTGGGTCTTCAAGAACAAAACAGATGAAAGGGGTATTGTTGTAAAAAATAAACCTAGGCTTGTGGTTCAAGGCTATAGACAAGAAGAAGGCATTGACTATGATGAAACTTTTTCTCCTGTAGCAAGGTTAGAAGCCATCAGATTGTTCTTAGCTTTTGCTGCCAACCACAACATCAAGGTGTTTCAAATGGATATCAAAAGTGCAATTTGTATGGACGGATCAAAGAAGAGGTATATGTTTGTCAACCTCCTAGTTTTGAAGATGCATTTTATCCAGATCATATCTACAAGCTTAATAAAGCTTTGTATGGCTTGAAGCAAAGAGCTTATATGAAATTCTTTCCAACTTTCTCTTATCCATTGGTTTCACAAGAGGTAAAATTGACAAAACCTTAATTTTTAATGGAAAGGAAAGGACTTGATGATTGTCCAAATTTATGTGGATGACATCATTTTTGGATCCACATGCACTGCCATGTGTGAAGAATTTAGACAACTCATGGCAGCAGAGTTTGAAATGAGTGCAATGGGTGAGCTCCAATGCTTTCTTGGTCTCCAAGTAAACCAATTGCATAATGGCACATTCATTCATCAAAGTAAGTTTGTCAAAGAACTACTTACAAAATTTGATATGAATGATTGTAAACCATGTAGCACACCCATGGCAACCTCAAAGCCTGCCATTGTTGATGACAAAGATGACTTTGTTGATCAAACTCTTTATATAAGCATGATTGGTTCTTTATTGTACCTAACTGCTTCTAGGCTAGACATTATGTTTGCAACATGTGTTTGTACCAGATCCCAGTCAGCACCTAGAAAGTCTAATCTTATTGTTGTGAAAAGGATTTTCAAATACATAAAATGTGCTCCCACACTTGTTATTTGGTATCCTGCTAATGGAAACATTGAGCTTTTGGGTTATTCAGGCAGTGATTTTGCTGGTTGCCACACCACAAGGAAGTCAATATCAGGAGGATGTTAGTTCCTAGGCAATTGTCTAGTTTCCTGGCAAAGCAAAAACTAAGCTGTAGTATCCACATCCATTGCTGAAGCTGAATGTATTGCTGCTGCAAGTTGCACTGCTCAACTCCTTTGGCTTCAAAATCAATTGTTGGATTTTGATGTAACTACTTTAAAGAATCCTCTCATGTTAGATAGTCAAGAAGCTGAAAACATCATTATAAATCAGTCTCTCATTCCACAACAAAGCACATTGACATCAGACATCACTTTGTGAGGGATTGCTATGAAAAAGATTTGATTTCTCTGCATCATGTCCCAACTAAGGATCAACTGGCAGATGTTTTAACAAAAGCATTAGATACATCTACCTTTGAAAGCTTGATCTCTAGAATTGGGATGCTTAGCATGGATTAAAGGAAACTTTTTTCTTTCCATGAATAAAAGGCATTAAAATGTTTTCAGAAAATCAAAATTTCCATCCTTAAAAATAGCACAAATTGAAAATATTTGAACATCCCTAAAGTCTGTCCATAACCACTGTTCTTCAAAAGAAATCATCTATTTGGTTTACTCTATCCACTGTTAAAGGTATCCTCTACTTCTCATTTTCCACTTTTAGGGAAACCACTGTGTTTCCTAACCTCTAATATCTGTCCTCTAATAGTGTAAAATTACAAGTGTTTTCATTCACTGTTCCTAACCTCTGTTGACTCTCAACAGAGGTTTCCCAAACAACTGTCTTCCATTATCCAACAGAAGTTGCCACATGGACAGATGTTAGCCATCAGATCTTTTAGAACCGCTGCCACGTCAGCATTAAATTTTTCACTTTATAAACCCTGTTTTATCCAGACAGAGTTTTTACTTGCCATCTTGAATTCAAAAAATTTTAAAGCGGTTTCCATGACTCTCATCTTCTTCACGAATCCGCACTATTCAGTCTTTCACCATGAATCTCATCATCAAAACTCTTCATAATTACCTTCCCATCCTTGAAACCGACAATAACACATCATATCATGCCATGATCAATGTTCTAAAAACATCAAAATACAAGGATATCATGGTAGCAAAAGCCCCAATTTATATTGATACACTTCACCAATTCTGGGCAAATGCTGAAATTCAAATTCAGAACAAAAAGGCTTATGTGCTACATCAAAAGTGGGTGAGTCTCTCATTCAAATATCTCCATCCACCATATCTAGTGTTTTTGGCTTCAATGACCTAAATGACAAAGCCTCTTTCCCGAAGAAAGAGCTACATGATGAGTTCATTGAACGCGGGTATGTGGGTCAGCTTACAGGTTTAACTATCTAAACCCAATTTTCCTGCTGATATGAAATTCTTTTTCCACACTTTGTTGTCATGTTTGTCTGCCAAGACTACCGCTTTCAATGAAATACTTTTAAACATTCAGTATCTGGGATAGCTATTCTAACAAAATCTAATTTTAATTTTTCCCAAGTATTGTTTTCTGACTTGGTGACAAACTATAATAACATTGAAAAATTAAAGCTTTTCTTATACATCCTAGGTTATTGAGTTTTTATATTCAATCCCAAGTTTGTGAAAAAGATGCTAAACAAGGTGTAATCAGTCCTGTTGGCAGCCTTATACATGAAACTTTTACTAGAATTTCAAATCAAAAGCCAAAAGTTTAAACACAAACAGAGAGGGTTGAGCCAACTTTGGATGCTAACACATCATCTGCTCAACCTTCTGCTGTTGAGTCCATTTCTCCTAGTGAGCATGACACTACAACCAGTGTTGTGAAACCCACACCAGCAAAATCCAAAAAGAAACCCTCCAAATCCAAAAAGCCCACCAAAACAAAACAATATAAAGAGGTTCCTCTGGAAGATGAGATCCTAGAGGATAACCCAGTGACAACACAAATGTTGCTTGAAACCACTGCGGCTACTTCCTCACAGCAGTTCAAAAGATCTCCACCATCTAGCCTACCTATTCTTGATTCCTCACAAAAGGAACAAGTTGTAAGCACAGGGACACAACAATATTAAGCAATTGAATCACTTGATTCAATCTGCCATAGCCCCTCTCCTAGGGCAATGTCTCTTTCTACTCCACAACCCACTTCTCCAATTCCTTCCACTTTTATAGCCCTATTTCATGCTATTGAGAAAACTCAGACTACAAACAGTCCCTCTCACTCACACATTACAGAGAGAAAACTCAATTAGCTAACCCAGAAACAGCTGAGGAAGCTAAACCCCATGTGTTACACGTAACTCTTGGTGGTAATTCAAGTGAAGCAGCCACTACAATTAGACTAATCTCCGTTTCTCTATTGGACAATGGTTACATTACTTAGACTTCCTTGAAGGCAACAACTATTGAGGCTACAATTGTAACCTCTGCTTAAGTTGGAAGTCCCCAGAACCAAGAAAAAAGGACATCTGTATCTGTTAGTATGGAGATTCCTACTGTTACTGGTCCAGTTACAACTACTTCTGGTAGGAATTTAGATGATCCTATTAATTTAGGTGATAAATTAAAATACCAAGAATTGACGGAGAGAATGACATACATGGAATCATCAATTGATTAAATACAAACCATGATGAAACTAATGCTTCAAAACTCTCGAACACAAACATCAACACTACAGAATGCTGATGAGCTATGGCATATTGTGCAAACCATCATCATGGCTCAGAGAAGATTGTCAAATATTCAGCATGAAACACAAATGAAGCTTATCAGGACAATGGTTGAGGCTAGATACAGAGATACTCAAGCATAAATCAAAGCCATCAAAGACCATTTATTGAAAACCACTGGCACAACCCGGCTCCTGTCTTTCAAGAAGAAATTATAAATGATGCCAAAAAGGGGGAGAAGATACCTTGAGAAAGTTGCAGGCAGATTCAAAAGCTAAACCAAAGCCAACAGTGCAACCACAGCCAGAACAAATCACTGCTGCAAAATCAGATGCCAATTTTGGAAAAGGGATTGATGAGACCCTAAATAAAGAGGCAGAAAAGATTGCTGATGACAAGCAGAAGAGACAAGATACATTAGAAATCAATGCTTCAAACCTGATTAACCAAGCAAAAGCTCAACAAATAGAAAAAAGAAGATATTGGCACTTCATGAAAAAGAAAGTCTGCTACAGAAGCAAGGCAACTAATTTCCACCCCTTCTAAAACCACTGTTGATGCAAATCTTGATGTATCATCTGCTCAATCCAAACCCATATCACCACCAATAACATCAATACCACAAACCAAACCAACAGATGTTGGGACAGATGTTGTGACAGCAGATGCTGGAACAACAGATGTTATTCAATCCACTGCTCTTATCACTTTTCCAACTTCAACTCATCCATTAGCCATTCCACCAAGATTTCCTGAACATCCACCCTCACCAAAAATCAAATTCCTACGCAAAAGAAAGAAAACTTTTGTTGTTAAAGAAGATAATGAATGGATTCCATCACCAATGCCTTTGTCATCACAACTCATTTCCATTCCATTCTCATCACCAACATATTCTGACACTTCACTTCCACCCCCTTATCAACCACCATCATTGATCCAACTTGCTGCTTAGTATCCTCTTGAACTACATGCTATAACAAAAAGAAGTTGAATCTTTTTATGAAATTGAGGATCCAGAGAAAAGAGAATTTCCCTCTCTTGTTGGTTATAGGAAGTCTAAAAGTCTAGATGAGTATTTGAAACTAAAACCAAAACAGGCTAATGTCCTTGCTAAGATAGAGTCAAAAAAGGAAAGATGACAGAACTTACCAAGGCTTTATGCAATTGCAACTGAGCAACGTGAAACAAATTAAAGATTTTGCTAAAGACTTGTGCAAATCAATGTCAGAGAAATCAACAGATGCTGAGCTTGACCCTGAGCTAAGAAATGACTATCTAGAACATATAATGAAGCATAAACCATATAAAGCAACAGGGTCTCAGTTCAAGAACTGTTCTGCAGATGACCTTAAAGAAGAAATTGAGATAATACAGGCTATGCTAAAGGATCCTTTGCATAAGCCAACACCTCCAAGCTAGAAAAGAGACAAATTTGTTAATCAAGACCGTGTACAAGAGATCAGAAGGATGAAAGGAGAATTAGTTGCTGCACAATATGGTACTCCAAGTCAAATTGCAAGATGGTCAGAATCAAAGGTTGTTGAGACCCACAAAAACTTGGAGAAACTCATATTGAAAGATCCAACTGTTCCAAGAAACCCAGCATATCCCATAACCACTACTCCTCAACAGACCCATACCTCTAAAAGAAAGTCTTCAACATCTGCCTTACCCACCATTTCCTTGAATCAAGAAAAAATGAAAAAGGAGATGAAAGAAAAAGATCAAAGAAGGTATGAAGAACAGAGAAAAAAGGGGATCAAGTGTCAAATACTCCACCAAACTGATGCTGCAAGTGACAAGCTTATAGAAACACTGTCAAAGCTTGTCAGCAGACCCATTTCACCGAACTCATCACAAATAAACCTTCACCCAAGAAAGCCATCAGACCCAAAAATTCTAAAATGGAAGTCAAACATAGACACCCATGAATTGACCTTGCTCAGGTCAGATGGCAAAGCTCAAACACTTAAAACGGAGGATGCATATGGCCTGTGTGCCTCAAGATCTTTTGAAACTTGAGCTTGAAAGGGATTTTGAAGACCTGGTCTCCCTAAACTTTGAACTCCAATTCTAAGGTCAAATTAGGGAACTACTGATGAGGAATAAAGATCAAGAATAAAGTTAGTTTTGGCTTCATCTATTCTAGGGGGAGATTGTTAGGATTGAACCATATAAAAGAATAGATGATAGAGAGCCAAAATATCTTCAAACCTTTTATCCACAATACTATTACATCATCTGCTGAAAACCTCTGATGAAGACAAAACTCAAAGATTTGTTAATACTGAAGATCTGCTAGAAAGGTCTGCTGAAGCCAAGCACTGATGAAGAAACACTTTTATGGCAAAGCTCTGCTGAAGACCAACGGTGGATCTCCTTAGCAGTTGTTACCAACAGTCTTTATATTATACTTTATTGTATCAGTGGTTAGCTAGCAGATTTTGTAGTTAGTTATACTTGTTAGATGTCATTTTCACACCGACGTCATCATTATATGCTCAGTGGTTTCGTATGTACTATAAATAGACCAGTGCATGTACTGTTCTATTTGATCACTTCCATTTTTACTTAATCAAACTTCTTTCTTCTAGATTCTGTAGGAACAATAAGTGATCTTAGGGTGACAGGGAGATTGTGAATTACATGCATACATAATAACAATTACAAAAGCATGGTGATGAAAACAATCTCTCAATTATTGTAAATCAAAGTTTATCATTCTACTGCATTTACATCCTTTTATCATCACTCATTATCTTCATTTTACAAACTTTTACAACAATTCAAACTCAGATCCTAACAGAAAGTCTTCCTTTCGTGATGGTCTGCAGATCTGAAGATTTATCGGATCTGATGATAATAGTTATTAGACGTGAATGTTCATCAGGTTTGATGATTTTCAACTAGTTGATGATTGATTTAGAGGGCATCGATGATGGGTTTTTTTAGATGGGAAGGAATAAGGGTTGAAGAGATCATACATACTTTGATTATCAGAGGAGGAACTTCTGAACATGTTTAACTAGTCTTTTGAAGTCTTGATTATCCGAGAATATTATCATAAAATTGTTATGTTTCTAGAAATCTGATGATTCTATCTTTCATTAGACTCAAGAGAAACTGTTGTGTTTTTACTGATTTGTTTTTAAGAGAAAGGGAAATTCCTTTGTTTTAAAATCATTTTATTTTAGAAAAAAAAAATTGATTAGATTTTTATCGGATTATTATTTGATTTATCAGAATCTCATCTCTTTTGTTTTGGACTTGTTTTCTGACGTCTTTCTAATGTTCATTTTTATCATTTATTTGTATCAGATAGTTAAAAATATTCTTAAATGAATTTCTATCGGATATTATCAAATTCTCCTTTTGTTATTTCTTAAATGATTCTCTATCTAACAATACTAAATAAGATTTTATTCCATATTATCAAATTTTCTAATTTTTTAAGAAACATCATGTTTCTCATTCTTTCAATAGTTTGTCTTATCAGATTTTATATTTGCATGTTAAATTATTTCCCCATTAATTATAGATCGTTATATTTTCTTTCAATTCCCCTTTTTCTCTCCATTCTTTCCTTTTGGTCAGAAGACTTATGTTTTAAAAAGTAAAATTCATAACTAAAGCACATATATTACAAACGGGAAGTAAATAAACAAACACAAGGAAAGAAAAAAAATTAAACAAGGGAGTCAGTCCACCCTATAAATGAAAGCAATCAGGTCCCAAAGACCTGTAACGGTCCCTGTGTGTTCATCTACCAATATTAGCTGTCTGAACCTTATATAACCCACGACTAGGTAAAACTAGATTTCACCACCTGCCTTCTCACCCTTCGTCCTTTATAACCCATGTGCCCTAGAGTGTTGTCAATCTCGTCGTGAGTGAACGAGATGACATCTGTGTCATCATTAAGGTGAAGGCTCTCCGGATTGTGTGTTCATTGATGAGAATGAGCTAGTACATCATAACCCCGGCAGTGGTGGTCAACCTACCCTCATTAATGATGATGCAAGCAGTATACTAGAACTCCTGGAGCAAGTCTAGATGCACGGACACAAAGGCTGTTAGTACAAAGCCGAGTGGTCTATGGGGGTAGAAGAGCAATGATGGTTCCACATTTTCCTTATGCAGGGTTGGTATTATCCATCCTGGCCCTGAGGTTGTGGCGTTGGAGGTATGTAAGTGGAAAGTTGTGTTGGTTGATGAAGTCCATTGAAAGAGGTTTTGAGATGTTAGGGTTAGGGTTTTAAAAGCAAAATGTGAGATACTTGCAGGATTTGAAGGTGAAGAGTGAAGGATCCAAATGGTCGTTATTTTTAAGCGGATGAGTATAGCCATAAATGGAGTATACCAAACAACATTTTAGACTTCCATTATTTTCCAAAGAATGATACGGTGTCATAAGAATAAAGAGTTAACAAGATGTTCACTGACCCAACATTTATATCTGGCAGCCAACTCCTTCAGAAAACGTATCATTTAATGTCTAGGTGGCATGATTTTCTCTCATAAAACGAAGTGTCTGCAATGAATGAGATGAGAGAGTAAAAAGAATAAGTGAAAATTAAAGCAAAATTATTTTTTTCTCAGAATATTGCCTAGTGACATCAGTAAAGTTTCAAAACTGTATAAGTATTTATGGGTTTTGATGAAGCGTATTGAGAGAATAAATACAATCTTAAAATGATAAAAGCAAAAGCAAATAATATACAAAAGAAAATAATAATAGAAAATAAGGGTGTATATACACAGACAGTGAACGTGGTGTCCATACATGCATATATAGTTGAAAAGGACAGTTCTGATGAGTCATCAGATTTCTGATGACTTATTAGATTTCTGATAATGTTGAACTGATATATGATGATTTTTAAGACATCAAGTTATCAGATTTTGGTTGTTAATGTTTTCCATCTTCATCTCTCATGTTTACCATGCCCAGTTTGTTAATCAAGTAATTATGTCTTCTTTCATGAAGAGGTTTTGTAAAAATATCAGCAAACTGTTCATTTATTGGAACAAAATACATTTCTATGTCTCTTTTTTCTACATGATCTTTTATGAAGTGATACCTGACATCAATGTGCTTTGTTTTATAATGATGAATTGGATTTGATGTTATTCCTATAACACTTTTTGAGTTACAAGAATTGGTGTCTTTGTTAGCATTACCCCATAATCTCTCAGCTGAGTTTGCATCCATAATACCTGTGAACAATACCACTGCTACATATTCTGCTTTAGCTATAGATGTAGAAATAAAGTTTTGTTTCTTGTTAGCCCAACAAAACAGCTTTTATCCCAACATCATACAAGAACCAGATGTACTTTTTCTATCAAATTGGCAACCAACATGATCTGCATCTGAGTATGCAATTAACTCCAGACTTGTGTTCTTTGGATACCATAATCCAAGATCAGATGTTCCTTTTAGATATTTAAAAAACCTTTTTATTGTGTTTAAATAAGATTCTTTAGGATTGTATTGGTATTTTCCTAGAAGACAAGTTACAAACATTATATCTGGTCTGCTAGCAGTTAGATATAACAATGATCTGATCATAGCTCTGTAGGTTTTACTGTCAATTTTATTATCGTCAGGATCGTAATCTAATTTGTTTCCTTTGGCCATTGGGGTTCTTGAGGATGAGAAATTTTCAAGTGAGTATTTCTTTAAAATAGCTCTGGTTTATTTAGATTGGCTTAAAAAGATACCATCAGAATGTTGTTTAACTTATAGTTCCAAAAAGAAGTTTAACTCACCCATCATGCTCATTTCAAAATGATTGGTCATTAATTTCTCAAACTTTTACAGAAATCTTGGTTGGTTGATCCAAATATGATGTCATCAACATATATTTGGACTAACAATGAGTCCCCTTTGTGATTTTTAAGAAACAATGTTGTGTCAGTTGTACCTTTGGTAAAGCTAGATTTGATTAAGAAATTTGAAAGAGTTTCATACCATGTTCTTGGAGCTCGTTTTAAACCATCCAAGGCCTTACTTAATATATAAACATGTTTTGGAAATTATGGGTCAATAAAGTCTTCTGGTTGTTGGACATACACTTCTTATTCAATTTTACCATTTAGGAATGCAAATTTTACATCTGTCTGATAAACTTTGAAATCTTTTGAGGCAGCATATGCAAGAAACATTCTGACTGCTTCAAGCCTTGCAACATGAGCAAATGTTTCATCATATTCAATTCCTTCCTGATGGTTGTAACCTTTGACTACCAGTCTCACATTATTTCTTGTTATTATGCCATGTTCATTAGATTTGTTTATGAATACCCATTTTTAACCAATAACATATTTGTTTTGTGGTTTGGGTACCAAGTTCCACACTTTACACTTCTTAGATTGGTTAAGAATCCTACATGAATACACTCATGAGTAGTAGTTGATCTTGTTTTTACACATTCTTCTGGATTGCCAATAATATTTGCAATTAAGTGGCTCCTTGTCTATCTTCTGTTGCTGAAAGGATTTATCATATCAGAATTTGGATCTAATGATAAACTTCTTGCTTCCCCTTGATTGATCACTAGTTCTAAGATTGGTTGATCAAAATTTTGATTATTTGATGATTATTCTGAGATTCTAATGCCTCGAAATTTTGTTCCTCACTGCCTACAAGGTTAGTGTCTGATTGAGCACTTGTTAATCCATAATTACACTCCCAATCAAACCCAAGCAATTCTTCATGTAACTTAGAAGATATGAATTGTTTTCTGGATTTTGCTTGGTTGTAGCTTTATGATATTATCATAAATTTATGTTTCTGTTGTATCATCAAATGATACATACAAACTTTGTTTAATAGTTTACTAACTACAAATACTTTATATGCTTTTGATGTAAGAGAGTATCCAAGAAAAAAATCCTTTTTCAGCCTTTCTATTAAACTATTCTAAACTATTAAAATCATTAATATAAAACACATAGCATAAAAAAGTATGTAAGCATTTGATACTAGGTATCCTATGATTAACAATGTGGTAGGGGTATCTTGTGATTAACAATGTGGTAGGGTGTTTTCTAATGTCTCTTGTTAATGATAATTCTGTTTTGTGTGAAACATGCATTTGCTATTGTTTCTGCCCAAAAGTAAGTGTGCAAATTTGCATAAGTAAACATAGCTTTTGTTGCTCCCAATAAGGTTTTGTTTCTTATTTCAACTACCCCATTTTGTTGAGGAGTTTTGGGTGCAGAAAAATCATAAGATATATTTTTATTTAGGAGTGTCCCAAGTTAGAAAATTTTAAACAGTTAAATGCCATTTTAGTCTCTGTGGTTTGGGCCATTTTGCCAGTTTAGTCCAAAGGTTTCATTTTTAACATCTGGATCCAAAAGGGTTTCATCATTGCCATTTTGGTCCAACTGACTTAACTCCATCCATGCTCTTCAGTTAGTCAAGGGGTATTTTTGTCATTTCATGTTGTATATCAGATTTCTTCACCTCATTTACATGTATATATGTGTATATAGGAAAAACAAAACAAATCCAAAATCTGTATTTCAAAACACATACATATACCTTTTCTCTCTACTCCCTCTCTCTAACTCCGCCAGCCACCACCACCCGACCACCATATCCATCACCACCAACCGACCACCTGCCACCATCACTACAACCCAATTAGATCCGTAACTCGCCACCACAACCCGACCAGATCCAAAACCTACCACCACAATATTCGACCACCATCAGCACCACCCTCACAACCTACCCATTGTTGTAACCACCACCAATACATTCGACCACCATTTTGACATCCAATTACCACCATTTCGACAGTCCATTTGTGCATCGAAACCCTAGATCTGGGTCAAATCACCACCAGCGGTGGCAAAGGTCTTTTAAGCCGGAACCCTAGACGCCAACCCTCGGTTCTCTCTCTTTCTCTCTCTCGGTTCTCTCTCTTTCTCTCTCTCGGTGATAATGGTGGGTGACGATCTGCAAGAGATGGGGAGTGGTTGGTGATGTTGGGTGTAACAGGTAGACTAAGGAGAGGTTATGGTTTGGCGTTGTGCAGGTTGGTGAAGGTGGGGAACGGTGGTTGTGGTGGTGAACAGTGGTTGGTGAGGGGCGGAGATGGGTGGTAGTGGTGTGGTTATTGTGTTTTAAAGGGCTGGAGATGGTGGTTGTGGTGGTTTATTGAGGTTGGAGATGGGTGGTTGCTGTGGTGGTTGTTTTTTCAGAGAGGTGGAGATGGGTGGTAGTGGTGTGGTGTGGTGGTGATAATGGTGGGTGACAATCTGCAGAGAGATCGAGAGTGAATTGGTGTGGTTTCGTTTTTGTATGAAGTATTTGGTTTGGGAAGACTTTAGTGTTATTTAATGAAGAGGAAAATATTAAAGGGTTAATTAAAATAGTTTGGGAAATGATAAAAATACCCCTTGACTAACTGAGGAGCATGGATGGGGTTAAGTCAGTTGGACCAAAATGGCAACGATGAAACCTTTTTGGATCGATCCAAATATTAAAAATGAAACCTTTGGACTAAACTGGGAAAATGGCCCAAACTACAAGGACTAAAATGGCATTTAACTCAATTCTAAATTATGTCTCATTATGTGATCTGATCTTTCGTACAGTTAGTTTAAAAGGATTTTCAATTTTCTTGATAAAGTTTATGATCAGACTAGGAGTTTCACTTTTCTGTCTTAAAAATTCAACCCATGTGTACCTTGAGTAATCCTTAACAATAACCAAACAATATTTCTTTCCAGAAAAACTTTCAGTGCTCACAGGTCCACATAGATCCATATGCAAAAGTTTAAGTGTTGTTGAATCAATCTCAGAATTTCAACACACAAATAGTCCACCTTTTTAGTTTTTTCTGTTATTTGTGGACTTAGATGAAAGGCTACTTTCCCGGTGAATTTTGTTTACATGTTTGTTTCCTAAGAGAGTATTTTGATCACTGAGCATGATTTTCATAGTTCTTATTTTTAATAAAATTTCCTTTTATTTTTGTCTTACCTCTAAAGACAGATTTCTTGTTTATTTAGAATTTGAATCAAAACAAGAGGTCAAAAAGTCAGATTTTCTTAACATGCTTCAATCTACATCAGATTCTGATGAAAACTTATCAAAAGTTGTTTTCGAAGCTCTTACAAAATAATTGGGTTATGAGATTTTGTTTTTAGATACCCTAATCCTTGACATTTTTTTTTGGTGTTGTTTCAAGGTAATCAATGAAGTCTCTTGCTTGCTGAAAGCCTTTTATGTTTATTTCATTTTTATGAAGTCTCTTGTACAACGTTTTACTTTCTTTTTTCATAAAAAGGTATTTTTGTATCTTTTGTTAGACTTTGATTTTCAAGAAGTTGGCTTTTGCTTTGTTTTCTTTTAATTCTGCTTGTAGATCATCATATCTTTTTTATTCTGCCAAGTGTTTTGCTTGCAGAATTTCAAATCTTTTCTTAATTTACTGATCTGATTTTCTAAATCATGATTACTAAGACTTACCTTCCTTTCTGATGATTCTGGTTTTGTTTTAGCAGTTTCGGCCATTAAAAAAAGTTAGTCATTTCTTCTTCATCTAATGAATCGTCAGAAATCCAAGCATCAATGCCTACTATTAGACTCAGTTGTTGTTTCTTCTTTGCTTCTTCCATTTTTTCTCATGATAAGAAACATCTTTTCGTTTCTTATTTTTGCATTATGATGTATAACGTCCCTTTTGTATGCATCGATAGCAAATTACTTCTGACTTGTTTTCTGATATTATGTCCTTGGATCTTCTTCCATCTTACCTTTATCACTTCTTTAACTCTTAGATTTGCCTCCTTTTAACCTTTGCCCAAAGGTTTTTGTGAGCAATGCTATAGCTTCAACAAATGCAACAAAATCTAATGGTGTATCATATGATTCAACATATACTAATGATGCATACATAGGTTGTGAAGGTTGAGGATTAGAAATTCTTGTTCTTTGAGTATTGGAGATGAGAGCCATTGGTCCTCCTCTTTGGGCTGAATTCTCATATATTTCTTCCTCTCTAGGTACTAAAATATTGTATAGATCATCAAGGTTCAAGTTTCCTAATTCTAAATTGGATACTAGGGTCATGGTTAATGTTTTCCACTCCTTTGGTAAAGCGCCTAAAAGTTTTACATTTTATTTATCGTTTGATTTTTCAATCCCAAATTTCTCTAGTTCATTCATAATTTGAGTAAATCTGTTGTAAGTTTCTGAAAGAGTGTCACTTGGTAGACTTTTAAAATGCTCATATGAGAAAACATAATTTGTTCTTTTGTTTCTTCTCATTCTCTCTCCTCCTGCACAACGATTTTCCAACTGATCCCATATTTCTTTTGCTAATGCACATACATCCACATAGGAAAAGATGTTACGTGGAAGTGCCATAATCAAAAGTGATTTGGCTCTTTCATCAGTTTCCACCAATCTTCTGACATCATCACTCCAATATTGCTCTATTTTTTGAACCCATGATGCAGGGATTGCTAGATACTCATCAGTCACAGGAACTACTTTTACTTCAAGAAGTGGTATATGTGGACCTCTTTCAATGGACTATAACAGAGTTCGATCATGTTCATTAAGGAAATTGGTCATCCTCGTTCTCCATTGGGGGTACTCCTCTCTAGCTAGAGTAGGAGGCTTAAACATAGACCCAATATTAAAGGCACTATTCTATGATTGAAAGTTTTCCGTTTTGAGTTAAGGCTTTAGACTTTTGAAAATAGAGTATACACATAAATGTATACTTGAGCAGTTGATCGTTTGAAAGTGTTTTATTCAATATGCTCTGATACCACTTATTGATTCCAGATGAACGTTTTTTTAACCAAAATGGAAATTGATTTCAACAAAGATGGAAAATAATGTGCGGGATTAGAAATCGAACTTTCAAGAAACCAAAGTACAAAATTTCAAGTTTATATCACTTTGAAAAGATTATAAGGTGATTGTGAAATTACTACCTATTACAAACGAATACTCAAAGAGTTCTGTATGAGTGAATCATGAAAAGGTAGGGAGTGTGTAGGATGTATTTAATGCAAAGCACAGCTCATTTACTCTTCGTTGATTCTATCATCTATTTATAAAGAATCTTTGATATGAATAAACAATAGTTAACCTGTGAAAGCAAGTTTTTGGCATATTCATTGAATTCGTCACTTCCACTAGCTGTCTTGGGATATGCACATACCTTATCAGGTATGGCAAGTGGGGTCATCGGAAATCTGATAACTCCTTATCAGATTTATGATAAACTGACCATCAGATTTATGATGAGTTGATCATCATTTTGATGCATAGATCTGATCGGATTGGATGATAATCATCAAGTTATCATCAGATTGATCAGATGCTTCTGATCCAATCTTCTTCTTTGTTTGTAGAAGATTGTTCGATCTTTTCTTCTCTAAGTTTGACATGTTGACTTTTTCTTCATCAGATCTGATCAGATTCCTCATCATTTTTTTCAACACTTTCAAGATTAAATAATAAGTTCTAACATTCATTATAAAAGAAATGTATTTGGGACTGCTATTCAGTCGCCAAGAAGTTTCCTTCCCAAATATTATATTCCCTAGACATATTTGTGACTAAAGTATAGTCTCAAATAAGCTGTCAAAATATTAGCGTCTGAGAATGAGTCACCAACATTAGTCGCTTAATAATCAGTTGCAATTATTTTTGGTGACACGTTTTGGGGATCTCAGATGTGGTGGGTTTTGGGGAATGGTGATGCTGAGCATGGTGAGTAGACGGCAAGATGGAGGCGGAGATGGTGGTGATGATGAGGTTATATGTATCTTAATATATATTTAGTAAACTATTATATCTATTTTCTTAATGTTAAGGGTATTTTGGTTTTATAAAAATATAACCGAAAAAAATCAAGTAAAAAATTTGAAAATTGAACTTAAATAGTTAAAAACCATAAAACATGAGTTAAATAGTAATTTACTCCAAATTATATAATCATAGGTAAACCAATCACTCTAATTATAATAGTAACAATAAAAATTGTAAGATAACTATATTATTATTTTTTATATTCCTTAACCCTAAAAAAGGTATATTTTTAGGTCAAGAAATTAAATATGAAATAATAAGAAAATATAATCATCGTATACCTTTATTTTGATAAAATTTGTCCATATGTGCTAAGTCTAATCAATTATTTTGTAACGAATGTTACAATAGATTATATAGAATGCAAGGAAAGCATGTAAGCAGGAATGAAAGCCAATAATTGCTTAATAAAACGGGTAGGTAGGTACTCTCCTTACATAATTTATTGCTCATAGTTTTTTTTTCTCCACATGCACATATGTAAAGTCTTTGCAAGTCAAGAATCTAGAATAAGAAACAGTTTCACCATATACAAACAGCTGTTTATCTTCATCTATATATAACCTTACCAATAACCTTCTTCCCTCAACTTAACCAATACATTCAGAATATCATCACATACTTCTTTTTGTCGTTAGATTCTGAAGAAACAAGTTATAGGGTGAAAAACACAAACAATAAGTCCACAGAGAAATTGGAGATGTCGATGAAGAAGACGATCAAAGGGACAGTTGTTTTGATGAAGAAAAATGTCCTTGATGTCAAAGATTTTGGTGCATCGTTTCTTGATTGGGTTTATGAAACCATCCTCCACAAACGCGTGTCGATCCAACTTATAAGTTCAACTCATTGTGATCCATGTATGTATCTTAATCTTGTTCTCCATATGTCATAGTAGCGTTCATTTCAGAATTAATAATATATTGAGAACAACAATAACCTTTATTATACACTTGTACATATTGTTGACAACCGTTACCATATATATTATTGGTTTTGAAATGCACACGTCCCTTTTTAGTAGATTATCATACCTGTGTTCATTGTGGTAATTTGTTTATACCTTTTCAGCAAATAAGTCAAAAGGGAAGATTGGAAAAGCAGCGTTTATCCAAGATTGGACGACAAAGAAGACCACGGTGGCAGCCGAAGAAGAATCTTTCTCGGTGACATTTGACTGGGATGACTCTATGGGAGTTCCGGGTGCTTTCTTGATAAAGAACCACCACCGCCGTCAGTTTTACCTTAAGACTGTCGAGTTGGAACATGTTCCGGGTCATGATGGGACTATCCATTACGTTTGCAATTCATGGGTTTACCCGGCCCATCGTTACAGCTACGACCGTATCTTCTTCCCTAACCAGGTAAACTCTTCTTTATTTTACTATAGAATACATGTCGTGCTTTTTATTCTAATATTCCCCTTTAGTTGATGAGTCTTTCAATTTATATAAAACCAAGTTTAAGCATTGAAGTATAAAAGATGCATAAATACTATAAAACACTAATATTGTGCTAATTGTTAATTGCGTGCTAGATAATATAATACTTACGTATGCAATGTGATTTTAGTTTTGATCTTTGTAGTAGTTATTTGAAAATGTCACACATCAATGACCAATATATATTTAGAGTTTATTTTCTTGTGTTTTTTTATTTATAGATTTATATGGAGAAGTTTGATGGTGAACAGGCAACAAACTGTGTCTCTAATTCTTTTTGAATAGCAAAACTAAGTATTTTAAAAACTACGTAGATCGATGATCATAAAATTACCATACATGACCCTTTGAACTCGACTAATTAGGTCCATAACCTTTCGTGCCATTATAAAAAATAATTGCCGTAAGGCAGTCGCATAACCAAGTGGTTAACACAAATTACTTGTAAAGCAAAGACCAATTAACTTATTTACACATTAACACTTACGCGGCAATTAGAGAAAGATAAAAATAAAAAGTTGTCTACATAGCGCTTGCGGTAAAAAATAATATTGCCAATGTGCTATAGCTTAATTGGCATTGAAAGAGGAGTGAAGATTTGAGTTTGAGGCCAGAGATCTGAAGTTTAAATCTGACCTCAACAAGGTTTTACTATAGTTGGCCATCGGACGGCGGGTTTTTCCTGTAACTGGAGATGGTGGGCTTGGGTTGCGGACGTATGGTGTCGCCTTTTGTCATTGGGTTACCCAGGTAACTGGGCTTTTATCTCGTTGACCGTTCAAAAATAAGAACACATTAACACTTATTATACGGTAATTAATCTTTCTTTTAATAAATCAAATCTGATTATACGCTTTTATTACTTGTTACAAATATGCAATATTTTACAAGGCCAGTTGTACCGGTTGAATCACCCGGTATCTCCGGTTGAATTGTCCGATGCACCTGGTTAAACAGTTTCTATGCCAAATTTGATACGGTATAAAAAACCGAATTTTAAGACATTGATATTTTACATTCATCTTCTATAATAGCTGTTAAAAAACTCGAGTTTCCGTCGTGGCCAGACTTTCTTGTCTGAAAACTATTGGTGCCCAGATTACTAATTTTTAAATATTGTCTGAAAACATTTAATGCCCAAATTACTAATTTTTAAATATTGCTTGGAATTATATTATATTATATTATATTATCCACATGATCACATCCATGCTACACAATTTGATTTTGTGATTATAAACATGTCACGCTTTTTATACTAAGTTATTGTCGTATAATTAACGAGTCAGTTAATACAAAATCAATAATAAAATAATGTGTAAAACATGTAAACACACCCATGCAACACTATTGGATTTTGTGATTATACCACAAAAAATATATCATCTTTTTTATATTAATACCACGGTTCTAAAAGTCACGCCTAGTCTTCAATTAGTCTCTAGTCGGAGGTTCACCAAGTAATTATTCATCTAATCGGCAAATTAATCATTGGGCGTTTAACACTGCTCAAATCTAGTTCTAATAAGCCAATCAGTGGTCAAATCTAGTTCAAATCAGCCAATAAATGGTAGTCTAACGATTCTGGCTAAAAGCTATAAATTCCGGCAATTTTTTTATCAATTTCAAAATATAATAGTCAAAGAAACTGTAAACAATAAAAACATGTCTACTTAAAAAACTACATATAAAAATATGCGTATATACATATAAAACTGAAAATAAAATATAAAATCCCAATACAATTTATCCTGATTAATCGCTTGTCAATACCACACCAACCGACTAGCGCCTATCGATTCTTACAAAACTAACTAATACTACCAAGTAATTAATATAGAACCAATATTAATTATATAATGTAAAAGAAAAACATAAACACATAACAAACACGTCTTAGATAATATAAAAATGTAATATATTTTTTTGATGTTTTAATTACTTTTTGTGAACACACAACATATTCAGAAGATTTTCTTTTCTCGTACTTGATCTGAAAATGCTATCGTATTTGTGACTGGTTTTTTTTTTCTTCTTGATTTTTGAAGTTCCTTTTATTTTTCAAAGGAAAAGAAAGGTTTGTTCAAATTATGGGCACTTGTGAGTCACATAACCGAGTTGCTAACAAGTTTTATTTTGAGTTAATTATTGTTTTTGTCCCTGTGGTTTGTTAAAAATCACTATTTTAGTCCATTAGTTTAAAAATTGTGATTTCAGTCCCTGTGGTTTCACTTTGTAACCATTTCAGTCCACCTCGTAACCATTTCAGTCCATGTACTTACAAAATAAATGGATTGAAGTGGTTACGAAAGTGAAACCGCAGGGACTGAAATGGTTACGAAAGTGAAACTACAGGGACTGAAATCGCAATTTTTAAAGTAATGGACTGAAATAGTGATTTTTGACAAACCACAGGGACGAAAATAGTAATTAACACTTTATTTTTAAAGTAAGAGTTAATTACTGTTTTCGTCCCTGTGGTTTGTCAAAATCACTATTGTCCATTAGTTTAAAAATTATGATTTCAGTCCCTGTGGTTTCACTTTCGTAACCATTTCAGTCCACCTCGCAACCATTTCAGTCCCTGTACTTACAGAATAAATGGATTGAAGTGGTTACGAAAGTGAAACCACAGGGACTAAAATGGTTACGAAGTGAAACCACAGGGACTGAAATCGTAATTTTTAAACTAATGCACTGAAATAGTAATTTTTAACAAACCACAGAAAAAAAAACAAAACAGTAATTAACTCTTAAAGTAAAGACTAGTTAACGTGTCAGTGTATAACCACAAAGAAATTGACATATGCCAGTTGTTGGAAAACCAAAACCAGTCAAGCAAAAGCTATTAGAAAAGATATTTCTTGATAATTTATAAATGTAAAAATAATGACTCCACACTTGATGTCGTTATTCACGTTTTGAACCTCAATAAGTGAGCATTGAAGAAGACAGGGTGGGTATCTTGTTTGTTTTTTTTTTCTTTTTTTCTACCAAAACAAGTATAAATTTTACAATTTCACTTCTCTATTATTATATAATAGTGTTTTTAATATCTGAATTTTAAAAATAATCTAGTTTCATATTATCAAAAAAACAAATTAGTAAAGAGTAAAATATATTGTTTTGTTATCTATTTTAAACTAAAATTTAATTACACCATTAGTTCACGTGGTTTATGTAAAGTAACAAATATATGTACTAATAATTTAAAGTCACACTCTAAGGTTCTAACATTTCATTTTGTAACAAGCTAGGGTATTAAGCCTAACAAATGTTAGTTTTTCTATTAGGTTCAAGGGTATCTCAGTCATTTCTCATCTAAATGACTAATTATGTAACCTTATAGTTAATGACGGACTGGTTTTGTAATTTACTAAATAAAATAAATATTTTTTATATTGTTATTTAACTTTTATACATACACATACATATTATATTATGTATGTGTATAGACTAGCAGAATGCCTGCGCGATGCGGCCGGAGTGACACATCGCATTACGATACTCATTTTTTGGTAGCTTTCTTATTCATATAATATTTATTGTAGCATTATTGTGAAATATATACATAAAAAACGAAGTAATCAGGTAATCCATTTCATTATGTTATGCGTCGTTCGATCGGTTCGGTTATTATCCTCAATCGAAGCCGAAACCAAAGTCATTAGTTAGTCTTTTTTATTAACCAATCAGTTTTCCGTTAATCACTTCGATTTATTCGATTAGATTGACGGTTTTTGGTTTGGTTAACTTGATTTCAGTTAGTAGCAAAAAACTAAACTTGCCTTAAAACTTTTGCTTAGAAATATATAAAATTGAGGTATAAATACATGAAATGAAAGTATAGATATATTGAATGGAGAATAAAATATGAAGTATATAAACTGGAGGTATAAAAGCTAGAAATATACGAAAATATGAATGATTCGGTTCGGTTCAGCTAAATTTGGCTAAACGAGAGTACACAAAAAATGATAAACGGTTTTTTATTAATTCGATTTTCAGTTAATACAAATTTTGGTTGATTTCAGTTCGGTTTCGTTTGTTATTGGTTTGGTTTAGGTGAACGATTTAGTTATTGCTCACCGATAACCGATTTTGGTTAATAACCAATAAGTGCGCGCACGATGCGGCGGGAAACACAGACTTTGCCATAGTGTGCATTGTTCGGTTGGTTAGATTATTATACTCAACTGAAATCGAGGCCATTGATTAGCCTATTTTATTAACCAATCCGTTTTTAGTTAATCGGTTTGGATTATTCAGTTAGATTGACGGTTTTTGGTTTGGTTCATTTAATTTTGGTTAACAGTCAACCAAACTTAGGTTAAAACTTCTTATTAAAAATACATGAAATGGATGTATAGATACATGAAATTGATGCATAAATACATAAAATGGGGGTATACATAAGAAATACATGAGCTGAAGGCAGAAAAACTAGAAA
This sequence comes from Scalesia atractyloides, assembly GCA_947069175.1. NCBI lineage: Eukaryota > Viridiplantae > Streptophyta > Magnoliopsida > Asterales > Asteraceae > Scalesia > Scalesia atractyloides. Next base: position 40,385,743 of record CAMTDV010000017.1, on the reverse strand, counting down.
TATATGAAAATAAGAACGGTTTGCTTCAGTTAATTCGGTTAAATGAGGTTACAAAAAATCGATAACCGTTTTGGTTAATTGGGGTTTTAGTTAATCAAGGTTTCATTTAATTCAATTTTTAGTTGTTTTGATTCAGTTCCGGTTAACGATTCAGTTATTACTCACTCTTAGACACTGTTAATCACGTAACATATCAATATTTTGAATTATAGCAATACTATATCTAAATTAAAGAGAATAAAATACTCGTTTATATGGCTTAATGTAAAAAATCATGTGGGGGTTAGTTTTTTATAAGGGTTTAAATGTAACTACTAACTAGTTATCTATAATTTTGTTAGGTGAGAGATTAAGATGTAATCTATAAGTACGTTGGCTTTAATCACTTGTACACTAATGTATCGTCTACTCGTACGATTTAATCCACACGTCAATACCAATAAGGACAACTATCGAAACGTCGACAAAAATGAGTAGGTCGTAACAGTACTTTTGATTTTTTTGAAACATTATCGTTTATATTATACATCAAGAATACGTAAAAGAACTATAAGTTTGACGTGGAGAGAAAAAAGTGTAACTGATTACCCATAATTATGTTAAAACTCAGGGATTTAAGTATAATAAGATGAAATGTTAAAATATAATTATTATTTAAAAAAAAACAGTTAACCCTCATTTTAAGGTGTATTTATAAATTAAGAGGAAAAGTTTTTATTTTTTTGGTATCATAAAATGCCTCTCACTCATGCATTATAATATAATATAGATAGAGATAATCCAGCAAAGATGGTTCAACGACATCGCAGCAAGCCGCCCCACCGCCACAACATCGTTGTACACACCGGAACTCATCAAATAATATTAGACCCACTTCTTCTTGAGCCAATGGTTGGATCCCAACCTCTAAAGATCCGACACACACACACTATTTTGGGTTATAACCGAGATTTTTACTGTAAAACGAGTGAATCCGGGTCAGATTCAATCTTAATTTTGGGTCCGTAACGTCGGTCCAGTTGAGTGCTTATGAACAATCTTAATTTTGGCCGACTAGTTTTATGTGGTCAAAGGTCGAACCGAGTAACCAGATTTGGCGATTGGATTGGTAAACTAAGTTGATAAACCATAAACGATGTGCAGGTTAAGAACTTTATCGTGTGTTATAATAAACTTTATTATAAAATATGAAAAAAAAAGCTGCTTTTACTTTTACTTTTATATTTTAAACATAAATTTGGTTACCCAAAATTCCCACACATGCAAAGAAACAAACCACTCGTTGTCAATTCTATTTGAGCGAAGTTTGTTAATAATGGGTGGCATAAAGCTTTTAAGAGCTTTTAGTTTTAAGCTTTTAAGAAAAAAACCATACTCAATAAAAAACCTTTTTGGTTAAAGAAGCTTGAAGCTTTTAGGTTAGGAACTTGAAGCTTTTCGTTAAACGCTCCTACTTGTAGCGTTTAGAAGAAACTACAAGCTTTTAGGAAAAAAATGATTAACTAAACCTCTAAAGATAATAAACTTTTTAATGTGCCAATTTTTTAATGTCCATTTTGGTTATTTTATATATTTTATTAAAAGCTCCAGCTAATCTGGCAAACACCTAAATATTCTAAAAAGCTACAGCTAACAGCTTACAGCCACCAGCCATTTTTACCAAACATACTAAAAGTTTTCTATAGTTCAAAAGTAAATATTTTTTGAATGGCTCTCAAATAAATATATAATTACTTTTTTCTTCTTTCCTACATACTCACAATAAAAGATTATGAGTCTCTAAATATAAATATTGAACTTTATTTATTTAACTTTTTCTATTTTATAGAGATTTTAATTTAATGTAAGGGTGAACGGGGCACATACGGCAAAGAGGGCGGTGAAATCCTTCACCGAGCAGGGAACACCGTTGCCGCTCCTCTTTGCCGTGCGGGGTGAGTGAAAATTGGGGAGGAGTCACCGATGAAGAATGAGGAGAGGAGGGTCTATTTATTCTCACCAATCACACATTTCTCTCTTTTTTAAAGAAAAAATTGTTTCCCACTCACATAGAGGGGAGCACCCTTTATGATTAAGTGCTTAAGGGGAGTTGAAATAGACGAATTTGATTGGCTCCGATTAGAGTTTACCATTCACCTAGATGGGAGCAACCCTCCATAAGTTTAGCATCTGGAGGTTCTAGAGAGAAGTTTGGTTATAATATGACTAATTCGGTAGAATGTTGTTAAGAAATGAGTAGAAACAGAATCAGCAGAATCATTTGTTCACTCATACCGAAAGAGTATACATCTTGTCAGGCTTGTGAAATCCTGGAGAAATTTCGCCAGCGTTTCCCTCACTGAGAATTTCAAAACTTACAAACTTTAAACACACAACACATATATATAGACACGTTTTACCTTCGTGTAAAGATAGGAAACGATCTTCGTGCGAAGGTAGCTTACCCTAATTATATAATATAAAATATAATATGTATAAGTATAAAATGTATAAGTATCAAAGCTCCAATGTGAATGCTCTTAGGGACGGTGTTTAGGAGAAGCGACTAAAAGTATTTACATTTATTCTATAATTACACTAAAAATAACTATATTTTGTCTCTTCTTTCAGCTAAATAATATTTTTTTATATTTTTATTATTATTTCTTTTCTCACCTCCACTCACAATCCATTTCAAAATATATTAAAAAGTTATAGAATGTGAAAAATGTCCCCTAAAATATACAGATGAAATATTTTTTCTCTCTCCTCCCCTCACAAGCACTTACAACCACTTTTTATAATATAAATATTACTCTCGCAGAAAATTGATTGACATGATGTGAATGCTCCAAGCCGCATCACCCTCTACATCTCCCTCCATAACCCACACCTAGCAGCCTAATTATAATTAGTAGAGTATCAATAAACTTCTAAGACTACACTGAGCGAGTCTTGAAGGGGGCGTGGTATGCCCCTTCAAGCCCCGAACGCTGCCCCGTGGGTGGGCTTGAAGGTAGCATGTGGCATGAGGCTTAAAGGAGTCCACTGGTATTGGGGACAAAAATGGGAAGAGTTGGCGGGATTTGATTGGTGGGTTGTAGTTGGAGGGTGTTGATTGGTAGGTTATTTAATTTTTTTTTAAGAAAAAGAATTAAAAATGATGGGGTCTTCCATGCCCACAACCACACCGTGGTTTTTGGGACTTGGAGAGCAAAGCCTCTTCTGCTGACATGGGAGCCACATATCGCTTCATGCCTCCCTTCAAGCTTCTTCCATTCTGAGATGTCTAAACAAATTTATGCGTCTAAGTATGTGTCTGGAAATTGCAACTTGGCATCACTCGATTGTTCATTGGTAAGGCTCTTTGGAACGATACAACAACATCAACAACCATGCCCAGTGAATCCCACCAATAGCTTATTGGTTGGGTCTGGGGAGGGTAGGAAGTAAACAAACCTTACCTCTATCCATATGGATAGAGAAGTTGCTTCCAAAAAGACTACTGGCTCGAGACCAAACTGCATGCAAACAATCTGAACTAGACATATAACAATATTAATCTTTCGGTCACAAAATATATGGTAACAGAGTACCATAGTATAATAAAAACATATATATAACACCCTAGAGCAACAGATACATACACACATGATAAGAAGCACAATGTAAAGTCCACCTAAAAAAGTAGGAAATATTAACCCTTAAACCAAAATGCTCAAGCGAATACACACATACACACACCCACTTCAGTACCCTCTCCTAAAAATCCTTAACCTTAATCTTACATCTTCATAAACTTCTATTATGGACCATGTCCTCACAAAGGTGCAACTCTAGCAAATCTTGCCTAATCCTCTCATCCCAAGTTAATTTGGGACTTCATCTACTCCCCCTACCTTCCACACACAGGGCGTGCACTACTCTAACTGGTGCCGTCGTCGGCCTCCTCTTCAGATGCCCAAACCATATCAATCTCACCTCCTTAATCTTACTAGATATACTAGGCACCCTAGCCTTTCCCTTATAACCTCATTTCTCATACGATCTAACTTTCTGTGCCCACACATCCACCGCAACATACTCATCTCTGCTACCTTTATCTTGCGCGCCTGCATCTTTTTAATAGCCCAACAATCTGTAACATACAACATAGCAGGTCTAACTGCAACTCTAAAGAATTTTTCATTTAATTTAGTTGGGAAACCTCCTATCACACAATACCCCCTAGTGGCTGCTCTCCACTTACACCAGCCAAACTTGAATATGGTAAGCAACGTCACTATCTATCTCCCAACCTTATTAGAACGATATATGGGTTTAATAAGTGGAATAATAATTTTATCAGTTTGCATAATCAAAATGCGTGAAAAGCATCTAAAAGTTTAAACATCTATATCTATATATTTAATATAAAAGATAAAACTAGTCATTGAGTTTAAAATTATAAATATATACTTTAATAATATCATTTTACGTATGTTTGTACTTAGTGGCGAACCTTGACCCGAATAATGGGGGGGGGGGGGGGTCGAAAACGTATATAACCAAAAATTTCTATAGAACCGGGGAGTCGAAAACGTATATACCCAAAAATTTCTATACGAAAATTATATATACAACACTACTGAACGAAAATTATCCTTCGCCCTGTTTGTACTACACATGAAATTTGAAAGTGTTCTTCTATAATTGAAGAAAATGATTAAAGAAACTTGTATTGTTTTACTTTTGCTTAGCTTTCACCTTTCACTTCCTCTTCTTCTTTGTCTTCCGCTTAGGCTTACTCATTCCTAAGTTTAACCTTTTTGTATATGAATTTTTACGATTATAATAACATGAAAATAATATTACATTTGGACAATCAACTTCTTATATTGTGCAATATGGTGTTTTATAGTATTATTATACATGCTATACAACTTAACTGATCGTAGAAAAAAAAATATTCCACGTGCATTATTTCTATTTTTTTTTTTGTAATAAAGACAGAAACACGTGTAGGAGTTAATTTACGTTATCCTAAATTCATATTTTTTAAATCCTATTTAGTTGTCTATGACTTTACATTTATAAAAATATTCACTTCATCTCAGTTATCATATTATTATTAAATCTGACCAGAATCAATATCAAATATGAGTAAATCTCAGAGTAATATTTTATATTTAAAGTAAAACGAATGTTGCCTCCAAGCTAACATGACGTTCACGTGCGAATGCTCTTTTTAACCTTTTTTTGTGCTTTTGATATTTTACATATTTGTCCAAGTGAATTAATGTTTTCTTTAATCATTGTCTGTTAATTCGTTTTAACATAATTACTGTATTAATTAAAATGATTAGGAAAATCAACTTTCACATGTTTGGAATTCAACATATGTATCTATCCAAACCGCTGACCTCCCATCGCTCGCTCGACGCTCGTTCATAAATTGCTCGAAAAATACTTGTTGATTTGAGGTTATGTGGTAAACGAGTCGTTCTGCTCGGTTTGGTTTGTAAACTAGCCAAACATGAGAAAAGGTCCGCATGACTCGGTTAGGCTCGAATTATTATTTTTAATTAGTATACATATACATATAAACAAGTATATATACATATATACACACACCTATATTTACACACATACAAATATACATAAATATAAATTAAATTTGTTCTACTATATACGAATTACAACTATATCTCTACGTACTAACCCAATCATGCCAATAAAAAAAATTAACAACAAATCTAAAAGTTAAACCCTAAACTGTTAAACGACAGTCTGCTCATGGCATCAATGTCTCGTGACGTTACCCTAAGTCGATCGTCTCCTGCTCTCAACGTCATTGTTCGTGCAATATGATTATCGCCTCATCGGCCACTACATTATTATTCATAAAAATATTATACCATTAAATGTGCCAGTTTTTAAAAACATAAAAGCTTAGACCCAACATTGTTACTATCTCTCTCCGCAAATTTAAATAGGCCGACAGAGTTGTGAAATCGCTAGAAGTTTGCTCGGCGCTCCTTCAGAATATTCGCTGCTCGGATAGTGCATATTTGATTTGAGGTTCGGTTTTACATGAGCCGCTCCGCCCGATTCAGTTTGTAAACGAACCAAGCACGAGCAAAGATTCGCTCGGCTCATGAACAACCCTAGTTACAAAGAAGATGGCATAACAATATAATAGTAATAGTCCCTAATATGATAATATCCTGAAAACTGAAAATGGAATTAACCAAAATTTGAGAATTAACTGAAAAATGGAAATCGAATTAACCAAAAACCGGTTATTATTAACCAAAATAGTAATAGTCCCTAATTTGTGCACATCTATAGGTGGGTACGCCCTTGTTTAAGCTTGTTACTTATCATATCATTAAGGAATTTATTGTATGGTGTTATGGTGTCTCTTTTTTATTCTAGAGGTGAACGGGTCAAATCATGTAATATGCAAGTATTGGAAGTTAAAAGAGTGTGTGTATGCAAACGACGATTTGAAAACTCTCTTAAGTTGAAGAAGCCCGTGAAAAGCCCTATCTAACAAACCATTTTTTATAAAAAAAACAAATATTCAAGCATGTAATATATATATTTTCAAGCGTTTTGCGTAATAACCCAAAAAGAGCCAAGTTGTTTAAAAAAATGTATAGGTAACAGGTGTGTAACATCATTTTTTTTTCTTCTAAAGAGCAGGTGACAATGCAGCTGTCTTTTGCAATATAATTAAGTTTTAAAAGTGGTGTTTTAATATATAATAACATATTTTTAGTCATAAGAAAATGTAAGAACTTTATTTCATAGTGTAGTCCATTTTTAAATTACAAATTTTATTTATTTAATCATATCAATGGTACATACATTACTAAACAAAGGAGTATCATCGACACATACAATATTCGTCGTTGATTACCAGACAGAATTCCAGCGGACAGCGGGACAGGGATGTGACCGTCGATGGAACTCCTTCGGTTTTAGCACGATATTATATTGTTTGTTTTAATATTAGAAAGAATAAAAAGAGAGATTTGATGATTTGGATGTTATTGCAGGCTTATTTACCTTCTTCCACACCTGAACCATTACTTCACTACAGAAAACAAGAGCTCGCCAACCTTAGAGGAACCGGGTCAGGAATGCTCAAGGAATGGGACCGGGTTTATGACTATGAATACTATAACGATTTGGGTGCACCTGATAGGGGAACTAAATATGCCCGACCCGTTCTTGGCGGGTCTCAGGAATTTCCGTATCCACGAAGTGGAAGAACGGGTCGTGACCCAACTAAAAAAGATCCAAAAAGTGAAAAGAGATTGTGTCTTTTAAATTTGAACAATTATGTGCCTAGAGATGAACGGTTCGGTCATATCAAGTTCTCAGATTTCTCTGCATATGCAGTCAAATCTATAGGCCAAGTGATTCGAGCGGAAGTTATGGTCATATTTGATAAAACTCCAAATGAGTTTGATTCATTTCGTGATGTAATGAAGCTTTATGGTGATGTACCCAAAAACGCGGAGAAAAAGATAAGAAAAAATATAAATTTGGAACTTCTTGGAGAACTCTTGCGTAATGATGGTGAGAGGCTTTTTAAATTCCCCAAACCCGATGTTATTAAAGGTAATATAGTTGTTATTAACCGAGTTTATTATCTACTATAGTTGTTATTATTTGTTTGTTACTATTTTATATATAGTTTAATTACTAGAATGGTTATTAACGTTAGCTTCATCTTTGTTCTTTACATTCTAATATGTCAGTGATCAATACATAAAAAAGTCTTATTCTAGAATATAAGATTTTTGTTCGTTTCAACTATTTCAACTTGTGTCTATGCTCTAGAGTAACTCATCGCCAAGTCATCTATCAGTCACTAAACTAAACAACTAATGATGATTTTGCAGATAACGAGTCTGCTTGGCGTAAAGACGAAGAATTTGGAAGAGAAATGGTCGCCGGAGTAAACCCTGTGGTCATTCGTCGACTTGAGGTACAATTGAAGTCTTTGGATAACATGCTTTGAGTTCTTGGATTCTTCAACAAATCAATGCTTTAAACTCTTTTTTTTCTTGTCCACCAGGAGTTCCCACCAGCTAGCAAGCTCGATCCAAACGTATATGGCGATCAAACAAGCTCGATGACTGAGGAACATCTCAAACCAAACATGAACGGTTTAACAGTAGAAGTATGAATGAAATCCAACCATGAGTTTTTCTAACCTAATAGTAATTAAAACATCACATGGTTAATTTACTTGTATAGTTTACTAGTGTCCCTTGTGTTTATATTTAATCGTGTCAAAAACCTGGTAAAATAGTTCAATTTTATTACTACTAGAAAATTTCGCAATTGTGACCGAAAACACAGTCACAAATTTAGCGACTGATTTGCGATTCATGACAGTCTCAAAATTAGCGACTTATCAAGATTCAGTCGTAATGACCAAGTTTTCTAATAGTAACTGACTGCGACAAGAGAGAAAGAGTAAATATTGCCTAGTGAATTATTCAATTAATCAACATAAGTTTAGTGACATTCATAGCAAAAATTAAGAAAGTAATAATAAAATGAAAGATAAAAAACAGGAGTTAAATGTAGAAAACTATTGCAGTTACTAACACAACCTTATGTGTTAATTTATAGAGGCTTTGAAAACAAATAAGTTGTTCATCTTGGATCATCATGATGCATTAATGCCATATCTAAAAAAGATCAACAAAACAAAATCATCGAGAATCTATGCAACCCGAACAGTCCTCTTGCTTAAAGATGATGGCACACTGAAACCGCTTGCGATTGAGTTTAAGCTTACCAGATAAAGACAGCAAGGTTTACACCCCTTCTGAAGATGGTGTTGAAGGCAGTATATGGCAGTTGGCCAAGGCTTATGCAGCGGTCAATGATTCCGGATATCATCAACTTATTAGCCACTGGTACATGAAATATTTTACTTGATTTAGATAACATATTTCATGACTATCTGTTAAGTATTCTAACTTATTTTGGTTGTGTAGGTTGAACACACATGCGGTAATAGAACCATTTATAGTCGCTACTAATCGACAGTTAAGCGTACTTCATCCGATTTACAAGCTCCTACACCCACATTTTCGTGATACCATGAATATCAACGCATTAGCTCGACATATACTCATCAACGCCGGTGGTGTACTTGAAAGGACCGTATTTCCAGCTGAATACGCCATGGAAATGTCTGCTGTTCTGTATAAAAATTGGGTATTCCCCGAGCAGGCACTACCAGCTGATCTACTTAAGAGGTAATTAGAGATATCATACTCTATAATACAATCTTATTTTCAGATAATTTTGAAAATCACCCTCAAAAATGGTGTAAAACTTTCTAAAAATGGGGTTACAATACACGTTATACTGATATATAAATTTTAGTACTCATACTCAGGTTTAGTACATATATAGTTACATAGAAAAGTGTGTTTTGGTAAGAATATACAACATAAATGGTAAAAGTTTAATTTTCATCCAGGTGGTTTGATAAAAAGCAACACTTTAAACCAATAGTTTATTTTCTCTCACTTGGATGTCTATGGTTTAAAAATTTTGTCATCTTCATTCACTTTGTTAACCCATCCATGTTTTGACGTTAAAGGAAGGGTATTTGTGTCTTTTTATATTTACTCAAATAAAAGAAATAAAACTAATACTTCATATAAGATATAGTTATAACCCATTCCACACACTCTTTATCTCTTTCAAACATGGGTGGTTCTTATCTTGGGTTAGACGAGTCGGTTCTCCCTCATGTTTTTTCGCTTTGTAGTATAATTTTTACCAAAAATTTTCGAATTTCTTTGTGTGGTGTAAAATATGAATATTGTAGTGAGGCAACCAGTGGCGGATCTAGGATTTGTTCGTAGCGGTAACGTTTTATAAAAAATCGGTAGCGGAATCGAAAAAACGTCAATTTTTTCCAAAATTTACACTAATTTTACACTACCGCCGGAACGCCAAGCGGTAGCAGGCGTTGCTGTTGGGATTGAACCCTATGAAAGGAACAGATGATATAAAGTCAAATAACACTATCCGAGCTTTGGTTAACTATCAGAGGTTACATCCTCTAATGCACTTACACTGCTTTCCATAAAGACTACTCATCCTATCATCTGCCTTCACAAAGCTTCAAGGTCTGCCAGAGTTAACAAGGACATAGGTTAGGAATCAGAGTTTAGTCATTAGCGTAGTTAATTAATGTAACAGTGCTAAGCACTGATAGTTTAGTATTAGCAGTGTTTAGAGTTAGTTACATATTGTTTCCTGTCACTATCAACCCTGACGTCATCAAAGATGCTCAGAGGTTAGATAGTTTAGTATAAATAGGCAACTCTTGTAACCTTTAAACTTGTCTATTAAAAGATCAACTTTCGCATATCATCTTCTCTGCATTTTCTCATTACCAAACTGTAATTGCAAAGGCTGAGGGGGAGTTTGTGAATCACATGCAAGTTAATTAACTTGAAAGCATGATGATGATGAAAATAAACGACCATTGCTTGTAGTAAAAGTTTTCCATCTTATTCCGCTGCAAATCTCTTTTAATTCAATCATTTTCCATTTTTGAAACAAAAACTACAAGTAATTCAAACTCAGATCCCAACAAACCCCTGTTTTATCTCACCAGTGGTTACCCTAAACTGTGTCGATTTCAAAACCTCAAAACAGTTTTTCTCTCAAACACCATGGCTCCAAATCAAAATCTTCAAAATCCAAAGCTAAATCGCAAGAAGAACCTCCACCTTTCATTCTCATAATCAAAACCCCACACAATTACACTGCCATACTTGAAGAAAACGACGCAAATACTCGCTATCATCCAATGATTCGAATTTTGCAAAAGTCAAAATTCTTGCATATGTTAACCGTCAAAGCCCCCATTTACATTGATGGTCTTCGTGATTTCTGGAAAAATGCAAAGGTTCACTCATCTGCTGCTGGTGTTCCTTATGCAATACTTTCAAGAGTGGGGGGTGTTGATGCAAATTAGCCCCCAATCGATCTCTCAAGTTTTCAAGTTAAATGACATACAACACCCTATGTCATTTCCAATAAATGGGATCCAAGCAGAATTTCTGGAAAGAGGTTATATCGGCCAGATGAAAGGTATGAGCATTTTTAAACCGAACTTTCCCGCTGAGATGAGATTTTTTATTTCACACCATTCTTACTTGTCTCTCAGCAAAATCCACTGTTTTAAATGAAATCCCATTGAACATGCAATATCTGGGGAATGCAGTTTTAACTGAAACATATTTTAACTACTCCCAGATATTGTTCAATGATCTTGTAAATAATTTTAAAAATTTTGAAAAAAGAAAAGCTTTTTTGATGCATCCACGTTTCTTGAGTGTTTACTTGTAGGATCAAATCAAAGGTCCTGAAAGTAAAAAAGGCACTGTGGTCAATCCAGGCAGCCTAAATCATGAAACTTTCACCAGAATAACAAACCAAGATAAGGTTGAGAAAACACAAGTAGAGGAGGTTGAGCAAGTTTTACCAGGACAAAATGTTCAATCTCAACCTCTTTCTATTGAGCCCACTGCTCTTGGTGATCAGGGCAACACAACCACTGCCCTGAAACCCACACCAAAAATTTCCAAAAAGAAAAACAAAACAATCTCCAAAAAGCCCACCAAACCCAAAAAGGGTCATCTGGAAGATGAGATCCCAGAGGTTAACCCTATGACAGCACCAAAGTCACAAACCACTGCTGCTACTTCTTCACAGCAGTTGGTTCAAAGATCTCCCACCGGCTTTGAAACTCCTCCTTCTTCTTCACAAAAGGAAAAGGTTGTAGACACAGGAACACCAGTTTATGAAGCTCTAGATCCACTTGGGTCTATCTTCCACAGCCCCTCTCCCAGGGCAATGTCGCTTTCTACTCAACCACCTTCACCAATACCTTCACTTCCACCACAATTGTACCCTTGCTGAATGCAATTGAATTGGTTCAGACACAAACCAGCACTTCTCTACAACCTATTACTGAGAATATACTTCATCCAATGGCTGGGTCTGATTCTTTATTCATTGCTAGCCCATCAGCAAATGAAGAAGATACATCCCTTGGGTTACATGTAACCCTTGGTGATATTTCAACACAAGCAGTCACTACAATTGCTGAACTCCCTAGTTCTCAGTTGGACAGTGGTTTCATAAATAAGACTTGGTTGAAGGCAACCACTGCTGAGGCAACAACTTTACGTCTATTGCGGGAAGTCCCCAATACCAAGACAAAGGGGCATCTATGTTTGAAGCTAGTCCTAAAACCACTGCTCATGATAACATAGATATAACTACTACCACTGGTAGGAGTTCAGATGATCCTTTTAAATCAGGTGATGATCTAAAATACTAGGATTTGATGGAGAGAGTAACCAGAATAGAAAACTCTGTTGGTGAAATCAAAGATTTACTAAAGCAGATGATAGCTACAAAAAGTCAACCCTCTATTCTATCCACTACTGATCTCAAAGAAGCTCTTAACCCTCTGTTTCAACATCAACAACATTATTTGGATTTACAACACAAGCATCATGTGAATAATGTTTGAAACTTGTTTGAATCAAGGTATCAAGACACTGCAACAAACATTAAAGCCATCAAAGCACATCTACTCACAACCACTGGCCATGCACCTCCAACGGTTATCTTTGTTACAACAAATGAAGCCAAAAAGGGGGAGAAACCTTTGGGTCCAAAGAAGTTAACAATAGATGATGATAAGTCCAGACCAACAGGAAATATCCCAAGGCCTGATGGTTCAAAGAAGATTGATTTGACTGATGAACTTGTGGCCAAGGAAAGGGCTAGTCACAAGAAGAATGTGATTGAGGATAGCAGAGTGTTGGTTGAGAAAAAGATTGATCAGCAAAAAGAAAAAGGAGATGTTGGTACTTCTTCAAAAAGAGCTCCTGCTAGAAAAGCCAGGCAACCAACATCCACACCTCCTAAAACTAAGCCTGAAACCAATCCAACCATTAAAACATCTGCCTCTCAAAAACCTATCACATCTTCAAAACCACAACCCATATCCACACAAGCAGATGTTACAGCAACTGTTGTGCCAACATCTGTTGATACAGCAGGGGTTGCAACAGATGCATCTCTATCCACTACCATAATCACATTTCCCACATCAACTCAACCATTATCCATGCCACCAAAAATCCCACAACCACCATCACCCACCTTAAGGTTTAAAAAGAGAAATCACAAAAGTGATAAATGATGATGAGATCTCTGCACCTCTTCCAATATCATCAACACCAGTGATCCCCACATCAGTGCTTACAACTTCTTCAACTCTTACAGTCACTCCTGCATCAAAAGTGTATCCTCTTGATTTACCAGCAGTCAAGGAAGAGATCCTAAGTTTCTTTTTAGAGGATGATCCTGACAAAAGAACAATTCTATCCCTTGATGGCTATCCAAGACCAACAAATGTTGATGCCTATCTAGATTTGAAAAATAAGCAAGCAGAGGATATTGCCAAAAGAGAATCAGCTGATAAAAATGATAGAGAAATACAGATATTTATGTCTTTTCAACTGAGTAAGGTCACCATTCTGCAAAACTTTGTCAAGGATCTAAGCAACCAGTTGTCTGTAAGGGAATATAAGTTGCTCAAGAGTGAACTCATTGAGTATATCATGGAAAAGAAGATGTATAAGGCAACAAGGCCTCAGTTCAGGGATTGGGGCATAGATGAGCTGAGAGAAGAACTTAATAGAATGCAAGAAATGTTAAAAGACCCTCTCAAAAAGCCAACTCCTCCCAACTGGGATTTATACAAGAAAGATATCTCTGAAAATGTCTTGAAGTTGAAGAGAATGAAGCAAGAACTGATCCAAAATCATTATGGTTCCAAAAACCAAGTGATGAGATGGGGTGAGGTGAGGGTGATAGACACCTACAAAATTTTGAAAGAGAGAAGGAAAAAGGATCCATCCATGCCTCCCAAGCCTGATTACTCAAAAGAAGATGCTATCCTCAGAGCTCTACTCTCCAAAAAGTCTAGCTCAACATCTGCCCATTCCACACTTGCCCTGCAACACATGAAAAAGCAAGGGGAGATGAATGAAAAGACTGACAAAGAGTTTGAGGATACATTTATCAAAGAAGGGATTCAGAATATGATTAATTATCACACAGATGATACAAGTGCCAAGCTGGCTAAAGACTTATCAAAGATGACTCATTCACAAACCTCAGCAATAAAGGCTCCTTCAAGAAAACCATCAGACCCAAAAATTCTAAAATGGAAGGTCGACAAAGACACCCATGAATTGACATTGCATGGTGCAGCCACTAAACTATCCATGGAAGATGCTTATGAGCTTACAGTAGAAGACTTCCAAGAACTACTATGTTTAGAGCTGGTGAAGGATGCTGATGACATGGAATCTCTTAACTTTGAACTTCAATTCAAAGGTCAAATAAGAGAATTCATTCTGAGGAATAAAAACCAAGAATAAAGTGTTTTTGGCATTATCTGTTCCAGAGGGAGATTGTTGGGATTGAACCTTATGAAAGGAACAAATGATATAAAGCCAAATAACACTATCCGAGCTTTGGTTCAACTATCAGAGGTTACATCCTCTGATGCACTTACACTGCTTTTCATAAAGACTGCTCATCCTATCATCTGCCTTCACAAAGCTTCAAGGTCTGCCAGAGTTAACAAGGACAGAGGATAGGAATCAGAGTTTAGTCATTAGCGTAGTTAATTAATGTAACAGTGCCAAGCACTGAGAGTTTAGTGTTAGCAGTGTTTAGAGTTAGTTACATATTGTTTCCTGTCACTATCAACCCTGACGTCATCAAAGATGCTCAGAGGTTAGATAGTTTAGTATAAATAGGCAACTCTTGTAACCTTTAAACTTGTCTATTAAAAGATCAACTTTCGCATATCATCTTATCTGCATTTTCTCATTACAAAACTGTAATTGCAAAGGCTGAGGGAGAGTTTGTGAATCACATGCAAGTTAATTAACTTGAAAGCATGATGATGAAAACAAACTACCATTGCTTGTAGTAAAAGTTTTCTATCTTATTCCGCTGCAAATCTCTTTTAGTTCAATCATTTTCCATTTTTGAAACAAAAACTACAAGTAATTCAAACTCAGATCCTAACAGTTGCCCCTTGTTAACTTATATATCCGCCCCTGGAGGCAACGCGCAATCCCGCAAGTTACTATTGTTACAAAATGATAAGAAAATAATAATTCAAAACTGATCAGTTAGTTTTTTAAACATCCAGCGTTGGTATTTATAAAGTGCCCAACTGATATTAGTATTACTTTCTGTTTCTAGTTTTAAAAATGAGTAACATCCAGTTTTTAAAGTGTCAAACTTGTAGGTTTTAAATTGTAATAACTTTCAATAGTTATTACCTTGGAAATTTTAAATTATTACATTAGAAATTTTAAGTTAAAATGGACCGGTTAACATTTTTCTAAATTGGTTAGCTTTTTAAATTAAGATAAATCGACCACATATAAATTATTGTACTTTTTTATGTGACATTTGAAGCTACTTTATTAGAAAAGTTAGATTACCAAAATTCGTACTTTTTTATGTAACATTTTAAGCTACTTTATTAGAAAAGTTAGATTACCAAAATTCTACATTTAAGTTTGGATTCGTAATGCATATATATAGGGGTGTAGCGGTCAAGGATCCAAGCCAGCCCCATGGACTTAAACTGTTGATAGATGATTACCCATTTGCAATTGATGGACTGGAAATTTGGTCAGCAATCCAAAGACTACTGTTCAATATATTACCACTCAGACGCAATGGTTCAAAATGATCCCGAACTAGACTCATGGTGGTCCGAGTTGAGAACCAAGGGCCACGGTGACAAGAAAGATGAGCCATGGTGGCCTAAGATGAACACACGGGCCGCACTTATCGACACATGCACCATCATCATATGGGTGGCTTCGGCCCTCCATGCAGCCGTTAATTTTGGTCAATACCCTTACGCGGGTTACCTCCCCAACCGCCCGACCGTGAGTCGTAGGTTCATGCCAGAGCCCGGTACGTCAGAGTACGCTGAACTAGAGTCCAACCCTGAAATGGCCTTTTTAAAAACATCACAAGCCAATTCTACACTTTGTTAGGAGTGTCTTTAATCGAGATTTTATCGAGGCATTCAGCGGATGAAATTTATCTCGGTCAAAGTGAGTCTCCATATTGGACATCCGATCCTGACGCATTAGAAGCCTTCAAAAGATTTGGGAAAAAATTGGTAGATCTAGAAGTGAAGATAAAGGAAAGGAACAATAATAAACACTTGAAGAATAGAAACGGACTCGTCAAGGTTCCATACACCTTGCTTTATCCTAACACTTTAAATGATAGGCGTGAGGTCGGACTTACTGGCAAGGGCATTCCTAATAGCATATCGATATGAAAACATCATAGTTGGTTTGTGTGTTATTTTCATGTAAATCTTTATTTGTGGGTTGTGATGATAGTTGTTTAAGGTAACAAATGTAATAGAAATAAAGTTTGGCAAATTATAGCATTCTAATGCACTGTTTATAGCTTAATGCGTGTACCACATCACCAGGGTCAGTTTTTTTTTTAAATATGATTGTTTTTAATGCAGATATCCATACACATTGACTTATTTCAATTTTTTTAAAACCTAATGCGAATGTTAAAGTTTTGGTTTTTTCGTATTAAAAGTGATCATTTGACTAGTCTCAATAACGACTTACCATTTGGTCGCATTGAAAACACCATACGTATTCTACCATCAAAAAGTATTGAGTTATCTGTCGTTTTCGTCCCTATAGTTTGTCCAGTTATGCCAGTTCGGCCCAAATTTCAAATTTGTAATTCGTCCCTAACATTCTTGAAACATATCAGTTCATCCAAAATAACATGAGTTAACTGTCATTTTGTCCATAAGATTTGTCCAATTATTCGATTCAACATTTGTTTTTTGACGAAACTGACATATTTCAAGAATGTCAGTGACGGAATTGAAAGAAATTTAAAATTTAGTCTAAACTGTCATAATTGGACAAACTATAGGGACGAAAATGATAGTTTACTCATAAATATTTTTGTTGAAACATTATTGAAAACAATTAACATAACTACAATCAAGAAAAAAATTATTGTTTCTCATGTCAACGAAGCTTATATTGTGATAACACCATTCCTATGGTTTCACAAACTTTCACTCCACATCATTGGTGCATCATAAAATAATTGTGACCTCACTAACATGTTACCACACCACTAGCCTTCACTTTTTTTCACTAACTCTTACTATGGTTTTTGTTAGAACTCGAAGGTTTATGCATAGTGGGTTAGTTTAGTTTAAAGGGTTGAACTTGTAATTATGTTTTAGTTTGTGTTTTGGGTCGAATTGTTTGTTTGGGTCAAGATGGTTTCGGCTGGGCTTTAGGGGGTTTCGACCCACTTGTGTTTAGTATATAATCTAGCCCCTATTGTGAGATTAGGGTTGATCAGTTTTGGGTATTGTGGAGCCAATCGAAACCAAGGAGTCTTGTATCAGTCATCATATCGGTGAATGCATGTTCTGTTTTGATCATTATTATTATTCATCTTGTTTCGGTTTGCATATTTTTTAAATCATCTTTTGTTTGATTTCCGCACTCTCACAAGATTAGGATTGATATCATTGAAAGATCCTTTACGGGTTTTTACAATTGGTATCAGTGCCAAGAAACCTATATCTTGGTTCGGTCGATATCATTCGGGTTCAAGAAGTTTATTTTGTTACTGATCTAGTTTGCTAGTCTGTTTCAGCGATTTCAAGTATTTTGCAAGTTTCTGATTTCGGGGTGTTCATCAATTCACCATTGAAATTCATCAAAAAGTTGTTGTTTTGGTTCCATTGATTCGATAAAATTATGTTTGCTGATTTTTCAGGATTTTGCTGATTAATTCAAAAGATTTGAATAATCTTTTGAATTTTGGAAGTGCTGGATATTTGGGATTGCGACTCAAGGTTATCTAATCAGTTGTGTTGCAGGTCTCGACTCGCAACCACTGTGGTCTCTACTCGCAATATGTTGTCTCGACTCGAATTGAATTGGTTTCAACTCGAAATCAGCTCTATCTCAACTTGCAACCACTGTGTTTTCGACTCTTGTCTCGACTCGAGACCAGTAGGTTACAACTCGCAACCAGGAGATTCCGACTCAGTCTATTTGCGACTCGAAACCTTGATTACGACTCGAATCGGACTGTAATCAGACTGTTGACGTGGCTGCTGTGAACAAACATCAAGAACTTGATTCTAAAATAGGGACCACAACCAGACTTCCTCGACTGCTTGAGGGAGATGATTTTCAAGAATGGAAATGGCGCTTTGAGAAGCATGTCAAGGTAAAAGACCGAAAGATCTAGAGAAGCATCATGCATGGACCAAGAGAAATTACATATGAAAGAGAAGACGCTCCCGGTGTTAAGATTAAGAAGCCTCTTGATCGTTACACTGATGAACAATTTGACATTGTTGAAGAAGATGACAAGGAATTGGCTTACTTGACTATGGCATTGGGACCTGATATTGCCATTGGGTTCAGAACTGCTAAATCAGATAAAGAATTGTGGGATTCGCTGCATGAAGTGTTTGGAGGAAATGAGGATATGAAAGAGAGTAGACGAAATTTGTTGAGCCAAAATTTTAGTAACTTTAATCATATCTATGGTGAAACTGTAGAAAATCAGATTCAGAGGTTCGTGAAGCTAATCACTCAGATGACCATTGCTGAATTGCCTCTGTCCAATTCCTTTGTGAACAGACAACTTCTGAATGCTTTACCGAAGAGCTGGGATCATCATGTGGCAATGATCAAGAAAATGAAGGATCTTGCTAGATGCAGTCTGTCTGAGATGATTCCTCACATCAAGTCTTGTGAATTAGATGACAAACAAAGGGAAACGAATCACAAAAATAGTCTGCTTGCTGCAGGGTTCACTACAGCACCTTCTGCTTCAAACAATGCTGCTCTTGTATCGCAAACTGGATTTCAGATGTTCGGAAGTTCGACATCCGCTAGAGCCACACCAGAATCACCATCAGCAAATGTGTTCTATTCTGCAAAACCTACTTCATCATCCTTGAACGCTGCTACTTCAAGTGTCAAAAATGAATTCATTGCATTCTTTTCACAACAGATCAAGGAGAATCTTGAAATTGCAGCCTCTGTTATAAATTGTTTAAATGCTTTTGTTGCAGGTGACATTACTTCTCCTAACTTTATCATGTTTGCCTTATTTCAGATGCATCCAGATGATGTTGACGAAATGGATATTACATGGCAAATGGCTATGGCAACTTTTAGAGCCAAAAACTTTGTGAAGAGAACTGGGAAGAACAACTGGACCAACTCTGGAGATTGAAAGGTGGGAATCGACAAGTCCAAGATTGGATGTTTCAATTGTCATGAGCCTGGGCATCTGGCTAGAAACTGCACCAAGCCTTCAGTGAACAGAAATGCTACTCCTCCCTAGCCCGCAGCAAGAAACTCTGAAAGATCTGTTATCCCTATAACCTCTACAACGACTAACTCGAGTGGAGCTGCTGCTAACTTGGCCATGGTAGTTCAGAATGATGCCTCTTTTGACTGGAGTACTAAAATGCAACATCTCAATCTGACAGCTTCAGAGAATCAAACTCCAACTGACAACATGGTATTTATGACACAAGTTCACGAACTTACTGTAGAAGAGGTAAATTCCTATTTGTGTACTCCTTATTGCGTAGCTACAGTAAAGTCTTATCGTTTGCATAACTCAGAACTAATCTCAGATCTTAATGATATAAAACGACACAATATCACATTAAAGAAAAACGAAAAACTTTATAAAGAAAAGATTGAAGCTCAACGAAAAGATATCGCTAAACTTCATCAAGATCTGAGTGTTAAGTGTTGTGTGTACCATGATGCTAAAGAAACCATATGAGTTTTGACCAAGGAACTGGAAGAGATCCAACAAAAATTTCAATCAAACAAAATGAAGATTACAAAATTTTGATACTTCTAGTAAATTGGTCAAAGACCTAGTTGATAAACAATTAGAGTACAAACGAAAGAAAGGTAGTGGTTTGGGTTACAACAGAGTGCCTTCGCTGTTTAACGGTAACTATACATAAATGCCATTGACGGTAGAGGAATTGGAAAAAGCAGAAAGTATGTCTTATGGTCCAAGGACAAATGAGGCTTCGATCAATAGTGATCTTGTTGGAAAACGAACTGATCCGTCAATGAAATTTGTCTCTCAGTCTGTAAAAATTACTAATGCTCATTCTTCACTTGCAGATGAAGTAATAGTTGAAGATGTGAGTGGTGATGAACAAGCATTCGTTTCTGGTGAATTTCTAATAAATTTGATTCTGACAATAATTTGCCTTTTGATATTCTTGGTACTATGTGTGTTGGGCCTGATGTTTTGGGCGAAAACGTTGATGCTTGTGGTGAACATTTAGACTTCTTGCATAATGATGGTTTGTTTTCAGTTAGTGATGAATGTGATGTTTGTTGTTCAACTTCTATCAAACCTGAATTGACAAATGAAATTGAAAGTGTTAAACAAACTGATTGTTCTTCTGAATCTGTCTCAGCAGGTGTTTCTGATGAAATAGCAAGCGAGACCTCTGAGACATTTTCACAAAATGATCAGGAAACGATCTTTAAATGTGAAGTTACATCTAAATAATGTGACTCTAAAATTAACTCTGAATTTGAAACGGAAAAAGATGTTACATCAGAAAATGAGTCTCAAAATGATTTTTCTTCAACTGATAACTTAGAAAATCATACTAAAGAAGATGATCATCAAAAGCCGAAGTCTCATACATGTGCTAGTTCTGGTTAACAGGTACCTAAATGCCCAGAAAAGGCACATGAAAGCACAAGCAAAGCAACCAAAGCAAGCTCAATCATCCAGACCCTTCAGATCAGCTAACGCTGCTCGATCTCCGAATTTCCATACTTTGAAACGAAAGACATGTTTCAACTGTGGAATTCCTGGACACATTGCTAGAAATTGTGTTCATCACCCAAATGTGCAGCAAAATGAAACATGCACAAAACTAAAAGGTTAAACTGAATCGACAACATTATTTTGAGTCTATGAAGACTACCAAGTCTGAGACAATGACGAATAACTCTCGAAAGGCTAAACCATCTGATCAATATTGGAATGCAACTAAACAAAAGAATCAAAATCGACAAAAGGGTTTTCAAAACTGGTTAAATAAAACTTTTGATAAAATTGATTATAAATGGTCACACATATATTGGAAACCTAAAGTAAATGTTACTCAATCTTCTACATCTCAGCCGAAAGTTAGTCATAAGAAATCCTTGAAATCTCTGAATGAAGAAGATTTTGTTTGGAAAAAGGTGTCATATGTTGATGCCCAAGGAAAACCCAAGTCCACTATGGGTTGGGTTCCTAAAACTCTCTAATCCCGCTTTTCGTGCAGGAACAACTGTGGAGGACTATCGTGCGACTTTGGTACATGGATAGTGGTTGTTCCAGGCACATGACAGGAGACTTGTCCCAACTCATAAATGTTACATAATTTGATGGTGGATATGTCTCTTTTGCGGGAGGAGAATCTGGCAGAATCACTCTTAAAGGAACACTGCAGAATGGAGTACTAAGCTTCGAAAATGTGAATTATGTCCCTAAACTGAAACACAATTTGTTAAGCATCTCGCAGATTTGTGATAATGGAAACTCGGTTCATTTTACGAAGAAAGGATGTTACATGTTGAAAACAGGAATCGTGATACATGAAGATTGGTTTTTGATAACTGCTGAACGAAGAGGAAATGCGTATGTCATTGACATGAACAACAAACCTACTGAAGAGATCACTGGATTGTTCTCAAAGATTTCTGAACATGATGGTCTTTTGTGGCATCCTCGTGTTGGACATGTGAACATGAAAAACCTAAATCGTCTTGCCAAAGGTCAATTGGTTCGTGATCTACCGATCAGAGATTTTATGTTGGTAGATAAGTGTATTGATTTTGCAAAAGGGAAGGTGCACCGAATGCCTCATAAATCCAAGAAAATGCCTTCGACAAAAGCCGTGCTTGATTTACTTCACATGGATCTTTTTGGTCCAGTGAATGCATTGAGTATTGGCCGAAAGTCATACTATTTGGTGATTGTAGATGATTATTCACGCTATACTTGGGTACTCTTGTTGGGTCATAAGAATGAGACTTCTGAGTTAGTTAAATGCTTTATTGTCTTTATTGAGAATCAAGCAAGCAAGAAGGTCAAGGCTATTAGATCTGATAATGGAACTGAGTTCAAGAACATCACTTTGGATTCATTTTGTGCTGAAAAGGGAATTGACAGACAATATAGTCCACCGAGAACTCCGCAACAAAATGGAGTTGCTGAACGACGAAATCGTACCTTAATCGAAGCTGCACGAACTATGCTGGTTGATTCGAAGCTTCCTATATTCTTCTGGGCTGAGGCAATAAACACGGCGTGTTACATCCAGAATCATGCTTTGGTTAAAAAATGTCATATGAAAACCTCTTATGAGATTCTGGAAGGACACAAACCCTCGGTTTCACACTTTCGTATTTTTGGTTATCCCTGTGTTTTACTACTTCAGGACTCAAATGGGAAGTTTGAAGCCAAGGGGGACGAATGTTACTTTCTTGGATACGCTAAAGGCTCTACTTATAGAGTACATAATAAAGTGAGTAAAACTATCGTCGAGTCATGTAACATTGACTGGCTAGAAGAAAATCAAACGGATACTAGAGTTGGTCCAGACTGGTTATATGATTATACTGATTTGTTTAAGTCTTTTAACATTCTGTCTAGTGTCTCTACAGGTGCAGATGAGTCGATTCCTAAGCAACCGCTCTCGTTCGGTGAGACTGGAGAAGAAGAAGAACTCATTGAAGGGAGCTCAAGAAAACACACTATTGATCCACCGGGGATGGTTTTCACCGAGCACCCTCAGTCCACAAACACTCCATTCCCTGAAGTTGCATCACCAAGTGATGATATATCTCATGGATCAGGTTCTGCATTATTTCCTGACCAAATTCCTGAAGATTGTACAATTACTGTTTCTGGAGTTAACAGTACTGCAGCACCTAATGAGGGGAGATGAGCAACGCTACTTTTGATAGCCTGAACATTTCTACTCAAGACGTAATTGTATCTGATGTGGCGATTCCATCTAAGATTCAAAGGGATCATCCAATAGAGAACATCATTGGTCCTATTGATGTTGGAATTCGAACTAGAGGCCAATCGGGAACTATCAATACTTGTTTATATTTTTGCTATATTTCTCAAATAGAACCTAAATCTATTGATGTAGCTATGCAGGAACAAGGTTGGGTTGATGCTATGCACGAAGAGTTGAACAAGTTTGAGAAGCTGGGAGTATGGAAGCTTGTTGAGTTGCCAAAAGGAAAACGTAA
This sequence comes from Scalesia atractyloides, assembly GCA_947069175.1. Classification (NCBI taxonomy): domain Eukaryota; kingdom Viridiplantae; phylum Streptophyta; class Magnoliopsida; order Asterales; family Asteraceae; genus Scalesia; species Scalesia atractyloides. The sequence continues at coordinate 40,362,272 of CAMTDV010000017.1, read as the reverse complement.
ACTTGGAACTCGATGGGTGTACAGAAACAAGCAAGATTCTGCTGGAGTTATTGTTCGGAATAAAGCAAGATTGGTAGTTCAAGGTTTTTGACAAATAGAAGGTCTGGATTATGATGAGGTTTATGCACCAGTTGCTCGACTTGAATCCATTCGAATATTTTTAGCTTACGCATCTTACATGAGCTTCACTGTTTACCAGATGGATGTCAAGACTTCATTTTTTATATGGCGATGTGAAGGAAGAAATATGCGTTGAGCAGCCACCTGGTTTCGTTCATCCAGACCATCCAGAATATGCCTACAAACTTGACAAGGCATTATATGGATTACACCAAGCACCACGGGCTTGGTATGCTACTCTGACTGAGCACCTTCTGGCTCATGGTTACACTCGTGGCACAATTGATCAGACATTGTTCATCAAGAGAGTTGGCAAGGATTATATCTTGGTTCAGATTTATGTGGATGACATAATTTTCGGATTAATAAGTGAGGAACTCTGCAGAGAATTCGAAGAAGTGATGAAGAAGAAATTCGAGATGAGTGCTCAAATGACTTTGTTTTTGGGTTTACAAGTACGACAAGATTCTCAAGGCATTCTTATTCATCAGGGCAAATATGTAGATGATATGCTAAAGAAGTTCAAGTTTAATGACGCAAAATCGGTCGAAACACCAATGGTAGAAAGACCTTTGCTTACTAAAGATGCAGATGGATCCCCTGTCGATCAACACCTCTATAGGTCTATGATCGGATCTTTAATGTATCTGACTGTGAGCCATCTAGACATCATGTTTGCTGTCTGTCTATGCGCGCAATATCAGGCTAATACTAAACTTTCTCATCTTACTGTTGTTAAACGAATCTTTCGATATCTTAAAGGCATGCCTCAGTTTGGCTTGTAGTATCCTAGAGATTCAAATTTTGACCTGTTTGCGTTTTCTGATAGCAATTTTGGAGGAACTGATAGTGACAGGAAATCTACTTCAGCTGGATGTCAATTTTTGGGTGACAAGCTCATCTCTTGGCAATGCAAGAAACATCAAACGGTGGCGATTTCCACTGCTGAGGCGGAATATGTTGCTGCTTCTGCGTCTTGCTCCCAGGTGGTGTGGATGCAACATCAATTGCAGGATTATGGTTTAACTTATCTTAACACTACTATTTATTGTGATAATGATGCCGCTATCCAAATTGTCTAAATCCGGTTTTTCACTCCAAAACCAAGCACATTGACATCAAAGTTCATTTTATAAGAGACTATTTTGACAGAGGTCTTATTAATTTGGAGCAAACCGATACAGATGCAAATGCTGCCGATTTATTTACAAAACCTGTCAGCAGCTCTAAATTGAAGGTGCTTGTTGATTTTTTGAAAATGATCCGTTATTCCGACTAAGCATGTTTCGTTATATTTTTCGTAGGTAAATTTGTTCATAAAGTTTTCTATTCTTAGGAAGTTTTTATTTATGCACAAATTTAGGGGGAGAAATTTTGAAAATTTTGAAAAATACAAAAACATTGAGAAGTTTTGAAAAATTCAAAAACATTAAAAAATCAAAAAAGTCAAAAAGATAAAGATTGCATAGGAAATGAAATAAATTTTCACTATGAGGATTAAGGTGGACTCATGTAAGACCGATATTGAAATGGTCTGACTCTAGAGCGACATGTTGGTAGGCTTTATCCTGATGGCTAGATTCTTTGACTGGTTCAGTGTAGAATACTAATATTATTCTATGACCTCAGGAAAGAACGTCACTTGGAATTAGGACATGGCTATTTGAATGCATGTATGATGTCCTGATACACACAATTTCGTTCTAGTTCTTGAAATCTTTTCTGACAAACTCATGTATCTCCTCTGTTTTGCGTGAGCAAAGATCTAGCTGTACGTTGTCGCGCTATAGATCATTTACAAGAGGCCCTCAAGTGCCCAAAAGAAACCCGAAAACCTATATCAAACTGAGAAAACTCATTTGATCTGTATATTACATCCATCTCTGCAAATGATCTATTATGTTCTTTTCTCAATCCAGTCCCAGTCAAGGTTTCAGAATCCTAGAACGGGCTTGTGAAATATGTGGTAGGGAAACTACATGCATGATAGCGTGTTCTGATCAATTATTTCGGGATTTGATTGTGTTTTATTTTGAGTGTTCATATTGATTAAATTGGAAAACACGATAAATCAGTTACAGACCGTTACATGAAAAAGGCCTAAGGAGATAAGTTTAAGTGGGTAAACATACTGGCAATCGCTCGGATCACCCAAAGTAAATTAGTGTCGATAAGTGTGGTTTTGCTTGAAATCTCGTGATTTGATCCCTGAGCAACAATGATATTTCCTATTGTTTATTTTATTTTTGTAGATAATAGTTAGACATAATTTATTTTTGTTTTTATGTTCAATAGGTTTTAGTCTTGAAAAACGTGCTCGGGAGGATAAGGGTTGTTTATAGAAAATTATTTTTTTATAAACTTGAAAATTGAATTTTTTAAAATATGTCGAAAAGCTGAAAAAAGGAGTTAATTTGGTGGTTTCGACTCGTGTTGGTGGTCTCAACTCAAGACGGTTGGTTACGACTCGAAACCTCAACGAGCCTGACATGTGTGATGCGGCCCGGCCATGAATAGTGAGACTTACAAAGTGTTTTTGAGTCGAGGTCTCTCATTCTCACTCGAAACCTTTTACTGTTTCTCTCGTTCTCTCTCTCATTCTCCGACGAGATTTTCTGATTCCGACTGACATATTCCGATTTTGACTCAATTTTAGTTACTGTTTGAAGATAATGTCGATTAAATGGTGGTTTTGATTTGAAGATTGGTTGAAGGTTTAAAGAATTTATGAATTTATGGAGATTTGAAGATCATCAAAACCCTAATTTTCATCATAATTTGGTCATCAACTAAGATTTTTGGGTGTTTTTGGTCATCAACTCGAGATCTCCCAGTTGCGAGTCGCAATCTCGTGGTTTCGACTCAAAACTGGACTCGAGATCTTGAGGACTCGACTGAAGATTCCGGCCTGAAACCATCCGATTCCGACTCGAAATCATCTGATTTTGACTTGAAATATTGTGGTTTCGACTCTAAACCTTGGTTGTTTTTATTTACTGGCAACCAAGTCCAATTGACTGGTCTCGACTGATATATCTATGTTGACTTTGTTGACCAGTGTTCTTTGACTTAGTTGATTTTTAAATTGACTAAGCTAACAGGTTACAATGTGTTAACAAAATTCTATACTTAACCTTATATGTTTTGTGTAGGAACATGGATCTAAAAGTCATTTTAGGACATAATCAGGTGGGATATCTGGCATCACCTCCGGAGAAGCATAAGAAGCTATACACTTCCCTGATCAAAGGTCTCAACAGTTGCCGAATAGTTCACGCTCTTCGAGAAAATCCTATAGTCTATGAAAGTCTTGTTCAAGAATTCTGGAAGACAGCAAGACATGAGGCTCAATGAAGAGATGGTAAGGGTGTTAGGATCGCTCATCCACTGCTTAGGAACATAATTTGTATCTAAAGTCCAACATAAGCGGAAATTATGTGACTTGTTAATCGAATATACAAGATTTACTGTTTAAATTGTCTGTTTATTAGTTCAAGTCAATAGTACATCGAGTATCCAAACAGACAGAGCTTCGTCGTCGTCAACGCAAAGTTCTTACAATGAAAGACCCAAGACGACCTATATATAGAGCTACAAGTTCGGGCGAAGTATGTCTTGGATAGATCAAGTTTGGGCGAACTTGATCAATCCTCACACAAGTTTGGCCGAACTTGTGCTAATACATCATAAATACTTCAAACTTTCTAACAATTCAAGCCCTAAACATACAGACTCGATCCAAGACCTAGACAATACACATCACGTATCAACAAACTTCCCATTGGACATTGTGACAGTCTTGATCAGTCTTCAACCTTCAACATCTTCCGAAGAAATTCTTGTACGGTTTACGTCATCGCTCTTGCTTCGGAATAGGCATTTGGTCAGTCGGAGGTGCCCACTTCATAAACCGAAATCGTCTGAGCCTTGCCTCTCTACCCCTTTCATGTATCTTTTCTATTCGTCTTTCCTCTTTCAAAAATTCTTCTCTTTCTAACTCTTTCCATCTTGATTCCCACATGTGACCTGAATTAATACCATGGGCATAGCATACGTTGATCACACCTTGGTATTGCTTTGGTTGTACTTCTTCACATTTGTCGAAACATATCTTGTTGAAGAACAAACACTTCACATCTTCTCTCGAGCAGTTGACTAGCCACATTGGGTCTAGTATACGTATAGTTCTCCACAAACCCCAAATCCTTCTACGTTCAATGCATTCTGGATCTTTTTCCTTTGTGATATCCCATGTTTCATCTGCTCGCAACATAATCACTACTTCACTTGTTTCTGGATCCGTTTGCCACCACAAGAAGTAAAAATGAAAATCTTGTTCAATGGGCTTTAGTGGCATATTCTTCATTGCTCTTGGTCGTTTCATCACAAGCGTAACATCTTTAACCCCCATTTTCTTGTCAATCTTTATTCTGTGCTTCGGTATAAACGGCTTCCACAATTCAAAACCCCTTGACGCTTCAAATTTGATAACCCTCCATAGACGTTGTTCGTTGAACTTCATCTGCAGACTGATATTCTCGTTTGCACCAACTCTTCAACATCCCAAAACGGTAATGTCTTTATGTCTGTCAGATGTCTGAAGTACTGAACCCCAAATTCTCTCTTGATAGTGTAAACATCAAGTTCTCTTATCCACCCCCAACTCAGAATATCTCCCAGAGATTTGTCTTTGTCACGTGTAAAGAACGCCAGTGGTCGTTTGAACTTTATTTCTTTCGGCATCTCTTTGAACCATGACTTCTTTGCTTTAGCAATCTGCTTTTTCGTATAGCGTTTAGGGATATCACCTTGCTTTACCACTTCATCAATCTTTTGCTTCAGCAAATTCACATCAATTTGACTCATGATTTCTTCGATCGTCGGAAAACTGTCAGTGTTGTCGCCTGAATACTTTTCTGCTTCGTCATCAGAAGAATCTTCAAATATCATATGATCATAATAATCTGCTTTTGTAACACGCTTGTATACATATTCTTTTGGTTCAAACATCTTGATATTCACCAATTCTTCTTCAAAGTCAAATTCAAACGAATCAGTATCAACTTCGAACATCTTAGCAAATTATTCTTTGGTGTAATCATGAACAAATTCCCCCACTTCGATACTCGGACCCAACATGATCATCAATGGCTTTTCATGTACAACAGCAATAGGCATAGCAACTATAGCGTCAGAAACATCAACATCTTGAGGCCCTGTCTGCTCTGTATGCTCCCTCTTACTTTGTTCTTCCACCATGTTCACATTGTTGTTAATCAAAGTTTCAAAATTAAACTCAGAATGAACTTTAGCAGAATCAATCTTTAGACCAACGCCCCCTGATCATCGTCACCACCATCATCGTCGTATCTGAATCATCTTTCGTATCATCACCTGCAGGGTCGTCGTCTTTTTTATCATCTTCTTCATCGTCATCTTTCTCTAATTCAGAGGTTTTCACTGATTCAACATTCTTTTCTACTTCATGAGATTCAACAATAGAAACATCTTCAGGAACGATCTCTGATTCAGGAGTTTTTTCTACTTCAACAGTCTTTTCAATCACTGTCTCCTCTGTAGGTTTAGGGACACCATCAATAACCCCTTCGATAGAAACAGCCCTTTACCATCCTCCCTTCAAAGCTAATTGGATCATTTTCATTGTCGTTGAATTCAAGAACCCTTCGAATATCTGCTTCAGTGATCAAAAACTCCTTATCTTCATTGCCAACACGAACAACAGACTTATCACCTTGTTTGCTTCGTCGTAAGATGTTGCGTTCCAGAAAAGATAGACATGTGATCTATACACAACATGCTTATCTGTAATTGCCTTCGTGATCGGAATTCTCCCCAAAAACTCTAGAATCCCAGAAAATGCAGTCAGCGTAGGATAAATCTTCTCGTCAAGCGAAATACAAGTGTTATGGAACTTAGAAAATGAAAGTTGGATGTTCTGCGGACAAGACAAACAAACACTTTTCAACATATAAACATCAAGTTCAAGCGAACTTGATGCCAAACATAAACTAAAGAAACAACTTCGGCCGAACATGTAGTTAAAACAAGTTTTAACATTTTTTCAACAAGTTCGGGCGAACTTGTATTGTTTACAGGTTTTTGAATTTTGTTAAACAAGTTCGGGCGAACTTGTAAAATTTTCAATCTTCATACATCATAATTTCAGGTGTGCCAATCACTTATAATCAGTCTCAAATCGGGCAGTATAATGGCACAATTTTGCAATTTCGATTTCTATCAAATTCGCACTAAGTTCGCTCGAAGTTCAAGATCAGGTGAATTGAGATTTTGAGCGAACTTGAATATTTATAGTTAGTCAAGTTCGGGCGAACTTAACTTTCTTTCCCCAATTTCCTTTAAGCAACTTCGCTCGAAGTTATCACATTGTAAAATCATTTCAGAATCAACAACTTCGGCCGAACTTGATTAAAGTCAAATTTCTAACTTTTTCAAAATTTTCAATTTTAACCCTGAACTTTCACATGTTTACTAGTTATGAAAATCCACTCAGTTGACCAAGTCCAAGTTAATGACCTCGGTTAACCGATTTGTCTGCCGAGTCCAACTTAATGACCCCGGTTTGACCAGTTATGAACAAACTGATGTTTTTCTTCAAATTAAAGTTTCAAATTAACGGAGTTTTCATCGTTTTTCGTGTATTTTGAATTTACAGATTAGTTCCCAACCCGTTGTCATCAATATTTCCAACAACTTAGCACCATTCCGAACTCCGAAGATCCGCTTTCCATCATTGGCTGTTGAAAACAATGTAGAAACAAAAACTTTTTTGATTTTTTGAAAGTTTATGCTAAAACAAACTGATGGGTTTAAATCTGAAATCAAATAAGCTATGTACAAACATATTTACATACATATTTTTGTGAATTCATGTCTAAGAATCATATCAGTTGATTGAGACGTATCACTAGTACCATTGACCTTTTAATGACTTTAATTTCTAAACTTGTTTACCTAGATTGTCGATATGTTTGTCCACTTAAACTTCGACACATTTCTCAATTGTTCCAAGATATCTTAGTTAGAATTATGAAACTTGACTTAACTATGGTTCCCATCTCAGAATATACTCCCATATCAAGATTCCCTAGATTTCATCTTACATGTGAGTATAGCGTAATTGAAATTTGCATCTGGGTTATGCGAAGCGTTGAGAGCTCAGGTTAATACCACCGTATTGACAAAGAGATGAAGGCTCGACTTTAAGGTGTGTCCCAATTAAGGAATCTTTTAAGCATTGCAATTGATTAGATCTTTCGATTCTTTTCAATTTTGCTGCAGCTTAGGGGTTTTTAGCAAAAGCATTATAGAAGTTCTAAGCTATTGCATCCGCAAAATCAGAAGAACTTTATAATACCCAAGATATCAATTATCTATGAAGACCTCGTATCTCAGAATCAGGCAATCTCTCAAACGAAATTTCGGAGTACTAAGTCCATATATCCGCGAGACGTTAATCCACAAGTTTAAGTAGTTGTAAAATTTAGTGTATATCTCGGAAACAATTTACAGAACGTGTAAAGCCTATTGACACATCCACAGTAAGACTCGTTTTAACTTTTTAAACTTTACAAATCCTTAGCATACTATGATAGTCCACTGATGTACTGTCATTTCCTTTTTGACACAAAATCCTTTTTTTCTTGTTCATATTTTTGTACTTTTTGGTTTTTCATATGTTTTGTATTTTCTCGTAATATTTCTCCCCCCTAAAATCAAAAACATATTTTTGTATATTTAGTTTTTAAGAAATTATAATCCTAAAGGATAACAAACTAATGAGGATCACGAGAACTCGTCGTCCGATCTATATTCAACCTCTGCACCCGCACCTGTCAACAGATTTTTCATACCATTAAGTCTCATTAAGTATTTAAACCGTGAAAGACTAAAAGGTTTGGTATAAAAATCAGCTTTTTGTTCATCAGTGTGGATTTTCTCAATTCGTACAAATCTTTTTTCATAGCATCACGAATAAAGTCGTAATGAATCTCAATATGTTTTGTTCGAGAGTGATGAACTGGATTTTTTGTTATGTCGATTGCTGCCTTATTATCAACATACAACGGAGTGTCAAGAAATTGCAGACCATAGTCTCTCATCTGCTGTTGGATCCATAGAATTTGTGAACAACAGCTGGAGGCCGAGATATACTCAGCTTCACAGGTAGAGAGAGCGACCGTAGTCTGTTTCTTACATTGCCCGGTTACCAAGCGTGTTCCGAAGAACTGGCAGCCTCCTGAAGTTGATTTTGCATTTAGTTTATCTACACCAAAATCAGAATCAGCCAGATCAAAGTTGTCATTCTTCGGGTACCACAAGCCGGTGCTTGGACATCCCTTCAAGTATCTGAAAATGCGTTTAACGATCTGCATATGAGAAATTCTGGGACTTGATTGATATCTGGCGCAGAGGCAGGTAGGATACATTATATCCGGGCGAGATGCCGTCAGATACATAAGTGATCCTATAATCGACCTGTAAAGAGTATCATCAACTTTGGTTCCGGTTTCATCGATGCAAATTCCATGATTGAGTGCAAGAGGAGTAGATAACGGCTTCATGCTTTCCATCTCAAACTTCTTCAAGATGTCATGAACATACTTGGTTTGATGAATGAAAATACCGTCTGGAAACTGATCAACTTGCAATCCGAGGAAGAATTTCATTTCGCCCATAGAAGACATCTCAAATTTCTTCTTCATGATTTTCTCCAACTCTTTGCAAAGATCATCATTTGTCGATCCAAAGATGATGTCATCCACATAAAATTGTACGATAATCGGATGACTTCCAACTTCTTTGGTAAATAGCGTACTATCCACTGTTCCTCTAATAAAGCCGCTGCCAACGAGATGTTGAGATAACGTCTCGTACCAGGCTCTCAGGGCCTGATGTAAACCGTATAGTGCTTTATCCAGAAGATAGGCTTTCTTTTTGTTCAGCGGATCATAAACCCTGGTGGTTGGCCGACGTACACTTGCTCTCGTAGCTTACCGTACAGAAAAACTAATTTCACATCTAATTGATACACTTTAAATCCTTTCCAAGCAGCAAATGCAAGGAAAATTCGTATTGACTCCAATCGTGCTACTGGTGCATATACCTCTGTATAATCAATTCCTTCTTGTTGATGGAATCCTTTGACAAAGAGCTGAGCTTTGTTGCACACTATAACTCCACGATCGTCACGCTTGCACTTGAAGACCCATTTAGTATCTATCGCCTTTTGATTATCTGGAAGGTCAACAAGTTTTCATACCCCTAGCTTTTTGAACTGTAGTAATTCTTCTTGCATCGCAAGCACCCAATTCTCATCACCTAAAGCTTCAGTTACATTCTTCGGTTCAATATGGGATATGAAGCATGAATAATAGCAAAACTCTTGAGTCAGAGCTACTCAAGTATAGAAAAACTCAAAGCTTTGTTGATCTGGCTCCTTATTCTTACACCAGCTTGTAACTCACCAATTATGGAATTCGATGGGTGATATGAATAAGATCTCGGCATCACCTCACTTGGAACATCAATAGTATTTTCCTGATTAGTAATATTCTAATTTGCCACTTCTTCAACTTCAGGAGCACTAGAAGACGCTTCATTTTGAGTACTTGGGCCAGCAGATTGATTCAACATACTTGTGATCTGCTCAGATTCTTTGTCAGAAGAAGATTTTCCATCATCATCAAACGTTGGAGCCTCGTCAGAGTCTGAACTATGTGCTTGAGAAAGATTAGGTTCTTCTGTAGCATTTACTGGTTCTGTAGCCAGTGTCACTTGTTCTACATGAGTTTCTTGAACACCGCTAGTGCTAGGACCTGCACCAGAAGAAGATGATCCAACAGTTGGTTGATTAACCACTATTAGTTTGATAATCTGTTCTTGATTAGCCGACTCATGAAGATAATATAACACAGCAATGTCTTCTTCAGAAGGCTCTTCTGGCAAGTCAAATGATTTCCACAATTCACTATAATTGAACAACCAAGCATCGCCTGCTCATTGAATTGGAGTTGTATACCGAAAACAATCGATATGCTGTGCTTCTACCACTCTTCTTAAACTTGGAAGATAGACTCTCTTGAGTGGAGTTGCGTAGCCGACAAAGAAACCATCTATCGTTTTGGAACCAAACTTTCCGTCTGAATCAATGACTGTACAAGGTGCGCCAAACGGTTCTAAATACTTCAGATTGGGTTACCTTCGGTTTAGCAATTCAAAGCAAGTCTTCTTTGTAGGTTTGACTGTCAAAACTCTGTTCAATGTATAGCATGCTGCTGCGACTGCTTCACTCCAGAAACTGACAGGAAGCTTTGAATCAGCCAGCATAGTTCTTGTTGTTTCTATTAACGTTCTGTTCTTCCTCTCAGCTACTCCATTTTGTTGCGAAGTGTATGGAGCACTGAATTCGTGTAAAATGCCTTTGTCGTTGCAAAATTCTTTCATTCAGGCATTCTTGAATTCTGTACCGTTATTGCTTCGGATTCTTCTAATAAGAAGATGGTACAAATTTTCAATCTTCCTGAAGAGGATCATGAGATTATCAAACGTTTTCTCTTTGCTCTCTTGGAAGAAGACCCATGAAAATCTTGAATAATCATTAGTGAAGACAAGACAATAAAGATCTCCAGATATACTCTTCACATTCACTGGACCGAAGAGATCCATATGCAGTCTTTCGAGTGGTAGCTTGATGGAGTTAAGAATCTTCTTTGGATGAGACTTTTTAACTTGCTTTCCTTTCATGCATTCCAGAAAAATTTCAGTCATGTGAAAGCTTCAAAGATGCACTCCTTCAACTAAATCATTGTGAACCAGATGATTCATCTTTCTGAGGTGTATATGACCCATTTTTCTGTGCCAAAGAATTGACTCTTTCTCTGTGGCCTTTGTTATGAAACATTAAGCTGACTTAGAATTAGTTGTAACAGCACTCATATCTAGAACATAAAGATCATTCTCGCGAGGAGCACGCATGAGAATCCACTCTTCTGGAATCTTAAAGCCCGGTTCAATAATCATGCACTCCTTGTCGTTGAAATGGGTGGTAAACTTCTTATCACAGATCTGAGAAATACTAAGAAGATTGTTCTCCAGCTCAGCGATATAGTTAACTTTATCCAATGACACCATACCATTCGATAGCTTCCTTCTGCAACGATTCTACCTCCTTGATTACCCGCAAATACCACGTACCCTCCATTGATTGCTTTAATATCGAAAAGTAAGGTACGCATCCCAGTCATGTGACGTGAAGCTCCGCTATCCATAATCCACTTCGATAAGATGGATCTCTGGAGCCCCTACACATGCAAAGAAACTATTTAAAGAGGGAAACCCAAGCCTTTCCGGTCTTGGGTTGAATCGGATAACCATCTTCGTATTCAAATTCACAATCATATTCTATCAAACATTTCGTCCAATATCGAATTTGCAAATTTTCCAATTTTATCTTCCTTTTTATCTTTTGTAAAATCCTTTTTCAATTTTGGAAAATCATTTTTAAGAACCCCCTTATCAGTCTTTGTTTCTTTGGGTTCTTTAACATTGACTAACTCGGTTGGTTTAACTTATTCAATATTTACTGTTCCAGACTTTGCATTTCAGATGATGATGAAGGTTTCTTTGCAACCCAAGCTTGAGATTTCATTCGAGCTTTCTTGATGTAAAACTTTGAATCTTTGTTCTCATTTGATTTAGAAGTTTCACCTTTTTCAAAAGTTGATTTCTCAATTTTAGATTCACTTTTAGGTTTCACTTTGATGTTAGATTCATTATTTCGTTTTAAGATCGTGACAGGCTTTACGATCTCTGGTTGCTTAAGTTTTCCATCATCTGAAGTTGTCTTTCTTCGATGATACATAGGCTTTGATTTCGGACACTTGCGAGCAATGTGACCAACTTCATTGCATCTGAAGCAAGTCCGAGTATCAGCAGAATGTCCATTCATGGGTTTTACTCCACTTGTGGGTTTAGCCTTATCACGAAGTTCTTTTTCCTTCTTAAATTAATCGTTCGATTGCTTTCCAATCGAAACCTCTTCCTGAACCGTGTTTATCCCAAAAACGAATTTCATGTTTTTATTCTTGTATTCGTGAAATGGTGACTTCTGTTTCTTTTTCGGTTCATCTTCGGTAGTTGTTATAATATTTCTTGGGTTTTGAGTAAAATTTCTTTTCATTCTTCTCTAGATCATCTGATGATACTTCAACAAGTTTGAATAGTTTGTCGATCTGATCTTCTTTCACATTCCGAATCAGAAAAATATCATCAAAATATAGTCTATCAGAGTCCTTAACTTTGTACATCACAACGTTAGGATCATCACTTAGACCATTTTCTGATGAAGTATCTTCATTTTCAGATTGTGACTCAGAACTATCTAAACTCGAATTGGCGCTTTTAAAGCTGCCATCATCAGAATCATTTCCCAAAACATTTTCAACCACATTTTTCACAACCGTTTCATTGTCATCTTTAAATGTCGTGTAGACTACATCAATGTTCTCAGGTGACTCGTTTTTCTTTTTAGATAAAAGTGTTATATTAAGTGCCTTCTCAATCCCGTCCACTTTCTTGTGACAATAACTTGCGCACAATGGAGGTGGAACATTGCTATAATCTCCACGCTTCTTACCTTTTGGTTTCACATCATTATCTTCCGACGGAATTGTTGGAAGAATATGATCGATGACATAAGCATTCGTTGTATAACTGAGCAATAATTGTCTTACACGTTCTGTTTCAATTTTCATATCTTGAAGCGCTTGTTTTGTTTCAGCAATGGTGTTTATGTACATGTTAATTGCTTCTTGTTTTTTCAATTACCGTTGCTTTTAACATTCTTATTGTGGCACCTTGTTCTAAGTTAGCTTTTTCAACATTACTATAAGTGCCTTTCATCTTATCATAAGCTTCCTTCATTGTGCGATAATCATATCTAAAATTTTCATTATGCCCAACCAGTTCACTTATGATTAGTGATTTCTCAGCACATTTCTCACAAGGTTTTGTGCACTTTGTGCAAGGTTTTTCAACCTCCACAACTTTCACAACTTCCTTCTCAATCACCTTTACCTCTGAACCCACCTGTTTCAGATTTGTCATCATGGCTTTGTCAGCAATCTTTGTGAGATTTTCTTCATTCATCTCCTTTGTCACATCAATGACCTCCTCGACTTCTGGTTTCTTTTCTTCAACCACTTGCTCTTGCGAAGTATTTCCAAAGCAACCTGCAAAACTAGAATGAAAGTTATGATGGATAATGTTCTTCATCTTTGTCTCGTGATAGATCATTTCCTCTTCCTTTGTTCTTTGCAGATATTCTTCAAGAATCTCATTCTCAAGAGCTGCATCATAAACCATTGATTCTGATTCATCCAAGATCTCTGCCATCAAAGCAACACCAGTCTTTTTGCCAATATAATTATTCCAGTCAAAACCTTCGTCTTCATGAGACACAACTAGAGCTTTTTCAGTCAGCTTTGAGGAATTATCTTGAACTTCAACTTGAGTTCTCTTTGGATATGGCTTGTACTGCAACGCTTTCTTGTAATAGTCATTGTTGTTGCCAAAAGGACTTTGATTGCCACTTGCTTCCTGATTCGTACATTCGCGTTTGAAATGCCCCTTTTGTCTGCATTTGAAGCATGTTACTTTCGACTTATTAAATCCTAAGTTTATTGCTTGAATTTCCAATGTCTCTTCCAGTAAGTGCAACAAACTTTGTGACTCTTCTGATAATCGATGCTAAGCTCCATTTGATATCCATCAGTTCTAACTCCTCTTCATTAACCTGATCAAAATCCTCAGCTGTCATATCTGGATTTCCGATCTTTCCCGCAACTAAGCTTTCGTATGATTCAAGTACGGTTGCAAGAAGCGATATATGTTGTTTAGCCACTTGCTCCAGGAAAACGTTCTTCAGATTGACGGCAATGTTACACTGAAATACGTTTGGATCATAACTGGAATGATTTGACTGATTAGTTTGGTTCTAAAACTGTGAATTTGAACCAGTACTCGAATATCCTGTGTTCGGAGGACTCTGATCATAACTAGGATATGATTGAGTGTTCGGTTGACTTTGGAACGAATGATTCGAAGATTTCATATTCGCACTAAACGCCGTTTGAATTTTCGGACTCGAAATCTCCTGAACACCTCCTTTGTAGTAAACACGTACATCTTGCACAATATTTACATTCTTTGATTTGGCCATTTTTAGCAACTCCATTTCATGTCCTTCTAACTTATCAATGAAAGATGATTGGTTGAAATGCATCCAACTCGGACTATTCTTCAATACCATCAAGTAAGTCGACCACTCCCCCTCAGGCAGTGCATCTGCCAATTTATCAATCGTTTCTTCATCAGTTTTATGAATATCATGTCTTCGCATCAGAACGATCAAATGACAATATCTATGGATCATCTGCTTCATGGTTTCGCCTTTGATCATTGTGAAATGTCAAACTCTTTCTTGATTAAAGCCTTCTTGCTTTTAATCATCTCGGCACTTCCCAGATATTTAGCACATAGTGCATTCCACAACATCTGTGACGTCGAGCATTGAGGTAGCAAGATCAAGATGTCTTCTTTCACTGATTGTTGTATCAGACTGGTCATTTTCTTCTGCCACATATGCATCTTTATGTTCTGGCGTAAACTTTACTAATGCAAGATCTTGATCACGCTCATCCTTTGGCCACGTATATCCGGTTTGAATAGAAACCCAACTGTAGAAATGATTCGCTTGAACCCAGTTCACGAACTTTCCTTTCCAGCCTTCAAACTCATCCATGCTCATCAACTTTGGCGGTTTAACCAAAGTCCCTATCTTGTTATCCAGATTCATCTGGTTTATCGCGTTTGCATTTGCGTTAGCATTTGATGTAGACCTGAGCTGTTCCCGTTGCAAAAGCATTAATCATCCATCTTGAAAATCAGACGATTTTAACTGAAACACGTTCAAAAACACTTGAAAATTTATTAGCAAACTGACAAGTTCGGGCGAACTTGTGCAGAAAACAAATTTCAAATTCAATTTTAACAAGTTCGGGCGAACTTGTATGAAACTTTCAAAAATTCTCACTTGAAGACAAGTTCGGTCGAACTTGTGATGACTTTAGAAATATTTCCAAGTTTATCAAGTTCGGGCGAACTTCATGTGAAAATTTCAACAAATTTTGACAAGTTCGGGCGAACTTGATCAAAAATCTATGAAAAATTCAACAACTTCGGCCGAAGACGTTTAAAATCAACAAAAATTGAAGATTTTAGATCAAGTTCGGGCGAACTTGTGTAATAAGTTCGAGCGAAGTTGAGTCTTCAAACATGGTTTTTTGACATTTTTGACATGAAATCGATTGAATTTGATTCTGAAACTTTCAAGGGTTTGTTATTAGGTGATTATGTATGACATATTCAAATTTTAACCATTTTTAACCATAGGTTCATCATTTATGTGAAAAAGTGTAGAAAAATGATAGAAATGGGTAGAAATAGAGAGTGTCTTGTGTAGATCTTAGCAAATTAGGTATCCATGGCTCTGATACCACTTGTTAGGATCGCTCCTCCACTGCTTAGGAACCTAATTGTATCTAAAGTCCAACATAAGCGGAAATTATGTGACTTGTTAATAGAATACACAAGATTTACTATTTAAATTGTCTGTTTATTAGTTCAAGTCAATAGTACATCGAGTATCCAAACAGACAGAGCTTCGCCGTCGTCAACACAAAGTTCTTACAATGAAAGACCCAAGACGACCTGTATATTGAGCTACAAGTTCGGGCGAAGTATGGGTTGGATAGATCAAGTTCGGGCGAACTTGATCAATCCTCACACAAGTTCGGCCGAACTTGTGCTAATACATCATAAATACTTCAAACTTTCTAACAATTCAAGCCCTAAACATACAGACTCGATCCAAGACCTAGACAATAGACATCATGTATCAACAAAAGGGTCTATTGAAGCGGTGATTCAGAAGAAGAATGTTAATGTAACTGAACAGATTATAAGGGAGGTTTTTACAGTTTAATGATCAAGAGACAGATCCGATTGATCTTCCGGCTGGGGCTGTTGAAGCTATTCTACCATGGTTAAGTTATGAAGGAACGTATCCTTATCTTATGAAGAAGTTCGTGCATCCATACTGGTGTTTGTTGATGCCCATGTTTATGATGTGCATGACTGAGAATAGAGGGGAACAGATCAGCTTAGTATCACGCAGTCTGCAGCATTCGTTTGTTTGATAACGAATCAGCCTTACAACTACTCAAAGTACGTCTTCGAGGGCATGAAGAGGAATGTCATGGGTGTACGCAAGGATAAGTTTGTTATCCGAGATTTCTACAAATATTTTCCAACACACTATTCTGATTTGGAAAGAACTGGTGACACATTGGATTTGAAACCAATGGGACCTTCTTGTTTTGGTGCTCTAATGCCAAAGAAGAGTACAGTAAGAAAATTTGAAGGAAGAATACCATTAGAGAAGTTTGGTCAGTTTGTTGAGACAAAATATGAGGTGGCTGAACCAGTGATTGTACAACCTGAAGCTGTACCAGTAAATGTTGAAGTTAATGCTGTGATTGCAGAAGAACATGATGTTCAGTTGATTGAAGTTGAGAAACCTGAGACTGAGATTCAAGATATTGATTCATATATTGAAGAGGTCTTGGTGAGTTATGATGGTGAAGATGATGAGCTTCCTCCTGAAGCTGAAGCTAGTACTGCTGTTTCTAGTGTTCCCCCACCAGTGATTACTGCTGAGAGGTTGGCTTTGATTTTGAAGACAGTTAGCCAGAAGATTAGGAATCCTCCTCCTGATTCTTCACTACAGATTCAGATGCCAAGTGATAAAGACTCACCGGATTCTGATTCTCAACCTATAAAGTGAAGGAATAGGGATCCTCGACCTGGAGTGTTTGCTGAACAGTTACAAGATCAACCTATGACTAATGATGATGTTGGCTTGTATGATTTTGACTTTGAGACTGCTATAGCTACTACAAATGGTACGTTTGATTTTGAAGATGTTGTTGCTAATACTGAGACGCCAATTGAGTCTGAAACTACTGAAACAAGCATGAATATGGAGTCTATGTCTGCACCAGAGATTCCTGTTTGTTCTGAGACTCCGGTTAGTGTGGCTGTTGCACCAGAGACTCCAGTTCCTGTATCGATACCACTTGGAACCACTATTGTTGGAAGTTCGTCTGTTGCTGTATATGATGAACCGTGTAGTTCCAGTGGAGTTAGAAACGAAGAACGGTATAAGTTGCCTTTTATTGACGACTCAAGTGACGATGATGAGTTTATTAGCATTCGGGATTGGAAGAAAAGGGTTATTCGTCTTGAACAGGATTCGATTCACAAAGATGCTAAGATTGTTCAACTTGAAGACATTATTGCTCAGAAAGATCAGCAGATTGATCAACTACAAGGTGATGTTAGATTGTAGTTCACTATTGTTTATGATATCAGGGGTAAGCTGGAAAAGAAGTTCGGTCAGGATTTTGCTGATCCGAATGATCTGGATAAGTATAAGAAAGTTGCTGAAGATCGAGCTAGGATATTGCTCAAAATGATGCTGAGCGTGCAGCTTATATTTCACCAAGTCTGTTAATAAAGAGAAAGACAAGGAGAAAGCTAAGAGGTTGAAGAAGAAAAGAGAGCTTGTGGTCATAAAGAATAGAAATCTGAATCCTGCTGATCCTGATGTTCAAGCTACTCATCATCTGACGAATGTTGGTAAGAGTTATTATGACCAAGTTGGTAATAGGTCAGGAGTTATGAGTTGGGGGTTTGACCATGATAGGAAAATGTGGTGGATAAAGAGGAAGATTGGTCTAGTAGAATGGTATTCGAAGCCGGCTCAGTTTCAAACATTTACTAAAGTTGATTTGACTATACTTTCGAATGCCCCATATACTGATGACAAGTCAAATGGTAAAGGTTAGTTATTTTTCGAAAGACTCAAGCGAGAGGTTGCACGAGGATTTCCATCTATGCACACTGCAGAGTCCTTCTTGAAACCTGCTCCTGGTGTTCGTGATCATAAAACTCATAAGGGATTGAAGAATGTTATTTGGCCACCAACTGATAAAGAAAAGACAATACCGTTGGTGAAGAAGATACCTGATGGGAGTTTGAAGATGATGCACTTTTGGGTTTATGATGAGACGTTGGGTCAAGCTTTGATTGTATGTGATGATGATGATGTACAGTTTAATTGACTGATCCAGTAGATTTGCTGAATTTGAGTTTACAAGATTTAGAAGTGCTTGCTCAAAATCAGATCCGATCAACTGAAAAATATGAAGTTGCAGCTTAAGAGTGGACTGGAGCGGTTTCTGGTGCTTTACATGTTAGGAAGCAATGTTTTAGTGGATACAAAGATGCGATAGGTGGCGGTGGAAGCAGCTGAAGATCGAAGAATGAAGGTTTATGCATAGGGGGTTAGTATTAGTTTAAAGGGTTGAACTTGTAATTATGTTTTAGTTTGTGTTTTGGGTCGAATTGTTTGTTTGGGTCAAGATGGTTTCGGCTGGGCTTTAGGGGGTTTCGACCCACTTGTGTTTAGTACATAGCCCCTATTGTGAGTTTAGGGTTGATCAGTTTTGGGTATTGTGGAGCCAGTCGAAACCAAGGAGTCTTGTATCAGTCATCATATCGGTGAATGCAAGTTCTGTCTTTTATCATTGTTATCATTCATCTTGTTTCGGTTTGCATATTTCTTGAATCATCTTGTGTCTGATTTCCGCACTCTCACAAGATTAGGATTGATATCATTGAAAGAACCTTTACGGGTTTTACAGTTTTACTAGTTTTTCACCCCACCGCAATCAAATTTTAATCATCATCCATTAATTAAACCTTTTTTATATAAACTAATTTATTTAAATAAATGAATCATATTAATTATCTGATCAGCAACAAAATCAACAACACATTAAATTAGCATATTTAGGGGCTATTTGACAACTTCTGAATGGGTAAGTGTTGAATCAGTAAGATGTCTGAACCATTAAGTGCTGAACCAGTAAGATGTCTTGTCCATTAAGAGCTAGTATAATGCTTAACCGTTCAGAGAAAATTGTCTGACCAATTCATATAAGAGGTCTTAATCATTCAAACTCAATATAATGCTTAGCCATTCAAAGGAGAAAGTCTGAATCATTCAGACAATTGCTCGCGAAACAAACAGTCTGAACCTTCAAGTGTTGAGCCGGTAAGAGGTTTGAACCATTAAATGCCTTATTAAGAGCTAAACAAACAACCCCTTAGCTTCTAAACATTTAGGGTTTATTAAAATATATTCAAACTGCAAGGTTATTTTTACAAATAATAAAACAACCTAGGGGTTTTTCTTGAAAATATTCAAACCTTACATTCTTCATCTTCCACCATTTTCATATTCTTGCAACAAACTCAAAAAAAAAATTAAACTTCAATTCATAAAATATATATTAAACAAAACTGGACACCACAACTTCTCTTTTCTTCACATCATGCTCTCCCCCACTCCACCCACCCTTGACCCTCTGTTCATGCCGGCCATTGGCAAGGACATTGCTCCATAGTGAGTAGCCTAATGGGGAATCAGAACAATAATCATTTTGTAAATATGAGGAGCTATAACATTTTGTAATCATTGTTTAAAGAAATGCTTCAATTTCATTTTTACCCATAGTTAAAATCTTAGTCCCTAATTCTTTTGTAATCCATTCTCTAACATGAAGGAGACGACCCTGGTTAAATCATACGCAGGTCCACTCTTTTCCTTACTTTCTCTTAAATAAGCGGATGAACCTTTTATATGTTGTGCCCGACCATCCGTACAAACAAAGCAAAGAAATTATATAAAGAATATAACATCATAATAAATTATCCTCCTTAGAGCAACTCCGACAATGTTGATTTGACAACGTCTAAAAATTCTGGACATGGGGAAATGAACGGGATGCGATGTCAGGCTGAGGTCTTTATGGGTCGTCTGGATTCCAAACCCCCGTTCGAACGAGTTTAAAACTCCATTAATAGTGGATGTAACATCTTAGACGATTCAATCATCATGATTAAGAATTCATAATCCAAAATGCATCAAATCCAATACATATGACTTATACATGTCACACCGCAACCGATGGCGGAAACATCTGGGCGGGACGAACGAGATTGCTCAAGACTTCATGACGCAAAATTGTGACAAGTATTTATATAACAAAATTTCATTTCATTGATTGAACAACAAGTACATAGTTTTTGAATTAAAAAATACAACATCATGGAAACAAAATACAAATACAACAACTTGCCAATACATTTCTAGATGAGTATCTAAATCTCCTACTCAATTCCATACGTAGTCATCATCAACATCAACCTACAATACATGTTAAAGTATAGTTCAACACACAAGGCATTGGCGAGCATACAAGTTTAAATAATAGCACAGTAATAAGTTTTAAACAAATCCTCATCCATAAATGTCTAATCTCGAGTCTAATATGTAATAAACGAGCATGCAATTATACTAGTCAACCCAATGTTTTCCGCTAGCATAATCAATTCATAGCAATGAAAAGACCGTATGTGTTTAACTTAACATGACCTCAAGTTTATAGGCGGTGCGTTACTCCTATAGCACTATACATGTTAAGGGAGGCTTGATCGAAGTTAATGTCTAAGGGTGAGCATTCCAAGTATAAGCATGTGTGATTTCAAGTTTTCTCAAATAGAGCATAGTTAGGATTGTTTTGTGATTTAAGCGTAGCATTATTGTGTGATTTTGATAAAGTACATGTATTGCACCCCAAAAGTAATAAAGATAAAATGGGGTCGAGTATACTCACGGTTTTGCATGCTTTCTAGAAATCCGCGAGTTATTGATTTGGAGTGTTGTAATAATGCACACAAAAGTCACCCTACAAGGGGTAAACAGAGGTGCGTGAATAGACTGTATTTGTTGAAGGATTCAGATTCGGAGTCGGGAAATACGGAATGAAAACGTAAAATGCTCCACTTTAAGCAAAGTGGGCTGACCACTTCGTGCGAAGTGAACTGCACCTCGTACGAAGTGACTGTTCACTTCGTGCGAAGTGAAAGTTCTGGAATGCTTTAGCTCGTTAACGCCCATTTCAACACTGTTTTCTGTGAATGAGGAGTTTTATGAGCGAGGCGGGACAGTCTAGGACCATAATACTTAATCAGAAAGCGATTAATATTCTGTTTAGACTAGTTCATTAAGAAAATATGAAAGTTATGTATAGTTTATGTAAAGCATGGGGTGCGAACACCTCATTATATGATTCACCAAAGCACAAGGTTTTAACAACCCGGTTGGTCATGATTTAGCAGAAAGTAAAGATACAAAATGTTCAAGTGAGGTGTGAAACTTAATTCCGGTATCCAAGGCTCCCAACGTTCTCACTAGCTAGAACACTAATCCAATCCTATGAGGATAATGAACAAGGTTAGCGTGCAACACTTGGTACCAAGAAAAAGGAGAGAAGTTATGAAATTGCAAGGTAGTAGTGAGCTAACTCATTTAGAAGAATCTGAGGTAAGGTTGCGAAAAATCAGAGAATTTGAGAGTGAGAGTGAGAGTGTACGGAAAATGTGAAGTGTTAAAGTGCGTCTGTATTTATTGGAAAAGGGGCTGACAGCTCTGCTTCATGCGAAGTGTGTCCACTTCGTGCGAAGCGTACATCACTTCGTGCGAAGTGTACATCTCTTCGTACGAAGTGGGTACACTTCGTGCGAAACGTGTTCAATTGGCACAAGTGGGTTAATTTTAGTTGTTCTCACGTATTTTAAGTGGCTTTCGAGTATTTGAAGTATAAGATAATGATGTATAAGTATAATGCACATAAATGTCGAGTATAGTCACGTATTAAAGATTGTATAGTATGAATCATATTGTGTAAAGATGTATAAATATTGAATAAAGTTCCACTATGATCAATATCTTGGATTACAAGGATTGAAATGAAAGAAACAAAGTACGATACAAGTTTCCAAATATAGAAATACGAATACACTTTCGAAATAAGGAAATTACAAGAATGCGAGGCACTAAAGTCTCCCTTACTTTAGGAAATTTCATCCCAAAACTTATTCAAGAGGAAGAATCAACGAAGAGATGTGGATGCTTAGTCTTCATTTTACTCTCGAGTTCCCAAGTGATTTCAGCGCCATGTTTTCCTTCCCATCGAACCTTAACTATGGGGATGCAACAGCGCCTTAGTTGCTTGGTTCCTCGGTCCATGATTTCGACCGGTTTTCCACAAAGTGCAAGGACTCATTGATTTGAAGGTCATCAAGGGGAACTTGAAGTCCTTCTTCGGCTAGACAATTATTTAGATTTGAAACATGGAATGTTGGGTGAACGTTGTTGAGTTCTTGAGGTAGGTCCAGTCGATATGCTACCTTGCCAATCCTTTCGAGAATCTTGAAAAGGCCTACGAAGCGAGGAACGAGTTTTCCTTTCTTACCAAATCGAACTACACCCTTCCAAGGGGATACCTTGAGAAGTACATGATCACCAGTGTTGAATTCCAAGGGCTTGCGCCTTTTATCAGCATAGCTCTTTTGTCGACGTCTAGCCTTAAGTAGATTATCACGTATTTGTAAGATTTTGTCTGTCGTCTCTTGTATGAGTTCAGGACCGGTAATTTGAGCTTCCCTGATCTCGTGCCAACAAATCAGAGATCGGCACTTTCAACCATACAAAGCTTCAAATGGTGCCATTTGAATACTATCATGATAGCTGTTATTGTACGAGAATTCTACCAAAGGCAAGTGTCGCAACCCCCGACCCCTACCCAGCCGCGAGACACAGAGCTGGTGGTACCGGTGTTTAGTAATCTGGCAGCAGAAGATAAACCCAAGTTTCAATTACAATACATTTGTAGGGATAAACCCTGACTTATGGAAAACATAAACTCCATTTATTTAGGTAACTTTTATAGCCACTTTTCTAAGCCTTCAGTGCCCTCCAGCTGGCTTCTATTAGCTTTACATTATGTTACCTGAAACGCGTTTTAAAAAGATTTTATCAGCAAGAAATACTTGTGAATACATCCCAGTATAATCAAAACAAGTTTTATAGCTTTACAGTTATTGAGAGCATCCGCATTTACAATGTTTATATCTACAGTATGACCCAATCAGTACTGTCACTCCTGACTTACGGGTCATGTTACCCATTGACAAAAATCCATTTATCCAATGGTAACGGCTTCAAATTTCATATACAAAACCCCAACATACCGGCAGTAATTGTAGAATACATATACTCAATCACCGATAATTGAAATATTTTGACCCACAAAAAAGTTTGCAAAAAGAGAATGTACTCACTTTGAAAACTTAAGTATTCCTACGGAGTTCCTGGTGAAAATTCTTGATTACTTCCTGGAATTTCTATTTAAAACATACAATGCACATGCGTTAGTAAATTAACCCAGGTCACTTTTAGCCATACAACTGAGACAGAACCCCGGCGTGCATAGTCAGGCAGGGCCTCGACATGCGTCGATGGGTCCTAAATCAATCGGGTAGGATAACCATACAACACAAGATAGAACCACAACGTACTTAATCGGGCAGAACCTTGACATGCGTTGGCGGGTTCTAACTCGGGTAGGGTAACGAATTAGTGATCGGGGGTTAAGATACTTACAGCGGGCAGCGCTTCGTAGGTTTAGGGGTTTAGAGGGAGGGGTTTTGATAGAAACAAAGAGTAGAGGGAGTATACGATCGAATTTTTCGTTCGATTTTGAGCACAGAACTCAGTCCCATGCTGCTCTATTTATGCCCTATTTTGACCTCCCCCGCGCGTCGCGTGGGATTTTGGGTCCCCTCTCGCGTGGCGCCTGAGAGACCTAGCTAGGCTAGGTCAGCCTGGTCACAAGTGTAGGGTTGCCAGATGGCGCGAAACGGTGACACGTCACCTTGACACCTCCCGTACGTCGCGACAGAGACTGGTGTATCTGGCGCGTGGCGCCTGGGCTGTCTAGGTGAGCCTGTCTCGTTTTGCATGCCGCGTCTTGATTCACGTGTCTGGTTTGTCGTTTCGGCTTGGTTTGGGGTTCTTTGGAGAGTTGTTACATCCTCCCCACCTTGATTTAAATCTCGTCCTCGAGATTCACTTAAATAGGTGTGGATATTTTCTTTGCATTTCTGACTCTAGCTCCCATGTATATTCTGGTCCTCTCTTTGAATCCCATTTAACATTGACCAGAAGTAATCTTTTGTGCGTGAGATTCTTGATCTTTCTATCTTCAATCAGAATGGTTTTCTCTACAAATTTAAGTTTCTCATTTACCTCTATATCTTGAAGAGGTATCACTAATGATTCATCTGCTAGACATTTCTTCAGATTACATACATGAAATACATCATGTATTCCTGCCATTTCCTCTTGCAATAGTAGCTGATAAGCTATTGGCCCTATTCGTTTGGCAATCTTGAAAGGTCCAATATACCTGGGGCTTAGTTTTCGTTTCTTACCGAATCTTACAACTCCTTTCCATGGTGAGACTTTTAATAGCACTTGATCTCCAACTTGAAATTCCAAAGGTTTGCGTCTATTATCTGCATAACTCTTTTGACGATCTCGGGCTGTTTTCAATCTTTCCTTGACTTGAATAATTTTGTCAGTTGTTTCTTGTACAATCTCAGGACCTGATAATTGCTTTTCTCCAATTTCTGCCCAACACACTAGTGTTCAACATTTCCATCCGTAAAGTGCTTCAAAAGGTGCAGCATTAATGCTAGTATGATAACTGTTCTTGTAGGAAAATTCTATCAAAGGTAAATGTCCATCCCAATTTCCTCCGAAATCAATTACACGGGCTCTAAGCATATCTTCCATTGTTTGGATTGTCCTTTCACTTTGACCGTCTGTTTGAGGATGATATGCTGTAGTTAGATTTAATCTGGTTCCCATTGCTTTTTGGAAACTTATCCAAAAACGTGAAGTAAACCGACTGTCCCTATCAGACACAATAGATAAAGGAATTCCATGCAATGAAACTATTTCATTTACATATAATTTAGCTAGCTGTTCATACTGAAAGTTTCACGTCCTGGGTAGTTTGGTAACAAAGTCCATTGTCATTAATTCTTATTTCCAAATTGGCATTTCCAATTGTTGCAACAGTCCTGAAGGTTTCTAATGTTCAGCTTTAACCTGTGAACATGTTAGACATTTAGCAAAGTAGTTTGCTACATCCTTTTTCATACCTATCCGCCAGAAATTCTTTCTTAAATCTTTATACATCTTATCACTTCCAGGATTCATTGTATACTTAGTCTTATGGGCTTCCTCTAAAATTCAATTTCGCAGGTCTTCTTGAATAGGAATCCAAATTCTTTTGTTTTGGAATCTCCAAACTCCATCGGTTCCTTTTTCTAATTCCTTAATCATTCCTTTTAATCCTTCAGCATCGTCCTTGATGGTTGTTTCCTGTACCTGTTTAATTTGCTCATTTAAATCTATCTGAAGATTTAGTCTAAGAGAGCGTACTTTTTCGGGTTTTCATAATACTTTCGACTTTAAGTGTCTGCTACTATGTTAGCTTTTCCTGCATGATATTGGATCTCACAATCATAATCACTAAGGATTTCCATCCATCGCCTCTGTCTCATGTTTAATTCTTTTTGTCCAAAGACATATCTTAAACTCTTATGATCTGTGAATATCACAAACTTACTACCGTAAAGATAGTGTCTCCAAATTTTAAGGGCAAAAATTATTGCTCCTAATTCCAGATCATGTGTAGTATAATTTTCTTCATGCTTCTTGAGTTGTCTAGAGGCATAAGCAATAACCTTTTGACGTTGCATTAGCACACATCCATATCCTAATTAGATGCGTCACAATAAACTATGAAGTCTTCAGTTCTTTCTGGCAATGCGAGTATTGGTGCGTTGGTTAACTTGTGCTTTAAAATCCTGAATGCTTCTTCTTGCTTTGGTCCCCATTCAAATTTAACTGATTTGCAAGTTAGCTTGGTTAATGGAATGGCTATTATAGAAAAATCTTGAATAAAGCGTCTATAATATCCTGCTAATCCAAGAAAACTTCTTACTTCCGTAGGCGACTCAGGGACTTCCCATCTGGTAATCGCCTCGATCTTTGTGGGATCCACATGAATTCCTTCATGGTTAACCAAATGTCCAAGGAATTGTACTTCTTGTAACCAAAATTCACACTTCGAGAATTTAGCGTAAAGCTTTTCCTTCCTTAGCAATGACAGGAGAATATGCAAATGCCCTGCGTGATCTTCCTTACTCTTAGAGTAAATTAGAATAGCATCTATAAAGACAATTACGAATTTATCCAGGTGTGGTACACATATCCTGTTCATCATGTCCATAAATGCTGCTGGGGCATTGGTTAAACCAAATGGCATGACAGTAATTCATAATGGTCGTACCTTGTTCTAAAAGCTGTTTTAGGAATGTCCTCTTCATGTACTTTCAACTGATGACATCCTGAGCGTAAGTTGATCTTAGAAAAGAGTCGGGCTCCTTGGAGTTGATCAATCAGATCATCGATTCTCGGTAATGGGTACCGAATTTTAATTGTAACCTTATTCAATTCTCTATAATCAATGCACATACGCATAGATCCGTCTTTCTTCTTGACAAACAACACCGGTGTTCCCCATGGTGATGAGCTAGGTTGTATGAAACCCTTCTCTAGTAATTCGTCCAGTTGTTTCTTCAGTTCCTGGATTTCCGTCGGTGCTAAGCGATAGGGGGCTTTGGCAATCGGTGTTGTTCCTGGTATTAGGTGAATTCTAAATTCAACCTCTCGATCTGGCGGCAATCCAGGCAACTCTTCTGGAAACACATCAGAGAAATTTGATATTACAGGAATATCTTTAATTCTTTTCCTTTAATGTTGATGATTATTGAAATAATATACACCATTCCTCCTTTTCGTGTATAACTTGCAGCTTTCATCACAGAGATGAACTTTGTTAACCTTGTCGACTTATCTCCCTTAATTGTGATCCTCCCGCCAGATGGCGCAATCACTTCTACAGATTTTTGATCACACAATATTCGTGCCTGATTGGTTTACTAACCAATCCATTCCTAACACGACATAGAATCCGGCTAGATCCATTGGAAAAAGGTTAGCAGAAAAATTTTGACTTAAAAGTTCTATCTTAGATCCCTGCAAGGATTTCGCTTATTTTGATAGAAAAGCCTTTAACAAACAATCAAAACCTCTTGGTTGTTTAAGCACGTTCGCTTCAAGCGGCGATGGATGTGAGCTTTTCAAGAGAGAGAAAGAAAAGCTTGAGGAGTTGGCTTTTTTGGGTGGTATTGTTGATGAGGCGGTGGTAGGTGGTAGTCATGGTTATCACCTATTTTGTTGTGGGGTGAGAGAGAGGGGGGATATATTTACAAACAAATCATCCTAAAGTACAATAAAGAGAAGCAAGGAAAACTATTAAAGCAAAAGTTACAACCACCAAATGCCGAGGATCCATCTGCCATCTCCACCAAACAGTCCTGGTGAAGTTTAGTTAATGGTTGATTAAGAAAATTGCAGAAGGAAGTATTTATGAAACTTTGGTTTGCACCAGAGTCAAATAATACTTTTGCATAAACATCAAAAAACGTACCGGCAATCACATCCGGAATCATCTTGGCTTATTCGGCAGTCAGCACGAACACTCTGGCAGTCTTCTTGGGTCCTTACGTCATCCTTGCTTTGTTGTTTGCCGCTAGAGCTAGTTTCGGGCAGTTGGTTTTAATAAGACCAGCTTCTCCACAATTGTAGCATAGCCTATTGTTAGGTTTCTTTCTGCAGCCTTCTTCCTTATGCCCTGGGAATTTGCAGAAATTGCAGTATGTAGAGCATTTCCCAGAATGCTTTTTTTGTAGTACTTACATAGGGGTGACGAAGAACTTGCCCCTTTTCCGCGATAGGAATTACCATAACGTAGTTCCTGAGTAATCTTTTGAGCTAGGTTCCTTTTCTGGTTTTCTTCTTGCGTGCGTACCAATTCATCTGTCAACGTGTTTGCTAGTTCTACTGCTTCTTCAATAGTTTGTGGTCTATCTGCCTTAACCACATGTCTGATTTCACTGATTAATCCCCAAATGTAACGGGAGATTAATACTGATTCTGGTGAGGCCAGGGTTGGTACAATCCTTGCATATTCAAAGAATGTGGTGGTATAATCTTTGCAATTTACCCCAGTCATTCTATGATTTAGGAACTTATTAGCAATCTGTTCCTTTTATTAGGATGACAGAATTTCCTTTCAACTATTTCCTTAAAGTTGTTCCATTCCATAATGTAAACCCTGTCACTTCCTCGGGACTGAAGAATGGTATGCCACCATTCTAAAGTTGCATCTTTAAAAAGATTAGAAACATACATAACTTTATCCCCATTGGCACACTTACTTATTTTTAAAATTGCTTCTGTCTTTTCTATCTAGCGCAAGGCTGAAATAGCTCCTTCACTGCCTGAGAATTCTATCGGTTTGCATGATAAGAATTCTTTATAAGAACAACCATATGAGATGGTTCTTCTTCTTTTTGGAACAGGAGCTTGAATTAATAATTCATGATTTCCATTCATGCTATGATTTGGTTCAGAGGATACGCGTTTACTTCCGTTTCTGGACTTATCGTTTTCTGCCTTTTTAATAATATCGATAATATAGGGCATCATCTATGATTCCTTGGGCTACTATATGTTCGATAGCACTTTTATTCATTTGATTCTTGTTATTATCGTTATTCTGGATTTCCTGATTTACTTCGTCCGACATCTGAATCGTAAACATTTATCAGGTATTAATATCACATAATAATAAATATCACACCACACATTGAACCAAAAACGTCGAGCATTGCGACTTTTACTCTTTTCATATATATGCGTCTATTACAAACATAACTGAAATTCAAACATTAGTAACTATGCATCGATATATGTATATAGGTGGTATATAGTTTATATCTATTTTAGTTTTTTTTTTCTAACTATGTAACAAAATACACACATATATATACATATATAGTAGGTAGCGGTTGCTTAAAACTGCATTTCCTGCTCGTCATACTTCCAGACGAGCTTCTCTCCGATTTGGCGAATTCGGTTTCCTTCCTCCACCAGTTCATCTCCAAGCTGGCGGAGTTCTTCCACATGCTCCATGGCTAGAACTGGGGCTGGCACTGGTTCAGGGTAAGGTGGAACTGGTTCTTCGTAGGGAAATGGGTTTTCCAGTAATTGTTGTATTTCCCAGTTGGCCCACCATAGGTTTAGAGGATTTGGTGCTGGAATTCTAGGTTCCTCGTTGGGGTTAAACGCTGGATTGGAATTGGTTCCCGTGGTTTTGGTCTAGATTCATGGGTTGGTTGGGAAATAAAGGAAGTATCTGTGGTTCTGGATTTGCTGCTTGGTTGAAATTAGGCTCTCCTCCTATATTTCCATACAAGTGGAAATTCGCTAATTGTCTATCCAACTCTTCTTCCTATAATGGTCTAACTTTTGGGTTTTGGTATTTCTAACTGCTAGGGCTTGCTGTTGGGCTTGTCTTAATCTTTTCCTCCTCTCTCCTTTGCCTCGACTAAACCAACCTCTCTTTTTAGGGGAAAAGTTTCTACAGATTTGGCTTTGAAAACAAAGATTCCCTCGAAATCGGTAGTGGATCCAACGTTGGGAGGTTCCATCATTTATGGGAGAATGAGGTAGGTGACGATAAGTGTCAGAAGTACCCTGATCACTCATACTGTAAACTAAGAAAATTTGTCAGATTAACACCTAAATGGCTTAAACCAGTGGCATGGCTCTGATACCCCCTTCTGTCGCAACCCCCTACCCCTACCCCGGAGCGGGAGCCTCGAGACACAGAGCTGGTGGTACCGGTGTTTATTAATTTGGCAGCGGAGTTACAACATCAGGACCGTAGTTAGGAAATAATTTAGCAGAGTTTCAAAACACCAAACTTTTATATTACACAAAATGGGATAAAACCCAAGTTTCAATTACAATACATTTGTAGGGATAAACCCCGACTTATGGAAAACATAAACTCTGTTTATCTAGGTAACTTTTATAGCCACTTTTCTAAGCCTTCAGCGCTCTACAGCTGGCTTCTATTAGCTTCACATTATGTTACCTGAAATGTGTTTTAAAAAGATTTTATCAGCAAGAAATACTGGTGAATACATCCCATTATAATCAAAACAAGTTTTATAGCTTTACAGTTATTTAGAGCATCCGCATTTACAATGTTTATATCTACAGCATTACCCAATCAGTACTGTCACTCCTGACTTGTGGGTCATGTTACCCATTGGTAAAAATCCATTTGTCCAACGGTAACGCATTCAAATTTCGTATACAAAACCCCAACATACCGGCAATAATTGTAGAATACATATACTTAATCACTGTTAAGCATAATTAAAATATTTTGACCCACAAAAAAGTTTAGAAAAAGAGAATGTACTCAATTTGAAAACTTAAGTATTCCTATGGAGTTCCTGGTGAAAATTCTTGATTACTTCCTGTAATTTCTATTTAAAACATACAATGCACATACGTTAGTAAATTAACCCAGGTCACTTTCAGCCATACAACCGAAACAGAACCCCAGCGTGCGTAGTCAGGTAGGGCCTTGACATGCGTCGGTGGGTCCTAAATCAATTGGGTAGGATAACCATACAACACAAGATAGAACCACTACGTACTTAATCGGGCAGAGCCTTGACATGCGTTGGCGGGTTCTAACTCGGGTAGGGTAACGAATTAGTGATTCGGGGTTAAGATACTTACAGCGGGCAGCGCTTTGCAGGTTTAGGGGTTTAGGGGAGGGGGTTTTAACAGAAACAGAGAGTAGAGGGAGTATACGATCGAATTTTTTGTTCGATTTTGACCTCCCTCGCGCATCGCGCGGGATTTCGGGTTCCCTCTCGCGTGGCGCCTGAGAGACCTAGCTAGGATAGGTCAGTCTGGTCACAAGTGTAGGGTTGCCAGATGGCGCGAAACGGTGACACGTCACCTTGACACCTCCGTGCGTCGTGACAGAGACTGGTGTCTTTGGCGCGTGGCGCCTGGGCTGGAATATCTTGTTGGTGTCAGGGTGGGTGGAATATCGAGACTTGTAACACCCCAAAAACCATGTTTATGAATGAATATAAATGTGTGCCTACGTTAAAATAGAATGAAAATATAAGTAAAGACGTTTGTTCGATTTCCACCAAAAATATTAACTAGGAATATGAACCTAGTTAGGATGCAAACTAGAATCTGAATTAAAAGAATGAGTTTAGTTTCTTAAAAATAAACCAACATACTAGAGGGGCCAAACTTAAAAAGGTTGGAAAGTTATTTATTAAAAAGGAAAATAAAACACAACACACACACATCAGTGTTTGTGTGTATGTCGACTACAACCAGAGAAAGAAAAAGGGCAAGCCCTTCCCACCACAAAATCAAGGAATTGATAAGGAAATTGAGGCTAAAATTGATGCATGAACACAAACACTCAGTCATCTATGCTTGATTCACATAAGGTAAGTTGGATTTCTTGATTTGGTGATTTGTTAGAAAGTGGGTTGAAATTAATCCATGAGTTCATATGAAATTAGTGTGGTTATGAGTTTAAAGCTCCACATAGACCAGGAATCATGCTCTAATTGAACCATTTGATGATTAAAAGTGAGAACCCACTTGTGGTAAGATTATGATTAAATATGATGATCATATAGTTGCAAAATAGGTGTAATGTTGATGTAGGAACTTGTTTACAATAGAGTATTGATGAATAATTTGATGTAAGATGAAAGTTATGCAAGTTTGATTTAGTATGATAATCTATGCTATGAGATAGGAAGAATACATAGACTACTTGTACATAATGCTTTGATTTTTGACATACACACCAAGTGTTTGATGAAATGTCTAGGTGAAGTTAGCATGCGAGATGGTATGAAAGAACTTGTCAAATCTGAATGATAATGATAACGATGTAACTTGTAGTAAACTAACATGAACAAGGTACGTTGGATTTAATTCGTAAGAGGATTCGAGTTGAATGTATGTTTTGATCAAGATCATGCATTACGCGCTTGTACCTTATGCTTCAATGAAGTAATGCTCACCATGTGTTTGATTTAATTTTCTTTTAGCTAAGACCAAGAAGTAAGTGTATACTATGTCTATAGCACATGAGCTTACTAGTAATGAATGATATTATGATCATGTTAAGTTGACTATTGCAAGATAAGAAATGTATGAATGAAAAGAAGTGGATGTTGTATATATGATCATATATGCTAACCCATGATGTGAATGTGGTAATGTATGGATAGGAACCGCATCATCACGGATTCAAGCATGGGAGAGCTAACGAGTCAAAAAGGAAGCAAGGGAACAAACGCGGACACGGACGGTCAAGTAAGTCAATCCCGAATGCATTTCTCATATTATATTTGATATTTGATATGATTTAGTATATGTACTAATGTAAGAAAGTATTAGTAATTGTAAGCACCAAAGTAAGTATTATTGTAGTGCGTCAAATGTAGTTAACTATGTCGAAAAATCGCATGGTATCGAAAGTAGTGTAATAAGATGTTGAATTTTTTGGATATTAGAGTATGGGGGTTATTATAAAAATTTGTTAGTATGAATGTTGGGATCATGTAGGAATGTTCTAGAATGATTACGGACATTTTGGGTCAGTTCGGGTTGGAACGGGACTCGGGAACAGGTCGTTCGAGCTGAAAATTTACAAAACAGCGTTTCGATGACTGGGGAGGCGTCGCCGACGCGGCTTCTGGCTTCCGACGCCCAAATCTCCTATCTACGCTGAAATTCCTCGACGCAAATTTCAAGGTGCGTCGCCGACGCATGTTAGGGCGTCGCCGACGCCCCTCACAGGTCCAGAACTTCTGTTTTTGATGGTTTATCCCACCACGAGTTCCGTACTTCCTAAAACCTGTTCCGTAACCCTTAATGGACCCCGAAAAGCGTAAATTGTAACAACTCCAAATTTTCGTTGTTAATTTGTTTCCTTTTATTTACATTTGTACTCCTGAGATTCCGATTATAAGAAAGTTATGTTAATTAATCTTGATTACTACAATTATTATCGCATCTAATCGCTTATTAAACGCATTGTAATTAAAGCGCAAACACAAGTAACTATGTTACTTTAATAGCCAAGTGTGTTGTTGTACAATAACCACTTGTGCCATCGCATCGCTTATCTCATCGCATCGCAAATCTCATTAAATTATGTGGTTTTATGTTATTTATCTGTTATGTGTGTTTATAGTTATGATTGCGCTCGCTATCGCATCGCTCTCGCACGCACGAATCGCTAAATCTCACTATTTTATCAATTATAACGCTTAACACATCGCTTAATCACTTAACGTTACTTTATAACTCGATTACATCGCTGAGCAATCGATAAACGAACGAAAAACGAAGAAATTTTGAGTTTTTGAACAAGTTCGCTCGAACTTGGGTGACCCCAAGTTCGGCCGAACTTGACTGGCCAACACAAAACTTCCTTTTTGCCCCAAGTCCGCTCGAACTTGCCTTGATTCTTCACAGAATCAGCAAGTTCGACCGAACTTAACTTGCATTCTCTGAAAACCTAACAAGTTCGCCCGAACTTGTATGAGTCCATACTAGTTCGACCGAACTTGACCCCATCAGCTCCCATTTTTGTCTTCACCTATAAATACTCAGCTCCGTTCTCTCATTAAACTTGCTGCAAGTTCGCCCAGAGCTCCCCAAACCCGAAACCCTTTGTTTAATAAGTAAGATTCAACCCGATTTCAGTTACAATGATGTTTAACAACGTTTTACAATGATTTTGCACAAGGCCCTGCCTTCGTTTTCATCAAATCTTTTCTGTTTATGAAAATCTTTGTCTTTTTCCATAAAAACTTATGTTTTCACTCAGATCTATACTAGATCTAAGCAAAACCTTTTGTAACATTGATTTTTACACCATTTTCGGACTAAATGACGTATGTTTCGTTCACTTTGGAGTGGAACGAGGCGTTGTAAAGCTAGATCTCAGGTCCGGAAGCACAAGGACGAAATCATCACTTTACACAAGCTGGACTAACCCGTACGAACCATCAAGTTCACCCGGATTAGCCCGAGTTTCTGTAAAATGGCTAAACTCGCTAGAAAAGACCTCTCCAGCCTAAGTTATACTCAATGGCTTAAGGTTGGAGGGATGGGCACTCGATTTCCTCATCAAACAACGCGAAAACGCAAGATTTCGGACCCGGAAACACCAAGTTCGCTCGAGATTTAACTGATTTTGTACAGATCAAGAGCCAAGTTAGCTCGAACTTGCACCTTATGGGTGTTCGGCCGAACTTGTGACAATATCTTCAAAAAACCCAATAAGTTCGGCCGAACTTGTCAAGTTTCTTAGGAAACTTCACAAGTTCGGCCGAACTTACTTCTTCTGTTAACAATGCACACAAGTTCGCCTGCACTTGTCAAGCTTCTTAAACTTCACAAGTTCGACCGAACATGTCTCAAAATCTCAACAGGTTTCACAAGTTCGCCCGAACTTGTGTGGAAACATACAAGTTCGCCCGAACTTATCCTCTGCCTAATCCAAACTTAACCGTTTCAGCGATTCGGAAGACTGATGCACTTCTGTTCGTTTACAGGATAATCCGTCACTCTCCGCAACGTCTCACCTAAAACGCACCCACTGTGAGTATAATTGAACCCTTTTATGCTTGAATGCACTTTTGGGTGTCACATATGTTTGTATATCAAAACACACACACAACTCTCAAACGCTTATTCGCAACCCGCTGTTTGTATGACTATACGTGAAATCTTCTGAATTGTATGTATTGCTTGATTGCCTGTACGCTACCCTTAACGTGATAGTATACTAGAGGTTGACCCGCCACCCTGAGGCCCGGGGTCGTTAAGGCTCGCATTTTATATTTCTCATTAATTTTTTCTCTTTTAGGATGTGAACGCTTGTTCGCATACCTCGATCAATCGCGGTTTGTTGGTTTACATGAATCTAAGTAGTTACATCATTCACAACTATCTCGTATGTCATGCGGTGTATGCTAAACGCTTTTATATCTATTATGTACGCAAAACCTGTATGCTCACATTTACTTAATTGTATTGACGTTTTATTTTAACATATGTGGCAGGTTGAGGATTAGCATTGGATGCATTGGATTTTGCTTAGTTTAGTTATTTTAGTTTGTTTTGATTTGGAACTCATGTATTAAATCTAGGGGATATCGAACCTGATTAGTGCTTATGAGAAAGCAAGTTTCTGTAATAATTGTTTGGAAATGTTATGTTTGATAGTATGGGATGTTAAACGTTAAGTAATGTTGCTAGATAATTCTTGTGGAATTCTCGTGAGACATTCTGGTCACCTAGAGCCACTACCCCGATGTTTCCGTCATTGGTTGGGGTGTGACAGATTGGTATTAGAGCCCATAACCTTAGGATAATAGGTAGAATTACCATGTTCGACCCAGTCACATGTTTAAGTACCCGATTGACCAATCATTGACTTAAATGCTTAAATTACTTGCCATAAATGCTTAAATATGCCTTTCCTAAGGCTAACACAACATACACATTTGGAAACGCTCGTATCACGCAAAACGAGTGATCAAGTCGAGATTAGGTGTGTAAAAACGATAACTCTCGATAAGATCATTCACTCCACACATTCTCTATCGCACGAGATACCTGCGTTGAGTTAGGAGTGATATCCAAACCTCGATGAAAATCTCCATTTCTATCTAGTGGAACTCCCGACTCGATCGGTGAGTGTAGCCACAACTAGGAATGAATGTTGTTAAGTTAGGGGTGAAACCCACAACTTAATAACTAATTCTGCTCTTCGATTTTCAGTCTCACCAAAGTCTCGATTATCCCGATGATTTGGAACACGTAGTAAGCAGAAGGATAATGTCGTTAGCCGCTTGCAGTGAGAGCATCTATCTATTAGGCCAAAACATGGGTCCAAGTCCAAAGGATGGCCGAATCACTTTGGGTAGTCAATGTCTCAAAACCCAGGACGCTCCCAATTGATTTAATCCTATATTGTCGAATTTACGCATCATCGAGTTTATTATTAATTATGTGTTTAAATTTTGAGAATTTTTGCTATTTCGATTTCTCGCTTTATTGATTTCTCGTATTATCGATTTCTCGATTTATCGCTTTACGCTCATTAAACGCATGCACAATTTGCACAGCCCTCGTAATATAAAATGCTAATTAATACACCAACCAAATTAATCGCTTAACTCAGTTACGCCTATGAGGACATGTGTGCCTCATGCGTGGTATTACTCGCTTATATATCGCTTAAATCTCGCTTATACAATTCGCATCTCGAACGCGCTACGCTTTACTTATAAGAAGGTGAATACGTGCAAAGTGTGTGCTTCGTGAATTATGTGATTACGTGCTTACGTGCTTATGTGCTACGTGCTTGTGTGCCTACGTGTTTGCCTGCTTATGTGTTTACTTGCCTACGTATCGAATCTCATCCAATCGAAATCCTTCAATGTAGATGTCTTCAATAGGGTCGCACACCAGAAGGAATCATCAGCGCAGCCAAGCTGACAAGGGCATCGCATCACTAGTGGCCAAGGAAATGGCCAAAGTGATCCCGCAGATCGTCAGCGAGATCCATGCCGCTAGCAGCAATTCATCGGTCGATTCCAAAGCCGACACGCCCAAGACATCCTTCAGTTTTAAACAGTTCAAGGCTTGTGGACATCTCACTTTCTCATGCACCGAAGGACCTAGTGCCATGTTCCACTAGTTTGATGCCATTGAGGTCACATTTCGTCAGAGTGGGTGTCCCGAACCCCTTCGCACTATCAACACCACCGGCGTCTTCCAGTCCAGGGCTCTCGACTGGTGGACTGCGGAGCGTAACAGGAGGAGAAACGATGAAGCCTACGGACTCGCATGGGAAGAACTTGAGGAACTAATGATCAAAGAGTTCTGCCCACCTCATGAGATCCAGAAGTTGGAAAACGAATTTTGGGGAATTAAGCAAGATGGACCCGACAATGCTGGTCTGGTAGCTCGATTCAAACAGCTGAGCATCTTCTGTCCCGGTCAAGTGGACACGACCGAGAAAGCAATCAAGAAGTACCTCAATGCTCTGCCCGATTGCGTCGCTGAATTTGTTCAAGTAGCATGCCCTGCTACTATTAAAGAGACATACCAGCTAGCCGCAGAGATCAATGACAAACTAGTCCAGTCTAGTTACTTTAAGAGCACCAAGGTCGCAAATCAGGCCATCACCGAATCAGCAACTCCTACCAATCAGCCCCGAGAATCGAAGAACAGTCGACGAGGTCGCACAAGGGAAAACCCGAGCAAGAACTTTGCTATTATTACTCCGCAAAACCCACAGCCACTCCAGTCTGCAGCACCAAACGCACCGCCGGCAAAGCGTGCGTATACTGGCCCGCATCCTTTGTGCTCAAAATGCACCTATCATCATGCAGTTAGAGGCAACTGTCGCTTCTACACCAACTGCAATATTTACGGCCACTTTACTGTCAGTTGCCGTTCAGGCCCTCGCCAGTCAGCTCCTCTGGCTCCAGCAGCACCAGGTTTACCAGCTCCTCCTCAGGCCAACCAGCAGCAAGCTCCAAGGGCACGTGCCTGTTACACGTGCGGTGATCCGAATCATTTCAGTAACGTCTGCCCAAACAAACCTGTGAAGCAGGAACAGCAGCAGCAGCAGACAGCCACCACAGCCTTAGTAGCAACAACAGGCTGTACGTGGACGAGCCTTTAACCTCAACCATCGCCAGGCTCAGAACGACAATAATGTTGTCAATGGTATTTATGCTTCATGTTTATTTGGTACCAGTGCCGATAATTGTTTTGTATCGTTAGAATTCGAAAAGGTTTTAAAATGTAAACGCGCTAAACTCCCAAAGACTTTCAATGTTGAAGTCGCCACCAGAAAAACCATTACCGTCAACTCCGTCCTACGTGGTTGTTCTCTCGATCTCAACAACCACGCCTTCTCGATCAATCTCATACCTATGCAGTTAGGCAGCTTCGATATCATA
The DNA here is from genome assembly GCA_947069175.1 of Scalesia atractyloides. Lineage (NCBI taxonomy): Eukaryota > Viridiplantae > Streptophyta > Magnoliopsida > Asterales > Asteraceae > Scalesia > Scalesia atractyloides. Next base: position 40,323,980 of record CAMTDV010000017.1, on the reverse strand, counting down.
GTAGGTATGGATTTTCTTCGTGAAAATCATGCTGAAGTGGTTTGCTTCTATAAAATGATTCCTTTCCCTATAAAATGATTCCTTTCCCTCTCTCGAACGGTGATCAACTCCATGTTTACAGTGAAACTCCCTCAAAGAAGTTGATGCCTTTGTCTTGTACTCGAGCACACAAATGTTTGCGAAAGCAATGTGTTGATTTCCTCGCCCACATCATGAACCCGGAGAGATAAAAGAAAACCTTTAAAGACGTTCTCGTTGTTTGTGAATTTCCTAAGGTCTTTCCCGATGATTTACCCGGTTTACTCCCTACTCGAGATGTTGAATTCCGTATCGATTTGATTCCCGGTGCTACTCTCGTTGCTAAAGCTCCTTATCGTCTTGCACCATCCAACTGCACGAGCTATCGAGCCAACTTCAAGAGCTTCTTGATAAAGGCTTCATACGCCCGAGCACTTCGCCATGGGGTGCACCCGTCCTTTTCGTGAAAAAGAAGGATGGATCGTTCCGAATGTGCATCGATTATCGTGAACTTAACAAACTTACAATAAAGAATCGCTATCCTCTTCCCTGAATAGACAACTTATTTGATAAGCTTCAAGGTGCTACTTTTTTTTCTAAGATCGATTTACGTTCCGGTTATCATCAGTTACGCGTATTGAAAAAGATATTCCGAAAACCGCCTTTCGTACTCGTTATGGTCATTTCGAATTCGTGGTCATGCCTTTTGGTCTTACCAATGCACCCGCGGTCTTCATGGACTTGATGAACCGTGTGTGTAAAGCTTTCTTAGATCGTTTCGTCATTTTGTTTATCGACGACATCCTAATTTACTCGAAGTCGAGAGATGAACACGCGCGCCATCTCCGTTTAGTCCTCGAACTTCTCCAAGGTAATTGCCTTTATGCTAAATTCTCAAAATGTGAATTCTAGCTCAAAGAAGTCCAATTTCTCGGCCACATCGTTAATAGTCAAGGAATTCACGTCGACCCTGCAAAAATCGAAGCTGTCAGGAGTTGGATAACACCGAAGAATGCTTCTGAAATCCGTTCATTTCTTGGATTGGCGGGTTACTACCGTCGATTCATCGCCGACTTTTCGAAAATCGCCGTTCCGCTTACCGCCTTAACTCATAAAGACAAGCCTTTCGTGGGATTTCAAAAAAGAGGAAGCCTTTCGAACTCTCAAGCGTATGCTATGCAACGCTCCCGTACTCGCCTTACCCGACGGATTTCGTAGTTTATTGCGATGCCTCTAATCTTGGTCTTGGTTGTGTTCTTATACAATGAGACAAGGTTATCGCGTATGCATCTCGACAACTCAAGATCCACGAGAAGAACTACACAACCCATGATCTTGAACTCGGTGCAGTTATTTTTGCATTGAAGATATGGCGACACTACCTTTACGGTACCAAGTGTACGGTTTTCACCGACCATAAGAGCTTACAACATATATTTAATAAAAAAGAACTAAATATGCGCCAACGCAGATCGGTTGAACTTCTCAACGATTACGATTGCGAGATACGCTATCATCCGGGCAAAGCAAACATCGTAGCCAATGCTCTAAGTCGACGAAGCTATGTGTATAGTGTTCATGACTCTCAAGCTTTGAATGATCACGAAATCATGATTCGCTCCGCTCAATTCGCTTATTTTAACGAGAATACCCTGGAAGAAGAAATGAAATGTGGTGCCGAAACTCAGCTTGTTGTTAAACCCAACGGTATTAATTACTATCTTGATCGTGTTTGGATTCGTACCCGTGACAATCTTCGTGATTTGCTAATGACCGAAGCCCATAAATCTCGATACTCCATTCATCCTGGAGCCGACAAGATGTACCAGGACCTTCGTCCTAAGTACTGGTGGCCGGGCATGAAAAAGGATATCGTCGTATACGTCTCAAAGTGCTTAACTTGTTCGAAGGTTAAAGCCGAACATCAAAGGTCCTCTAGCTTGCTCGAACAACCCGAAATCCCGATGTGGAAGTGGGATAGTATAGCTAAGGACTTTATTATGAAACTCCCTCGCAGTTCCTCGGGTCACGATAGCATTTGGGTTATCGTTGATCGTCTTACTAAATCCACGCACTTTATTGCTATACGAGAAGACTTTAAGGTAGAACGGTTAGCCCGAATCTATACCGACGAAGTCATTTGTCGACACGGGACGCCTTGTGACATCATCTCTGACCGCGACGGTCGCTTTACCTCACGTCTCTGGGAGACTTTTCAATCCGCCCTCGGTACTACGCTTAATCTCAGTACCGATTTTCACCCTCAAACCGACGGTCAGACTGAGCGCACGATCCGCACCCTCGAAGACATGCTTCGTGCGTGCATCATAGATTTCGGTGGTAATTGGGATTCGCATTTACCTTTAATCGAATTCTCGTACAATAATAGTTATCATACAAACATTCAAATGGCTCCTTTTGAGGCACTATATGGAAGAAAATGTCGATTGCCTATTGCATGGCACGAGATCGGAGAAGCACAAATCACTGGTCCCGAGCTAATTCAAGAAACGACAGACAAAATCCTCCAAATCAGAGATAATCTCTTGAAAGCTCGGAGTCGTCAAAAGAGTTACGCTGATAAACGCCGCAAGCCTCTACAGTTCGAAGTGGGAGATCACGTTCTCCTAAAGGTTGCACCTTGGAAAGGAGTGGTCCGCTTCGGGAAGAAAGGAAAGCTAGCGCCTCGATACATAGGACCCTTTAAGATTCTGGAAAGAATCGGAAAAGTGTCCTATCGACTCGAATTACCATAGGAACTCAACAACGTCCATCCGACTTTCCACGTGTCGAACCTCAAGAAATGCCTAGCTAAAGAGAATCTCCACGTCCCTCTCGAGGACTTGCAAATAAACGAGACTCTCCATTTTGTGGAAAAGCCTGTCGAGATCATGGACCGAGAAACCAAGAAACTATGGCGCTCTCGCATCCGTATCGTGAAAGTCCGATGGGAAGGCAAACACGGTGCCGAGTTCACTTGGGAATTGGAAAGTGACATGAAGGCTAAGTATCCGCACCTCTTTGTTACGGCCACTACTTAAATTGCGAGACGAAATTCCCTAAAATAGGGGAGACTGTAACAACTCCAAATTTTTGTTATTAATTTGTTTCCTTTTATTTACATTTGTACTCCTGAGATTCCGATTATAAGAAAGTTATGCTAAATTAATCTTGATTACTACAATTATTATCGCATCTAATCGCTTATTAAATGCATCGCTAATTAAAACGCATACACAAGTAACTATGTTACTTTAATAGCCAAGTGTGTTGTTGTATAATAACCACTTGTGCCATCGCATCGCTTATCTCATCGCATCGCAAATCGTAGTTAATTATGTGGTTTTATGTTATTTATGTGTTATGTGTGTTTATGGTTATAATTATGCTCGCTATCGCATCGCTCTCGAACGCACGAATCGCTAAATCTCACTATTATATCAATTATAACGCTTAACACATCGCTTAATCGCTTAACGTTACTTTATAACTCGATTACATCGCTGAGTAATCGATAAACGAATGAAAAACGAAGAAATTTTGAGTTTTTGGCAAGTTCGCTCGAACTTGGGTGACCCCAAGTTCGGCCGAACTTGACTGGCCAACACAAAACTTCCTTTTTGCCCCAAGTCCGCTCGAACTTGCCTTGATTCTTCACAGAATCAGCAAGTTCGACCGAACTTGACTTGCATTCTCTGAAAACCTAACAAGTTCGCCCGAACTTGTATGAGTCCATACTAGTTTGACCGAACTTGACCCCATCAGCTCCCATTTTTGTCTTCACCTGTAAATACTCAGCTCCGTTCTCTCATTTAAACTTGCTGCAAGTTCGCCCAGAGCTCCCCAAACCCGAAACCCTTTGTTTAATAAGTAAGATTCAACCCGATTTCAGCTACAATGATGTTCAACAACGTTTTACAATGATTTTGCACAAGGCTCTGCCTTCGTTTTCATCAAATCTTTTCTGTTTATGAAAATATTTGTCTTTTTCCATAAAAACTTAGGTTTTCACTCAGATCTATACTAGATCTAAGCAAAACCTTTTGTAACATTGATTTTTACACCATTTTCATACTAAATGACGTATGTTTCGTTCACTTTGGAGTGGAACGAGGCGTTGTAAAGCTAGATCTCAGGTCCGGAAGCACAAGGACGAAATCGTCACTTTACACAAGCTAGACTAACCCGTACGAACCATCAAGTTCGCCCAGATTAGCCCGAGTTTCTGTAAAATGGCTAAACTCGCTCGAAAAGACCTCTCCAGCCTAAGTTATACTCAGTGGCTTAAGGTTGGAGGGATGGGCACTCGATTTCCTCATCAAACAACGCGAAAACGCAAGATTTCGGACCCGGAAACACCAAGTTCGCTCGAGATTTAACTGATTTTGTACCGATCAAGAGCCAAGTTAGCTCGAACTTGCACCTTATGGGTCAAGTTCGGCCGAACTTGTGACAATATCTTCATAAAACCCAACAAGTTCGCCCGAACTTGTCAAGTTCTTAGGAAACTTCACAAGTTCGACCGAACTTACTTCTTCTGTTAACAATGCACACAAGTTTGCCCGAACTTGTCAAGCTTCTTAAGAAACATCACAAGTTCGACCGAACTTGTCTCAAAATCTCAACTGGTTTCACAAGTTCGCCCGAACTTGTCCTCTGCCTAATCCAAACTTAACCGTTTCAGCGATTCGGAAGACTGATGCACTTCTGTTCGTTTACAGGATAATCCGACACCCTCCGCAACTCCTCTCAGATCCCTCGTCTCACCTAAAACGCACCCACTGTGAGTATAATTGAACCCTTTTATGCTTGAATGCACTTTTGGGTGTCACATATGTTGTATATCAAAACACATCACACAACTCTTAAACGCTTATTCGCAACCCGCTATTTGTATGACTATACGTGAAATCTGCTGAATTGTATGTATTGCTTGATTGCCTGTACGCCACCCTTAACGTCATAGTATACCAGAGGTTGACCCGCCACCCGGAGGCCCGGGGTCGTTAAGGCTCGCATTTTATATTTCTCATTTATTTTTTCTCTTTTAGGATGTGAACGCTTGTTCGCATACCTCTATCAATCGCGGTTTGTTGGTTTACATGAATCTAAGTAGTTACATCATTCACAACTATCTCGTATGTCATGCGGTGTATGCTAAACGCTTTTATATCTATTATGTACGCAAAACCTGTATGCTCACATTTACTTAATTGTATTGACGTTTTATTTTAACATATGTGGCAGGTTGAGGATTAGCATTGGATTAACATATGTGCCATCGATTGGGGTGTGACAGATTGGTATCAGAGCCCATAACCTTAGGATAATAGGTAGAATTGCCATGTTCGACCCAGTCACATGTTTAAGTACTCGATTGACCAATCTTTGACTTAAATGCTTAAACTACTTGCCATAAATGCTTAAATATGCCTTTCCTAAGGCTAACACAACATACACGTTTGGAAACGCTCGTATCACGCAAAACGAGTGATCAAGTCGAGATTAGGTGTGAAAAACTGATAACTCTCTATAAGATCATACACTCTGCGCATTCTCTATCGCACGAGATACCTTCGTTGAGTTAGGAGTGATATCCAAACCTCGACGAAAATCTCCATTTCTATCTAGTGGAACATCCGGCTCGATCGGTGAGTGTAGCCACAACTAGGAATGAATGTTGTTAAGTTAGGGGTGAAACCCACACCTTAATAACTAATTCCGCTCTTCGATTTTCAATCTCACCAAAGTCTCGATTATCCCGATGATTTGAAACATGTATTAACCAGAAGGATAATGCCGTTAGCCGCTTGCGGTGAGAGCATCTATCTATCAGGCCAAAACGTGGGTCCAAGTCCAAAGGATGGTCGAATCACTTTGGGTAGTCAATGTCTCAAAACCCAGGATGCTCCCAATTAATTTAAGCCTATTATTGTCGAATTTACGCTTCATCAAGTTTATTATTAATTATGTGTTTAATTTTTGAGAATTTTCGCTATTTCGATTTCTCGCTTTATTGATTTCTCGTATTATCGATTTCTCGCTTTATCGCTTTACGCACATTAAACGCATGCACAACTTGCACAGCCCTCGTAATCTAAAACGCTAATTAATACACCAACCAACCTAATCGCTTAAATCTAGGGATATCGAACCTGATTAGTGCTTAAAGAAAGCAAGTTTCTGTAATAATTCTTTAGAAATGTTATGTTTGATAGTATGGGATGTTAAACGTTAAGTAATGTTGCTAGATAATTGTTGTCGAATTCTCGTGAGACAATCTGGTCGCCTATTCCACTACCCTGATGTTTCCGCCATCGGTTGGGGTGTGACATAAATAACTAATAGGGAGGTATGTGAACTTAATTGAGCTATATTAATGATTATCGGGATCGAATAAGTATATAAGCATGTGTGTATTGCTTACTTACATGCTAGTGATGGGACTCATAGTTAAGCATGAATAGAAATAGGTATGCGCATAGGTTTGTATGTATGAAACTTATACGTAGGTTGATTGCGACGAAGAATTGTTGGTATGAATATATGGGAATGGAAGTTGTACGTAAGAGCTTGGATATGGGGGTATGTTTGTACGTATGTATGTAGGTATGTAGGGTTTGTGTGTGTGTATTACGTATGTGTTTATTATGTATGTATGCATGCATGCATGCATGCATGTATGTATGTATGTATGTATGTATGTATGTATGTATGTATGTATGTATGTATGAAGTGGGATTTATTATACACGAAATGACAAGGCTTGCATATATGTATAAATGGCTTCAATAAGTTTGAGTATTAACGTTACTAATCATATGCCTTGAGATGAAATGAAAGTGCAGGTTTACTAATATTGGTCTTCTGAAGATTTGATATTGGGATGCAAGATTATATCCGGAAAGATAATCGAGATGAATTGCATAAGTAGAAAGAACGCGGCATGGTTACTTAACTAGTATGTTTAGATTATGTATAGTGTCAACAAATATTAACGATATGGTTGTATGTGGTGATTGCAGGTTGCACGAAATTATTTTCACTATGGAGTGTAACGGTGATTGATCGAATCAAGTACGTGGTCTGTACGAGGAGGCGAGGTCTTATAGTTTATAAACGTAGATTATGTTTTATCTTTCAAATAAGAACGAAGGACACACTGTTTGTAAAAAGGATTATTCTAGTGGTTTCTAGAATGTTAAAGTATTTATAAGGAAAGAAATTTTTCTGTTCACATTTCCGCTACATACTTTCTAGTAAAATGTGTTAGGGTATTACAAGATTGTGAGCTTCCTTCATCAATAAGTCACGGAGGTTGTCGCGATTTGGAATCCAGACACGATTGAGATAGTACAGTATACCATCAGATTTGGATACAAGTTGATCTTCAGCACCACACTTCATCTCATTGTACTTGTCCTCGTTAACGGATGAGTGTTGTGCTTCACGAATTCGATCTCGAAGGTTTTTAAGGATTTGGAAACAGTGGATACTCTTTGCATCAAATTTACGACTAAGTGTGTGGGCCACAATATTCGCTTTACCAGGATGCTAGCGAATCTTGCAGTCATAGTCGTTCAACAGCTCTACCCAGCGATGTTGATGCATGTTGAGTCCCTTTTGATTGAAGATGTGCTGAAGGCTCTTATGGTCGGTGAAGACCACACACTTGGTACCATAAAGGTAGTGTCGCATATCTTCAATGCAAAAACAACTGCACCAAGTTCAAGGTCATGAGTAGTGTAGTTTTTCTCATGAATTTTGAGTTGTCTCGACGCGTAAGCGATAACCATGTCCCGTTGCATAAGAACGCAACCAAGACCTCGGTTTGAAGCATCGTAGTACACGATGAAATCATCATTACCGTTGAGAAGGACGAGTATAGGAGCATTACAAAGCATGTCCTTGAGCGTTTGGAAAGACTCCTCTTGTTCTGGACCCCAAACAAAAGGTTTATCTTTTTGAGTCAAGGAAGTGAGAGGAACTGCGATCTTCGAGAAGTTGGAGATGAATCGGCGATAATAACCTGCTAATACAAGAAACGAACGAATTTTAGACGAAGATTTAGGTGCAATCTAGTTCTTGACGGCTTCGATTTTTGCAGGATCTACGTGTATACCTTTCTCGTTCAAAACGTGTCTGATAAATTGAACTTCTTTTAGCCAAAATTCACACTTGGAGAATTTAGCGTATAGCCGTTCCTTGCGTAGGAGGTCGAGGATAAGACATAAATGTCACTCGTGCTCGTTTTGGGTTTTGGAGTAAATGAGGATATAGTCTATGAACACGATCACAAAGCGATCCAGGAATAACTTACACACACGATTCATCAAATCCATGAAGACCACGGGTGCATTGGTTAAACCGAGCGGCATGGCTACGTATTTGTAGTGACCGTATCTAGTACGAAAGGCGGTTTTTGGAATGTCTTTTCCGAGGAATCAAAGTTGATGATAACCAGACCAAAAATCTATTTTGGAGAAACACGTAGCGCCTTGAGGTTGATCGAAGAGATCGTCGATTTGAGGAAGAGGGTAACGATTCTTGACTGTCAGTTTGTTAAGCTCACGATAATCGATACACATGCGAAAAGAACTGTCCTTTTTTTACAAATAGGACTGGAGAGCCCCAAGGAGAAATACTAGGGCGTATAAAGCCTTTGTCAAGTAATTCTTGAAGTTGGCTAGATAGCTCTTGCATTTTCAAGGGTGCTAGACGATAAGGAGATTTTGCAACAGGACTTGCGCCAGGAATTATTTCAATACGAAATCAGCAGAACGCCTGAGGAGGAGGACCAGGTAGGTCTTCGGGGAAAACGTAAGAAAAATCACGTACGACAGGAACATCACACACGCCTTTTCCCTTATCTTTCTTTTCCATAATGCGGGCAAGAAAAAGCAAGATACTCTTTGCGCAAGTATTTGTTTGCTTGGGTTCATGACATAAGTTTGAGACCTTTCGAAGGTTTCTCACCATAGACGTGTAACTGATCACTAGAAGGGAGAGCAAGGCGAATGAATTTCTCAGAACAAACAAATTTAGCACGAACTCGCTTAAGCTAATCCATGTCTACTATGATATCAAAACTACCCATTTGCATGGGTATGATATCAATCGAAAACTTATGATCGTTGAGATTGAGAGTACAATTAGAAAGGACATAATCGACAGTGATAGACTTACCATTAGCGACTTCGACAACAAAGGATTTTGGCAACTTAGAGCGTCTACACTTATGCAATGGTTCAAATTCTACAGATACAAAACTCTTATCTGCGTCAGTATCAAATAAACATGAAGCATATGTGTCATTTACGAGAGACGTACCAATGATAACATCGTTGCTGTTTTGCGCCTGAGCAGCGGTGATGACGAAAGCTCTGCCACGCGGAGTTTGTTGTTGTTGATTGTTGTTGTTGGTGTTGCGTTGTGGGCAGACATTTGCGAGGTGATTAGGATTTCAACACTTGTAGCAAGTGCGTCCATTGTTTGCACGAGGTTGGTTGTTGGAAAGAGCTTGGATCTGATTCTGGTTGCCTTGGGTTTTTAGGCCACTTCGAAAATGTGTGCTGAAGTGTCCAAACCTGTTGCTAGTTGTGCAATGGTGACAGGGTGCCTGGGTAGGATGGTGGTAAGTGCAGGTTGCACACCTGGGTTAGGTTCCAGTGCATGCTCGTTTGGCTGGCTCAGGGTTTAGGTGAGGGCGAGTTGTTAATGAGGAGGGTTTGGCGGAGTAACAACCGCGCAATTCTGGTTTGAAACCTTCCGCTTCTTACCGTTTTTGTTGTTTTTGGTGGGTGGTTTAGTAGGTGTGGGTTCAGGGATTGGTTCCGTAGTGGCTTGGTGAGCTGATTTGGTTGAACCAGTCGTTTGATCAGGTTATGGTTGAATTTGGCTGCGAGGCGATAGGCGTCCTCAATGGTTTTGGGCTGAGAAGACTCAACATAATTGGTGAACGAGGAGGGTAGGGCTCGGATGTATTTTTCAATGCTTTGTCAGCAGAGTCGACTTGGCAAGGACAAACTACACTAAGCTGTTTAATCCTAGCAGTCAGACAAGCATTGTCGCTCCCAACTTGTTTATGCTCCAAAACTCATTCTCGAGTTGTTGGATTTCACGAGGAGGAAAAAACTCATCTTGCATAAGCTTCTTGAGTTCATCCCAGGTTAGAGCGTAGGCTACATCGTTGCCACACATATTGCATTTTGACGTCCACCAATCGAGAACTTTCAATCGGAATACGCTAGTGGCGTTGACGGTGCGTAGGTGATCAGGACACCCACTTTGACAGAATGCGAGTTCTATGGCGTCGAACCATTGAAGCATCTTCGTCGCCCCTTCTTCGCCTATGAAAGGCATTGGTCTACAGGTGTTGAATTGCTTGAAGGTGAAAGAGGGCTTAATGAGTTCGGCCTTAGTGTCGGTCGTGTTATCCAGGTTTTCGGCAGATTTGGGTGTAGGTTGGGTTCGACTGATAATCTCCGGAATTATCTTGGCCATCTGCTTAGCCATAAACTTCATCATCTCCTTTTTGGTCATCGAGTCACCGTTGTTGCTAGTGATCTTCTTGGAGTTCGAGTTTTCACCGTCGGAAGACATCTAAAGGGTTAAGATAGAGGGAAAAGATGAGAATGATCATAATGATTTTGTAAAATAACATTTTGATTGCATGGTGATAAATAAGTATTTCACATAACACATAAGTTTTCACATAATTTCGCATAAGTATTCCATGTAGCACATAAGTGTCGCGTATAAAGCATAAGTTTAACATGTATTTACAAGGCATAATCACGTATAAAAGGAGTAAAAGGCGTAAAGAGCGTAAATTTAGTTTGTTCTCGAGAGTTATTATCGTTCTGGGTTGCGGATAACGTGCATTTCATGTAAGTTGAATCGAGGCAAATGATGTTCAAACGTAAAACACATTGAAATTAATGTACCATAAAAGAGAGGCTTAATAAATATTAGAGTGTTTCGGGTTTAGAAACTTCGACTAATCCAAAGCGAATCGTAAGTCCTTTCAAATTAAGGAGTCATGTTTTGGCCTAATAGATGAAATACTCTCACCGAGGAGCGGTTAGCGGTATTTTACCCTTTCAGTTACTATATGTCACTAATTGATCGAAAATCGAAGCTTTGGCGAGATTGAAAATCGAGGAACGGGACTAGTCAACAAGGTGCGGGTTTCACCTCTAACTTGCTAACATCGTACCCTAATTGTGGTTGTTACTTACTATACGAGGAGCGAATTCCAACTCGCTAGTAAGATCCACTAGAGTATGAAATGGAAGTTTTTTCATCAAGATGTGGGTAGCACCCCTAACTTGACGGCGTAACTTCGTGTAAAATAGAATGCGCGGAATGACGGATTTCACCAAAAATTGTGGCCATTGGGCCTATTTTGGTAAAAATCGTCTCGCTGGTGATGTATGAGTGTCTTCAAGTCTTCAAGTGTGTATTGTGTAAGCCTTAAGAAAGGCATGTATTGTTTAATAAACAGAACTAGATCAGACGCAGAATAGGAAAAGTTTAGACGTTTTAATCGAGGAAGACAGTTCACTTCGTGCGAAGTGAAGTATACCCCATACGAAGTGTCTGCCACTTCGTGTGTAGCTGTTCAATTCGCACAAAGAGGTTCCAGTTCGTACGAAGGGGTCTGTTTGGTGCTTAGACAATAGACTAGGACAAATCATGCAATTCTACCTAATTCCTTATAGTTATGGCTCTGATACCAATCTGTCACACCCCAACCAATGGCGGAAACATCGGGGCAGGACGAACGATATTGCTCGAGACTTCATAACGCTAAAATGTTACAAGTATTTATATAACAAAATTTCATTTCATTGATTGAACAACAAGTACATAGTTTTTGAATTCAAAAATACAACATCATGGAAACAAAATACAAATACAACAACTTGCTAATACATTTCTAGATGAGTATCTAAGTCGCCCTACTCAATTCCATACGTAGTCATCATCAACATCAACCTGCAATACATGTTAAAGTATAGTTGAACACACAAGGCATTGGCAAGCATATAAGTTTAAATAATAGCATAGTAATAAGTTTTAAAAAAATCCTCGTGCATAAATGTCTAATCTCTAGGCTAACATGTAATAAACGAGCATGCAATTATGCTAGCCAAGCCAAAGGTTCCCGCTAGCGTAATCAATTCATAGCAATGAAAAGACCATATGTGTTTAACTTAACATGATCTTAATTTTACAGGCGGTGCGTTACTCCTATAGCGCTATACATGTTAAGGGAGACTTGATCGAAGTTAATGACTAATTATGAGCATTCCAAGTATAAGCATGTGTGATTTCAAATTTTAGCACATAGAGCATAGTTAAGGAGTGTTTTGTGATTTAAGTATAGCATGATTGTGTGATTATGATATAGTACATGTATTGCACCCCAAAAGTGATAAAGATAAAATGGGGTCGAGTATACTCATGGTTTTGCAAGCTTCCTAGAAATCCGCGAGTTGTTGATTTGGAGTGTTGAAGTGATGCACATAGAAGTCACCCTACAAGGGATAAACAGAGGTGCGTGAATAGATTGTATTTAGCGAAGGATTCAGATTCGGAGTCGGGAAAATACAGAATGAAAACGTAAAATGCTCCACTTCGTGCTAAGTAGGCGGACCACTTCGTGCGAAGTGACAGTTCGGGTATGCTTTAGCTTGTTTAATGCCCATTTCGACACTGTTTTCTATGAATGAGGAGTTTTAGGATGAGGCAGGACAGTTTAGGACCATAATACTTAATCAGAAAGCGATTAATATTCTGTTCAGACTAGTTTATTAAGAAAATACAGAAGTTATGTATAGTTTATGTATATTTAGTCAAGTTCGTCATATAAGTCAAGCATGGGGTTGCAAACACCTCATTATATGATTCACCAAAGCACAAGGTTTTAACAACCAGGTTGGTCATGAATTAACAGAAAGTAAATATACAAAATGTTAAAGTAAGGTGTGGAACTTAATTCGGGTAGCCAAGGCTCCCAACGTTCTCACTAGCTAGAACACTAATCCAATCCTATGAGGATAACGAACTAGGTTAGCTTGCAACACTTGGTACCAAGAAAAAGGAGAGAAGTTATGAAATTGTAAGGTAGTAGTGAGCTAACTCACTTAGAAGAATCTGAGGTAAGGCTGTCAAAAATCAGAGAATTTGAGGGTAAGAGTGTACAGAAAGTGTGAGTGGTGAAGTGCGTCTGTATTTATAGGAAAAAGGGTTGCCAGCTCTGCTCCGTGTGAAGTGTGTCCACTTTGTGCGAAGCGTACATCACTTAATATGAAGTGGGTACACTTCATGCGAAGCGTGTTCAATTTGAATAAGTGGGTTAGTTTGAGCTATTCTCACGTATTTTAAGCGGTTTTGAAGTATTTTAAGTATAAGAGAATGATGTATAAGTGTAATGCACATAAAAGTCAAGTATAGTCACGTATTAAAGATTGTATAGTATGAATCATATTATGTAAAGATGTATAAATATTGAATAAAGTTCCATTATGATCAAAATCTCGGATTACAAGGATTGAAATGAAAGATACAAAGTACGATACAAGTTTCCAAATATAGAAATACGATTACACTTTCTAAATAAAGAAAGTACAGGAATGCGAGGCGTTACAATACGAACATAGTCTCATGATAACATGTAAACTTAAACGTGATAATACATTGTAAGCACGTGAAACTTAAAACTGAGATACCCAATAATTCGTAACTAAATTACATATTTCTTGTTCGAAACTAAAATATACGGGCTACTATTGAAGATCCACATAAGCACTTCAAGTCCATACAACATTATTCAAATTCATAAAATAACCAATTATATTTTATTTAGGAATATGAGGTGTTACAAGTCTACCCCTTTGCATTAGTTTCTGTCTTGAAACTTGCTACATCATTAAACAAATGAGGGTAAAACTCTTTCATCTCCTCTTCGATTTCCCATGTGGCTTTCGGTCCCTTTCTTTGTCTCCATTGGACCTTCACCTCTCGATAACTCTGTTGTGAAGTTGTTTTTCCTTTCGGTTGATAATCACCATAGATTCCGCAACATAGTTTAGCTTATCGTCTACCTCAATGCCCACAAGTGGAACATGTTATCTTATTAACCAAACATTTTTGTAAGTATGATACAGAGGTAGGGTGGATCTCGACCTCTCAACTCTTTAGGTAACTCTAACCAGACAACTTCTCCCAGTCTTGCTATAATCTTGAATCATATCATGGACTTAATTATCTTCGTTGGTGAAAATGGATAATCCCTTTCCACAAGGACACCATCAACATCACTTTATCTCCCACACTGAATTCAATGGTTCGGTCTCTCATATAGGTGTTCAATTTTTTTGTCTTGTGCAGCTTTTACCCAAACTATGATCTGATCAAACCTCTCGGATGCAGCCTTTACAACTACCAAACTTCCCAACTCTTTATGTCTGTATCACCCTAATGTGCATCTTTATACGTGTTTTATAAACATATTTATCCCCATTTTTATGTACTTATGAGGATCTATTATGAGGAAACATTACTAGAATCATTCATTTTTTATGCAAGATTTTACGGCCTAGAAATGAAAAGAGGCAAAAAACGATGAAAATGAAAGAAAAGTTGCAAATTTACCTTATGCACGATCATGCACGACCATGACGCGTCAAAGTCTGCCTTTTTAAAAAGTAGAAGAACTAGCGGGCAGAAGACGCACGCCTATGTACACTCATGTGCCTAACAAAAAAAGATAAATCAGAAAAGATAAAAGAAGACAAAAATTACGTCAGCTAGAGAGAGTTGTGGGGTCTGTTTAAACACCCGTTCCTATGGTCGGTTGTGCATAGCATAGGCAGGCCTGTGCATATACCCGAGCCTCAACAAAAATGACAACTTCTGGAAGAATCTATGAGTCGCTAAGAACCTATAACTAGGACCTACTTCCCAATCATTTGAGTTTGCCAAGTGAGGGCCAAACTTGTCTCTTGGTACTTGAACCTGATTTCTCCAAGAGCTCTATACGACCCTTTTGTAGGCCACATCCCTTTGAAGTGTGGATGTCTGCATGGACGTTAGTGCTTTGTTGCCTAAGTGTGCCATTTCTTTGATTCTTGCTAAGCGTCCTTGTTTGGAAGAAGATAGGTTGATCCTTAGGGAAGGCCATAATGTCGACCGAGATAACTCCAATGACCGATTTGCAACATTCTTCCTTTATCTCCCACTTCAATAATAAGGCACCAATAGTTTAGTTCATTAAATAAACGTAATACATGAGAGTTGAGGTACACTTTACACACACTTTCACTTGAGTTTCATCATCACATGAGCTGGTAGTCGCCATGGCTAAATATGTTATCTTGGTATGGTTATAATTTCGATACTCTTGGGTTATTTAAATTTATTTAATGTCACACCCCGATTCCCGATGGGCCCGGATGATGCGGTTTTTGTGTGAAGGTTAACAATTTCACAATTTGTAACGGAAGTAGGGAGTAAAAGTACAAGTATTTAAAACTTGAAGTTATATTAAAATTTATAACATTGTGTTCATTACAAAATATCCCACAAGGCAGGATCTAATAAACTGGAATTAAGACATCTTATGTCGTTTAGCAATGGAGTCGCAAATTCCAAAGTTCGTGACTGAACTTTGTTCAGCCTACTATTGAGGTTCGCTACATGTACGTCAATCTTTTGAAAATACGACAACTTTCTCCAGTAGATACTATTAACCTGATCATTTAAAAAATAGCTTGAAAATCATCATTTGATATTCATTTGGGATTTTTCTTATTAAAAGTTGTACATGCTTGTCATATTTGGGAACCGGTTTTCAAGACCGGTTTGTGATCAATTTACATGCCATAATGTTTGTGTCTGTTAGATGTATGCCTACACCCCGTACTTTAAGGCAATTATAATTAATGAATCGGGATGCCCGGAAATATTTTACTCTGATCCACAACAATCATGCCAAAATGCTCATTATTCAAATATCTGGCAAACTACTCCAATTTGCAAAGATTTGAGTGAAAAAGCTTTGTTGAGTGGTTTCTGGTGCAAGGGAACCAATAGTTTGGGAACTACTGGTATATGAGCCTGGGATTGAACTTATGACTATCAGGAGGTTTGGACATGTGTTTGTGGCATATAAACCTATGCAAATTGATATTGTAGCGGCCCATTAGTATATTGATATGTCATTTGAACTGGTTCATGTGCAAGATGTGAAGTATACTGTATGGATGGTCTAGGGTATTCTGGGAAGAGTATTGTTGTACATTTGAAAAGGTTGATTGTTGTCCAAAAGTTGATTTTGAATTATCCATTTGACTAGGACATGCTACATAAGATGTGGGGTTCTATGGAGAACTTTTACATTCCCTAGCAAAGTGACCTAGTTTATAACACCGGTAACATTAAACTCGAGATTTGTCCTTTATAAGTTTACCCCTACTCTCCAAACCAGGAAACTTCTAGCACTTTTAATATAAAATTTGTTTGTTCTGATGCTTAAAAGTGCAAGTTGGTCAAGAAGGTCAAATTCCTCTTGGTATATTGGATCCATGGGTTTTTGGTCATTCATCACTAATGAAAAGTTCTGGTTTTCAACAAGTGATGAGTTAGATTGTGAATTAAAACCAATAGTTATGTCAACAAAGTGATCATAACTTTGTTCACTCATATTCTTGGTTGATGGTGATCCATAATGACTCATCAAAAATGTTTTAGCGAAAGTGTATTATCAACAACTTTTCCTAATGGTATCAATATTTGTTTCTGGTCAAGTTCTCCCTCTAACGTGAGGAGTTTGCCAAGAAGTTGAGTCAGAGTCATCTCTTGAATCCAACAGATTTTATCAAAACTATTACAATTGTATTCCACTTGTAAGGGAGAGATCTTACAAATCTATGACTCGGAGCAACATTTGTATAAGTTTGATCAACAAGCCTTAGAGCACCACTTTTTAGAGATTCCCCTTGAC
The DNA here is from genome assembly GCA_947069175.1 of Scalesia atractyloides. Taxonomy (NCBI): domain Eukaryota; kingdom Viridiplantae; phylum Streptophyta; class Magnoliopsida; order Asterales; family Asteraceae; genus Scalesia; species Scalesia atractyloides. The sequence continues at coordinate 40,306,951 of CAMTDV010000017.1, read as the reverse complement.
ATGAGTGAATGTTGCAACCTGTTGGTTCATATTTTCCCCTAGAATTCTCATGTACTTCGACTGTACCACTAAACTGTTCATTCAAAGCATCTCACAACTCTTTGGCGTTCTCACAGTGGAGTAATCCAGCATAGGTTTCATTGGGTAAGGCCATGGCCAGTATCCCAAATGCCTTAGCATCGAGCTCCAAGTTGTGAAAATCTTCCTCAAAGTAATCTGTGGTGTTCTTATGGATATTGGTGTTTGGTCTTTCAGTATTTGGTACAGAAGAAATATAAAGACCATAAACCACCGACCTCCAGCAACCAATGTTATGTTGGGATAGGTGGTGACACATCCTACATTGCCATATCTTGATATCATGGCGAAGAAGCATCAGAGGCTTGTTTATTTATCTGGTATTGTGAGGATCATGAGTGATTGACATCTCTTTAAATTCTATTGAGAAGTTATCAGAAAAAGGAGTATCAGAACAATTGAATATTCCGACTGGTCTAATTCTTCTCAAGTCCTTTGATCACTCAATCAGTTATCAGTATGAGCTTAGTTTTATCATCTGAATCAACGTTTAAGTCAATTCAATGTAACCGGATTTGATACCAATTTTTGGTTTTGAGGGTGTGTGTTTTGGTGAAACAGTTGAACAAATTCAAAAAGCAAATCAAACAGTGATAATAAATACAACTGGATTTGCGAAAGATTGCAAAAGGATTTCATATTATTCAATATGTTTCAGTACAATCAAAGAGTGCAAAAGACTCTCCCTGACCAGGTGCATTCTCTCACTAAGTTCTTCTACTTTTTAAGCTCTTAGTGTTAACTATTACATTCCAAAAATAACTATATATAGAAGAGAGAACTGCTTGTGACGTAATCATGAAAACGACCCTAAACAACCTATTAAATAATGTAACTGCAAGCAGTTTGCAAAACCGTTGGGCAGTTAGAAACAAACACTGTTACATTAAAAAAAATGCTTAAAACAAAGGAAACAACTGAGATTACAAAACTGTTGGAACGATTCGAGCACTTTTGGAATCCGGTACATCTAGTCTTCTTTGACTTGTTGACTTGGACTCTGGTCTTCAGCTTTGAGGTTATTGTTTGGAAAGTTATTAAGGGTAGAAACTTCTGGTTTCTTGATTTCACGCTTTACTAGTTAGTATCATTATAGAAGGAATAGTACTTTTACTAGTTAGTATCACTACAGAAGGAATAGTACTTATTCCCTACAAATACTTCGTACGTTTCCTACAAAAAGTTTTATAAGATGTTCCCTATTTGTTGACGTACTATAAACTATTGGTATACTTTGATTAAGTGTATTTTGTACTATAAACTATTGGTATACTTTGATGAAGTGTATTTTTTATAAATGGTAGTTGATATTATATAATTTCTCCTTCAACCATATCTTTTAAAGATCAGGATGCTGATTCATTATCATTTTCTGCAAATTTTAACAACTTAGTTATCATTTTCTTTCATTAACTTTTCAAATCCTGATTCACGATTTTAAAATCTCACAACATGACAACAATTTTCCTGCTTACTCATGATTCACGATTTCATAATAAATAATTCACGGTAGTATATGTTTGTATATATTAATCATTGCATGTTTTTTGATTTACATAGTTTTGTAAACGTTATTTTATACTATTATATCATTGGAGTTTTTTATTTTATTTTCTAAAACTGTACCAAAATTTATAAAAAAATGTGAGTAACAAAAAATAAAACGTGACAATTTTTTTTACCTGCCACAAAAAAAATTTTGTCCATACCAAAAAGCTTTATGTTGGTCATGATTCACGATTTCATAATAACTAATTCACGATATTATAAGTTTCTGTATATTAAATGTTGCATGTTTTTTAATTTACATCGTTTTGTAAACGTTATTTTTTACTACTATATAATTGGAGATTTTTTTTATTTTATAAAACTGTATATTTATAAAAAAATGTGAGTAACGGAAAATAAAACGTGACAATTTTTTATGTCCGTACCAAAAAGCTTTATGTTGGCAGAGCTTGAGCAGACAAAACTCAAGATCAATAAGCTTCATACCATATGACTTAGATCCGCTTCTCACTTTGCAAACTCTAAATTCTTGCATCGATCAGACGCCGATTGTTTTCTCTGTTAGGAGAGCAATGACGACAACGGCAAAATGGATTAAATTGACGGGACTTGGATCGGCAAACCACAAAATCAAAAAGCTTCATATTGTTTGAATCAGATCTACTTCTTATTTTTGGTTGGGAGGGCGGGAAACATGCTTGTGACGATCTCACAGGTTTATCCCCCTAGCTGGGTTTCGGGAAAATGGGTTTGTGGCGGGGCAAGCGGTAATGAAAGCAGAGTCAAAGAAGGTGGAAAAGCATGCGAAAGCTTGTGAGGATAATCAGCATGCCTTTGTCCCCCTGGCGTTTGACACGTTCGGCTCCTTGGCGCCGGAGGCAGTTCGGTTCTTGGCTAGAGTTCAGTGTGTGGTCCACAGCAACTTACGACCCCTCAGGGGCGAGGCTTTGTTTTTAGTAGATTAGGGTTCTCCATTCAGAAAGGGATGGCGGCGCAGTTTATTGCCCGTCTACCTGCTATCCTTATGTAATTTGTCTTGTTGATTGGAATGAAAAATCTTGACTAAAAAACTAAAAAATGCTGAAATAAGTTATGTTGTTTAAATGATTTACTAGAGTTGCACATCTCTGAAGACATGGTTCAGGATAGGAGTTTGTGAAGACGTAAGATTAAAGTTAAGTAATTTTAGAAGGGGGTACAATAGTATCTTACTTGGGTACAAGGGTTAACATTCTTAGACACTTTATGAGGTCTTAGTTGGCCACATGGATATATGTGGTTTCTTTTTGATATTTTTGTTTTAATTTGTATTTGGCAACCTTCTACTTCTATCTTTACATTTCTATGTGTTTGCATGTCATTGGTTTTGGAGCTGTGGTCTCTCTGGAAGCAGCCTCTCTATCCACAGAATAGAGGCAATGTTTGCTTACATCCTACCCTCCCCAGATCCTACTAATAGCTTTTGCTATTTGTAGGATTTACTAAGTACGGTTGTTACGTATGTTACGTTATGTTAAAAAGATTTATAAGTTTGTTGTAACAAATTTGGATAACGCACGGTACAGTTTTAATGATTTTTAATTATAAACGCTTTTTAAATTACGGTTTAACTTTTTTCGTCGTTATTTTCGAATACATCGTCACGATATTCATTGTTTTCTATGCTTTGATATGTAAAACCTAGCCAAAGTTACTGCCGCAACGAGCAATGTCTTCTACTAGTTTATTAGTATTTGGTGTAAAAGTGATTGGATAAAAAACTTATAATTTCTGTAAAATGTTAAGATTTAAGATGTATTTTAAATTTTTCTATAAACATGTTTTTCAAAATTAAATATGAATTAGTTTGTAAACTTTTAATTTGTGTTAGACAAAACTGGTAAACCGGTTTCTGTAATTATTCTCGTAACAATAAAAAGATAAGATATTATTTTTTTTATTATTATTAATTTACATTCCCTAACCCTAGAAAAATATATTAGGGTTAAAGAATACATTGAGAAACGATCCATTAAAAATAAGTTTTGTTTAAGCAGTTTAAGAAAAATTGTAAAGATAACACATTGCACTTCTTTTAAGTAGAATAAAAGGGCATGTTAGTTTTAAAACACAAATTCCCACCTTCTTGTTTTTCTCAAATACAATATAAAAGAATTAGTAAAAAAATATGACAAAAAAATTCAGCAAAAAAATGTAGCACAAAACAATTCAACAAAAAAATATATCACAAAAATTTAGTAGAAAAAATAAATCCAGTACAAAAAATTCAAGACAAAATCTAGTACATAAAAACCAAGGGGATTTTTTTTTGGGTTTTTTAGATTATGCTCAAACTAAAGAATAAAAGATGTTCGTTTTCATTGTGCTTTTAAAAAATGTCTTACGAAAAAGTTATAACGTTTAAAAAATATGAGAGAATATACATGTATCTTGTACGTGAAAAAAGAAAGTAACCAAATACACTATTACAAAAATACCCTAACACTTATATTTTTTCTACACTTTTATCTTTACCATTTTTTTTTTATAAATATAATTCATATATAAGCCAGAAAACTTGCCAAGTTATATCAAAACAGAAGGTAGCCGGGCAACAAGCTGCGCCGCTAATCCTTTCTGAATTGCAAACCCTAACCTTCCAAATACAAACCTTTGCCCCATTATTTGAAAAATAAAATATTAAGATTCCTTCTTATCCTATGTAGGCAAAATCAGCTTTTTAGTTGATTATAATCCATGGATATAAAATAATATAATAATGTTTTTTTCGTATACGTTGACAAAATTTGTTTTCATGTGCTAAGTCTAATCAACTATTTGTAACGAGTTATAAATATGGATTATATATTGAATTCAAGGAAAGTAAGGATGGATGAAAAACATTAATTGTTGCTTCACAAAGCGGGTAGGTACTCTCCTTAGATAAATTATTGGTCATTGTTTTTGTCCTTTTTTTTCACTCGCACATACAGTATAGGTGTGTGTGGATACAAAGACAGAAAGTAGTGTTTATAAGTAAAGTCTTTGCAAGTCAAGAAGCACTTTCACCATATGCAAACAGCTGTATATATTCATCTATATATAACCTTTACCAATAAACCTTCTCCTCTCAACTTAACCAATACGTTCAGAATATTATCACATACAACTTTCTGTCGTTATATTCTGAAGAAACTAGTTATGGGGGTGATGAACATGATGCCATGTGTGAAAAACACAAACAATAAGTCCGCACATGAATCGGAGATGTCGATGAAGAAGACGATCAAAGGGACAGTTGTTTTGATGAAGAGGAATGTCCTTGATGTCAAAGATTTTGGTGCATCGTTTTTTGATTGGGTTTATGAAACCATCTTCCATAAACGCGTGTCGATCCAACTTATAAGTTCAACTCATTGTGATCCATGTATGTATCTTGATCCCCATATGATACGTTACAAGATGTTCCTTTTAGAACTAATAATATGTTGAGAATAACGATAACCTTTATTGTACACTTGTACATATTGTTGACAATCGTTACCATATATATTATTGGTCTTGAAATGTACACGTGCCTTTGTTAATAGATTGTGGTAATTTGTGTGAACCTTTTCAGCAAATGGGTTAAACGGGAAGATTGGAAAAGCTGCATTTATCGAAGATTGGACGACAAAGAAGACCGAGGTGGCAGCCGGAGAAGCATCTTTCTCGGTGACATTTGAATGGGATGAGTCTATGGGAGTTCCGGGTGCTTTCTTGATAAAGAACCACCACCGCCGTCAGTTTTACCTCAAGACTGTCGAACTGGAACATGTTCCGGGTCAATTCATGGGTTTACCCGACCCATCGTTACAACTACGACCGCGTCTTCTTCTCTAACCAGGTAACCTCTTTTTTATTTTGTTGTTATAAGTTTTTAGTTACAATATAATATTAAGGTTGTTTAGTGATAGTTTGGTGTTAAAAATATTCGGATTTTGGGAAAATGGGTAAAGGAATGTTGGCAAGAACATTTGTTTTGTGGTAATTAATTATTAATTGTTATTAAATAAATCGAATCATTTGATGATCATTTATTCTCATTAGCATTTTAATAAGATTTTCCTGCTTGTTGAAAATATACTATATTTTACATAATTTTTGTATAGTAGTTTTTACAAAGTCGGGTTTGGAGAAACAAACCAATAATGGCCTAAAAACATTCTTCCCTGAAAGGTAAAGTCGGGTTTGGAGAAACAAACCAATAATGGCCTAAAAATATTCTTATCTGAAAGGTATAAATAAATGTATAAATCAATACTTAATAATATATTACGTTAGATACAGAACTACATCCATAGTAGAATATTTGATTTCGTACTTTTATTATAGAAAATATAGCGTGTTTTTATCCTAAAATTCTGCTTTAGTTTTTTTTTTTTTTTTGAAAAAAAAAATCTTCTTTAGTTAATTTATCTTTTAATATAAAGCTTAAGCATTGAATATATCTTTTAATAAAAAAATCTACTTTAGTTAATTTATCTTTTAATATCAAGCTTAAGCATTGAATAGTTAATTTATCTTTTAATATCAAGCTTAAGCATTGAAGTACCTATATGCATAATTCATAAATACTAAATGAATCTTTTAATAGGTAACCAAATTTAAATATTGAACAACAAAACATACATAAATAACATGATACAATATGTATGCAATGTGATTTAATTTTGATGTTTTAATAGTTTTGTGATTGGTTCTCCTTTCTTTTTCTTTCTAGTTTATTTTCATTGTAGAAAAAAGTTGGTTTAGTTTTATGCGGGTTAACAATTATTATGCGGCAATTAATGTATATTTAATAAATCAAATCATTCAGCGATGATTTGGTTCCCATTAGTATTTTTATAAACTTTTATTACTTGTTAATAATATATGATATTTATATTAATTTTTGTATAATAGTTGTTAAAAAAGTCGACTTTCCATCGTGGCCAGACTTTCTTGTGTGAAAACTATAAAGGCCCAAATTACTCATTTTCAAATATTTCTTGTAGAATTATTTTATATTACCTGAGTGATATCCACATCCATACAACACTGTTTGATTTTGTGATTAGATCTAGAAAATATAATGTTTTTATAATAATATTTTCGTTTATTTACTTAGTTAATACTTAATACCCAACGGATATTAATAAAATAACGTGAAAAACACATAAACACGTCTTAGATTGGGCAGTTGGTTTGCCTTTCATTTCCTATAGTTTGTGGTATCATGTTATATAGTTTAGTTTCTGTTTTTAATAAAATGTGCCGTTAAAAAAATAGATAATATAAGAATGCGATATATTCTTTTTATATGTAATAACTTTTTAAAAATGGCACATATCAATTATATTTAGAAAAATTTCTTTTATTGTTTTTTAATACTATTAGCTTTGTGATTGGTTATTCTTTCTTTCTTGATTATTCAAGTCCCTTTTCATCTTTTTAAAAGAAAAGAAAAGTTGGTCAGATTATTGGCACTTGGCAGTCACATAACCGAGTGGCTAACAAGTTTTACTTTTAAAGTAAAGACCAGTTAACTTCTCTGTGCATTAACTACCAAAAAACTGACACATGCCAGTTGTTGAAAAGCAAAACCAGTGAAGCAAAAGCGATTAGGAAAAAAAAAAAAAAAAAAAAAAACATTTCTTGATAAATATAACGAGTCCACACTTGATGTCGTTATTCACGTTTTGAACCCAATAAGTGAGCACTGAAGAGGACATTAATTATATCTTGTTTCTTTTTCTTTTCTTTACGAAAACAATTAAATAATTGATAAAGTTCAGTCAATGCATTTATCAGGCCCCTATAAAATCAGCTCACCAATACATAATATTTTATTACTTTTGTAACACTCATTTTAAACTTAACAACTCTACTTTCATATTATTATAGAATAGCTTTTTTTTTTTCCTTTTAACACCAACAAAAAAATTATTAAAGGCGGCTAGCAAGGCAAAGATAACAACCCTAAACCCATCACCAAAATAAATAAACTGCAAAAGAATATCAAACCCCACCCATTGACTCCAAGTAATAGCCACCTCCTTTGACCCATTTTTTATCGATAAGGAATCGATTGGAAAATAATGCTACATTCATATTCACACATACAGGACTAACGCATATCACACTCACTACTGGCCATTTTATTAATTTTATTTGTATATCTTATTTTTGATTGAATACGAGTATTTTCTTATTGTTAGAAAATAATGATATATTATATTTTGGGAAAAAAAATTATTGCTTCTACTTTTACTTTGCTATTTGAAACATAATTAATTAATGTTGTTTGTTGTAGTCATTGAACTTTTATTTAAATAGGTGCTCCCAAAAGTCGAAATTGATGTTCCCACAAGTGCAAACAAGCAAACCACTCGCTACCAATTCTGTTTGAGCGAAATTGGTAAACAAAGTTTTATATTTCTCAAGTAAATATATATAAACTAATAATAGTACTAGGCAGGAGGATTATTATTATTATAGGAAAAAAAGTGTGGTTTCAAGGGAGGGCATGCACCACATGGAAGAAATTTTCTTAGTTTATTTCGGGCAGGAAAAAAGAATGAAAGAGAGAAAAATATAATCCATGTGTACATTAATAAACCAAATAATAGTTTTATCAATTTGCTGAATTAAAATGCGTAAAAAAACATCCAAAAAACAACTATAAATAATATAAAAGATCAAATTAGTCATTATACATATATTTATAATAAATTATTTAGCCAATGACCTCTAGCTCAAGTGGTATGAGAGCATGAGTTCTTCTATGAAGACTCAAGTTCAATTCCCACTTGGTGCAAAAAGGAGTGATGCACTGGTCGGCAATGATAGGAGACCCAGGGAAATCTGGGTTCGATCCTTGAGCCAAACGGGTTTTACCGGTAATTTCATCGTCGTGCCTATAGGCGGATGGGTTACCGGGTTTTTCCTGGAAGTGGTGGTGGACAACTCGGGTTACTCTCGGAGTACTCCGTTTGTCCAGTGGGTGCCCCGAGAGTACTCGGGATTAATTTGTTGGCCGTTCAAAAAAAATTATACATATATTTACGTATATTAAAAAGAGAAGTCAATGAATAGTGTTTGTAATATTATAATAATATATATAGTATTTTTAATACTTTTATAATTTTTATATTATAGTAATAGTTATTGTGTTTACATTTTAAGTTAAATAAGCTTCATGTCAACTGGTACTGGTATCGAAAATACTTGTACGGTCCAATTCGTTATTAGTACATGAAGATAAAAACCTGTCCAGATTAATTTAAAATAATAAATATATACTTTAATAATAAATCTTTTCGTATGCATGTATTCACGTTGTTTGAAAGTGCTCGACAATCGAACGAATGAACGAAAGGATAAAGAAATGACTAGTTATCCACTACACTTTTACTTTTGCTTAGCCTTCACCTTTTTCCTTCCTCTTCTTCTACGTCATCAGTTTACGCTTATTCATTGATCGTGACAACCATTAAGTCATGTTTACTGGTCCGAACATATCAACTTACTAAATTAAAAGATTAGAAAAACAGATCTGCAAAACTAAAATAAAAAGAAAACTTTGAACTTAATATATAACATTAAATTGAAACTAGTCGTTTATTTTAAAATATAAATATTTATCAATACTAATTTTGGTCTTGCTACATATGCCATTTGAAAGTGTTCCTCTATAATTGCTAGATCGAAAGGACCAGTTACTTTTGCTTAGTCTTCGTGTGGGATTGTGGTAGCGACAAGGTGCCGGGACCGGACGGGATTAATTTTAGATTTTAAAGAGATGTTGGGGTCTCCTTGAAAATGATTTTGTTAAGCTACTGGAAGAATTTTATAACAAGACGACAATTTCACAGGGTTGTACTTCTTCGGTTTTGGCTTTAATCCCAAAATGTGGTGACCCGGGTGGATTGAAAGACTACAGACCGATTAGTTTAGTTGGGTGCATTAGTAAGGTGATCTCCAAAGTACTTGCGAATCGCCTAAAGCCGGTGATCCAAAACTTAATTGCGGAGGAACAAACCGGTTTTTTGGCGAATAGAAGTATTATGGATGGTCCTCTAGTGCTTAATGAGTTAATAGCTTGGATGAAGAAAAATCGAAAAAGTGGGTTTATTCTTAAAGTAGACATCGAAAAGGCATATGACTCGGTAAGTTGGGCTCTTTTGGAATCGATACTTTCACAGTTGGGGTTTTCAAGGGTGTGGATAAAATGGATTATGGCAACCATAACATCCGCTCGTGCCTCGGTATTGGTGAATGGTTCTCCTACACAGGAATTCCCGTGTTTCAGAGGATTGAGGCAGGGCGACCCATTGTCTCATTTCCTCTTTTTGATTGTTATGGAGGCTTTGACCGGGGTATTAAAGAAGGCGGGGGAAATTGGGTTGTTTAACGGGTTACGATGCGGCAATACCGGCCCTACTTTATCGCATTTTTTATATGCAGATGATGCGGTTTTCGTGGGGGAATGGTGTATAGATAATGCTAGAAATCTGAACAGACTATTACGTTGTTCCTATTTAGCTTCGGGTTTACGAGTCAACGCAGCCAAGAGCAGTTTATATGGCATCGGGGTGTGTAGTGAAAATACAAGTGCCATGGCGGATGTCTTCAAGTGTAAGGTTGGGTCATTACCGTTTAAACACCTTGGGCTTCAGGTCAGGGCAAACATGAACCTGGTGAAACATTGGGATCCGGTAATGGAGGTTTTTAAAAAAAGGCTATCGGTATGGAAATTGAATATACTTTCGTTTGGAGGGAAGATAACATTAATAAAGTCAGTCATTAATGCTCTGCCTACTTACTACTTCTCAATTTACAAGGCGCCGCTAAAGGTGATTAAGCAACTTGAGAGGATTAGGAGGGAGTTTTTGTGGGGAATAAATTCAGACCATTCAAAGATGAGTTGGGTCGCATGGCAACACGCTATGACACCGCCAGAAAGGGGAGGGTTTGGGTTAAGCTCGTTGAGGGAAGCAAACCTAGCCATGCTAGCAAAGTGGTGGTGGCGATTCAAGGTCGATACCAACGGTTTATAGAGGAAGGTTATATGGAGTATACATAATAGCTCAAGATCATGGCAGTTTATTCCAAAGAAGGTAACCATTGCGGGTCTGTGAAAACAAGTGGGGAATTTGTCGCAAGATATGGGAGAATACGGGTTGGATTTGGCATTATTATTCAGGGGCATTCTGGGTCAGGGGATCAAATAACATTCTGGCAAGATAAATGGTTACGAGAATCCATTGCAATACAAGTTCCCGAATTTATTCGAGTTGGAGCAACAGAAGACGGTTAAAGTGGCGGATAGGATATTCGACTCAGGCGGTCTTTTGACAGTTAGGTTCAGCTGGACGCCGCCTCCAGATTCAGAAGCAGAGCTCACTCAGTTAACGGAGCTAGAGCATGCTTTGATGTTAGTCAATGTTGGGGAGGGCGGCGATAAGTGGAGCTTGGATTTAGACTCGACCGGTACCTTCTCGGTAAGCAGTTTGAGACTCAGAATGCAAACTGAAAGATTCCCAGATTTGAACTTGCCATTTGAATGGAATGCGTGGGTCCCAATTAAGGTTAACTTCTTTTCGTGGAGGTTAGCGCTTAACCATGTACCGACAATGGTAGATTTGGCTAGGAGAAGCGTGCATTCGAATCTCTAACGTGCAAACTGTGTGGAGAATCAAACGAGTCGGCCGAGCATTTATTTGTTGCTTGTGGTTTTGCCCAGCTTGTTTGGGACTTCATATCCCAATGGAGTAGGTGTAATCAAGTCTTCGTGTTTGGTATAAAGGACTTGTTTGAAATACATCGGCATGTGAGAGGATCTCTGAGGTGGAAGAAGATGTTGTACTCTATCATTCAAATAGCGGTATGGTGCATTTGGAGATGTAGAAATGACCGAGTCTTCAATCGAAAGGTAACAACCGTGGCTGAAATAAAGGAAGAGATTCGTCAGCTGGGATATTTGTGGGTACGAAATCGGGCCAAGGGTCAATCCATGTCATGGCAACAATGGTGTAATTTTGAGGTTTCTTAGCATATAACTCTTGGTGTATGTTCATTTACTTTTTTATTTCATGTACCTGGTAGAGCTAACTTTGTGGTTAGCTCAATTATTAATAATATTGTTTGTTTGCCTTTCAAAAAAATAAACTTTTGCTTAGTCTTTCACCTCTCCACTTCATTTTCTGCTTTGTATTCCTTTACGATTGTTTGTGTACATTGATGAATGATCGAATCATATTTACAACAATCATTTCTTTTCCAACAAGTCAATATTATGACTATTAACCATTTTGTATATGAATTTTGACGACTATAATAACATAAAAATAATATTATATTTGGATAATTAACGTATTAATGTGCAATATTGTGTTTTGTAGCATTATTATATATGCCATACAACTTTTTGTGCATTATTTCTAGTTGTTTTTAGAAAAGTAAGACACTAAACACGTGTAGGATCTAATTTACGTTACCATGCATTTATATATTTTTTAAATTCCTGTTTGGTTGTCTATGGCTTCGCATACACTAATCAAATTGTTATAAAAATATTCACTTAATCATCAGTTATCATATTGTTAAATCTGACTGGAATCAATATTAAATATGAGTAATACTCAAGTAATATTCTATATTAAAGTAGAACGCATGTTGTCTCCAAGTTAACATGGCGTTTCACGTGCAAATGCTCGTAAACCTTTTTTGTCTAAAGGAATTAATGTCTTCTCTAATCATTGTCTGCTAATTCATTTTACTTTAATTAGTGTATTAATTAAAATGGTTTAATTCCCAATATTGTCGCGCGGTGAAGGTGCCGCCGTCCAATATTGCCGCACGGTGAAGGAGGTGTGCGGGAAAGAGTTGCCGCATGCTGGGTTAATGAGGGAGAGGGGTAGTGGTGGGGCACACTATCTTTCAACCAATCATGTTTTTTTATAAGTTTCGGTGAAACTATCCCTTATATTTTTTGGGCAAGAGTGATGTATGAGAGAGGAATTGACATCACATATTATGATTGGGTGGGTAAAAATTTCACCCCAATCTCATGAGGGTGCACCCTTCACCCTTATGTTTAGACTCATTCAATTGATCTTTAAACAAATGTTCTGGCAATCTGGCATATAAGTATTTATTTTGATGTTATATTGTATAGTTATTGAATGAATATGAATATAAAATATTTTAATCCTTTACAAAGTGGTGAAAGTAATTGATCATATATGATGGAAATTTATTATTATTTTATAACTAATTTCTATGTATTTATAATATTTTCTATTGAATAACCCCTGGTTAATGCAAATGTTTGAGGAAGACATTCAGGGCCGGCTAACAGGGTGTGCCAGATGGGCTGCCGAACAGGGCCCAACAACTTTTGAGGCCCAAAAGAAAAATAAATCCGTTACTTTCTTATAAATTGAAAACAACCAACAATAGGCATTCACGTTTCCATAGTTCAAATGTTTCGGCCCTTCTCAAACTATGATTGTGTTCAGGTTCGAATCCTTTTAATACTACTTTATTTTTGTCACCTGATCATGGAAATTTTCACCCAAACTACTTACTCTTTGGTTATCATGTAATACAAAAAGAAAACATATTTGTTTACCTATAATAAGATTAAGAGTAAACTGCCATTTTGGTCTCTGAGGTTTGGCCAGTTTTGCCACTTTAGTCTAAATTTCAAACCTTTTACCATTTTGGTCCCTGTGGTTCCTTTTTATTGTCATTTTGGTCCAAATTTTCAAATTTGGCCAGATCCCCCACTAATGACCCTGCTATTTTGTCTTTACCCTCAGGGGTATTTTCGTCATTTTAATATTATTATGACTCAATTATATATATAATACCCTAAAACCATTAATATATATATATACACACACATACAGAGACTCTACTCTCTCTCTTAACTACCACCACACCACCACCACCCCCACCACCGGATCTGCAGCGCCACCACACCACTTTGCCGCCACAAGCACCATCACCGCCCTCTCTCTCTTTCTCTCTCTCTCTCTACACCACCGCCACACCTCAGCCACCACCACACCAGTGTCAACTCCATACCTCTGCCACCGACCCCCTGCCACGACCACCTGCAATAAACCATAAACCCTTGTTCGGATTCACAATTTTATCAAGAAGAGTACACACATGAAACCCCCAATCTCGTTCTCGTTCGAAATCAGACCCATGAAATTGCAATTGGTTCCTCCATTCATCTGTCCTCTTGAACAACTCTACAAAAAAGCCCTAGACTTTCAAAACTGTTCCCCAAAATCAACCAAACCGTCATTTTTAGCAACATATATTGATTTAGGGTTATTGCATATTTCATCTAGATCTGCCGATTTGGGGTGGGCATCGGCGGTTATGGGTGTAGGGAAGAGAAAAAAGGTGGGTTACCTAAGTAAGACTATTTCGAAGATGGTGGTGGTTAGGTGGTAGCGGCGTGGTAGTGGTCGGAGGTGTGGCGGTGGTGGAGAGAGAGAGAGAGAGAGAGAGAAAGAGAGAGAGGGTGGTGATGGTGGCGGTGGTGGTGAGAAGGGGGAGGAGGTGGCGGTGGTGGTGAGAAGGGGGAGGAGGTGGCGGTGATGGTGGTGGTGGTGCTTGTGGCGGCAGAGTGGTGGTGGCGGGGCTACAGATCCGGTGGTTGGGGTGGTGGTGGTAGTTCAGAGATAGAGAGAGAGCAGAGTCTCTGTATGTATGTGTATATATATATTAATGATTTTAGGGTATTATATATATAATTGAGTTATAATAATATTAAAATGATGAAAATACCCCTGAGAGTAAAGACAAAATAGCAAGGTCACTAGTGGGGAATCTGACCAAATTTGAAAATTTGAACCAAAATGGCAACAAAACGAAACCACAGGGACCAAAATGGCACAAGGTTTGAAATTTGGACTAAAATGGCAAAACTGACCAAACCTCAGGGACCAAAATGGTAGTTTAGTCTAAAAGTATACGTTTAAAAATTATTTCTTTATAAGGCTTTTTAGCCTATTTCATTTCCATTTTCTTTCCCACTTAAATTTTCCGTCTTTCTTTATGTTTTTTTGTTCGTTTTCTTCCTAGCTATTTCCAATCTAAGTTTTGTTTTTCAATTTAATACTGAAACTATTTCAAATCTAAGTTTCGTTTTTCAATTTTAAAACTGAAATGTTATATTATTTACTTTTTTTTGCTTATTTATATAAAGAAATACAATTGAACAATTAATGAAATGGTTTTTCACTCTCTTTTACAAATAATATATAAAATAAATACAATTGACCAATTTAGGAATTGATTTTTCTTTCTATTTTACAAAATAATTAAGCGAACACATTTTGAATATAAAACGACCATATTTTTTAGATCTTTTATTTTGTTTGTCATGGTAAGTGCATTGGACCAGACAAAGTTTACCCCGCGCAACGTGCAGTTTGATACCACTAGTTTGTGTATATATTTTTAACTTTTTATATATTTTGAAAAAAATATATTTTAGCAACGCTTATTTATTTATTTATTTATTCTTTTGTTTTCTAGTATATACTTATGTACTTATACAAATATATTTATCTTTTCTTTTTAAAAGCGAGTTATTGACTTTATATTATAGAGGTCCCGTTTTCTTCTACTTGCACAGGGCCCAAACTTTTTCGAGGATTTTCGGAGATGGCCCTGATATTCGAACCTAAATATTATAGTTTTCTTAGATTCTGAGAAGTATAATAACATATTTTTAGTTATAAAAAAAGGTAAGAATTTCATAGTGTTATCTATTTTGTAGCATATGTACATGTTATTTGATTTATCATATCATTATATCAGCATGCATGTATTATTAAATAAACGAGTACCATCGATACACATTCGTAATTACTGACGGAATTCTGACATTGATACTCTTTTTTTGTGTGGTATATAGTTCATTTAAATAGATATTAGAAAGAAAAAAGGAAGATTTGATTTGGATGTTATCGCAGGCATATTTACCTTCTTTCACACCCGAACCATTACTTCACTACAGAAAACAAGAGCTCATCAACCTTAGGGGAAACGGGTCAGGAATGCTCAAGGAATGGGACCGGGTTTACGACTATGCATACTATGACGATTTGGGTGAACCTGATAAGGGACCAGACTATACGCGACCCATTCTTGGTGGATCTCAAGAGTATCCATATCCACGAAGAGGAAGAACGGGTCGTGAGCCAACTAAAACAGATCCAAATAGTGAAAAGAGATTGTTTCTTCTAAGTTTGAACATTTATGTGCCGAGAGATGAACGGTTCAATCATATCAAGTTCTCGGATTTCTTAGGATATGCAGCCAAATCCATTGGCCAAGTGGTTCGACCAGAAGTTAAGGCCGTATTTGATAGAACTCCAAATGAGTTTGATTCATTTGATGATGTAATGAAGCTTTACAAAGGTTGGTTTAATCTCCCCAAACACACGGTAAAAAAGATACGAGAACACACAAATTTAGAACTTGTAAGAGAACTCTTGCGCAATGATGGCGAGAAGCCTTTTACATTCCCTATGCCCGACGTTATCAAAGGTATATAATTCTTGACTTGTGTTAATCGAGCCTATTATCTGTTATTTTTTTGAACGACAAATTTCTTTTATTCATGTCGTCTGTGAGACTTGATCCCAAGACCTCCCTCTACCAAGGTGTTTTAAAGTTTTGCTGTTGCCAATGAACAACCTATTATCTGTTATGATTATTTTTATTTGATTTTTTATTTACTTATTTTTTGTTTCAAATATTTTAACTTGTGTCTATACTCCATAGCACTTCTTCATCAAGGCCTTATGCCAACAACTAAATTAACTAACAAATGATAATTTTGTAGAGAACGAGTATGCTTGGCGAACAGATGAAGAGTTTGGAAGAGAAATGGTCGGGGAGTAAATCATGTGGTCATTCGTAGACTTGAAGTAAGTTCCATGGAAGTCTTTAGATAACACGTTCGACCTTTCAAATTCTTCAACAATATTTACATTTTATTTTGAATCCACTAGGAGTTCCCACCAGCTAGCAAGCTCGATCCAAACGGATATGGAGACCAGGCAAGCTCTATGACTGAGGAACATCTAAAACCAAACATGAACGGTTTAACAGTAAAACAAGTACGGATAACATTGATTCGAACTATGAGTTTGCTATTCTCTTAGGAAAAGCTCACAATAGTTGTGTCTATGTGTTTAAATTATGCAGGCTTTGGAAGAACATAAGTTGTTCATCTTGGATCATCATGATGCATTAATGCCATATCTAAAAAAAATCAACTCTACAAAATCATCGAGAATCTATGCAACCCGAACAGTCCTCTTGCTTAAAGATGATGGCACATTGAAACCGTTTGCGATTGAGTTAAGCTTACCTGATAAAGAAAGTGAGGTTTACACTCCTTCTGAAGATGGTGTTAAAGGCACTATATGGCAGTTGGCCAAGGCTTATGCAGCGGTCAATGATTCCGGATATCATCAACTTATTAGCCACTGGTACTTGAATTTTTTACGCGATTGGCATAACATATTTCATGACTATATATTTAAGTATTTTGATTTATTTTGGTGGTAGGTTGAACACTCATGCAGTAATAGAGCCATTTATAATCGCTACTAATCGACAGTTAAGCGTGCTTCATCCGATTTATAAGCTCCTGCAACCACATTTTCCCGATACCATGAACATCAATGCGTTAGCTCGACAAATACTCATCAATGCTGGTGGTGTACTTGAATTGACCGTATTTCCAGCTAAGTACGCCATGGAAATGTCAGCTGTTCTTTATAAAAATTGGGTTTTCACCGAACAGGCGCTACCAGCTGATCTACTTAAGAGGTAATTAGTGACATCATACTTTAAAACTGGTTCATAAAAATAACATATATCTCATTTCTATATTATTTTTCAGAACCATTTTTGTGGTATAAAATTTTCTAAGTAGAGAGTAGAGTTATATGGATATGAAATTTTAAAACTGACATTTGTATAGAGAAGTACTATACGCATAAATTTTAATATGTCTAGTTACTATTGTTACAAAATACTGATAAAATTATTTATTAAAACCTAACAATCGATTTTGTAAATGTCCAGCGTTGGTATTCATAAAGTACCCAACCAATATTCCTTTCAGTTTGTCGTTTTAACAACAAGAAGCATCTAGTTTTTAAAAGCGTCAAACGTGTAGCACTTTTTAAATGATGTTCAATTGCCATTACTTTAGAATTTTTAAATTATTACTTTAGAAATATTAAGTTAAAACAGATCAGTTAACTTTTTCTTAAACATGTTAGGTTTTTAAAATAAGAGAAATCAACCATAAATAAATTGTTGTAATAATTTATTTTTTGTAACATTTTTAATCATTTTATTAAAAGCTGATATTTATTAACTTAATTATTTTAATGTGTCTAAATTCTATAATATAAGTAAGTTTGCCATTTATATATAGAGGTGTAGCGGTCGAGCATCCAAGCCAGCCCCACGGACTTAAACTGCTGATAGAAGATTACCCGTTCGCGATTGATGGACTTGAAATTTGGTCAGCAATCAAAACATAGGTTGATGACTAATGTAAGATATATTACGAATCAGATGAAATGGTTCAAAATGATTCTGAACTACAGTCATGGTGGACCGAGTTGAGAACCGAGGGCCATGGTGACAAGAAAGACGAGCCATGGTGGCCTCAGATGAAGTCAAGGGCCGAGCTAATTGACACATGCACCATCATCATATGGGTGGCCTCAGCTCTCCATGCAGCGGTTAATTTTGGGCAATATCCTTACGCGGGTTACCTCCCCAACCGCCCAACTGTGAGCCGTAGGTTCATGCCAAAGCCAGGTACACCGGAGTATGCTGAGCTAGAGTCCAACCCTGAAAAGGCATTTCTAAAAACCATAACAAGCCAACTCCAAACTTTGCTAGGAGTGTCATTGATCGAGATTTTATCAAGGCATTCGACGGATGAGATTTATCTCGGTCAAAGCGAGTCTCCATATTGGACGGCTGATGTGAGCGCATTAAAAGCCTTTGAGAGATTTGGGAAGAAATTGGTTGAAATTGAAGGGGGGATTATGGAAAAGAAAAATGATGAATGCTTGAAGAATAGAAATGGACCCGTCAAGGTTCCGCTTTATCCTAACATGTCAGATTATACTCGTGAGGGTGGCAAGGGTATTCCTAATAGCATATCAATATAAGAGCATCATTGTTGGTTTGTGTGTTATTTTTTCATGTTTGTGGATTGTGATGAGAGTTTGTTTGTTAATGTAACAAATGTAATAAAAAATGAAGTTTGTTAAATTAGAGCATTCTAATGCATTGTGTATAGCTTATTGCGTTTATCCCGGTCAGTTTTTAAATATTAATGTTTTTATATGCATTTATCCATACACATTGATTTATTTGAATCTTTTTTAGAACCTAATGCTAATGCTAAAATATGGGTTTTTTCTCGTATTAAAAGTGATTTTCTTGATTACAATCTCAATAACGACTTACCATTTGATTGCATTGAAAACACCATATTTTGCCATTAACGGCCAACAAACTCTATTTTATTAATCAAAAGTGGCTAATCCAACGTTAGCCACACCACAACTGTACAGATACACCAATTGGTGAAAAAATAATAATAATAATAATAAGACAAGAGCCAACACAGTAGCCCACATCCAGATTACAAAATCAAACCATTTACTTCAAAATTCCTTCCCAGGACACTCCCCTTGCTTTGGGTCTATTAATAATCCACAGAAAGCCAAAAGATTTAATGTTATTCACCACCTTACTTACACATATGGCCTTCTATTGAAACACTAATTCATTCCTACTTCGCTATATGCACCATAACGTCACGAGCACAACCGAGTAGAGCGCTTTCTTCCATTTTGCCGTGCCTCTCGTGTAGCAATGTAATCTGAGCATGTCTCTTCTGTCAAAGAAAAAGAAAGAGGATAACCTGCACCAGCTTAGAACCTCATCCTAGATAGCGGAGGAGAACTTGCACGAGACGAACAAGTGGTCGACGGACTCCTCCAGATCTTGACACAACGGACACAATGTTGACGCCACGGGGACATTTCTTCACGCCAAGTCGGACAAGATGGGCAGACGACCCACCCAAACCTGCCATGCTAATAAATTCACTTTTGTTGGCACCCAAGAATTCCTGCTCTGAAAATTGTCTAGACCGCATCAACTTTTTTAAGCTACTAACAGTAAACGACCGAGTTGAGTCTAGAACCCAGGACCATTGGTCCTCGCCCCGACGCACACTAGCTGATGTAATCACAGCCAGCAATAACTCCAGTTCTAGATCTTCGACATACCCGAATGGCTGCCTTCTCCACTGAAAATTCACGCTACACCCGCCCCCCGTCCAAGACACTCGGCTTGCAACCGTGGCTGATTTGGACTGTTCCAGCCCAAACAGAGCTGGAAACTGGACTGCCAGAGGAATGTCCAAAGCTTGCAATCGTGGCAGATTTGGACTGTTCCACCCGGCTTGCATTCGTTGTCGCCACCCATTTGAACTCCGGCACCCAATCCCTAGCAATTAACATAACAACCAAGAAAAATAATCCTCTTTCTTACATCAACAAAGCTTATATTGTGATAATGGGGACTTGGAACAATTGACTAAACCATGGTTATAAATTTGAGGGGCTGTAACATTGTGAATTCATAGCTTAAGACATGATGCCAAATTTCATTTTACCCACAGCTAGAATCGTAGTCTCTAAATCTCTTTCGGGGCCTTAAGAGTATGTTTGATATAGGGTAATGGAATGAGCAAGATAATGGAATGGATTACATAATGGAATTGACAAAGAAATGAAATGAATCAGTGTCATTCCATGGCCAGTTTGGTTACCATGTGAGAATGAAATGAATCATTATCCTGTGTTGTTTGGTAGGCAGAAAAAGACGAAGGAACAACATCGGCGACGCGTGGCGTTAGTGGGAGGTGGTGGTGGTGGGTGGCGTCGGCAGCGATGGGTGGCGTCAGCAGCGATGGGTGGCGGTTGGTGTTGATGGTGGAGGGTGACAGGTGACGGGTGGCGATAACAGATGGTGTCGGTGATAGCGGTGGTGAAGGGTGGCGCTGGCGACAATGGGTGGCAGTGGTCAATAGTGTTGGCGGGTGGTGGCGACGGGCGGTAGTGGTCGGCAGCGATGAAAGATGGCCGATGTTCGGTGGCGGAGTGCGGCGGCGGTGGCAATGGTGGTGGACATCGGTGGTGCCGGTGTTCGGTGGCGGAGTGCGGCGGCGGTAGTGGGTGGCATTTCGACCAAACCTATTTCTTTTCATTACATCGCGGTATTCTATTCAATTTCGACTCTCATTTCTGCATACCAAACACTGCCTAATGGTCTAAAGAGGTTTTTTATCCTCTCTTTAACATGATAGAGACAAGCCTAGTTAAAGGAAAATTGGATTTTGATTATAATTCTGACTTTGACCAATTGGTCGGCATTAATCCCAACTTAAGAAATTCCTCAGGACAGTCCCAGCTTTCAAACTGATGTTCAATGGTTTATCAATCACTCAGTCCCATTTCTCCCAATCAATAAAAACCCCACAAACCTTTCTCACTTAAATTCAACAAATAGATCAAAAGTTATGTCGAAACACATCTCCCAATAACTCTGTTTAAGAGTCACTGTATGTTCTCCCCTAAAGTTTCTTCCTTTTCACTGCAACTTTTGGGGTATTCCGGAAATCTAGTTAGTCCTGAAAAACACTATGATTTTGAGGTATGGATTTCGATTGTTTTCATTAATTAAAGCATACCCAGAAAGGAAGTTGTTCAAAACGTGTTAGATTTTTTTAAGGGGGAATCATGTAAAAAGGTTTGCTAATGTTGTCGAGGAATCATGTAAAAAGGTTTTGCTAATGTTGAATGAGGATGTTGTTAATAGTGGTGATGGGTTACAAAACTGTTGGACGAGATGGGGAAGCACACGAGCAGAGACAAACAATTAGAGGTTGGTGGAGGCGATAAAGAGAGAGTGGTGGGACGACTATGGTGGTCTTACATCTTCGATGTAGACAGATAAGGGTGGTCTGGTCCGATGGTGGTGGAGGGGTGTTCATTTTTCTGCCTATTCTAGGTACTTGGTAGTGGTGGTTAGAGAGAGAGAGAGAGAGAGAGAGAGAGAGAGTGTGTGTGTGTGTGTGATTCTTTTTATGGTGATGTTGTTAGATTGCAGTGGTGGTGGTAGGAGATTGTGGGGGTGGGTCGGTGTTGGTTGGCTGTTAGATATTAGATAGAGAGGGTGTGTGTGTGAGAGAGAGAGAGAGAGAGAGAAAGAAATAGAGATGATCCTAGTAATCATACTTTGTGTTGATTTAAATTGGATGACAGTCTAATTTGTTGTGCCTGACCATTCGTATAGACAAAGAAAAGAAATTATACGAAGAATATCACATCATTATAAATTATCCATCCTTAGAGTAACTCCAACGCTGTTGATATGGCAGCGTTGGTAAATTTCTGACGCTATGCATCGCCCGGTATTCTAAACCCCCTCTAAATGAGTGAAATACTCCCCTTGTAAAATAATTAAAGAGGTCTGAATTTGCAAAAATAAGTGATGAAGGATCGAAATGATAGAAGCAATGGCTAACAATACTAAGAATAAAACCTTGTAGTTGGTGTTTCATTATATTATATATTATATAATACTATAATTCTTAACATTTCTGGACATAAGAGGTTGTACTTTATACTTAGTTTATGGTATGTGCTTTGTGATGTTATACGTACAAATTGCTTAGTTCATGATTGTACATTTTTCCATCTCCTGCCTTTTCATTATCTATCATCTACCTTTTTTTTCTTCTTTTTATTTTCATACCCACACAACCAAACCCTAAAGAGAGATAGAGAGAGATATTGAAGGTGATGTGGTTTGAACCACCACATGAACACCTGCTGCTGCCGAACACCACCATCGGAGTTCCCTGTCGTCACACGAACACCACCGGAGTTCCCAGCCGTTCACCAGAGCACCTCCAGCGTTCACCTAGGTATGGGATTTGTTAATTTGTTGGTTAAATTGCATTTGTAGAGGCTAAGGTTTGATTTTGTGGTTGTTGTGGTTTACATATATAAGATGGTCTTCATGCATTCTTTGGGTTTGTTTTTGTTGAGGTTTGATCAGTCGATGTTGATCCTATATTGATTTTGAAGTTTTATAGAGTTCACATTTTAAGAATTAGGGTTCTTACATAATATTTTTGAGTGTTTTTTATTTTACTTTTAGTTTCATTATGAAAGTAAGAACCTGATGGGGGGTTCTTGAGTTAGTGTGATATATATAACATATAACCATGATTTTTTATAAAAGCTTGTTGGTGGTGTGGTGTGGTGTAGTGCTGGCTACGTGTAAAACCCAGGACAACTTCACCACCTCCGACCACCCCAACAACAAAAACTAAAAACTAAAAACTAAATGACATCTCCTCCGACAACCACTACCAAGCGATCATACTAGCCACCACCATGAGAACCATCAAGTTGAGTTTTATATATTATACATATATATATATATATATATATAGTATTTAGCTATTTAAGTTAAATAAATAAAAAATAGTTTGCTGTTAAATCAACAAACAAATTTTCAATTTCTTTCCATGAAGCTTGCTACTTTAATTCCCATGTTATAGGATTTTGAATTGGATTTAAAAACATTTGATCCTAAAGTATTGAGGAAATTAACTAATAATTATATTGAGGGAGGTTTTGTGAGATTATTTTATTTTAAAGATGATTAAAAGTGGTTGTTTTATATTGATATGTACAGAATATAAGCTTCATGGCACTGCCAGTCATGCCAAGTATACACCTTTGAAGCGGTGAACTATAGCTACAACTACATGTCGCCGCTGATTGATGGTTCACCAGCAACAAATTCACTGTTGTTTCAACAACCACAGATGCCAAATATTTTCTTAGGTATCTTTCCGAACTTGTGAAATGCGACATGCAGAAATGTAACAAACTATTATTATTGTTGTGTTGTTATTGATAAAGATGAAGAGGTATGCTAAAGCATCATCACTGATTTATTCTATCTTTATGACTTCATACCTATTTAACAAGTTAAACATGTTTGGCATGTCTATTACTCTATTCTTGGTGATATATGGAAGGGAAAATTCACCAGTAGTGAGGTGTCAGTCATACAATTCATTTCCAAAGGTCAGGTCATCTAAGAGTATTGCAGGTAACCAAAGGTTGCACTTAATGAAAATACTTTGATATATAAATGATAATTAACATTAATTCCTATTTATTTATATCTACTTACAAATGATGTTCTAAGCGACTCAAGTTCGATTCCTGCTCTCCTCATTATTTTCTGTGGCACCTGGTAATGATGGGAGACTAGGCGAGTAGGCGACGATCGCTAGTTAGATCCTTGAACTGAGCGGGTTTTACCTCACCGCACTGTCGTGCCTTCGGGCGAGTGTTCACGGGCTTCGGCCTTAGGTGGGGGTTTCCCCGGTTCGGAGACGAGTGTATCTTGATGTGGTGAATTTCGCTAGTAGCCCATTTGAAGGAGTCGTTGGCCGTTAAAAAAAAGAGTGGACAAATCAAACATCAATCATGATTCATTTCTTTTTTTTAGTTCACTTTTGGCATTTAAATGGACATATTTTACAATGGAATGGGTCTACTAATTTTCTCCTGTTTCTGGGGCTTTTCTTTGGGTTTGGTCGCTTCTTCACCATTTACTTAGGTTCTCTCTTTTCCATTCTGGTAATGCTTACTAATTTTCCTTAAAAACTCCATCCATTTCGACTTCCGTTATCGCATAGAAAATTGAAAGTGAACCGGAGGTGAAATAATGTTCGACACGATTATGATGATATGGTTTGGCACATTAAAAATGCTCCTGGTGCGATTATTTACAGGTGTGATGATGCAGTCAGATGCATCTGAGCATGGAAGGCTGAATGAGTTGTGATTATACCGGTGTTGAGTGGGGGGCATGTGCTGTCGTGGTTGGTTGCGGTGGCGGTTTTGTGTTGGTGGTGGTGGTGTTGTGTTGTATCCTTATCTATAACCCTTTTGTGTGATCATTTTATTTTTATAATTTTATATGGTCTTATATAACTTCCATTATATTGTTTTTTGCATGAATCTGGATGTGCAATTGCAATGTATCTATTTTCATGGAGGAGATGAAAATGAGGTTTATGCGAGACGACAATTCATTTGAGTTTTCAAGAAAGAAATTCATATGAGTCTTCATGGTTGGCTGAAAGATTTGAATTGAGATGTGTAAAAAGGGTTGAGTTTAAAAGATGTACAAAAGGCGCAAGTTATGGAGTGCAGGTGAGGACATGAGGTGCTTGAGAATATGGGAAATAGAAATGGAATTGAAGGTAGACTACAAAATCAAATCGACGAAGTTAGGCAACCAAATATGAGATTTAAGGGATCTTTGGGACGGATGGTAAATGCTGATGACCAACAAAAGTGAAGAGTAAAAGATTTTCAAGTATAAAGCCTTTCAATCTTCAATTTATCGGGTCTGCTAGAATTAGTTATCTATCCTTTATTTGAATTTAGATTGTAATCCGTTTTGGTTATGCATTAGACTGAAAAGATAAAGTGCTTTGTTATCAAAATGTGTACCCGGAGGCAACGCGGAAGGTGCTCCTTCTAGTTGTTAAAGAAGACACATCATTTCATTTCTTGAAACTACAAATGGCGTATATGTGCTATTTTAATTTTGAGTAAACTGTCATTTTTGGTCACTGAGGTTTGGGCAGTTTTGTCACTTTAGTCCAAATCTCAAACCTTTTGCATCTGGGCCCCTATGGTTTCAATTTTATTATCATTTTGGTCCAAAAGCAAAACCAGTTCAGATTTCTAAAAACAAAACCTAGTTTTTGTCTCCTTTTCTAAAGGGCATTTTGGTCATTTTAATCATTAATATACCAAACACCCCTAAAACTCTGCACTCTATCTCCCTCTAACCCCCCCCCCCCCCCCCATTAGTAAATCATGCTCAAATTAAAACAAAACTGGATTTAATTGTTCATCAATAGAGGTCAATTAGGACATTTATGCTCAAATTAAAGCATAATTGGAGATAAAACTAAAACAAAACAACAAATCATAAAACCAAAACAAAACAACAAATCAAACATACATACATGTTATCATCAAGCACAATCCTCAAAATCTGCATTTTCCTCTCACTCTTCGTCTTCTCACTCATCTTCTTCTCACTCTTCACATCCGAAACCCTACCTTCCGATCCATAAAAAAACTCCGCAAATATCTCATCTGCATATCTCGGATCAAACCTAAACCTCGCACCAGATCTACTCTTATTCGTACCACCAGAAACCGTCGGTGACATCAACGATTCATCATAAACTCTAGATTTCAATCATTCTCCTACAAATCGTAAATCTGACGCTTTTTCGGATTCGAAAGAACGTAATACGCTTCCAAGATCTGTTTAAACTTTGATTCAGCGACTTTATCATCGGTTGATGATGCGATGTTCTTGTCTGGATGCCATTTCATCGCGAGTTTTTTGTATGATTTCTTCAGATCGTCATCGGTTACAGTCCGATTCACTTTCAGGATGTTGTAGTAATCGACGCCCACCGATTTCTTCAGAGAGAGTGCAGAGTTCTGTTTTGGGGGTGTTTAGAGAGAGGAGAGAGAGAAGATAGAGAGAAGGATGGTGTTTAGAGAGAGAAGTGCAGAGTTTTAGGGGTGTTTTGGTATATTAATGTTAAAATGACCAAAATACCCTTTAGAAAAGGACAAAAATCAGGGTTTTTTTAGAAATCTGAACTAGTTTTGCTTTTGGATCAAAATAGCAATAAAATTGAAACTACAGGGACCCAGATACAAATGGTTTTAGATTTAGACTAAAGTGACAAAATTGCTCAAACATTAAGGACCAAAATGACAGTTTACTCTTTAATTTCCTTTTCTTTAGTACTTTAACCTAATAATACATAATACCCCAAGGCCCAAGTAAAGAAAGCATATAAAGTAATTGGGCCCTAAACAAAGTGTGGCCCAAAGCGGGTGCTTCATTTGGATTGCCCTTGAGCCGAGCCCGCATGTGGTAGTGCAACTGTAAACAATGTTTTGGATCTGGTGTGTACGGGAATTTTCCACTACAACGCAGGACCGAAGATCTATTTTACATTATTTAGTTACTTTTCAAATAAATAAACCTTAATTGTTTTACATTAAGGTAAATAAACCTTACTAGGGTAGTACTAACCCGCGCGTTGCGCAGGGTCGCGGTTGAAATTTAGAACGTGTCGTACACCATAACAAAATAATATATAAATGTGTTATGCTATTTTTAGCTTAACTTGGCTTTGAAGATAAAAAAAATAAAAAAGAGTAAAACAATACAATAAATAATAAAGCTAAAACAGAAAAGAAAACAATAGAAATTCGATCGGTTTAGAAGTTGTATAATAACTTTATTAATGTTTAGGGGTATAAAAGTAATTTGACCAAAGTAAAAAAAAATACAATAATTAAACTAA
This sequence comes from Scalesia atractyloides, assembly GCA_947069175.1. Lineage (NCBI taxonomy): Eukaryota > Viridiplantae > Streptophyta > Magnoliopsida > Asterales > Asteraceae > Scalesia > Scalesia atractyloides. The sequence continues at coordinate 40,279,773 of CAMTDV010000017.1, read as the reverse complement.
TAGGGTCTAAATGAAAGTTTATACTAAATAACAAAATAAACTAATAAACGATATATATAATAATATATTAATAATAATATATTAAAGAAAAAAATCACTGGACAGCTTCTCTTCTTTAATATATATATATATATATGTATATAAAATTTGTTTAATTCTTTATTTAAGGCTTAGGTGAGCTTTACCTCAAATATTTGGTATTTGTTTTTAACTGGAATTAAGCACCCCGCGTTGCGACGGGGCCCAAAAATATGCCAAATGGCATCAATGTGATACCGCTGGTAGCGACCATTAACACTGAAGTGCAACGTGCTAATGTGAAGAAATAAGACTGAAACATATAACGTATGAAAAATAACTATGTCGATTTAGGACTCACGCATTGCGACAAACTTGTTAAATGGAAATAATAGACGTAAAAACGTTGAACCACACACGCACGTTACGCCTTGTTAACTCGCAAAATAACGTAGAAAATAATAACTAAGCCGATGTAGGATTCGCATGTTGCGGCGAATTTGCCAAAAGGGGAAAATAGACACGTTGTGACATACCTGTCAAATGTGAAAAAATAGACCAAAAACGTTGAACCACATACGAATGTTGCGACGTCTCAACTCGCAAAATTTAGAACAAAACGAAAAACTCGCAAAAGATAAAAAGTATGGGGGACCAAAGTTGTAAATAAAAAAGTTTTGTGTTAAATTACAAAAGATGAAAAGTTTTTGGTCAAAGGTAAACAAACTAAAAGTGTTAAAACACAGAAGATGAAAACTTTTGGGTTAAAAGTGAAAAATCACAATTTTTTTTAAGAAACCTCCATGCTTGGGGTACAACAACAAATAACTCAAAATATTTGGTTGTTTTTCAGTGTGTTCAACCATAACATTTTTTATTTGTTATACAATAATGTTTTACGTTTTTATCTAATATGTCGAGTTAACACACTATGACGTGCGTGCATAGTTTGATGATTTTACGTTTATTTTTTGTTTGACGGTTCCCTCGCAACATATGGGTTCTAAAAACCCGAATCCCTAAAAGTGTAATTTTCTTTCTATGTTTACTGTAATAAAGTAAATTTCTTAACCCAAATTATTAGTAAACATTAAGAAATAATAATACAAAGAATTGACTCAAGTTTGATCCCCAATTCCCCACTAGTATATATGTGTTCACATCACCCAGTCACCCACTTCTCACCTGATACTAAGCCCATATCCATTATAATAGTTGCACGATTTCCATTGTAACAGAATTATCAAGGGCCCAAGTAATAGTTAAGCCCGGTGACTACATGGAGATTATTCGTGCACAAAACCCCCCCAACTCGAAAAATAACCCGGAACCAGGTATTATAAAATCCGTGTTTTCTATACCCGAATCCGACCCTACCCATAGGGTAGGGGTCGGGTATGCATGTCTGTTATAAAACCCGAACCCGGAAACGAGTTTTTATACCCGTTTTCAACCCGGGTTTTACGAGTACCCGGTTTCAACCTGAACCCGGAACCGGGTTTTTTCAATACCCGGTCCGGGTTTTCCAATACCCTATTCAGGTTTTTTAATTTTTTTTTGTGTTTTTTCGAGTTTTGTACCTTGGTAACGGCTATATAGCCATTAGAAAGTGTATTTTGACAATTTTTTTGTTTAGATTGTATTTCTATACCCTATAAAAGAGGTCTTTGATGTTTAGTTTAAGCGCAAGTGTTATACTCGAGACGAACAATAAACGAAGACGATCAAGTTATTCGAAGCTATCTATGTTCATCATCTTATTCTACCCGGTTCTATGATTACTTATGTGTCATGTATTTCTATTTTTTACAAAAGAAAAAGATTTTGCATTTTATATTTCTATGTTTTATGAAAAAAATGAATACCCAAGGCACACCCGAACCAAACCCGATCCATACCCGAGGCATACCCGAACCCAACCCGATCCATACCCGAACAAAAAAATAGGGTATTATAATACCCAGGCATTAGAAAACCTGACCCGGACCCTACCCGAACACGGGTATATAGGGTACACATTTTTGGTATAAAACCTGGACCCGGACCCGACCCGGTATTGTCAATACCCGATTTTGTAGAACCCGATCGTACCCGAACCCAATTCCATTCCCGGAACCGGGTATTCTAAAAACCCGATTTGTGCACCACCATTGGAGACTGGGTTGCTTTGTTTTTTTGTATTTATTTTTTGGTATTTTCTAATTAAAAATAATGCTAAATAAAAATATATAAACTCTAATAGTTTTAACCATTGAGATAAATCCGTTGCTTGTTGTTCAACAAAAAATCTAATAGTTAGACATCAATTACTAAAAAAAATTACATGTTATCGAACATTTTGTAACACAAAAAAAACAAAAAATAAAAAGCGCCGAAGGGATTTTTTTATAAAAAATTCAGTTTTTAGTATATATGTGTATATATATAATAGCTTATATCCCGTGCGACACACGGGTTTAAAAAAAATAAAATTTAAAACATATTAATAAATATGATGTACGATTGTTTAAAAATCATAATAACCTGAAACCAAATAATTTAAAATAATAATGTTTTGACACTTGTAAGTTTCATTTTCCATTTTCTATTTATGAACACGAGTATTAGTTTAGTAACATCTCCATTTTTTTTAAAATGTTCCTATGAAATTAGAGTAGGAGGTAACAAAAATTAATGGTAATCTAAAATACAATAATAAAAATAAGTAAATAAATAGCGAACTAAGTAATTTGAGATGAAAGTGTAACAAAAATTATAGGATTACATTACAAATTTCTAAAAACTTCTTTGTATACAACACTTGATGTTGTATTTCAAATATTACCATCACTATCTAGAATATCAACTTTAAGGCCATCTCGTCTTGTAACTCTTGGTAATGCTACATACAATTGACCATGTGTTGATGCTGCACACTGCACAACAGAGAGGTTACAGTTTACATTTGACTATTTTGGTCTCTTGGGAATAAATTTAATTCACTAAGTGCCCAAAAGTTAACCAAAATTAGTTACTATTAGTTGATACACGTATAAATTAGAAACTTTAGATAGCAAGTTGTTAAGTTCCATGATAAATAATTTTCAACAAATCTCACAGTTATTCTTAGATTACAGTTTACACTAAGAATTTCATCTCCGGATGTTGTTTAGCACGCTTGCTGATCTATTTATTAACTATCCATTCTTATTCTATTTATCTCACTTCCTAATCAGCTTAGTGGGCCCGTTTCATCCAACATAGGTAACCTAAGCAACCTACTTGATCTGCAGATGGATAACAATCAGTTATCAGGTTCATCTCCTGATGTTGTTTAGCATGCTTCAAAGGCTACTTTTAAGTTACAAATTATACTCATATATGATAAATAAATTCAGCAAATTATCTAAATTATACTCATATATGATAAATAAATTCGGCATATAAATGAAATACTTGTACGTCTAGGAGCCCTAATTATCTAAATTATACTCATATATGATAAATAAATTCAGCAACCTTTTAACTTGAAACTACGCAGGCTAAAACACACCAAATTAGGCATACAACAACAGAGGTAGTAAACAACGGCGACGTTGTACATCCACATTGAACCGGTTCACTATCGTCATCCTCATCATCTTGTTGTTGTGGTTCGCGATATGCACGGGTGAATTGGTGGATGAGATTGTTATCTTCTAGTGGGTCGAGTGACATTTGATTAAAAGGTTGGTGTTAAAACGGTTGGGTTTGAAATGGTGGAATAAATGGATGGTTTTGATACGGTTGGGTTTTAAACGGTTCGTTTTGAAATGATTGGTGGGGAAAGGGTTGGTTGGGTTTGAAATGGTGGGGTTGGGTCGGCTTCGTCATGCAATAGAAATCTCGCCGGCTCGCTAAGATTAGCTCGAACCTTTGGCCGTGTGTGTTTTTTCTTCGAACCCGAACCGCATTTGCTTGAACCTTCCATTTTTCGGTTTAGAATGTAGAGTGTAGAGATGGTATTTTTTTGTGGGTTTAAAAGGTTAAAATGGATGGACATAGTGTTTAAGGTTTTTTTTTTAAATTTAAAAAGCCAACGGTCCCTCGGTAACATTCCAACGTTCATATGCTTCTTTTCACGCGTGATGCCGACAACGTGTTTTGACCACCGCGCATGGTCACCCTTGGTGGCGCAGTGTTCCACGCGTGGTCACCCGGCCACAACGATCCACCACGTAGCGCCCCCAGTCCCTTACCATGTCAATATAATGGTTTGATACTATACCTAAAAGTTGTCGATCCACATTGTGAATCTAAAAATCCCGGGTTGTGATTTTGTTACCGCATATATTTAATAACAACTAGGGGTTACCTTTCGTGAGTACATACAAAATAAGGAAACAAAACAAAACAAAGTACAAAGACATAAAGCCAGAAAAATAACAAAGACAATATCAAAAAGGGAATTTTCTTGAGATTGTAGTGCTTGGGTGTATAATCTTCCATCAATATGGTGCAATGTCATTTATGATTATGCTTCTGAGCTGAACCATTTCCATGCCCATAGATGTACCTTGCTGAACCTTCGGTGTACACCTGTGTTTCGTTGTCCAATCTGTAAATATACATTGAATCATGATCTATCTTATCAAATACAAAACGGATCACAAAGTTAATAAAACACTCAAGCTCTTACGATTTTCTAACTGCTTTGCTCAACGTAGAAGATGCAACAAATGTTTTGCCATCAAGGTATCTATTCTCTCCATTCATCCTTTGTTTCATTCTCAAATCCAGTTCATCTGGGCTCAGTGTGATTGGGTCATCTGATGCCTGTGGTCAAGTTATGCATATATTAATATTGAAAGATTGATCCACCCTTTTGTGAAAGTTATGCATATAGTAAGATTACCATGACCCATCCCCACATGTCAGCATAGGAAGGAATGTGAGCGGAGTATGGCACAACATCTGTTTACGATGTGGGCAACATTAGAAACTTATATTGAAGAGTGGCTGTTCGTAATATATTTACGCGAAGTAAATAATGAAACATACATTTGAAAACCTGCTTGAGAGTGTTGAAAATACATGAAAATACTTCAGTATGGCTAAAAACACCAGCCGGTCCAGCCTGCACAATATGAAAATTTTAACGTATCGTAATTATCTAGGAAATATTGTGTAGAGGTGCAATTTTAAAGCTATATGATGAGCGGGTCTCGTAAATCATGAGAATGGGTAAACCTTCCATACAAGTGGAACTTATATCTTTTTGTTAATGGGTCAAATAGACATTACTAATGAGTAATTTTTACCCAAAGTCACATTAACCATATCTTTGGTACCTATAATGTTGTCTCTTGTAATTTTACCTGTGTAACAAAAATGCCGCCATTCATAAGTTTTGGTTTAACAGTTTGTTCATAGAAGTTCTTGGTATAGAGCTGGTAACATGGGCCTCCTTCAATGGGATCTGCCAAGTCCCCAACTATCACATCGTATTTATCTTCTCGCTTCACTAGCTCCGCCCTGCAATGTATAACGTATAATATCTACATAAGATAACTATAATTTCCACTCACGAATCGTATAAAACTGAATAAAAGTTTCCAACCTTGCGTCGTTGATTATGACCTCAAGTCTTGGATCACAGAAAGCTTCACTATTAACCGCCAAATACGACTTGCAAAATTCCACCACTTCCTGCTCATAAATACGAATAATTATTGTTTAATAATACGATTATACGACAAGTTGCGCAAACTATTTATAGGAACAAAAGCTGTTGAGATGAGGAAATGAAGAATGTCACCTCATCAATGTCACACATGACAACTTTTTCCACAGTCTTGTGCCTAAGTAGTTCCCTTGCAGTAGAACCCTCTCCTCCCCCCATAACAAATACTGTCTTGGGACTGAACATAATATACATTCCAATTAATTATCATAAAATACGCAAATTTTGGCAAGACTAATTTTCAACGAAATGGTGCGACTTATATCGGAAAAAATTAGACGGAGTGGTACTTTGGATGATGTAGAAGTGGTGGATGAACAAGAGATTCATGGTAGATGAATTCATCTATCTCTGCACTTTGCAACTTTCCATCTATCACTAAAGCCTGATATATAAAATCACTAGTTATTAAGCATGTGTTCTTTCAAAATTTGCATGGGCTAAATGGACGAAAAATGTACAAACAAATAAGAAAAAGAGTAAAAGTGGAGTACCTTCCCAAAGGGTTTGGTGTCCAAAAGTTGAATGTCTTGGAACTGACTGGCTCCTGTGTGAAGTATACTGCATAAAAATTTAAACATATATTATTGGACATGCAAAAGTATCTCAACTTTTCCTTTACATAAACTTTTAGCCAAAAGGCATTGCTTATAATATATAACACACAATTAAAATATTTAAAAAAACCAAACCTATTGAGAGCAAAACACCATCTTAAGTTCTCTTCAATCTCTTCCTCATACCAACAGCTTTTCCTCTTAGAATATGCATTCCCATTCCCAATCCAATTAGCACAAGAAATTTCTCCCATTTTTTAGTATATGAATGAGAAGGTGTGGAGGAATATGTGGGGTGTTTGGTATGAGGGGTTTGAATGTTTTTATAAGCAAGTTAAAGAGTGGGAAGAGATAGTGATGGTGGTGATGATGATAATAAAACTTGATGGAGAATGAGAGAAGCAAAATCCTCATTGATTTCCCCAAACCCATCAAAGCTTGCTTTCTCCGCGTGGCTGGCGTGCATTCTTTTTATTTATTACTTCCAACTTTTTTTATATACAAATCCAAGTTATCTTTCTAATATCCGTTCCAAAAAATGGCAACATATTTATAGTGGTTTCGAATTTCTCTAAGTTGTCATTTAGTTGGTGTTATATTGTTAGCTGTAAAGTTTTCAAAACATATTTAAAGCAAATGATATTGTTTTTTGACTCATAAAAGATGTTTCGATTCATAGTACCTCACTACCTCCCCTTTTTACTGTGTTGATTAATATTTTAAATATCACATAACATGAAGTGACCCTAAACATGCCCAAAACTTTTTTAAAATATAGAAGTGTCACTGTTACAGGAAAACGTCAAGGTCACATAATGTAACCCGGTTTTAAAACATATTTTATGATAAAAGAATAGCTTTGTTCCTTACTTTTACTTATTGAACCAAGTGATACCATTTTAATTAGTATATATATTTTTTTGTTTTTCTTTTATATCCTGTAGTGTACAAGGTTTCTTATATAAACAAGAAAATATTATGTTGCATTGTTGCATTTTTATCTATATTTCAATATCAATTTATAAAACTAGAGCGGTATCAAATATAAAATTTTGCCAGTTGGTTCATATGATGCAACATCATTTATTATAAAATTTATATGAAAGTCTGATAAAGTTAAACAAATCGCAACACCTTTTTATATTTTTCATAAAACATTACATATTATAATTTATAAAAGAAAAGTGTGTGTATATATATATATATACACCAAGTAAAGTCGTGTTATTATATATATTACAGTGATCAACTTTTATTATTATATTATTATAATTCATAATTATCAACTTTTATAAATAGCAATTTTAACTTTTGAGTTTTTTTTCTTTAAATTGTAATTAATGCCTTATATTATAAATAATATTAAATTTTTTTGTCTTTTTTATTTGTTAGTAAAATAATCCGCCGTTAAAAAAATATAACATAGTTAAGTTTTTTTTTTCCAAATTAGAAACCGATATTTTTAGGCTTTTGATTAGAACGAACATACGAATCTATTGATGCAAAACGTAACAGTGCTCTAAACAACCACTGTGAGTAAATAACTTAGTTGAGATTATTATCGGCCTAAAAGCGCCGGTTCGGATTATTTAAATTCAAATTGCCAAATTAAAATTGAATTACGTTTCAACGTAATTTTTTCTAGAAATGAGTTGGATCAAATATAATATGTCTTCGTGCTTATTTTTATGTATATTTTTGGTTGGTCTACGCTTTGATGTAAAATTTTTACGAAATATTGCGCAAACGCTCAAGACAATTTAGTAGTTTAGTACAATAACCAAAAACTATGGTACAAATAGTGGGACATTATTCTTTATTCAATAAATCCAATATTGCATACTTAAGGACTAATTTTACTAATTTTACATTGAAACTAAACTAAACTAAAAGTAACATTATACATTTTTTTTCATAAAATATTACAAATGCTTATTTGAAAGACCCTAATCTTGGCAAATTAGAATAGAACATATAACTCATGAAATGAGGACTCTCGGAAAAAAACAAAAAACAAAATTGGTTAAATACAACATCAAAAGTGATGCCGTTGCTAAAGATAAGTCCATGTCTCCGCTATTGGCTCCAGCGGGAATATTTTAGTAGAACCACCTATTTCTCGGCATTCCTACCCATTCTTCTTCTTTGCTTCTTCTTACACGATTTTGAGAGAAAACCGACAACCGTCTCCGGCCACCCCCGTCTCCGGTTACACCTTCTTCGAACTGGCCACCTCCGGCAACATACACTCAAATCCGTCTCATATCCAGCCACCAGAGCACCTCACCGCACATAGTTAGGTTTTTTTAATTTGTTTAATTTGTGTGTACGTATGTATGTGTAATGTAGTGAGAACAGTTTCTACACCACCTGAGCACCCCACTGCCACCACAACCACCCACTGCAAACACCGGAGCCCCACCACCAATAGTTACTCTTCTTGTATTTTTTTTTTAAATTTGTGTGTATGTAGGTACGTATGTATGTATATCAATGTGTGTATGTAACTAAATATATGTGCGTGCATTTAGGTTATGTGTGTGTGTTTGTAGATATATGTTAATGTGTGTAAGTAAAAGTATGTATGTGTGTATGTATAATTATTTATGTGTGTATGTAGGTATATGTATGTGTTTATATAGGTACATGTATATGTGTATGTAAATTTGTGTTTGTATGTGTAATTTTGTTTGTGTGTATGTATGTATATGTATGGGTGGGTATGCATATGTACATACTATGTATAGGTAGGTATGTGTATGTAAGTATGTATGTATATTTAAAATTATGTGTGTGTATGTTTATGTATGTATATATGTATATGTATGGATGTTTTTGTGTATAGATATGTATATGTATGGGTGTATGTATACATATGTGTGTTGTGTGTATGTGTGTATATGTGTGTGTATGTTTGTGTGTATGTGTGTGCATGTATGCATGCATGTGTTTATCTCTATGTATGATTTAGAAATACACGCCCAAAATTAGAACATCATGAGCTTTCAAATACCTGCCCCAACTTTTAATTATCATTTAAAACATCGGGAGCTTAGAACTATCCACCTTAAATTGATTTAAAAAATAATTTCGGATTGTCCCCATTTTTGGTCTGCGTTTTGAATATTTTATCTTATTTAGGATGTGAATATGCATTACATGATTGTTTGTTTAAGAAAGATTTAGTTGTCATTTTCTCTTTGCTCCTCGAGTATATATTTCTACATGTAGACTTAGGAGCTTAGGGAAATGTTGCTGAATCTTTTAGTTGTCCATAACCAATTCAAAACGTCGATACCTTAAACCCGAAATTATGTTTCAAGTGCATTATCATGTCTATCGATAAAAGTTGGGTTAACAATTCAAACTGTAGACCAACTAAGTACGAGGAAGGACTCAACTATTTTATCAAGTGGTGTAAATAACATCTCAACAAAAGAGGTTATGTTAGATTAGTTTACACAAGATGTGAGAATATTCGTTAAATACCCTTCATACAAATGAAAAATCATATGAATGCATAAGGCATATGCCGAACATACATGTAGTGGACATATCGCGGTGAATATTAATTTTCTACAGTTGTAGTTGTAGATGAAGCAACACCAACTAACAATATGGTTACAGTTATGAAGACGTTAGGGGTAAGCATATGGAAGAGGATACTGACCAACGGTTCTATGATGATTTTGAAAACCTGTGAAAGGAAGTTTAATCAGAATTATATCCTAGTTGAACTAAGTTATCTTCCCTTGAATTCTTAGTAAAGCTATACATATCAACGTGAAGAACAAATGGACTACTAATTCATTTGATGTGATCCTAGAGTTAATGCAATTTTCACATCCAAAAGACAACAAGATTCCCATTACCATTATGTAGAAAAAAAGACATTATTAATGTAATATTTGTGTAAATCGGGTTTCGAAAACCCGCCCCATTTTATCAATCTAAGTGTATTCATTTTTACGTCGTTCGGTTATTTATTTATGCCAATATTCCATATATGGGTAATAATAAAAAATCAACGTTTAAAAATAAATGATAACAAAAAAATTAAATGAAATAACGTAATAATTGGTTTAATAATTATATCTAATATATGAATTAATATAAAATAGTCAAAATAAATAAAAATTCAGGAGAAGGGGTGAACCGGGATCGAACCCGGGTTCCCCCACAAACACGCACGCTGCAAACAACGCTGGGCTACAGACATTCCTTGTGCTTAACCCGTATATCAAAATTCAAATATACACCCTCAACCCGGGGGGGGGGGGGGCTGCAACTCCACAAACACGCGCTTTCCTTTTCGGTTTGAATTCTCCGGCAGCTGGCTCGACGTTATTTAGGCAACTCCAGCCATTGACAGCTGACAATTTCCTATTTTAAATCCAATCACCCTAATCGTTTCCTAAAAACCGAAATCAAGCATCCCTATAAATGCTTGTCGAAACCTCTCAAGCGAATCGCTCATTCCCTCTATTCAGTCTCAAATCAACTGTCGTCGGAAGACTCTGCTCCACCGGAGAACCACCGAGGTCATCGGAACTCACTCGCCGGACTTCTCACCGGCAAACTCTCACCGCTGACCGGTAACGTTCTCCTTAAAAATTCCAATTAAGTTTATATTAATATATCATGATTGATCATTTCGGTATATTAAACCAAGTGTATTTGGGTTTAAATCAAGATCGTATTCTGGGTGAAAATTCGAAATATAGAAGATGAAGTGAAACACGTGTTTTATATATTTAAATTATAAGTCTCAACCAGGTTAGACACACAGTCCAGTGGTGGACTGTGTGCAAACACAACCACACGTCACACGTTCGAACCCCTGCTCACCCACCCGCCCGATCACTTTTCAAACTCTTTTTAATCTGAGCAATTCTGGAACAACGCAATCAGTGTATAAATATATTTAAATCATAAGTCTTGACGGATTAGACACCCAACCCAGTTGGTTGGGCTTGGTGCATCACACCGCCAAGGTCGAGGGTTCGAGTTCTCGGGCACGCACCGGTCTGATCGTTAAAATCTTTTTGTAAAATTAATTAAATTAGAAATAACCTAAAAAGTGTATAAATATAATTAAAATTCAGATTCTTTCGGGTTAGACACGTAGCTCAGTTGGAAGAGCTGCGTGCACGCAACCGAGAGGTCACGAGTTCGAGCCTCACACACGCATACCTACAACAGTGAACGAACCAGTCTGACACGTGTCAGACTGTCGTTTTTCTGATTTTTTTATTTATTTATTGTATTTTCCTTTTAAATTTTGTTTATTTCTATTTTATCTTTCTTTTATCATTTCATGATTTATTTATAAGGGGATTATATTCTAAAAAGAAAAAAACACAATTTTAAACAAATCAATATTAAAATAAATCACAAAAAAAAAATAATAAATAATAATTTAAAAACCTAAAACAAAAGATTATAACTTAAATAATAATTTACTTATTTACCGAATTACCACGTTATTGTTTCTAGGTTAGTACTCCTTCATCGGATAAATTCCCAACTCATGCGCTCTCTTTACCACTCAAGAATACGCACCCAAGGTGAGTGAATCTCTACAAATTCCCCGTTTTAATCACGTTTTGGGGTGTATCATGTGTCGTATCATCTCTTTATTTTATTTAACACTTGTGCCTATATCATTTCGTGATCAAATGTGTATTGCTTGTAGTGTGGTTTATATGTGGATACATTTTATCATTTCAGTGCACTCATTTCATTAGGCCCATCAGTTCCTCGTGGCATACAGGTTGAGCATCAGGTGCCTCATTAGATCGGCTCCGTTTGATTGAGCCTTGATCTCAGATACATCATCATTCATGTCATATATTCATTCAATGTGGTTTGTGATTGGTTACATATATACATTTGTTCACATGTGATTTATGCACAATTTTATTTAAATAAACATAAAAATCAATTATTTAAATGTTTTATCAAGGTTCACTCGCCAACTTTTGTTGATCAAAAAATTTCCTCTGTTTTACGCATGATACAGGTGATCAAGTTGAGGAAAGAAACACTTAGGATGGCCTAGAAGAATAAACAAGTTATTTCGTTGGAACAAGCATTTAGATTTTTATTTGTGTTTGTATGAAATTTTGTTGGATAATTAAATTTTAATTTGAATTTAATAAATATGAAACTTCTTAGTAAATATCATAAGCTTTGGTGATAACCCAATCATGCCCCCACTTCTATTTCTGCTGCGGGTCGGGGTGTGACAGTTTGGTATCAGAGCTTGTGACTATAGGGATATAGGATAGGTTATTAGAACTTTAGAGCCTATACTATAGTTGACTAGATTTAAATTGTTTATGTGTTACATGCAAAATTCATGATGTTTATATGTTTCATGTTTATATTCACACATAACATTATGCAAACATTCTCACAAGTACATGTTAATATGCAATGCTCATCATAGATCATACCCTCATATCATATCATATCTATGAAAGCACACACCTCACAATTTCACAATTTCCGTTATTTCTTTTCGAAGATTTTTGCAATGTTTTCATATTTTTCAAATCCCATCAAAGTGAGTTTTCACTACGGGCATGTAGTAACTGGAAGGGTACGAGTACCGGTAGTCGGAACGTCCTGTCTAGGCTTGGCATTCATATAAATCCAAAATAAAGGACCAGTTTGCCTACCTGGGGACTAACGATGAGAGTACGAAGGACCTATTAGGCCAAAGCATGCTATACCAAACGTCGTGTGAACTAACCCCACTTTGAGCTGTCATTATGTCCACACCTGGACACCCTCCGACCGTACATCTCGCAATCATGTTTTACGATTTTCATTCGGGTGGTGCGAGTGTTAACCCGCCGACACCAATGTGAATCCTACCAAGCCCAATAGTCATAGGGGCCCACATGACTACACAGGCAATGGTATGGGGGACATTTGGAGGCCCAAACATGAGCAAACCCAAGACATCCTATGGATGTAGTTAAATTATTTTTCAGTTATGTTGTTTTCATTTTTTTTACGACACATGACACCTAGGAAATTCTTGAACTCACAATCTCCCTACATATATTCCTGTAGATGTCTGCTAGGAAATTACGTGGAGGTAGAAGGTCAGGAAAGTCAAACAAACGCTTGGCCACGCAAATTGCTAAACAAATGGCCGCAGTGCTTCCTGGCATCGTACTACAAGTTCAGCAAGCTCTCACTGCTAATCCCATCAACTCTCCCAACCAAGAAGACCAAAGCGTCGCCAACCCTCCTCCCAAAACCCCTAAATGCACCTACAAACACTTCAAGTCCTGCGATCCCCCAAAATATGAAGGGACTGAAGGTGTCACCGCTCTCCTTCACTGGTTTGAGGAGATGGAAAACACCTTTCTCAATTGCGACTGTCCCGAGGACCGTAAGGTACGTTACACGACTGGAAGATTGTTTGGGGTAGCCCTTACCTGGTGGAACACGGAAAAAGGAAAGCGAGGTGTACACGATGCCATGGCCTTATCATGGGAGAAATTAAGAGAGATCATGACAAGACGCTTCTGCCCTAGAAGCGAGATCAAGAATCTTGAAGATGAATTCCGTTCTCTAAAGCAAAAGGAAGGAGATCACACCTCCTACAACAAGAGGTTTCTTGAGTTGAACCAAATGGTTCCCAATCTGTTCACCCCATTATACCGCCTAATTGAACACTACATTCGAGGCCTCCCCTCAAAAATCCAAGATTCGGTTTTAAGCACTTCGCCTGCAACACTCGAAGCCGCAATGGAGTTACCTACGGAACTCACTGAAAATCGCATTCGAAATGGCAAATTTAAAGATGAGAAGAAGAAAACACCCATTGAGATCCCAATTCCAAACCACTCAGGTTCGTCCTCGAAGTTTGCTGGTAAGAGGAAGCGAAATGGCAAGAACTTTGCTGTTACCCAAACCAACCCTCCCATCACTGCTGCTCCAATCATGCAAGTCGCCCCTCCAACCGCACCATTCAAAAGGCCATACACTGGCCCACACCCAAAGTGTAACCGTTGCCAATACCATCACCCTCCTGAAAACCCTTGCCAACATTGCACAAGTTGTGGCCGTGCGGGTCACACTATCCAAACCTGCTGTACCCTTCAGCGATCGACCGCAGTCAACCTCCAACCCAAACCCAAAATCAAATGGTGGGCCAAGCCCAACAACCCTTACTTCTACCACCTGCACAACTCGTAGCCCAACCTTACTACCAACCCAACTACCCCATGATGCAATCTATGCGAGCCTGTTTCAATTGTGGGGACCCAAACCCCTTCAGGAATACTTGCCCACACCTGGTGAACATCATCCATGCCCAAGCTCAAGCAAACCAGTAAACCAAGCTAACCAAGCTCCTCCACCTGCTAGAGGAAGAGGTTTCAATATCAACGCTAACCAAGCCAGGGCTGACAACAATGTGGTCAATGGTACGTTTCTCGTAAATGGTAGTTATGCATCCATATTATTCGATACTGGTGCGGATAAGAGCTTTGTGTCTTTAGAATTCGAATATATTCTCGACCAACCTCGTGATAATCTCGTTGAATCTCTGACGGTGGAAGTTGCTAACGGAAAACCCACTTCATTAAATTCTATTATACGCGATTGTACTCTCACCCTAAATGATCACGATTTTTCAATTGATCTCATTCCTATGAAATTGGGAAGTTTCGATGTTATCATCGGCATGGACTGGCTCAGCCAGCATCACGCTGAAGTGGTGTGCCATGAAAACTTTATTTGTATTCCTCTCGCTGACGGTCGGAAACTCCTTCGAAAGGGCTCAAATTGATGTCCTGCCTTCAAGCCCGAAGTTATCTTCGCAAAAATTACGTCGCATTTCTAGCTCACGTCGTCAAGAAGGAAGGCAAGGATAGGAAGCTCGAAGATATTCCAATTGTGAAAGAATTCCCGCAAGTTTTTCCCGATGACATTGCAGGACTTCCTCATGTGCGAGAAGTCGAATTTCGAATCGATCTTGTGCCTGGCGCTACACCGGTCGCAAAATCTCCCTATAGGTTAGCCCCATCCGAAATGCAAGAGTTGGCCAGTCAACTGCAAGAGCTGAATGACAAAGGATTCATATGTCCTAGCTCATCGTCTTGGGGTGCGCCCGTTCTTTTTGTGAGGAAGAAAGATGGAACGTTTCGCATGTGCATTGATTATAGAGAACTCAATAAGTTGACGGTTAAGAATCGCTATCCACTGCCTCATATTGATGACCTTCTAGACCAACTTCAAGGCGCCACCTGTTTTTCCAAAATCGACCTTCGTTCTGGTTATCATCAGCTTAGAGTGCACGAAGAAGATATTCCAAAAACTGCCTTCCGAACTTGTTATGGTCATTACGAGTTCATGGTTATGCCCTTCGGTTTAACCAACGCCCCCATTGTCTTCATGGATTTGATGAATAGGGTATGCAAACCCTATCTCGACCGTTTCGTTATAGTCTTCATCGACGACATTCTTATCTACTCCAAGTCAAAATCCGATCATGAGCGACACCTTCAACTCATTCTTACACTCTTAAGGACTGAAAAGCTTTACGCTAAGTTTCCAAAATGCGAATTCTGGTTAAGAGAAGTACAATTCCTTGGTCATGTCGTCAATGACAAAGGGATTCATGTCGATCCTTCAAAAATCAAAGCAATACAAGAATGGCAAGCGCCACGCACCCCTACCGAAGTTAGGTCATTTCTTGGCTTGGCTGGTTACTACCGACGCTTCATTGCCAATTTTTCCCGTATCACCGTTCCGCTCACGGCCTTGACTCACAAGGGAAAACCCTTCATTTGGGGACCTAAGCAAGAGGAGGCCTTCCAAACTTTAAAGCAAAGACTTTGTGACGCACCTATCCTTACATTCCCTGAGGGTTGCGATGACTTTGTGGTTTATTGTGACGCATCAGGGCAAGGTCTAGGCTGTGTATTGATGCAAAGAGGAAAGGTGATAGCCTATGCCTCTAGGCAACTCAAAGTTCATGAGAAAAATTACACCACCCATGACCTGGAACTTGGAGACGTTGTGTTCGCTCTCAAGATATGGAGACATTATCTTTACGGTACCAAGTGTGAAATATACACTGACCACAAGAGTCTCCAGCATATCTTCAATCAAAAAGAGTTGAATATGAGGCAACGAAGATGGGTCGAACTGCTCAACGATTACGACTGCGAGATTCGGTATCATCCTGGGAAGGCAAATGTGGTGGCTGATGCGCTCAGTCGAAAGGGATATGCGAACTATATTCGTCTTCTATGTCGCAAATCATAACCAATATCAAGGATCGAATCCGGGCAGCTCAACATATCTCTGTAACGGAAAATGACGTACGCGATGAGCTGTCATGTGGAGCTGAACTCAAAATTGAAACCAAATCCGACAGTATTCTATATTATTTAAACCGCAAATGGATCCCGATCGTGACAACCTTCGTGATTTCCTCATGAATGAGGCACACAAAACACCATACTCTGTACACCCAGGAGCCGATAAGATGTATCAAGACCTACGATACACCTACTGGTGGCCTGGCATGAAAAAGGATATCACTGTTTTTGTTTCCAAGTGCCTTACATGTTCCAAAGTGAAAGCTGAACATCAAAGACCTTCAGGACTTCTAGTCCAACCCGAAATACCGCCATGGAAGTGGGAAAACATAACCATGGACTTCATTACCGGGTTACCTCGCACCTCCAGTGGGTATGACACCATATGGGTAATCATTGATCGTCTTACAAAATCAGCTCACTTCATTCCGATTCGCGAGGACTTCAAGAACGAGAAGTTAGCTAGTGTCTACATCAACGAGATCGTAAGCCGTCATGGTGTACCGTTAAGCATCATTTCAGACCGTGATGGTCGTTTCACTTCACGAACATGGCAAGCCGTACAAACCGCTTTGGGTACACGGTTAGACCTTAGCACCGCCTTTCACCCTCAAACTGATGGTCAGTCTGAACGCACCATCCAAACACTTGAAGACATGCTTCGAGCATGTGTCATAGACTTCAAAGGGAACTGGGACGCTCATCTACCGTTAGTCGAGTTTTCGTACGACAATAGCAATCATTCAAGTATCGCCATGGCTCCTTTCGAAGCTTTATATGGTCGTAAGTGCCGATCTCTAGTATGTTGGCACGAGATTGGCGAAGCACAAATCACCGGACCTGAATTGATTCAAGAAACAACCGATAAAATCCTTCAAATTCGAAACAATCTTCTAGCGGCTCGAAGTCGTCAAAAGAGTTATGCTGACAAACGAAGAAAGCCCTTGGAGTTTTGTGTTGGTGACCAAGTACTTTTGAAAGTGTCATCATGGAAAGGAGTGGTTCGTTTTGGTCAAAAGGGCAAGCTAGCACCACGCTATGTGGGACCATTCAAGATACTCGAAAGAGTAGGTCCTGTAGCATACAAGCTTGACCTACTAGAAGAACTCAACAGAATTCATCCCACATTCCACGTATCAAACTTGAAATAGTGCCTCACCAACGAAAATCTCCATATCCCTCTGGAAGACATTCAAGTTGATGAATCAATGCACTTCGTTGAAAGACCAATAGAAATCATGGATTTCGGTGAGAAGCGTTTAAGGCGAAGTCGTATTCCAACCGTCAGGGTGCGTTGGGAGTCAAAACGAGGACCCGAGTTTACTTGGGAACATGAAGACTCAATGCGCGAAAAGTACCAGCATTTTTTTCCAGTTACAACTACTACTTAAATTCCGGGACGAAATTTTTAAAAGTAGGGGATACTGTAACATTTGTGTAAATCGAGTTTCAAAAACCCGCCCCATTTTATCAATCTAAGTGTATTCATTTTTACGTCGTTCGGTTATTTATTTATGCCAATATTCCATATATGGGTAATAATAAAAAATCGACGTTTAAAAATAAATGATAACAAAAAAACTAAATGAAATAATGTAATAATTCGTTTAATAATTATATCTAATATATGAATTAATATAAAATAGTCAAAATAAATAAAAATTCAAGAGAAGGGGTGAACCAGGATCGAACCCGGGTTCCCCCACACACACGCACGCTGCAAACACCTCTGGGCTACAAACATTCCTTGTGCTTAACCCGCATATCAAAATTCAAGTATACACCCTCACCCGGGGGGGGGGGGGACCTGCAACTCCACAAACACGCGCTTTCCTTTTCAGTTTGAATTCTCCGGCAGCTGGCTCGACGTTATTTAGGCAACTCCAGCCATTGACAGCTGACAATTTCCTATTTTAAATCCAATCACGCTAATTGTTTCCTAAAAACTGAAATCAAGCATCCCTATAAATCCTAGTCAAACCTCTTAAGCTAATCGCTCATTCCCTCTATTCAGTCTCAAATCAACTGTCGTCGGAAGACTCTGCTCCACCGGAGAACCACCGAGGTCATCGGAACTCACTCGCCGGACTTCTCACCGGTAAACTCTCACCGCCGACCGGTAACGTTCTCCTTAAAAGTTCCAATTCAGTTTATATTAATATGTCATGATTGATCATTTCGGTATATTAAACCAAGTGTATTTGGGTTTAAATCAAGATTGTATTCTGGGTGAAGATTCGAAATATAGAAGATGAAGTGAAACAAGTGTTTTATATATTTAAATTATAAGTCTCAACTAGGTTAGACACACAGTCCAGTGGTGGACTGTGTGCAAACACACCCACACGTCACACGTTCGAACCCCTGCTCACCCACCCGCCCGATCACTTTTCAAACTCTTTTTAATCTGAGCAATTCTGGAACAACGCAATCAGTGTATAAATATATTTAAATCATAAGTCTTGATGGGTTAGACACCCAACCCAGTTAGTTGGGCTGGGTGCATCACACCGCCAAGGTCGCAGGTTCGAGTTCTCTGGCACCCACCGGTCGGATCGTTAAAATCTTTTTGTAAAATTAATCAAATTAGAAATAACCTAAAAAGTGTATAAATATAATTAAAATTCAGATTCTTTCGGGTTAGACACGTAGCTCAGTTGGAAGAGCTGCGTGCACGCAACCGAGAGGTCACGAGTTCGAGCCTCACACACGCATACCTACAACAGTGAACGAACCGGTTTGACACGTGTCAGACTGTCGTTTTTCTGATTTTTTTCTTTATTTATTGTATTTTCCTTTTAAATTTTGTTTATTTCTATTTTATCTTTCTTTTATCATTTCATGATTTATTTATAAGGGGATTATATTCTAAAACGAAAACACACAATTTTAAACAAATCAATATTAAAACAAATCACAAAAAAAAATAATAAATAATAATTTAAAAACCTAAAACAAAATATTATAACTTAAATAATAGTTTACTTATTTACCGAATTACCACGTTATTATTTCTAGGTTAGTACTCCTTCATCGGATAAATTCCCAAGTCATGCGCTCTCTTTACCACTCAAGAATACGCACCAAGGTGAGTGAATCTCTACAAATTCCCCGTTTTAATCACGTTTTGGGGTGTATCATGTGTCGTATCATCTCTTTATTTTATTTAAACCTTGTGCCTATATCATTTCGTGATCAATTGTGTATTGCTTGTAGTGTGGTTTATATGTGGATACATTTTATCATTTCAGTGCACTCATTTCATTAGGCCCATCAGTTCCTCGTGGGATACGGGTTGAGCATCAGGTGCCTCATTAGATCGGCTCCGTTTGATTGAGCCTTGATCTCAGATACATCATCATTCATGCCATATATTCATTCAATGTGGTTTGTGATTGGTTACATATATACATTTGCTCACATGTGATTTATGCACAATTTTATTTAAATAAACATAAAAATCAATTACTTAAATGTTTTATCAAGGTTCACTCGCCAACTTTTGTTGATCCAAAAATTTCCTCTGTTTTACGCATGATACAGGTGATCAAGTTGAGGAAAGAAACACTTAGGATGGCCTAGAAGAATAAACAAGTTATTTCGTTGGAACAAGCATTTAGATTTTTATTTGTGTTTGTATGAAATTATGTTGGATATTTAAATTTTAATTTGAATTTAATAAATATGAAACTTCTTAGTAAATATCACGAGCTTTGGTGATAACCCAATCATGCCCCGACTTTTATTTTCGCTGCGGGTCCGGGTGTGACAATTAAAGACTGGTTTGTGGTATGAGTTGATACATGTGTGCATAAATGAAGTGCTCTCTTCAGGGTGGAACACCACTCTTCGCATAATTTTCCTATTTGTAATGCGAGTCGGTGGATCGATCTAGACACACAGAGGAAGAAGGTGCCACATAAGGTGTTACGATATTTTCCTTAAACCCCCATGCTATGATGTTTGTATTGTTCAAGGGATACGACAAAGGATATGATATGGCACAGTGCCGGACGATCAGAAGATAATACTACGTGTCATCATGTTGATCGATCTTCATGGAAATAATTTGTTATAAAATACCTTATCTTATTGAGGGATCCCCGAAATGTTCACCTAGGGCTACCAACTGACAGCATGTGGTCGGTTATACTCATGACATACAATTTGCCACCAAGGCTATGCATGACCTCATTCATGTTGTCCTTGTTGACTAAAAGGCCTAAATCACTCGTGAAGGAGATGGACGTTTTCCTTAGGCCGTTGGTGGATGAGCTTAAGCATTTGTGGCAGTCAGGTGTACGTATTAAAGATGTGGCGATTAACACATTCTTCACAATGAAGACTACATTGTTATGGACAATAAACGACTTTCCAGCTTGCAGTAGCCTATCAAGTTTGTACGGATAGGGCTACAAAGTATGCCCGACTTGCAATGAAGACACTCCTTCAATATGTGTAACATATTAAATCATGTATGTTGGTCAACACCGGTTCTTAGATGATGACCACATATGGAGAAGAAGTTTGGAATTTAATGGAGAACCATATATAAGAGTCCCTCCGAAAAATCTAATCTTGCTGACATAGAAGCTCAACTTGATCATCTACTCCATCAACTACCGGGAAAACATCCCGATTTTGGAGGTGTTAAGAGAAAGTGGGCAGAGTTTGAATTGAACTGGTCTAAACGAAGAAAATTATTAAAACTTGAGTATTGGTCTTCTAAGCGGCTAGAACACAACTTAGATGTAATGCATATCGAGAGATATGTGTAAGATAGCTACGATAGTTGTCTTGATACTCTTCTAATGAACAATAAGACCATATACACATCAAATGCATAGGTCCACTTGGAAAAACTAAATATTCAGATGATGCAATGTATGGAAAAAAGGGTAACAAATGGTATAGTCCTCACCCAAAATACCCAGTGAAGCGATTCGTGGAGGTCTAGTATGTATGAGATGGTTGTATCCATTTGACAAGTATATTGGAAAAACTACAAAACTATGTCAGAAATAAGGCAAAACGGGAAGGTTGTATAGCTTTTGGTTATGTTTATGAAGAAGCTTTTATCATTTTGTTCGATGTACCTTGGAGATGTTCATATTCAGTTCAATCACCCCAACGGAATCGAGGATGTCATTGTCGAAAAAAGAATGTGGGTGTTTGAGTCTAAATGTCATCCGACTAGTGGAACGACGTTATCTATCTTTCTCCAAGTGAAAATCTTAATTTATAATGGTTTGTCCTCCATAGATGTCAAGAAGTTGATATATGAAGTAAGTGTTCCCATCTTTAACTTTTCATTATCTATTAAGTATTTTTCCAATTCGTAACTTCTTGTATACTTTTGTCATCAATGTAGCAAATTAAAATATGAACATCCCCAAGATGATGTTAAAACCAAATTTCCAGAGTGCTTTTTCAAGAAGGTAATACATATATAACACACATTACTACATATATGTTAGGTAATACATATATAATAAGCATTACTCTATACTTCTTAGGTCTATTTGATGAAAATACAAAATTCTCCAAAATTTCACATAGATTTGTATGCTCTTTCAATGGATGAGGATAATTTTGACTGCTTACATAGTCAACTGTGTTAGGTTTAAGGTACTTCTCTGTGATGCACAACACGTAACGCAGAACTCTGGGATTTCAGTGGAGAGAGAGTACAGGGAGAAATATTATGGCCTAGTAGAATAGATTATTGAATTATTATGCAAATAGGTATTCAAGTGTACTATTCTGGTGCAAGTGGTTCGATACTTGAAGGGGTGTTACAAATGAGAATAATATTACTAGTATCAACACACAAAATAGGATAAAGATATCAATTCTTCTTTACTTCGCAAGCCAAACAAGTCTTCTACCTCCGAGAACCTTCTAGAGGAAACCAAAACAATAACCATCGGTGGTGTAGCGTTCCGTATTTTTCTTCCTTTTTTCCATTTTATTTTAATTTGTATTCTGTCTTCACTATTTTGTAATTCAAAACTTGATCATAATAGAAATCGTATTTTATACTAACCTTGTTTAAATAATACTTAACCGAGCCATACATTGAGTTTATATTATTTCGGAATGTTAATCACATGTGTTATCATCATTCATACTCTTGCATAAACTTAAATACCTAAAAACATTTTTAATTATGAGTTCCTAGCATAAAATAATGGAATTATCAAACTCTAGGGAACAAACTACAAATTTTAGAAAGTTTGGTAATTTCTGCAGGTGGCGCACGACCATGCATACTGCGATCCTCATGATCACGCACCTGATGTGCACCACCTTGAATTTCGTGATCGGCACGGCCGTGCAAAAGCACCAGCAGAATGCTTTCAAACTCGCGAATTTTGACTGCTTTTCCCTCCTTTCAACCCCTAACCACCTCATTTAACACCCTAACCCTAATCCCAACTATAAATACAACCCATTACCATCTCCTAAACATTTTCCACACTCTAAACACTCCCTCTAACACTCTCAATTCTCTACATTCCTTGACTTTGGGAAGATTCATTGATGTTCAAAACAGTGAGTTTTGAGCTTGTTTCTTCATATTTTTGTTCTCCTCCTTCTTTGGAACACCTCTAAGAATGTTACCACAAATTTACCATGGTAATCTAAGATGGAACGTCACCATATTGAGGTCCAAAGTAGGATAAATTTTCTATTTTTAACAACTTTCAAAACAAGGTTCATACTTGTTTCTTAGATTTTGATGCACCAAACCAAGTTTCCATCAAATCCATTGTTGGGAGACTTGAGTTGAGGCATGAAATCAGAAACTTAAAGGTTCATAACCTCATTTACTTTATGTTCCAAAGGTTCTAAGTAACCTACAAGTGTTGAAACCATCCAAGCCCACAACCTTCAATGTTGTGAGACTTGTGTTTAGGTAAGGTGTGAACAATGGAGACTTAGTTTCCAACTATGATTCTACCTCCTCACTTATTTAGTTAATCCATGTCCACATAACCTAAGCCACCAACAAAGTCTCAAACATGGGCCATGTTTGGAATGTACTAGTCTAGTTTGAGCTCACTTGGTTACTTGGTGAATTAGATGAGTTGTTATAGTTCATTCTTATTCATGACCAACCGAAATCATCAACTAAGTTGATAATTTTGTGCTTTGGTGAATCCTTACAATGAGGTTAAATGGATGGAATTCATCCTATCTCCATGTATGACAATATATGACTTGGACTAAATAATCATATATATATATATATATATATATATATAGATATATCACGCTAGAACCAAATCATAACACCAGCCAAACTCATGGTTAAATGTTATGTATTGTGGTAATTTTCATCTTGGTCTAAGTTCCTCAACCTATGGATTATATTGGGTGAATCGGTACCCATGAAAAACATGACCAACATACTGTCCATATGAGTGCTTTAGACAAGATGTATTTTCTTTAAATATACATACTCATACTACTTAGAACACCTGCTCTAATTCAATATCGAACCCCATAACTCATACGCCTTGTTCATCCTTGTAGGATAACCTTGGCGTTCCCAAATTCTTAAGACTCTTCACTCACGTTTTTGGAAGCTTTTGCAAACCGTGAGTATACATGACCCAATTTTTACTTTAAGTACACTTTTGGGGTGCAATATATAACAAACAAATCTGTACACACATGCTTAATACGTTGTACACTAGGATACTTGCATGCTAAAAGCCTTTCTTGCACGAATACCTGTCATTAACTTCATGAGCCAACCTTAACATGTATAGCGTTATATCAGTAGCACACCACCCATTTGATGGGTCATTTTTAAGTATTCAATTGTTAACGCTCTTGTCATTTTGTTGACGAGATTATGCTAGTGGAATCTTTGGGTTGACACGCATATGATGCGTGCTAGTTCATGTTAAGATATGCCTAAGTATACGTCTTTACTATTGGATTTTGTTAAACGTTTATACATATTCTAGTACATCAAACTTGTATGCTCACCAATGTATTCTTCTGTTGACCGTTATTTTAATATGTATTGCAGGATTATGATGTTGATGCGTTGAAAGAAAACTAGAAACGCGCCAACTTTAAATTTATGTTTTGTCGGTTAAATGTTATGTTTCAATAGTTGTATTTGCTTCCAAGACATTGTATCTTTGACTTAGAAATGAAATGAAATTTACTTTTTAAAAATATTTTCACAATTAGTGTTTGGGATGTCTCTTGCAATCTCGTTTTCGTCTTACTCCGATGTTTCCGCTATCGGTTGGGGTGTGACAGGTGGGCAGTCGAGAATGTTAATTATTGAAAAAATTTTTGGATCTACCTTCATTAAACGATGGTCGCGTTGAGAATGTTAAAGCTGTTGACAAGGACATAGCAAAAAATCTTGATGTCGTTCACAAATGCTCTTCATCTAATAGTTCACTTTTTATTGACTTAAGTCAATACTTTCAAAACATACCTTCTCAAGTTACCGAGGGCGAGACTTCATGTGAAGTTAATCCACAACGTACCCGATGATGAAGTGTATGAGGAGGATGGACCTTATTATCACAAGGGGGAGTGGCATAGAACCTGAAGATTCCAAGTGAGAGTTTGATTAAAAGAAAAGTTATTGTGATTTATTATTTGTATCTTATTATAGGAAATTTTGTATGTATTTCATGTTGCAATAGAAAACTTTTTTTATATATTTATTTTTGTATTCTATGTGTATCACTTTTCAGGAAATGATATCATTGTGAATTGTGTTGGTGTACGTCGGGGCGGATGTCATGCCACGAGGCCATGATGCCGAGGAACCACTACCTCCTAGGGGTTTTGGACGAGGTCCCCATGAGGTGGATCACAAGTATTATTATAATTTATATATTTTTTACTATTTTTATTCATTTATTTTAAATGTATATTGTGACTAATAACTCTTAATTATATTTTCAATTGTCCCACCTTGGAAAAAAAGAGGAAAAACTAAAAACAAAAAACTTCAACGGGTGGTTAGAATGGGGGAGGGTGCCTGTCCATTTTGATAGAGATGCCACGTATACCTAGCTGGTGACCCTAATGATATGTTCACGCACGAAGTCGATATTATATGTCGGGGCACTTCGAATTTGATAAGTACTCTTACACAAATCTTTCCCTAACCGAAAAGAATGCCATGAATGAGCATCTCATTGTAAATGTTTTATTTAAGTATATTTTATTTGTTCTATGTTCGTCATTCATTTTTTTACCTGACTAACTAACTTCTTTTGTTTATTTCCTAGCGACACTTCAGTTCTAAAAAGAATAGGCAGGGTCTTTAACGTAAGCAATTGAAAGGTGGCATTAATGCGGTATACATGAAGTGATACAGAAACCGGAAAGCCATAGCAAAAGAGAAGTTTCTTTAAATGGGAATGTACAATGATTTAAAGAGATTAAGGACCAACCCCTCCCCCATGGCATGGGAGAGGAAAATTGGAGGAAAACTATACATTATTTCTGCTCGGAATAATATAAAGCGTGACCAACATTTAACAATTAAAATCGTCAATAGCAAACATACACAAACCGCACGCGTGGTGGTGGGGGGTTGGCGAAAATATAGTAGTAAGTATTTGAAAACATAATAAGAACAATATGAAAACATTTGAAGATGCTAATACTCTACCTGATGGGACTTTTGCTAGGAACTATATATATACGAGAAAGATCCGTTGGGAACTACCCTTTATTGCGAGTAACATGAGAACCAGCATGAACACAACAAAAAATACCTAAAAAATTAAAAACACAATTTTTTTAATAAAAAATCGCTACTTTTCGCCCCCCCTAAAAAAAAAAAAAAAACACTTTTTAGCATTTAGTTGGGGGTTTAGCTTTATGGTTTAGCTTGGGTGGAGAGGGTTAGGTTTTTTGGTGAGGTATATTTTTTTAGGTTTTTGGACTAGTTTCAGCAGCATTGGAACCAGCTCGTTCAACCCTTACTAAAAACTCTAAATCCTAAACCCTAAAGCTAAACTATAAGACTAAATCTAAGCTAAGCCGTAAATTCTAAACTACAAACCTTAAAATCTAAACTCTAAAGGCTAAAACCTAAAGTTAAACCCAAAACCCTAAATCCTAATGATAAACATTAAAACTAAACCCTAAAGCTAACTTTAAATCAAAACCCTAATATATAACCATAAATCCTAAAGCCAAACCCTAAATATATATTGTAGGGTTCGTCGAGCCGGTTCCAATGCTACTGAAATGAGTTCAATCAGAGTTTATTTGAGTCGGTTCCCATAGGTCTCCTACTTTTATAGAGTGAGGATCCGTTAGGAACTAGCATTTAGATATAGAACCCGAGAACTAGTGTGAACACAAACAAAACTACATAAAAAGGCTTAAAAAGCAGACAAATTATTTTTTTAAAAATAAATCAATTAAAATTGCGACTCTTTGTTAATAATTTACTTTTGAATTTTTTTATTATAAAAAGCAGCGATTTTACCGGAAACAATTAGAAAAATTAGCGTTTAGTTTTAGCGTTTTGTTTTTAGCATTTAGCTTGGGCGAGGGGTTTAGGTATTTTTTTTTGGGGGGGGGGGGTGAGGGGAGGGGGTTCATTTATGTTTTATTTATTTAATTTTGTTTTGCGTTTATTTTGTTTGTGTTCATAATAGTTTTTAAATTCTCTCCTAAAAGTTAGTTTTCACACGAACCCTACCCTATATATATGTGTGTGTGTATATAGGGTTAAGTTCAATGGAGAACACTAAAAAGTGAGGAACTGCTCAAACCTCCAATAATTCTATTGGAATTAGCTATGTATCAATGAAATCGCATCATTCATACATACTCTATGGAACAAGCTCATTCAACCCTTACTAAAAACTCTAAATCCTAAACCCAAACCCAAATCCAAAAGCTAAACTATAAGACTGAAATCTAAGCTAAACTGTAAAATCAAAGCTACAAACCCTAAATGTTAAAACCTAAAGCTAAACCCTAAATCCTAATGATAAACCTTAAAACTAAAACCTAAAGCTAAACTATAAAGCAAAACCCAAATATAAAACCCTAAATCCTATAAGCTAAACCATGAGTATATATTGTAAGGTTCGTCGAGCCGGTTCCAATGCTGTTGGAATTAGTCCAATCGGAGTTCATTTGAGCCGGTTCCCTTGGTCCCCTACGGGTGGGGATCCGTTAGGAACTAGCATTTAGGTAAAGAACCCGAGAACTAGTGTGAACACAAACGAAACTACCTAAAAAGGATTAAAAACACAATTTACTTTGTTCCATTAAAATCACAACTCTTTTTGAAATTTTTTTATTAATAAAAAGCAGCAATTTTAATGGAAACAAATTAAAAAATTTGTGTGGGATCCGTTAGGAACTAGCATTTAGGTAAAGAACCCTGAGAACTAGTGTGAACACGAACGAAACTACCTAAAAAAGGCTTAAAAACACACAATTTTTTTAATAAGTTCTATTAAAATCACAACTCTTTTCGAATTTTTTTTATTAATAAAAAGCAGCGATTTTAATGGAAACAATTAAAAAAAATTAGCATCTAGTTTTGGGTTTAGCTTTAGTGTTTAGTTTTTAGCATGGGTGGGTTTAGGTTTTTTTTTGTGGGGGGAGACGGTGGGGGTGAGGGTTTATGTTATTGGGTGGTGGGGGTGGGGGGTTCATTTTTTGTTTTCATTTATTTATTTATTTATTTTTGTTTTGCGTTTATTTTATTTGTGTTCACACTAGTTTTCAAGTTCTCTCCTAAAAGCTAGTTTTCGCATGACCCCAGTCCTATATATATATATATATATATATATATATATATATATATATATATATATATATATATATATATATATATATATATATATATATATACGTTAGGAACCACCCTTTATTGCGAGAACCGCGAGAACCAGTGTGAACACAAACAGTAATACCTAAAAAATCCAAAAAAAATACCAAATATTTTTTTTTGTTTTTTTAATATTTTTTTTTAAAAAGTCGCTATATTTACTCAACAATAAAAAAATTTCAAAAAAAATAAAAATTTGAGTACGAACTATCCATGCACATGTGCATTTTCGTCATTTATTTGACAAATTTCGTAATAAATTACAAACATTAGACAATTGTACTTTCATTTACACTACCATGTGTAACACACTACTTTTTACGTTACCAATATTAGCAATGCACATGTGCATCTATATATATCAACATGAAATAAGGTGTTTTGGTACACTAATTTGAATACATTTTCTCTTTCATTTATCATACCTTCCATAATATACTACCATGCACATGTGCATTTTCATCATTTCTTTGACAAATTCCGTAATACATTACAAACATTAGACAATTGTACTTTTATTTACACTACCATGTGTAATACACTACTTTTTACGTTACCAATATAAGAAATGCACATGTGCATCTATATGTATCAACATGAAATAAAGTGTTTTGGTACACTACTTTGAATACACTTTCTCTTTCATCTATCATACCATCCATAATACACTTCCATTACCTCCTACTATCCATAATACAATACCATTACCTCCTACCATTTATAATACAATACAAATACCAATATTTTCACTTTATTACATGTATATCAACACCGTCTATACCATCCAATCAATATATTACAACATAAAGTGACAACTATAATGAACCCATCGACCATTAGATATAACTAACCAAAAAACATATATATGAGCCTACTTCATCATTCAAAATCACAAACTTTTTGTACCAAAACACGGTATATAATTGTTATACATAATGACACACATGTGCATTTAATGTAAAATTGAGTGTATTATGGACGGTATTGTAAATTAAAGTGCAATTGTCTACTAGTGATAACGTAGTACTGAATTTGTCGAAGTTATGATACATATACACATGTGCATGGATAACTGTTACTCGAAAAAAAAAGTTTTTTTTTTTTTTTTTTTTTTTTTGGTAACGGAATATAACGATTTTTATTAAAAAAATATTTAAAAAAATAAATTTTTTTGAGTGTTTTTTTTATTTTTTTAGATTCTATTTTGAAATAAAGGTGGTTCTCGCGGTTCTCACAATAAAGGTGGTTTTCGCATGAACCTTACCCTATATATATATATATATATATATATATATATATATATATATATATATATATATATATATATAAAATCATGTTTCTAAAATGTAGAACGAGTTAAAGGAAGAGCTTGAATCCCAAAGGGCCAAAGGTCAACCCAACCCAACTTAGAAGGTGAACTCAAAGAAAGTAGTGTGTCGCACTCAAATAAGGTCGAAGTATTTGAAAAGGGGTTCGGTGCTTGATGCATACATATTAGAGGAATTGGGCGTAAAGCTTCTTCATTTTCAGCCTCCAGTGTCTCGTTGTTCATCATGTGTAAGAGAATACACCTTCACCACTTACGTAGGTAAAGCTACCTTATTTTATGTTGGTAGATGTTAGTTTAGTAGATTTCTCTTGTTTTAAATTCTTTCATTAGGGATTTGTGTTTGAGTTAGGGGTACTAGCATTTGGCTATTGAAAATCAGGGTCATCCTAGGTTGTATGTGTGTATGTATGTATGTATGTATGTATGTATGTATGCATGCATGCATGTAAGTAAATGAAAAGAATTAAATGATCTAGTTTTTAGTTTAAATGGGTCAAAATTACCTGAACACACATAATACACTAAAAACATCCAAATTTAGTTTGCATGGGTGAAAATGTTATAGATGAACTTTAATAGACTAAAAGTTGGATATGTTAAGTATTAAAACTCCACTGGCCCCTCTGTATCGATGACACACAACATAGATTGTTCTTGATTGAAAAGTAAACATAAAAATACAAGAGAGAAAAAGACGATTCAGAAGAACTCTTTCATTATATTCATCACAAATTCATACATCAAAAGAGTACACATTTTGTCGTATAGACAAACTGGCACTAATACCTAAACCTACACTTTTTCTCTTTACAAGCTTTTTCTCTCTAGACTCACATCTCTCTAGAAAAAAAAAACTCATTACAAATGCCTAAACAAACAAATATATAGGCAACATTCTAAATTCTGATTCTAAACTCTCATGCTAAATTATGATTCTAAAATCTCATGGACTTGGTCAGAATTTAGCTAAACTTTCATTTGACTTATGTTGACAAAAATTGCATATCACACAGTTCCATGCAGACTACTACACTTACAGGCTCCCATCTTAATTGTTTCTATTAATTCTGGTTAACACTAATAATCGTTAGTCAGGTATTGCATTTACTAGTGTTTCAAAGTTTGTTCGACTCATTTTTGCCATCTGGTGTAACAACCCGACTTTTTCAGTTGTTCTGTACTACCGTTATCTCCCTTTTGTAACCGTTTGTAATCCGGGATTCGAATTATAATTGTTAATCTATTTTAGATACATTTTATGCCGCTTATTTAAACGCAATTAATCGCTTAAGACTCGCAACGCTCTCACTCGCTCTATCGCACTATTTATTTATTTATTTACGCAACGCTTAACGTCTCACTAAAACGCTTAAAGCACTTAATGTAACCAAGCTAATTTGCAAAAAAAAAATAATAAATAAATAAAGTCGTACGAAAATTGCCAATTTCATACGAAAATGGCAATTTTCACTCGAAAAGGGCATTATTTCGTACGAAAACGACATCTTTCCCTCGAAAATGGCGTTTTCGCACGAAAATGACAATTTTCACATAAAAATCTTGCCAGACACTATCTCCCATCCCTTCTCCTATATAACCAGCCTTAACATTAGTGCTCCCTTGCTGACTTTTTGCACCAAAACGCTCTCTAGCTCGTTTTCTCTGTTCCAAGTAAGAAGACTACGTTTTTCACGCGAATCACAATGATTTCTACAACGATTTTGATCGAGATTATCTCTGATTAAATCTAAAACTTCTCTGTTTACGAAAACCTTCATCTTTTTCATAAAACTTTCTGATTTTCAACTTGGATTCACACTTAACCGAGTATATTTGAGTTAGCTTTGGCTTCTCAAGGAAGAAACCTCGTTGTTCCAAACTCATAAAGTGTTTATCCTAACAAAACTATTTTATAAATCGATTTTCACACAAAACGGACAACTAACGTTTCGTTCACTAAATAGTGGAACGAAGCATTGTCGAAACCGTCACGAAATGGACTTGAAAATACACCTGTGTCAGACGAAGTCTCAGTCCCGAACGCACCAAGACGAAAGAACAGTCACTTGTACGATCTGGACTGCTTCGCGTGAACAATACTTGGTTCACACGGTCCAGTATAAGTTCATAAAAGAGACTCACTCACTCAAAAGACCTCTTTGACGCTAGGTTGATTTGTAGCCTAGGGTCGGAGGGATGGACACTCGATTTCCCGAAGAAAGACGCAAAAAACACTCGATTTTGGACACAACAGGCATTTTCGAACGAAAAATTTCGCATTAAAATTTGGCACGAAAATAAACTGTTCCCGCACGACTCTCCGTTCCGACTGTTTCGACACTCTGGAAGACTGATGCACTTCTGTTTCTATGCGCAGGCTAAACCGACGCTCTTTTTCCCCTCTCATCAACTCTCGGTGTTTGCTGTTATGCACCCACTGTGAGTATACTTGAACCCTTTTTCACTTAAACACACTTTGGGTGTTACATACGTTCTCTATATCAAAACACGCTACACACAACACTAAACTCTTTAAACGCTAACCGCTTTGCATGTTATACGTGAATCGCTGAATGTTTGTTTGCTATGTGTAAATAACGAGGACTCGCAGACCACCCTTAGCAACGATAGTACTATAGTTTAGACTCAGCACCCGATTGGTTCGGGTGTTGTTAAGGCTCGCATATTAACTTTACGTGTGTGTTCGCTGTTGTGAACACGTATCGTGCATACTCCACCTTGCAGTTTGTGTTGGTTAGCTTGTATCATTGTCGTTAGCATACTTAGATTCGCCTCTCTATGTGTCACATGCTGGTTATGCGTAAACGCTTTATCGCTACTATTATGCTATTAAACCTGTGTACTCACCTTTACTTATTTTAATTGACTTTTATTTTAACGTGTGTGACAGGTTGACGGATTAGCTTATGCTGCAAACGGATAGGACATCTAGAAACCCATAATAAAATCTAGGTTGTCGGATTAGTTTTGTTTGAGAGACATGAAATCTGTATTGACTATTTGAAATATTTTGTTTAATTGTATGGTGTTAGGATACTTTAAATGTAAGTATTGAAGAAAAATATGATCATAACAGATCATGCATGAAGAATGAAGAAATCAGCAATAAAAGGAAGAAAAGAACAGAGAAGAAACATTCTTCAAATAATCAGAAATACATCAGAATTATCAGAAAACGATCAGAAACAACATTTCTGGTAAACATGATATGATTTCTGGTAGAAACCAGCAGTTTCTGGTAAAAGGAACAAATATCAGAATTTCTGATAATTTTAGCCACCAGATATTCTGGTCAGTTGACAAGTTTCAGTTTCTGGTCCTGTCAACTTGCTCATCTGCTTGTCTCTGCCATTTTCGAACGTAACAAGTTGGCCCATGCAAATTCATTGAACATACCCAAGGGAAGCTTTTCTTAGCAGGTGCAAGTAAAAGAATAAACAAATTGTTTATTCATTCAGGCCTTCTATAAATAGGAGAGCCAATCACAAGAAATATGGATAAGAGAGTACAAACTTAGCTTTAAATACACTACACAACTCTCTTACACCCTTTCACCACAGTATTCTCTCATGTATTTGTTTTTCAATAGCCAATAATCTCTTTGTAAACCTATTTGTTTTTCAAAGTGATATAAACGAGAAAATTCTGTATCTTGTGTCTTTGAAAGTTTGATTTCTAGTTCCGCACAATATTTTCAATCTTTGTTGAAATCACTTGCCATAACCAAAGATAAGGAATCTCATTGTTAATCTGGGACCAACATATGGGAAATTAGACTTTTAAAATATTGTCATATTAATAGCTGTTATGGATTCTCTTGAGCAATCTGATTCGCCTAGTGCCGCGCCCCGATGTTTCCACCATCGGTTGGGGTGTGACAGATTGGTATCAGAGCCATAACTGTAGGGAATTAGGTAGAATTGCCATGTTCGACCTAGTCTATAGTCTAAGTACCAAATTAGACCGCTCTTCGACTTAAATACTAGACTACTTGTCTTAAATGTTTACATGCCTTTCCTAAGGCTAACACAATGTACACGCTTGAAAACGCTCGTATAACACAAACGAGTGATTGTGTGGAGATTAGGTGTGAAAACAAAGAACTCTCAATGAGATCACTCACTCCGCGTACTATTTACTACACGAGATTCTTTTATTAAGTTAGGAGTGATATCCATATCTTGACGAAAATCTCCATTCTATTTCAGTGGAACTCCCGACGTGTTCGGTGAAAACCACAAACATGGAAATAAGTTGTTAAGTTAGGGGTGAAACCCGCACCTTAATAACTAACTCCACTCCCTGATTTTCAATCTCACCAAAGTCTCGACTATTTCGATGACTCGGGATACGTAGTAACTTGAAGGGTAATGCCGTTACCCGCGAGGCGGCGAGAGCATTCACCTATTAGGACAAAGCGTGTGCCCGAACTCAAAGGAATGGTCGAACTACTTTGGGTAGTCGCTGTCTCAAAACCCAGGACGCTCCATTTATTTTAGGCCTGTAATCGTTGATTTTACACATCATCAAGTTTTATTATTAATTATGTGTTTAAATTTGTAAATTTTACGCTTCATCGATTTCTCATTTTATTGCTTTTTGCTTTACAAAAATACGCACAACTCGCATCGCTCTCGTAATCTAAAACGCTAATTAACCGTAAACCAAACTAAAACGCTCAACCTTCTTACGCGAATGTCCTCATACTCGGTATTACTTGCTTATTACGCTTATACTACGCTTATCTCATACGCGCTAACGCTTATCTCATACGCGCTACGCATGATCTGATTGAAGGTGAATACATGCAAAATATGCCTATGTGCTTATGTGATTATGAGTCAACGTGATTATGTGTCTCACCCCAACCGATGGCGGAAACATCGAGGCAGGAGGAAAAAGATTGCTCATTGCTCATAATACTAATTGCGACAATAATTAATTGTATCCGAATTTCATTTCATAGCAAAAATGTCGTTACAATACAAGGGAATTTCAAATAACAACATTAATATGACAAAATTTGATACAACAATATTAAACCTAAACGTCTAAATGTGTATCTAGCGTCATCGCTACTTCGTTTTTATGGCATCAACCTTCTCAAACTGTAACATGTTTAAAATACGAGTTCAATGCAAAAGCAAAGACGAGTATACAAGTTTGAGCACAACATAGGTATAGCAAAAGTTTAATCTAATCCACATGGCGACTAAGTTTTACATACGAGCAAATACAAGGCATGCGATATTTCTAGTCAACCCTCTGTTTACGCAACTAGTATCAGTAATTCAACAGGGCGGTGCGTTACTCCTATAGCGCTATACATCTCAAATGGAGGCTCAAAATAAGCTAATGACTATGGTACCACATACGTTCGGTCCTAGTATAAGCATAACATACGTATCAAAGCGTTCATGTATAATGGATTATTCGTGCAAGTAATAAAACATAAGTTTAGTGTTGTTTTTTATATGTAAACATGTTACACCCCAAAAGTGGTAAACGGTAAAAGGGGGTTCGAGTATACTCACGGTTTTGCAAGGAGTTGTTAAGTTACGGGTTGAACACCAAGTTATCCTACAAGTGGAAAACGTAGGTGTGAGTGTTGGGATGATAATGGAAGATTCGGGATTTGGAACATTGCACACAAAGTAAAGTATACGAAAACACTCACTAAGGCATAGCACTCGTTTTGACACTATGGGAACCCATTAGGGTTTATGTGATTTCATAGGTTATAACACCTATTAGAATCTAAACGAGGAACCATGCTCTTTAATGACTAAACTTACTAACTCCACATATGATTATGTGTCATTATGAAGTTTTCGGTATATGTTACATATAAGTTATAATAGTTATACATATAAGTCCATTCATGGATATCATAGAAGTCATGTAGGAGGTAGGTGGCATAGCCATCCATTTAGGAACCTCATAAGAGTTCACCACTACACAAGTAACAAGGAGGGTCAAGAACAAGTACAAGAATAATAAGAAATGAACTACATACTATTATACAATAAGTAGCCAAGTAAGATACAACCCGGTGAACCGGCGTCGACACACGTCGAAGGCTAGACGGGGTTGTGTCACTTTCAACTGGCATACTACTTAGGATGAAATAAAAGAAAACATCAAGTGTTGTGTGGACTTGGAAGTAGGGTAGCCCAAGCTAACCTTGTAGTCACACTAGCTTCAAGTTCAAGACTTGGCAACACTTGTGAGCTTAAAGCTCATGCAAAACGGAAAGTTTAGAGGGGTTAAACACCCTCGATCTGTATGTAACAACCTTGTTTTCAAGCACACTAATCATAGATTGATTAGTGGCATAAGGACATAGGTTTGTATAAGTAAAACATGAGTTTTCTTTCAAAATATGAAGAATCAAAAAAGATAAAAATGAGCAGAATTATAGGTGCACTTTGGACCTCAAAAATGGTGAGGTTTCACCTTAGTTTGCCCAATAAAACTTGTGAGAACCTTCCTAGAGGTTATTCAAGTGTTGTAGAAGAAGAAACAAGAAGAAAATTGAAGTGGAAGTGAGTTAAAACTCACTTTTTATGGCTGGAACTCGAAAAAACGCGGCTGAAACTCAGCTGAGTTTTGGAGGGTTTTTGAAGTATTTGGAGGCTTGCAAAAGTGGAATAAGGAGTGGGGAAGTGTTTATTATATAGGGAAGGGATTAGGGTTTCAATGGGTTGGGCTTTGGACAAGGTTAGTGGGCATTAAGGCTTGAAATAAGCCCAAACACACCCTTAAAAGTGGGCTGCCATTTTTTTATTTTTATTTTTATTTTGCTAATTAAAGGTTATTAATTGGTTAATTTGTTACCTTTTAATGGGTTATAAACTTGTAATAAGGTGTGACATGATATTCCTAATGTTTGGTTATAACCTAAGGTTTTATAAGCAAGAATAACATGTACTAGAGGTTACACGTATATAACGAATATGAATAAGTATAGAATCACGTTTAAGTCTCGTATGAAGTAGGAATGTCATGTATTTGAAAGTTTGTCACACGTTTACAAGTATCACGATTTAGGTATCATATGTATAAATGTATGAATATGTATAACATCAATAGGAATAAAACACGAGTTTTCATTATGATTCAAGTCTTGGATTACAATGATTACAACGAAGAATGAATACAAGGTTACAAAGTTTCCAAAAATAGAACTACAACATGAGCTTTCTAAATATGAAAAGTATGAAAAAGCCGGGCGTTAGAGTCTCCCCTCCTTTAGGAAATTTCGTCCCGAAATTTAGGAAGATGCAACGAAAAGATGCGGATACTTAGTCTTCATATTACTCTCGAGTTCTTAAGTAAATTCAGCGCCACGTTTTCCTTCTCATCGAACCTTGACGATAGAAATTTGACTGTGCCTTAATTATTTGACTCCTCGGTCCTTGATTTCGACTGGTTTTTCCATAAAATGCAATGTCTCGTTGATTTGAAGATATTCGAGTAGGACATGAAGTCCTTCTTTAGCTAGACATTTCTTGAGATTTGAAACATGAAAAACAGGATGAACGTTGTTGAGCGCTTGAGGTTGATCCAGACGATATGCTTCCTTTCCAATCCTCTCGAGAATCTTGAAAGGACCTACGTAGCGAGGAGCGAGTTTGCCTTTCTTACCAAATCGAACAACGCCTTTCCAAGGGGATACCTTGAGAAGTACGTTATCACCTACATTGAATTCCAGGGGCTTGCGTCTTTTATCAGCATAACTCTTTTGTCGGCTTCGAGCTTTGAGGAGATTATCACGACCTTGTAGGATCTTGTCCGTTGTCTCTTGTATCAATTTGGGACCGGTGATTTGAGAGTCTCCGATCTCGTGCCAACAAATAGGCGAATGACACTTACGACCATACAATGCTTCAAATGGAGCCATTTGAATACTAGCGTGATAACTGTTATTATACGAGAATTCTACCAAGGGTAAGTACGAATCCCAGTTGCCCCCAAAATCGATTACGCATGATCGAAGCATATCTTCCAAAGTTTGGATAGTACGCTCGGTTTGACCGTCAGACTGAGCATGAAAAGCGGTGCTAAGATTAAGACGGGTGCCAAGGGCAGATTGAAACGTTTGCCAAAGGCGGGAGGTGAAACGAGCATCGTGATCGGAAATGATGTCAATGGGAGTACCATGATGACTAATGATTTCATCCGTGTAGATACGAGCCAATTTCTCGACTAATTAGTTACCATTAAAAAAAGAACTTAGTGAATAGTAACATCATTTACATTATATATACATATATATATATATATATATATAAACTTAGTGAATAGTAACATCATTTACATTATATATATATATATATATCACGAATGGCGAGGAAATGAGCAGACGTGGTCAGTCGATCAATGATAACCCAGATGCTGTCGTGACCAGACGATGTACGAGGAAGCTTGGTAATGAAATCCATAGAAATACTCTCCCATTTCCATAAA
Source organism: Scalesia atractyloides (assembly GCA_947069175.1). Classification (NCBI taxonomy): domain Eukaryota; kingdom Viridiplantae; phylum Streptophyta; class Magnoliopsida; order Asterales; family Asteraceae; genus Scalesia; species Scalesia atractyloides. Next base: position 40,241,477 of record CAMTDV010000017.1, on the reverse strand, counting down.
GGAATTTCTGGTTGTTCGAGCAAGCCAGAGGGCCGTTGATGTTCAGCTTTCACCTTAGAACAAGTAAGGCACTTGGAGACATAAAGAGCTATATCTTTCTTCATTCCAGGCCACTAATAGGATGTACGAAGATCATGGTACATCTTGTCAGAGCCAGGATGAATGGAGTATCGGGATTTGTGGGCTTCATTCATCAAGGTGGTTTGAAGGTTAAGGCGATTGGGAATCCAAATGCGATCATGGTAGTAATAATACCATCAGGTTTAGCTGCGAATGGGGTTTCGACTCCACAATTCAACTCGTTATCGAGGTTACCCTCGTTAATGACTGAGAATTGTGCTTAGCGAATTAGCTCGTGAAGTTTTCCCACAATTTGGTGACAACGAATACTCTTGACATGAGTTTTACGACTAAGTGCATCAGCTACAACATTCTCCTTACCAGGGTGGTAGCGAATGTCACATTCGTAGGCGTTTAACAATTCTACCCAATGATGTTGACGCATGTTGAGTTCCTTTTGATCAAAGATATGATGAAGGCTCTTGTGGTCGGTGAAGACCGTACACTTAGTACCATAAAGGAAGTGTCGCCAAATCTTTAATGCAAAAACAACTGCACCAAGTTCAAGGTCGTGCGTAGTATAGTTTTTTCATGGATTTTGAGTTGTCTCGACGCGTACGCGATAACCTTGTCCCGTTGCATAAGAACACAATCAAGACCTTGTAGGCATCACAATACGACGAAATCATCGTTTCCATCGGGAAATGCAAGGATAGGAGCGTTACATAGCATGTCCTTGAGGGTTTGGAAAGACTCCTCTTGTTTGGGACCCCAAACAAAAGGTTTATCTTTTTGAGTCAACTACGTTAAAGGAACAACGACCTTGGAGAAGTTCGAGATGAAACGGCGATAATAACCAGCTAGACCAAGAAACGAACGAATTTTAGAAGGCGATTTAGGTGCAATCCAATTCTTACAGCTTCTATCTTTGCGGGGTCAACATGAATACCGAGTTCATTGATGGTGTGACCAAGGAATTGAACCTCTTTTAGCCAAAATTCACACTTGGAGAATTTGTCGTAAAGACGTTCGGTACGCAAAAGCTGAAGTATAAGTTGCAATTGTTGCCCATGTTCCTCTTTCGTCTTGGAGTAGATGAGGATATCGTCGATGAATACGATTACAAAACAATCGAGGAAAGGTTTACACACGCGGTTCATGAGATCCATAAACACTGCAGGCGCGTTGGTCAAATCAAAAGGCATGACCACGAACTCGTAAGGTCCATAACGTGTGCGAAAAGCGGTTTTAGGTACATCTCCCACGAAAACTCGAAGTTGATGGTAGCCAGAACGAAGATCGATTTTTGAGAAACAAGTCGCACCTTGAAGCTGATCGAAGAGATCGTCGATACGAGGAAGTGGATATCGATTTTTTACTGTAAGTCTGTTGAGTTCATGATAGTCAATACACATCCGAAAGGATCCATCTTTCTTCTTGACAAACAAAACGGGAGCGCCCCAAGGAGAAATGTTGGGGCGTATAAAGCCTTTATCAAGAAGCTCTTGAAGTTGGCTTGATAGCTCTGGCATCTCCAAAGGTGCTAAATGATAGGGAGCCTTCACAACAGGAGCTGCGCTAGGGATGAGGTCAATACGAAAGTCAACAGATCGACGAGGTGGAGGACCAGGAAGATCCTCTGGGAAGACATCGACAGGAACGTCGCTCACGCTCGGGCCTTTGTCTTTCTTTTCCACAACATGGGCCAGAAAGGCAAAGTACTCCTTGCGCAAATATTTGTTTGCTTGGATACAAGACATAAGCTTAAGACCTTTAGAAGGTTTCTCACCATAGACGTGCAATGAATCACCTTCGGAAGAGTATGACAAATGAATTCTCGGAACAAATAACTTCGGCACGAACTCGCCTAAGCCAGTCCATGCCTACTATGATATCGAAGCTTCCCAATTGCATGGGGATGAGGTCAATTAAAAACGTGTGATCGTTAAGATTCAAGGAACAATTAGAAAGGATAAAATCAACAGAGACGGTCTTACCATTAGCGACTTCGACAGCGAAAGGATTAGGCAATTTGGAAGGCACACACTTAAGTAAAGGTTCAAATTCATTCGACCACAAAACTCTTATCGGCGCCAGTATCAAATAGACATGAAGCATAAACATGGTTAACAAGGAACGTACCAGTAATAACGTTGTTTGAACTTTGAGCATGAGCAGAGGTGAGGGCAAATGCTCTTCCTCTTGCTTGTTGAGGTTGTTGTTGCTGCTGAGGCTGTTGTTTGACGTTGCGTTGGGGGCAGGTGTTGGCAAGATCGTTCGGGTCACCGCATTTGAAACATGCTCGCACATGAGCATTTTGAGGTTGGGTTTGGGGTTGAGCAGGGTTAGGCATGAGGGCTTGAGGTTGAGTGTTTTGGGGTTGAGGGAAGTTGCGACGACAGTTGGCAAAGTGCCCAAATTTGTGACATTGGGCACACTTGCGGCATGGGGTACCGGTAGGGTGATGGTGTAAACAGGTAGCACACTGGGGATGGGACCCAGCGTAGCCCTGTCTTGGCTGATCAGGATTGGCAAGGGTGATGGCGGCAACAGTTTGGATGGGTTGAGGGTTTGGCGGAGTAACAACTGCGCAATTTTGACTAGAAGCCTTCTGCTTCTTGTTCTTAGGGTTGTTGTTTCTAGGGATTTTGGGTGAGGGTTCAACGGTGGTGGTTTCGGCAGTGGCTTGGTGCGCGCCTTTCAGCGAGGCCTTTGCGGCATTCTTACGCTCGACCTTGTTGTTGTTGAGGCGAGCAGCCAAACGGTAGGTTTCCTCAATGGTTGCTAGGAAGGCAGCTACCACGAGGTTCATGAAAGAGTCGGGTAGGCAATGGATGTATTTGTTGATAGCCTTTTCAGTGGTATCAACTTGGCTAGGGCAAAGGATGCTAAGCTACTTGAAGTGTTGGGTTAAACCGTCATTATCATCCCCATTTTGCTTGAGGTACCAAAACTCGTGTTCCAGCTTCCTAAGCTCATGAGGAGGGCAAAACTCGTCCCTCATGATCATCTTCAGTTTGGCCCATGGTAACGCGTGGGCGGCATCATCCCCTCTTGTGCTACGTTTGGAGGTCCACTACTCGAGAGCTCCCGAGCGGAATACCCCGTGGCGTTTTGGGTAAGTCATCGGGGCAGCCACTTTGGCGGAATGTGATCTCCATGGATTCAAACCAAGTCAACAGAGCGGTTGCGCTATCATTACCTGTAAACTCCAGAGGTTTGCAGGCAACGAATTGTTTGAAGAGGAATTGTGACTTAGGCTTTTCAACCTTGGAGTCCACGGAGCCGTGTAGCGATTCGGTATTAGATTGAATCTTGCTGACTATGTCGGGTATAACTCAGGCCATTTGGTCAGCCATTTGTTCAACGACGAGGTTTATGAGTTCTTGCTTGGAGATAGAGCGGGAACTCTCCTTGGCCTTCTTGTGTTTAGTGGATGAGTTTGGAGAAGACATCTAGAGTTAAAATAGAAGGGAATGGATGAGACTTGATCATAATGTAAAAATAACTTTTGCATGTATAAGCATGGATAATTCACGTATGTTTCATTTATTTGACGAGTATCCAACATGTATTCAATAAGCATAATCACGTATAAAGAGTATAAATTTAGTTTGTTCACAAGTGTTATTATTGTTTTTGATTGCGATAAACGAGCGAATTGTGTAACGGTTCCAAATGAATAAGGTAACAAGTATAAAATCACATATAAATTGAGATAACATAAAAGATTGGCTCAATAAAACATGGGATTGTTTGGGTAGAGAGACGTCAACTATTCCAAAGTGATTTGTAAATCCTTTCGAGTTAGGGAGCATGCTTTGGCCTAATAGGTAAAATACTCTCGTCGAGAAGCGATTAACGGTATTTACCCTTCCAGTTATTACATGTCCCTAGTCGATCGAAAATTCGAGACTTTGGCGAGATTGGAATTCGAGGAACGGGACTAGTTGACAAGGTGCGGGTTTCACCCCTAACTTGACAACATCGTACCCTAAGTGTGGTTTGTTTCTTACTAAACGAGGAGCATATTCTGACTCGTTTGTAAGATCCACTAGAGTATGAAATGGAAGTCTTCCGTCAAGGTGTGGATGTCACCCTATCTTGATGGCGTAACTTCGTGAAAAATAGAATACGAGGAATGAGGGAATTCACCAAAAATTATAAGTCATTGGACCTATCTTGGTGCCATTCGTCTCGTTTGCATCATGAGTGTCTTCAAGTGTATTTGTGTAAATGTCTTAGGAAAGACATTATGTAAGTTTTGAGACCAAAAGTTAAGGAAGAAGCAATGAGGAAGAATAAAGCTTTAAGCATGATATAAGAATGGTCAAAACGGGACGCTTAAACTATAGACTAGGTCGAACATGGGAATTATACCTAATTCCCTACAGTTATGGCTCTGATACCAATCTTTCACACCCCAACCGACGGCGAAAACATTGAGGCGGCAAAAAAGATTGCTCATTGCTCATAATACTAATTTCGACAATAATTAATTAAATCCGAATTTCATTTCATCGCAAAAATGTCATTACAATACAAGGGAATTTCAAATAACAACATTAATATGACAAAATTTGATACAACAATATTAAACCTAAACGTCTAAATGTGTATCTAGCGTCATCGTTACTTCGTTTTCATGGCATCAACCTTCTCAACCTGTAACATGTTTAAAATACGAGTTCAATGCAAAAGCAAAGGCAAGTATACAAGTTTGAGCATAACATACGTATAGCATAAGTTTAAACTAATCCACATGGCAACTAAGTTTTACATACGAGCAAATACAAGGCATGCGATATTTCTAGTCAACCCTCTGTTTATGCAACTAGTATCAGTAATTCAACATGACCACACTTTCACGGGCGGTGCGTTACTCCTATAGCGCTATACATGTCAAATGGAGGCTCAAAATAAGCTAATGACTATGGTACCACATACGTTCGGTCCTAGTATAAGCATAACATACGTATCAAAGCGTTCATGTATAATGGATTGTTCGTGCAAGTAATAAAACATAAGTTTAGTGTTGGCTTTTATATGTAAACATGTTACACCCTAAAAGTGGTAAACGTAAAAGGGGGTTCGAGTATACTCACGGTTTTGCAAGGAGTTGTTAAGTTACGGGTTGAACACCGAGTTCGAGTATACTCACGGTCAAAACGGGACGCTTAAACTATAGACTAGGTCGAACATGGCAATTATACCTAATTCTCTACAGTTATGGCTCTGATACCAATCTGTCACACCCCAACCGACGGCGGAAACATTGAGGCGGCAAAAAAGATTGCTCATTGCTCATAATACTAATTTCGACAATAATTAATTAAATCCGAATTTCATTTCATAGCAAAAATGTCATTAAAATACAAGGGAATTTCAAATAACAACATTAATATGACAAAATTTGATACAACAATATTAAACCTAAACGTCTAAATGTGTATCTAGCGTCATCGCTACTTCGTTTTCATGGCATCAACCTTCTCAACCTGTAACATGTTTAAAATACGAGTTCAATGCAAAAGCGAAGGGAAGTATACAAGTTTGAGCATAACATACGTATAGCATAAGTTTAAACTAATCCACATGGCGACTAAGTTTTACATACGAGCAAATACAAGGCATGCGATATTTCTAGTCAACCCTCTGTTTACGCAACTAGTATCAGTAATTCAACATGACCACACGTTCACGGGCGGTGCGTTACTCCTATAGCGCTATACATGTCAAATGGAGGCTCAAAATAAGCTAATGACTATGGTATCACACACGTTCGGTCCTAGTATAAGCATAACATACGTATCAAAGCGTTCATGTAAAATGGATTGTTCGTGCAAGTAATAAAGCATAAGTTTAGTGTTGGCTTTTATATGTAAACATGTTACACCCCAAAAGTGGTAAACGTAAAAGGGGGTTCGAGTATACTCACGGTTTTGCAAGGAGTTGTTAAGTTACGGGTTGAACACCGAGTTCGAGTATACTCACGGTCAAAACAGGACGCTTAAACTATAGACTAGGTCGAACATGGCAATTATACCTAATTCTCTACAGTTATGGCTCTGATACCAATCTGTCACACCCCAACCGACGGCGGAAACATTGAGGCGGCAAAAAAGATTGCTCATTGCTCATAATACTAATTTCGACAATAATTAATTAAATCCGAATTTCATTTCATAGCAAAAATGTCATTACAATACAAGGGAATTTCAAATAACAACATTAATATTACAAAATTTGATACAACAATATTAAACCTAAACGTCTAAATGTGTATCTAGCGTCATCGCTACTTCGTTTTCATGGCATCAACCTTCTCAACCTGTAACATGTTTAAAATACGAGTTCAATGCAAAAGCAAAGGGAAGTATACAAGTTTGAGCATAACATACGTATAGCATAAGTTTAAACTAATCCACATGGCGACTAAGTTTTACATACGAGCAAATACAAGGCATGCGATATTTCTAGTCAACCCTCTGTTTACGCAACTAGTATCAGTAATTCAACATGACCACACGTTCACGGGCGGTGCGTTACTCCTATAGCGCTATACATGTCAAATGGAGGCTCAAAATAAGCTAATGACTATGGTATCACACACGTTCGGTCCTAGTATAAGCATAACATACGTATCAAAGCGTTCATGTAAAATGGATTGTTCGTGCAAGTAATAAAGCATAAGTTTAGTGTTGGCTTTTATATGTAAACATGTTACACCCCAAAAGTGGTAAACGTAAAAGGGGGTTCGAGTATACTTACTGTTTTGCAAGCGTTCCGATTAGCAAATTCCGTGAACAGTTGTTAAGTTGCTGGATGAATACCGAGTTATCCTACAAGAGGAAAACGTAGGTGTGAGTGTATGGAAGATTCGGATTTGGAAAATTGCACACAAGGTAAAGTATACGAAAACACTCACTAAGGCATAGCACTCGTTTTGACACTACGGGAACCCGTTAGGGTTTATGTGATTTCATAGCAATCTAAACGAGGAACCATGCTCTTTAGTGATTAAACTTACTACCTCGACATATGATTATGTGTCATTATCAAGGTTTCGGTTAAAATATATGTTACATATAATTTATAATAGTTATACATATAAGTCCATTCATGGATATCATAGAAGTCATGTAGGAGGTAGGTGGCATAGCCATCCATTTAGGAACCTCATAAGAGTTCACCACTACACAAGTAACAAGGAGGGTCAAGAACAAGTACAAGAATAATAAGAAATGAACTACATACTATTATACAATAAGTAGCCAAGTAAGATACAACCCGGTGAACCGGCGTCGACACACGTCGAAGGCTAGACGGGGTTGTGTCACTTTCAACTGGCATACTACTTAGGATGAAATAAAAGAAAACATCAAGTGTTGTGTGGACTTGGAAGTAGGGTAGCCCAAGCTAACCTTGTAGTCACACTAGCTTCAAGTTCAAGACTTGGCAACACTTGTGAGCTTAAAGCTCATGCAAAACGGAAAGTTTAGAGGGGTTAAACACCCTCGATCTGTATGTAACAACCTTGTTTTCAAGCACACTAATCATAGATTGATTAGTGGCATAAGGACATAGGTTTGTATAAGTAAAACATGAGTTTTCTTTCAAAATATGAAGAATCAAAAAAGATAAAAATGAGCAGAATTATAGGTGCACTTTGGACCTCAAAAATGGTGAGGTTTCACCTTAGTTTGCCCAATAAAACTTGTGAGAACCTTCCTAGAGGTTATTCAAGTGTTGTAGAAGAAGAAACAAGAAGAAAATTGAAGTGGAAGTGAGTTAAAACTCACTTTTTATGGCTGGAACTCGAAAAAACGCGGCTGAAACTCAGCTGAGTTTTGGAGGGTTTTTGAAGTATTTGGAGGCTTGCAAAAGTGGAATAAGGAGTGGGGAAGTGTTTTATTATATAGGGAAGGGATTAGGGTTTCAATGGGTTGGGCTTTGGACAAGGTTAGTGGGCATTAAGGCTTGAAATAAGCCCAAACACACCCTTAAAAGTGGGCTGCCATTTTTTTATTTTTATTTTTATTTTGCTAATTAAAGGTTATTAATTGGTTAATTTGTTACCTTTTAATGGGTTATGAACTTGTAATAAGGTGTGGCATGATATTCCTAATGTTTGGTTATTATAACCTAAGGTTTTAGAGGCAAGAATAACATGTACTAAAGGTTACAGGTATATAAAGAATATGAATAAGTATAAGAATCACGTTTAAGTCTCGTATGAAGTAGGAATGTCATGTATTTGCAAGTTTGTCACACGTTTACAAGTATCACAATTTAGGTATCATATGTATAAATGTATGAATATGTATAACATGAATAAGAATAAAACACGAGTTTTCATTATGATTCAAGTCTAGGATTACAATGATTACAACGAAGAATGAATACAAGGTTACAAAGTTTCCAAAAATAGAACTACAACACGAGCTTTCTAAATATGGAAAGTATGAAAAAGCTGGGCGTTACAGTCTCCCCTCCTTCAGAAAATTTCGTCCCGAAATTTAGGAAGATGCAACGAAAAGATGCGGATACTTAGCCTTCATATTACTCTCGAGTTCTCAAGTAAATTCAGCGTCACGTTTTCCTTCTCATCGAACCTTGACGATAGAAATTCGACTGCGCCTTAATTATTTGACTCCTCGGTCCTTGATTTCGACTGGTTTTTCCACAAAATGCAATGTCTCATTGATTTGAAGATATTCGAGTGGGACTTGAAGTCCTTCTTCAGCTAGACATTTCTTGAGATTTGAAACATGAAAAACAGGATGAACGTTGTTGAGCGCTTGAGGTAGATCCAGACGATACGCTACCTTGCCAATCCTCTCGAGAATCTTGAAAGGACCTACGTAGTGAGGAGCGAGTTTGCCTTTCTTACCAAATTGAACAACGCCTTTCCAAGGGGATACCTTGAGAAGTACGTTATCACCTATATTGAATTCCAGGGGTTTGCGTCTTTTGTCAGCATAACTCTTTTGTCGGCTTCAAGCTTTAGGAGATCATCACGAACTTGTAGGATCTTGTCCGATCTCGTGCCAACAAATAAGCGAACGACACTTACGACCATACAATGCTTCAAATGGAGCCATTTGAATACTAGCGTGATAACTGTTATTGTACGAGAATTCTACCAAGGGTAAGTACGAATCCCATTTGACCCCAAAATCGATTACGCATGATCGAAGCATATCTTCCAAAGTTTGGATAATACGGTCGGTTTGACCATCAGACTGAGGATGAAAATCGGTGCTAAGATTAAGACGGGTGCCAAGGGCGGATTGAAACGTTTGCCAAAGGCGGGAGGTGAAACGAGCGTCGTGATCGGAAATGATGTCAATGGGAGTACCATGATGACTAATGATTTCATCCGTGTAGATACGAGACAATTTATCGACTTTGTAATCTTCACGCCCGAGCACATCACCTTGGGACGCACCCATTCTTTTTGTGAAAAAAGAAGGATGGATCGTTCTGAATGTGCATTGTCTATAGGGAACTTAACAAGCTTACAATTAAGAACCGCTACCCTCAGCCCCGAATCGATGATTTATTTGACCAACTCCATGGTGTTACTTGTTTTTCAAAGATTGATTTACGTTCCAGATATCACCAGCTACGTGTACATGAGCAAGACATTCTGAAAACCGCTTTTTGTACTCGCTATGGCCATTATAAATTCGTGGTCATGCCTTTTGGACTCACAAACGTGCCTGCGGTTTTCATGGATTTGATGAACCGTGTGTGCATAGCCTTTTTGGATCGTTTCGTCATTGTTTTCATTGATGATATCCTCATTTACTCGAAGTCGAGAGCCGGACACGCGCGACATCTTTGTTTAGTTCTCGAACTTCTTCAAGGAAACCGTCTTTACGCCAAATTCTCCTAGTGCGAATTCTGGCTTAACGAAGTTCAATTTCTTGGTCACGTCGTCAACGACCAAGGAATCCACATCGATCCTGCCAAAATTGAAGCTGTAAAGAGTTGGAATACCCCGAAGAATCCGTCCGAAATCCGTTCTTTCCTCGGATTGGCAGGTTACTACCGCCGATTCATCGCTGAATTTTCGAAATCGTCGTACCCCTCACCTCTTTGACTCATAAGGATAAACCTTATCTTTGGGGTTCCAAACAGGAGGAAGCCTTTCAGACTCTCAAGCGTATGCTTTGTGACGCTCCCAATATCGCTCTTCCAGACGGAGACGACGATTTCGTCGTTTATTGCGATGCCTCTAACCTAGGTCTTAGTTGTATTCTCATGCAACGAGACAAGGTTATCGTGTATGCGTCTCAACAACTCAAAATCCACGAGAAACACTACACTACCCACGATCTCGAGCTTGGTGTAGTTGTTTTTGCGTTAAAGATATGGCGACACTACCTTTATGGTACAAAGTGTACGGTCTTCACCTACCATAAGAGCTTACAACACATCTTTAACCAGAAAGAACAAAACATGCGCCAACGCAGATGGGTTGAAGTTCTCAACAACTATTATTGTGAGATACGCTACCATCCCGGCAAGACAAACATCGTAGCCGATGTTCTCAGTCGACGAAGCTATGTGTATAGCATTCATGACGTTCAAACCCAGAATAAACTCGAAACCCTAATTCGCGAAACCCAACACGCATGTTTCATTGAGAATACCTTGTATGAGGAAATGAAATGTGGTGCCGAAACCCAGCTGGAGAATAAGTCTAACAAGATTTATTATTTTCTAAATCGCATTTGGATCCCTAACCGCAATAACCTCCGAGAGTTACTAATGACCGAAGCCCATAAGTCTAGATATTCCGTTCACCCCGGTGCCGACAAGATGTACCAGGACCTCCGTTCTAGGTATTGGTGGCCGGGCATGAAAAGGATATCGCTCTGTATGTTTTGAAATGCCTCTGGTTTGCTCGAGCAACCCGATATCCCGATGTGGAAATGGGAGAGTATAGCTATGGATTTTGTTACAAAACTCCCTCGCACCACTTCTGGTCATGATAACATTTGGGTTATCATCGATCGCCTCACGAAATCTGCTCATTTTATTGCCATACGAGAAGACAATAAGGTAGAATGATTAGCATGAATCTATACAGACGAAGTCATTTTTCGACACGGGACGCCTCGTGACATCATCTCTGATCGCGACGGTCACTTTATTTCACGTCTCTAGGAAACTTTTCAGTCCGCACTCAGTACGACTCTTAACCTTAGTACCGCGTTCCATCCCTAGACCGACAGTCAGACTGAACGTACGATTCGCACCCTTGAAGACATGCTTCGATAGTATGTTATAGATTTCGGTGGTAATTGGGATTCACATTTACCTTTAATAGAATTTTCGTACAATAACAGTTATCATACTAGTATTCAAATGGCACCATTTGAGGCACTATATGGTAGAAAATGTCGATCGCTTATTGTTTGGCACGAGATCGGAGAAGCACAGGTTACCGGTTCTGAGTTAATTCAAGAGACGACAGACAAGATTCTCCAAATTAGAGACAATCTTCTGAAAGCTCGTAGTTGTCAAAAGAGTTATGCCGATAAACGTCGCAAGCCCCTACAATTCGAAGTTGGAGATCACGTTCTCTTAAAGGTTTCACCTTAGAAAGGAGTGATCCGATTTGAAAAGAAAGGGAAACTAGCACCACAATACGTGGGTCCCTTTAAGATTCTGGAAAGAATTGGCAAAGTGGCCTACCGACTTGAATTACCGGAAGAACTCAACAATGTACATCCGACTTTCCACATCTCAAACCTCAAAAAGTGTATAGCCGAAGGAATCTTCATGTGCCTCTTGAAGATCTACACTTCGTGGAAAAGGCAGTAGATATCATGGACCGAGAAACCAAAAAGCTCCGACGCATTCGCATTCCCATTGTGAAGGTCAGGTGGGAAGGCAAACGCGGCGCTGAGTTTACTTGGGAACTCGAAAGTGATATGAAGGCTAAATATCCACATCTCTTTATTACTTCTACTACTTAAATTTCGGGACGAAATTTCCTAAAGTAGAGGTGACTGTAACAACCTGTTGGTGCATATGTATGTTTCCTACGTCATTATGCATCGAGTCTGAGTGAATAGGGCTTAATCTGTTAGAAACGAGGTGTATTTATGAGATATGTAGGCCAAGTTCGCCCATGGAATGCATGTGGGAAGTCAAGTTCAGCGTAACTTGACTAGGATAAGTTCGGGCGAACTTATCTCAAGTTCGGGCGAACTTACCCCATGCTTTGTCCATTTCCAGCGAACTTGCTCTACTATATATAGGTGCCTTGTGATTTCATTTGTAACAGTTAGAGATTTTGGCACAGAAACGGCGAAGCTCTGTCGGATCCGGTTCTCGAATGTATTGAACTTTAGATCAATGAAAACAACCTTTAAATGAGTAATTCTTGTAATTTGATTAACTTGTCATTAGTTTCCGCCTATTCGGACAATAGATAACAAATTTAGGTTCCCGAGCTGTTCGTGGACGTTCCTACAAGTGGTATCAGAGCATGGATACCTAAATTTGCTGGAATCAAGACAAGAATATCTCTTATTCTACTCCATTCTATCATTTTTCTTAACATTTTCACATACTTGATGATTTCATGGTAAAAAATGGGTAATTTTTTAATATGTCACGTAAAATACACTTGTGGTAAACCCTTGAGAGTTTGGACATCAATTTCAACCGATTTGATTTCAAAAAGTTCAAAAAACCATGATTTGCAAAACCATTTCAATCGAACTTGAGACCAAGTTCGACCGAACTTGACGAAAATTCACTGAATTTTACTCGAGTTCGACCGAACTTGATAGTTTTCAAGCTTTTTAACTCAAGTCCGCTCGAACTTATCACAAAATTCTTCAAAATTTATCAAGTTCGACCGAACTTGTATAAAGTTTGTTGAAAATTTGCTTAAGTTCGCTCGAACTTAGTTAAAGTTTTGAAAAATCTTCATAAGTTCGACCGAACTTGCCTGTTTCTTGAAATATCCATATCAAGTTCGACCGAACTTGATAAGTCTTTGAAAAGTTCGCCCAAACTTGTCTAAGGTTCCTAAAAAAAGGCATGAAATTCCCGAAAAACGTCACGAACATTATATATCGTTAGAATCGTAACGAGACGATTTTAAAGATATAATCGGGTAAAAATTGTTTTCGAAAAAACATTTAAACATTTTTAACGTACCGATCGTGCTAAATTTGTCTGTTGCTAATCAGTTTCCAAGTGTTTTTGATCATATTTTCATATAAGTCTACAGGTTGTCAAGATGGAAGATTTTCAGAGTGTGTTCGTCTCAAATGGCTTCTTCATCAAATGCTAATACTCTTGCGGTGAATCAGATGAATATCGATAATGAAATGGGTACTACTCAGAAACCGCCGAAGCTAATGAGTATAGATGAGTTTGAAGGATGGAAGGAAAAGTTTGTGAATTGGATACAAGCAAACCAATTCAACAGCTGGGTTGCAGTTGAGGATGGTTACAAATGGCCAAAGAATGAGCGTGATCAAGATGTTCCGTTGAACAAGTTCCACCGGGTGATAAAGCAAATTATGTCGCCGAAAAGAAAATGATTAGCTTGATTCAACAATCAGTAAAGGAAGATATTCTGATATTGTTGCCAGAGTTTGAAACTTCACAAGAATTATGGCAATCTCTTTGTGATAAATTCAAAGGAAGTGATGAAATGATCAAGAGCAAGAAGGCCTTAATTAAGAAAGAATTTGAAATCTTCACGATGATCAAAGGTGAAACTATGAAGCAAATGATTGATAGATACTGTCACCTTATGGTCCAGATGCGAAGACATGATATCAAAAGATCTAACAAAGAACAAATCGAGAAGTTGGCCGATGCACTTCCAGAAGGAGAATGGACGACATATCTGATGATTCTGAAAAATAGTCCATCTTGGAGACATTTCAAGTTATCATCTTTCATCGACAAATTAGAAGGTCATGAAATGGAATTGATGGAGATTGCTAAATCAAAGAATGCAAATGTTGTTCAAGATGTCGATGTCTATTACAAAGGAAGTATACAAGATACTCCGATTCAAAGCCCAAAAATTCACATGGCTTTAGTGCAAATGCAAATTCTTCTCCGAATCAAAGCTCTCCATATTCTGGCTATTCTAGTGTTAGTTCAAGCTCTTCATTCCAAAATGAGACAAGTCAAGCTAGTTCTGATTCAAATGTTTTCCAGTGCAACATAGCAGTCGATTTGAAGAATGTATTTCCAGAAAAAGTAGCTAAACAACACATAGCACTTCTCGCTACCGTCCTTGAATCGTATGAATGTTTTGTTGGTGGAAAGATTGGAAATCCAGAAATGACAGTAGAAGATTACGATCAGGTAGACGAAGAAGAATTGGAGCTGATGGATATTAAATGGAGCCTTGCGTCCATCATCAGAAGAGTTACTAAATTCGTGGCGCTTACTGGGAGGGATATTGGTAATTCAAGCAACAAGCTTGGATTTGACAAAACAAAAGTCACATGCTTCAGGTGTCGACAAAAGGGACACTTCAAACGCGAATGTAGCAATCAAGAAACAAGTGGAAGCCAAAATCCTTTTGGTAACAACAATAATTATTACAAGAGAGCTCTTCAATATAAGCCATATCCAAAGAAAACGCAAATTGAAGTAGAAGATAAATCTGCAAAGAAATCCGAACAAGCTCTTGTTGCTAATCATGAAGAAGATGGCTTTGACTGGAACAGATACATCGGAAAGAAAACTGGTGTGGCTATGATGGCAGAGGTTGTAAATAAACCGAGACATCGTATGTTGATGCTGCTTTGGAGAATGCGTTTCTGGAAGCATACATGCATAGAACTAAAGAAGAAGAAGAGATAGCTTATGCTGAGATGCAAAAACAAAAAGCTTTGAAAGCAGAGCCCGAAAATGTAAAAGCTGAGGTAAGAATGTCTGAAAAGGAAGTTATGAAAGTTGTGGAGGTTGAAAAACCTTGCACAAAGTGCACAAGTCCTTGTGAACCATGCCTTGATAAGGTCAAAGTCATAAGAGAATTAACTGAACATAATGAAACTTTCCGTTATGATTACAGAAACATGAAAGAAGCTTATGACAAGATACAAGGCAAATATAAAAATGTCGAAAAAGTTAATCTTGAACTTGGTGCTAATGAAAAAATGTTAAAAGCCACAGTACTTGATAAACAAAAGGCAATTAACATGTACATTAACACAATTGCTAAAACAAAAAGAGAGCTTCATGCTATGAAGATTGAAACTGAACGAGTAAGCCAATTGCTAAAATCTTATATCACTAATGCTTATGTCATTGATCATATTTTACCTACGATTAAATCGGAGGAAAATGGTGAAAAATCAAAATGTAAAGTGTACGGAAATGTTCCTCCACCACTTCTTGAGAATTACTGTTGCAAGAAAGATGATGAAGTTGAAAAGGCATTTAACATTCTACTTTTGTCAGAAATGAGAGAGGAACTGCCTGAAAACATTGACGTAGATTTCACAAAATCAAAAGATGACATTGAAGCAATGATAAAAAATGTGGTAAATGACGTTTTGGGAAATGATTCCGATGAAGGCAGCTCTGAAAGCGCCAAATCAAGTTCAAAAAACTCGGAATCACAATCTGAAGATGAAGATATATTATCAGAAAATGATCTAAGTGATGATCCGAATATTGTTATGTACAAGATGAAGGATTCTGATAGATTATATTTTAATGATAGTTTTCCGATTCAGAACGTGAAAGAGAATCAACTTGACAAATTTTTCAAACTTATAGAAGTTTCATCAGATGATCTCAATTAAAATGAGAAAAGATTTTACTCGAAACCCAAAAGGAATACTAACAATTATCGAAAGTGTGGTGGTGATTTTCCTGAGAACAGGAGAGCAGGATTGGGTTTAGAGGAAAGTGAAGAAGAACCGAGAAGGAACTAGAAGTTGTCATTTCATGAACACAAAGGTAAACACATAAAGTTTGTGTACGGAACAAGTACGGTTGAAGAGGAAAGCTTAATCGGTAAGCAATCAAATGATGATTTCAAGAAGGAAAAAGAGCTTCGGGACAAGGCTAAGACCAAGTCCACAAGTGGAGTAAAACCCACTAGTGGAAATGGTTCTGATAATCAAACTTGCTTTAAATGCAATAATGTTGGTCACATTGCTCGCAAGTGTCTGAATCTAAAGCCTGTGTTTCCACGAAGAAAAACTGAATCAAAAGATGAAAAGCAAAAACAGCCAAGGATTGTGAAAAATGTCACAGAGTCAAATAGAAACTATGAATCTAAACAAGAAGTGAAACCTAAAACTGTGTCATAGTTTGAAAACTCAACATTTGAAAAAGGTGAAACTTCAAGGTTTGATGAAATCAAAGATTCTAGATTCTATATCAAGAAAGCGAGAAGCAAGCTACAATCCTGGGTTGCTAAGAAAAGGTTTTCATCATCAGAAAAACCAAAGTTTGTTACTGACAAAACTGAAAATGTTAAATCAACTGAGTCATTAATCAAACAGACAACAAAAAAAAAGGTCAAAACGTTTTCAGAATCGACATTGGACGAAATGTTCGATGATGATTTTGAGTTAGAATATGGTTATGATGCTTATCAGTACAAATCTAAAACCAAAAAGGTTTGGGTTTCATTTTCAAATAGTTGTTTCATGTGCAGGAGTCCCAAGATCCACTTTATCAAAGTTGATACAAGATAGCGGAGCTTCATGAGTTTTTAAAAATTGTCGTTTTTGAAATTTCAAGTGATTGAGAAAGAAGTAGTTAAAAAGAAAAGTTTTTGAAATTACAAGTGGTTGTTAAAAGGAGAAAATTTTGAATAGTCAAAATTATGAAAATCCACACCGTTGAACAGAAAAACTGATTTCAAAGTTCTTACAAGTTCAAACTGCTTTTATAAGTGGTAAACGAGTTTAATGATTGTTTGTTAAACAATTGCAGATACAGGATTAAAAAAAAGGATCGGACGACGAGGTCACCGGATCCGCATTGGTTTGTTACATTTTTAGAAAGAATTTCTTAAATCTAAAATCCGAAAATATATTTTTGATTTTAGGGAGAGTAAGAAAATTTTAAAAAGTGTTGAAAAATCAAAAACATATGAAAAAGTTGAAAATTAAAAAACATTGAAAACTTCAAAAAGAACAAAAACATTAAAGAATTCAAATAGAATTTTGTTGTCAAAAAGGAAATGATAGTACATCAGTGGACTATCACAGTATGCTAAAGATTGTAAAGTTTAAAAGTGATAAACAAGTCTTACTGTGGATATGTCGATAGGCTTTACACGTTCAGTAGATTGTTTCCGGGATATAAACTAAATTTTACAACTGCTTAATCTCGTGGTTTAACACATCTTGGATATATGGACTTAGTACTCCGAAATTTCGATTGAAGGGTTGCCTGATTCTGAGATACGAGGTCTTTATAGATAGTTGATATCTGGGGTATTATACAAGTTCTTCTGATTTTGCAGAGCAATAGCCTAGAACTTCTATAATACTTTATGCTTAAAACCCCTAAACTGCATCCAAACTTGAAATTATCGAAAGATCTAATCATTTGAAGTGCTGAAAAGATTCCTTAAATGGACACACCTGACGAGCCTTCATCTCTTTGTCTGTACGGTAGTACTAACCTGAGCCTCAAGTCCTTGCATAACCCAGATACAGATATCAATTAACCTATACTCACCTGTAAGATGAAATCAAGGAATCTAGATTCGGGAGTATATTCAAGAAGTGGGAAACACAGTTAATTCAAGTTTAATAAATCATATCCTTAACATATCTTGGAATAGTTGATAAATGTAGTAAAGTTTAAGTGGACAAACATATCGACAATCTAGGTAAACAAGTTTAAAACTCAAAGTCATCAGAAGGTCAACGGTACTGGTGATATGTCTCAAACAAACTGATATGATCCTTAGACACAAATTCACAAAAATATGTCTGTAAATATGGTTGTACATAGTTTACTTTCTTTACTTGCTTTTCAAAGATAAAATCAAAAAGATTTTCAGTGTGTTTTAGCATAAACTTTCTAAAAATCAAAAAGATTTTGTTTCTATGTTAGTTTCAAGAAACTAATGTTGGAGAACAGATCATCGAAGTCTGGTAAGATGATGAAAAAATTTATTCATAGAGAGTTCACTAAATTGAAACTCTAAAAACTGAAGAAAACATCAGATTGTTCATAACAGTTTTTCAAATTGGGGTCATTAATTTGGACTCGGATCGACATTTTTTGTTAATCAAGGTTATTAACTTGGACTTGATCAACTAAGTGGATGTTCACAAATGATAAAAATGTGAAAGTTGAAGGTTCTAAACGTAAAATGTATTCAAGGTCATTAAATTGAACTTGAAACAATTAAACGTTTTTTTAAAGGTTTGAAGTGAAGATTATAGTTTGAAATGTTGTTGGTACAAAATTTCAAAACAGTGAATCTGATATGTTTGTTTGAATGTCAGAATTTATTTAGACAAGTAGTAAAGTTTGAGGGGGAGCTGGATAAAACATTGTCAAAAAATTTCAGAAAGCTCAAAGCTAGGGGGAGTTTGAAGTCTATAGATCAAAGCAAAAGGGGAGTCTGAAGACTAAAGCTTAAAGCTAGGGGGAGTATGTTGACTAAAATTTTTATCAAGACAAAGCTCAAGAAAAAGGAAGAGGATATAAAGATCAAGATGTTAAAGTTTATACAAGAACGAAAGATTGAAAGATTCAGAAGATTTTAAAAGTCAATGACTGCGGCAACATCCAAGGGGGATTCTGTTGGTGCATATGTTTGTTGCCTACGTCATTATGTATCGAGTCTAAGTGAATAGGGCTTAATCTGTTAGAAACGAGGTGTATTTATGAGATGTATAGGCCAAGTTCGCCGATGGAATGCATGTGTTCGGCCGAACTTGACTAGGATAAGTTCGGGCAAACTTATCTCAAGTTCGGGCGAACTTACCCCATGCTTTGTCCATTTCCAGCGAACTTGCTCTACTATATATAGGTGCCTTGTGATTTCATTTGTAACAGTTAGAGATTTTGTCACAGAAACGGTGAAGCTTTGTCGGATCCGGTTCTCGAATGTATTGAACTTTAGATCAATGAAAACAACCTTTAAATGAGTAATTCTTGTTATTTGATTAACTTGTCATTAGTTTCCGCCTAATCGGACAATAGATAACAAATTTAGGTTCCCGAGCTGTTCGTGGACGTTCCTACACAACCCGACTTTTTCGGTTGTTCCGTACTACCGTTATCTCCCTTTTGTAACCGTTTGTAATCCGGGATTCGAATTATAATGGTTAATCTATTTTAAATACATTTTATGCCACTTATTTAAACACAATTAATTGCTTAAAACTCGCAACTCTCACTCGCTCTATCGCGCTATTTATCTATTTATTTATTTACGCAACGCTTAACGTCTCACTAAAACGCTTAACGCAATTAACCTAACCAAGCTAATTTGCAAATAAATAAATAAATAAATAAATTCATACGAAAATTACCAATTTCGTATGAAAATGGTATTATTTCGTACAAAAATGATATTTTTCCCTCAAAAATGGCATTTTTCCCAAGAAAATGGCATTTTTCGCACGAAAATCTTGTCAGACACTACCTCCCATCCCTTCTCCTATAAATACCAGCCTTAACATTCGTGCTCCCTTACTGGCTTTTCGCACCAAAATGCTCTCTAGCTCATTTTCTCTGTTCCAAGTAAGAATACTACGTTGTTCACGGGAATCACAATGATTTTGCATGAGATTATCTCTGATTTCATCTAAAACTTCTCTGTTTACGAAAACCTTCATCTTTTTCATAAAACTATATGATTTTCAACTTGAATTCACACTTAACCGAGTATATTTGAGTTGGCTTTGGCTTCTCTAGGTAGAAACCTCGTTGTTTCAAACTCACCAAGTGTTTATCCTAACAAAACTGTTTTATAAATCGATTTTCACACAAAAACGGACAACAACCGACTAAGGTTTCCTTCACTAAATAGTGGAACAAAGCATTGTCGAAACCATCACGAAATGGACTCGAAAATACATCTGTTTCAGACGAAGTCTCAGTCCCGAACGCACCAAGACGCAAGAACAGTCACTTGTGCGATCTGGACTGGCTCGTGTGAACTATACTTGGTTCACACGGTCCAGTCCGAGTTCATACAAGAGACTCACTCACTCAAAAGACCGCTTCGACGGTAGGTTGATCAGTAGCCTAGGGTTGGAGGGATGAACACTCGATTTCCCGAAGAAAGACGCGAAAACACTCGATTTTGGACACGAAACAGGCATTTTCGCAAGAAAAATTACGCACGAAATTTCGCACGAAATTTCCATTTTCGTACGAAAATAAGCTGTTCCCGCATGACTCTTCGTTCCGACTGTTTCGACATTCTGGAATACTGATGCACTTCTGTTTCTACACGCAGGCTAGCTCTTTCTCCCCTCTCATCAACTCTCGGTGTTCGATGTTACGCACCAACACACTTTTGGATGTTACATACGTTCTCTATATCAAAACACGCTACACACAACACTGAACTCTTTAAACGCTAACCCTTTGCATGTTATACGTGAATCGCTGAATGTTTGTTTGCTATGTGTAAATAATGAGGACTCGCAGACCACCCTTAGCAACGATAGTACTATAGTTTGGACTCAGCACCCGATTAGTTCGGGGTTGTTAAGGCTTGCATATTAACTTTAAGTGTGTGTTCGCTGTTGTGAACACGTATCACGCATACTCCACCTCGCAGTCGTGTTGGTTAACTTGTATCATTGTTGTTAGCATACTTAGATTCGCCTCTCTATGTTTCACATGCTGGTTATGCGCAAACGCTTTATCGCTACTATTATGCTATTAAACTTATGTACTCACCTTTACTTATTGTATTGACTTTTTTTTTAACGTATGTGACAGGTTGATGGATTAGCTTATGCTGTAAACGGATATGACATCTAGAAACACACAATAAAATCTAGGTTGTCGGATTAGTTTTGTTTGAGAGACATGAAATTTGTTTTAAAATATTGTCATATTAATAGCTGTTATGGATTCTCTTGAGCAATCTGATTCGCCTAGTGTCACACCCTGATAATTCTACCATCGGCTGGGGTGTGACATCTGGTAAATCTTGTAGATTGGTAAATGTTTGGTACAAGTTAAAAAATGTTATATGATTTAGTTTTTTGTTTAAATGGGTTAAAATGACATGAACACACTTAAAACATCCAACTTTTAGTTTGAACGGGTCAAGACAACTCGAATGAACTTTAATAGCCACCTAAGTTGGATGTATTAAGTGTGTCAAGGTGGGTTCGAGTCATTTTGGTCATTTGGTAAATGTTGTGGATTTGTAAATATTTTACATAAGTTTAAAAGTGTTAAAAGATTTATTTTTTATTTTAGATGGGTGAAAATAACCCGGACACACTTAATACACTTAAATGACCCAATTTTTAGTTTTAACGGGTCAAAATGGCCCGAATGAACTTTACTAGACTAAAAGTTGGGTGTGTTAAGTGTATCAAAGTGGCATCAAGTCAAAATGACCCATTTGGTAAGTATTGTAGATTGGTAAGTGTTTGGACAAGTTTAAAAGTGTTTGTATCAATAATACGTAGTTTGTTTGAACTTATAATGTGTACCTTATTTTGTACGCTCAAAACGTTCATATGTTTCAAACCAGGATTTCTAGAACAACTATCATTTTTATACGAAAAGGCATCAAACAAAGGCAACGAAGATGATACGGACGAGGGGGACGAATAATGATACGCACTAGCTACTTCGCCTTTGTCTTTTTTATGTGTGCAGCTTTCTTTGTTTTGAACAGGATGTTTAGGTTTGAAGTATTGTATGTTTGGGGAAAACTTGAAACAACATAAAAGAGCGAATAATAGTCTACCAGGTTTTTCAAATTTTAGCGGTGACATATGTCGCCGCAAATAACTAATGGATCGCCGCTATTAGATAAAGGATGACGTGGCGTTTTGGACTATTAGCTTTGGCATCAACTATTAGCAGCGACCTCTTTAGCGGTGATGATGGACCAGTAGACGAGTAGATGAGGTATTAACTGGGACCCATTAGCGGTGATTATGGGCGTCTCTAGTGGCAACATATGTCGCGACTATTGTTTGCAATCTTTGTATTGGTAACATTATAACATTTTTTCATAAAATGTTAAAAAAAAGCTTATTTAAAAGACCCTACAACATAAGGATTAACTAAAACGAAAGCGGTTATTAAAGTTATAATAGCTAATAACTTGATCTCCTTAAAGTACATGGCAAATTAAAATAGAACATGTAACTCATAAAATGACAACTCTTGTAAAAGAACCAAAAAAAAAATGGTTACACAGAACAGGAGAGATGACAACTATGCTCCCTAACTTTATTAGACTTTAGCCAAACGGACAATCTTATTAGTATTTTATTCGCTAAAATGCCCCAAACCCAAGGGTCTCATATATATTGGATTTATTTTTTGGTGCATAGTTCTTAAACTAGAAAACGCATTCAAACGCCCAGAAACTTTTATTACTTGAGTACCATCAAATACATAACAAATACATCTCTTTAAAACAAAACATAATGATTCAAAAACACAGAAACAGTAAACGAGATGCCAATCAAAGGAAGTAGGGTATCATTAACTCCAATGCCACATACATCCTCAAGAGCTCTCAAACAACCTAAATTTTAATATAATTTGCATGCTAGAAGTCAGCTATATTTACTAAGTTCGTTTCATAAAACATCTTTTAAATTTAGCATTTACACAAAATAACTTTATGTCAACACACTTTAAACTATGATCCTTAACTTCAGAAATGACCTTGTAAGTGATCGTCACCACTCCTATCAAAATTAAGAGGTGGCATGCAACTCATTAGTGATTTACATCACTCCTCTCGTGGTCAAGTATGGGTATTGATAGCCCCGGAGGGACTGTCCTATTATATGCTCCCAACTTACCACGTTTCACTATGATGATTATGAAGTAAAAGTTAGAAGCTCCAGAGATCACTACTATATACCTTTATCATTTTTTAACTTTATCGTTTTTACTTTTATTGTTCCTCACATATGTATCCCAAAAAAACTATCTTTTTAAAACGTTATATTATTCGACTAAAAAAACATATGATAACATTAAGGCTAGAAGCCAAAACTATTTCATTTAATTGAATCTTTCATTTCTTTATCATTCACACCTGATATATAGCACTATGCATACCACCCCCAAAGTTGTCTAAATATGGGTGTTACACAACGGCCTTTTATTTGATTCAATACATACTCATTAAAATATGGGGTGTTACACTCACAGTCGGTATTAACTCTCGCCATTACTAACACTCTATGAGTACTAGCATGCCATTGGTAGCAACTCTCCACAAGTAGTACGCTGATTCACCATCCAGTTCCTATCGACAATCACATACATAATTATTTTTTAACAACTATTGCTACCGAAAGCACATTACTATCCATCATCGATAAAAATAACCCACAGTTGACCCTGTCTGGGCATATTGTAATCTGGTTGATGTGTGGACTAGTTTTCGGCTAGTCGTGTAGCTTTACTTTATATTAACAAAATTTCGTTAGACGTTAAAAAAAATATTAAGAGCTAAATTCAATTTTGCTCTTTGAGGTTTGACAAAAACATCAATTTTCCTCCAAAAGATTTAAAATATCAATTTACCTCCAAAAGTTTTATTAGTTGTTTCATTTTTATCCAAACCTCTAACAACATTCATCTCCTTTGTTAAGTATTTTTGTTAGGATTGTTTTATTTTAGTATAGAAAATGACTAAGATGTCCATCACATGGGTTAGACTTAACGAAGGAGACGAATGTTGTTAGAAGTTTGGATAAAAATGAATCAACTAATGAAACTTTTGGAGGTAAATCGATGTTTTAATTCTTTTGGAGGAAAATTGATGTTTTTGTTAAACCTTAAGTAGCAAAATTGAATTTAACTCAAATATTAATAACTAGGATGTATGTAATCGTTTTGAGGTGTCTAAATAATACCTTTTTTTTAATATCATGATAGCCACAATAAAGGGCATCATTGATTACACGAGCTCTATGTAGATTTTCTTTTCCACCCAATCTTGGTAAATCTCCATCATTTTGAGGATGCACGCTGACCTATGAGCTATGTTTTGACAATCTTGCTTGCATACGAACCGGCTGAAATTGTCATATTTATAATAAATAGTCGAAATTGTTCTTAACAAGAATATCTGATATCATTTCCTATCCTTTGAAATCCAACTTCTTTTATTTTATGAAAACTACGACAGTATGTATTAATAACATTGGTAAGTTGATTTTAATATATATTTTTTTTCAAAAAAAAGTTAAGTAATATTAATTATAATCAATTGTTTGCTTTACTTATATTCACTTTTTCACCATTGAAACCATACTTCTAAAATAAAAACTGCAATGATAGTAGTTAAACCATTAGCAATTGAGGTAGTTATAAGTGTGGTTGTCGAAAGTAGTTTGATACTACTTGTCTGAATTGTTATCTTATTCAAAATGATTTATATCATGCATTTGATCTTGATACGAACATTGCGATGTATGTTGAGTTTTGAATAAGTCATCAATATGGGTTACATTTATCATGAACACGCCATATATGTTACATATGAATAATTAATAACAATGGATATGGGTCACTAACACATGAAAAAAAATCGTTTACCACTGAAAAACATCCTAAATCATTTTGTCTGTAGAAATAATATATTATTTATAACAAGCATTTTACTTTTTAAAAGATAAGTATATGAATCCAATAATTATACATAACAAAATATTTTTTCAAGTTCTTTTTTACCGTATAATCCATGTTTAAAAGGTTTAAACAAAAAGTTCGCTTTTTTGGTTCACCTGATGGTAGACACAATTCTATTGTCCTGGTTTCCGTACACGAGTGGTTTTTAAAAGTTAAGTGTGATGTCAATGTGGCATCAACATGACATGAAACCTTGTTGGAGGCAAATCATATATTTATTTGGTTGACAAGATAAGACATCATGGATTTGCATGCCAACAATTAATACTTCAAAAATTATTATTAGTATTATTATGATGATGAAGTTTCACGCCAACTTTTGATTTTAGAAAGTTATGATGAACTGAAGTACCCATTATCAACTTATATTCCACTTTTCATGTGCTACTACAATTAATACTACATTCACTTAATTTATATCTGTTACCAACCAAATCATGTGTTCCCTCTTTGATTTGTAGCTTTAGTATTATTTCATGCATTGGCCTCGTTGATTTGTAGCTTTAGTATTATTTGCATTGCTTGAGTTCTATTTTTTGTTTTGTCTTTAACTTTAACTGCCATTAATTTCAGTAGCGGAGCTTGAACAAAAGTTTCGAAAGGGCGGATAGTCATTGGATCCAATTTATATATTGCATAAATATTTAGGCAAAATAATTTGGGGGATCCTATATAATTTTAAAATTTTCGGATGAATAATCGGAAGTTTACACACTGAAACATTTCACCGATTCCCACTAAGCTCCTTGATTTGTAGCTTTAGTATTATTTCATACATTGCTTGAGTTCTATCTATTGTTTTGTCTTTAACTTCAGCTGATATTAGACTTGTTGATTGGTGGAACTGAAGCATGGTTTCTTTACATTAAAGAATTGCATTTAAAAGTACAATGATATGGTTAAAGGTAAGCAAAAGCTAATCAGACACTATCATGAGCAATGTACACTTCTCTATTTTAATATAATATCAAGGTTCAGACAATGCAAGGCACTCTCATGTTGCGTTAATATGTGTCAACGCTAATTATAATTTAGGAGTGGTGGCATGTTCAATTAAATTACACAATTAGACTTGGAGATGTTAATAATTACATAATACTAAGTTATTAAACAGAAAAAAATAACAAAACTGAACATTATTTTTCTCTATTAATGGTCCTTATTTTTATACTTTTTATAGAAATGTATATATTATGTACATAAAAAACCATAAATTATATTGTGAATATGTTTATTTTTAATTATTAAATGTCTACTTACACATATATAGATAATTTAATTACACCATATTTGTAAAGAAAATATGTTTACACATTGCATTTCAAAAATTTTCTTATATCATAAGAGATTAAAGTTAACACAATACTCTTATACATTATTAAAAAACAAACTATACAAATGATAGGAAAATTTATGTTGATAAAGTAAGCAATCTTATTTATTGGTAACCTACTTTATTGTTTGATGTAATTTCGTCATTTACAGTTGTATCTTAAATTGTATCTCACTTTCGTTTTTTTCTTAGGGCACAATGTTGTTATATGAACTTCATCATTACACTATCATCCTCCATGACAATTATTCTGCCATCCTATATTGGTAATCATATGTTAATCAATTATGTCTTTTCCGTTCTCCACTAACTCTTCGTCTTGATAATCTATTACATCCTTCTTTATCAGGATTTGGTCATTATCTTCCTTTTTTCTCATCATAAACGAGCATTTGAGATAAATGTTGTGACCGTGTTCAAATTTAGGTTGATATTAGCCAAAGGTTTCTTCAAAAAATAAGTAGATGATGGAAGCATTGGTATAATGGTTAAAACCACATGTATTCAAGGTAGGATTCTACTCATTCACTAAGTTAGTCTAGTAAGTTGGTATCATGGGGGATGCTTGTGAGATGTTTTGAGGTTACCAAACTTTAGTGTGCGGTTTGACACTAAAGTAGAATAGTGAACAGGGGTAAACTCATATCATAATGCAATTATGAACTATTCTTCATGATCTTGATTTGTTAGCTCTTGTGCTCCATGTTTTATGAGGTACACAAGTATCTATAGAATAAGTGGTCAATTTAAGTCATAGTGTGTTTATGCATAACTGCTTCCGTATGTACAGGTGTGGCTATTCTAAAAAGTGTAGAAATCGCAAAGCAATGTAGTGATCACATTTACAAATCGCTAACGAAAATGGTAGTTATTACCCCTCCAAACCTCTTTTATAGCTTTGGCATGAGTCAACTCTTCATAAGATGAGTGATTGAATAAGAACACTGCCAACATGATATAGCCCAGTTGGTCAGGGGAGTTTTCCGTAAGGCTTCTCCTCTGGGGAGGTCCCAGGTTCGACTCCTGCTATGTACATAATTGAGAGTATGGAGCTGGGCCCGGGCAGGGTTTCAAGAGCTTGGTTCGCCCTGTGGGGTAGTGGGCCATTTGGTCCCTACATTAGCCCGTAAAAAAAAAAGAACAAGAACAATACATTGAATTTATTAAAGACTCTTTCTCTTGATTAAATTTTATTGCATAGAATGGAGGGAATACAAAACTGTTTCTTTTATATTTAATATGCAAGTGGTTAGTCAAAATGTTCATGTGGACGCAGCGGCAGTACAGGGTAGTCGAAGATCACAGGAGAGGGAGAAAAAGGGTGGCAGTTTTACGGTGTTCAACTATATATTAAGGTTTGCAATTAGAGATGTATTTATCAAAAACCTAATAACAATTGACAACCATCCTAACTTGCACCTTCTACTAATAACTGACATTTAATTACTAAACGACCCCTAGCTTTATTATTATTAAATCTACATTTAAAACTAGTTTTATTTAGTTATTTCGTAAATAACTAAATTGAAAAACTCTGATCTGGATTAATCTGATCGTAGTCTTCTTTTGTCATATTATAATTTCCGATTTGGCTCGCAACAAGACTTTCATATGATTCAAAGACAGATGTTAGAAAAGACATATGTTCTTTGGCGTTAGCAGCGGATGACCCTTGAGCATTATGGAGATTAACGGCTATATTGCACTGAAGAATGTCCGGTGTTTGCTTTGAACTTTGTCCACTTTGGTTTGATGTTTGTTGATATGTCGATTGAGGTGTTTGAGGAGTGGTACAAGAACCTGCACTACTAGACGGTGACTGTGAAAACCCGGAACTGTTGTAACTCTGTTGTGGTAATTGTGCAAACCCAGAACTGTTACTCATGAAAGCATTACCACCCGATGAGTCTGCACTAAATGTCCTTTGAAATTTTGAGCGATTACCCAATCTGAACCTTTAAAATACAATCTGTTGATCCCAAATTACAATGCTCTTTTAACTTAATATGGCAAGTGATTTAAACAAGTATGAAAATAATGTTCGGAAATAGAAATCAAACTTTCAAGAAACACAATTTACAGAATTTTCAAGTTTATATCACTTTGAAACAAAAAGGTTTACAAGGTGACTATGAGGTTATTGACTATTACAAACGAATATTTTAATAAGTATGTAGTGAAGGGAAGTGGAGTTTTGTTGTATGTATGAATGCTTGGCTTAACTCATTATCCTTCGGTGGTGACTTCTCTATTTATAGAGAGTCTTCATCATGAATAAACATTTGTTTATTCCTCTACTTGCCCTGCATAAAGTAGCTTTTTAGCATATTCATTGAACTATCAAGGTCAACTTGCTACTTACAAATGTGACAGAGCCTTATCTCTTAGACAAGTTGGCTTTATTAGAAATTTTGATAGCCAGCCCATCAGAAAATCTGTTGAACAGATCATCAGATTTTCTGATGATCAGAGTTAGCCAGATTCTTATGATAATCATCAGATTTATCATCAGACTCATCGGATTGGTCCTTTCTGATCGTCTTCTTTCTCTTGTGATCAATTTCTGATAAAAGTTGAAGATGTATTTTCCTTTCTTCTTTTGTCATTTATCTTGTTTTTTCTTTCTGACTGATCTTCTTGACTTTATCTCCAGCATATGATCAGATCTTTTGTCATATTTTTCTTCAATACTTACAAAATTTTCCTAACAATTTCCCCCTAATTATTACAAGAAAAATAACAACTCATAACAATGAGAACAAGATAAATTTCTAAACAATGGAAAGTCAAGTTGCAAACACAAACATTGTTTCAAAAACAAGGAAATAACATAAATAAATTTATTGTTTCAAACACTGTTTAAGTTAATTTTGTAGAGATCATCCTTCCTCATCTGTTTGTAGTCATTCATCTTGTGACATTCTTTGAACATCTCCTTGTACCATCCTCTTGCTGTAATCCATTCATTGACGATTTCTTCTAATTCTTTCCTCATCACTTCCTTGTCAAGTCCCTTTGCTTTGATTTGCTCTTGTTTCTTGTTCATCAATCTTTAATGTAATTGAGAGTCTGCTTCGAGTATTTGCATATGTCAACAAATCTAAAGGGAGCCTTCTTTTCATCAAGATCCCTGAAAACAACAGATAGTTCTGGCTTTTCAAAGATGACACCTATTCTGGCTTCCTCTTCAAGTTCAAGTGGAATTGATGTATCTGGAGGGGTAGATGTACTTTCTTGCTGAGCACATAATCAAAATTAATACAAAGATCAAAGTCTGAAAATGCTACCATTTTGAACAGTTTTAACTCCAGTTTTGTCAAATTGTTAAGGCCTCTTCTGATGAATCGTGTATTTCTTTTTTTTTTATCATAAATCTTTTTCAGAATTGTTATGTCCAAAGGATGAAGTTGGTCTGCTAAATCACCATATGTGACTGTCTCTTCACTGTCACTTTTTCTGAGTAGAGTGTACTTATTTTGTTCATGAATACCTACCACCTGATCCGGGGTGGTTAGGGTATCCTCTTTGAGTACTCTCACTATTGGATTGGTCAGAACTTTGTGAAGGCTACCTTTTCCTCTTTCAATTCTCTCTTGTCTCCAAATCCTGCTCATGGGGCTAAGTGGTTTGTCTAGTTTGTCTTCCTCAGTCCAGTAGAATTCTTTGAGATGATACTCTGGGAACATCATAACATCCTTTTCGAATTCTTGCACATAATATCCTTCCCTTCTGAGTCCTTTCTTTGCACAATCTTTATTCTTTTTGAGGAAGTTGCTGAATCATTCCATTTTCTTTTCTTTGATAGATTCAGGGATTCACTAAAGGTTGTTTCTCCTGGTGAAGTTCTTTTAGGTGGAGCCTGCTGCTGTTCCTTTTCTTTTGATGCACCACTGCTTAACTTAGAAAATACAAGATGAAAGACTTCAAAACTTTTAAGCAGTTTAGACTTTAATATAGGTGGTGGGGGCCCATTGGTGTAGGCCCTGATTGACTGATTGGTGTTGCTGGTTTTAACTGTGGTTGTCTTGTGATCTTTGGTACCTCCAGATGTGAAGCTTCTTTGGAATCGCGGTCATCAACTCTTGGATGTCTATATTTGCCAATCCGGCAACATTGTAGTGCATTCTCTTCATAAGTGAATGTACATTACTCATAAGTTGAGCATTTTTCTTTTCTTCTTCGTGCACCTTTTTCAAATTCTGCGTTGTTTTGATCTTTCCGTGCTGCCCATTCTTGTACCAGCTTTTCAAGAGCATCTGCCAAACTATTATTGCTTGCTCTCGAACTGTTGATTTCTTCCAGAATTTTACCAGAATTGGAAGATGATCTTGTTTCGTCGGCTTTCTTCATTTGTGTCTTGATATTCTCCATTTCTTCAAACATCTTTTTGAAGTCTACTTTGAGTATGCTGCTTTCTAGTGAACTTTCTGTTGGCTGCTGCAAGTTTTTCAGAGTTTTAGTGTTATTCTCTATTTAGCTTCTGATTACTTCCACTGAATCTGATAAAAACCTTCATATTTTGACTTCTTATCTCTTCTAGCAGCATGTCCAATTTTGCTTCAACATGTGACCTTGTTTCCTTGGTTGTTGTGTCTGCACAAACTCTGATGACATTGTCTAGGACATTGTCAAGTTGTTCTTTTGAAATGATTGGTATTTCAATGGGTAAGGGTGAAATTAACAACATATGTTCCTGATACCAAAATAGCAGAAGACACACTTGCTGCTATTGTTAAAGGGTTAAATTGGCAGAAGACCAATCTTGTACACCTTCACCAGATATGTGAAACTTATTCACATCTGAAATTTCCTAACTTCCTTGAATCATTCTAGAGAATGATCCTCTATGAGTTGTTGAAAAAAGCCTATTTTCCTCTTCCACATTTCCTTGATCAGAAGTCTGATCTCCACCTGTTGTTGTCTTAATCTCCTCCTCAGCAACTTATTTGGAGTCAAGACGTATGGAACTTTTAATCTCCTCATTTATTGCAATATGTTTTCTAAATGCCACTCTATAACTTACTTGAACATATTCTTCAGAATCAGAATCTATTGAATTCCTTGCAATAAGTAAAGAAGGATTTTTTTGAGCACCTGATTCTGCTGCATGAGATTCTGCTACATGATGTGCTTCAGTTTCTTGATTCTGCTGCACTTGATCATCAATTCCCATTAGTTCTGGTGAAATTATGATATTCTGGTGCTAAACCTCCTCGATTTCATCAATTTCTATTGCCATGGATCCTTGGTCATCTTCATCTGGTGAAGAACTGCTATCAAATACTTCTGTCTGTACTTCTGCTCTGTTTAGAATTTCTTCATGTAGCTTTCTGTATGGTGAATCTTCTACTATCAGACATAACATGCTTTCTGGTAGGATTGGCACGTCTTTTTTGGATGTCCACCCTTGTGTTGCACACCAGGGCTTCATAACATGTGACTTCCAGATTTTTTCTGATGCAGGTAGTTCCACATTCCTCTCTTCGAATGTCTCATCAATGATGATTTACCAAAACCAAGATTAAGGTTGATGAGAGGTAATTCTTCCAGATTTAGTAAGAACATACCTCTTCATAAGGTTAAAGATTTCTATTCCATAATCAATGTTGAATCCATTGATGAGTCCATACATGATTGTGAGAATGGTTTGGTTTATCTAATCAGTAGCCCCTGTCTTAGAAGTTAAACATTTGTTTAGAGTTTCCATCATGACTTGCCAGAAGTCAGGTAGCTCGTTCCTTTTGAATTCTCCAATTTTTGTGATTCTTTTCTTGTACCTCAGCTCTAAAAATTATTTCATCAATCTTCCTTCTTTGGTGCTTCAACATAGTTACCGTTGATTGGAAGTTACAAGCATTCCTTAATTTCCTTGGAGTGATAGCTACTGAAACACTTCCCCAAAGATGAGCCGTGATTTCTTCTATTCCGGTTTCCTTGAGTGTTTGAACAAGTTGTTGTAAGAGGCTCTCTGGTACTTCTCTGGTTTTTGTCATGGCTTGAGCAATCGGACATCTTAGCAGAAATTCAACTCAAAACTGACATCTTTCATCATATTCCGAGTGCTCAATGTTCATCATGAGTTTGTAATCTTTCATTGGCATAAATTCATCTTCCCTAATGAAAGGAACTTCATGTTCAACTGCTGGAATATTGAGGTTAACAATGTTTGGTGCAACCATAGTGAGTTTGAGGACGAATTTTGCTTTTCAAAATTCGAAAGGGTTTTAGGTCTTGTGAGTTCTAAAGTTGTAAGTGAGAGTCCCAACCTTTTGAATTGGGTATTTATAAGCTTTGGGGGGGGGGGGATAAAGATTATGGGTTAGTTAGTATTTATGTTGGTTAATGACAAGTTAATGGTGATTAACTTAATCCGAACCGTTTTGAACTTTTGATATATCCCCAATCCTTTTTGATATATCTACAATATTGTCAAAAATCTGGGTTTTGATTGGTGAATACTAACGTCCATGTACCTCTTGTGGGTCCCTTTTCTTCAGAGAAAGGTCCAGTAATATTCTTTCTAGAGGCTGACTTCCTTCCTCCTTTTTGAAAGACAAAATTTAATCTGATGACGTCATCGGAAAAGTGGTCTAATTGTTTGAGTATTAGAGATTGATTTTTGTGTATCACTTTTCATCAGAAAATCATCAGAAGTGAATGTTCCCCCTAGATATAGTGCGAGTTTTTTCTTTATTTTTTTTTGAGATGGAGAGGGAATGAGTGAAGTATCTGATATGGTACTTACATCTTGTTGTCTTGTAGAGCTCCTTGCCTTTCCTTTCTTTAAAATATTTTTTGATTTATTTAAAAAAGAAAGTTTTGACTCTTTTTGAAATACCAACAGAAAAGATCACGGGTTTTGACTCTTTAAACAAGAAACCATGAGTCTTATTTTGTCTTTAACTCTCTTGATCCACTTTTTCTAGTTTTATGAAATTTTATCAAATTTCACCGATTTTAAAACTTTAATCAAGGTGTGTCCATCAGAATTATAAAATCTTTCCATAAGAAATTCATCAAAACCGAGACATTTTTACCAGATTTTATGCTGATGGTCCTCAGTTTCATCAGATAAGATCATACTTCTTCTGATATTGCTCTATTTCTTTTGTGGTTCACCCATTTTGATTCCCCTAGTTTTTTCTGTTAGAAATTTAATTTACACATTTAAATTTAAGTGAATTCGTAAATAATTTTTTTTACACATGTGTAAGTTTGTCATTTGCACTTGCATAAAATTGTTATATTTACACATGTGTAAAAAATCTAATAAAAGTGATTTTGAGAGGAGAAATGAATTATTTGATGTCGTAAATTCTTATTTTGATGTTGTATTTTAATTACAATGAGGTTTGTATTAAAAAAAATTGATTTTGATTGGTTTTTTCATTTTTTCTCACGGTTCTCGCGATATTTAACGTTCTCAAGATAACCCTAACTTTGTATTTGAATAATAATGATAAGTGTAAAAAGAAATTTTAAATTTGAATTGTTTTTGACCAAGTTTTCGTGGTTTTTTCATTCGTTCTCACGGTTCTCGGATATTTAGCGTTCTCATTTAAGCCCTATGAGAACGCTAAATATCCGAGAACCGTGAGAACGAATGAAAAAACCACGAAAACTTGGTCAAAAACAATTCAAAATTAAAATTTCTTTTTACACTTATCATTATTATTCAAATACAAAGTTAAAAATTTAATTTACACGTTTAGATTTATGTGAATTCGTAAATAAATTTTTTTTACATATGTGTAAGTTTGTCATTTACACATGTGTAAATTTGTTATATTTACACATGTGTAAAAAATATAATAAGAGTGATTTTGAGGGGAGAAGTGAATTATTTGATGTTGTAAATTCTTATTTTGATGTTGTATTTTAATTACAATGAGGTTTGTATTAAAAAATTTGGTTTCGATTGGTTTTTTCATTCGTTCTCACGGTTCTCGTAATATTTAGCGCTCTCAAGATAACACTCCCCTATATATATACAACTAAACAACTAAAAGAAAGGAAAAATTACGAAAAAGAAAAAAAAATAATCTACATTAAAAATAAGTTCAGCGAAAACCCAGAGAAAGGTCACAAATCCGGTATTGTTAGCAGTTGGCACGAGATGAGCATTGTGAAGGTTTTCTTGAAGAATCATCTTTGCTCTAGGTTACCATACAAGAACTCCTCTAAATTCTAATTTTCGTGTTATTACCCTCATCAAGAAACGAGGGTAGAGCAGAAATGGTCTGTGAGAGTGCAAGTTGGTCACAAAATCTCTCATCACGTATTGAGAGACGTTGTATGGAACTTCTTGTACTATGGCATGCACAAGTTCCATCAACTTGCATGACACCTCATGAAAGTTCACAAACTTTCTTGAGAAACATACCCCAAGCTGAGTGACCAAGAACTGCATCGGTTTGAAGAACCTAGACTTGCTGATTCTTCTTGCATGGTTCTCTACGTGATATCCCATCTTGGTCAGGGTGTTGTTTAGCTCCTGGCGAATGAAGGTTGTTATGTTGTTGTCATCATTGAGATTTAAAACCTCCCTGATGATTTACTCACTTAGGACTATGTCCCTCCCCATCACTTGACTTTTAATGCTAACATTTCTTCCATGGAAGATGGGTTGGGCACTAAGCCAGAACTCTTGCAATATATCTGGATGGATCCAGACATAGGTAGTTAAAGCATAGGCCAAAGGACTATTTAGCAGCATGCCAAGGATTATACTACAATCTTCCCATGCTGGACCATCAAGGTTCCTTCGAATCCTTAGGTTATGTGTTTGGTAGAATGGAAGTAGGAAGAGTGAGATATCAAGGTGAGCCATTTGTTAGGGTTTGGGAGATGAAGAGGTTTTTAGGGTTTCTAAGAAAGTAAGAAGATGAAAGTGACATGTGAGATGAAGATAATTTTCAAGTGGTAGTTATTTATAAGTGAGAGTGATGGTTTTTCCATAAATGGCTCCTACCAGCTTAGATTTTTATCCTTGTTTCTTTATTGCCAAGATCCTTTTGTCAGAGGTATAAAAGAATATTGTGAGATAAAATTTCTCTTCATTTATGATCTAGGCGGCTATTATATGAGAAATTATCATCATCATCTGTCCAGGTGTGCCTTCTTTTCTCTCTAAGTATTGATGAGTAACCATTGAAGGTTAAGAGAAAGTGGGAGTGGGCATTGAATTTTTGCTCAGGAATTTTACTTTGTGACGCAACTAACCCTAAGCTGAAGAGATTTTAATTGGATTTTTGAATTTTGGTTAAAAATGAACAAAATGAGATGATTAAAAGAAATCATGAAAAGAAGAAAAAAAATGTATGCTTGTTGTGCTGATGGTGTGCATGTATGGAGTTTGTGAGAAAAGGATAATAAAAATAATGAGTTACATCTGATTTTCTGTTGACTTGGTCAAATCTGATAAATCACCAGAATTTCTAGTGAATTTATGAAGTCTCTGATGGAATATCAGAATTTTTGAAAGAATTCTGATCAACTTTTGATGAATCAAAATTTTCTTGTTTTTGGGACAAAAAGTTTTCTGAAGTTTCCTCATATCTCATGTTGACCATGCCTAGCTTACTGACCAAAAAATTATCTCTTTTCATCAAGAGGTTTGTGAAAATGTCAGCAATTTGTCTTTCTGTTGGAACAAAATACATTTCAATGCTACCTTTCTCCACATGATCTTTTATGAAGTGATATCTGACATCAGTGTGTTTTGTTCTTGAGTGATGCACATGGTTTTCTGTTATGGCAATTGCACTCTTTGAATCACATAGTATGAGAATTTTTATCAGATTTACTCCATAGTCTCTTTGTTGAGTTTGCATCCATAGCACTTGAGAGCAACAACTTGCTGCGGCCACATATTCTGATTCAAGTGTTTATGTGGATACACGGTTTTGTTTCTTACTTGCCCAATAGACCAATTTATCTCCCAACAATTCACAGGCACCAGATGCGCTTTTTCTATCAATTTTGCATCCTACATGATCTGCATCTGTGTATGCTATTAGTTCTAAACTTGTATCCTTAGGATACCACAAACCAAGATCTGATGTTCCTTTTAGATATTTAAAAACCCTTTTTACAACTTTTAAGTGGGAGTCTTTAGAATTACACTGATATCTTGCCAGAAAACATGGTGAAAAAATTATGTCTGGTCTACTGGTTGTTAAGTATAACAGTGAACCTATCATTCCCCTATAGGTGTTTATATCAACACTTGTTCCATCTGAATCAGAATCTAGTTTGTTTTATGTGGCCATGGGAGGGGCAATTTTCAAGTGAATATTTTCTTAAAATTGTTCTGACATATTTGATTGACTCAAAAATATGCCATCACTTCGTTGTTTTACTTGTAAACCTAAGAAAAATGTTAATTCACCCATCATGCTCATCTCAAAATGGCTGGTCATTAATTTTTCAAACTTTTTGCAAAATTTTTGATTTGTTGATCCAAAGATGATGTCATCAACATATATTTGAACCAAAAAGGTGTATCCCGTGTGAGTTTTAAGAAACAGAGCTGTATCAATGGTACCTTTTGTGAAGTCAGAATTGGTTAAGAAGTTTGAAAGAGTTTCATACCATGCTCTTGAAGCTTGCTTCAACCCATACAAGGCTTTGTTTAATTTGTAAACATGTTTTAGAAATTTAGGAACAACAAAGCCTTCTGGTTGTTGTACATATACTTCTTCAATCTTACCATTTAAGAATGCTGATTTTACATCCATCTAATAAATTTTGAAAACTTTTGATGCAACATAAGCAAGGAATATTCTTACTGATTCCAATCTGGCAACTGGTGCAAATGTTTCGTCATAATCTATGCCTTCTTGTTGACAATTGCCTCTTACCACAAGCCTTGCCCTTCTTCCTTTTTATGATACCCTGTTCATCAGATTTGTTCCTGAATACCCATTTTGATCCAATGACAGATTTTTCAGTTTGGTCTAGGTACCAGATTCCACACTTGACTCTTTTCAAATTGGTCAACCTCTTCTTGCATTACTTGTACCCAATCTGAGTCATTAAGTGGTTCCTTGACAGTTATGGATTCTATCATGATTAGAAAACCGACATATAAACACTCATGAGCTATGGCAGATCTTGTCTTAACACTTTTTTCTGGGTTCCCGATTATATCTTATTGGGAGTGTCCCTTGATCCATTCGATATTGTTGTGTGAACTTGTGTGTACTGATGGTTTTAAAACTTCCCCCTGATTCAAGGCCTCTATAGTATTGAGAGGATCAGAATTCTTGTGTGTACTTAGATTTTCTGATAAGTTTCCAGAATTCTGATCTTCTTGTATAATTTCTGATAAGTGCTCCAGATTTCTTGCAGGGTTAGTACATGACTGATTTTTGGATGACACATTATTTGTATTGTCAAATTCAATAGGTCATCTGTTAATTGTTGGAGAAGATGTTCAACATTTTCTTGTAAGTTTGAAAAGTTTATCTCTTTCATAATTTTACTGGAAACCTCAGTTCTGATGATCATCAAACGATACATATAAACTTTCCCTTATTGTCCTTGAATTTAAAATGAAGACTCTATATGCTTTTGAGGACAATGAGTAACCAAAAAATATTCTTTTTCAGCTTTTATGTCAAATTTTTCCAGACTATCAAAATCATTAAACACAAAACATCTACAACCAAAGGTATGCAGAAACTTGATGTTAAGAACCCTTCCGTTGATGATGTTATAAGGCGTTTTCTGGTGTCTTTTGTTTATGATAGATTTGTTTTGTGTAAAACAAGCATTGGCAATTGCTTCTACCCAAAAATATGTGGGCAGTTTGGCATAAGCAAGCATGGTTCTTGCTGCTTCAACCAAGGTTCTGTTTCTTCTTTCTACAACTCCATTTTGTTGTGGAGTTCTTGGAGTAGAAGAATCATCAGAAATTCCTTTGCTAATCAGAAAAGACTCAAGTTTTGTGTTTTTAAATTTTGTTCCATTATCGGAGTTGATCCTTCTGACATGCAGTTTCAACATATTTTCAGTTTTTCTGATAAAATTCATGATCAGATCTGAGGTTTCACTTTTCTTTGCTCAGAAATTCAACCCAAGTGTACCTAGAATAATCATCTACAATGACTAAAATATATTTCTTACCGGAATTGTTTTGTGTGAGGCTCTGTTTGATTTTCCTAACTCACATGCTTCACATATTTTATCCTTTTTTGATGAAATAAAAGGCAGTTCTTTTACCAAATTTTTATTCGCTAATTGGTTTAGAGTTTTGAAATTTAAGTGGGCCAGTCTTTTGTGCCATAACCAACTATTACTTTTGGTTTCTTTTGAAAATAAACATAATTGAGGATGCTCAATTTCTTCTTGAAATTCAAAGTAATAGATGACTTTCTTATTCTTTTTCCACTTAAATAAATTTTGTTGTCTTCTAAAACAATTAATAAATTTTTTTCGGTAAAAGGGTTACCTTGAAGCCTTTGTCACAAAATTGACCACAAACCAAGTTCTGTTTCTTCTTTTACAACTCCATTTTGTTGTGAGTTCTTGGAGTAGAAGAATCATGAGAAATTCCTTTGCTTATCAAAAGACTCAAGTTTTGTGTTTTTAAATTTTGTTCCATTATCAAGTTGATCCTTCTGACATGCAGTTTCAACATATTTCAGTTTTCTGATAAAATTCATGATCAGATCTGAGGTTTCACTTTC
Source organism: Scalesia atractyloides (assembly GCA_947069175.1). Classification (NCBI taxonomy): domain Eukaryota; kingdom Viridiplantae; phylum Streptophyta; class Magnoliopsida; order Asterales; family Asteraceae; genus Scalesia; species Scalesia atractyloides. The sequence goes on along the minus strand of CAMTDV010000017.1, from coordinate 40,202,543 downwards.
TTTGCTCAGAAATCAACCCAAGTTACCTGGAATAATCATCTACAATGACAAAATTATATTTCTTACCAAGTTGTTTGTGTGAGGCTCTGTTTGATTTTCTAACTCACACTGCTTCACATTTTTATCCTTTTTTGATGAAATAAAGGCAGTTCTTTTACCAATTTTATTCGCTAATTGTTTAGAGTTTTGAAATTTAAGTGGGCCAGTCTTTTGTGCCATAACCAACTATTACTTTTGGTTTCTTTTGAAAATAAACATAATTGAGGATGCTCAATTTCTTCTTGAAATTCAAGTAATAGATGACTTTCTTATTCTTTTTCCACTTAAATAAATTTTGTTGTCTTCTAAAACAATTAATAATTTTTTTCCGTAAAAGGGTTACCTGAGCCTTGTCACAAATGACCACAAACCAAGGTTCTGTTTCTTTCTTAACAACTCCATTTTGTTGTGGAGTTCTTGGAGTAGAAGAATCATAGAAATTCCTTTGCTTATCAGAAAAGACTCAAGTTTTGTGTTTTTAAATTTTGTTCCATTATCAAGTTGATCCTTCTGACATGCAGTTTCAACATATTTTCAGTTTTTCTGATAAAATTCATGATCAGATCTGAGGTTTCACTTTTCTTTGCTCAGAAATTCAACCCAAGTGTACCTGAATAATCATCTACAATGACTAAAATATATTTCTTACCGAGTTGTTTTGTGTGAGGCTCTGTTTGATTTTCCTAACTCACATGCTTCACATATTTTATCCTTTTTTGATGAAATAAAAGGCAATTCTTTTACCAAATTTTTATTCGCTAATTGGTTTAGAGTTTTGAAATTTAAGTGGGCCAGTCTTTTGTGCCATAACCAACTATTACTTTTGGTTTCTTTTGAAAATAAACATAAATGAGGATGCTCAATTTCTTCTTGAAATTCAAAGTAATAGATGACTTTCTTATTCTTTTTCCACTTAAATAAATTTTGTTGTCTTCTAAAACAATTAATAATTTTTTTTCCGGTAAAAGGCTTACCTTGAAGCCTTTGTCACAAAATTGACCACAAACCAAAGTTCTGTTTCTTCTTTCTACAACTCCATTTTGTTGTGGATTTCTTGGAGTAGAAGAATCATGAGAAATTCCTTTGCTTATCAGAAAAGACTCAAGTTTTGTGTTTTTAAATTTTGTTCCATTATCAGAGTTGATCCTTCTGACATGCAGTTTCAACATATTATCAGTTTTTCTGATAAAATTCATGATCAGATCTGGGGTTTCACTTTTCTTTGCTCAGAAATTCAACCCAAGTGTACCTGGAATAATCATCTACAATGACTAAAATATATTTCTTACCAGAGTTGTTTTGTGTGAGGCTCTGTTTGATTTTCCTAACTCACATGCTTCACATATTTTATCCTTTTTTGATGAAATAAAAGGCATTCTTTTACCAAATTTTTATTCGCTAATTGGTTTAGAGTTTTGAAATTTAAGTGGGCCAGTCTTTTGTGCCATAACCAACTATTACTTTTGGTTTCTTTTGAAAATAAACATAATTGAGGATGCTCAATTTCTTCTTGAAATTCAAAGTAATAGATGACTTTCTTATTCTTTTTCACTTAAATAAATTTTGTTGTCTTCTAAAACAATTAATAATTTTTTTTCCGGTAAAAGGGTTACCTTGAAGCCTTTGTCACAAATTGACCACAAACCAAGGTTCTGTTTCTTCTTTCTAAAACTCCATTTTGTTGTGGAGTTCTTGGAGTAGAAGAATCATCAGAAATTCCTTTGCTTATCAGAAAAGACTCAAGTTTTGTGTTTTTTAAATTTTGTTCCATTATCAGAGTTGATCCTTCTGACATGCAGTTTCAACATATTATCAGTTTTTCTGATAAAATTCATGATCAGATCTGGGGTTTCACTTTTCTTTGCTCAGAAATTCAACCCATGTGTACCTGAAATAATCATCTACAATGACTAAAATATATTTCTTACCAGAGTTGTTTTGTGTGAGGCTCTGTTTGATTTTCCTAACTCACATGCTTCACATATTTTATCCTTTTTTGATGAAATAAAAGGCAAATTCTTTTACCAAATTTTATTCGCTAATTGGTTTAGAGTTTTGAAATTTAAGTGGGCCAGTCTTTTGTGCCATAACCAACTATTACTTTTGGTTTCTTTTGAAAATAAACATAATTGAGGATGCTCAATTTCTTCTTGAAATTCAAAGTAATAGATGACTTTCTTATTCTTTTTCCACTTAAATAAATTTTGTTGTCTTCTAAAACAATTAATAATTTTTTTCCGGTAAAAGGTTACCTTGAAGCCTTTGTCACAAAATTGACCAAACTTTGTTTCTTTTTGTTGTTTTCGTAAAATCAGACGCTTTACATAAAAGCCTTTGTTCAATCATTAAATGATCCTTCTGACATGCATCAACTTATCAGTTTTTCTGTAAATTCATGATCTTCTAATTTACTACTTTCTCAAATGTCAAATCCATTACTGATAAGCATACAACACCCAAGTTTGTGTGGCTCTGTTGATTTCAACTCCACTTAATTAATCAGTTCTTTACCAAATTTATGCTAATGTTAGAGTTTTTTAGTGTGCCATCTTTTGTGCTCTCCAACATTATTTGTCTTGATAAATTGAGAGCAATTTCTTCTGAATTCAGTAAGATATTCTATCTTCCATAATAATTTGGTCCATAATAATGGTAAGGTACGAGTTTTCACAATTGACCAAACTTAGTTTGGTACTTCTTCTAATGAAAGTATCTTTAAAGTTTCTTCATTCAATTATAATTTCCAGTTTTGTTTAAATTTGTGGAGCCTGTTAACATATTGTTGTCCTTGAGAGATTTTTTTTGAATTGGCTTTCGATAAGTTTGCAACTCAATAGTAATTTCATAGATTTTGTCAGAATTTGACAAATGTTGTTGTGTGATAGAGATTACAAATTTTTTTGGAATTTTGGATGATTCCTTTTTGATTTTCAAAAAAGTTTTTTCTTGGTTTCTTATGCCTCTTCCCTTTTGAGTTGTATTTCGATGGTAAGGTAAAACTGTCAGAACTTATTGACTTGCATGATTCAGCATTAGATTCTAATGTTATTTTATCAGAATTCTGGTATGATGCCTTAACAAATGTGGTGGGATTTCTGATATTTGTCTTTACATATCCCAATCTTTCACCTCTTTTCTTTTGTATTGTTTTAATAAAGTTCATAAAATCTTTTGCTTTTGAAAACCCTTTACATTGATTTCTTTATCATGAATCTTTTTGTGTAAATCTTTTCTTTCATTTTCATAAAATTCTATTTTTGCTTCTTTAGTCAAGTTCTCCTCAATTAGTAATTGGTTTTCAAGTATTACTTTATTTAACATTCTTTGCAAATCATCAGATTCTTATTCTCTAAGTTTTTGTTTTTCTTGTAAGTTCTCAAAATTTGTCAAAAGCTTATTTAACTGATTCTCTAAGACAAGATTGTCTGAGCTTACCTTTTGTTCTGAAGTTTCAGATTCTGCATCAGAATCTTTACCATTAGAAAAAATTGGCCATTTCTTCTTCTTCTTCTTCATCAGAAGAGTCATCATTGACCCAGCTATCTGTCCATGCAATTAGGCTAACCTGTTGTTGCTTTATGGCTTCTTCGCTTACATTTGTAGCATACAACGTCTGCTTTTGATTTATCTTTAGATTTTCCTTCCATCCTTCCTTTATCACTTTTCTGGTACTTGGAACCTCTATTTATTACCTTTGCTTAAATGTCTTGGTGAGTAGAGCAATTGCCTCAGTAAATGCAGAGAAATCTGATGAATGATCAGAATTTTCTATATTTTAACATTGAGAGGTTTGTGGATCAGAATTATTTGCTCTTTGTGTGTTTGAAATGAGAGCAATTGGTCCTCCTCTCTAGTTTGATTTTTCGTATATTTCTTCTTCCCTTGGAACAAGAATGCTATAGAGATCATGTAAACTCATATTTCTCAGCTCTAGGGGGAGGCCAAAGTCATTGTTAGACTTCTCCATTCCCTTGGAAGAGCATCAAGAAATTTCACATTTCTCTCATCATTGGATTTCTCAATTCCTATTTTTTAAGATCATTTAAAAGTTTAGCAAATCTATTATATGTTTTGGAGAGACTCTCATTTGGAAGACTCTTAAATCTTTCATAGGAAGAGACACAGTTTGGATGTTTGTTTCTTTTCATTCTTTCTCCTTCATCACAAAGATTTTCCAACTGATCCCATATTTTTTAGGAGAAGCACACGCATCTACTTGAGAGAATATGTCGTTTGTAAGTGCCATAATCAAAAGTGATGGGCCCTTTCATCAAATTCCACATTTTCCTTGTCCTCTTTGCTCTAATTTCTTTCTTTCTTTGGAGCCCAAGAGACAGGTATTTCTGGTGTATGCTCAGTTGCTGGAACAGCTGGTATTTCAACCATGGGTATATGTGGGCCTCTTTCAATGGACTGAAACAGAGCTCGATCATGTCCATTTAGGAAATTGATGATCATGATTCTCCATTGGGGGTACTCCTCTCTGACTAAGGTTGGAGGCTTTGACATAAACCCAATATTGAAAGAATTGTTCCATGTTTGAAAGTTTTCCATATTTAGATAAAAGGAAGTTAAAGGAAAATGAGCAATTAATCATCTGAAAATGATTTATTCAATCTGCTCTGATACCAATTGTCGATCCCAGATAGCAATGCTCTTTTAACATAATATGGCAAGTGATTTCAACAAGTATGAAAATAATGTGCGGAAATAGAAATCAAACTTTCAAGAAACACAACTTCCAAAATTTTCAAGTTTATATCACTTTGAAACAAAAAGGTTTACAAGGTGATTGTAAGGTTATTGACTATTAAAAACGAATACTTTAATAATTATGTAGTGAAGGGAAGTGTAGTTTTGTTGTATGTATTGAATGCTTGCCTTAACTCATTATCCTTCGGTGGTGACTTCTGTATTTATTGAGAGTCTTCATCATGAATAAACATTTTTTTATTCCTCTACTTGCCCTGCATAAAGTAGCTTTTTAGCATATTCATTGAACTATCAAGGTCAACTTGCTACTTATAAATGTGGCAGAGCCTTATCTCTTAGACAAGTTGGCTTTATTAGAAATTCTGATAGCCAGCCCATCAGAAAATCTGTTGAACAGATCATCAGATTTTCTGATGATCAGAGTTAGCCAGATTCTTATGATAATCATCAGATTTATCATCAGACTCATAAGATTGGTCCTTTCTGATCATCTTCTTTCTCTAGTGATCAATTTCTGATAAATGTTGAAGATGTATTTTCCTTTTCTTCTTTTGTCATGTTTATCTTTTGTCTTCTTTCTGACTGATCTTCTTGACTTTATCTCCAGCATATATGATCAAATTGATCATATTTTTCTTCAATACTTATAAAAGTTTCCTAACACAATCCTATATCATGTGGAATGTTAACTCACTACATTTTGGCCTTCTTCCTTAGCTCTAACTCAGGAGCTTCTAATCTCTCAATCAATCTGGCTAAGTTCAATTCAGTCTAGCATACACAATATGGTTCGATTGCAATATCACCAAATAGGTTCCCCACTCATTCTTTGGCAAAGCATCGACCAATTTTTCCATCAATTTAGATTTATCTATTTCAATTCCCATTCTCTTCATTTCTGCTACAAGATATAGAAATCTCTCAACAAGTTGCTGCAAATTCTCGCACTTGATAGCTGAAAAAATATCAAACTCTTTCTTTAGTAAAGACTTCTTGTTTTTTCTCATCTCTTTATTGCCATTATGTTTGTTCTTTAATGCAAACCAAAGATATTTACATGACCCTTTGTGTTGTAATAACACGAGAATATCCTGTTTAGTCACTTACTGCAACAATGTCATCGTTTTCTTTTCTTGGATATATTTGTCTCTTTCACCATCAGGGATCTGTGAAACTATGATCTTATCACCATTCTCATTCTTTTGTATTATATGCTCTTCCTCAATCACCATCCAAGCATCAAAATTTATAGCCTATATTTTATTCCCGAATCTCCCGGCCCAACTAGAATATTCTTCCATTCGAAGCATCTTTGGGGGCTTATTCATCGTACCCATCTCAACATCAAGATTCAAGTTTTGAACAAAGGTTGTTGGTGTGGCTGCAAACGCGTTCATTTTCTCGAAATTGAAATCCATGGTTCTTTCAAACTTCCAAGCGTATGAGAATAATTCGAACATAAGAGTAAAAGAGCCGAGGACTCTTCAACGTATGAGGTACTAAAAACGAATGAATGATTGAACGTATGAATATCTCTTCCGGGGTAACTGTTCCAACGTATGAAGTCACTTCCCACGAATGACTCTTACCACGTCTGGACCCTCCAACAGATGAGTTGAATCGACGAATGAGTACTACTGCTTGTGAAAGTACGAGCGGATGAACGACACAATTGTGTGAATAACCTCTAGCGGACGAGTCATGCTTCATTACTCTTTCGTTCAAAAAAACTCCTCCTGCGCATCAGGCCATTTTGAGTGAAAATTTTGAGTTTGGTGATGACTCTGGCTTCAAATTTGTCCAAATTTTTTATATGCTGCTCACGGATGGTTTTAGAACAACCCTTTAGAAATTGATGACATTTGAATCGTTAAAAGATGTAAAAATGAAGAAAAATGAGTAGAAAAGAACTTTTGAGCTTTCAATCTTGAACTCCAAGCCAACGTTCAGTAGATATTAGCCGTCCTTGCTCTGACACCACTTGTAGGATCATGTGTAACGTGTAGAAACACCGAAATGATATTTAGACAACTCTAAAATGTGCGTAATCCATTAAAAAGTACTCGAACATGTTTGGTTTCATAATCTATCTTTTCTAATTAAAATTGGGCTCTCTAATAGACCAAATGAACAAGTTAACCACATATGCGCCCCATGTTTACTTATATAGACATGCGTGAGACACATGGCGTGCATGATTCATTCGCTAGAAGACTCATACGCATGTAGGACTCCTACGTGCATGAGTGTTTACATTATAAAACAAAACTCAAACACTTACATATACTGCCCTATTACATATAACCCTAGACTTAGTTGTATGCATTAATCATATATGCACTAACAATTATCTAAGCCATGGTTTTAGGTAATTAGGTTATTAGATTCCTTTTAACCTAGCATATATCCTTCCTAGGACCCCAAACATATGTTATCTCATTATCTCTATTATTTGCCTTCTTATCCTTATCTTCATTCCTATCCATACCTTAGATTAGATTCTTAGTTCTTTAAAATATACAAAATCATCATCTATTCATAAAGGATCACTTTTAAAGCCTTAGGATTTTAGCCTTAAATATTTTTCATAATCTCATAAAAGTCGTGGGTTTGAATAATCATTACGAACACTTACAATCTGGAAGGTGGACGCATGTACTCTGAGTTTTCTGTCTAGGCAAGCATTTTGTATAAAATCCAATCAACTGAGGGACCAGTTGTGCTTACCTTGGAACTCTTGGGGTGAGTGTCCACTAATTTCTTTGATTAGTCAAACATTTTCATTTATCTACTAAATCATTACAACCCTTGTGTCGTTTCACCATGTTACCTTTTATGATATGTTTTTATTTTAATTTTTTTATACTTATGTCATGTCATCTCACAACTCTTTGCGTATCCTTATTGTGTTCTCCATTTCTTTTGAAATATCCTTCTATGTTTACTCCCCCGTCTTGCCTCGAATTTTTTCAATTGGATTTTTTTTAAATTGGTTCCTATACAACTAGTTATCTACATTTTTTAAAGTGGTTCAATTGGAAAGGTATTATTTTAAAAACAATGTGTCTTTAAAGATGGATAATTGATAAATCACATAAACCATTAACTTGGTTTATATTTTAGAGGGAAATTTTAAGACAACATCTTCAAATTAAAATTTATAGTAATGACTTTTCCTCACCGAACTTTATAAATCTCATAATAATTTTCTATCAAATATACCTTTTTTCAAAACAAGTTTGCAACCCTATTCTCCTAAACCTAAAAACAAAATTTTGTTGACTCGTACAAATTTCAATATGTGTTCACCTCATTCTCCTTATTTCTTTTTGAAAACTTATATGCCCAAATTTTACGTGTGTTTTAATAACTTGTCCTTATACAAATACCGTTGAAATCCCTTTGACTCTTACTTACTTCCAAAGTTTAACAAATGCGACTTATGGTGTCTTTTTACAACTAGCATATAAACGTTTAACCCTTACATTTTTCACTATCCAAAATCTTGAACACCTGCTGGTTATTTTCTTTTGTAGTGGCATACTTATCTCAAAATTATTTCCTTACTCCATAAAACAATCTTAAATTTCATCTTATCATTCATATTTCATTTGCAAACCCATTTGATTACACGTGTGTGTAATATATATCTACATACCCGATCCTAAAGATTCTGTTCTTTACAAGTTTGAACTACTCTCGTAGTTTCCTTTATTTGCGATCACACCTAGTGCGACCACACATTCTCTATCAATCCTACCTTCTATGAAACTGTTTACCTTTGAAATTGTGCAATCGTGAAACTTATGCAGCTATGTTATTGATGTTGAAACGTATGCTACTTTGAAACTTGTATTGCTATGTTGAAACGGGTGCTATTATGAAACTTGTGTTGCTACGCTGTTGGTGTTGAAACTTGTGCTATTGTGAAACTGTATTGCTATGTGAAACTTATGCAATCATGAAACTTGTGTTGCTACGTTATGGATATTGAAACTGGTGTTGTTGTGAAACATGTGTTGCTATGTTGAAACTTGTCCAATCGTGAAACTTGTGTTGTCACAATATTGGTGTTGAAACTTGTGCTCTTTTGAAACTTGTGTTGCTATGTTATTGGTGTTGAATCTTGTGCAATTGTAAAACTTCTGTTACTATGTTGAAACTTCTTCAAGTTAAACATGTGAAAAGTTGGGTGATCGTTTCCCAGCTTAGGAGGTACCTCGAGTTTGTAGGCTACTTTTCCAATCTTTTCAGTTATCTTGAAAAGACCCACATAATGACGAGCTAGTTTACCCTTCTTCCCAAATCTAACCACACTCTTCCAAGGGGACACCTTGAGAAGAACGTGGTCACAATTGTGAATTCTAAAGGTTTACGTCGCTTGTCAGCGTAACTCTTTTGACAACTTCTAGCTGTCCAAAGGTTATTGCGGATTTTTATGATTTTGCATGTTGTTTCCTGAATAAGTTCAGTTCTGGTGATTTGGGCTTCAACGACTTCATTCCAACAGATAGGAGAATGACATTTTCGACCATAAAGGGCCTCAAAAAGAGTCATGTTGATGCTATAGTGATAACTATTGTTGTAGGAGAATTTAGTCAAAGGTAGATATGTATCCCAACTACCACAATCACACAAGCTCTAAGGATATCCTCGAGTGTTTGGATTGTCCCTTCGATTTGTCCATCAGTCTGAGGATGATAAGCGGTGCTTGGACTTAATCTGGTTCCCATGAAGATTGCATAGTCTTCTATAAATGAAAAGAGAAACGAGCATCACAATCTCATTAGCATAGATCTTAGCAAGTTTATCAGTGGAGAGATCCTCACGAATGGGCAAAAAGTGGGCTCACTTAGTCAAATGGACAATGATTACCCAAATTGTATCGGGACCTCTAGAAGTGCGTAGTAGCTTAGTGATAAGATCCATGGAGATGTTCTCCCACTTACATACCGGAACTTCAGGTTGTTCAAGCAAACCAGAGGGACGTTGATGTTCTGCCTTAACTTTAAGGCAAGTAAGGCTTTTGGATACGTACAAGACTATGTTTCTTTTCATACCAGGCCACCAATAAAGGGTACAAAGATCCATGTACAATTTGTCCATACCAGGATGGATAGAGTAATGAGACTTATGGGCCTCGTTCATCAATAAGGTATAAAGATCATTTTGGTTTGGCACCCATAAACGATTTAAGAAATAGAGCACCCCATTATCTTTAGTTTCAAGTTGAAGCTCAAGATATTATGTGGCATTTCATTATGCATCATGCCTTGGGTCACATAAGTGCCTTAGACTTGAGAATACGCGTTTGGATATCAGTTTGGACTTAAACACAATGAAGTTTGACACGTTCCATATGACTACGTGCGTCGACCACGACATTCGCTTTACCAGGATGGTAACGAATCTTGCGGTCATGGTCGTTCAGAAGTCCGACCCAAGGTCGTTGTCTCATGTTCAATTCCTTCTGATTGAAGATATGTTGTAGACTTTTGTGGTATGTGAAAACCACACATTGGTTACCATAGAGATAGTGTCTCCAAATTTTGAGGGGGGAAACAACGGCACCCAACTCAAGATCATCAGTTGTGTAGTTCTTTTCATGGATTTTCAGTTATCTCGAAGCATAGGCTATGACTTTATCTCTTTGCATAAGAAGACAACCAAGGCCTAGATTTGAGGCATCACAATATACAACAAAGTCGTTGTTGCCATCGGGTAGGGATAAAATAGGAGCATTACAGAGTTTTGCCACACTTCTCCATTTTCGACACCTAACTCGAATTTTTCCACACTTCTTCTGTTCTTGACACATAAGGGAACACAAATCACTCATCTAAGCCCCCTTGGACACTTGTCCACTCCTCATGCAGCCCCCTTTCGTATAAATAGCCCCTTTAAGTTCGTCAATCTCGTCCCAAACTCAAAACACAAACACTTATCTAAAAAGTCTTGTGTTAGCTCTTATGCTACTTCTCCAAGTTCCTCCTCTAGTTTTCTGGAGTTGTCATCTAGAGTGGGATTTACTTGTAATCTTTGAGAATGCATAAACTCATCGTCAATCATCAAGGTGTGTACACAGCCCCTTTTTATCATTTTACTTTTGGGTGAAACATATGTTTATTTACAAACGTATATTTTTATGGCTATATGTTCCTAAATGCCTTTGTGTGAAACTTTTTTGGATAACTCCACGTGTCCATTCATTAACTATGATCAAGCCGAACGGTAGTATATTATAGCGCTATAGGTTTGAAACAGATTCCTGCTTCCGGTGTGTGTTATAAATTATTGTGTGTTTCGAAAGATCATTTGTGGAATGATAGAATCCACCTATTTTACTTGGAAATCCTTTTTAGGTGTTTCTACTCAATTAGTTAAACCTTTGGATTTCCATGTCTGTCAACATAAGGTTTGAATGTGACCATCCTTGTTACCATATCTTGTTAAACATAAATTGCTTTAGTATAACATATTGCCATACAAAAACCTTTTTTTTCATGTGTTGTTTGTTAAACCTATGTTACTCACCAACTCTTTAGTTGACCCATGTTTTCTCACATATGTTTAAGGTGATAAACCCTGATTCTATTCAAGTTAGCTTCACATAGGAAATGGACTTTGCTTTAGTTTACTTTAATAAAAAAACAATGGCTATGTTATGTTTTGAGGCAAAGTTGTTCTAGTTGACTAATAATATATCACAATTTTTAAATTAGTGCCATGTGTTTTGAGCAATCTATTCACATGATGCCCCGACGTTTCCGCCGCGCGATTGGAGTGTTATAGTAGGTTCCCAATTTGGGGGCCTTACACAAAATTCATTTAGGAATAGAGATCCCATTTCATCCATACATAATGAATGCCTAAGCTTGTTCACTAGTATTATTATGCGGATAAGTAACTATTAGCGATTATGTCAACTATATAACTCTTTGGTTTGGGGGCGCAAAACGAGTGTTATCAAGCATTGGTACGTTTAACCCCATCTACACCCACTTGTAACTACTTTCAAGTGATATTTGTCCTTCAATCAGTGATTATGGAATCGGCCTAAGTTACTCAGGAATCACGGTTCCGCCTCTCACCGAAGTCGGCTGTTACTCAAAATATTTCAGACAACTTGTTCCATGAGGCAAATCGTGCAACTATAGTAACATCCAATTTTGTGTTCGTTCGGGATAAGTTTGTAACACCTTTCAACTATCAATACAATTTAATTTTAAATACCATATTTAAAAGTGCTTTGGTCGTTTATCGCAAACTTGATTTAAAAAAATAAACTCCTATTAATTTGTGGTATTTAAGATAAACGAATTTAATTTAAAAACCAAAACCTTTTTTTATCTTTTAGTAAAAATCCTTTAGTTAAATTTACCTTTCTTAGTTAACTTAAAACCAATTTAATTATTTTGTTTGGTTTTTTTAGCCAATAAACGAGAACCGAACCAGACTACAAGACACAAAATAAATCCATATCTTGTCGGCTCCCAATCAGTCCAATATCTCGATCTTCAGGTCTGGTTTATCTCTCTCGTCGGTCTTCAATATCTTCGCTTGTTCGGTTTAAAATTTTATAATAAATCAAACCTAACTATTACAAGGGTTCCTAATAACCCACCAAATACAATAATGTTGAATCAAACCAAAAACAAAAAACACAAACAACCACAAGTTCCTAGGGCTCGATTTACAACACAATCATCATCAAAATGGAAAAGGCACGATCATTTATCAAACAAAGGTTTTGACAAATCAAACAGAGATTGTTTTGAACTAAATTATATTTAAAAGAATGCAAACATGGCTTTAACACCACTGTTAGAAACTGTTGTACCATTTATTTAATTATTAATAACACTTATTAATATTTAGCGAAATCGTGTACAATGAATGTATCAAAACTATCCCACCAGGAGTCCAGTTACATTTGAATAAATAATCAATCAACCATTGGGGGTCTAGGGTTTTATACCTTTGACCTGAGAATGACCCAAAACCCGGTTCGACACTCGACGCAGATGGTTGATACTGCACAACGTCAATGGTGTGTGGCAGCGGTGTGTGCAGCGGTCCGGTGCACGGAGGCACCATCGGCACAGTGTCAGTGATGTGTGGCGGTGGTGCGTGCGTTGGTCTGGTGCATGGAGGCGGCGATGGTTAAACAATCGAGGTGTGGTGCGGCGGGCTTGGAAGTGTCGGTTTCTCTAAAGCAACTGGTTTGGGACCAGTTTGCTTACCAATAGTTTTAGTAGCAAACGGTTCCTTTGGGATCGATGATCCTATTCTATAAGATTTAGTTGATGAGGTATCAGCAGTTTGATCTGGACCAGTTGTTTGAGTTTTCACTCCGACTATTTATCCTTGGGCAACTTAAACTATTGATTGGCCTAAGGGGGTTTTCTTTTCTTAGCTTCTAGATTTGCAAGTGCTTTTGATCTTTGAATAACAGTTGGAGGTCTCATATTTGATTTGGCTGTCCTAATGATATTCATGGCAGTTGTTTGCAACTTTTTCTTCATAACTTTACCATTCTATCTTCACTTTGACCGGTGCAGCAGTTAACCCTCTTTGATTTATTTTAAACACTGTTTTTTTTTTTCAATTAGGTCAATATTACCAACATTTGGTCCCTTTTATTTTTCCATCATAGCGATGGCTCTTTCTTCTTCAGCTCTTATCTTGGCAGCTTCAGCTCCTGTTTGAATCATGTCAGGTTTCTCCCCCTTTTTGGCATCAGCAATTTCCTGCCTTTGCATAAAATGACGTAAGCACAGTCTGGGGAAAAAGAGCCAAAAATATTAGTATCAAAGGTAGGTAGATGTGATTGAAAATATGTGAAATTATATGTTCAAGGGCATTGTTGAACTACCCTGCTGGCATTGATGAGATGGTTTTAACCACACTAGCAGTTTGGCTTCCTGTGGCTGGTGGCTGATGTGTGCAAAATGCAACATATAAATTACATCAATTGAGGCATAAAACTAACTGTTTTTTAGTACTAATGTTGGAAAAACACGTTTCTTTGTTCCTTTTGTATTTTCAGGATTAAAAGAACATAAAAGAACGAAAGAAGCAAATAAACAGCCAAAACCAACATAAATACAAAAAGAAGGAATAAAGAACCATGCCCGACCTTTCAGCAACACCCCAAAAAGACAAAAACAAAGTTACAGAAGACGACCACGGGCCGTGTCCATCCAACACGGGGCGTGGTCATACCTCACACTACAAGACAAAATGTGCAGAAGCTTCTACGCCTATCACGGGGCCGTGCCCAGGCCAACATGGGGCGTGGTCAACTGTAAGATTTGCAGAATCCAGATAGTAGAGTGAACAGATTGACCACGGGCCATGCCTAGAGGACACGGGGTCATGTGGGGCCCTTTGCTGACAGATGCAGTTAATGAAGAAAGAGAAGAATGATGGCCACGGGCCATGCCCACTGGACATTGGGCCATGGCCGGACCTCTGTTTTGACTATAAATAAGGGTGCTTGGTTCCCATCAAAGTCATCCCTTGGCAAACCACTTATCTCTCACTTTGCCACCATTCCACCACCAGTACAACACCAACACCCACCACCATCATCCATCAATCATCTTTAGAGTGTGTAGTAGTCTTGGGGTCCAAGATAGATTGTAAGGGTTCTTGTCAAACAAAGGCCATGCTTGGCTAAATTCCTTACATCACTTGGTGAAGACTAATCTTTTATGTATTACTTTTAGTTTTTAATCTTTCGGCACTTTTTATTTGGGTATGTATTAATGACTTTAATAACTAGTTTCTTATGTTGAAAGTGAATTTTCCTAACCATTTCTTCATGATGTCATTGATTTGCTCATTCTTGTCTTTACAGTCTATATAAAGCGCATTAACTACTTGGAAGGGGGTTAAAAGGATGGTTTGGTAAAGTTCTTGTCTCGTTCAGTGTATAGATCCTGGGAGGACTTGGTTCAAGCTTACTAGGGCTTCCTTCAATACTCTATGGGTATTGGATGGCGGGGGCGCGAATGGCTTGAACCCCCCATATGTAAACTACTATTAATCCTTTAAACCGGCTACTTGGGATTGTATCCCTGCTGACTCAAACCACTTAGCCGAGGGTAACGTCACCTACAAAAGGGGGGCCTACCAATTTTCTCATTAATAACTTACTTAATTGTCTTCCAATATTCTGACCTTTTGGGATTGTATCCCTGCTGGCTCAAACCACTGGGTTGAGGGTAACGTCACCTTCAAAAGAGGGCCTACTACTATAACTAAGATAATTTCTTAAAAAGTCCAAAAGTGCAAAAACTATCAAAGGATACATAAAAGAGAAGTTGGATCCAAGTGATTCTATCTTGTCTATTTGTATTTTATTTTATTTATCTTTTTATTTATCTTTATGTTTTTTTTAAATCTTTATCAAAATAGATTGATTAGACGTTGATGATGAACCGGTATTAAAAGCTCTTGTGTCCTTGGACGATCTCGGTATCTTACCAACGCTATACTACGCTCACGATGGGTGCACTTGCCCAAGTGTGTGTTTAGTGTTAGTAGAATATTGTGTTTTATAAATTTAAAACTTGACTAATGCGTAAAATGAACATAAAATGACAACAAAAATACAGTACGCTTAACGCACACCAAGTTTTTGGCGCCGTTGTCGGGGACACAAGGATTTTGAGAAACTTCAAAATTAATGGCCTAATTATTTTTAACGATTTTTCTTTTTTATTTTTAGGAATTTTTCGATTTTTAGGAAAATCTGCAGTTTCTGTAGGCTGCAGCACGGGGCCGTGTCAATCCCAACATGCCCCCATGCCCAACAACAACAGCAGCATCATTGGTTCTATGTCAGACAGTAGCTGAACACGGGCCATGTCAATCTAACACGGGGCCGTGTCCAACGTCCAGCTACTAAAAACAGGACTGTTTGATCCCAACAGTTAATAACCTCTGACACGCACATGGATGATATTGATTATTTTTTATCTCACCAATCTTACGGCATGTGGTGTCAACTATGTGAAGGATTCCATCAAGATTTAGAATGCTAATTCTAAATTTTGAACCCCACTATTTAGCAGACCCATCGCTTTCCCTTGGAAATCACCTTAAGATTGGCGAAAATAAAAACGATCCATATCACCCAACCGAATGCACTCAAATTTCTCCATATGACATTACCTCTTCCGAATTATGTCAACTGGAAGAAGGGATTCTCAAAAAAATAAAAGAAATAGAACTTATGATGAGAGAGAAGTACTCATCACAAGCCCAAAGCCAAGAAGAATCAGTGAGTTTGCATTTGGAATCTAGCAACGTCGAAGCCGTAAATAGTACCTTAGTCTCTTGCATTAACATTAACGATAGTCGTCCCTGTGTCGATTGTGCCATGAAGGACTCTCCATCAGCCCCCACCGATGCGCTCATAGCCCTGAGCGATTCGACATACACCTTCTTTAACGAGATCCCGGATAAGGGGAATAAAGGTTGGTTTCACCCACCGGTAAGTAGATTAGTTTTTACCCTTTCCGATAACCTCTTGCGTTCATGCATAACCCAAGAGCAACTCCAGTACCTTAGACACTTCGTTGTTGTTCCCTCCAGTAAAGAACCTCCCGATTTTCAAAAATCCTTAAAATAAAACAAGACAACACTTCATAAAAACTCCAGCCACGGGGCCGTGCCCAATCAAACACGCCCCGTGCCCACCGAAAAATTCAACACGGGGTCATGTCCAGGCCAACACGCCCCGTGTTCCTAATACAGACAAACGTGTCAGAACATTGTCTGACCACGAGGTCGTGCTCAGCCGGCACGGGGCCGTGGTCAATGTGCTGTCACTTTCTATAAAGTCAGCATTATTGCTGCATGTTTGGCCTCATTCCAAAGACAGGGATCTCCGGAGATTTCTCACATATACCTTAAAAGGTATGTTCTTAAAGAAGTTTCATCTATCCATCTTGTCTTTGCCACTTTTGTCATTTTCCTTCTTCTTCTTTGAACTCAAATCCTCCATTAAAGCTTGAAGGTCCATAGCTTCAAGCTTTATTTGCAAAATATATGTTTTAACCCAAAGAGTCTTAATAAACAACATGTTCATCACACTGCTTTAAGTTATTTCTGTTCACAAATGTTTAAAACCTTAGAAAAATAAGTTAAAACAATGAAATTTCTGGGTTAAAAACTATGCAGGAGGATGAACACGGGCCCGTGTCCATGGACACGGGGCCGTCGTGAGCTTTTAAACCGTCGTTTCTTTAAATTCACCTTTGTTTTCTTAGTATGTCATCCCAGAACAGTGGAACGTCATCAACAACCTCAAGAAACAATCAAGGAAGAAGAAGGCCATCAATTGAGGCTACCCAAGTTCGAGGCATGTATGCTTTAAGGGAATCCATCGACAAAATGACATCGGTGGAAGAGGCTCTTGTCGATCGGATTAACTATTTAATGGTGGGATTGGAGAATTGATTGCACGAAATCAACCTTTTACACCAAAGGTTGAACATTCTTGTGCTACCTCCCATGGAACCAATCTTCCCCCAAGAAGATTGGAACCTCGCTCAACAGATCGTTGACCCAACCGGGTGGGATGACCTCCCTCCGGAACCTCCTCTAGACGCATTGTATGAGGTTCCAACGACGGTCGCACCCTCCAATCCTCCCCCGTATGAAAATATGGAAGAAGAACCTATCCTCTTCCTCCCTTGGGAGATTGAGGAAATGCTCAATGACTTTTGAGGGGTGCACCCTCTAGGTTGAAGTTCCTAGAAGCCCCTATCTACCAAAAAATCGATTTCGGGTTTTTATCGCTCTTAAAATACGTAACCATCTAGGGTGGAACTTCATTTATGGCTTAAAATCTCTTGCATCTATCTAAATTTAGGAACTTTGTAATTTTTAGGATTAATCTTTAGGACCTTTTGTATCTCGCACTCTAATATATGATGGTTTAAGTTATTATGTGGTGTTTGGATCTTAAATAATGGCTTAACACAAGAGAAAAAGATGAAAAATGCTTAAGGGACGTCGAAACCACACCCCATGCATAAAAACAGTGCCTTCGGACAGCTTCCGCATCTTTCCAGCATGTGCAGCACGGGGCCGTGCTCAGTCCAACACGCCCCGTGCCCAGGTTCTGCAAGAAAATTTTCTGAAACAAGTTATTGACCACGGGCCGAGTTGACTGGCCACGCCTCGTGGTCAAGCTTCTGTAAGTTTTTGATACTGGCACTCTGGACACGGGCCCGTGCCCAGATGCCCAGTAACATAAAAATTTGTTTTTAAACATGCTTTTACGCATTCAAATCAACCGAAAAATTTATTTTTGGACACATTGAGGACAATGTGTAATTTAAGTGTGGAGGGGGGGTAACTAACACTTTGAATTAGCAAGTCCTAATAACAAGCCTTACACAAAACTCTATTCGAACCGCTAATCACCCCAAATCTATTCTAAATTTTCATTTTTTTTTACTTGTCTTGGTTTAATTTGGGAATAACAAGTTCTAAAAAGTTATGTTTTTACGAATTTACAACCGATAGTGTCGTGATAAAAAGAACCGAATAAGAAAATTATAAAAAAGGGGCATAACAAATCTTTTTAAAATTTGATTATATATACTTGTTCACACTATAAACCCATTCCTACATTAAGTGAGTTTTGAGCCTTTATTGAGCATACATGCATACACCTTTAAACTAAACTCTCATTTTTGTTTCTTGTGTGAATAGCCGCTTGGTTCTTACGACTCTAGAACTTGCCAAGACGATGCATTCTTGGTCCTTACCAACTTAAACCCAAGTAAGTAAATGATAGAGGCATTAGGACTAACCCATTTTTCATTCAAAACCATTATTTTCGTTTCTTTTCACCCATTACCAAAATCCCCCTAGTTAACCCCTTTGAGCCTAAACCCCTTTTCATTTCAAAAACCCGCAAGACAACCACTTACTAACCATTTTCCTTTCAAACCCATTTATTTTAGTAAAAAGCTCGGTTATCTTGTGGCCTAAAAAAAATAATAATAAATAAATAAATTATAATAAAAAATTATAACCATAGCTCTTTCAATAAACAAACAAGTTCCTTCAAAAATCTTGTTTGAAAATGCTTGGTTCAAATAAATGTCACAAAAACAAAAAGTTTTACGATAACCAACGCTTCTTATGCTTTTCACCATTTTACTAACCACTAACCCAAAAATTTCCTACCCCTAGCCCAAGCCTAAACCTTTTCAAAGTCCTTTTAATATTTACAAAGGTTTATAGTTAAAAAGGAGGAGGTTTGATCGCTTGGCAAGCATATGGGATAAGTAAGTTCCAAACCGGACTCGAGCGATATCACAAAAATACATCTTCGGCCGATTGTTGAGTGATCTCTTGTGAGGTACATGAACTTGTACATCAATAAATAGAATTTTAAAAGAGGCATGTTATGCCTAAATAAATATTTTTTCTTAAAAATGTTCTAAATAAATCATGACGAATAGGATTGTGAATAAAGTAAAAACAAAATTTAAAGATCTTGGATTCCCGACACTCAAAGACAAACCACAAAACTTCTTCTCTACCTATTCCATTCGGGTGTGTAAGCCACATTTAAAGAGTTTTGCTTGAGAACAAGCAAAAATTCAAGTGTGGGGATATTTGATATGTGCAAAATGCAACATATAAATTACATCAATTGAGGCATAAAACTAACCCTTTTTAGTACTAATGTTGGAAAAAACACGTTTCTTTGTTCCTTTTGTATTTTCAGGATTAAAAGAGCATAAAAGAACGAAAGAAGCAAATAAACAGCCAAAACCAACATAAATACGAAAAGAAGGAATAAAGAACCATGCCCGACCCCTCAGCAACACCCAAAAAAGACAAAAACAAAGTTACAGAAGACAATCACGGGCCGTGTCCAGCCAACACAGGGCGTGGTCAGACCTCACACTTCAAGTCAAAACCTGCAGAAGCTTATATACCCATCACGGGGCCGTGCCCAGGCCAACATGGGGCGTGGTCAACTGTAAGATTTGCATAATCCAGATAGTACAGTGAACAGATTGACCATGGGCCGTGCCCAGAGGACACGGGGTCGTGTGGGGACCTCTGCTGACAGATGCAGCTAATGAAGAAAGTGAAGAATGATGGCCACGGGCCGTGCCCACTGGACATAGGGCCGTGGTCGGGCCTCTGTTTTGACTATAAATAGGGGTGCTTGGTTCCCTTCAAAGGCATCCCTTGGCAAACCACTTCTCTCTCACTTTGCCACCACTCCACCACCACTACAACACCAACACCCACCACCATCATCCATCAATCATCTTTAGAGTGTGTATTAGTCTTGGGATCCAAGATAGATTGTAAGGGTTTTTGTCAAACAAAGGCCATACTTGACTAAATTCCTTACATCACTTGGTGAAGACTAATCTTTTATGTATTACTTTTAGTTTTTAATCTTTCGGCACTTTTTATTTGGGTATGTATTAATGACTTTAATAACTAGTTTCTTATGTTGAAAGTGGATTTTCCTAACCATTTCTTCATGATATCATTGATTTGCTCATTAATGTCTTTACGGTCTGTATAAAGCGCGTTAACTACTTGGAAGGGGGTTAGAAGGGTGGTTTTGTAAAGTTCTTGTCTTGTTCAATGTATAGATCCTGCGAGGACTTGGTTCAAGCTTACTAGGGCTTCCTTCAATACTCTATGGTATTGGATGGCGGGGGCGCGAATGGCTTGAACCCCTCATATGTAAACTACTATTAATACTTTAAACCGGCTACTTGGGATTGTATCCCTGCTGACTCAAACCACTTAGCCGAGGGTAACGTCACCTTCAAAAGAGGGGCCTACCACTTTTCGCATTAATAACTTACTTAATTGTCTTCCAATATTCCGACCTTTTGGGATTGTATCCCTGCTGACTCAAACCACTGGGTTGAGGGTGACGGCACCTTCAAAAGAGGGGCCTACTACTATAACTAAGATAATCTCTTAAAAAATCCGAAAGTGCAAAAACTATCAAAGGATACATAAAAGAGAAGTTGGATCCAAGTGATTCTATCTTGTCTATTTGTATTTTATTTTATTATCTTTTATTTATCTTTATGTTTTTTTAAAAATCTTTATCAAAAAATTAGATTGATTAGACGTTGACGATGAACCGGTATTAAATGCTCTTATGTCCTTGGACGATCTCGGTATCTTACCAACGCTATACTACGCTCACGATGGGTGCACTTGCCCAAATGTGTGTTTAGTGTTAGTAGAATATCATGTTTTATAAAAATTTAAAACTTGACTAATGCGTAAAATGAACCTAAAACGACAACAAAAACATAGTATGCTTAACGCACACCAGTGGCTTTTGTGGAGTGAGGGTGTTAAGTATGGATGTAAGCTCCTTTTGTGAGGAGGCAAGCTTTTGGGCATATCCTGGTTTAAGCTAGAATTTAGCATGGGGCATTTTGGTGAATAACTCCTTAAGTTTAGAGACAAAGTGTTGGTCTTGGACATTATCCAATTTAATGGACTCGTGTGCTCCCCCACTAGAGGTGGTTATATCAGTTAGTGTTTGTGGCTTTCAGACACAAAAACACTTTGTAATGCCCATTTATCTTGGTATTGGGACTTCTAACAGTTTCTTCTTTTGTTACTTCAGAAACATGGAGAAGTTCCGTTGTTGTTGCTTGCAGGGTGGTCTTATTGATGTTTCCACTACCTTCTTGTAAACCAATGGTTTAGCAAGAATAGTGGAAGCCACCTCTGCAATCACCACATTAGGATTTACCTGAGTAGGATGTACCTCTTCCTCATGTGGGTGAGAGTTAGATTACTTTCATACCAAGGCTTCATTATGTGGCTACATCTCTTTGATTTGTGGTTGAGATATGCCCTTTTATTGTACATAGGAAGATCTGCCTCCATGTGTCTCTTTTCTAAACTATTGGTTAGGCTGGTTGGAAGTACTACAGACTCTGGTGAAGAAGTAACCATGGTCTCTGACTGAGTTTTTTGTATTAGCCAGACTCTTAGGGACCTCAACTTCCTGAGTAGTCTTGATTTTGGTTCTTTTTTCGGAAGTGGCTTTGGATTCTTGATGAGATGATTTAGAAGTCTTTTGTGTTGAAGACTTCTACCTCTTTTTGGTGATTGTTGTTGTGGGTTCCTCAGGGATAGGTTGTTTCCTTTAGTCAGCAAGAGCAGTGGGCTCAGGTGGTAGTTGTTCCTCAACTGCTGGTTGTGCAGGGTTATTTCCTTGCACAGGCTAAGCTACTTCTTCATTTATGTTTTTCTTAGTTTTGATTGATCCTATTCTTGTGAAGGTTTGAGCTAAAAGATATTCTATACGAAGAATCACAACCCTTTTGTAGACTTCATCAGGCAATTCTTATTATAGAATTACCATAACAAGTCTGGGGTACATTACAAATTTTGTTGTAGAGGTGACATTTGAGCAAAGTTACTTAATAATTTGATTTGAAAGACTAAGTTGGATTCAAACAATATTGAAAAAGCAATGAATTTAGTTTATTGTGGAGCCTCATTCCAAGAACCAGATTTACTTGAGAAGCATTGCATGAGAGTATGAAAAAAGATATTTAAGGCCAGGAGCACAATTTTTCTTCTCATAGGTAGCATACTTGGTCTCGCCTTAGTACCCATGTTCAATGAACTCCAAATCCATCTATGTTTTAGAAAATTTATCAACCCCTTCAACATCTCCCAATTGGAGTTTGATTGATAGAACCTCAAGAGTTATAGGAATTTTTTTCTCCCACAATTGTTGTGATGGCTAGCACTTTTCCTTTGTCATCATGAGTAAGTTTTGCAGATGACCAGAACTCATTAAGAGTGATTTTATAAATTATTGGGTTTGTTGTAAGTGCATGGTGGAATGAAGATTTCTCAATAAGATCGATGATGTTGTAGAATTGAAGATGATCTTTCCTTAGTTAGATAAGGAAAAAGTTTGTGAGTAGATCGGAAAGCGAGGTTTGCCATAATCAGTATTGAGAAAGAAAAAAGGTTTAGTGAATGAAATTAAGAGTTAGGTTTTGCAATTGATCATAGGATAATGTTAAGTAAGGTGCGAGAACCTATAAACTTTTGGAAGGATTATTTATAGGGTTTGTGTAACAGTTACAAGAAACTGCCCAGCTGTTACATGTCTAATTGTCAAAATGGCAGCAGCTTTTCTTTAATTTAAAAAGCCCAACATATGACTTTAAACATGATTTTTTTAAGTGATATTTCTATGGAAACCAGGCTTGTAAACTTGCAGGCCTACTCCCACATGTGCTTGATTGATCACTCTGATTACTACTTTGATCAAAAAGGTTTTCAAATTCTTCATATCTTTTATTTTATAAACATTTATAGTTTTGATATCCACAAAGGTTGCAACAAAATGTCTAAAACCAACAGTTGATTTGGCGGTTGTAATTCAATGTGTGGTGGAGTGCATAAACCAGCAGTTTCATTTGTGCTTTGGTCAGAGTTTACACTTAGGGTATTTGTAGCAACTAGTACAATATTTTCATTACCCTGGTCCATAACAGCCATTCCAAAGTGTTTATCATTCAAATCCTCAGGCAAACTACTTCAATCTACAAAGTTTTGTGTGAAAAACTTTGTTGAGTAGTTTATGGTGTAGGACACCCATCAGTTTGTGAAACAACTGGTAAAGATGCATGGGATGATCCATTTACATATTGGTATTCTACTTGAATTGGACCATGTGCAAGATGTGCAGTGTACTGTGCTAATGGACCAAAGACATTTGGAGAGGATTTTTTATAATCACTTTAAAAGATTGGTTGTTGGCCAGTTGTTGAATTATAATGAGTCATTTGGCTAAGGTATGTCACAAATGATGTGGGGTCTGTGTAGAACTCCTACATTCTCTAGCAAAATGACCTAGTCTACGACATTTATACCATTCAACCCTGAACTTGTCCTTCTCAAATTTACCCTTACCCTCTAACCCTAGAAACCTTCTACCAATTTTGTTGTAAAATTTGTTTGTCCTGATGCTCAATAGTGCAACATTGTCTAGAAGGTCAAATTCTTCTTGATCTGTGTGGTCCATAGGTCTTTAGTCATTCATTACTAAGGCAAAATTTCGGTTTCCAACAGTTAATGAGTTGCTTTGGGAATTGATACCAATAGTTATGTCAAAAAAGTGATCATAACCTGGATACACCCATACTTCTGGTTGATGAAGATTCATTGTGGCTCAATAAGGCACTATTTCCCAGTGAATAACCTCCAGCACCTTTCCAACTGACAACAACTTTTGTTTCTGATCATTTCTCTCTTGATTGATCACTCTAATTAACAAGTAATCAACAAACAAATATAGCAAATACATTGCCATAGACATTGTTGGATTTAGGAATGACTATCAACGATTCATATATTATTCATATGTCAATTTACAATCAATAGTACAATAGTACTCCGCCTCAACATGCGAACTCTTTCTCTCTCTCTCTCTCTCTCTCTCTCTCTTAGGTTCTTCTGCTTTTTAGCTCCTAGAGTTGAAGTTCATTGAATACATAATGATCTATTTATAGAGAAGAAAACTGTTGGTGATGTCACCATGAAAACAACCCAAAGCAACTCATTAAATGTGTAACTATCAGCAGTTTCGCAGAAGTGATGGACAGTTAAGGAAATAAAAAAACTAAAACTAAACAATTTGAAATTTACAAGTAAACAACTGGGATTCCAAAAGTGCAGGTGCCGATGGAAACCAACACTTTTGGAATCCAATAAATCTAGTATTTTTTTTACTTGTTGACTTGGTCTTCTGGTCTTTAGTCTTCCTTGTGTTGACTTTGACTGTTGACTTGTTGACCCAACACTTTTCATTCCAACATTTAGGGGGTGTTTATTTTTTGGGCAAAAGCTCTTCTGAGCACTTATGTCTGCGTCACGCAGACGCGCTCAGACATAAAGGTCTTGCAGCTTGTTTGGTTTCTTGATGATCTGCAGACCTTTTACCTCTGCCTCACCTCTTCCCCAAGCAGACTTATACCCATGTCTTCAAACATCTTCTCTCCTCTCCTCTTCAACCTCCACCACCCAGATCCACCACATCACGGTCACCGTCAATCCTCACCACCACCGTCACCGTCAATCCTCACCACCAGCGTCACCACCACCACCACCACCACCACCGTCACCGTCAATAGAACAAAACCCATAAAATAGAACCACCACCACCACCGCCACCTGATACATCACCACCACCATCATCATCGGAGCTACACAGTCCACCACCATCATCATCGGTGGAGAGAGAGAGAGAGGGAAAAACCGTAGAGAGAGAGACCGTACAGAGAGAGAGAGAGATCGGTGAGAGAGAGAGAGCGGCAGGAGACGACGGCGGTGGTGTAATGGCGATGGTGCTGTAGCGGAGGTGGTGCGGTGGTGGTGGGTTTGCGGTGGTGCTTGGCTTCGCGGTAGGAGACAGGGGGCAGTGGTGCTTGACGGTGGTTGTTGGTTGTGATGGTGACAGGTGGACGGTGGTAGATGAGGTGGTGGCGGTGGTTGTGATGGTGGTGGTAGATGAAGGCAGAGAGAGAGAGAGGAGGAGTGGTCTGTGTGTGTTGTGTGAGGGAAGAGAAGAGGTTTTTGTAGTAAACAAACACTCTTCTTCTTGCAGAGTGCAGACCTTTGGTCCACCTCTTCTCCTGCAGATGCCTGCAGATGTGGTCCGCAGACTGCAGACCTTTTACCTCTTCAAAAACAAACAGGACCTTATACTTGTTGTCTTGTATCTTTGAGGCAACAATTATTTGTTCCAGTTTGGGTGGTTGTTTGGATAACTATCAAAGGAGGAAACTTCGGGACTTTGACTTGTAGGCTAACTTATTTCAATAGGGAGAGAGATGGTTTCTCTTGGGTTTTGACTTTCATAATCTGCAGATCTTACATAACCCTGTGAAGTCTAGGTGAGATTTAGAACGTTAAGTTAACCGAATATGAATTTGAGATAAAGAATCTAAATGAAGCGAAGAAGATTCCTATAGTTGTCATACATTGCGCTAGTGACTTAACCAAACATTTCAAGTTGTAACTTTGTTATCGTATATATTTAATAATGTTTATAAATTTACCACTGCAGAGTACATAATAAGCAAAAGAAACAAAGTACAATGAAGATATAAAGGCAAAAAAATCAAAGACAGTATCAGAAACAAAATTTTCTTAAGCTTGTACTCCTTGGGGTGTATATTCATTCATCTATCAATACCATGTCAAGCATGTTTATGCTTCTGAACATTTCCATGCCCATGGATGAACCTGGCTGAACCCTCAGTGTACACATGTGTTTCATTATCCAATCTGCAAACATACATCATGTTCACACTTACCAAATAGAATAAAGTTCACAAAGTTAAGAAAAGACTTAAGCTCTTACGATTTTCTAATTGCTTTGCTCAAAGTAGAAGCTGCAACAAAGGTTTTTCCATCAAGGTATCTACTCTCTCCATTCATCCTTTGTTTCATTCTCAAATCTAATTCATCTGGGCTCAGTGTGATTGGGTAATCTGATGCCTGTTGTCAAGTTAAATGCATACATGATCGACTTCAATGGCGAGTTATATATAAAATGATTGATCCATCCTTTAGTGAAGATTAAAAGCATGAAGTAAGATTACCATGACCCATCCCCACATGTCAGCATAGGAAGGAATGTGAGTGGAGTATGGCACTACATCTGTTTACCATTTGGGCTACATTAGTAACGTATAATCAGAAGTTTTTGTTTGTAAAATTTAAGCAAAGTACATCATGAAACATATGTCACACCCTCAATTTCCACTTGCGGAGTTTTACCGCGAGGCGTGTGAACAAACCAGAATCTGAAACACTAGTACGTCGAACGACTCTATATGATTTGATATTACGTTTTCCAAAATCATATGTTGTAGATTTTATATTACCAATATTTAGCAGAGCATTAGTTTTTAAAGTTGAGCGGAAGCATAACATAGATAGTGAAGCGGGAGCCAACACAAACGCCAAAACAAATGAAAAACCCCACAACAGTATTAATAATTGAGACTCGATAAAAGATGTCTTGTTCAATGCATGTGCGTGCACCTAGAGCTCCTAGCGTCCTGAGAAACATGTAAAGAAACAAGTGTCAACATTAAAGATGAGTGAGTTCACAGGTTTTCATAAATTCGTTTGTTCGGTTATAGTTTGTTTTCTCCGTTATCCCTAACCCGGGATAACGTATTAGTTCCATTATTCCAACCCGGAATAATAAGTTGTTGCTTCCAATATTCCAAACCCGGAATATTAAGTTGTTGTTTCCATTATCCCCAACCCGGGATAATAAGTTGATGTTTCCAATATTCCAAACCCGGAATATTAAGTTGATTCGTAATTAAGTTCAATGTTAATATATATAGGTAGCTAGCCTAAAGTCATGTCACTAAGTGTTCGCGATCGAAGCTGACTGTTATGCCTCCGTTTTGCCAGGCCTATCACATGACCATGGCGATGTTAGGCCAAATTATTCACCCGTTGACCATACCGGTCGGCTAGCGCGACTAGCTCGGATGGGGCTTGTCGGGCCCAGTAGTACTACTTATAATTCCCCCGCTATTTAACCCAAATACTAACGATCCGAGGAGATTGTCGAGGACTTAAGTGATAAAGCTGCTTAGTGACCATAACATTACATTAACATTAACTTAGTTACCGTATAGTTATGTGACGTTAAATTCGTATAACGTAAAGAGATTGAGTTTGAGAGTGTATACATGTTTCTCCCCCTGTTGTTTAAAAACCGGATAAAGTTAGGGGCCGTGAACTCACCTTTATTTGCTCGGTTAGTGTGGCAAGGATGTTATAAGAGATGGGACCGCTAGTTGCGTCCTAACAAACCAATTAATTCCACGTCAGTGTGTGAACACACCAATACAAATTCCACACGAAATTTACTCACAAAGTGATACACACAAACAACATCTCTAACACTCAGACATGCATGCAAGTATTCTCATGTGATCATAGTAATCAAACAACTTATCATGAACATATTCCAAATCCATGCAACACTTTAATGCATAAAATCACAAGTTATCAATTTTCTGCTTAACACTCATTATTCAGCTGTTTTCATTCACGATATGCCAGAGAAACTGAACTTCCCGAATCCAGAAATCACACTTCGAAAGCTTGGCATATAGTTTTTCCTGTTGGAGTAATCCTAGTAGTAACCATAGGTGTTCCGCATGTTCTTCTTCACTTTTGGAGTAGATGAGTATGTCATCGATGAACACAATGACAAACTTGTCGAGGTATGGTTTACACACGCGGTTCATGAGGTCCATGAATACCGCAAGTGCGTTAGTGAGACCGAATGGCATGACCAAGAACTCGTAATGGCCATACCGAGTGCGAAATGCCATCTTAGTGATATCCCCCTCCCTGACGCGTAGCTGGTGGTAACCAGACCGTAAATCAATCTTGGAGTAGTAGCTTGACCCTTGAAGTTGGTCGAAGAGATCGTCGATGCAAGGTAACGGGTATCGGTTCTTGACTGTAACCTTATTGAGTTCCCTATAGTCGATGCACATGCGGAAAGTCCCGTCCTTCTTCTTGACAAATAGGACTGGAGCTCCCCATGGCGAAACGCTTGGTCGGATAAATCCTTTTTCTAACAGCTCTTGAAGTTGGGTAGACAGCTCCTGCAGCTCGGCTGGAGCTAGGCGGTATGGAGCCTTGGCGATAGGAGTTGCATTGCTTGCCAATTCGATTTCAAATTCCAATTGTCGATGTGGTGGAAGACCAGGTAGTTCTTCTGGGAATACATCGGAAAAATCACGGACGACAGGGATGTCTTCTATACGTTTCTCGTCCTTAGGCTGTTCGGTAATTAGTGCGAGTAAAGCGAAGGAATTATTTTTCCGAAGATACTTCTGTGCTTGCATGTATGAGATGATGTTGGTGACGGCGCTTGCCTTATCGCCTTGTACTGTCAGGATTTCGTCGTTAGAGAGCGGAATACGGATAGATTTTTCGAAGCAGAGAACTTCAGCCCGGACGTCGGATAGCCAGTCCATTCCGACTACCACGTCAAAACTACCCAGGGTAGTTGTCATCAGATCAATGGTAAAAGTGTGGCCCGCGAGTTTGAGTTGACAGCCGGATACGATTTGGGTCACATCTACAGATTTACCATCGGCTAATTCTATAACATAAGGGGTCTCTAATGGTTTAAGCGTGAGATTTAGGTTCTTCCTAAAAGACTCAGATATAAAACTCCTATCCGCACCCGTATCAAAAAGCACAGTAGCAAAATGTTCATTAAGGGGAAACTTACCGGTGACCACGTTCGTGTCGTTTCTGGCCTCTCCTCGGCCCAAAGTAAATGCGCGACCTTTGGCACCTCCTGTGCCACCGTTCCCATTATTGTTGTTGTTGTTATTGTTGTTGTGGTTATTGTGGTTGTGGTTGTTTCCACCATTGTTGTTGTTGTTACGCAACTGTGGGCAGTCTCTTCTGAAATGAGCAGTGCTACCACACTGATAGCATCCCCGGTTTATACCCTGCTGCTGACCCTGAGGCTGGTTTTGATTTTGTCGGGGCATGGTTTCCCCACGACAATCCTTTGCCGCATGTCCCATCTTGCTACATCTTTGGCAGCGAATTCCGGCACAAGGGCCGTGATGATGAAGATTACAGCGATTGCACTGCGGCTTTCGACCTACATAGCCGCCTGCATTCTGGTTGTTGTTGTTGTTGTAGTTGTTGGCGGGCTGATTTTGATGACCCCAATGGCTGTGGTAGTGATTGAACCGTTTCTGGTTCCCTTGCTGCGGATGTGATGACAAAGACTGTCGAACAGTGGAGTCTTCAAATTTTCTTTTGTTGTCCGGGGTAACTTCAGTTGTACCCCGTGCTGGCAGTTTCTTCTGTTCCACGGCCTTATCGGTGAGTTTGTGAGCCAATCGGATTGCTTGATGTTCAGTTACAGGGTTACTAGACATTACCATACCCTGAATTTCCGGAACCAGACCCCCGAGGTAGAACTCGAGTCTTTTCTCCACCGTGTTGGCCAAATCGGGACACAGAAATACTAAGTCATGATGTTTTGCAATGTAAGCTTCAATTTCCGATCCCACCATCTTATGGTTCCACAGAGCTTGCTCCAATTGTTGCACTCTGTCTCGTGGACAGTACTCCTCTTTAATTAGGGCCTTGAACTCAGCCCATGCCATTGCATTCGCAGCTATAAGTCCACGTGTTTGGACTTGGGCATTCCACCATGTCAGTGCCCCATCTTCCAGTGTTGAGGCTGCGTATTTGACCTTGTTTGCCTCTAAGCAGTTGCACATTTCAAAAACGGATTCTGATTTTTCGATCCAGCGGACCAATCCAATAGGTCCTTCCGCCCCCGAGAATTTGCTTGGCTTTGCGTCCAGGAACATTTTGTAGGGGTTAAAGCCCCCTCCTGCTGACAGAGAATAGGAAGTCAACAAGGAATTTTACTAGTCTCACTATTAGATTTTCACGCGAAAATTTAATAATGATTACCTGCCGGCTGGTTCAGAACACCCGCTAAAGCTGCGTTCACATGCTCCTGAATCATGGCAGCTAGCTCTTCGGGCGTCAAGTTAAGGTTTCCACGTCTTCCAGTCGCCATTTAGATCTTCGAAACACAACACAAACACACCCCGATAAGTCTATATATCCAATATAGTTATCCTACTTCGTACTTTAATAATTATTAAGTTATGTCAACCCAATATGTTAAATAGTCAAAAGAAATACTTGATTAACTGCAATTTCAACGTCTTACAAAAGTGCAATTCAAACATACGAATTCACTATAAAGTCTCAAGTTTAAACACAAGTGGGAAAATAAATAAACTGAAGGAAAACAAATAATATAAACGAGACGTGTCAGTCGTCTACGTCTCCATTCCCCAAGTCACTGTCGTTGACGTCATCCTGTGCGGCATTTCCAGCTTCTTCAGCTGGGTCCTCCTCCGGATCCTCTTCAGGATCCTCCTCTGGATCCTCTTCTGGATCCTCCTCTACCGGCATTGGAGGGGCCGGTGCTGGTGCCAGTGCTTGATTTTGCAGTTCCTGAATGTTCCAACTATTTTCCAGGACCCTGTCCTCCAGCCAGTCGGCTCTTATCTGCTCAGCACGCAGATCTCTGGCTATGGTGTTACGAGCTATCTTGCTCGTACGATGCTCTTCCTCGAGCGAGTCGGTCTTTCCGGTAAGGTGTCGGATCATCCATCCTTGTGCTAGGATGGTTTCCTGCATTCTTTCTAGCTGTTTTTGTTGTGTATGCACCAGGATTCTAAGCATGTCAATTCCTATTTCTACAGGATTAACCGGTTCAACCGGTACAGCAATAGTTGGGCGTAACGACGACTCCTCCCCCAGAGCGAGCCTTTTCCTCGCTGCTGAGCGTGTCTCCACGCCATAAGGTGGTATGGGTTCCAC
Source organism: Scalesia atractyloides (assembly GCA_947069175.1). Classification (NCBI taxonomy): domain Eukaryota; kingdom Viridiplantae; phylum Streptophyta; class Magnoliopsida; order Asterales; family Asteraceae; genus Scalesia; species Scalesia atractyloides. The sequence continues at coordinate 40,171,307 of CAMTDV010000017.1, read as the reverse complement.
CATTGGTGCCTTTCCTGGTGCCCTTGGTGGCGTAAGTCTGTCGGACGATGATGACGATGAGGATGATGACATTGCCTGTTAGGTCGTGTAGTTAGTTACGAGTTGTTTTCATTTCTTATTATGAAGGTATAATCTACCAAACACGGTTGTGGCATATTGCATAACAAGATATAATAATTCGGTGCCAAACTAAGTCTAGTGTCGTGATATCAGCTATAGTTTAGGTCTACTTCTAATGCAACCCTGGTTCTCTATAGCTAGTGGCTCTGATACCAATCTGTCACACCCTCAATTTCCACTTGCGGAGTTTTACCGCGAGGCGTGTGAACAAACCAGAATCTGAAACACTAGTACGTCGAACGACTCTATATGATTTGATATTACGTTTTCCAAAATCATATGTTGTAGATTTTATATTACCAATATTTAGCAGAGCATTAGTTTTTAAAGTTGAGCGGAAGCATAACATAGATAGTGAAGCGGGAGCCAACACAAACGCCAAAACAAATGAAAAACCCCACAACAGTATTAATAATTGAGACTCGATAAAAGATGTCTTGTTCAATGCATGTGCGTGCACCTAGAGCTCCTAGCGTCCTGAGAAACATGTAAAGAAACAAGTGTCAACATTAAAGATGAGTGAGTTCACAGGTTTTCATAAATTCGTTTGTTCGGTTATAGTTTGTTTTCTCCGTTATCCCTAACCCGGGATAACGTATTAGTTCCATTATTCCAACCCGGAATAATAAGTTGTTGCTTCCAATATTCCAAACCCGGAATATTAAGTTGTTGTTTCCATTATCCCCAACCCGGGATAATAAGTTGATGTTTCCAATATTCCAAACCCGGAATATTAAGTTGATTCGTAATTAAGTTCAATGTTAATATATATAGGTAGCTAGCCTAAAGTCATGTCACTAAGTGTTCGCGATCGAGGCTGACTGTTGTGCCTCCGTTTTGCCAGGCCTATCACATGACCATGGCGATGTTAGGCCAAATTATTCACCCGTTGACCATACCCGGTCGGCTAGCGCGACTAGCTCGGATGGGGCTTGTCGGGCCCAGTAGTACTACTTATAATTCCCCCGCTATTTAACCCAAATACTAACGATCCGAGGAGATTGTCGAGGACTTAAGTGATAAAGCTGCTTAGTGACCATAACATTACATTAACATTAACTTAGTTACCGTATAGTTATGTGACGTTAAATTCGTATAACGTAAAGAGATTGAGTTTGAGAGTGTATACATGTTTCTCCCCTGTTGTTTAAAAACCGGATAAAGTTAGGGGCCGTGAACTCACCTTTATTTGCTCGGTTAGTGTGGCAAGGATGTTATAAGAGATGGGACCGCTAGTTGCGTCCTAACAAACCAATTAATTCCACGTCAGTGTGTGAACACACCAATACAAATTCCACACGAAATTTACTCACAAAGTGATACACACAAACAACATCTCTAACACTCAGACATGCATGCAAGTATTCTCATGTGATCATAGTAATCAAACAACTTATCATGAACATATTCCAAATCCATGCAACACTTTAATGCATAAAATCACAAGTTATCAATTTTCTGCTTAACACTCATTATTCAGCTGTTTTCTAGAATTTTTATAAAATAGTTCTAACATTCCAAAAATTCCCATATTTTTACAGTAGGTGACATTTATACCATAGAAATTTATATAATTTTTCTAAGTCCTAGATCTTTACCAATTAACCATAAATATTAATGTGCTAGGCTGCAGTCAGATTTACCGCTTTCTGACTGCAGTCCACGGAAGAATTTATTTAAAAATCACTGATTGTCCAATTAACAAAATTCCAGTTGGAGTTGCCCGGAAATTTCCATACCTAGTTGCTGTACAAAAATCATGACTCAACTCCCTACTGATTTTAAAATCTAACTTGATAAACAACTAGCAAAATTTCAGGATTTTCACAGTTTTAGTTACTGAACTTAGTTAGCCCTTTAAAAGTATCAAACGACTTCAGAAAATTATGAATCCAGCACCATTAGATTCCTTATTCAAATCTCTACGTTCTAGACATCAGAAAATCCGTTTTTCGACAACTAATGACCAAGTTACAGCCAGATGAAGTCGGCTGTAACTATTATTCAGCAGACTGTTTTCTTCATATGTTTATCCTGAACTCGTATAACTCATTCATGCGATTAACCTAGGCGATCTAGAACTGATTTCTAATCATAGATTAATACTAATAACCTATCCATGCAAACCCTACTCAATAACTTTTGTCTTTATAAACAAATCACAGCCTATACATTCAGCTTTCAAGCAACATTCAATCTAGTATAAACAATCCGAAACAATACAATCATCCAATGTAAACATCATTAACAAATCGGCTAGTCTAACGTCTCGTTCAATCATGCTTGGCAAGCTTATATGTTCCGAAAACAACCATACTTGTAACTATGATACATCAGCCGATTAAAACATGTATACTCCGAAAACCACACAATCGTTTCATTCAATCAATCAATCCGGAACAAACAACAAAATCAACACACATATAACCGAATACTATCTTGTAACATATGCTGGATTCTAACCTTTGATAACTAGGTAAACAAGCCGAGATGTGGACAAGAGCGACCCGGCTGTTCCAACAAGATCACGACCGAACTGACAAGAACTGGAAGAAGGGCTGCCTGTGATCAACAAGGAGTGTAGGGCTGTTTGTTTGCGATTGAAAGGATGAACAAAGGAGCTGATCTCGATCGGTTAGGAGGAGGAAGAGGCTGTCGACGGCAGTTTCTTCTTAGGGTTTGTGTTTTAGAATGAACATGCATTGAGAGTTTGTATGTATATATGCGCAAAAGATGATAGGGTTTACGGTTTGGATAAGTATTGTGGCCGAGGATCTTGGGTTGCTTTGGTTTGGGTTTGGGCTTGATCTCGCGGCCAAGGAATAGGGTGGATTAGTTTGGGTTTAATCATGTGGCCGATTAGTTTGAGTTTTGCATGTAATGGTTTTCGGTTTAGGTTGTTCTCGGCCGAGTAGTTAGAACTTTAGGTCTAGGTTTGATCTTGTTCTTGGCCGAAACATGTTTGGGCTGTTTTGGTTTGGTTTTGAACAAAGTAGATTTGCGGTCTTAGGCTTGATATCGCGGCCAAGGACTTGGGTTTAAAGTTTAAACTTCGTTAATTCCTAGAGTCACAATAAATCAAAGCTGATACGTGTCGCGGTTCGGTTCAGTTCGTGTACATATCTATCATACTTACTCTATAACTAAAAATTCACACAACACACAACACACAACACGTATTCATTTAATTCGTGCACGCTTAATACTTAGCATATATATTATTCGACGAGTGTCGCGTTTTAAGTTATCCGAAAAACCCGGGATATCACAACATACATTTGAACACCTGCTTGAGGTGTTGAAAATACAGTAAAATACTTCTGTATGACTAAAAACACCAGCTGGTCCAGCCTGCACAAAATCAGAGTTTGTTACTCTCATATACCCCATGTTATTATAGGAATTGAGTACTCTCATGAAATTTTTTCCACCTCCCCTTGATTATATAATGTTAGGTTTGTAACAGTACCTGTGTAACAAAAATGCCACCATACTTGAGTTTTGGTTTAATAGTGAGTTCATAAAAGTTCTTGGTGTAGAGCTGATAACATGGGCCTCCTTCATCGGATCTGCCAAGTCACCTACAATCACATCATATTTATCTTCTCTCCTCTCTAGTTCCGCCCTGAAACGTAAAAACATTTAACAATTACATTACAAAACTATTATTTCCACACACAAATCATAAAAACTGTATAAATGTTTTGGACCTTGCATCGTTGATTACGAGCTCAAGTCTTGGATCGCCGAAAGCTTTGCTGTTAACCGTCAAATGAGACTTGCAAAACATCACTACTTCCTGCTCATAAAAAACAAATAACTGTCTAGAATCGGATAACTTATGCATACTTTTTTTATGAACAGAAAATATTGAGATGATGGAATGAAGGATGTCACCTCATCAATGTCACACATGATAACTTTTTCCACAGTTTTGTGCCTAAGTAATTCCCTTGCAGTAGAACCCTCACCTCCCCCCATAATAAATACGGTCTTGGGACTGAACAAAATATTCATTCGAATTTAAGTATCATTTTTTAAATAACTTTTGTTATAACTAAATGTCAACAGTAAACAATGCGATTTATTTTGAAAAAGAAGATAGAGCATTCAAAGAATGGGAGTTGTACTTTGGGTGATGTAGAAGTGGTGGATGAACAAGAGATTCATGGTAGATGAATTCATCTATCTCTGCACTCTGCAACTTTCCATCTATCACTAGAGCCTGTGATACAATTAACTAGTTATTGTTAGGAATATCAACCATCAGAAGTATTGATACAAAATAGTTAATGTAGCAGTGGGTAGTGTTGATCATGATAGGGTTCATGCGACAACCACATTTATTGCGAGAATCGCGAGAAACAATGTGAGCACAACTAAATAAACCCACTACACCACCACCCAAAACCTAAATACCCACCCCCACTCCACCACCACCAAAAAAACCTAAAAAACTAAACCATAAATCTAAACCCCCCCAAAACAAAACAAAAAATCTAAAAAACACAAAAAAAAATTTAATATTTTTTATAAAAAAACCGCTACTTTTCTTTATCAAAAAAATATTTTTTTTATGGATGAAAGTAACGATTATTTTATAAAAAATTGTGTGTTTTTAGATTGTTTTTAGGTATTTTTTGTTGTGTTTACATTGGTTCTCGCGGTTCTCGCAATAAAGTGTGTTTCTAACGGATCATTCTCCACACACACAAACAAATAAATAAAAGGAGTTAAAGAAGTACCTTTCCAAAGGGTTTGGTGTCCAAAAGTTGGATGTCCTGGAACTGAGTAGCTCCTGTGTGAAGTATACTGTATAGAACTGACTGGTTACTTTGCATTGATTTGTTTAATACAGTTAATTAGGCAGTATTGAAGCATTGTCTATACTTTTCCATGCTTATAAAAAAATAAAAAACTCTTTAAATATTTATAAAAATTAAAAAAAAACCAACCTATTAAGAGCAAAACACTATCTTAAGTCCTCTTCAATCTCCTCCTCATACCAACAGCTTTTCCGCTGCAAATATGCATTCCCATTCCCATTCCCATTTGAACAATAAATATCACCCATTTTTTAGAGTTTTGTGGTGGTTGGGTATGAAGGATTGGAATGTAAATTTATATAACCAAGTTAAGAGGGGATAGTGATAGTGATGGTGGTGGTGATGATAATAGAACTTACTTGAAAGGGTGAGGGAAGCCTAAATCTTCATTGATTTCCCCCAACCCATCGAAGTTTGCTTTCCTCGCGTGCCTTCTTTTTATTTATTACTTCCAACCAAATTATCTTTCTACAAAACACATTACAAAAAGTATCTAACATATTTATAGTGGTGTCCTATTAGTAAAATATTCAAAGCAAAAGATATTTTCATTTCGGCAAAAAGGATGTTTTTGCTCTTTTTACCTCTTGTTTTTTACATTTTAGAAGCTAAGCTTTATAAACTTAACTTACAATGAATTTCTTAGTATGGGTCTGACACCCAACTTGTCTACTGTATAACCAAGAATTCGATTCGTTAGATGTTGAAAATATTATTATGTTTTCTAACTATAACATCCATGTTTAAAATGTGTAACAAAAAGCATGCCTTTCGCTTTACAAACACAATTCTATGGTCATGTTTTCCGTACACTTAGTGGTTTTTAAATATTGAGGTTGTTTTCAAGGTGGAATCAGTATGATATGAATCCTTGTTTGGGGCGCAAAATAAGCCCCATTGGATTTATTTGGTTGACAAGATAAGACATCATGGATTTGCATGCCAACAATTAATGCTTTTAAAATCATTATTATAATGATGACCAAGGTTCACGCCAACTTTTGGCTTTAGAAAGTTATGATGAATAGAAAGTGCCCATTATCATATTCCAACTTTCATGTGCTACGATACTTGGTACTTGCATCAATTCTTTACGTTGAAAATCCATGTTTTCTAGTTAGAGTATAGTGTTCCCTAGTTAAGTGGTAGCATGTTTGAATTCATTCATTGTTTTGCTCTAGATTTTAGTTGTGTGTTCGACTTTAGCTTTGCTTAACTTGAAGAATAGTTTCTTCAATTAGCAAATCTAGGTGTGGATGATTTGTCATCCGCGTCACATGATCTTTGTTTTTTTCTTTCAGTATGTACTATATTTTTACCCATGTCGCGCGTTGTGGCGGCAACGTCACTTTTGTAACTTTGTTACATGCGATACAATGATGACACTAACGTGTAGTGTCCACACATGACATGAAACATTTTTTTTACTTTGTTAACACATTACGTTGGTGGCATTAATGTGGTTAGACATAGATAAAAAAGAGCATAATGTCTCGCACTTTTTGGTGTAAAGTCGACAAAATAATTTAAAGAAAAATAATAGAGGTCTAAAGGTCTGCATCGGGAGAGTTTTAACTTCTACTAGAAAATTCCTTCCTGTCTTGATTTTCCTTTCGGTATAGCATTCTTTCTTTTTCGATCCCAACCACGATTGTTGTTTGTTTTGGTAAAAAATCACAATAAGGATAATGTGACCAAACTTTGTATTTGAGGTTCAGTGCTTGTGTGATGAACAATTGTGTTTGCGAATATGAAATGAAAATGATGATGAACACGGTGATTTATACGAGAAAAAGCCCTTGATCACTAGTAGATCGCCGGCATAAAAACCTCGGATAGTGAAAACTATCACTATCGACTATATTGAATAATAAAGATTACAACTTTCGAAGATGATGAAGCTCAATACAAGTTTTTGCTAGTGTGTTACAGAGGGAATTCGAGAGAAAAGTGTATCAGTTGTGTGTTCTAAATGAGCTTCTCATCCCTTATAAAATTAGAAAATATCTAGGTAACAAACTCTCCGAAAAATGTGCTAGTCCCCCCATGTTCTCCATAACGGCTATTCCTCATCAAGCACGTGCTATATGAAGCATATTCGACGAGATTCTAGCAAAGACTAATTCCACGTCGTCCATTACCTGCATATAAGCATTAAAAACGTGGATAATTGTTAGAAACGTAAGTAATGTTAAGAATCCTTGATCCTCCGAGTCCCTGCCCCATCCGCTAAGGATAAGTGATCCAGGCAACGCTTCAGGATACAAGATCCATAGTTATAAAAATCTATGCCCTAACAATTGCCCCCAAATATGGTAGATAAGATGTGAATCAAGTCTGTCATATTTCCGTTGGATGCGGACTAGCCGTTGCTGCATGTAACTAGTCGTTACACTGTCCGACGTCACTGATAAGACCTGCTATAATCATCATTGCAAAATATAGGCTTAGAGATAACTCCCTTTTCTTTAAGGATCAGAAAAACCTTCTGTTTTTGGAGGATGAAGCCTTTTAGACCCTCCGTTCTTAACCTTCCTGCACTTAAAACAATTAGTAACACCTTGTATAAACCCGAGTGGAGGGGCCACGGATCGCTGGCGAAGCTCGGGTTAAGCATTTTAGTAACTTTACGGGGTTTTAATTATAATCTTTTGGCTATATTTGGTGTTGTTCATTTGTTTGGTAAAGTTTACTTGATATGCTTATGTTTCCACATTCAAATAGATTGTATATGAAAAATCGTAAGTTTGAACTTATAAGAATTTAGAAAAATTCATGTTGTTAAACATTTGCCAATTCTGGTATTAAATAATCATAGACAAAAACTAATTAGATACAAGTAAATAAGTCATATACTCTTAATTGCAAGGTTCAGGGTGAAGTCAATAAGATAAACAAGTATGAGAATAAAGCATACCAGAAAATCCAACTTAGGATTTTCAATCCTTAGGAACTACCTTTGTACAAACAAATAAGCCACCATTAGATAAACTTCAAGGATCCAGGATGCTTTTTGAATCAACTTGTGAATCTTCAAGGCTCCAAAACACGTTGAAATCAACTTGGGACTAAGCTAAACAAACTGGTGATTAGCCCAAACAACTGGGGACTAGCCCAAACAACTGGGGACAAGCCCAACAAACTGGGGACAAACCCAAATAAACTGGGGACAAGCCCAACAAACTGGGAACAAGCTAATGATAACTGGGGACAAGCCCAACAAACTGGGGACAAGCCCAAAGCTTAAACTAACGTGAAAACGTTAGAAACCTTAGGATACTGGCGTATGGCCCAAACTGGCGACTAGCGCATCGTAAGTGACATGAAAATGCCAAAACCTTAGCTAACGTGAAAACGTTAGAAACCTTAGGAACGGATGTATGGTACGTCTACCATTATACTTGAGATCCTACATATAGCCAACAACAATGAAATTGTCAGGCCCTAAAGCGGGTATTGGTCCCATTGCCTCGAACTATACTTGGATAACGTCTGCTACTGGCGGGGTGTCAAAACCCAATTCGTGTGAAAGGTGAAAACCTTTAAACCGTAGAAGGTATTAGATACCTTAAGTTGGGGACAAGCCCGGAAGTCTTGGAGAGGTGGCCAACCTCTTGATTCTTTGTAAAAATTCTGCAAAAAACTTAAAACTTGATAAAATTAGATGTTAAAAATCTAACACCCTTTTTCTCATGATGAATAGTAAGTATGATATGAAAGAATTAGTAAAATGTTACCGAGGGAAGGATCATATATCTTTTGAGGATTCTTCGATCCAGACTAGATATCAGAATCTCTAAGGATCCTTGATCCTTGTTACATAAAGTACTTCTTTAAATGAACAGCATTCCACGCTCTTATTAGGAGATCACCATCCATGGTCAGCAAACGATATGCCCCCTTTCCAGCTTCATCTTTAATGAGATAGGGACCTTCCCACTTTGGTGTCAACTTGCCATCAGCAGGATTCGTAGTATTCTGAAATGTCTTCCTCAATACCATATCACCAACTTGAAGTCTTCTGATCCTGACATTCTTGTTATATGCTCCAGTCATTCTTTTTTAATAACTTGTCATCTGTCACAAAAGTTAGTAGTTCTACTCCCAATAAATTGGGATCCATTATCACAAATAATTTCAGAAAGAATTCCAAATCTAGTAATAATGTTTCGCTTAATGAAGGATATAACTTCCTTTTCTCAGACTTGAGTAAAAGCTTCTGCTTCTATCCATTTAGAGAAATAGTCTGTCATGGCTAGCATGAACACCTTTCCTCCTGGTGCCTTGGGAAGCTTGCCTACTATATCCATTCCCCATCTCATGAATGGCCAAGAGGAGGATATAGGATGCAGAGGTTCTGCTGGTTGATGAAGAATGTTACTATGTCTTTAGCAAGCATCACATTTCCTTGCGTATTTCATAGCATTCTTCTTCATTGTAGGCCAGTAATATCATGTTCTGAGGATCCTTGAAAATAGTACTCTGCCCCCAATGTGATTTCCACAGTCTCCTTCATGAAAATCCTTCAAGACTTCTTGGATCTCAGGATCCTCAATGCATCGTAGATAGGAACCTGCAAGAGATATCTTATATAACATTTTATTTAATATGGTGAACTGTGATACGTTAATCTTGAAGGCTTCAAGTTTTTCCTTTGTGGGAATTTCCCCTTTCATGATATAAAATTGGAAGGATTTAGGATCCTGAATTTGACCACACTTCATCACTAGGTACAATTGCAGCATCGTCCACTAATTCCATTGCTTCATTTTCCTCAATTGCAGGAGTCATAATATGGATGATGAGTATCTTCACATCCTCTTGCATCTTTAGTGAGGATCCAAGATTGGCTAAGGCATCCGCTTCTGCATTTTCTTCCCTGGTTACCTGTGTCAAACTGAAAAAAAAAAGCAATAGACTGGGGACAAGCCCAATACACTAGGGACAAGCCCAAATAGACTGGGGACAAGCCCAAATAAACTGGGGAGAAGCCCAAATAAACTGCGGACAAGCCCAAATAAACTGCGGACAAGCCCAAAAGAATCAGCCAGTTTCCTGACTATCTCTAAATATTTGATTAACTTTTCTCCTTTGACAGTATATGAACCATTATAATAATTAGTAATTAATAATGAATCTACATACACTTGAAGATACCTGATCCTTTGCTCATCTAAATATACTTGAAGATACCTGATCCATTATTGGCAGTTTGGAATTCAGATGCAGTGGATGGGGTATAATTTCCCCCCTGTGGCGATTTTAGTAGTAAGCCTAGTCCGGTTCCCTTAATATTTGAAGCCCCATCTATGAAGAGTGTCCAAGGATCCTTGGTTTCCTCAAGTTGTTGTACCTCCAATTCAGCTTCTCTTTGTAGATCACTACTAAAATTAGACACAAAGTCAGCTAAAGCTTGGGACTTAATGGCAGTTCTTGGTTCATACTTAATGTCATATACACTAAGCTTGACTGCCCATTTTGCCAACCTGCCAGACATCTCAGGCTTCCTGAGGACATTCTTAATAGGAAAGTTAGTCTTAACAACAATAGTGTGAGTTTTGAAGTATTGTCTAAGTTTAATAGAAGCCATAATTAAAGCAAGAATTAGTTTCTCTAAATGAGAATACCTGGCCTCAGCATCAAGTAGACTTTTACTTACATAGTATACCAGATGTTGTTGGCCTTCATGATCCTTGACTAGGGCCGCACTTACGGCGTTACTTGAAACAACTAAGTATAAGGATAAAGGTTCTCCATCTTCCGGTTTCATCAAAGCTGGTGCAGAGGATAGATAATCCTTAAGAGCTTTGAGTGCAGCTTCATGATTCCAAGCGAAGGTAGACTTTCTTCTCTTTAAGATGGATACCAGATCCTGCTCTATGCTAACCAGGATCCCGGATTTTAGATTCGGGATCCTCAGGGTCCAACGGAATATCCTTGACGTCCTACTCCCTTGCCTCCATGACATCCCTTGGAGGATACTTTAATTGCTATGCTTCCTCGGTTTCTAAGCTGGTTTCATAGAAGAGGTGTAACAGTTCTTCGCCTCCTGCTTATCACTTTATATCTTCACCACTCCCTAAGGTGTTGGTCGGTGATATGTCGAGGGAACTGCCTTCATATCGTGTATCCAAGGCCTGCGAAGAATAACATTGCAACAGGATAAACAGTCAATAACACAGAATTTCTAAATAGAATTTACTCCCTCTATGTAGATCGGGATTTTGATGTCCCCCAATGTATTTTTTGTTTCTCCACTAAATCCTACGAGCATCGACGATCTTTAGACAATTTCGGATTCAGGAATATTCATTCTTTTGAGGACATCCAACTGGATTATGTTCACAGAGCTTCCTCCATCAATAAGGATCATGCGAAAAAATGGCTAGAAATAAACAACGTAATGACTAAACCGTCGTGATGAGGATCATGTATGTCAACGCGGTCATCCTCATCAAAGGATATCACTTTCTGCTGGGTTATACTGGTCGTTCGAAGAGATCTCTCTCCATTCTCCATCTTTGTCTCCTTGGCGTGCCTTTTAGCTGCAGAAAATGAGGTTCCACAAATATCATAGCCTCCAGAGATGAAGTTAATGATCTGAGCATCTGCTGACGGTGGAGGAGCTCTTTCAGGAACTTTTTTAGGGTCCTGGATCCTTGACTTCTTCCTTTCGAGCAGGTCATTCAGGAAACCTTTGCTCAAAAGATAGCCTATTTCCTTCCTTAGTGTTATACATTCATCAGTGAGGTGACCGAAATCCTTATGATAAGCACACCATTTCAACTTATCTTTCCTCGACCATCTAGCCTTATCACCTAAATTCCGCAAAGCAAGGATTAGTTCAGTGTTATTAGCAGAAAAACAATATTTAGAAATATGAGGATAATCTTCATCGTCTTCCTCTTGTCAATATGCATGAACATTCTGATTGTCATGCTTGGAGTATTGCGTGGATCGATTATTCTTGTGAAAGGATCCTTGATTCTCCTATTTTTTAGGATCCTGACAACCTTTCCTGGATCCTCTTGTCATCCTCTAATCGGATGAACCTCAAGGCCCTGTTTCTTACTTCATCTAGATTCCTGCAAGGTGTCATAACAAGATCATCATAGAAATGAGAATCTTTTAGTAATCCTATTTTAAAGGCTTCCACAACAGTGGAAATATCTAAACTAGGGATTTCCAAGGATTACTAAATCTAGTGATATAATCTCTTAGTGATTCATCACATCCCTGGGTAATCCTATATAAGTCACTAGTTAACCTTTCAAAAGATCTATTACAAGAAAATTGATTATTGAATAAGTTAACTAGATGAGAAAATGAAGTAATTGAATAAGGAGGAAGACTTAGCAGCCACTTCAATGCTGATCCAGTGAGTGTGGATCCGAAGCCCTTACACAGACAGGCTTCCTTTAACCTTTCAGGGATAGAGTTGGTCTCCATCCTTTCTCTGTACTGGGCCACATGCTCCTCCGGATCAGTTGTACCATCGTATAGCTTTATGTTGGGGGTTTGAAAGCATTTTGGTATCTCAGCATTGCTTATGTGAGGTGCAAACCGAGATACTCTGGGGCTTCCATCCGGGATCTTAGGAATGGGTTTAACTACTCCGGGAATGCTGGATATCATATCCTTGAGTTTTTGTAATTCCCTGGCTATGGCTTGGTTGATACCTGAATCCTGCATGTAAGTTAAGTTAGTATCGAAAGATGTATGGAAATTGTTACCTCCCGATTGATTTGGAACTGGTATCCCAGAAGTATATCTAGGGTAAGACATGTCTGGCGCAATTGTAGGACCAGATGAAGCAATGGTCCGCATAGGAATGAAATCCCCTTCATGTACTTCGGAACTTCTGAATGGTTGACTCCTTGAGGATCCTTGATCCTGAAAGATGTTGGATCCTGGATACATTGATGCTGAAGGTCTTGGAGGGTAATCCATGGATCCTTGAACCTGAGACGAGGATCCTTGATTCTGAAAGTAGGATTCTTGAGATGGAAACGTCTCCATATATCCTCCCGAACGGAGGAAGGGTCCTTGATTCTGAGTTGTCTCCAATGATCCTTGCTGAAGGATAGAGGATCCTTGAGGCTGCATCATTGCTAGTGATCCTTGCTAAAGGATATAGGATCCTTGGGTTGAGTCGTGGATCCTTTGGACTGCTAGATTGCTGGTGATGGAATAGCAAAATCCAATGCTCTAGGCATGAGTGGAGACTGATTTTCCACTGGTCTCTTTTGCTTCTTTATTTCATCAATCTCGCGAAGGATCCTCTGGTTGGTTTTTTCTTGTTGTTCCATGTAGCCTTTCATCTGCAAAATCAAAGTAGAAACATCATTGTTAGTAGTTGTAGATGAAGAAACAACAGAGGTTTTTGATCCTGTGAAGACAGATGATGTCTTCTTCTGAGATTTTTCAGCATTCTTCTGGAATGCAGGGGGAATAGGAGGCAACGGTGCACTGGCTTAAGATGAGGTAACCGCCGGCATGGCACATGAAGTGGATTTTCCCTGAGAATCCATGTGATTGATGGAAATGAATAGATATGAATGAAATGAATGGAATTTTTTTATAATTGAAGCACCCATTGCCCCAAGGTGGGCGCCAAACTGTTTTGGTCAAAAATCACACTAAGGATAATGTGACCAAACATTGTATGTGAGGTTGAGTGCTTGTGTGATGAACAATTGTGTTTGCGAATATGAAATGAAAATGATGATGAACACGATGATTTATACGACCCTTGATCACTAGTAGATCGCCGGCATAAAAACCTCGGATAGTGAAAACTATCACCATCGACTATATTGAATAATAAAGATTACAACTTTCGAAGATGATGAAGCTCAATACAAGTTTTTGCTAGTGTGTTACAAAGGGAATTCGAGAGAAAAAGTGTATCAGTTATGTGTTCTAAATGATCTTCTCATCCCTTATAAAATTAGAAAATATCTAGGTAACAAACTCTCCGAAAAATGTGCTAGTCCCCCATGTTCTCCATAACGGCTATTCCTCATCAAGCACGTGCTATATGAAGCATATTCGACGAGATTCTAGCAAAGACTAAGTCCACGTCGTCCATTACCTTCATATAAGCATTAAAAACATGGATAATTGTTAGAAACGTAAGTAATGTTAAGGATCCTTGATCCTCCGAGTCCCTGCCCCATCCGCTAAGGATAAGTGATCCTGGCAACGCTTCAGGATACAAGATCCATAGTTATAAAAATCTATGCCCTAACATTGTTGTTCTCCAAATGGACTACATTTGTTGCTCGTCTCTAGATTTCAACCGTCGCTATTGCTCGTTCTCTGTCCAAACATGCTTATTGCTTGGTTTTTGTAAATCCATGTCCGAACCCTTGACCAAATTAATAAAACTATAAGCTTTGAGTTATATTTTATCTTAGAATATATTTTATCTTAGAATATATTTTATATAATAACTCATAAATTTATTATTAAAAATAAGAGTGGTTGCTTAATTTAATTATTAATATATATATATATATATATATATATATATATTAAATGAAAACAATCAATTGATATTCTTTCTCTTGCAATTAATAAAAATATATATCCAATCCGTGATACCGTCACCAACAAAACAAACTTCAATCCCAAACCAAACCACCCTTAGTTTTCAAAAGCATTTTCAGGGTTTGGTTTCAGAAGCAAATATATGAGAGGCATAGCTAACCTCTGTCTAACACACATACTTTTCTCCAAACGCCTATATAACTATAAAACTCTCTTTCTCCTCTCATCAAAATTACCATCGACGAGTAAAGGTATCTTTGATTGGGGTTTTTCAAACCTTTATGCACATTTTTTCTATATCATTTCTTCTCACCATCGATTGGTAAAAAAATTCCCTTCACCTAACTGCTTTTAGGGCAACTACGAGGATAGATTTGGCTCGTAGTGAACTGAATGGGATGGGTAATAGTGTTTCAGACAACATGTAAGAATATCTCCAAAGCTAAGAACGTTTTTAGGCGCCTTTAACTACTGAGGGATCTTTGTTCTCATAAGCACTTTGACGTCAGGATCCTCAGGGTTTAAGGATACTTCTTTGATATCCTGCTCCTTAGCTTCGAAGACTTCTCGTGCTTTCTTTTGTAATTGCTATGCTTGTCTCAGCTTACTAGAAGCTTTCGTGGATGAAGTATAGCAATCCTTAACCTCCTGCAGATCACTCTCGATCTTGACAACTCCACAAGGGATGGGAAGTTTGACACATTGATGATATGTGGAATGTACATCTTTCATATCGGGAATCCAGGGCATGCCTAAAATAATGTTATAGCATGATATAGAATCTATAATACAAAATTTTGCATAGAGTTAACTCCCTCTATATAGACAGGCAACTTGATCTGTCCTATGGTATTCTTTACATCTACGCTAAATCCCAACAATTTTGAGAATCTAGCCATGATCTCTAATTCAGAAATGTTCATCCTCTTCAAGGTATCCAATTGTATTATGTTTACTGAACTTCCTCCATCAAGTATGATCATGCGTACAAAGTGGTTAGCGTCATATAGAGTGATTACCAGACCATCATCGTGAGGATCCTGGACAACATCTCTATCATTTTCGTTAAAGGATAGAGTCTTTTATTCTGTAAGTGTTGATGTCCATGTGGGCTTGCCCCCTGTTCTGCTTTTGCTTAATTGGCGTGTCTATTAGCTGCAGACTAAGAGGTAACACATATGTCAGACCCATCAGATATAAAGTTGATTACCTTAGCATCTAGCAGCGGAGATCATGCCCGCTTGGAAAACTTTTCAGGATCCCGAGTCTTTTCTTTCTTTTGACCCAAGAATTCCTTCAGGTATCCCTTGCTAAGGAGATAGCTTACCTCCTTCTTAAGAGCATAGTAGTCTTTGGTCAAATCTCTAAAGTCTTTGTGATAAGCACACAATTTACACTTGTCTTTCCAGCTAAGGTTCTTGTCATTTTTCCTAGGCCATCGTGCTTTACCTCCAAGATCCTTCATAGCCTACAACAATCCTGAAACATCAACAAAGAAGCAATAGTCAGATATTTTAGGGTAGTCTTCCTTAGGATCCTCATCATCCATCGCATTAACCAGGTTTGGACTTATAGGATTTCTGTTGAGAATTCCACTTCTTGTTTGGATGATCATAGTTTGCGGGGGTATTAATCCTCTATTGGATCTTCATATCATCCTCGAGCCTTATAAATATTAAGGCCTTGTTTCTAACTTCGTCCAAGTTCCTACACGGATTTATGACTAAATCTTCATAAAAAAGGAATCTTTCTAAAGACCCATCTTGAAAGCCTGAACTGCTTTAGTAGTGTCAAGGTTAGGGATCTCCAGAGATTCCCTACCAAACTTACTTATATAGTCCCTTAAGGACTCATCTGAACCCTGTGTGACCCTATAAGAATCAGTAGTTAATCTTTCAAAGGTTTTGCTGCAAGAAAACTGGTTTCAACAAATTAACTAAGTGAGCAAAGTAAGTTATAGATTATGGAGGAAACTGAGCATCCATTTCAAGGTTGATCCAGTTAAAGAGGATCCAAATCCTTTACATAAACAGGCTTCCTTAAGATCAGCCAGGATAAGGTTGATTTCCATCATTTCCCTGTACTGTGCCACATGTTCCTCGAGATCTGTAGTTCCATCATACAGATTCATATTTGGTGTTTGGAATCTTTTCGGGGATCTCTGTGCTGCAAATGGAATGAGCAAACCTAGAGATCCTATGGCTTTTTGGTGATACTTCCGGTATATGTTGTACCACTCCTGGCACACTAGAGATCATGTCTTTTTAGTTTCTTAAGTTCTCTTTCCATTTCAAGGTTAACACTTGCACCCTGCATGAAATTATTAGTATTTAAAGAATTATTACTGATAAGGTTACTAGTGTTAGGATCCTGGGATAAGGATCATGGAGCGACTCCGAAATCTATGTTTGTTGTGATCCTAACATAAGGAGTTAGACCGACAGATGTTCATCATGGCTGCATAGGCAAGAAGTCTCCCCAATGTACCCGTGATGATCCGGATATATCAAAGTATTGGATCCTGGCTTGCAAAGGAATTGTCACTTCTACTGGTCCCTGGAATTCTTCAATTCCCTAAGCTTCCTGAATAGCAGTTGGTTCGTCTCCTACTGCTATTTCATCTGATCTTTCACTGTAGCAAATAGCTGCATAATCTCATCATTAGAGGCAAATGCGGGAGGTTCAATAGATTTCCTAGATCTTGAAAAAACATTTCCTGCAACAATGGTCCTCTTCGGGTTTCCTGGAAGAGCAGGAGGGAGAGTGTTGTTAGTTCCATTGGTTGTAGCGGTCACAGGGGGTAAAGCTGAAGTAGACTTGCGTTGAGAAGCCATTTTCAAAAATAACCACGAAAGAAATTGGTTCAGAAGGAATTTCAAGAGAAGTTTTATGATGAAAAGCACCACTTGCCCCACGGTGGGCGCCAAATTCTTTTGGTTAAAAATTGACAAGATGAACTTTACAACCAAAATGAGAAAATGAGGTGTAGTGCTTGTTAAAATGGTGGGTTTAATATTCAGGATCCTTGTTCAGGTAAATAATTTTTAAAGTAAAATACAACAAATGTAATATGAATGCAATCAACACAATGAATTTATTATGAGGAAAAAGCTCTTGATCTCCTTCGAGAAGACGATCTCCAACACAAAAAAACGTGGAGCTGGAAGCTACACAGCCCCACTACTATTAGTATCAAAAAGGTTTATAATGGTCAGGCTTGATCGATCGAATTAAGTGTTACAATGATAGTATCAGTGATTACGAGTGAGTGTTATGTGTTTGCTATGAAAGTTGTGTCCCTAAATTGATCTGATCAAGCCCTTTTATTGTACAAAGTGATAATCGTATCCTATTTAAGCTTCCAATAATTCCGGGATCCTGAAGAGAACAAGTAAGTGATCGTTGGCAGCTTCCGCTTCATTTCCACACGTTATCATAAGCTACCTTTATGATAATTCCACTACAAGTTATCCACTAGCAATTTACATGGGGATATTCTAGGGCTGTAAACGAGCCGAGCCAAACCGACCAAGGTGGGCTCAGGCTCGACTCGTTTAAAAATCGAATCGAGCCGAGCTGGCTCGTTTAAAACCGAGCTGACTTCGAGCCGAACTATTTTCAAACTTTTTTCAAGTGATCTTCGAGCGAGTCTCGAGCCACGGAATTTTTAAACATAATAGTAATTTAGGGCCAACTATAAAACGAACAAGAAAAGATTTATTGTTACTTACCTTAATCTATCTTTTAAATCAACATTAATAATTAAAACTATAGCTTAACAATCTATTTCTTTCGATAAAAAAGTAACCATATTACTAATTAAACAACATTGCTTAAATATATTAGAATATATATGTATATAAACACACACTCACACACATAATTTGGGGTTTAATTTAAACGTGCCAAACGAGCGAGCTAACGGGCAAACTAATGAGCGAGCCACGGACGAACCTACTTTGGCTCCGGCTCGGCTTGTTTACAAACCGAGCCGAGCCGAGCCAGCTCGTTTAAAACCGAACTGACTTTGAACCGAGCTTTTTTCGAACTTTTTTCTAGCAAATTTCGAGCGAGCCACGGGCTTTTTAAACAGCCCTAGAATATTCCTGCAAAATATTCTTTAAGGGCACAAAAAGTTGATTAGTATCTATTAGGTTCAAGACATCTCAGGATTCTACCGCATACTTGAAACATTTGGATAGGATCCAAAACGTAAAAACTTACTCCAAACTGGAACGTGACTTGTGATTGAAGAAATATAAACTTTTCTTGTTTCAAGTAATAGTTTTAGTGTTTTTGGTGAGGTATTAAGTATAGGGACTTATTGGTAATTAGATTAGTGTGGGGCTTGAATGTAATTAGTCTAATGTGATTAGACTATAAACAGAAAGTGTGTTTTAGGGTTTTAGGTTAATACACACGTTAGTGAGATTTGAGGGTGTAAATTGTTAACTTTTTTATGCAAATCTATTTGGGGTTTTAAAGATTAAACAAGTGTGTTCATCATTGTTCTTCTTCATGTGTTCTTCCTATTTCTTATAGATTTTAGTCCAAACATCAAACATGTTTTGGATCTAGATCTTGATTATAAACAATGTATTGCATCCTTGATTCGTATTTGGGACTTACACCACCTTTTGATTTTCACCAATCATACTTTTACACACTTGTGTAATTATATAATTTATATATTATTTTAATGAGGTTGTGAGTAGTTAAAACTATATAATTTATATATTATTTTAATAAGGTTGTGAGTAGTTAAAACTTGTGAAGTCATTATACACCAAAGGTGAAGAAAAAAAAGGTGCGTAAAAGCTCATATCTTATGACACTGATATGACAGACAATTTATGGCACGATGGCTATAAAAGGTGAAATCATAACAAACACATAGCCTTTGCATACCTTTTTTAAGCTACCATCTAAAAAACACAGGCTAAATTTTAGCAACTAAGAAGAGTCTTGAAAGACCAATAAAACCCTAAGAGCATTCATAATCAAATCACCAATCATAATTTGAAGTGATAAAACCCTAAGAGCATTCATAATCAATCTCTTACTCCATCTCTATAATTACACTAAAAACACTACCTTTTCTCTCTTTTTCAATTAAATAATATATTTTTATACTTTTACCATTATCTTTTATCTCTCCTTCACATACAACCACTTTTAAAAAATATTAAAAAATTATAGAGGTGAACAGTATCTCCTTCAAATTTACTTTACTGATGAGCAGTAATTTTTTCTGTTTCTTCTCTCTTCTCCAAGTCCAACAATTTACAACCACAAATATAGAGGTTACACTCACATACATATAGAGGATCCGTTGTGAATGCTCTAATTCCCAACTTAACAGAGCACACACTTGTTAACGGTTCCGTACAAAATATGCAAAAGTTCCTTCATTATTTTCTTTATTATGACTTTACACTATAAATCACAAACCGAACGGGTTCCTAGAAGAGGTATCATAGAAGAATTGATGAGCAGGAATATTTGAAGATTGAGATCCTAAAAACGCTTGAGCCCATGTCAAAGGATTAAATGATTGCGAACAGTTGCTTGAGCTTGGATTGTTTGCATTTGACCAATCCCACGGGTTAGTTGCATTTTATCCTAACAATTTTGAACTCGCTAAAAGTTCGCTAAATTCAAAAAACGCTCAACACTCGACTTTTAAACAAACTTTTTGGTTCACGTGCCACTTAACTAAAAACGAATCTAGTAAAATTAAACGAAATGGTCCAAGTAAACTATCGGGCTTCTCGACCAAATTATAACACAATAGTGGGCTTGGGTTTAAATGAAAGGGGCTTATGATGAATTGGACGAAAGTTTAAACGATGGGCCAGGTAAATGGGGCTTAAGGTTTTAAAAAAATGTTACGGGATTAAGATGTTCAAGGAAGGTGGACTAATTATATCAAGTCATTTACAATACTGAAATGATGTACTAGCTTTTTTAAAAGAAAATTTAACATATTGACTTTTGTTCGAGGTTTTGAATTATAAGAACCTCACTGTCGTTTTCAATATTAAAAGTCAATATAATAATGGGCTCACTTTCAAATATTTCAAATGATAATGGGCTATATTAAACGAAAATCAACTCAACTGTCGATGAGCAAGGATGGGCTTATAAGATAAAAGATTTGGGCCTGGATATGTCACTGTCGATAGTTGTAATATGGATATCAACTGTCGAATTGAAATAATAAGTGATTCATGTCGAGACTAACTGTCGATGAGTTTTATATAGAAGTGTCACTGTGGATTTAAATGTTTGCAATTACCTGATTGAGTTAATGTCGCTTGAATTGTGCAACTATCGATAAAATCAACTAGGCTTTGTAACATCGACAAGCCATTGTTACCTCAATAACATAACACTGTAGTTTTAAGAGGAGTATTTATTGTCTGTCAATTTCAAACGACAAAAGGTACACCTGCTCCACCCAAACTTGCAGCTTAACTAAGGCTGGTCGGTGTGGGCCTCGGCATCAAACGTGGAGGACCGGCGCCGCCTTGCCACCATTTCGCCCCCCCCCCCCTTGCCAGCGTCGTCTTCGTCATCTCCATGCCGCTCAAGACGTCCATGTGAGGACAAAACCTCCTCACACACACATATATACATACACCATAGGCATATATTTTAGGCCCATCCTCCATTTCCATACCTCCATCCTCTTTGCCCCATCCCGCATGGCGCCTACGTGGAGGCTCATCCTCCTTTGGAGGGTCATCACCATACCGTGTAGCCTAATAGAATTTTAGGAACAAGATGTACTATTCTGGTGACCTTTTACGGCACCCACCTCACCGGAAAAAAAAAAACAGAGGTTTCTGTTTTGAACTTCAAATCTCAGCAAAACTCATCTTTTTCATTAGAGTAAATTGTCAAAATCGTCCCTGAGATTTAGGCCTTTTTGACAGTTTTATCTAAAATGACATTTTTGTGTCAAACTGCCCTTCACTTTTGACATTTTTTTGTCATTTTCATTCAAACCACTAACTCGGATTACTTTTCCTGTTAAGTTGAAAGATATTTGGATGAAACTGACAAATATAAAACTTTAGGGATGATTATTAACACTTTACTCAAACTCTTTTTAATTTCTTTTATTCAATTAATTTCATCACATATATACAAAACAAAATATACATGCAATTTTTTAAAAGAAAAAAAATAATAGTTTTGTCACATAATTTTTAAAAGTTTCATCTAAAGCACTAACTTAATTTATTTTTTCTGTTAAGGTGAACGATGTTTTAAATTTTATAAATTAAGACAGAAATTAATTTCCAGCTTTTTATATAGTTCGGGTTTTTGCATGTGTATGTTTTATAAGACCTATAACACAATATATGACACAATGAAGATAATGTTATATCAGGGTTTTCTATAAATGCGTTATTTGTTCAGGTTATTGTGTTTAATTTGTTATCCATTGTATTTTAGTTTCTTGTTAATTGTATTTTAGTTTATTGTGTATTGTGTTTTTAGTTTGTTTTCCATTGTGTTTAATTTGTTATCAATTGTGTTTTAGTTTCTTGTTAATTGTGTTTTAGTTGTTGTGTATTGTGTTTTTAGTTTGTTTTCCTTTCGTGTCTTCATATGCTCTCAATTGTGTCTTTTATCTGTTATCAATTGTGTCTTTTATCTGTTGTCATCAATTGTGATTTTATTTAGTTTGATGCTTATTGTGTTATACATGATAGCCATTGTGTTTATACGTCAAGGTCATGATCAGTGTGTTTTAATCTGTTGTCCATTGTGTCTTTATCTGTTGTCATTAAGTGTTTTTACTCTACTTTACATTGTGTTTTACGTCATGTCCATTGTGTCATACACAACTGGGTTTTTGAATTTTTTTTGAAAAATATAACAATATGGTACTCATATTAAAGATAAAAAATGCTTGATTTTATGGTATAATTTTTTTTAAAGAAATGATGATAAAAAAGTTACGGACGTTTAAAAATTGGAGGAGAAATAGCATGTGACTTGCATGTGCATATTCTCTCTTCTCTTGTAGATAAAATTACCCTTCCACTTGAAGGGGAAATATCAAATACAAATAAACTTAACATACAAAACATAAAAACTGAAGAAAAAGACAAAAAACGCGGTGGCATTTTCTAAATATCAGTAACTATCAAAATTACCATACAAATGATCTGTAGAGTAATTTTGATCTTTTTTGTAAAATATTTTGCAGAGTAATTTTGTAAAATACTCTTGTAGAGTAATTTTGTAAAATGGTCCTGTAGAGTAATTTTGTTAACATTTAGTTATGTGTTTAGCTTTATGGTTTAGTTTTGGGTGGGGGTTAGGTTTTTTTAGGTTTTGGGGGTGGGGGTTAGGTTTTTTGGGGTTTTTTTTGTTAGGTATAGTTTTTTTATCAAAATTACTCTATAAGAACATTTTACAAAATTACTCTACAAGATCAAAATTACTCTACAAGAACTTTTTACAAAATTATCTAAAGATCAAATTACTCTATCATTGTAGGTAATTTGATAGTTACATATACAAATAAAATAATTCATTTTTACTGGTTTTTTTTTTTGCATGGGTTAAAGGTTCACGTCTTGTGTCTTAATGGGTTAGTGTGGGTTGGGGGGGGGGGATTAGTTTACGGGGTGGTGGGTGTGCAGTTTTGGGGTAGGAGTTCAGGTTTGGGATAGTTTTATTTATTTGCTTAGCATCACTTAGTTGGGTTAGTTTTTTTTTTTTTTTTTTTTGGGGGGTGGGGTGGGTTAAGTTTTGTAGGGTGGGTGGGCAGCGGGATGGAGTTTAAGTTTCGGTTTGCATGTGTATGTTTTATAAGACCTATAACACAATATATGACACAATGAAGATAATGTTATATCAGGGTTTTCTATAAATGCGTTATTTGTTCAGGTTATTGTGTTTAATTTGTTATCCATTGTGTTTTAGTTTCTTGTTAATTGTATTTTAGTTTATTGTGTATTGTGTTTTTAGTTTGTTTTCCATTGTGTTTAATTTGTTATCAATTGTGTTTTATTTCTTGTTAATTGTGTTTTAGTTGTTGTGTATTGTGTTTTTAGTTTGTTTTCCATTGTGTCTTCATATGCTCTCAATTGTATCTTTTATCTGTTATCAATTGTGTCTTTTATCTGTTGTCATCAATTGTGATTTTATTTAGTTTGATGCTTATTGTGTTATACATGATGGCTATTGTGTTATACGTCAAGGTCATGGTCATAGTGTTTAAATCTGTTGTCCATTGTGTCTTTATCTGTTGTCATTAAGTGTTTTTACTCTACTTTACATTGTGTTTTACGTCATGTCCATTGTGTCATACACAACTGGGTTTTTGAATTTTTTTTGAAAAATATAACAATATGGTACTCATATTAAAGATAAAAAATGCTTGATTTTATTGTATAATTTTTTTTAAAGAAATGATGCATAAAAAAGTTACGGACGTTTAAAAATTGGAGGAGAAATAGCATGTGACTTGCATGTGCATATTCTCTCTTCTCTTGTAGATAAAATTACCCTTCCTACTTGAAGGGGAAATATCAAATACAAATAAACTTAACATACAAAACATAAAAACTGAAGAAAAAGACAAAAAACGCGGTGGCATTTTCATAAATATTAGTAACCATCAAAATTACCATACAAATGATTCTGTAGAGTAATTTTGATCTTTTTTTGTAAAATGTTTTTGCAGAGTAATTTTGTAAAATGCTCTTGTAGAGTAATTTTGTAAAATGGTCCTGTAGAGTAATTTTGTTAACATTTAGTTATAGTGTTTAGCTTTATGGTTTAGTTTTGGGTGGGGGTTAGGTTTTTTTAGGTTTTCGGGGGTGAGGGGTTAGGTTTTTTGGGGTTTTTTTTGTTAGGTATAGTTTTTTTATCAAAATTACTCTATAAGAACATTTTACAAAATTACTCTACAAGATCAAAATTACTCTACAAGAACTTTTTACAAAATTACTCTTCAAGATCAAAATTACTCTACAGTATCATTTGTAGGGTAATTTTGATAGTTACTGATATTTACGAAAATGCCACTGCCTTTTTTTTGTATCAGGGTTTTTGCATGTGTATGTTTTATAAGACCTATAACACAATATATGACACAATGAAGATGATGTTATATCAGGGTTTTCTATAAATGCGTTATTTGTTCAGGTTATTGTGTTTAATTTGTTATCCATTGTGTTTTAGTTTCTTGTTAATTGTATTTTAGTTTATTGTGTATTGTGTTTTTAGTTTGTTTTCCATTGTGTTTAATTTGTTATCAATTGTGTTTTAGTTTCTTGTTAATTGTGTTTTAGTTGTTGTGTATTGTGTTTTTAGTTTGTTTTCCATTGTGTCTTCATATGCTCTCAATTGTGTCTTTTATCTGTTATCAATTGTGTCTTTTATCTGTTGTCATCAATTGTGATTTTATTTAGTTTGATGCTTATTGTGTTATACATGATGGCCATTGTGTTATACGTCAAGGTCATGGTCATTGTGTTTTAATCTGTTGTCCATTGTGTCTTTATCTGTTGTCATTAAGTGTTTTTACTCTACTTTACATTGTGTTTTACGTCATGTCCATTGTGTCATACACAACTAGGTTTTTGAATTTTTTTTGAAAAATATAACAGTATGGTACTCATATTAAAGATAAAAAATGCTTGAATTTATGGTATAATTTTTTTTTAAATAAATGATGTATAAAAAAGTTACGGACGTTTAAAAATTGGAGGAGAAATAGCATGTGACTTGCATGTGCATATTCTCTCTTCTCTTGTAGATAAAATTACCCTTCCCACATGAAGGGAAATATCAAATACAAATAAACTTAACATACAAAACATAAAAACTGAAGGAAAAGACAAAAAACGCGTGTGGCATTTTCGTAAATATCAGTAACTATCAAAATTACCATACAAATGATCCTGTAGAGTAATTTTGATCTTTTTTTGTAAAATGTACTTGCAGAGTAATTTTGTAAAATGCTCTTGTAGAGTAATTTTGTAAAATGGTCCTGTAGAGTAATTTTGTTAACATTTAGTTATGGGGTTTAGCTTTATGGTTTAGTTTTTGGTGGGGGTTAGGTTTTTTTTAGGTTTTTGGGGGTGGGGGGTTAGGTTTTTGGGATTTTTTTTGTTAGGCATAGTTTTTTTATCAAAATTACTCTACAAGAACATTTTACAAAATTATTCTACAAGATCAAAATTACTCTACAAGAACTTTTTACAAAATTACTCTACAAGATCAAACTTACTCTACAGTATCATCTGTAGGGTAATTTTGATAGTTACTGATATTTACGAAATAAAATAAAAATTTCATTTTTACTGGGTTTTTTTTTGCATTGTGTTAAAGGTTCACGTCATTTTGTCTTTTAACTGGGTCTTAGTGTGGGGTTGGGGGGGGGGAGGTGTTAGGTTTTCGGGGGGTGGTGGGGGTTTGCTAGGTTTTTGGGGGTGAGGAGGTGTTTAGGTTTTTGGGGGTTTAGTTTTTAGTTTTTATCATTTAGCATTTTAGCTTAGGTTGGGGGTGTTAAGTTTTTTTTGTTTTTTTATTTTGTTTTTTTTTTGGGTGGGGGGTTTGGGTTTAGGTTTTTGGGTTGGGTGGGGGCGGTGGTGGGAGTGGGAGGTTTAGGTTTTCGGGTTTTTGCATATGTATGTTTTATAGACCTATAACACAATATATGACACAATGAAGATGATGTTATATCAGGGTATTCTATAAAAAGCGTTATTTGTTAGGTTATTGTGTTTAATTTGTTATCCATTGTGTTTTAGTTTCTTGTTAATTTATTTTAGTTTATTGTGTATTGTGTTTTTAGTTTGTTTTCCATTGTGTTTAATTTGTTATCAATTGTGTTTTAGTTCTTGTTAATTGTGTTTTAGTTGTTGTGTATTGTGTTTTAGTTTGTTTTCCATCGTGTCTTCATATGCTCTCAATTGTGTCTTTTATCTGTTATCAATTGTGTCTTTTATCTGTTGTCATCAATTGTGATTTTATTTAGTTTGATGCTTATTGTGTTATACATGATGGCCATTGTGTTATACGTCAAGGTCATGATCAGTGTGTTTTAATCTGTTGTCCATTGTGTCTTTATCTGTTGTCATTAAGTGTTTTTACTCTACTTTACATTGTGTTTTAGTCATGTCCATTGTGTCATACACAACTGGGTTTTGAATTTTTTTTGAAAAATATAACAATATGGTACTCATATTAAAGATAAAAAATGCTTGAATTTAGGTATAATTTTTTTTAATAAATGATGTATAAAAAGTTACGGACGTTTAAAAATTGGAGGAGAAATAGCATGTGACTTGCATGTGCATATCCTTTCTTCTCTTGTAGATAAAATTACCCTTCCCACATGAAGGGGAAATATCAAATACAAATAAACTTAAAAACAAAACATAAAAAACTGAAGGAAAAGACAAAAAACGCGGGTGGCATTTTCGTAAATATCAGTAACTATCAAAATTACCATACAAATGATCCTGTAGAGTAATTTTGATCTTTTTTTGTAAAATGTACTTGCAGAGTAATTTTGTAAAATGCTCTTGTAGAGTAATTTTGTTAAAATGGTCCTGTAGAGTAATTTTGTTAACATTTAGTTATGGGTTTAGTTTTATGGTTTAGTTTTGGGTGGGGGTTAGGTTTTTTTAGGTTTTTGGGGGTGGGGTTAGGTTTTTTTGGGGTTTTTTTTGTTAGGCATAGTTTTTTTATCAAAATTACTCTATAGAACATTTTACAAAATTACTCTACAAGATCAAAATTACTCTACAAGAACTATTTTCAAAATTACTCTACAAGATCAAAATTTACTCTACAGTATCATTTGTAGGGTAATTTTGATAAGTAATTTTGATAGTTATGATATTTACGAAAATAAAATAAAATTTCATTTTTACTGGGTTTTTTTTTTGCATTGTGTTAAAGGTTCACGTCATTTTGTCTTTTAACTGGGTCTTAGTGTGGGTTTGGGGGGGGGAGGTGTTAGGTTTTCGGGGGGTGGGTGGGGGTTTGCTAGATTTTTGGGGGTGAGGAGGTGTTTAGGTTTTTGGGGGGTTTAGTTTTTAGTTTTTATCATATTAGCATTTTAGTTAGGTTGGGGGTGTTAAGTTTTTTTTGTTTTTTTATTTTGTTTTTTTTTTTTTTTGGGTGGGGGGTGGGGGTTTAGGTTTTTGGGTTGGGGTGGGGGCGGGGGTGGGAGTGGGAGGTTTAGGTTTTCGGGTTTTTGCATGTGTATGTTTTATAAGACCTATAACAAATATATGACACAATGAAGATGATGTTATATTCAGCATTTTCTATAAATGCTTATTTGTTTCAGGTTATTGTGTTTAATTTGTTATCCATTGTGTTTTAGTTTCTTGTTAATTGTATTTTAGTTTATTGTGTATTGTGTTTTTAGTTTGTTTTCCATTGTGTTTAATTTGTTATCAATTGTGTTTTAGTTTCTTGTTAATTGTGTTTTAGTTGTTGTGTATTGTGTTTTTAGTTTGTTTTCCATCGTGTCTTCATATGCTCTCAATTGTGTCTTTTATCTGTTATCAATTGTGTCTTTTATCTGTTGTCATCAATTGTGATTTTATTTAGTTTGATGCTTATTGTGTTATACATGATGGCCATTGTGTTATACGTCAAGGTCATGATCAGTGTGTTTTAATCTGTTGTCCATTGTGTCTTTATCTGTTGTCATTAAGTGTTTTTACTCTACTTTACATTGTGTTTTACGTCATGTCCATTGTGTCATACACAACTGGGTTTTTGAATTTTTTTTGAAAAATATAACAATATGGTACTCATATTAAAGATAAAAAATGCTTGAATTTATGGTATAATTTTTTTTAAATAAATGATGTATAAAAAAGTTACGGACGTTTAAAAATTGGAGGAGAAATAGCATGTGACTTGCATGTGCATATCCTCTCTTCTCTTGTAGATAAAATTACCCTTCCCACATGAAGGGGAAATATCAAATACAAATAAACTTAACAAACAAAACATAAAAACTGAAGGAAAAGACAAAAAACGCGGTGGCATTTTCGTAAATATCAGTAACTATCAAAATTACCATACAAATGATCCTGTAGAGTAATTTTGATCTTTTTTTGTAAAATGTACTTGCAGAGTAATTTTGTAAAATGCTCTTGTAGAGTAATTTTGTAAAATGGTCCTGTAGAGTAATTTTGTTAACATTTAGTTATGGTGTTTAGCTTTATGGTTTAGTTTTGGGTGGGGGTTAGGTTTTTTTTAGGTTTTTGGGGGTGGGGGGTTAGGTTTTTTGGGGTTTTTTTTTGTTAGGTATAGTTTTTTTATCAAAATTACTCTATAAGAACATTTTACAAAATTATCTACAAGATCAAAATTACTCTACAAGAACTTTTACAAAATTACTCTACAAGATCAAATTACTTACAGTATCATTTGTAGGTAATTTGATAGTTACTGATATTTACGAAAATAAAATAAAAATTTTCATTTTTACTGGGTTTTTTTTTTGCATTGTGTTAAAGGTTCACGTCATTTGTCTTTTAACTGGGTCTTAGTGTGGGGTTGGGGGGGGAGGTGTTAGGTTTTCGGGGGTGGGTGGGGGTTGCTAGTTTTTGGGGGTGAGGAGGTGTTTAGGTTTTTGGGGGGGTTTATTTTAGTTTTAGTTTTTAGCATTTAGCATTTTAGCTTAGGTTGGGGGTGTTAGTTTTTTTTGTTTTTTTATTTTGTTTTTTTTTTTTTTTTGGGGGGGGTGGGGGGTGGGGGTTAGGTTTTGGTGGGTGGGGGGGGGGGGGGAGTGGGAGGTTTAGTTTTCGGTTTTTGCATGTGTATGTTTTATAAGACTATAACACAATATATGACACAATGAAGATAATGTTATATCAGGGTTTTCTATAAATGCGTTATTTGTTCAGGTTATTGTGTTTAATTTGTTATCCATTGTGTTTTAGTTTCTGTTAATTGTATTTTAGTTTATTGTGTATTGTGTTTTTAGTTTGTTTTCCATTGTGTTTAATTTGTTATCAATTGTGTTTTAGTTTCTTGTTATTGTGTTTTAGTTGTTGTGTATGTGTTTTAGTTTGTTTTCCATTGTGTCTTCATATGCTCTCAATTGTGTCTTTTATTGTTATCAATTGTGTCTTTTATCTGTTGTCATCAATTGTGATTTTATTTAGTTGATGCTTATTGTGTTATACATGATGGCCATTGTGTTATACGTCAAGGTCATGGTCATGTGTTTTAATCTGTTGTCCATTGTGTCTTTATCTGTTGTCATTAAGTGTTTTTACTCTACTTTACATTGTGTTTTACGTCATGTCCATTGTGTCTACACAACTGGGTTTTTGATTTTTTTTTTGAAAAATATAACAGTATGGTACTCATATTAAAGATAAAAAATGCTTGAATTTATGTATAATTTTTTTTAAATAAATGATGTATAAAAAGTTACGGACGTTTAAAAATTGGAGGAGAAAAGCATGTGACTTGCATGTGCATATCTCTCTTCTCTTGTAGATAAATTACCCTTCCAATGAAGGGGAAATATCAAATACAAATAACTTAACATACAAACATAAAAACTGAAGGAAAAGACAAAACGCGGTGGCATTTTCGTAAATATCATAACTATCAAAATTACATACAATGATCTGTAGAGTAATTTGATCTTTTTTTGTAAAATGTACTTGCAGAGTAATTTGTAAAATGCTCTTGTAGAGTAATTTTGTAAAATGGTCCTGTAGAGTAATTTTGTTAACATTTAGTTATGGGTTTAGCTTTATGGTTTAGTTTTGGGTGGGGGTTAGGTTTTTTTAGGTTTTTGGGGTGGGGGTTAGGTTTTTGGGTTTTTTTGTTAGGATAGTTTTTTTATCAAAATACTCTACAAGAACATTTACAAAATTATTCTACAAGATCAAATTACTCTACAAGAACTTTTTACAAATTACTCTACAAGATCAAAATTACTCTACAGTATCATTGTAGGGTAATTTTGATAGTTATGATATTTACGAAAATAAAATAAAAATTTTCATTTTTACTGGGTTTTTTTTTTGCATTGTGTTAAAGGTTCACGTCATTTTGTCTTTTAACTGGGTCTTAGTGTGGGGTTGGGGGGGGGGGTGTTAGGTTTTCGGGGGGTGGGTGGGGGTTGCTAGTTTTGGGGTGAGGAGGTGTTTAGGTTTTTGGGGGTTTAGTTTTTAGTTTTTATCATTTAGCATTTTAGCTTAGGTTGGGGGTGTTAAGTTTTTTTTTTTTTTTATTTTTTTTTTTTTTTTTGGGGGGGGGGGTTTGGGTTTAGGTTTTTGGGTTGGGGTGGGGGCGGGGGGGAGTGGAGGTTTAGGTTTCGGGTTTTTGCATGTGTATGTTTTATAAGACCTATAACACAATATATGACACAATGAAGATGATGTTATATCAGGGTATTCTATAAAAAGCGTTATTTGTTAAGGTTATTGTGTTTAATTTGTTATCCATTGTGTTTTAGTTTCTTGTTAATTATATTTTAGTTTATTGTGTATTGTGTTTTTAGTTTGTTTTCTATGTGTTTAATTTGTTATCAATTGTGTTTTAGTTTCTTGTTAATTGTGTTTTAGTTGTTGTGTATTGTGTTTTTAGTTTGTTTTCCATGTGTCTTCATATGCTCTCAATTGTGTCTTTTATCTGTTATCAATTGTGTCTTTTATCTGTTTCATCAATTGTGATTTTATTTAGTTTGATGCTTATTGTGTTATACATGATGGCCATTGTGTTATACGTCAAGGTCATGATCAGTGTGTTTTAATCTGTTGTCCATTGTGTCTTTATCTGTTGTCATTAAGTGTTTTTACTCTACTTTACATTGTGTTTTTACGTCATGTCCATTGTGTCATACACAACTGGGTTTTTGAATTTTTTTTGAAAAATTATAACAATATGGTACTCATATTAAAGATAAAAAATGCTTGAATTTATGGTATAATTTTTTTTAAATAAATGATGTATAAAAAAGTTACGGACGTTTAAAAATTGGAGGAGAAATAGCATGTGACTTGCATGTGCATATCCTCTCTTCTCTTGTAGATAAAATTACCCTTCCCACATGAAGGGGAAATATCAAATACAAATAAACTTAACAAACAAAACATAAAAACTGAAGGAAAAGACAAAAAACGCGGTGGCATTTTCGTAAATATCAGTAACTATCAAAATTACCATACAAATGATCCTGTAGAGTAATTTTGATCTTTTTTTGTAAAATGTACTTGCAGAGTAATTTTGTAAAATGCTCTTGTAGAGTAATTTTGTAAAATGGTCCTGTAGAGTAATTTTGTTAACATTTAGTTATGGGGTTTAGTTTATGGTTTTAGTTTTGGGTGGGGGTTAGGTTTTTTTTAGGTTTTTTGGGGGTGGGGGTTAGGTTTTTTGGGGTTTTTTTTTGTTAGGCATAGTTTTTTTATCAAAATTACTCTATAAGAACATTTTACAAAATTACTCTACAAGATCAAAATTACTCTACAAGAACTATTTTCAAAATTACTCTACAAGATCAAAATTACTCTACAGTATCATTTGTAGGGTAATTTTGATAGTTACTGATATTTACGAAAATAAAATAAAAATTTTCATTTTTACTGGGTTTTTTTTTTTGCATTGTGTTAAAGGTTCACGTCATTTTAGTCTTTTAACTGGGTCTTAGTGTGGGGTTGGGGGGGGAGGTGTTAGGTTTTCGGGGGGTGGGTGGGGGTTTTGCTAGGTTTTTGGGGGTGAGAGGTGTTTAGGTTTTTGGGGGTTTAGTTTTTAGTTTTTATCATTTAGCATTTTAGCTAGGTTGGGGGTGTTAAGTTTTTTTGTTTTTTTATTTTGTTTTTTTTTTTTTTTTGGGTGGGGGGGTGGGGGTTTAGGTTTTTGGGTTGGGTGGTGGGGGGGGGGGTGGAGTGGAGTTTAGGTTTTCGGGTTTTTTGCATGTGTATGTTTTATAAGACTATAACACAATATATGACACAATGAAGAGATGTTATATCAGCGTTTTCTATAAATGCGTTATTTGTTCAGGTTATTGTGTTTAATTTGTTATCCATGTGTGTTTAGTTTCTTGTTAATTTATTTTAGTTTATTGTGTATTGTGTTTTTAGTTTGTTTTCTATTGTGTTTAATTTGTTATCAATTGTGTTTTAGTTTCTTGTTAATTGTGTTTTAGTTGTTGTGTATTGTGTTTTTAGTTTGTTTTCCATCGTGTCTTCATATGCTCTCAATTGTGTCTTTTATCTGTTATCAATTGTGTCTTTTATCTGTTTCATCAATTGTGATTTTATTTAGTTTGATGCTTATTGTGTTATACATGATGGCCATTGTGTTATACGTCAAGGTCATGATCATGTGTTTTAATCTGTTGTCCATTGTGTCTTTATCTGTTGTCATTAAGTGTTTTTACTCTACTTTACATTGTGTTTTACGTCATGTCCATTGTGTCATACACAACTGGGTTTTTGAATTTTTTTTGAAAAATATAACAATATGGTACTCATATTAAAGATAAAAAATGCTTGAATTTATGGTATAATTTTTTTTAAATAAATGATGTATAAAAAAGTTACGGACGTTTAAAAATTGGAGGAGAAATAGCATGTGACTTGCATGTGCATATCTCTCTTCTCTTGTAGATAAAATTACCCTTCCCACATGAAGGGGAAATATCAAATACAAATAAACTTAACAAACAAAACATAAAAACTGAAGGAAAAGACAAAAAACGCGGTGGCATTTTCGTAAATATCAGTAACTATCAAAATTACCATACAAATGATCCTGTAGAGTAATTTTGATCTTTTTTTGTAAAATGTACTTGCAGAGTAATTTTGTAAAATGCTCTTGTAGAGTAATTTTGTAAAATGGTCCTGTAGAGTAATTTTGTTAACATTTAGTTATGGGGTTTAGTTTTATGGTTTAGTTTTGGGTGGGGGTTAGGTTTTTTTTAGGTTTTTGGGGGTGGGGGTTAGGTTTTTTGGGGTTTTTTTTGTTAGGCATAGTTTTTTTATCAAAATTACTCTATAAGAACATTTTACAAAATTACTCTACAAGATCAAAATTACTCTACAAAACTATTTTCAAAATTACTCTACAAGATCAAAATTACTCTACAGTATCATTTGTAGGGTAATTTTGATAGTTACTGATATTTACGAAAATAAAATAAAAATTTTCATTTTTACTGGGTTTTTTTTTGCATTGTGTTAAAGGTTCACGTCATTTTGTCTTTTAACTGGGTCTTAGTGTGGGGTTGGGGGGGGAGGTGTTAGGTTTTCGGGGGGTGGGTGGGGGTTTGCTAGGTTTTTGGGGTGGAGGAGGTGTTTAGGTTTTTGGAGGGTTTAGTTTTTAGTTTTTATCATTTAGCATTTTAGCTTAGGTTGGGGGTGTTAAGTTTTTTTTGTTTTTTATTTTGTTTTTTTTTTTTTTTTGGGTGGTTGTTTGGGTGGGGTGGGGGGGGGTGGGGGTTTAGGGTTTTTTTTGGTTGGTGTGGGGGCGGGTGGGATGGAGGTTTAGGTTTCGGGTTTTTGATGTGTATGTTTTATAAGACCTATAACACAATATATGACACAATGAAGATAATGTTATATCAGCGTTTTCTATAAATGCGTTATTTGTTCAGGTTATTGTGTTTAATTTGTTATCCATTGTGTTTTAGTTTCTTGTTAATTGTATTTTAGTTTATTGTGTATTGTGTTTTTAGTTTGTTTTCCATTGTGTTTAATTTGTTATCAATTGTGTTTTAGTTTCTTGTTAATTGTGTTTTAGTTGTTGTGTATTGTGTTTTTAGTTTGTTTTCCATTGTGTCTTCATATGCTCTCAATTGTGTCTTTTATCTGTTATCAATTGTGTCTTTTATCTGTTCTCATCAATTGTGATTTTATTTAGTTTGATGCTTATTGTGTTATACATGATGGCCATTGTGTTATACGTCAAGGTCATGGTCATTGTGTTTTAATCTGTTGTCCATTGTGTCTTTATCTGTTGTCATTAAGTGATTTTACTCTACTTTACATTGTGTTTTACGTCATGTCTATTGTGTCATACACAACTGGTTTTTGAATTTTTTTTGAAAAATATAACATATGGTACTCATATTAAAGATAAAAAATGCTTGAATTTATGGTATAATTTTTTTTAAATAAATGATGTATAAAAAAGTTACGGACGTTTAAAAATTGGAGGAGAAATAGCATGTGACTTGCATGTGCATATTCTCTCTTCTCTTGTAGATAAAATTACCCTTCCCACATGAAGGGGAAATATCAAATACAAATAAACTTAACATACAAAACATAAAAACTGAAGGAAAAAGACAAAAAACGCGGTGGCATTTTCGTAAATATCAGTAACTATCAAAATTACCATACAAATGATCCTGTAGAGTAATTTTGATCTTTTTTTGTAAAATGTACTTGCAGAGTAATTTTGTAAAATGCTCTTGTAGAGTAATTTTGTAAAATGGTCCTGTAGAGTAATTTTGTTAACATTTAGTTTTTGTGGGTTTAGTTTTGGTGGGGGTTAGGTTTTTTTAGGTTTTTGGGGTGGGGGTTAGGTTTTTGGGTTTCTTTTGTAAGGCATAGTTTTTTTATCAAAATTACTCTATAAGAACATTTTACAAAATTACTCTACAAGATCAAAATTACTCTACAAGAACTATTTTCAAAATTACTCTACAAGATCAAAATTACTATACAGTATCATTTGTAGGGTAATTTTGATAGTTACTGATATTTACGAAAATAAAATAAAAATTTCATTTTTACTGGGTTTTTTTTTGCATTGTGTTAAAGGTTCACGTCATTTTGTCTTTTAACTGGGTCTTAGTGTGGGGTTGGGGGGGAGGTGTTAGGTTTTCGGGGGGTGGGTGGGGGTTTGCTAGATTTTTGGGGGTGAGGAGGTGTTTAGGTTTTTGGGGGTTTAGTTTTTAGTTTTATCATTTAGCATTTTAGCATAGGTTGGGGGTGTTAAGGTTTTTTTGTTTTTTTATTTTGTTTTTTTTTTTTTTTTGGGTGGGGGTGGGGGTTTAGGTTTTTGGGTTGGGGTGGGGGGGGGCGGGGGTGGGAGTGGGAGGTTTAGGTTTTCGGGTTTT
Organism: Scalesia atractyloides; assembly: GCA_947069175.1. Taxonomy (NCBI): domain Eukaryota; kingdom Viridiplantae; phylum Streptophyta; class Magnoliopsida; order Asterales; family Asteraceae; genus Scalesia; species Scalesia atractyloides. Next base: position 40,135,718 of record CAMTDV010000017.1, on the reverse strand, counting down.
TGCATGTGTATGTTTTATAAGACCTATAACACAATATATGACACAATGAAGATGATGTTATATCAGCGTTTTCTATAAATGCGTTTTTTGTTCAGGTTATTGTGTTTAATTTGTTATCCATTGTGTTTTAGTTTCTTGTTAATTGTATTTTAGTTTATTGTGTATTGTGTTTTTAGTTTGTTTTCCATTGTGTTTAATTTGTTATCAATTGTGTTTTTTGTTTCTTGTTAATTGTGTTTTAGTTGTTGTGTATTGTGTTTTTAGTTTGTTTTCCATTGTGTCTTCATATGCTCTCAATTGTGTCTTTTATCTGTTATCAATTGTGTCTTTTATCTGTTCTCATCAATTGTGATTTTATTTAGTTTGATGCTTATTGTGTTATACATGATGGCCATTGTGTTATACGTCAAGGTCATTGTCATTGTGTTTTAATCTGTTATCCATTGTGTCTTTATCTGTTGTCATTAAGTGTTTTTACTCTACTTTACATTGTGTTTTACGTCATGTATATTGTGTCATACACAACTGGTTTTTTGAATTTTTTTTGAAAAATATAACAATATGGTACTCATATTAAAGATAAAAAATGCTTGATTTTATGTTATAATTTTTTTTAAAGAAATGATGTATAAAAAAGTTACGGACGTTTAAAAATTGGAGGAGAAATAGCATGTGACTTGCATGTGCATATTCTCTCTTCTCTTGTAGATAAAATTACCCTTCCCACTTGAAGGGGAAATATCAAATACAAATAAACTTAACATACAAAACATAAAAACTGAAGGAAAAGACAAAAAATCACGGTGGCATTTTCGTAAATATCAGTAACTATCAAAATTACCATACAAATGATCCTGTATAGTAATTTTGATCTTTTTTTGTAAAATGTTCTTGCAGAGTAATTTTGTAAATGCTCTTGTAGTGTAATTTTGTAAAATGGTCCTGTAGAGTAATTTTGTTAACATTTAGTTATGGTGTTTAGCTTTATGGTTTAGTTTTGGGTGGGGTTAGGTTTTTTTTAGGTTTTTGGGGGTGGGGGTTAGGTTTTTTTGGGTTTTTTTTGTTAGGTATAGTTTTTTTATAAAAATTACTCTATAAGAACATTTTACAAAATTACTCTACAAGATCAAAATTACTCTACAAAAACTTTTTACAAAATTACTTTACAAGATCAAAATTACTCTACAGTATCATTTGTAGGGTAATTTTGATAGTAACTGATATTTACGAATATAAAATAAAAATTTTCATTTTTACTGGGTTTTTTTTTTTTGCATTGTGTTAAAGGTTCACTTCATTGTTCTTTTAACTGGGTCTTAGTGTGGGGTTGGGGGGGAGGTGTTAGGTTTTCGGGGGTGGGTGGGGGTTGTGCTAGGTTTTTGGGGTGAGGAGGTGATTTAGGTTTTTGGGGGGTTTAGTTTTTAGTTTTTAGCATTTAGCATTTTAGCTTAGGTTGGGGGTGTTAAGTTTTTTTGTTTTTTTTTATTTTTTTTTTTTTTTTTGGGGTGGGGGGGGTGGGGGTTTAGGTTTTTGGGTTGGGGTGGGGGCGGGGGTGGGAGTGGGAGGTGTAGGTTTTCGGGTTTTTGCATGTGTATGTTTTATAAGACCTATAACACAATATATGACACAATGAAGATGATGTTATATCAGGGTTTTCTATAAATGCGTTATTTGTTCAAGTTATTGTGTTTAATTTGTTATCCATTGTGTTTTAGTTTCTTGTTAATTTGTGTTTTTAGTTGTTTTCCATTGTGTTTAATTTGTTATCAATTGTGTTTTAGTTTCTTTTAATTGTGTTTTAGTTGTTGTGTATTGTGTTTTTAGTTTGTTTTCCATTGTGTCTTCATATGCTCTCAATTTTGTCTTTTATCTGTTATCAGTTGTGTCTTTTATCTGTTGTCATCCATTGTGATTTTATTTAGTTTGATGCTTATTGTGTTATACATGATGGCCATTGTGTTATACGTCAAGGTCATGGTCCTTGTGTTTTAATCTGTTGTCCATTGTGTCTTTATCTGTTGTCATTAAGTGTTTTTACTCTACTTTACATTGTGTTTTACGTCATGTCCATTGTGTCATACACAACTGGGTTTTTGAATTTTTTTTGAAAAATATAACAATATGGTACTCATATTAAAGATAAAAAATGCTTGATTTTATGGTATAATTTTTTTTAAACAAATGATGTCTAAAAAAGTTACGGACGTTTAAAAATTGGAGGAGAAATAGCATGTGACTTGCATGTGCATATTCTCTCTTCTCTTGTAGATAAATATACCCTTCCCACTTGAAGGGGAAATATCAAATACAAATAAACTTAACATACAAAACATAAAAACTGAAGGAAAAGACAAAAACGCGGTGGCATTTTCGTAAATATCAGTAACTATCAAAATTACCATACAAATGATCCTGTAGAGTAATTTTGATCTTTTTTTGTAAATGTTCTTGCAGTGTAATTTTGTAAAATGCTCTTGTAGAGTAATTTTGTAAAATGGTCCTGTAGAGTAATTTTGTTAACATTTAGTTATGGTGTTTAGCTTTATGGTTTAGTTTTGGGTGGGGTTAGGTTTTTTTAGGTTTTTGGGGGTGGGGGGTTAGGTTTTTTGGGGTTTTTTTTTTAGGTATAGTTTTTTTTATCAAAATTACTCTATAAGAACATTTTACAAAATTACTCTACAAGATCAAAATTGCTCTACAAGAACTTTTTACAAAATTACTCTACAAGATCAAAATTACTCTACAGTATCATTTGTAGGGTAATTTTGATAGTTACTGATATTTACGAAAATAAAATAAAAATTTTCATTTTTACTGGGTTTTTTTTTTTGCATTGTGTTAAAGGTTCACGTCATTGTGTCTTTTAACTGGGTCTTAGTGTGGGTTGGGGGGGGGGGGAGGTGTTAGGTTTTCGGGGGGTGGGTGGGGGTGTGCTAGGTTTTTGGGGGTGAGGAGGTGTTTAGGTTTTTGGGAGGTTTAGTTTTTAGCTTTTTAGCATTTAGCATTTTAGCTTAGGTTGCGGGTGTTGAGTTTTTTTTTTTTTTTTTATTTTGTTTTTTTTTTTTGGGTGTGGGGGGGTGGGGGTTTAGGTTTTTGGGTTGGGGTGGCGGCGGGGGTGGGAGTGGGAGGTTTAGGTTTTCGGGTTTTTGCATGTGTATGTTTTATAAGACCTATAACACAATATATGACACAATGAAGATGATGTTATATCAGGGTTTTCTATAAATGCGTTATTTGTTCAGGTTATTGTGTTTAATTTGTTATCCATTGTGTTTTAGTTTCTTGTTAATTGTATTTTAGTTTATTGTGTATTGTGTTTTTAGTTTGTTTTCCATTGTGTTCAATTTGTTATCAATTGTGTTTTAGTTTCTTGTTAATTGTGTTTTAGTTGTTGTGTATTGTGTTTTTAGTTTGTTTTCCATTGTGTCTTCATATGCTCTCAATTATGTCTTTTATCTGTTATCAATTGTGTCTTTTATCTGTTGTCATCAATTGTGATTTTATTTAGTTTGATGCTTATTGTGTTATACATGATGGCCATTGTGTTATACGTCAAGGTCATGGTCATTGTGTTTTAATCTGTTGTCCATTGTGTCTTTATCTGTTGTCATTAAGTGTTTTTACTCTACTTTACATTGTGTTTTTACGTCATGTCCATTGTGTCATACACAACTGGGTTTTTGAATTTTTTTTGAAAAATATAATAATATATGGTACTCATATTAAAATAAAAAATGCTTGATTTTATGGTATAATTTTTTTTAAACAAATGATGTATAAAAAAGTTACGGACTTTAAAAATTAGAGGAGAAATAGCTGTGACTTGCATGTGCATATTCTCTCTTCTCTTGTAGATAAAATTACCCTTCCCACTTGAAGGGGAAATATCAAATACAAATAAACTTAACATACAAAACATAAAAACTGAAGGAAAAGACAAAAAAACGCGGTTGCATTTTCATAAATATCAGTAACTATCAAAATTACCATACAAATGATCCTGTAGAGTAATTTTGATCTTTTTTTGTAAAATGTTATTGCAGAGTAATTTTGTAAAATGCTCTTGTAGAGTAATTTTGTAAAATGGTCCTGTAAGTAATTTGTAAAATGCTTGCAGAGTAATTTTTAAAATGCTTGTAGAGTAATTTTGTAAAATGGTCCTGTAAGTATTTTGTAAAATGCTCTTTCTGTAGAGTAATTTTGTTAACATTTAGTTATGGTTTTTAGCTTTATTGTTTTTTTGGGTGGGGTTAGGTTTTTTTAGGTTTTTGGGGGTGGGGGGTTAGGTTTTTTGGGTTTTTTTTTGTTAGGTATAGTTTTTTTTATCAAAATTACTCTATAAGAACATTTTACAAAATTACTCTACAAGATCAAAATTACTCTACAAGAACTTTTATAAAATTACTCTACAAGATCAAAATTACTCTACAGTATCATTTGTAGGGTAATTTTGATAGTTACTGATATTTACGAAAATAAAATAAAAATTTTCATTTTTACTCTGTTTTTTTTTTTGCATTGTGTTAAAGGTTCACGTCATTGTGTATTTTAACTAGGTCTTAGTATGGGGTTGGGGGGGGGGAGGTGTTAGGTTTTCGGGGGGTGGGTGGGGGTGTGCTAGGTTTTTGGGGTGAGGAGGTGTTTAGCTTTTTGGGGGTTTAGTTTTTAGTTTTTAGCTTTTAGCATTTAGCATTTTAGCTTAGGTTGGGGGTGTTTAGTTTTTTTTTTTTTTTTTTTTTTTTTTTTTTGGGTGGGGGGGTGGGGTTTAGGTTTTGGGGTCTGGGTGGGGGTGGGGGCGGGGCGGGAGTGGGAGGTTTAGGTTTTCGGGTTTTTGCATGTGTATGTTTTATATGACCTATAACACAATATATGACACAATGAAGATGATGTTATATCAGGGTTTTCTATAAATGCGTTATTTGTTCAGGTTATTGGGTTTAATTTGTTATCCATTGTGCTTTAGTTTCTTGTTAATTGTATTTTAGTTTATTGTTTATTGTGTTTTTAGTTTGTTTTCCATTGTGTTTAATTTGTTATCAATTGTGTTTTAGTTTCTTGTTAATTGTGTTTTAGTTGTTGTGTATTGTGTTTTTTAGTTTGTTTTCCATTGTGTCTTCATATGCTCTCAATTGTGTCTTTATCTGTTATCAATTGTGTCTTTTATCTGTTGTCATCAATTGTGATTTTATTTAGTTTGATGCTTATTGTGTTATACATGATGGCCATTGTGTTATACGTCAAGGTCATTGTCATTGTGTTTTAATCTGTTGTCCATTGTGTCTTTATCTGTTGTCATTAAGTGTTTTTACTCTACTTTACATTGTGTTTTACGTCATGTCCATTGTGTCATACACAACTGGGTTTTTGAATTTTTTTTGAAAAATATAACAATATGGTACTCATATTAAAGATAAAAAATGCTTGATTTTATTGTTATAATTTTTTTTTAAACAAATGATGTATAAAAAAGTTACGGACGTTTAAAAATTGGAGGAGAAATAGCATGTGACTTGCATGTGCATATTCTCTCTTCTCTTGTAGATAAAATTACCCTTCCCACTTGAAGGGGAAATATCAAATACAAATAAACTTAACATACAAAACATAAAAACTGAAGGAAAAGACAAAAAACGCGGGTGGCATTTTCGTAAATATCAGTAACTATCAAAATTACCATACAAATGATCCTGTAGAGTAATTTTGATCTTTTTTTGTAAAATGTTCTTGCAGAGTAATTTTGTAAAATGCTCTTGTAGAGTAATTTTGTAAAATGGTCCTGTAGAGTAATTTTGTTAACATTTAGTTATGGTGTTTAGCTTTATGGTTTAGTTTTGGGTGGGGGTTAGGTTTTTTTAGGTTTTTTTGGGGGTGGGGGTTAGGTTTTTTTTGGTTTTTTTTTTTTTGTTAGATATAGTTTTTTTATCAAAATTACTCTATAAGAACATTTTACAAAATTACTCTACAAGATCAAAATTACTCTAAAAGAACTTTTTACAAAATTACTCTACAAGATCAAAATTACTCTACAGTATCATTTGTAGGGTAATTTTGATAGTTACTGATATTTACGAAAATAAAATAAAAAATTTCATTTTTTACTGGGTTTTTTTTTTTTTGCATTGTGTTAAAGGTTCACGTCATTGTGTCTTTTAACTGGGTCTTAGTGTGGGGTTGGGGGGGGGGTAGGTGTTAGGTTTTCGGTGGGTGGGTGGGGGGGTGTGCTAGGTTTTTGGGGGTGAGGAGGGGTTTTAGGTTTTTGGGGGGTTTAGTTTTTAGTTTTTAGCATTTAGCATTTTAGCTTAGGTTGGGGGTGTTAAGTTTTTTTTTTTTTTTTTATTTTTTTTTTTTTGGGGGTGGGGGGGTGGGGGTTTAGGTTTTGGTTGGGGTTGGGGGTGGGGGGTGGGAGTGGGAGGTTTAGGTTTTCGGGTTTTTGCATGTGTATTTTTTATAAGACCTATAACACCAATATATGACACAATGAAGATGAAGTTTATATCATGGTTTTCTATAAATGGTTATTTGTTCAGGTTATTGTGTTTAATTTGTTATCCATTGTGTTTTAGTTTCTTGTTAATTGTATTTTAGTTTATTGTGTATTGTGTTTTTAGTTTGTTTTCCATTGTGTTTAATTTGTTATCAATTGTGTTTTAGTTTCTTGTTAATTGTGTTTTAGTTGTTGTGTATTGTGTTTTTAGTTTGTTTTCCATTGTGTCTTCATATGCTCTCAATTGTGTCTTTTATCTGTTATCAATTGTGTCTTTTATCTGTTCTCATCAATTGTGATTTTATTTAGTTTGATGCTTATTGTGTTATACATGATGGCCATTGTGTTATACGTCAAGGTCATGGTCATTGTGTTTTAATCTGTTGTCCATTGTGTCTTTATCTGTTGTCATTAAGTGTTTTTACTCTACTTTACATTGTGTTTTACGTCATGTCCATTGTGTCATACACAACTGGGTTTTTGAATTTTTTTTGAAAAATATAACAATATGGTACTCATATTAAAGATAAAAAATGCTTGATTTTATTGTATAATTTTTTTTAAACAAATGATGTATAAAAAAGTTACGGACGTTTAAAAATTGGAGGAGAAAATAGCATGTGACTTGCATGTGCATATTCTCTCTTCTCTTGTAGATAAAATTACCCTTCCCACTTGAAGGGGAAATATCAAATACAAATAAACTTAACATACAAAACATAAAAATGAAGGAAAAGACAAAAAACTTCGGGTTGCATTTTCGTAAATATCAGTAACTATCAAAATTACCATACAAATGATCCTGTAGAGTAATTTTGATCTTTTTTTGTAAAATGTTCTTGCAGAGTAATTTTGTAAAATGCTCTTGTAGAGTAATTTTGTAAATGGTCCATGTAGAGTAATTTTGTTAACATTTAGTTATGGTGTTTAGCTTTATGGTTTAGTTTTGGGTGGGGGTTAGGTTTTTTTTAGGTTTTTGGGGTGGGGGTTTAGGTTTTTTTGGTGTTTTTTTTTTATTAGTATTATTTAGTTTTTTTATCAAAATTACTCTATAAGAACATTTTACAAAATTACTCTACAAGATCAAAATTTACTCTAAAAAGAATTTTTACAAAATTACTCTACAAGATCAAAATTACTCTACAGTATCATTTGTAGGGTAATTTTGATAGTTACTGATATTTACGAAAATTAAAATAAAAAATTTTTCATTTTACTCGGGTTTTTTTTTTTTGCATTTGTTAAAGGTTCACGTCATTGTGTCTTTTAATGGGTCTTAGTGTGGGGTTGGGGGGGGAGGTAGTGTTAGGTTTTCGGTGGGGGTGGTTGGGTTGTGTGCTAGGTTTTTTGGGGTGAGGAAGGTGTTTAGGTTTTTGGGGGTTTTAGTTTTTAGTTTTTAGCATTTAGCATTTTAGCTTAGTTGGGGGTGTTAAGTTTTTTTTTTGTTTTTTTTGTTTGTTTTTTTTTGGGGTGGGGGGTGTGGGGTTTAGGTTTTTGGGTTGGGTGGTGGGGGTGGGAGTGGGAGGTTTAGGTTTTCGGGTTTTTGCATGTGTTTTTTTTATAAGACCTATAACACAATATATGACACAATGAAGATGAAGTTATATCATGTTTTTATAAATGTGTTATTTGTTCAGGTTATTGTGTTTAATTTGTTATCCATTGTGTTTTAGTTTCTTGTAATTGTATTTTAGTTATTGTGTATTGTGTTTTTAGTTGTTTTCCATTGTGTTTAATTTGTTATCAATTGTGTTTTTAGTTTCTTGTTAATTGTGTTTTAGTTGTTGTGTATTGTGTTTTTAGTTTGTTTTCCATTGTGTCTTCATATGCTCTCAATTGTGTCTTTTATCTGTTATCAATTGTGTCTTTTATCTGTTGTCATCAATTGTGATTTTATTTAGTTTGATGCTTATTGTGTTATACATGATGGCCATTGTGTTATACGTCAAGGTCATGTCATTGTGTTTTAATCTGTTGTCCATTGTGTCTTTATCTGTTGTCATTAAGTGTTTTTACTCTACTTTACATTGTGTTTTACGTCATGTCCATTGTGTCATACACAACTGGGTTTTTGAATTTTTTTTGAAAAATATAACACTATGGTACTCATATTTAAAGATAAAAAATGCTTGATTTTATTGTATAATTTTTTTTAAACAAATGATGTATAAAAAAGTTACGGACGTTTAAAAATTGGAGGAGAAATAGCATGTGACTTGCATGTGCATATTCTCTCTTCTCTTGTAGAAAAAATTACCCTTCCCACTTGAAGGGGAAATATCAAATACAAATAAACTTAACATACAAAACATAAAAACTGAAGGAAAAGACAAAAAACGCGAGGTGGCATTTTCGTAAATATCAGTAACTATCAAAATTACCATACAAATAGATATCCTTGTAGAGTAATTTTGATCTTTTTTTGTAAATGTTCTTGCCAGAGTAATTTTCTAAAATGCTCTTGTAGAGTAATTTTGTAAAATGGTCCTGTAGAGTAATTTTGTTAATCATTTAGTTATGGTGTTTAGCTTTATTGGTTTTAGTTTTGGGTGGGGGTTAGGTTTTTTTTAGGTTTTTGGGGGTGGGGGGTTAGGTTTTTTGGGGTTTTTTTTGTTAGGTATAGTTTTTTTTATCAAAATTACTCTATAAGAACATTTTACAAAATTACTCTACAAGATCAAAATTACTCTACAAGAACTTTTTACAAAATTACTCTACAAGATCAAAATTACTCTACAGTATCATTTGTAGGGTAATTTTGATAGTTACTGATATTTACGAAAATAAAATAAAATTTTCATTTTTTACTGGGTTTTTTTTTTTGCATTGTGTTAAAGGTTCACGTCATTGTGTCTTTTTAACTGGGTCTTAGTGTGGGGTTGGGGGGGGGAGGTGTTAGGTTTTAGGGGGTGTGGGTGGGGGGTGTGTGCTAGGTTTTTGGGGGTGAGGAGGTGTTTAGTTTTGGGGGGTTTAGTTTTTAGCTTTAAGCATTTAGCATTTTAGCTTAGGTTGGGGGTGTTGTTTTTTTTTTTTTTTTATTTTGTTTTTTTTTTTGGTTGGGGTGGGGGGGTTTAGGTTTTTGGGTTGGGGTGGGGGCGGGGGTGGGAGTGGAGGAGGTTTAGGTTTTCGGGTTTTTGAATGTGTATGTTTTATAAGACCTATAACACAATATATGACACAATGAAGATGATGTCATATCAGGGTTTTCTATAAATGCGTTATTTGTTCAGGTTATTGTGTTTAATTTGTTATCCATTGTGTTTTAGTTTCTTGTTTAATTGTATTTTAGTTTATTGTGTATTGTGTTTTTAGTTTGTTTTCCATTGTGTTTAATTTGTTATCAATTGTGTTTTAGTTTCTTGTTAATTGTGTTTAAATTGTTGTGTATTGTGTTTTTAGTTTGTTTTCCATTGTGTCTTCATATGCTCTCAATTGTGTCTTTTATCTGTTATAATTGTGTCTTTATCTGTTTATCAATTGTGATTTTATTTAGTTTGATGCTTATTGTGTTATACATGATGGCCATTGTGTTATAGTCAAGTTCATGGTCCATTGTGTTTTAATTGTTGTCCATTGTGTATTTATCTGTTGTATTTAAGTGTTTTACTCTACTTTACATTGTGTTTTAGTCATGTCCATTGTGTCATACACATGTTTTTGAATTTTTTTTGAAATATAACAATTGTTACTCATATTAAGATATAAATTGCTTGATTTTATTTATTATTTTTTTTTAAACAAATGATGTATAAAAAGTTAGGATGTTTAAAAATTGTAGGAGAAATAGCATTGTGACTTGTCATGTGCATATTCTCTTTACTTTGTATTAAGTATTTACCCTTTCCACTTTGAAGGGGAATAGTCATTATACAAAACTTAACAACAATAACATATAAATGATGAAAAGACAAAAAAGCTGATATGGCATTTTTGTAAATATAGTAATATCAAAAATTACCTAAATACAGAATACATGTAGAGTTATTTGATTTTTTTTGTAAAAAATTTTCCCTTGATAGAATTCTATTAAAATTACTACATTGAGAGTAATTTTGTAAATGTCTGAATAAATTTCTAAAATGCTCCTTGAGTAGTTTATTTTGTAAAATGTCTTGTAGAGTAATTTTTAAAAGGGTCCTTGTAGAGTAATTTTGTAAATGTCTGTAAGTAATTTTGTTAACATTTAGTTATGGTGTTTAGCTTTATGTTTAGTTTTGGGTGGGGGTTAGGTTTTTTTAGGTTTTTGGGGGTGGGGGGTTAGGTTTTTTGGGGTTTTTTTGTTAGGTATAGTTTTTTTTATCAAAATTACTCTATAAGAACATTTTACAAAATTACTCTACAAGATCAAAATTACTCTACAAGAACTTTTTACAAAATTACTCTACAAGATCAAAATTACTCTACAGTATCATTTGTAGGGTAATTTTGATAGTTACTGATATTTACGAAAATAAAATAAAATTTTCATTTTTACTGGGTTTTTTTTTTTGCATTGTGTTAAAGGTTCACGTCATTGTGTCTTTTAACTGGGTCTTAGTGTGGGTTGGGGGGGGGAGGTGTTAGGTTTTAGGGGGGTGGGTGGGGGTGTGCTAGGTTTTTGGGGGTGAGGAGGTGTTTAGGTTTTTGGGGGGTTTAGTTTTTAGCTTTTATTAGCATTTAGCATTTTAGCTTAGGTTGCGGGTGTTGATTTTTTTTGTTTTTTTATTTTTTTTTTTTTTTGGTTGGGGGGGGGGGGTTTAGGTTTTTGGGTTGGGGTGGGGGTGGGCGGGGGGGGAGTGGGAGGTTTAGGTTTTCGGGTTTTTGAATGTGTATGTTTTATAAGACCTATAACACAATATATGACACAATGAAGATGATGTCATATCAGGGTTTTCTATAAATGCGTTATTTGTTCAGGTTATTGTGTTTAATTTGTTATCCATTGTGTTTTAGTTTCTTGTTAATTGTATTTTAGTTTATTGTGTATTGTGTTTTTAGTTGTTTTCCATTGTGTTTAATTTGTTATCAATTGTGTTTTAGTTTCTTGTTAATTGTGTTTTAATTGTTGTGTATTGTGTTTTTTAGTTTGTTTTCCATTGTGTCTTCATATGCTCTCAATTGTGTCTTTTATCTGTTATCAATTGTGTCTTTTATCTGTTGTCATCCATTGTGATTTTATTTAGTTTGATGCTTATTGTGTTATACATGATGGGCATTGTGTTATACGTAGGTCATGGTCCTTGTGTTTTTAATCTGTTGTCCATTGTGTATTTATCTGTTGTCATTAAGTGTTTTTACTCTACTTTACATTGTGTTTTACGTCATGTCCATTGTGTCATACACAACTGGGTTTTTGAATTTTTTTTGAAAAATATAACAATATGGTATCATATTAAAGATAAAAAATGCTTGATTTTATGGTATAATTTTTTTTAAACAAATGATGTATAAAAAAGTTACGGACGTTTAAAAATTGGAGGAGAAATAGCATGTGACTTGCATGTGCATATTCTCTCTTCTCTTGTAGATAAAATTACCTTTCCACTTGAAGGGGAAATATCAAATACAAATAAACTTAACATACAAAACATAAAAATGAAGGAAAAGACAAAAAACGAGGTGGCATTTTCGTAAATATCAGTAACTATCAAAATTACCATACAATGATCCTGTAGAGTAATTTTGATCTTTTTTTGTAAAATGTTCTTGCATAGTAATTTTGTAAAATGCTCTTGTAGAGTAATTTTGTAAAATGGTCCTGTAGAGTAATTTTGTAAAATGCTCTTGCAGAGTAATTTTGTAAAATGCTCTTGTAGAGTAATTTTGTAAAATGGTCCTGTAGAGTAATTTTGTAAAATGCTCTTGTCTGTATAGTAATTTTGTTAACATTTAGTTATGGTGTTTAGCTTTATGTTTAGTTTTGGGTGGGGTTAGGTTTTTTTAGGTTTTTGGGGTGGGGGGTTAGGTCTTTTGGGGTTTTTTTTGTTAGGTATAGTTTTTTTATCAAAATTACTCTATAAGAAAAAAATTATTACAAAAAATTACTCTAAAAGATTTTAAAATTACTCAAAGAAAACTTTTTATAAATATTACTATTCAAATAAAATTTCTCTACAGTATCATTTGTGGGGATTTTTAAAGTTACGTATTTACGAATTAATTAAAAATTTATTTTAGGGTTTTTTTTTTGTTGTGTTAAAGGTTACGTCATTGTGTTTTTAACTAGGTTTAGTATGGGGTTGGGGGGAGGTGTTAGGTTTTGGTGGTGTTGGGGGTGTGCTAGGTTTTTTGGGGGTGAGGAGGTGTTTTAGTTTTTGGGGGGTTTAGTTTTTAGTTTTTAGTTTTTAGCATTTAGCATTTTGCTTAGGTTGGGGGTTTTTGTTTTTTTTTTTTTTTTTTTTTTTTTTTTTTTTTGGTGGGGGGGTGGGGGTTAGGTTTTGGGGTCGGGGTGGGGGTGTGGGGCGGGGCGGGAGTGGTAGGTTTAGGTTTTCGGGTTTTTGCATGTGTATGTTTTATAAGACCTATAAACACAATATATGACACTATGAAGATGATGTCATATCAGGGTTTTCTATAAATGCGTTATTTGTTCAGGTTATTGTGTTTAATTTGTTATCCATTGTGTTTTAGTTTCTTGTTAATTGTATTTTAGTTTATTGTGTATTGTGTTTTTAGTTGTTTTCCATTGTGTTTAATTTGTTATCAATTGTGTTTTAGTTTCTTGTTAATTGTGTTTTAGTTGTTGTGTATTGTGTTTTTAGTTTGTTTTCCATTGTGTCTTCATATGCTCTCAATTGTGTCTTTTATCTGTTATCAATTGTGTCTTTTATCTGTTTCATCAATTGTGATTTTATTTAGTTTGATGCTTATTGTGTTATACATGATGGCCATTGTGTTATACGTCAAGGTCATGGTCATTGTATTTTAATCTGTTGTCCATTGTGTCTTTATCTGTTTCATTAAGTGTTTTTACTCTACTTTACATTGTGTTTTACGTCATGTCCATTGTGTCATACACAACTGGGTTTTTGAATTTTTTTTGAAAAATATAACAATATGGTACTCATATTAAAGATAAAAAATGCTTGATTTTATGGTATAATTTTTTTTAAACAAATGATGTATAAAAAAGTTACGGACGTTTAAAAATTGGAAGAAATAGCATGTACTTGCATGTGCATATTCTCTCTTCTCTTGTAGATAAAATTACCCTTCCCACTTGAAGGGAAATATCAAATACAAATAAACTTAACATACAAAACATAAAAACTGAAGGAAAAGACAAAAAACGCGATGGCATTTTCGTAAATATCAGTAACTATCAAAATTACTATACAAATGATCCTGTAGAGTAATTTTGATCTTTTTTTGTAAAATGTTCTTGCAGAGTAATTTTGTAAAATGCTCTTGTAGAGTAATTTTGTAAAATGGTCATGTAGAGTAATTTTATTAACATTTAGTTATGGTGTTTAGCTTTATGGTTTAGTTTTGGGTGGGGGTTAGGTTTTTTTAGGTTTTTGGGGGTGGGGGTTAGTTTTTTGGGTTTTTTTTGTTAGGTATAGTTTTTTTATCAAAATACTCTATAGAACATTTACAAAATTACTCTAAAAGATCAAAATTACTCTACAAGAACTTTTTACAAAAGTACTCTACAAGATCAAAATTACTCTACAGTATCATTTGTAGGGTAATTTTGATAGTTACTGATATTTACGAAAATAAAATAAAAATTTTTATTTTTACTGGGTTTTTTTTTTGCATTGTGTTAAAGGTTCACGTCAATGTGTCTTTTAACTGGGTCTTAGTGTGGGGTTGGGGGGGGGGGAGGTGTTAGGTTTTCGGGGGGTGGGTGGGGGTGTGCTAGGTTTTTGGGGGTGAGGAAGTGTTTAGGTTTTTGGGGGGTTTAGTTTTTAGTTTTTAGTTTTTAGCATTTAGCATTTTAGCTTAGGTTGGGGTGTTTAGTTTTTTTTTGTTTTTTTTTTGGGGGGGGGTCGGGGTTTAGGTTTTTGGGTTGGGGTGGGGACGGGGGGTGGGAGTGGGAGGATTAGGTTTTCGGGTTTTTGCATGTGTATGTTTTATAAGACCTATAACACAATATATGACACAATGAAGATAATGTTATATCAGGTTTTCTATAAATGCGTTATTTGTTCAGGTTATTGTGTTTAATTTGTTATCCATTATGTTTTAGTTTCTTGTTAATTGTATTTTAGTTTATTGTGTATTGTGTTTTTAGTTTGTTTTCCATTGTGTTTAATTTGTTATCAATTGTGTTTTAGTTTCTTGTTAATTTGTGTTTTAGTTGTTGTGTATTGTGTTTTTAGTTTGTTTTCCATTGTGTCTTCATATGCTCTCAATTGTGTCTTTTATCTGTTATCAATTGTGTCTTTTATCTGTTGTCATCAATTGTGATTTTATTTTGTTTGATGCTTATTGTGTTATACATGATGGCCATTGTGTTATACGTCAAGGTCATGGTCATTGTATTTTAATCTGTTGTCCATTGTGTCTTTATCTGTTGTCATTAAGTGTTTTTACTCTACTTTACATTGTGTTTTACGTCATGTCCATTGTGTCATACACAACTGGGTTTTTGAATTTTTTTTGAAAAATATAACAATATGGTACTCATATTAAAGATAAAAAATGCTTGATTTTATGGTATATTTTTTTTAAACAAATGATGTATAAAAAAGTTACGGACGTTTAAAAATTGGAGGAGATTGCATGTGCATATTCTCTCTTCTCTTGTAGATAAAATTACCCTTCCCACTTGAAGGGGAAATATCAAATACAAATAAACTTAACATACAAAACATAAAAACTGAAGGAAAAGACAAAAAACGCGGTGGCATTTTCGTAAATATCAGTAACTATCAAAATTACCATACAAATGATCATGTAGAGTAATTTTGATCTTTTTTGTAAAATGTTTTTGCAGAGTAATTTTGTAAAATGCTCTTGTAGAGTAATTTTGTAAAATGGTCATGTAGAGTAATTTTTTAACATTTAGTTATGGTGTTTAGCTTTTGGTTTAGTTTTGGGTGGGGGTTAGGTTTTTTTAGGTTTTTGGGGTGGGGGTTACGTTTTTTGGGTTTTTTTTGTTAGGTATAGTTTTTTTATTTATCATAAAATTAATCTCTAAGTAAATACCTACAGAACTTTTACAAAATTACTCTACAAGATCAAAATTACTCTAAAGTATCATTTGTAGGGTAATTTGATAGTTACTGATATTTACGAAAATAAATTAAAAATTTTCATTTTTACTGGGTATTTTTTTTGCATTGTGTTAAAGGTTCACGTCAGTGTGTTTTTAACTGGGTCTTAGTGTGGGGTTGGGGGGGGAGGTGTTAGGTTTTCGGGGGGTGGGTGGGGGTGTCTAGGTTTTTTGGGGTGAGGAGGTGTTTAGGTTTTTGGGGGTTTAGTTTTTAGTTTTTAGCATTTAGCATTTTAGCTTAGTTGGGGTGTGTTAAGTTTTTTTTTGTTTTTTTTTTTTTTTTTTGGGTGGGGGGTGTGGGGGTTTAGGTTTTTGGGTTGGGGTGGGGGGGGGGTGGGAGTGGGAGGTTTAGGTTTTCGGGTTTTTTGATTGTATGTTTTATAAGACCTATAACACAATATTGACACAATAAGATGATGTTATATCAGGGTTTTCTATAAATGCGTTATTTGTTCAGGTTATTGTGTTTAATTTGTTATCCATTGTGTTTTAGTTTCTTGTTAATTGTATTTTAGTTTATTGTGTATTGTGTTTTTAGTTGTTTTCCATTGTGTTTAATTTGTTATCAATTGTGTTTTAGTTTTTTGTTAATTGTGTTTTAGTTGTTGTGTATTGTGTTTTTAGTTTGTTTTCCATTGTGTCTTCATATGCTCTCAATTGTGTCTTTTATCTGTTATCAATTGTGTCTTTTATCTGTTTCATCAATTGTGATTTTATTTAGTTTGATGCTTATTGTGTTATACATGATGGCATTGTGTTATACGTCAAGGTCATGGTCATTGTGTTTTAATCTGTTGTCCATTGTGTTTTATCTGTTTTCATTAAGTGTTTTTACTCTACTTTACATTGTGTTTTACGTCATGTCCATTGTGTCATACACAACTGGGTTTTTGAATTTTTTTTGAAAAATATAACAATATGGTACTCATATTAAAGATAAAAAAATGCTTGATTTTATGTATAATTTTTTTTAAACAAATGATGTATAAAAAAGTTACGGACGTTTAAAAATTGGAGGAGAAATAGCATGTGACTTGCATGTGCATATTCTCTCTTCTCTTGTAGATAAAATTTACCCTTCCACTTGAAGGGGAAATATCAAATACAAATAAACTTAACATACAAAACACAAAAACTGAAGGAAAAGACAAAAAACGCGGTGGCATTTTCGTAAATATCAGTAACTATCAAAATTACCATACAAATGATCCTGTAGAGTAATTTTGATCTTTTTTTGTAAAATGTTTTTGCAGAGTAATTTTGTAAAATGCTCTTGTAGAGTAATTTTGTAAAATGGTCATGTAGAGTAATTTTGTTAACATTTAGTTATGGTGTTTAGCTTTATGGTTTAGTTTTGGGTGGGGGTTAGGTTTTTTTAGGTTTTTGGGGTGGGGGGTTAGGTTTTTTGGGGTTTTTTTGTTAGGTATAGTTTTTTTATCAAAATTACTCTATAAGAACATTTTACAAAATTACTCTACAAGATCAAAATTACTCTACAAGAACTTTTTACAAAATTACTCTACAAGATCAAAATTACTCTACAGTATCATTTGTAGGGTAATTTTGATAGTTACTGATATTTACGAAATAAAAAATTCATTTTTACTGGGTTATTTTTTTGCATTGTGTTAAAGGTTCACGTCAGTGTGTTTTTTAACTGGGTCTTAGTGTGGGGTTGGGGGGGGAGGTGTTAGGTTTTCGGGGGGTGGGTGGGGGTGTGCTAGGTTTTTTGGGGTGAGGAGGTGTTTAGGTTTTTTTGCGGGTTTAGTTTTTAGTTTTTAGCATTTAGCATTTTAGCTTAGATTGGGGGTGTTAAGTTTTTTTTTGTTTTTTTTTTGTTTTTTTTTTTTGGGTGGGGGGGTGGGGGTTTAGGTTTTTGGGTTGGGGTGGGGTGGGGGCGGGGGTGGGAGTGGGAGGTTTAGGTTTTCGGGTGTTTGTATTTGTATGTTTTATAAGACCTATAACACAATATTTGACACAATGAAGTTGATGTTATATCAGGGTTTTCTATAAATGCGTTATTTGTTCAGGTTATTGTGTTTAATTTGTTATCCATTGTGTTTTAGTTTCTTGTTAATTGTATTTTAGTTTATTGTGTATTGTGTTTTTAGTTTGTTTTCCATTGTGTTTAATTTGTTATCAATTGTGTTTTAGTTTTTTGTTAATTGTGTTTTAGTTGTTGTGTATTGTGTTTTTAGTTTGTTTTCCATTGTGTCTTCATATGCTCTCAATTGTGTCTTTTTATCTGTTATCAATTGTGTCTTTTATCTGTTGTCATCCATTGTGATTTTATTTAGTTTGATGCTTATTGTGTTATACATGATGGGCATTGTGTTATACGTCAAGGTCATGGTCCTTGTGTTTTAATCTGTTGTCCATTGTGTATTTATCTGTTGTTATTAAGTTGTTTTTACTCTACTTTACATTGTGTTTTACGTCATGTCCATTGTGTCATACACAACTGGGTTTTTGAATTTTTTTTTAAAAATATAACAATATGGTACTCATATTAAAGATAAAAAATGCTTGATTTTATGGTATAATTTTTTTTAAACAAATGATGTATAAAAAAGTTACGGACGTTTAAAAATTGGAGGAGAAATAGCATGTGACTTGCATGTGCATATTCTCTCTTCTCTTGTAGATAAAATTACCCTTTCCACTTGAAGGGGAAATATCAAATACAAATAAACTTAACATACAAAACATAAAAACTGAAGGAAAAGACAAAAAACCGGGTGGCATTTTCGTAAATATCAGTAACTATCAAAATTACCATACAAATGATCCTGTAGAGTAATTTGATCTTTTTTTGTAAAATGTTCTTGGAGAGTAATTTTGTAAAATGCTCTTGTAGAGTAATTTTGTAAAATGGTCCTGTAGAGTAATTTTGTTAACATTTAGTTATGGTGTTTAGCTTTATGGTTTAGTTTTTGGTGGGGGTTAGGTTTTTTTTAGGTTTTTGGGGGTGTGGGGGGTTAGGTTTTTTGGGGTTTTTTTGTTAGGTATAGTTTTTTTATCAAAATTACTCTATAAGAACATTTTACAAAATTACTCTACAAGATCAAAATTACTCTACAAGAACTTTTTACAAAATTACTCTACAAGATCAAAATTACTCTACAGTATCATTTGTAGGGTAATTTTGATAGTTACTGATATTTACGAAAATGCCACCGCCTTTTTTTGTATTTTTCTTCAGTTTGTATGTTTTGTATGCTAAGTTTATTTGTACAATAACTTCCCCCCACTTGAATTCTCATAGGACACTTGTCACTATCTGGTGGCTTCTTACACTTCTTACAATTAGAAGTCTTTGTAGAATAACTTAACCCCATATTCCTATATCCATAATACTATATAAAGTATATTAGATGGACACAAATGTAGTGTTATGTATGTACATTTCGTATATAATTTATTAGGTATATATGTTTTCGACTCTCCGGTTTTATAATTTTGTAGGTATAATTTTAGGTCCGATGATTACGACCCCCCGGTCGAAAATCTCAAGGTTCGCCACTGTTCTATACTACACATCACTAAATAACCGTTAACTTGTTGGGCAACCACGAACACAATCATGCGATTAACCCATTAGGATTTCATATCAAACTAGTTTTCGAGTAAGGTGGGAGATAGGAAATACGACCGACTTTGAACTATCGATTGTGATCATCGGAAATTTTAAGCACTCCAAACTTTCGCTATTAAGATCAAAAGAGTCATAACTTTTATTCATTGAAATTTTAGTAAACTAAACTCAATATCGACATATTTGTATTTAGGCATGCTAGTTATTGGTTTTCAAACATCCGAATATTTGTTATTGGTTTCTACACATTAGAAACTAGTTTTTGATTTAATAATATCCGACATTCGTAATTAAGTATCATCAGACTTATTCTCAAAAAAGGATAGTTTATTTTAATAAGAAGAACAAGAACAATGTATTGAACACAGAGCTTAGAAACTTAACCTGAAAAATAGAGAAAACAATACAATTGTGTGTATTCAAATGAAACCGAAAGTGAAACCCCTCTTTAGTCTTTACAATAGTAGCGAATTAGCAGCAAATCATGAAACCAAATACTCTTTAAACCAAAGTGGACCTGGCACAAGCCCATCAAAACAAGAATGAGCCCAAAATTAAATTGAAAACATAACTATGGGAATTTAACACTTATTAATGGGTCTCTAACTATCTGAATTTTCAAAATGAACGATTGAAACTAAATATGAGTAGAGATGGGCATAATCAGGTTTTATTATTACCCGGAACCGGTTTTAACCGGAACCGGTTCTGTTTGGATGTCATTGGAACCGGGTATGGTGTGGAACTGGGTCCGGTTCCTACCCGGGTTCACACCCAATAATATGGAACCGTGTAGAACCGGGTACGGGTATTATGGAACCGGGTATGGTGTGGAACCGGGTATGGTGCGGAACCGGTTCCTGATAGTGTTCAGAACCGGTTCCTGACAGTAAAAACCTGACTTTTACTATTCAGAACCGGTTCCTGATAAAATGTTATGGAACCGGGCATGGTCTGGATCCCCGCTTGTTTCATCGTTAGAGGCCGTGGACCGAGACTCAAACAAATTTGTATGATTTTTTTCACCATATTTTTTAAAATAATGATCATAAAGTTTGGCCATACACTCATTGAATATTTTTTTTGTTTTTGCTTTTAAAGTTGGATCCTTCTCATGCATATCCAACTTGTCATAAATTTCATCAATTAAAGCTTCAACACCCGGTACGTTTAAAGCTGGATTTAAAGCAGCGGCACATAGAAAAACGGGTGGTAATTCTAAAAACTATTATTTAAAATTTTGAATCATTGGTCTCGTCATATTCCTTAACATGTCACTAGAATTTTCAAACTTTTTAAAATTAGTTGTTATCAAATACAATTGGTCCACAACTTTAGAACTAGTAGGATAATAAACACCGGAAATCAAAGTCGTTGTAGTTTTAAAAACTTGTAAAAAAATACTTAGGTTATTAATATTTTCCCAAGCCGTGTCGGAAAAGGGGACGACAAGGTACTCATCACTTAAAGTTGTATGAAAAGATTTTAAAGTGCACATTTGCTTTATAGCCATTTCAAACATATGACAAGTTGAATTCCAACGAGTCGGTATATCCCAATTCGGTCCAATAATTTTTTGGTTGACATCTTTACAAAGTTTTTTATATTCTTGATATCTTTCTTTTCCACTTTTGAAAACATCTTGGAGCATAGCTCTAAATGCTATAATAAAATCCGATACAAATTGATCTTTTAAACCGGTTTGCACTACTAAGTTAATAATATGTGCAACACATCTTAGAGCATAGCTCTAAATGCTATAATAAAATCCAACGGTCAGGAACCGGTTCCAACGGTAACATTTAACGGCTATAACCGGTTCCAACGGTAACATTTTAACGGCTATAACCGGTTCCAACGGTAACATTATAACGGTCAGGAACCGGTTCCAACGGTAGGAACCGGGTACGGGTAGGAACCGGTTACTACCCGATTCAAATGGTAAAATTGTGGAACCGGGTTGGAACCAACGGGTATTTTGAACCCGGAACCGGTTCTACTTAATGTCGGGTAGAAACTGGAACCGGTTCCAGTTCGGTTCTACCGGTTCGTGTTCGGAACCGGTTTTTATGCCCATCTCTAAATATGAGTTACTAATTTACTAAATTTCCTATGTTAATTGAAAATTATGCCATTTTGTATCTCTATTCATCCTTTATATATATAAATTTTCAAAATTTGGGTACTATTTGGTATTCCGGAAACTATTTGGTACATAAAAATTTCAAAGGTAAAACTGTAATATTTGTGATTTGAAAACCAATGCTCTATTTTATTAAAATAACTAAGAATGTTTTTCATATTATATCGATCTAGGTTAGAATCTCATGTATTACACGAG
Source organism: Scalesia atractyloides (assembly GCA_947069175.1). Classification (NCBI taxonomy): domain Eukaryota; kingdom Viridiplantae; phylum Streptophyta; class Magnoliopsida; order Asterales; family Asteraceae; genus Scalesia; species Scalesia atractyloides. The sequence goes on along the minus strand of CAMTDV010000017.1, from coordinate 40,114,099 downwards.
TTGAATAAATGTAAGTTATATACGAAGTAATAAAATAGTTAAAAAAACAAATTTTACTTATTATAAAAGGATGATTTTAGGATTAACTATGAAACCAAAGGGATTTAGACGGTGATATTGTGAATAGTTGATTATATAATTTATTTATATATCATAAGAATCCCGTGTATTACACGGTTGGAGTAAAGGTAATGTTATATATATTTAATTAATAACAAAAAATAGTTATGTATATAAAAAACACTCATGTATTGCTCGAATTGAATAAACACGTGTATTACATCAATATAGCTATTAAATAATAACCCGCCTACTTTTATTATATTTTGAATATGTTTATTATTTCTACAAATTTCATTATTCATCAAAAACTTTTGACTTGTTTTATTATCGAAATTTTTATCTCTCTATATATTTATTTATTATTTTGATGGTACTCCATTGATTTTAATATATATTAATATTAACAGTTAACAATATCTAAAAGTTTGTGGTTATAAATTGTTTTTTTCTTTTATAAGAAATCAACTATTAAATTAAATTTCAGATTGTCAAAACAAAAACAAAAACAAAAGAGATAAGTAGATGTAGTTAAATTGATATCAACATAAAACATTTAAAGTATTATCCGTATAAGAAATCAACTATTAAATTAAATTTCAGATTATCAAAACAAAAACAAAAGAGATAAATAGATTTAGTTAAATTTATGTTTAATATTATTTATTTAATAGAGAGAGAAATACGAAAATAAGGATGAGAAGGCACCAGAGAGTGACGTGTGTCAAAAAAAAGAATTTTTATTTCTTAGTACAGGAAGAATCGAAGATAGATACATTTTAATAAAGTTATATCATAAAATTTATATAAAACCTATATCGTATTCGAAGATAGATACATTTGATTAAAAAAATAAAGTTATATCATAAAATTTATATAAAAACCCGTTAATAGCTGTTGTGAACATGGCAAAATATTTCAACTTCATTATATTATATTTTTAACAAATGAAAATGGGGTCCTAGCTTTTGAAACAGAAAGTTACTTTTGATTTGGTGCAATTTTGTGCATTTGAATTTTTTTTATCGTCCAATAAATCAATTCTGAGTATTCTTGGGGTACTTACTGGATAAACGGAGTACTCCGAGAGTAACCCGAGTCGTCCACCACCACTTCCGGGGAATACCCGGTAACCCACCCGCCCGTAGGCACGACGATAAAATTACCGGTAAAACTCATTTGGCTCAAGGATCGAACCCAAGTTTCCCTTGGTCTTCTTCTATCATTGCCCACCAGTGACTCACTCTTTTTTGCACCAAACGGAAATTGAACTTAAGTCTTCACAAAAGAACTCAAATCATCCTACCAGTTGAACTAGAGTGCATTTGAAATTAACTTCTTAAATTGTCACTAGGTTTCTATATTTTAATTTTCAGTCATTTCAAGGACAAAATTATTTAAGCGGTAGAAAGTTGAAATGCATCTAACGTATGATATGGTATAAGATTAACTTCGAGGACAAAATTTATTTTAATGAAGATAAAATTGTAATATCCAAATTTTGAAAACTCTAAATCAATAAATGTCATATTATTATGTAGGATCTTAGGCGAGTTATTACTTTGTAAATAAGAAAGAATCTTAAATGCTAAATCTTAATAACATATTAACCAAACATTTTATTTTATAAGGAATAATGAATTTAATAATCTAAACTTTTTAGTCGTTGGCCGACAATGGTCCCAACTTTAAAAATAACTGGTGGTGGTCCCAACTTTTCATATATTGTAAACAAATGGACTTTTACTAAAAAAAACCTTAATTTCTTTTTGTCTCTTTATCTTTTTCGGTTTAGTAAAGGTCTATTGGTTTACATTATACGAAAAAGTTGCCGAAAAGGATAAGGAGATAAAAAGAAATTAAGGTTTTTTTTAGTGAAAGTCTATTGGTTTACAATATACGAAAAGTTGGGACCACCACTGGTTATTTTTGAAGTTAGGACCATTTCTGGCCAATGACTAAAAGTTTGGATTATTAAAATCCATTACTCCTATTTTATAACAGATAAATAGAAAATAGGTCGGTGTCGTAGGATAGTTGGGGTAAATTTGATCTCATGTACTCGTGTGTTGTTTTGTGTTGTTGTTGTGCCACCCTTGTTTGGTTTGTGAATAAAAGTTACCTTTCAAAAAGATAAATAGAAAATAGATATGTTATTGTTGTGACTTGTTATTTGTTATTGATTGTAGAAAGGTAAATGATACTTGCAAAAAAATGATTATATATTTACGTAAGACTTTGGAGAGTTAAAAAATGGCTTGCTTGACAAATAAAGGTAAATAAATAAATAAATAAAAGGCTTTGCACATGGTAGATGCTACGCGTGCTGTCCAACATTCAAATAATTCTAATTCTCAATTATACTAATTGCTTCGTTCCCGACGAGCTGTTTCGACTTCATATCTGTTAATTGAGTCGCCATTCAGGTATCATAACCCAACTCCACCGATAGTTATATGCATCGGTGGATTTTAATACTAACTTGGGATACTAACATACTAACTACTAACCTGATTAGCGATATTTTAACCGTACGCCGTTAAAAAAAAAAGAAGTTATATGCATCGTTTATGCATTGATTATTACCTTATTGGTTATCCGGTAACTAGGCGTGTATAGGTAAATTGTGTTTGAAAGATATCAGTTTGAGTTTGCATGTTCGTTTATTTTAATAAAATAAATGTATGGTCAGTTGGTCATCACTATATTTTCACTACCGTTTTCTCTAGTAAATGACCATGGATTCTTTAGTTTAATATGTAATTATTTATATTAGCTTTGATGCATCTTTTCTAACATATTAAAATAGTCATCCATTGTTTTTTTCCTTCTTTGACTGAAACGCTTTGCTAAGGATTAATACAACTGTGCCTAAGAATTTACAAAATTTCATCTTAACAATTTATTGTATAAACTGTAATGAATCAATATTTTTAATAAAACTATAAATAAGAAACCTTTTTGATAAATTCTTTGTTAACAACTAGATACTTTATCACTATTAACTAAACATGGTCTTTTCGAATAATGTATGATAAATTAGTCATTAGTGCATGCTGGTAATTCCCTTGGAATCTTAGAAGTTGTAGTCGCCGGAAAACCAATAAAGTAACGGATTAGTTAACAATGTAATTATATTTCGGTATGCCTAACTCGGGATATAATTTAACACTAGGATTCCGTGTTACTTTAGTGATTGCTTCTTTGTGCTTATAACCTAAAGTACGGATTTTGTGGTCTCTTTCTTTTAGCATATTATTGTTTTATCGTTATCATTAGTGGTGCAAACGAGCCAAGCGGCTCGCGAGCTACCGGAGCCCGAGCCAAGCTTGAGCCTAAAATAAAGCTCGTTTGTTTATCGAGCCTGAGCTCTCGCCTCACATGTGAAGCTCGTTAGGCTCGTCGAGCCTTATCGAGCCATAGTGTAAACGAGCCGAGTCGAGTTTATTTAAACTTGTTTACAAGCCGATCTCGAACCTAAACGAGCCCGAGCTCGAGCCCGAGCTCGGGCTCGGCTCGTTTGTACCCCTAGTTATCATAATGTACGGATTTTGTGGTCTCTTACTTGTAGCATTATAATGTTTATATCATTAGTCATAGTGTTTTATACCAGTTATAATGTTTATATCATTAGTCATAGTGTTTTATACCATTGCCGTCATCGTGGTGTCTTTTCATCAAAATCCTTATCATTAATCTATATTAGTTATAATTACTAGTATTGTATTGAAGCATTGTCATTGATTTACATGCGATAGATTAACATTTTAAGCTCATTATCGCATGGTCCTATTTATCATTAATCATCGTCATAGAAATGCGTCACTGTCTTATTTGTTTTGGCTTACGTGTATTGTTTTATTGAACTCAATACTCGAGCACATCCACCTATGTGGACATAGAGCGTCATCATCGGCACCGATAGCGTGCACCATCCGTGAAAATGCGATTAGTTCACGACGTCTCTCTAATGTATTGTGTGTTGAGAGTACCACTTATTGGTTATTGATTATTAAGAGACTATGAATCGATCTATTGTATTGGTATTGGGATAGGTGTGTGTGACCACATCCCTTTACATATTGGTTCATTAGTCTGCAACTAATGTATTGTTTATTGCCATTGGCACATAGGGGTATTTCTGCATATATGTTATCGTATTGACTTACCATTGATTTATCACCGTATAATATTGATCGTATCGTTAAATTGCCATTGTTATAATATTGACTCGCCATTGATTGATCACCGCTTATTACTGACTATGTCGTTAAAGTGTCATTGTTATCGTATTCACTCATCATTGATTGATCACCATGTAATATTGATAGTAATGTTACATTTTCATTGTTGTCATACTGATTCATCATTGATCGTTCATCGTATGGTATCCTTCTTACCGTTATATTGTAATTGCTATTGTTTTCTCCGTTACTGAGCAATTTTTGGCTCAATTGTATTTTTTTGTTGCTTCCTCTTATTATTAAAGCAGGTACTCGTGGGAATGGGGAAATGTGTGAAGAGAGTGAATTCATAAAGGTTTGAAGATGAAGAGCTGTGTTTCTTTTTTAGACCATTGTAAGAATTAGATTTAAAATTTTTGTTAAGTGTTTAAATAACTTATTAATATTGTCTCTGATTACTGTATTGTGTGACACGTCAGCCCTAATCGGGGCGGGGTGTTACAATTATTGTCCTTCTCGTCGCAGAAGTAGGTGATGAAAATAAGGTTGACGGCTGGGATAAGTGTTTGGTAGGGCTAGCTTATCCCATAAGAAAGGATCACTCAGTTAAATTTAAGAGGCATTCCCATGCATGCTTGGGGAGCTAAAACTTCGAACCGATTTGCTCAGGCATTTGGGAGAATTGTGTTCGGCTCTAAGGTAGATGACTGGGATGGAGATTTATCTTTTGATAGAGTTGCAGTTATCTCGCATTTAAGACAAAAAAAATCAATACTAGTGTTTCTCTAAATCACCAAGGAAATAATTTTGAGATTTCTATAGACAAAGATGCCGGACCATGGACTCCCATGTTCTTGTCGGTTGACATAGGTGCGGGGTTTTACGGTACGAACCAGACAAAAGGATGTGAGACGGTACCAAAAAAATGCACCGGTTACATTAGGCCAGAACCGTTTCCAACGAAGGAACACGAATGTCTCTCATTTATTTTACGTGGACGACGTGGTTTTCATTGGCTATGGGAATGTTGATGTAACACCTCATAAAAACCCGTCCTATAAAATTCCGACACGTGTCCCGCTGATCCTCGTATGCCACGTGCTAAACGAGAGGGAGCAAATGCGTCGTTATGTTATTTTATGACCTCTGAACGACAAATTTATAGTTAAGGGGCTAAAAGTGTTAACATGCTAAAACAAAGCCTCTGAGTGACCTTTTAACGAACCGAGAATCTTATGATGTTAGTCATACTCTTGTGTGTGCCTAATATGGGCCTAAGATAGCTTTATGCACTAATTATAACGTTTCACACAAGTTTGGAAGTCCAGGGACTACTCCTGACAAACTGCAGAAACTTTCCGATTCTCATATTTTGAGTACGGACTCTGTATATAAATCCAAATATGTATATTCAATAAAAATCTTGCATTTTATTGATAAGAATACTAGGATGTCCATCGTTGCGAGATTTCGATCGTTTTTGTGTCCGTTTAAGCGTTTTACGCATTTCTGCGAAACGCACGACTGTACAACCGAACGAACCGACACCCGGAATATTTCCAGACATACTCCAAATCACATATACCATAACACCCTTATAGAGCCTTGAAATCAGGCTAAAAGGGGTTACGGGTGACGAAACGCGATGAAACAAGTCCAGGGGCCAAAACTGCCAAAAGATGAAGGTGTGGGCTACTGACCTGGGCCCTTACGGACCGTATGCAAGGACCCTTGCGGTCCGTAAGGTAGTATGCAGACAAAAACTTTCTTGTTCAGCAAGCATAGCTCCATATCATGACACCTAGCTCGTTTTTGCCACTTTTAACCTGGTCTTGACACTTCATTAACACTTGTAATCATCCTAGCAAGCCTCTAACACCTGTAAATCATACACACATCCTCCAACACTATAAATAGGTGATGGGTTTCACCTTGTGAACTTGCACCTTTTTCTTCTCTTATCCTCTATACTCATAATTGGAGGTTCCTGATTATTTGGGAGCTTCCTTTGAGTCTTCTTTAGTCCATTGGACCACTAGTAAGTGTTCCTTCCTTGGCTAATTCTTTTATTTAGCTTTTAAAGCTAAAAGTTAAGCGTTTTCGATAAAAGCTTTGACTTTCGGTTTAGACCTTAACGGTCCAGCCATTATTTGCAGCGAACGTGGCTACGTGATCGTAATTAGGTAGGTATTAATCCCTCAAGAGGGCACCTCCTGATTACCACGTTTGCTTTGACAAGTCAACGAATTAATGTTTTAAAAAGTCAACGAGTCAGATTTCGAAATATTCATAAGCTGAGTTTAAAGGTGTTTTAAAATATGTTTTAACACTTAAACAACTTGGTAATAATTATTAGAACATGTGTAAACATGTTCGGCTCGTCAATTTTAGTTTTAGGGTCGGTTCGCAACCGAAAGTCGCGAAGTTTGACTTTTGCGTTGACTTTCAATTATGAACCAAATTAGATTAGTATGCTACTGATTTAAGGTCTCGTTATGATCTTATTATTATGTAGCATAACCCTCTGAGGTTACATTACATGATAATAATAGTTATCTGAGTTTTATGCGAGTTTCGTAAAAATGCCAAACTTTGACTATATTGCCCTTTTGTTTAAAAATGAGGTTTTAAACACCAATGAACTTGCAAATAAATTAGTTACTAATATGATATCGTGTTTAACATATTTTGGTGTTACAAATCTGACCATAAACTGAGTTTTCGTATAATGTCGTAAAATATGCTTTAAAGCAACCGAAAGGTCCTTTCGGTGCATAGAACGGTTTTAAATATAATTTCTCATACCAAACTTATTGGCCACTAATGTAATATCATAATTAGGATATTTTGGGATATCATTTCAGTTTATAAGTTGAGTTTATGCACAAGTTCTTGTATTACGCTCTTAAATGACGATATCGCCCTTACGACACTTAAAATGGTTTTTAATCATGATTTTCATATGAAACCTTTTTCCTACTGATATATTACACTAAATAACATATTTTAATTATTTAAACATGGTCATAACATCAGTTTTCACAATAATATCGCAAATATCGTTATTTAACGACTTTAACGCCTTTCCGGCGCGTAGTATGGTTTTAAACCATAATTACCAACCAAGACTTGTTACCCACTGATATTATAACTCACTTAAAATATTTTTATAGTGAGTACATGTTATAAACTCAGAATCCCAAATATACTTTCGAAACTATGTGTGAAATTACCAAAATGCCCCTTCGGAGCATAGATTGGATTTAAACTATAAAACACACATATATTCGATATCCTACTGATAGTATATCATAAATAAAATATTTTCACTAAATGTTTATGGTCGTAACATCAGATTATACACAAGTTCCTTTTATACGTTGCTAAATGACCAAAACGCCCTTATGAGGCATAGTTTGATTTTAAAACCATAACGGGCATACAAGTTGATATCCTACTGATGTTATAACTTGTTCAAAGTTTATTGGCATATGGAACTTGTTCATGACTCATCCGGTTACCCGATATCGCTTATATGCGTGCGGTTAAGCTTATGTAACTAGTTTACGCAATTTAACCGAAACGAGTCTAACCTTATCATTTTTATCTCAAATTCCAGAATGTTAATAGTTTACCCATATTATACAAGTCTTGGTACTTGTTGGGTTTAAACTACATTCTGTTCCGGTCATCGCTTAATCAACCGTATCGTACTGTTCTTAATACTTTAAACTAGCCGATCCAAGTCAATGACTTAAATAAGATCCGCTAGCATTCTAATTGGTTATTTATACCATCATTCCAGACTAGAGCCTTCCAGTAAATTGTACCTACGCTTACTTAAACTGGATACGGCTGTGCTTATTATATTTCTTATTTTAAAAAGGATTGCTAAGCTCAGGTAAATACTCTTAACCTATTTTTCCTATACGGGCTTGGGATACGGTATAATATTACCGCATGGTTGGATATGGGATCAAAGACCAATGTGTCGGGAATTCAAATAATCCATTTTAATTCGTATTGCTTGATATTAAACATTAGGGTTAATTCGACCGTGTCCTGGATATCCTTGACTCATTAATTGCAAATGGCCACGACCTAAGCACGGGGTGTAGGCATACACCTGACATATGCGAAACGGTTCAAATAAATAGTTTATAACTCAAAAAGGGTTGCACAATAAGGGTGTTCCCAATAAGGGAAAAAATTATAAATTTTAATAACCCAATATGGGTTTTCCCAATAAGGGAATAAGTGGTGTATCGAATAATCATGAACAGGCATAGTTTCTGGTCCCCGTATGTATTGTCGAGTTATGTAAAATTGATAACATGAGATATAGTTTATCCAAGTGTAAAAAAGATTTTTTGTGCCATGTGCACCTAAATCAAATTATGAAAAGGTTTTCAAAATGTGTCGGTTGATTGTATTTACCAGTGTAAACTGATGTATTTTCAAAAGATTAAACTACAGGTACAAATACGAATAGGTTGGAAGCTGCTCAGTAGCGACATAAGGGGATCTTGCAAGTCCTTAGATGTACTCAAGTCTAATGAACCTCTTTTGTATTGTTTTTCGATCCGTCTGTGGATTATTATTATTACGAGCCATTATATTTGAACTCTGAACATTTTGGCTTGTAATAATATTATTTAAATTCAAGACTTCCGCTGTGTTATTCTGTGTTATGAATGTTTGATTATGTTGATACCAATCTTACGTCATGATACTCCCCACCCGGGCCCACCGGGATACACGTGGAAATCGGGGTGTGACAGTTGAGCATGCAAAAAATCTAACCCGGATTCAGAGATGTTTTTTCTTAGCACCGGTTTTAAAGGTGAGTCCTTCAAAAATATAGTGAATGGGTTAAGGATGAATAATCAAGAGATTTTGCAATTAGCAATGACTTGGAATGTAACCACGGGAATTTCCATTCAAGTATCTTGGTATGTTGGTGGGTGCGAACATGAACTGTGTGGGAAGTTGGAAACCAGTGGTGGATAGGTTTAATGCAAAGCTTTCAAGATGGAAGGCGAAAAATCTATCCTTAGTCGGGCGAGTAACTTTGGCGAAAGCAGACCTTATCAATCTACCTATGTATTTTTTTATCACTATAAAAGGCACCGAATAAGGTATTAAATACTCTTAAAGGCATAAGGCATAGGTTCATTTAGGGGGTGGAGCGAATAATAACAAAATTCGTTGGGTGTGTTGGGCAAAGATGGTTATATCAAAAAAGTGTGGTGGGTTAGGTTTAGGGAGTATAAAGTATGCAAGTTTGGCACTCCTAAAATGGTGGTGGAGATTTTGGGAAGATAGTTGTCAATTTTGGGCTCAGTTAATCATGGCAATACAAGGCAATACACGGTAAAGCTTGGAAAAATGATTTGGTACCGGTAAATAAGGCTGTGATAGGTTTATGGAAAAATATATGTGGGCTTAATAAAGATTTCAAAAAGAAAAGTGTAATACTTAATGAGATGTTGGTGTGCAAGATGGGCATGGGTAACAAATGAAGATTTTGGGAAAATATATGGTATCCAATTGGAAGGTTAACAACTCCCTTCCCATTGTTATACAAATTGGCTACAGAAAAACATGTATGGGTTTCGCAAAATTATAGGAGAATGGGTGAAGATGTGGTATGGTATTGTAGCTGGAAAAACCATCCGAGGACCGTAGCTGAATGAACGGAATGCTTGGGTTGTCTCGCAGCTCTAAGAGTGGTGAAACCAAAGGCGAGCGATGACGTGTGGGTATGGGGTACAAATTCGGACGCATCTTTCTCGGTCAAGATAGTGAGGACTTATCTTGAATCAGTTAGTGCGTAACATTCAGAGGACACAGTTATCAAATGGTGGAGTTGGGCGGTTCCAAAAGTAAACATGTTCGTGTGGAAATGTGCATAAAGATACCATCGCGAGTCGAGCTAAACAAAAGAGACATACATACTGGGGGATAATTTGTGCCCTTGTTGTGGTTATTTTCCAGAAACTATAAACCATTTTCTAATTCAATGTGCGATGGCGATGTTGTCACACCCCGATAAATCGATTACATCAGAGTCGGGCGTGCTCCGACTGGTATCTTCATTGCACAAGGGAAGTGTTTAATGCTAAGACTTCTAGAATGTGAACACCCGCTAAGTACTCGAATCCCCATGGGTTCTCCTATTCCAACTGTGCCATAGTTTGAAAATATAACCTGAGAAAAAAACATGCGAAAAATCAACATAATGTTGGCGAGTTTATATTTTGTTTGAAAAAAAATTGAAATAAATCTTTTTAGTAACCGGTTTAAATAGTGTGAGAAATCATAGTAAAACCATTTTTCCTGGGCATGTCATTTAAAAACCTTGTGTTTGTAAAAATTGTATAACTGTCAACGTTCGCGTCATGTTAACATTTGAGAATTCGTACATAAAAGTGAGGTATGTAACGCGTCAATGAAATTGATGATCATTAATGTTTTGCAAGGACATTAATATGTGTGACGACATAGGATGCACTCAACCCTAGACGATTTCCTCCGGTCCATCCGGTTGGGACAACAAAAGCACTACATGTAGCCACACAAGGACCCATGAGTGGGGCTCGCCTACACCCGATAGATCTGCCACTCTTGTTCCACGGTCTTAAAAAGATTAATGGCACTTAAGTTTCACCCTATTCGCACATGATCTAATATTTCATTCCATAGCTAAACCATACCATCGAAACATGTATTTCCCCCCGAGAGTTGTAAGACCAAAAATGTTTAAGAGAAAAGGGGGACATAAACTCACAATGTCTTTGTGCCTCGCACAAGTGAAAATGTGCCTAGCCCGTTTGAGTCTAAAAGAAGGACCAACCAGTCCTCTTGTTTTTATGTAGGACAATCTTGTCCCGTTGTAACTAGGGAAATCTCGTCCTTATTCATGAAACTCATGCACGTTTCGAAAATACACGTGTGTTTTGTAAAACCGGTATCTTAAGCATAAACCTTTTCGTAAACCATTTGAGTTTAATGTAATCCATTTGCAACATGGTTTAGAAATACGAATTTTCGTTCATCAAAATTTATTGTACTTTTGCAAAACTTGAAATGTCTTTCCACCCCCGAAAACATTTATAAAAATGTAAAACAGTAAAAAGTGGGGGTTATGAACTCACCTTGATATCCTTGTGCAAAGCTAGAAAAATGTGATTTCGTAATGTCGTTCCAAGAATGTGAACTCGCTAGCATGCAATTATAGCATTCCTATCATGGAATATCTTATAAGTTTCAAAACAAAACATGTATTTAAACTACGCGTCACCGAGCTCTACCGAATCGTTAACCGAATGATCGATGGGAAAAATGTTAACTTGGTTGAAACGATATTATTATACTCGTTTAATCCCGTTTATAGTCGATGATGAAAACTGCGTCTTGGGAATACTTAGTGTTCGAGAGTTTTTAGAATATATAAAAATATAAATATATTTATAATATCGTGTTAGTCGTCTCGAAAGGTAGAACGTGTATGTAATCAAATATTCGTATATAAAAATAGTACACGTATAGACTCGTATAATGAATTCATGCGGTTCCCGGATAGTCGTCATATATGTTGACGGTTATTATGCGACTCATCGTAGTGTTTCGTAAGTTGTAAATATATATACACACACACACACGTATACGTATATATGTGAAACGTCGCGTATCCGAAGTAATGGTCTTGTGCCTCGTGTATAGTTAATAAAATAATGATATCGTTATACGCTTGTTATAATCGGATCTCGTTGCTTTGTTATCGAAAAGACTCGGGTACTAAGGTGGTGAGATCGTTCGGCAATATGTCGTATACCGTTTAGGCGTGTGAAAAAAAATATAAGTAATTATATTTATCTATAAAATTTCCGAGTCATAGACGTTGCCAATAAATATAATACTAATTATATTTATTTTAAGTTGAAGAATAGACGTTTGGATTAAACATACGAAATTATGTTTAGACGAAATAAGTTTCTGTGTTTCGTTGTCTTGTAATCACTTTTGTCGAAACGTTATAAACTCGTTTTGTAAGTCGTAAAGCGTTGACAAAATAAATATACTTTTATATTTATTTTATAAAAATACCCAAATCTCGTTAATGTCGTTTTTGTGTTACAAATACGTTTTGTAACACGAATTTTTACAAAAAACGAACAGAGTTTCCTCTGTTTTTGGACGATCCCGACAATACGAGTTGTCGATATAATTTCAAAACTCAACAAATATTGTAATAACAATGTATAGTTTTTAACAAGTGTACAAACGTCAACTTTCACCGAATACTAAACCAATATATTTTTGTTTACATGCATAATACGTTACAATTTCGTTTTGATTTTAACTAAGATACACCCCATTTATATACAAAATCCATTTTACGAATACGAGTAATCTTTTTATTTTTTATTTTTATTATGACGTCCTTACTAATCAGTTCGGTTTAGAGCTTGGTTTTTCGCTAGATGATCTTTATATAAAACACTATATATGAGACTCGTGTCGTTTAAAATTTTACCAACCTAAGCTCGCAATGACCGGGGTTTGACCCGACAGTTGACCGGGTTTGACCAAGTGGACCGAGCTATCCTTTGACTGTTGTTGACCGGAACCGAGTCTGAGTTGTCTGAACCGAGTTGACTCGGTGTCATATCGAGTTGAACAAAACCAAGCTGAGTCGAACCGAGTTACATCGAGTTGCACCGAGCGCACCTAAATCTGACCCGCGTTGACCGATCTTGACCCGAGCACAGAAACTGAACCGAAACCCAAAACTGACTCGGGTTAACCAAAACAAGTCTGACCCGATGTAACATCCGTCGAAAAACGGGTTTCCAAAACCCGCTCCGTTTATTAATCGAACAGTCAGTTATAATTTTCGTTGCGTATTTAATGTTCATATTAATTTTAAACAATACATAACTAATAAACATTGTTAGAATTTTAAAACATAATTAATAAAAACAAAAAATAGTGCATAAAAAAATAAATACCGCTGCCGGATTTCGAACACGGGTCAGCCGGTTTATCAAACAAACAGCATACCACTCCGCCACTTGACTTCTTTGTTATTATATTGAAACAATTAATACTTAAAATAAAGCTCAGAATCAAAACATGGGTTCAGCGCGCCCAATCCGCAGTCGCCGGTAATACCGACGATTTTGCCAATCACGACCGTTTTTCTTTGACTGAACGCGTGAAATAACTTCGACATCGGTTATAACCGATGTCTAATCCCCCAATACCGGTCGTAACCGCCGGAGAAAACCTTGACCACGAATCAAGACCAAATTCGGATTCAATTCATACTGATTCTTCCTTATAAATACCTACCTAAACCTCTGGTAACCTTTTCGCTGAAAATCGCACAATCTCTCGAAGCTTTAGCACTCGACGGAGATTTTCTGCATTCGCCGGACTTTCACCGGAAAAACGCGAATACTTCAAATAGGTAAATGTCTCGACCCTTTTGTTTGTAACCCACTATTAGACTTATATTAACTTAAATCCTTCAACCAGAATCGGTTCCAGACAACGTTGCCAAGAAATCCTACACTCGCCGGAAAATCTCTGAAAATTCCGAAGTTTCGCTGTGAATCGGTACAATCATCTAAACCCCCTAATGTCCTTTGTTTAGTACCTTAAATTGCACAACTCATTGATCAAAACCGTCGATTGATTCACTCAGACGGAGATCGCCAATCAGAGCCGACGCCCCTTTGCCGGAAATCTGAATTAAACACACTGTTTTGGTACATTCCGTTCTTTAATCTCGTTTACTATTACATTTCAAATAATTATAAGTTTTGATAATCAAGTTAAACAAAACAATCGGAACTCTCTGATCTGGGTGTTTATGAACGAAGAAGACGAAGTCGAAATGAGTATAAGATTAATATAAACTGAATGTTTAATCGGGTTAGACACACAGTCCAGCGGTGGACTGTGTGCAAACATACAACGCACGTCACGAGTTCGAATCTTACAACGTACCGACTTTCAGAATTAAAACCAACCTTTTTAAAACTGAATCAGAACGAGTCACAACATGTTTATAAGAGTAATATAAACCGTAATTTAAACAGATTAGACACACAGCCCAACTGGTTGGGCTGTGCGGATACGAACCGAAGGACCCGAGTTCGACTCCGGGTCCCTGCAAACGGTTCGGCCATTTTAAATCATTTTAATATTAACTCAAATAAAATAACAATTAATTAGTATATATATATAATTAAACAGAGAATATTTCGGGTTAGACACGTAGCTCAGTTGGTAGAGCTGCGTGCACGCGTACGAGAGGTCTCGGGTTCGAACCTCACTCAGCGCACACTTAATCAAAGTCCGACCGGTCAACGGTCCGGTCAACGGTCAAAAAGTCAAAAAATTTTATTTCTTTTTTTATTTATTTATTTAATTTAAATATCAATTAAAAATACTTAAAATAATATTTTTAAAGTTAGAAAATGTCCTTAAACTCACAAAAATAAATCTAAAAATCCATTTATTTACCGAACTATTTTGTTATTATTTTTAGGTTAGTTTTCCTCGTCGATCCAATCCCAAAAACTCGTGCGCATCCAACGTCATCAAGAGAACGCACCCAATGTGAGTGAATCTCTACCAAATTCCCCGTTTTAATCACATTTTGGGGTGTATCATGTGTCGTACAATTCTGTTATTATATAAATATAAACACTTGTGCATTCATCATATCTGTGATCTAATGTGTATCAAATGTGTACAAATTGTTGTGTGAATTATGTTTAGTTTGGATTTATAATTTTCAGTGCAAGCATTTCATTAGGCCCATCAGCTCCCCGTGGGATGCGGGTTGAGTACAGGTGCCTCATTCGATCGGCTCCGTTTGATTGAGCCTTGATCTCACATACATCATCATTCATGTCATACGATCGGCTCCGTTTGATTGAGCCTGGATCTCACAGTCATCATCATTCATATTATAAACTCATTCTAAGTGGTTTGTGTTTTGTTATATACATACATTTGCTCACATGTGATTATTGCACAACTTTTCAATATTAAATACAACAAGAACTTAATAACAATGTTTTATCAAGGTTCACTCGCCAACTTTTGTTGACCCAAAATATCCCCCGTTTTTACACATGATACAGGTGATCCAGTTGAGGCAAGAAACACATAGGAAGGCTTAGAAGAATAAATCAGTTTAAGTTTTGGACTGTATTACTTAGTTTCATTTTCCTTGTAATTGTATGGACTGGATTTGACTATTTAAGTTGTAATTTGAATTTAATAAATATGAAACATTTTAGTAAACATCATGAGCTTTGGTGATAACCCAATTATGCCCCGACTCTTATTCCGCTGCGGGTCGGGGTGTGACAGATTGGTATCAGAGCCATGACTATAGGGATATAGGATAGGTTATTAGACCCTTAGAGCCTATACTATAGTTGATTAGAATTTTTAGATTGCTTATGTGTTACACACAAAATTCATGATGTTTATATGCTTTATGTTTATTGTTACATTCAATGTTATGCAAGCATGTTCATAAGTACATATTATTATACAATGCTCATCATGAATCATATCCTCATAACATATCATATCCATGAGAGCACACACCACACAATTCCCATGATTTTGCAACGATTTTTGTATTTTTCAAATCACATCAAAGTGAGTTCTCATGACGGGCATGTAGTAACTGGAAGGGTACAAGTACCGGTAGTCGGAACGTCCTGTCTAGGCTTGGCATTCGTATAAATCCAAAATAAAGGACTAGTTTGCCTACCTGGGGACTAACGATGAGAGTACGGAGGACCTATTAGGTCAAAGCATGCTATACCAAACGTCGTGTGAGCTAACCCCACTTTGAGTTGTCATTGTGTCTACACCTGGACACCCTCCTACCATACATCTCGCAATCATATTTCATGGTTTCCATTCGGGTGATGCGAGTGTTAAACCGCCAACACCAATGTGAATCCTACTAAGCCAATAGTCATGGGGGCCCACATGACTATACAGGCGATGGTATGGGGGACATTGGAGGCCCAAACATGAGCAAACCCAAGACATCCTATGGATGTAGTTGCATTATTGATGATTATGTTATTTTCTTTTAAAACGACACATGACACCTAAAAAGACTCCTTAAACTCACAATCTTCTTATGTATGTTCCTGTAGATGTCGGCTAGGCAGCAACGTGGAGGTAGAAGGTCAGCTTCATTACATCCACGTATCAAACTTGAAGAAGTGCCTCGCCGATGAAAACCTCCATATTCCCCTAGAAGATATTCAGATCGATGAATCTATGCACTTCATTGAAAGACCAGTAGAGATCATGGACTTTGGAGAAAAACATTTAAGACGGAGTCGTATTCCAATTGTTAGGGTACGCTGGGAGTCGAAACGAGGACCTGAGTTTACTTGGGAACGTGAAGACTCAATGCGCGAAAAATACCCGCATCTTTTTCCTGTTACCACTACTACTTAAATTTCGGGACGAAATTTCTAAAAGTAGGGGATACTGTAACATCCGTCGAAAAACGGGTTTTCAAAACCCGCTTCGTTTATTAATCGAACAGTCAGTTTTAAATTTTCGTTGCTTATTTAATGCTATTTTTAATTTTAAACAATACATAATTGATAAATATATTAGAATTTATAAACTATAATTAATAAACCATAAAATCGGTTGAAGAAAAAAATAAATGCCGTTGCCGGGTTTCGAACCCGGGTCAGCCGGCTCACTTAACACACAAGCCTTTCACCACTCCGCCACTTGATTCTTTTGTGTAAACAAGGAATCATATAAAACTTAAGTTCCCCGTGAATTCATCTGTTGCGCCAAAACTGAAACCGATCATCGGCTTTCAACCATCCAGAGACGTTTGAGTGATCGCTAATTACTGATTATAACCGAAGAATCAATTGTTGCCCACGTTCTTAATCAATTCCGTCGTCAATGAACTCGCTTCATATGATTTTGAGTTTTGAAAGCCGAAATCATATTTCTCCTGTTTTACACTGACAATTTCATCGTCTCATAACTTGGAAACACTCGCAGAACCTTCAATTTCACTTTCGCTCTAATTTCTGTTCGTCGGAAATGTTTTCTGATATCGCCGGACTTTCGCCGGAAAACCGTGACATTCATCGAATAGGTAAATTTCTCAATTCTTTCATCTTCTATCCATTGTTAGACTTATACTAACTTAAATCCTTCAACCAGAATCGGTCCCAGACGACGTTACCAGATATTCAGCACTCGCCGGAAAATCTCTGGACATCTCCGAAAACACGCTGTGAATCGGTACAAACATCTAAACTCTCTGATAATCTTTGCTTAGTAACTCAATTTCACAATTAGTTAATCAAAACTGTTAATTGGTCTGCTCAGACGGAATTCATAAACCAGAGCCGACGACCTTTGCCGGAGTTATGAGAAAATCATCTTTCCGGTACATTCATTTCCAAAACCTTCTTTATCCATTTCATTTTAATCATTTATATGTCTGTTAATCGAATTAAACAAGAACAGTCGAATAATCGTTGTTCTGTGTCTTTGAACGAAGAAGACGAAGTCGACGTTGTGTATAAGTATTATATAAATTGAATATTAAACCGGGTTAGACACACAGTTCAGCGGTGGACTGTGTGCAAACACATAGCGCACGTCACGAGTTCGAATCTTACAAACGCACCGGCTTTCCGAATTAAAACCAAATTTTTTGTTACTGAATCAGAGTAGGAACCAAGATGTTTTTAAGATTAATAAAAACTATAAGTTTAACAGATAAGTCACACAGCCCAACTGGTTGGGCTGTGCGCTTACAAACCAAAGAACCCGAGTTTCGATTCGGCTTCCTGACACCAAGGTTCAACATTTAAATTCTTTAATATAAAACAAATAAGTTAAACATTTAATTAGTATATATATATAATTAAAACATAGATTATTTCGGGTTAGACACGTAGCTCAGTTGGTAGAGCAGCGTGCACGCGTACGAGAGGTCTCGGGTTCGAACCTCACTCAGCGCATACATACACAAAGTCCGAACCGGTCAACAGTCAAAGTCAATGGTCAACGGTCAACCCAAAAGTCAACATTTTTTCTATATTTTTATTTATTTATTTAATTTAAAAATCAAGTAAAAATACTTAAAAATAATATTTTTAAAGTTAGAAAATGACCTTAAACTCACAAAAATAAATCTAAAAATCCTATTAAAATTGTTAATAAAATCCACTTATTTATCGTACCTTTTCGTTATTATTTAGGTTAGTTATTCCTCGTCGATCAACCCTCTAAACTTGTGCGCATTCAACATCATCAAACGAACGCACCCAATGTGAGTGAATCTCTACAAATTCCCCGTTTTAGTCACATTTTGGGGTGTATCATGTGTCGTTTATTATTTATTACATTTAAACACTTGTGCATCCATCATATCCATGATCAAACGTGTATCCAATATGTATCAATTGTTTGTGTGGTTAATGTTTAGATTAAATTTATCATTTTCAGTACATACATCATCATAGGCTCGTCTGTTCCCCATTACCTATGAGCGGAACCGTTCCCCATTACCTATGAGCGGAACGTGGCGTTGCCAACATACGATCAGCTCCGTTTGATTGAGCCTTGATCGCACATAGATCATCACAGGCCGTCCGTTCCCCATTACCTATGAGCGGAACGTGACGTTGCCAACATATACATTATCATTCATGTCATATACTCATGCAAAGTGGTTTGTTATTGTATGTTTATTTACGTTTGCCCACATATGATTATTGCACAATTTTTCCATATTAAATACAATAAGAAATCAATAATAAATGTTTTCTAACAAGGTTCACTCGTCAACTTTTGTTGACCCAAAAACCCCCATTTTTACACATGATACAGGTGATCCATTTGCAGCAAGAAACATATAGGACGGCCTAGAAGAATAAATCAGTTTAGCCTTTGGATTGTTTATTTAGTTACTTTTTCCTTGTAATTGTATGGACTTGTTTGAAATATTGAAGTTGTAATTTGAATTTAATAAATATGAAACATTTTAGTAAACATCATGAGCTTTGGTGATAACCCAATTATGCCCCGACTCTTATTCCGTTGCGGGTCGGGGTGTGACAATATTAATGTCTTAACGTTTGTTATTTGCGTAATTAAGGATCAGAAAGTACTGGTTGTCACATTCTCCCACTGTTATAGAAATTTCGTCCTCTAAATTTAGACTATGTTATCTCCTCAGAGTTATGAATCATATGAATATAATGACTTACTACAACAATAAGAACCCAATGATTCAACTGGATTTGTTTTCTGACTTGATGCCAAGTGAACCAGATGTCATGATACAGTCACCAATGTGACTAAGTTTACAGGGGTACAACAAAAGAGGAATTTAACCAATAAAAGTTCAAGTGAGCGTTCACAATATGCAAATGAATTTTAGAAACAAGAAATGTACTATCAATAGTACCTTACGTTAGTCGTTGTATGATTGAAACTCAAAATCAACAAGCTCAAATAAAATAGAATCATGAAAATGATTTGTCAACTATCAAACCATAAGATGAATAAAAATTAGTGTGTTGACATTATTGAATTCCAAGGATACACCGAAATACAACTGATCCTGGTGTATTATCGTCTTAATATATAGTTGCATTAAGACTATTTAAATGACGAGTCAAACGAAAAGCCTACATAGTTTTGCATGAAATGATTGATCATAATTAGCCCAAGCTGCAAGTTTATACCGACGCCACAAGGTGTCGTAATGATCAGAATAATTCAATAATAGCGGTGGCCGAACAAATCCACCGTCCTTGTAATCAGATAAAAGTTCAACGAAGAAATCTCAAAATTAATTTCAAATGTATTTCATTGGAATTTCAGTTGATGACAAAAATAAAAAACGAATGTTATCACATTTTGCAAGTGTCGTCGAAAGGACCGTTAGAGGTACACCGAAATAGGCCATGAATTTGTGTACCATTTTCTTAATACACAAGATTGTATTAAGAATGTTTCAAGATAATGAACCAACAAAGTGGATTTAATAATAAATAAATTAATAAATAAGTAATTAAATCCGTACGTGAAGCGTGTAGACAAAATCAGCACAAGCTTCAAATTAGTGAAAATGTCACCACAAGGTGCCGTAAACAACAAATGATTTAGTGGAGTTAAGATTTAACAAGTCTACTATGGTCCGAAATAAATGAAATGCTTGGAATCCTTGAATTGAATATGTATAGTGAGTAAGTTTTCGTTCCTCAAAATTCATACTTTTCCATACGTTTTACTTATGCTGGATGCCTCAAATCATTTTAGCCAAACAACCTCTTTTTCAAAACCTAACTTTTCGTTCCTCAAACTTCATACTTTTCCATATGTACCCAAACTTCCAAGTCTCGATTTTAGACGATCATTCGTTAGTGAAAATCCTTTTTAAAGTCTTCCTCTTGAATAAATTTCAGGACGAAATTTCCTAAAGGAGGGGAGACTGTAACCGCCTGCTTTTTCGTACTTTCCATATTTAGAAAGCTCGTATTGCAATTCTATTTTTGGAAACTTTGTATTCTTGTAATCGTACTTTCGTTGTAATCATTCTAAAATCTGATACTTGGATCATAATAAAATTCGTATTTCTTACAATTCATGCTTTACACATTCATACATGTCCATACGTTTGAAACCATTATACATATGATACTTAATTCGTGATACTTGAAAGCGTGTGATGAATATACGAATACGTGACATACATACATCATACGATACTTATCCTTGATTCTTATACATAATCATACTTGTTTGCACTTGTTCTTATGTTAAAAATACAGGAAAACCCTTTAAGATACACCTTTTATGCATAAAACACCCTAAAACATGATAAATACAAACTACAGGGACTAAAAATGTAAAAAATCAACAAGTTTAGGGACCCAACCCTCTCGCGGGCCGCGACCGGGTTCCCCATTCTCTCTGCCCCCCGCCAAAGGGTATAATCCGCAGAATGTCTGATCCAGCTCACGGATTGGGCACTTGTGTGTTGGTTTAGTTGTGTTTCTTACATTTATTACACCCAACCACTAACCCTAAACACCTCTTATATAACCCACCTCATTCCTACTCATTTTCCACTTTACAAACACTCTAAACTCTCTCTCAAACTCACTAAAATCAGTTGCTAATCTCAGAATCTGAGCAGAAAGTTCAAGGCTCTCAAAGTGAGTTCTAGCTCACTTCTACTTCATATTTCTCATTGTTTCTTTTTTCTTAGCACTTGGAACACCTTTAGGGTTGCTTCCTTAGGTTTTCCATGGAATACCAAGATAGGAACTCCTTCATATATCCTAATGCTCATAATCATTGTATGGTTAGTTGGGCTTAAAAACAAGGGTGTGACATTCAAATCCAGAGGATTAATCCTCACAAACTTTCTGTTTTGGCATGAATTCTAACTCACAAGTGGTGTCAAGTCTTGAACTTGAAGTTGTGTGACTACATGGTTAGCTTGGGCTATCCTACATACAAGTCCACACATCACTTGATGTTTTACTTAGATTAGATGTTATTACTTCATTCTTGTTTATGTTCTCGACCCTCCTTGTTGTCTATGACAACTTGTGTAGTGGTGAACTTTACATGAGGTTCTAAATGGATGGTTACACCTCCTACCTCATACATGACTTCTATGACATCATTGTTAAACTTATATTAATATATGTATATGGACTATATAATATACTTAAACCGAACCCTTGATGATGACTAAATAGTTATTCGTCAAGCTACTAAGTTAGGTCACCAAAGTGTTTAGTTCCTCGTTGCAATTTTAATAGGTGTTAACCTATAAAATCATATAAACCCTAATGGGTTCTCATAGTGTCCAAAACGAGTGCTAGACCTTGGTGATTATTTTCGTGTACATTATTTTGTTATGCTTTATTCTAAATTCTGAATCTTCCATCAACATCCAATACTCACACCTACGTTTACCTCTTGTAGGATAACTCGGTGTTCCTCCAACGACTAAATCAACTCTTCACGGAATCACCAAGTGGGAAAGCTTACAAAACCGTGAGTATACTTGAACTCCCTTTTCGTTTACCACTTTTGGGGTGTAACATGTTAAACTATGAAAACTTACACTTAAACCTTATTCTAATGCACAAACAATCCTTATACATGCTTGCATACTTGAATACTTGATACATTGAACTTGGGGTTATATGTTTTGTGCTAGACTTATCATTAACTTCGTACGAGCCTATCCTTGACATATATAGTGCTACACGATTAATGCACTGCATGTATGCTTGAGGTTATGTTAAGAGCTTATTGCGTTTCATCATTGGTTTGATTAGTTAAACCCATGCCAACTTTATTGTTTATCTTGTTTCAATAGCTTGCCATGTTGAATTGTTTAAACTCATCTTTATGTTATGTACGTATGAAAACTAATATACTCGCCTTTGCTTTTGCATTGAACTTTATTTTAAACATGTTACAGGTTGAGGAGGACGATGCTATGAAATTGAAGTAGCGATGATGCTAGATACACATATAGACGCCTTAGGTTTATTTATGTTGTGTCAATTTTGTCCTTGTTGTTATGTTATATTCGTGTACCAAACATGTATTTATGTTTCCATGAATTGTAACTCTTTTATAATTATGAAATGAAATCCGGTTGTGAATTAAATATTGTCACCATTAGTGTTGTGAGCAATGAGCAATTTATTTCGTCCCGCCTCGATGTTTCTGCCATCGGTTGGGGTGTGACATCTTGCAATAATACATGTCATCAAGATTACAATGCAATAATTGTGTATACTGATAGAAATAATTGAAATATTGGTTGAACAACCTTTCGATGTGGAGTCCCTGATGGTTTCCACGAATCAAGCTAACCGCATGCATAACAAACAATGCATGTGTAATGTATGATTTGGTCAAGAAACTGAAAATGGGGTGTTCACTAATCATGACATGAATTCTCGCAATACGACGACCATTAGGGGGAAATAGTGATGCAAGAATCTACTCACTATAAGTAAAAGTCGGAAAATCCAACAAAAGAACTTAAGACTTTACCTGAAATTCCTTGTGATGACTTGGTATTCTGCGACATTACTATGAAATGTCAATCTTGGCGTAAACGCCATTTAGGAGAGTGGGGAGATGTGAGGACTTGTTGTTTTTGTTGCGATGCCATAAATCGTGATCTCCATTAGTTCGTAAAGTCCTCGTTTGGACGTACCTTGGCGTGTTTCACACCGGTTGCAGGGCCACGTGTCAATAGTTGCATTCTGACCAACAGTCATTCCGCTGACGGGATTTGTATTGCTGCTGAAATCGTTCGTTCATGTTTTCCTCAAAGGCCTTGCCTCGAATTTCGTACGTTTTGTATTTCTACATTCGTGATGTATACGCTAAGTTTCATGTACTCATGCACATCAGCATTTTGTTTTTCGTAGGTTACCTGCTCGGGTGACTAAAATAGCATAGATGATATAGATAAAGTCGTTTTCCCGAGTTAATAGTCGCAACTCCTACGAAATGACTTTTAATGGATTTTTGACATAAGTTAACCAAAGGTCTTAATTGTATGTTCCTAAAACTCTCAAGTTTTGCTTAGCGTATGACATCGTTTCGTGTAACGTGTATAAAACACAACACTAATGCATGTTTAGAAATCAATATGTTAACTCATTGTTTTCTGCCACGGTTGGAACCCATGTATGTATTCTAAGCGTTCTGTATGTGTTCAAGTCTTAATAAACAAAGTCCCCAAAGGAAAGTGAGGTTAAAGCCTAGGTGTCTCTACAAAAACCTAATTCGCTGAAACCTATAGCTCTGATACCAATCTGTCACACCGGCTCACTTGGTGGATGATTGGAATGTGGCTGAAAGTCGATCATATGTATTCTTTCTCTACAATTAACGAGTTGCTAAAAAGAGTAGAAGAACTCAACAATTCTAAGAAGAGAAAGAAGGAAACGAGATGCGTTGTAATGGCTACGTTATGGAAAGTGTGAACGTGCATAATCGGAAAGATATTTAGAGGCGTGAACAAACTTAGCAAGATGTTAGAAGAAATAAAAGAAGACACTTATGTGTTGATAAAAAAATATAGCCAAGTTGGAGAGGTATCATATGAGAATTGGTTTAATAATGGACTATTTATCATAAAAGGTTAGGCGAGCACTGTTGGATTTCTGTATCTTGTAATGTCTTGTAATCCTTCTAGCCCCTGGATGGTGTGAAAAAAAGTTCCCTTTATGTTAACAAAATTACCTAGTTAAGCATTCGCCTTGAAACTTGGGAAAAAATACTAGTTTTTACATTTTTTTTTAAATCTCATTTTTTTATTTGAAGTTTGTATTCATATAATATCATTAAAAATTACAATTAATCTATTTGATTTGGTAACTAGTTTATCTCAGTAAAAACTATTTACCAAACTTCAACAATATCTTAATACTTTATTTTAAATTTATTCATGATTATTTAGGTTTATTATTATTTACAACTCTTTTTGCATGCCGTATATACTCTTGCAAAGTGTGGGTTGTCTAGGGAAGTTAATTATTTTTTATTATTTATAGAACGGCAGATACGGTTAATTATTTATTGT
This sequence comes from Scalesia atractyloides, assembly GCA_947069175.1. Lineage (NCBI taxonomy): Eukaryota > Viridiplantae > Streptophyta > Magnoliopsida > Asterales > Asteraceae > Scalesia > Scalesia atractyloides. The sequence continues at coordinate 40,089,175 of CAMTDV010000017.1, read as the reverse complement.
TATGCCTTAAACTTTAACTTTTTTCATACACACGTTATGCCTTAAACTTTAACTTTTTTTCATACACACAAAAACGAGTGCTATTTTAAGTCTGATTATATGTGGGTATCCGGCTATTCACCATTGCACCATTAAATACATAACTTTGTAATCGAAAATAAAAGTATGTTTAAGAACGATAATTTGATAAGCTTGATAAAGTTGATAAAAAAGATAAACAGGCCTAGTATGTATAATATAATATATTAACGAGTTCATGTAATTTTAACAAAATATATTATTATTATTATTATTATTATTATTATTATTATTATTATTATTATTAAGGCACCTTAAATTTTGTGCACTAGGTTTAAAACTTTGAAACTTACATAAATATGGAAGTAAAAAAAAACTAAAATAAAGAACACATAGTAGCGATAAGTTAATAATACGGTGTGGAGTTTGACTTTGAGTTCTTGAAGTTGAAGTCGGTGGAAGATGTGTTTGTTTGATTCCACTTGGAGTTGAGAATATATTTGAAGTGTTTACACCTCAAGAATGTTTTGCAATAGTAGAGGAGAGTGAGCATCCGCCGTAGACACCACGGATCATAGGAATTTCTTGATCTTATTATTTTGGATTAAAGGGTCGATTGTTGTCAACAAAGCTTTGACTTATGGGTTTTGACATATACATATATATATGTACATACATACATGTATACATACATGTATGTATAAGTGGATATAAAAGAAATATTAAATGTATAGAATTAGTCTATTCATAAATAAATATTAGCGTACAAATATCGATGGCTACATTCTTTATTGGATCATTCAGGATTAAATGTATTCACTATATTTATATATAAAAGTCCTTCCTTAGTGGGAAGGATATGGAGTCAAAACAGGTTATAGCACCCCATGAAACTGCAACACACCGCCCTAAGGGGCGTCATACGGCGGATTCCGGTCATCCTTGCGAAAATTATAACGGTGCTACACTAAGGTTTCAACACACATATACCCTTAATCTAGCCAAATTAGTCAAAAAAATAAAACATAATTTACATTTTAAGCCCTTCTTGATTTCAACCATTAACTACAAGATCTAAGGGCTTAAAACACTTTTTACACTTCTCACAAAATCACCTGTTTTTACACTAACCTCACCCTATATATATATGTGTGTATATATATATATATATATAAAGTAAATTAACATTGTTAAGTACTTTAAACCATAATGATTTAACTTGCATATTTAAATCTATAAATATTTATTTCAGTGATTTAGAATTCTAGATAAATATTACTTTTGTAATTTTGTGACATAAATATATAATAATCTGATAAAACTAAAATACATAAGATATATATTTGTTTTAATTATGATGATAAATTAGATTATATATATACAGGTGAAATTTTTTTCTATATGTTGAGTTTTGAAAGATTATATATTTATTTACATATATAAACAAGAAATTTCAAATATCTAGAATTAATTAAAGATCTTGAATTAAGAAAAAAGATGATCTGAGATTGTGATTGATCCATGAAAAGATGTTACACTTATCCATAAAATTATGTAAAGCTTGTATATGTAAATAGTTGCGAATAACAATTACATTTTCCAACATAATGAAAGTACAAAATAAATTAATATGAAATTATATTTTAGAGGGATGGAGAAAAATTGAGTCATGTGGCATTAAGTGAAATTGTTATATAAAAATAATTTTAATTTAAAACTCTTTGTAAAATTGATTTAAACTTAAATAAAACTTAAGTATAAATGCCACAAATGGACCTTGGAATTAAAACACAGTCATGACATAAGTGGTCCTTTTAAAATGGAAGGATATTTTAGTCATTATATTGATAAAATTAACTAAGTTTGGTGTTAGTACTCAAAGGTGTTACAAAATTGAAACCATCAAACCTGAACCTATTAAAAAAAGTTAGTTCCCAAAGGCGAAACTAGCTATAAACCATATGGTCCATCTGTGTGATTAACTCTCTTATTAATGATTTACATTTATACCCATGAACATTAATGGATTTATCATACATAAGTTTAATAACAATTCGTTTTCTATAAATGATTTACATTTCAACCCCCGAACTTTAGTAGAGTTATCATATCGCTTTGAAGTTAAATAAAGTTAAATTTGTTTTCTTTTTTAACAAATATTTGTTCTTTTATCTTTTTATAAGTTTATTTCTTTTTTATTTTACATCCTCCGATCACCCACAAGATACCTGCTTTCAAGTTCGATCAAGCACATCATGTTGTCGTACGCCATGATTATGCGATCAGAGGAAGTAACATGTAGGACATTCCTGAATTTCACTTAACAATCCAGTATCAAGTTAATACACTTCAATGAAGATGTTAATATTTGAACTTGCAGCTGGTTTAAGGGTCAAATGTTAGAACCGTCAAGTAAGGATCCAAGTGCGAGTGGTTGTTCGCGGTGTGGGGAATGCTAGTATCGAAGTGATGGTGAACAGGGGCCGTGTCAGAATCATGATCAAGCTTGTGCGGCATTAAAGTGTTGGCGTTATTTGGGGTGACTAAAGCCCCCTATTTATGATGCATACTTAGAAACTACGTTTAACTGTGATAATGGGTTTTTTAGTCTAATCGTTTTTTGGGTTTTAGTTGTTAACATTCATGCTTAATCCACTATGAAATCATTTGATTAATATGTAAGTTTTGAATGATTTGAAACTAGTAACTGCAGTTTAATATGTAACTTTTGACTGTATTTAAACTAGTAAGTGAATGCAGGTTCTTTTAGTGATTCTTGATTGATATTGTAGTTATGTACCATAGGGGTATTGTTGTAATGTAGGTGTTGTAGGTTTTGATGATACAGGACAATATGCATATTCAGCTATGTTTGTTATAATCAAGGCCTTAACTTGACCAGGGATTGTAGGATTTAGGAGAGTTATGCATATTCTGACTTAGTTTTAAATAAAACAGGGATGAACATGTATTTGGTTTGCACAACAGGACTTATACTTTGGTATGCACATGTTTCTGATAATCAAGGCCTTAACTTGATCAGGGATTTGTAGGATTTAGGAGAGTTATGCATTTTGTGACTTAGTTAAAAATAAAACAGGGATGCCCATGTATTTGGTTGCACAGCAACAATTATACTAAGGGATGTGATAATCAAGGCCTTAACTTGATCAGGGATTTGTAGCATTTAGGAGAGTTATGCATATTGTGACTTAGCTATAAATAAAACATGGATGAACATGTATTTGACACTAAGGGCTGTATATTATGTGACACTCGGCTATTTTGAGTCTGTATCGTACTAGTGTGGCACGTGTTATGAATAAATAAAGGCAACATTATATTGAATTTGGTGTTATTTAATGGTATTTGAAGCGTTGGTAAATTTAAACTTTGTTACAAATTATGTTGACATTAATAAAATAAATGCTTATAGCGTAACGGATAAAATGCGAAACGAACGTCGGTGACCGCCCGATTAATTTAAAATCCTAAAAATATTTCGGTATGATTAAAATGTTATTTTTAATCATATTCGTGAGAAAAAATTAATTAAAACACTTAAGATTCTTATTTTGGAATTTAAGCGCGCACTGGGCAATACAGTGCGTATACTGCGAAATACAGTCAACGCAGCCAGTCTAGACAAATAAAATATTATTCAGCAATACTATGGCAAGTTTATTTTATAGAGCGATAAAAAATTTAAAACACATTAAAACATGATTAAAACGCTAGATAAAATACTAGGTAGCCAGTTAAATACCTGTTTTTAGTCTAGTATATACAATATATGCATATATATATGCATGATTATGAGAGGGAGGAAGGTGGCGGCCCCATAGGTGCCCACCTTTTGATTTCTTCTAATTTAACAAGTGTAAGCTCTTGGGAGAAAACACAATGATTATGGCTTTTCTTATACACCATACATGCACATTCCAAGACCAAACAACACCATTTCTCTCTCTCCCCCTCACTCTCTCTCTCTAACTCACAGCCGTACACACACTTACACATTCACATTCAAAATTTTTTGAAATTTCTTTGAAGATCCAAGTCCATTTCAAGAAGGTTTCAAGGTGTGTTGAAGATCCAAAGGTATTTTCAAGATGAAACAAGCTCCACAACATCAATCTTGTCAAAACCCACCAAAATATTGGAAGGTATAAACTTATTTTCAACAATCGTGTTCTTGATTCTTGGTGATGATAATGACGTTGGAAGGTTTCTATTGAACTTGGAATTAATCACAAACTTGAAACTAACAATAAATGGGTTTTTAAATAAAGTAAAAAAATGGAGGTGTGTACATATGTAAGTATGGCCGTAGGTATGTATGTATGCATGTTAGAGTTTGAGTTTTGATGTTGATTGATTCTTGTTGATGTGATTCTTGAAAGGTTCATGTATGTATGATTGAAGGTGAATTACATGAAAAAGATTTGTGATTAAAATGGATTAATGAAAAGTTCATATCTGGATATATGTATATAGCCGTGTATATACATGCATATATGGGTATATATGGATTTTTGTTTGTTAGTTCTCAAATGTGTAAGAACATGATACATGCATTAAGACTTTGATGATCATAAGTATGATTGGATAATGATTTGATGATGATATCTTGGATTACATGAATTAAATACATGTAGATGCATTTAAGTTCAAGTGTGATGATGATAATGATAAGAGAAATATGCATTAGGTGCTTGTACCTAAGCATGCATGATGATAGTATGATCACAAGTTGTGAAAATGTTATTATGTGACAAAGTGTTTTAAATCAGATTATAAACAATAGAAATAATATTTTTTGGTGTGTTATAATGGCACGAAACTTTATCATAGGTTTGGTAGCTTTGCATGTTGTACATGTGGCTTAAAAACTGGTAAAATATGTGAAATTTGCATGGTTTATGTGGTTTACATAAAATCTGCACTAACTTGGATATAAGCATCATTTTACTCAGTAATAATATGTATCATGTTAAAATATCAAGTCGTTACGATTTGGGATGCTTATAGTAAAGTTCGGTACGAGACTTTGCGTTAAAAACGACAACTTTTTAAGAGATTTCTATAAAACTGTTTCAGATCAGAAAGTAAACTGATATTTTTGATAAACATATAAGTGTTTTAACTAATAATAAGTAGCCTTGGTGTTCGGCTAGTCGTACGTGACTTCCGACACCCGAAAACGTTGCCGGAAACGCTAAAATACGCATATTTCAACGTACACGAAAACTGATTGTTCAAGGGTGAACTTTGTGTAATATGAGGTGATATGTGATTATGAGAATATGTAAGGTGATATGCTAAGTGATAACATGATAGTAGGGATTTAGACTATGCATGTACACTTGTGCGGTTAAAACGGTAATATCGCTAAAAGTCACGTTAAATGTGTAACTTATTTTTCGAGAATGAAAATTATACATAGGTTAACTTGATGAGTTATTTCATGTATGAATGCTTTAAAATGATAAAATATAAAAGTTAACGAGATGCGTGTATTACGATATTTGATTATATGTTCACGTTTATATATATATTACAACGCGTAAATCATAGATATATTGCTTATAAACGGGGGCGATAACGGATATAACATAATGGGGTCACCAATAAATCGTTAAAGTCGCAAAATCTTAATATATATATATATATATATATATATATATGAACACATATATATAAATACGCCAACATAATAAAAAATAAAGGCTTTTCGAGAAAATCTCAAAGTTATGTGAAAATTCTAAGTATTGGAGAAACTTAGGAATTTTTGTAGAATATTGATTATTAAATCGTTCCTACGTGTATTAGGACATCTAAAATCAATTTGTAGGATTGCGCTAATATAAATATGCACCCAAAAGTGAGTGTCACTAGACCCCTCTTTTTACTGTTTTATAAACTGTTTGGGGAAAGAACACGCTTTAAAAGGATAAGTATAACACTTTTGTATAAAATATGACTTTCATTAAACTATGAATAATTTTTCATGAAAAATATATGGTTTTGATATAAACATGTTTCGAGATGAAACAGATTTTGGAATAACGATATATGCGTTTCGGGGAAGAAACGGGGATTATTACGGTGTTTTGGGGATAAAACGGCCGTGTAGATTTAAAAATACTTAAATCTAAAGTTGTGATGAATTGGCTCGGTCTCAAGAGAGTAAGTATCGTTTTAGGCTTACGTTTCAGTGGGGACGTCGGGGATTCATACAACACATGATATTAGATTTATAATTTTAGTAGGATATATGTGTTATACGTGAGGCATGCATTATAAGATACCCATTGCGGGCTCTTGCACAAGTTTTGTCGTTTAATCACTAGTATTGTATGCGCGTGTAATTGTTGATAGATCTATCAGGTTGACCACCCCATCGTGACCGGTAGCTCCATGTCAAGTCAAGCGATGAATTTATATTATGTATTGTCTAGCTTTGATTATACATTTGTTAATATATAGCTCGTAATGTCTTGCAAATTACGAATCTGAACATTTGATGCTAAAAATTTAATATGTAACCTTGGGAACAAGTCGTGATATCAACATGATTTTGGAAACGCTTGCGATGACTGATCCTTGGAATTTTGTAAAGAAAATTAAATGGACTTTCTTAAGATTATATGGATGTTTTATTAATAAACACATAATATGAAAGTTTTCCTTGAATCAAATTAATTATAATTTGGAATATACGTGAACTCACCCTCCTTTGTGTTGACACTTGATTTTAACGTGTTCTTCAGGTACTTGAGTTCGGCTTCGGGAATTATTGGCGCATCTTGTGGTTGATGCATGTCATATTTAATAATGTTTTGGACTACTTTAAAAACTTATTTGTGACCATGTTTGTATTAAGATACATAAGGATCAAGACAACTTAACTATGTTATGGTTGTGGATGCGTTTAAACGCTAAAAACTCTAAAATTATATTTTAATTAAGTTAAATGTCCAAAAATTAATGATGCATCGTCCACTAAGATATTTATGGGCACCAACTTCCATCACCATTACGTTTGTATTCCGCTGCGACGTTTTTGGGGTGTAACATATTAGTTTTGACTAGAGGTAAACCATTGAATGGTAATTGTATGTTTTAGTTTGAAAACTTGTTTGTTTAGTTTTAGATAATCTGTTTGTTTTGGATGAACATCTCAAAACAAAAGTAAGGTGTTTGGAAATTGCGCAAACAGATGTTACAAAGGTCAAAACAACATTCTAGTTCTAGAAGTGAAACCTTTTGAATTTCAAAAAGTGAAACCCATTTGAAGTTCAAACCTGGTTACGTATGTTGTTACGGGGTTTTGTTGTTGTTGGTTTTAGTACCTTCATGTCGCATATTAATTCAGGTTAATCAGTGCTTAGTTGCCAGTTAGGAATTGTTTTGAAGATGAAGGAAATATGTGATTTATACGTTTAGGGAATGAAATTGTAAGTAAAGTTATAAGGGTATTTTAGTCTTTTCACTGAATTACAAACGGTCCGTTAGTGAGACGGACTTGATTACGAGCAATCAATAACCACAAGGACTGGAGTGTTCGTTCTTTTTAAATGAGGGTTGAAAGTGTGATAGGGTGTAAACCTCAAGGACTGAAATTGTACTTTACTCTTCTCAAAATGATCTCATATGACTATGAGTAGATCATTCACCTAAATATAAACATGCTTTTAAGAAAAAAAGACCGTTTCCAAATAAGCAACGATACGTAAGATCGTTGATGTCATTGTTGCAAGTTTAATATGTTCACCAAACATTTGAACACATTAGCTAGCCTTCGCTATACGAGAACAATCCGACGCCTTTAGGTCATGTGTAGTGGTAACCTCCCGTAACCTCTTGTGATGGTGTTTTATACCTGCGAATTAACAAAAATGTCGATACGAAGTTTATGGATTAAACAATGGTTAAGACCATAATTCGAATAATAGAAAAATACCAAATATATTGTTTCCTAAAATCCCTCAAAACAGTTATGGAAAGATTTTGTTAATTAAAATGATTGTTATTGAAATTACTTAATTACCCTTAATCGCTAATTTTAATTAAAGACACATGTTCTCACCATATTATTTCTTACACTTTTCACACACTTGCCACTTTTTACAGGATCCTTAATATATATATATATATATATATATACTAGTTTAAGATCTCGTGTGTTACACGGGCTGTATAAAGAAAATATTTATTTTAAATTTATTGATTTGATAAATTACACAAATGTAGATGTTACTATACTCATTGTTTTTCTCGTATTACGATTATTAACATATTTTAACACCCTTCTCTTTAACACGAAATTGGTTCTCATTAACAAATAAATACGAAAAAAATCATAGGGCGTTTTATATAATATATAATATAAGCCATTTTATAATAAAACGAAATGGTGCATTAAATATGGGAAAAGGGAAAATTACAATATAATTTTTTTTGCTCTTTATTATTTCTTTTATATGTGGGACTTGAAGTCTTGAATCGAAGACCTTCAGATCTAAGTGTACCGGCTTTTGCCTTTGTCAATGGGTCCCCAACCCCTTTGGTAAGTAACAAACATATAAGCAATCAATAAATCTCTAATATTTCTTTCCACACCACACTTGTTATTTTATTTGTAATATTTTTCATCTTTGTCTACTATTAGTAACTTGATTTTGTGCCTTCATTTTATTCTTGATAATGTCACATACAATTATCATGAGCAAAAACCAATTCTTTTAAATACGTTCAAACCTTTGATAATGATTGTGTTTGACTTTTTTTAAAAATAATTTGCTAAACATCAAATGTTGTTTATTTATAAGATATGTAAACATTTTAAATATAGAAATAATGTTTAGTTATCATTCAAGATTTCTTTAAAAAATTATATAAAAAGTAATAATTATTATATTAATTTTTTTAAACAAAAAGGCCATTTAAACTATATTGATTGTGTAAAATATATATTATAATTTTTACAAGTTTGTTTATATTGGTTAAAATTATAGATTGTATTTTAAAAGGTTATTGTATTTATTAAGATTTTTGATTTACAATCACATTCAAAAGGGAAACAATCTACATAAAAAAGAAAAGTCTAATTACTTTTAAAATTTGTAAGAAAAGAGGAGCAACAATAGTCTCGTGTTTTCCCTCCTAAAGCAAAACAATAATGACTATAATATTGACATGTGACAATTAATGGCTTAAAAGAAAGACATGTGGCCTAAGATGGTTTTGATTTATTATAAAATATATATATATATATATATATATATATATATATATATATATATGGGATAGGTAAAATGAGAACCACCTTGAGTTGTGAGAACCGTAGAAACCAATATAAGACATTGATCAAAAGTGTTTTAATGGATGAGATTAAAAGATAATAAAGTAGTTGTAATCATTGTGTTTTAATTAATGAGTTTTTGTTTATAATGGGATAAGGGTAAATTGGTATTTTTACTAAGCTCTTTATTGATTGATAATTAAAGTTGTAATCATTTTACTTTAATTAATGTTATTTTTGAATCATACAGTAAGAAAAATTATTTTACTTAAGGGTTCAAACTTTTTTTGCGCGCCGGTTTTAAACATTTTTACGCGCGGTTTCAGACTTTTTTATGCTCGGTTTAGAACTTTTTTTACGCGCCGGTTTAGAACTTTATTTATGCACCGGTTTAGAACTTTTTTTACGCGCGGTTTAAAATTCTCTTTACGCGCCGGTATAAAAGTTTTTTTACGCGCGGTTTTAAACTTTTTTTACGCGCTTTTAAAATTCTCTTTACGCGCCGGTATAAAAGTTTTTTTACGCGCGGTTTTAAACTTTTTTTACGCGCTTTTAAACTTTTTTTACGCGTGGTTTTAAACTTAAAAAAAAATTTACCATAAAACAATTTTTTACGGGTTTAAACTTTTTTACAAAAAATATTTTACACTAAACAAAAATATTTTATTTTTACAAAAGAAATTTTTACAAAAACTTTTTTTACATTTTTTTTTCAAAATCTTTTTTACAAAAAAAAAAATTTACGCCAAACATCTTTTTACGCCCCCGACACCCCTGTTTCGGGTTTACGAAATTTGAGGATCTTACCAAACGAACTCACCCCAAAAATCACGACTCAATAGTTGTCTTATGTTGAATTTTAAATGAAGATAGAGAAAAGATGTGACATGTTGAGTTTTAAATAGAAGAGAGAGAAAAGATGTGACATGGGAAGTAAAAGACTAAAATACCCTTTTGATTTAATTTGGTTATGGGTGATGTGTAAATATGCTATTAAATGATAGAAGTTCTCATGGTTTTCGCAACTGGGTTTTGTTCTCTCTTGAACCGAATCCTACATATATATAGGGTGAGGATCCTGTGCAAAGTGTGTTTTTTCTAGAAAGTTTAGGAGGTGAACTGGGCCATCCAATGGTGTGTTTAATGGTTGAGATCATCTTGGTGACATTTTGGTAATATGTGTGTCTTAAAAATAGGATTATTTGATTGATTGGGGGTAAATGGGTCATTTAACTTGTTTTAAATAAGGAAATAACTACCAATCATAAAACCACCTCAAAAAATGTCACAATTTTTTTTCTCTCTCTCTAATCCCTCACATTTGAAACCACCTAATCACACAAAAATAACAATAAATCATATCTAGATGTGTTCATGGTAGTGTGTTTTATCGATAAAACACAATGTGACGAACTAGTGTCTGACTGCTAAAACACAGTGTGATTAAACAGTACCTGAAACCAGTAACTGCTAAAACACAGTGTGATTAAACAGTACCTGAAACCAGCAACTGCTAAAACATAGTGTGATGAAATAGTACCTGAAACGAGTAACTGCTAAAACACAGTATGATGAAACAGTAGTTGAAACTAGTAGCTGCTAAAACATAGTGTGGTGAAACAGTACCTGAAACCAGTAACTGCTAAAACACAGTTTGATAAAACAGTACCTGAAACGAATAACTGCTAAAACACAATGTGATTGAACAATACCTGAAACTAGTAACTGCTAAAACACAGTGTGATGAAACAGTAACTGAAACGAGTAACTGCTAAAACACAGTGTGATGAACCCGGTATAAAACACAACGTGAAGAAATCGTAATGATTTGAAATTGTCAAAGAAATATACGTTTCCGTAAATATCTAGATAGTTAGTTAGGATATATGATATTCCAAAATTAAATTAATAATCAAATTACCATCATGCCCTTTTGAATAAAAAAACTAAAAGTCACATGTCACCTCCCTATTGCTTCTTAGACTTTCTAGAAAACATAGGCTTTCTAGCCAACTCCCCCTTTCTCTCTCTCTCGCTATATATATATATATATATATATATATATAGGGAGGTTTATTTGAGAAGAAAAATTAATTAAGAATAAAAAGAATAAAGGGTATAATAGTAAAACATTCAATATGATTATCTTATCTCATTTATTATTATCTTTGACTAATTAATTAATCATAAAGACTATCATCCTCCATAAATTTTTGCCTACATACATCAAAATTTATACTACACATTTTGAAATTTATCTTACGCATATCAAAATTATACTACACTTTATACTACACGACTCGTGATCTATCATACACGTCTCGTAATTTATCATACACTCTTATTATTTTTGAAAACAACATATATTTTGAAAATAAGTTGCAAATGTAGGGGGTGTTTGTTTTTTCAGAAAAACCTCTTCTGGCCTCTTATGTCTGCGTCGCACAGACGTTTAGCTCTGCAGACTGTTTGTTTTTTAGAAGATATTTCATTATAAAATGTCTTCAAACCTCTGCGCGCCCTCTTCCCCACGCAAACATGGTCCATTGTCTTCCCACCTATTCCAACCTCTTCCAACCCTCTCTCCAGCCATGAAGATGAAGATCAAGAGTATCTTCGGCGAAGCCCTCAGGCGAGTGTATCTCTCTCTAAACTCTCCCCTTTCTCTTTCTTTTCTCTCTCTCTCTCCTATCAAACGATCTGAACGTGGTTGTGGGTGGTGGTGTCACACCCCGACCCGCAGCGGAAAAAGGTGATCGGGCATGATTGGGTTTTCATCAAAGCTCATGACATTTATTATGATGTTTCATATTTATTATTACAATATTAAAGAAGATCACACAATCAAATCAAACCAGTACAACATGTCCTATACATCCTTCTAGACTTCATTATTTTTTTTCTTCTAAGGCATTTTCCTATGTGTCCTTGCTTCATCCTGTCCACCTGTATTATGTGTAAAAATGGTTTTTGGATCAACAAAAAGTTGGCGAGTGAATCCTATGAAAAACATTTAAACAATTGAATTGATTATAAAATAAAGTGCATAACCACACATGAGTAAATGTAGAAGTAAATTTATTCACAATACACTTAATATTAAATATTGCACACACATACAACAATAGCTTGTTTTGAGGCACGCGTTGTTCAACTCGTCTCCCACGAGGAACTGATGGGCCTAATGAATGAGTTTTGAGGCACGCGTTGTTCTACGAACTGATGGGCCTAATGAATGAGTTTTAAGGCACGCGTTGTTCAACTCGTCTCCCACGAGGAACTGATGGGCCTATCAAATAATTTGCATATAACTTGACAATATGTAATACATAACAACAATCAATATTTACATTCTAGGTTTAGATCATAATATGGTATAGCACGAGTTTGAATAAACAAATTAGTTTAAGCGACACATGATACACCCCAAAACGTGAATAAAAAGGGGAGTTTGTAAGAATTCACTCACATTGGGTGCGTTCGTTTGAAGATGTTGAATGCGCACGAGTTTAGAGGATTGATCGACGAGGAATAACTAACCTAATTAATAACGAAAAGGTAGCGTAAATAAGCGGATTTTATTAACCAATTTTAATAGGATTTTTGGATATATTTTTGTGAGTTTAAGGCTATTTTCTAACTTTAAAAACGTTTATTTTTAAGTATTTTTAATTGATTTTTAAATTAAATAAATAAATAATAATAAGAAAAAAAATGTTGACTTTTTGACTTTGACCGTTGACCATGACTGTTGACCGTTGACCGGTTCGGTCGGTTATATTGTTGCACTTAGTGAGATTCGAACCGGTGACCTCCCGTACGCGTGCACGCAGCTCTACCAACTGAGCTACGTGTCTAACCCGAAATATTTCTGTTTTTAATTATATTTATACACTATTTAAGTTAATCCGAAAATCATTTATTTAAAAGGATTTAACTGTATCGAACCGGTGCCGTCAACAGGTCTCGAACTCGGGACCTGTGGTTTAGTTTGACACACAGTCCACCGCTGGACTGTGTGTCTAACCTGGTAAATATTCCGGTTTTTATTATACTTAACATCTTACTGTGAGTTAACCCGGTTCGGTTTTAAAAAAAAACGTTTTTATTTCTGAGGTTAGGATTGTGATAGGAATCGAACTCGCGACGTGTGTGTATTATTTGCACACAGTCCACCACTGGACTGTGTGTCTAACCCGTTCATAATATTGATTTTAATTAATCTTATAAACATAAACGACTTCGTCTTCTTCGCTCAAAACATAGACAACGGTTAACCAAACTGTTTCTTGTTTAATTCGATTAACGAACATTATAAGCAATTGAAAGGTAATGAACGGAGAGGGTTTGGGGAAAGGATGTACCGAACAGGTGTCTTTCACAGAACTCCGGCAAGGATTCGTCGGCTCTGTTTTGTGAACTTCGGCGATTAACAGCGTGAGTTCGGAAATTTCAGCGATTTTTCCGGCGAGTACAGAAATCCGGCAACGTCGTCTGGGATCGATTCGTGTTGATGAAAGTCTCGGTTTTCCGGCGACTTGCAGAGAATTCCGACGAGTGAAATTGATTCAAGAATCGGTGCGATTTTGAGTGAAAAGATTACCAGAGGCTAGGGTGTGCATTTATAGGGAAAAATCAAGTTGAATTGGGTCTGTTTCTAGTCTCGATTCATTGGTCAATTGTTCTCCGGCGGTTATGACTAATGTCGCGGGACTGGACATCGGTTATAACTGATGGCGACGTTAATACGCACGTTAAGTCAAAAGTAACCGACGATAATTGGCGAAATCGTTGGATTTTCCGGCGTCTGCGGATTTGGGCGCGCTGTGTAATTGAATTCGATTTCCAGTTTTATTATATGTATTAATTGTTTCAATAATTCAACAAGTAACACAAATGGCGGAGTGGTGGAATGTTTGCGTGTTAAGTCTTTGAGGTTACCCGGCTGACCCGGGTTCGAAACCCGGCATCAGCATTTAATTTTTATTTCATTAATTTTAATAAATTTTCAAATATAAATTTTATAATATAATATACTTATTAATTATGTATCGTTTAAAATTAATTTGAGCATTAAATATGCAACGAAATTTTTAATTGAATGTTCGGTTAATAAACGAAGCGGGTTTGGTTAACCCGGTTTTTGACGGATGTTACAGGTGGCGAAATTAGGGTTTCAGTGAAGGTGGTTGTGGGCGGTGGCGTAGGGGCTGACGATGATGATGGTGATTTCAGTGGGGGACGGTGGCAGATGGTGTGGGTGGGGACGATGGGTGTTGGCGGCGACAGCTGGTGTCGGTGAAGGCTGTAGTGGTGGTGGGGAGGTAGGAGAAGATGGTGGTAGATGAAGCTCAGCTCTGTTTGCAGATGTGGGGTTTTAAAAAGAGGTGACATAATCAAATACTCTTTTTATTACACTATGTAGACATTTGGTCCACCTCTTCTCGTGCAGACGTTTGCAGATATGGTCCGCAGACTGCAAACCTTTTACATCTAAAAAAACAAACACAATCTTAGCATAGTTAGTTATTAAAGAGGAAGACTACACATTAATGATCCTTGTAAGTTTACCAATATACCCTTATAATAATTAAATACAAATATTAAATGAAACAAAATAAAATATTTTTATTAGTTGAAATTTGTTCTTTTTTTTATTGTTACAATTTTTTTCTCATTTAAATACTCCACAATATATATATATATATATATATATATATATATATATATAGTGTGGTTTAATGGGGAACACCAAAAAAGTGGGGAACAAGAGAACCCCTTTACAAGCCGTTGGATCAAAAAATTAAAAGGCCAAGATTAGATTTCAACCCATAAACCAAATTGTAAGGGCAAAACACACGGAAGGGTATATTTGGAATAAAATTATGTCCCCAGTTTTACTCTCCAGTCATCTCTTTCTCCACTAACCACACGTCCACCATCACTTTTCCGGCACGGTGGTTTCGATACTTCCACTCCACCGCCACCACTGCCAGAGCTTCCATTAACGTCGGGCGAACCATTAACAAATATGTTTTAGTTACGTATTTCATCCCCAGCAACGACGACGGTAGGTCTATTTCTATCCCTTTCTTTTGTACCGGAACCCTAGATTCGTTTCCAGTGACCGCCACAACGATCCGTTAACCTTCGCCACAGCGTTTTCTAAGTCCAATGATATTAAACGTTTGTGAGTTCTGATCAAACGATTTTTATGGTAACTCTAATCAATTTTTATCTTTTCTTCTTCAGTTCGTGATTTTTTCATCGAATTGCGGTCTTTACATTTTGATTCTTTTTTAGGGTTTCAGAACTAAATCCGATGATATTAAACGTTTGTGAGTTCTGATCAACGATTTTTATGGTAACTCTAATCAATTTTTATCTTTTCTTCTTCAGTTCGTGATTTTGTTCATAGAATTGCGGTCTTTACATTTTGATTCTTTTTTAGGGTTTCAGAAGCTGAGATTTCGTGATATGCGCAAAGAACTGGCACCAGAGCTGCTTGATTTCTTCATTGTACATTACTTACAAGGAATGAGATGTAGACGAGAAAATGACGATGATTGCATCGATTCCGATGGCGACGGAGGCACGGTAGCTGTTCTCCGATAGGTAAACATCTCTTTATCTCTTCGTTTTGCTTAACTTCACCGTAAAAACCCACATTTTTCCTCATAAGATTCGCGTTCTGATTGCGTTTAGGGATATGACAATAAATGCTCGATTGATTTGTATTTCCGAATTTTAATTAATGTTTAAGTGAAATTAAACGTACAACCTGTCAGTTTGATGTCGAAGGAGTTACCTCTCAAATCTCAGTTTTAATTTTGAGGTCAAAATCATGTAATTTAGGCTTTAGGAGCTCATTACGAATGAGCTATACGAAGACGAGCCAAAATATTTTTGAATATACATGTTTAAGTAGTTAGTACATTTTGTGATGTATTATCTCACACTATAATGAGGTTAATTTTGTGTAGTGTAGTGAATGTTGATGCCTTTAGAAATCTATGGCAATGATGCTCTTCTAATTTTGATTTCTACTCATAGTTTTGTGCACCAGTAGTTATAATTTAATAAAAAATGAACAAAATAGTGTTCAAATAATGAACGAGGGGTGGTTTACACCCCTGAGCATGAGTCTAAGAAACTGAAGCTTGGCTCCTTCGAGCTTTTAACCGAGGGGATAACAAGTAGCTCTTGAGCCTCTAGGCTTGTTTACACCCCTGAGCATGAGTCTAAGAAACTGAAGCGCTATGTAGCAACACATTTTTGTGAAATGGTTAATCTTCGTGAGGAAATTGCAAAAACGTTGAAACTAGCGAAGGATCCTGCGAAACTCGTTCTAAGCAGCATTCGTAGGTATTTTGTCAACAACAATAGATTTTTTGCCATAAGAAGGAAAATGTATAAAGAATGGTTGCAGTTTTGATTTAGGAATGTTTTGTGATGATCAATGGTGATGGCATTGAGATCATAAAAAGTGACCAGGAATGTGTAGCAGCTTCTGCTGTTGATTGGAGAAACCAGATGACCCAGAATGTGCAGCAGCTTCTGCTGTTGAGTGCGTTCAATAAATGTTGATAATGTGTTTTTAGGAAATTAGTGTAAAATTCATGGGTTGGAAGATTTATATACTTAATTCAGCTTGCAAAAAAAGGCAAAAAGTTGAGCTTGTAAAGTTAGAAAACAACGTATTATTGGAACATGCTCAATATAGAATCTTCTTAAATTGTGAATTATGAAAACATCATAAGCACTTGTATTGTACCTATACTACTAAAGTTGAACCCTAATATGAAATGCAATATATAATTTGATTAAATAAAGTTGAATCGAACCTAGTTGATCAATGTAAACTGTCATTAATAAGTTAAAGTTTATCCTACAAAACTTATTTTAGCATGTTTGATCAAATAAAATTGAATCAAGTTTAGTTGATCAACGCAAACGCTCATTTAACATGTTAAAATTATGTATTTCAATATTTTAAGCTCGCATAAACTCCACACAAAACTTTATTTTAATATTTTAAATTGTAATCTGAAATTTAATATATTATTTGGTTAAATAAAGTTAAATTGAACCTAGTTGATCGGTTCAAAGTTTCACTTAAGATTTTAAAGTTTATCATACAAAAGTTATTTGAACATGTTTTGCCAAATAAGGTCGAATCGAGTTTACTTGATCAATGCAAACGCTAATTTAACATGTTAAATTTATTTATTTTCAAATTTTAAGCCCCCATAAACTATTCACAAAACTTTATTTTAATATTTTGAACTCTAATATGAAATTCAATATATAATTTGATTAAATAAAGTTGAATCAAACATAGTTGATCAATGCAAACTATCATTTAACAAGTTAAAGTTTATCTTACAAAACTTATTTTAAATTGTTTGACCAAATAAAGTGGAGCAAACACTTATTAAACATGTTAAATGTTAAATTATTTATTTTAATATTTTGAGCTCGCATAAACTCCACACAAAACTTTATTTTAATATTTTAAACTGTAATCTGAAACTTAATATATTATTTGGTCAAAAAAATTGAATCGAACCTAGTTGATCGATGCAAACTTTCACTTAACATGTTAAAGTTTATTTATATTAATGTTTTGAGCTCGCATAGACTCCACACAAAACTTTATTTTAATATTTTGAACGCTAATCCTAAATTCAATATATAATTTGGTCAAATAAAGTTGAATCGAACCTAGTTTGATCATTTCAAGATCTCATTTCACATGTTAAAGTTTATGGTATAAAATTTATTTTAACATGTTTGGTCAAATAAAGTCGAATCGAGTATAGTTGGTTAATACAAACGCTTATTTAATATGTCAGATTTATTTATTTTGATATTTTGAGCCTGCATAGACTCCACCCAAAACTTGATTTCAATATTTTGAACTCTAATCCGAAATTTAATAATTTGGTCTAATAAAGTTGAATCGAACCTAGTTTGATCAATGAAATCTCATTTAACATGTTAAAGTTTATCGTATAAGAACTTATTTTAACATGTTCGATCAAATAAAGTCAAATCGAACCTAGTTGATCAATGCAAACTCTCATTTAACATGTTAAAGTTTATCATAGAAAACTTATTTTAACATGTTTGGTGAAATAAGGTCGAATTGAATTTAGTTGATCAATGCAAATGCTCATTTAACATGTTAAACTTATTTATTTCATATTTTAAGCCCGCATAGACTCCACACAAAACTTTATTTTAATATTTTGAACTATATCCTAAACTCAATATATAATTTGGCCAAATAAAGTTGAATCGAACCTAGTTTGATCAATGTAAGATCTCATTTCACATGTTAAAGCTTATCGTACAAAACTTATTTTAGCATTTTGGCGAAATAAAGTCAAATAAAGTTTAGTTGATAAATGAAACGCTCAATTAAAATGTTAAATTTATTTATTTTAAATTTTAAACCCACATAGACTCTATACAAAACTTTAATTAAATATTTTAAATTCTAATCCGAAATTGAATATATAGTCTCGTCAAATAAAGTTAAATCAAACCTAGTTGATTAAAGCAATGTCTTATTTAACATGTTAAAGTTTATCATACAAAACTTATTTTAACATGTTTGGTCAAATAAAGTCAAATCGAGTTAAGTTGATTAATGCAAACGCTTATTTCACATGTTAAATTTATTTATTTTATTAGCTTAAACCCGCATAGAGTCTACATAAAAATTCAAAAAAATTTCTAAGTTTTTGTATATAAAGAATTGTGAATCCATTCTAATAAAAAAATCATTTTTGTAAATAAAAGTTGTTACCATTTTTAAAATGTTTTTTTAGCATTTTTTAACTTCTTGGTGTTTAAACTTTTCAATTTAAAAAGCTTCTACATTAATTTACATGTAAAATATCCAAAAATTAAAAAAAAAATTAACATCTTAAATTAATTCATTATGATATATTTAACATGTTAACTGAATGGTTTCTCGGTTTTCCACATTTTCGGTGTTCCGTAACCCAACTCTCATTTTAACTTAAAAGAATTAATTTTTTTAAAGTTTTTTGCATATAAAGATGTGTTGAAGTCATTTAAAAAGAAAACCATTTTTGTAAAAGTAATTTGTTACCTTTTTAATAGTGTTTTTTAAGCTTGTTTTTTGAATTTGTTTAATTAAAAAAAGGCTTCTAGATGTATTTACATGGAAAATATCCAAAAAATTTAAACAAAAAATTAACATGTTAAATTTTATTTTTATGATATATTTAACATGTTAAATAAAATTTTTACGATATATTAAACATGTTAAATGAATGGTTTCTCGATTCACCACATTTGGTGTTCCCCATTGAATCCAACTCTCGTTAATTATTTTTAAAAATGTGTTTGTATTTTAATATGTGTGAAGTCATTCTGATAAAAAGCTTTTTTTAAAGTGTATTTAGCATTTTTTTTAACTTATGAGATTTTAAACTTTTTAATTTAAAAAGCTTCTATATGTATTTATATGTAAAAGATCCAAAATTTTAAAAATAATAATAATTTTAACCTGTTAAATTAAATTTTTATAATATTTTTAACATGTTAAATGAATTGTTTTTCACATTTGGTGTGTCCCATTGAATCCAACCCTCGAGTCACCACATTTTGTGTATGATGAGTTTTTAAATCAATTGATTTTTGATTAAATTATGAAATTAAAGTTGTTGGGATGTTTATAATCATCATACTTGCTAGAATATGTGAAATACTTATATTTAGAGGTTTAAGTATATACTCATACATGTCATAAAGTGGGTTTTGTGATATGATGAAACTGGTGTTGTTTTGATGTTCATGATCATCATACTTGCTTGTATATGTAAGATACTTGAACCAATTAGAGATTCGAGTAAATGTTATAAATGTAATGAAGTAAGTTTTGATGTCATAATGAAATTAAAAAAGCTTCTACATGTATTTATATGTAACAGATCCGAAATTAAAAAAGAATTTAACATGTTAAATTAAATTTTTATGATATATTTAACATGTTAAATAAATGGTTTCTCGGTATTCCACATTTTTTTGTGTTCCCATAAACCAGCCCTCATTCACTAACTTAAAAAAATCAAAATTTCCAAAGTTTTTGCTTATAAAGATGTTTTAAAGTTATTTAAAAAAAAACCATTTTATAAAAAATAATTTGTTACCTTTTTTATAGTGTTTTTAAGCTTGTTTTATTTTTTAGTTTTTGGATTTTTTTTAATTAAAAAAGGTTTCTAGATGTATTTATATGCAAAAATATCTAAAAATTTTTTAAAAAAAAATTAAACATGTTAAATTAAAATTTTATGATATATTTAACTTGTTAAATTGGGTTTTTACGATATACTTAA
The DNA here is from genome assembly GCA_947069175.1 of Scalesia atractyloides. NCBI lineage: Eukaryota > Viridiplantae > Streptophyta > Magnoliopsida > Asterales > Asteraceae > Scalesia > Scalesia atractyloides. The sequence continues at coordinate 40,068,478 of CAMTDV010000017.1, read as the reverse complement.
CATAAATGAATGGTTTCTCGATTCACCAAATTTTGGTGTTCCCCATTTAATCCAACCCTTGTTTGTTATTTTTAAAATTATTATTTTTTTGTAATTTTTTGAAAAAGAATTGTATTTTAAGATGTGTGAAGCCATTCTGATAAAAAGCTTTTTTAATGTGTTTTTTAAAGTGTATTAATTATTTTTAAACTTTTTAGATTTTAGACTTTTTATTTAAAAGGGTTCTACATGTATTTATATGTAAAAGATCCGAAAAGTAAAAAAAAATTTTAACATGTTAAATTAAATTTTTATGATATATTTAATATGTGTGAAGCCATTCTGATGTATTTGTAAATCATTTTTAAAAAAAAAGTTGTTACCTTTTTTAAAATGTTTTTTAGCATTTTTGAACTTTTTAGTTTTTAAACCTTTTAATTTAAAAAGCTTCAACATGTATTTATATGTAACAGATCCAAAAATTAAAAAAATAATAATAATTTTAACATGTTAAATTAAATTTTTATGATATATATTTAACATGTTAAATGAATGGTTTCTCTGTTTTCCATATTTTTGGTGTTCCAATAACCTAACCCTCATTCACTAACTTAAAAAAAATCAAATTTTCCAAAGTTTTTGCATAGAAAATGTGTTAGGAGTCATTTTAAAAAAACCATTTTTGTAAAAAATAATTTGTTACCTTTTTAAGGTGTTTTTAAGCTTGTTTCTATTTTTTTTAGTTTTTGGATTTTTTTTAAATTTAAAAAGGCTTCTAGACGTGTTTATATGCAAAAATATCCAAAAATTTTAAAAAAATTAAACATGTTAAATTAAAATTTTATGATATATTTAACATGTTAAATTAATTTTTACGATATATTTAACATGTTAAACGAATGGTTTCTCGATTCACCACATTTTGGTGTTCCCCATTGAATCCACCCCTCGTTCATTATTTGAACACTATTTTGTTCATTTTTTATTAAATTATAACTACTGGTGCACAAAACTATGAGTAGAAATCAAAATTAGAAGAGCATCATTGCCATAGATTTCTAAAGGCATCAACATTCACTACACTACACAAAATTAACCTCATTATAGTGTGAGATAATACATCACAAAATGTACTAACTACTTAAACATGTATATTCAAAAATATTTTGGCTCGTCTTCGTATAGCTCATTCGTAATGAGCTCCTAAAGCCTAAATTACATGATTTTGACCTCAAAATTAAAACTGAGATTTGAGAGGTAACTCCTTCGACATCAAACTGACAGGTTGTACGTTTAATTTCACTTAAACATTAATTAAAATTCGGAAATACAAATCAATCGAGCATTTATTGTCATATCCCTAAACGCAATCAGAACGCGAATCTTATGAGGAAAAATGTGGGTTTTTACGGTGAAGTTAAGCAAAACGAAGAGATAAAGAGATGTTTACCTATCGGAGAACAGCTACCGTGCCTCCGTCGCCATCGGAATCGATGCAATCATCGTCATTTTCTCGTCTACATCTCATTCCTTGTAAGTAATGTACAATGAAGAAATCAAGCAGCTCTGGTGCCAGTTCTTTGCGCATATCACGAAATCTCAGCTTCTGAAACCCTAAAAAAGAATCAAAATGTAAAGACCGCAATTCTATGAACAAAATCACGAACTGAAGAAGAAAAGATAAAAATTGATTAGAGTTACCATAAAAAGCATTTGATCAGAACTCACAAACGTTTAATATCATCGAATTTAGTTCTGAAACCCTAAAAAAGAATCAAAATGTAAAGACCGCAATTCGATGAACAAAATCACGAACTGAAGAAGAAAAGATAAAAATTGATTAGAGTTACCATAAAAAGCGTTTGATCAGAACTCACAAACGTTTAATATCATCGGATTTAGAAACGCTGTGGCGAAATTTAACGAATCGTTGTGGCGGTCACTGGAAACAAATCTAGGGTTCCGGTACAAAAGAAAGGGATAGAAATAGACCTACCGTCGTCGTTGCTGGGGAGGAAATGCGTAACTAAAACATATTTGTTAATGGTTCGCCCGACGTTAATGGAAGCTCTAGCAGTGGTGGCGGTGGAGTGGAAGTATCGAAACCACCGTGCCGGAAAAGTGATGATGGACGTGTGGTTAGTGGAGAAAGAGATGACTGGAGAGTAAAACTGGGGACATAATTTTATTCCAAATATACCCTTCCGTGTGTTTTGCCCTTACAATTTGGTTTACAGGTTGAAATCTAATCTTGGCCTTTTAATTTTTTGATCCAACGGCTTGTAAAGGGATTCCCCTGTTTCCCACTTTTTTGGTGTTCCCCATTGAACCCCACACTATATATATATATATATATATATATATATATATGGGAAATATAAAATGAAAACCCATTTGAGTTGAGAAAACTTAAAAAAACCCTATGTCTTAAGTTTTCTCTCTATACTTCACCTATATATATATATATATGTATAACTTTTTAAAATTAGTGGTTATACAAAATTTGTGTGTGGGATAGCGGAGGGATCAGGGATGTTTGAAACACATATAATTTGAATTTACCATGAATGGTATGTGAATGCGATTCATAATTACCTTTGAGGAGTTTCAGTTGTGTTGACCTCCTTCATTGGTCAACAAAAGCTATCATCATTACCTAGCATGATCTGGATTAACACTCTCATGCTCATCTTTAGTTACAGCTCAAATTCCACGAGACATCTACCATCTTTTCCCACATACTTATTGCCTTTGTGTATGATATTGTTTTTACTTTACATGATTTTAGCTTATCATTTGTGTTCCCAAATTTGTAAACCTATTTCAAAACAAGTAATATTGATATGGACATATGTATGGAATAAACCTTAATATTATGTCGTTTTCTTTTAATTTAAAACTTGTACGATTAAAACAATGAATCATTTGTGATGTGGTTTCTTACGATATTTATTGATCCACATAGATTCATCCCTTATATATACGCATGGGCGAAGCTTTTAAGGGGCCGGAGGTGGCGGCCGACCCCTCGAACTTTTCGCTTAGTAGTGGAGAGTATGTACTTTTCGTATAATTTTTTTTGGGTATATACGTTTTCGACCCCCTGGTTCTATAGAAATTTTTAGGTCCGGTGACTTTCGCCTCCCGGTCGGAAATCTCAAGCTTCGCCACTGTATATATGGTAAATATCTAAAATCTTGCTTTACTTAATAAGACGTTGCACAAAGCCCTTGAAGACAAATCCACTTAAACAATCATGTCCGTAGGAAGCTTATTTGAAACCATTGAGTCATGTTGAGATGTGATGTACTATAGAAGTGGGTGGCTATAGTTACAATGTGAGCAGAAGATCGATGACATTACCACATGTATATGACCTCTACAAGCATATATAGGATACTGATTTTTAAACATATGATCTCACTCTGATATGATCTTATACTTGGCTTAGTTACTCAAGTAAAAAACCACAAATTAACAAATTTAATTAGAATCACGGTTAAACTTGAATCTTTAACAAACTTCTTGATGTTTATTATAATATATGACACATGTGAAAGATATTATTACATTTTCACATATAATATATAAGTTGGATATTTCATCATTCTTTACTGTCCTGCCTTTTCTTCATACGAAAACGATTTTAAATAATAACTCAATCTTGCCAACCTTTTTGAAAGTATAGGACACTTGTTAAGCTAGCAACCTTCCTTTACCTATTTTCTATATTAACTACTTATATTTATTTTACCATTAACTCTACATATATATAAAATCAGAAGCAAATAATATTAAATAATGATAATGATAAATACGGCATATCATGATCAATCATTAATTTCAAATAAAAAGTGGAATTTTCATGCTCAAGTGGATGAAGTGGGTAGGAATCAAATCCTCATGCATCTAAATTATGTGTATATATACATACATACATATAAGTATGTGTGTTAAAGAAAAATAAACTCCTTTTTGTACATTTCGTCGTTAATTAGGGCTCTAGATGAGTCGAGTCAAGTTCGAGCCTAAGTTTGTTTTAAATTCAAGTCCGAATCATTTGGTTCATTTAGAGCTATATAGTTGTATATCAAATTCATCTTCCTGATAGCTTTTTTAACTCAAGTTCGGCTTTGTCATAGGTCGTTTGTTATTTATCAATCTATTTAGTTATTTTTATTCTAATTTTTGTTTAATAATATTTATCATGTTATTATTTATATAATATAACTTAAACATTTTTTTGAATGACCAACAAAAGTAGGCCACCCGGGTAAACCCAATAACAGAAGGCCACCCATATTCGCGAACACAGACAACATTGATGCCTCAGCCCGTCACCATTTCAGAGGAAACTCATCACTCGAAGGCTCACTGTGTTAAAACCCTTGACTTAGCTAAAACATTTTGCTCCGGACGAGACGCGAACCCATAACCTTCATTTTGAATGGCCATGAAGCTGCCAATGTACCTTTTTAATGACAAAATGTTACATACTCCAAATTACACCAATTAAATCTTAACTTACACCAATTAAATTTTAACATACTCCTTGCTTTGGATTAAACCCAAAACCTCTCACTAAAAGATATAAGCCTCTATCAAATGAGTTAGACTCTACCAAGTAAGCTAGAGCCATAAGTTTGCTAATGTACCTTAAACTCGTTTATTAAGTGGGCACAAATTTTGACCCATGCTGGTTTAGCAAGCTAATTAATCTAAAGCATTTCATAAATGGCTCAGCCTATTTCCACAATTAACTTATTTTATTGAATAGGCAAACTAAACAATAAAAAATCAAGTTGTTAATATCATTTACTTTGACATTTGAAGTTTGAAGGTAAAGAGAAAAGAGTTGGTCGAGCAAATCAAAGTAGACTCCTACTTGTGGGTAAAGGACCGTTCAAAACTTCCAGCCGTTTCGTGGGAGAGTTGGTTAGATTTTGATGTTTCGGGTCTTTTGTAATCTGTTTTTTATCGTCTCACCTTTTTTTGTAAGCTTTTCAGCGGCTTGCTGACTCCTTGTATATAGTTATAAAGATGTTTTGCCGTTAAAAAAAAAGAAAAAGTTAAAAAAGAAAATAACCAATGGGCCCCAACAGTTTGCCGTTACGCTTATAAATACGTCCTTTCACACACACCCACACCCCCCATCACGTATACTCTCTCTCTCTCTCTCTCTCTCACAGTCAAACAGAGTGTTTAGTTGCTAGTGAAGTGGAGATTAAGGTGTTTAAAATGGATACGTGAAAAGGAAGTCACGATACAGAATCTCTGTTGCTCCTAGTTTTCATTCAGAGATTAATTACACATTGATTTCTTCGATTTACCTTCGAATGGGGAACAAGGATCATTCTTCTTCTTCTTCTGCTCAATCGCAAATGCAGATCGAGAAGAACAGAGTCGATGCTGTTCTTCATCTTCTCCGAAAACCGTCTCCTCTCACTCTCAAACAGGTTTGAATCATTCATTTTCTCTGTATTTTCATCATCTTCTATTCCTGATTAGTTGCTCACTCATAGTGTTTATGTTGATGTGTTTGTGAATCAATCTTATTTTAATTAGTATCTTCATCTGCTTGATTATTTACACACAAGTATTGTGTGTATGTCTTGATTTCTGGATCAATGAATCAATCTCTCTGTGTATTTTTATTGTGTGTGTGTGTTGATTTATGCGTCTGCATATCGGTATGAGTTGTTAATTGAGTATTTTAAATGCATTTGCAGGAGAAGTTTTGCAACGAAGCTTGCATAGGAAGATTTCTGAAAGCAAAAGGAGATAATGTGAAGAAAACCGCTAAGCAACTGCGTGCTACTCTCTCATGGAGAGAGAATCTCGGCGTCGGTATATATTCTTATTTTTCATTTTCGTAACTATTACAAAAGGCTTGCAGCGCAGCTTGTTAACAGTTTGCGTTTAAATGAAACTTGATTACTAAAAGTTGAAGAGCATTAACGAGTAATTTGCATGTAATTATCTAATTCTATATTTATTCAAAATGTAAGAATCTAACATACAAAAACATTCATCATATGCTTGTGATTATAATATCATTACACGTGATTTGTAATTATATCACTGTAAAAGTAAAAGTACAAATTCACTTTTAATTTTTTAACCGGAGAGTATTGTTTGAATCTCCCATTTCTATACATGCTTCTATTGAAATCATAATATCTTCCTTTATTTGTGAGTCGACACACCATGAGAATCTTGCTTTTCGGCTTTGAATTACTTAAAGTACTCAAAATACTGTCTCATGATTAAAGTAATCTATCCAAAAAGTAAATAATTTCACTATCTCTTTTACTTTTAATCTATAATTTGTAGTTTTGTCTCTTTCAAATCGCAGATCATCTGATCGCCGATGAATTTTCCGGCGAGATTGCAGACGGCATGGCGTATGTAGCCGGTCACGATGACCGATCTCGACCAGTCGTGGTATGTGAAATATTTTTTTTAAGTTTATTAAATGTCGCTGATTTAAATCTTATAAGGTACATGTACATAAGGCCGACTGTAGTCGAGCGCTTTGTGGGCGCCATATGGGCGAAAACGCCCCCATAGCACCGTCACACCGCTACGGCGGGCGCTATGGGGTGGATTTTTGTGGTGAGCTCGTTGTGCAAAACGACGTTTTGAGGAGGAGAGTTCAAAAAGTGACCGTTGGCAAACGGTCAACAAAAAAAAAACATTTTTTTATTTTTTAAACACATTTAATCCTATTAATACACATCATCTCTCATTTATTTTATAAAACATTCAACACTCTCAACCCACTTTCATCCTCTACTCTCATTTTTTTTTTTAAAACTACAATCTTTCACCATGAACCCTTTCAACCGCGGTTTCATTCCTCCAATTTTTTATTTTTATTTTAGTGTAACTTTTTTATTTTTATTTTAGTGTAAGGTTTTTTTTTTAATTTTTAGTGTAATGTTTTTATTTTAATGAAATTGTTTTTAATTTTATAAAGTTATAAATTAATTATAAAAATTGGAAATTAATAATTGAGTAATGATGAGGTAGAGACATTATAACTACGGCCTCTATTGGCATAACGCCCCATGCTGACGTGACACGCCACATGTCGCAAAACGCCCATTTAGGGGCGTTATGACTACACAAGACCTAAGTAGCTTACTTTACCGTTAAAAAAGTTAATTATGCTCTATTCATGATATTTTTACAGATTTTTCGAATCAAGCAAGATTATCTCAAATTTCGGTCACAGAAGCAGTAAGTTGTTAATTACTCATACATATGTTTTTATTAGTATTAATTAATATGAGATTTTACTAAAATTATTTTACTTTTTATTAATCATTTTATTGCCATTTTAGTGTACTTCTTGTTCGAATGACTAAAACTATTTTAAATTTCATTAATAATTTTGCTGCCATTTTATTGACTTTTTTTGTTTGAATGATAAATGTTACAAGAAATAAACATTTTTATTATAGAATAAATTTTTATATCAAATTCAAAATATGAAAAATTTCAAACTAGAATAAACATTTGTCATTGATTTATATAGTAAACCATGCATTGACAAAAATAGAGTAAAAACAAACGAAAAAGGTGAAAGAAAAATTAGCATTTTACCTAGAAAAACCCACACTGTTAATATATTATACTCCTCAGTCCTCTCACTGTAGAATTACTAAATAATATATATATATATATATATATATATATATATATATATATATATATATATATATATATATATATTCAAACATGATTTAATGTAGTGATTTTACATGTATTTATCAATGACTACATTAGTTGTAAATTACTAAAAATATAATGTATTTGCTATATGAATACAAAGTGTATATGTATATGTATATAAAAATGTTATGTGTATGTACGCATTGTTAAAAATATTATTTTATAACTGTATAGGTTTATTCGCTTGTTGGTTTTCACTTTGGAGGTTGGAATTCAAACAATGGCAAAATCTGTGGAGGAGTTGATTGCCTTATTTGATGCAAGTAAGTCTTTAGATTTGAATAAAACTACTTTACCATTTGACATTTCATACATAATTTTTAAAATAGATTCCGCCAACTTAATATTCAATTAACGACTTATAAGTCCAACAAATAATTTTACAAATTCGAAAATAGTACGACCTTAGTTATTATAATATTATTTATTATATGTTTTTTTTTCTAGAGCATGAAGTGAGTAGAAAAACCTAGGGGTAAAGATGTAAATTGGAAGATTATCTCATGGACAAAACATTTCGATGAGCTTTACGTCAGTTAGATGTTGGAAATTAATGTACATTCTTCCAACGTTGTCCTTCCCCCAAACCATCTTTTTCACAGTCTGAAATGCTACTTTGTCACAGTGTCACGCCCATTCTTTCCTTCATTTTTAATCTCTCTCTCTCCTCTTTAATTGAGTAAGTCACGCTTAATTACATAATTAATATTATTGTTTCGTTCTAAAAATAGGGATTACAAATGAGACTAACCCTGATTTCAAAGCATGAGATGGAGTTTACAAAATATACATACGTGATTACCTTAACAATATGTGTAAAACATATAGGTGTCAATCTGAGGCATAGATACGGATTTATATTTCTTTAAAAGTTAATGAACGCAAGTTATTACTAAAAAAAGTAAATTGAACAAATATATAATTATTATCAATTACTATTTATTAGTAAAAAATCAAATTAAATAATAAATAAAGTATCATTAAAAATACAAAATAAATACTTAAAAATTATAGCCATTTGATAAGGGTATATATGTTTTTTAGAGGGCGGTTTCAGGTTCAATTTTTGGCAAAGAAGATTAGTTTAGAATTTTGATGTAAAGTAAAGAAGGATTATAATTTGCCAATAAAAACAAACGTAAAATCTTGGATTTGCTTTTATTTTTCTTTCTCCATAGATAACAAAGGAATCTTTTAATTCACTTTTTTTTAACATAAATATAATTTATATATAAGCTAGAAAACTTGTCAAGTTACATCAAAATAGAATGTAGCCGGGCAACAACCTGCGCCGCCAATCCTTTCTGAATTGCAAACCCTAACCTTCAAAATACAAACCCTTGCCCCCTTGGGGTTGAACAACTGCTGTAGACGACCCGTTGAACCCTCGTCAAGAAGTGGATAGCTTCTGGCGCTAGGGAGCAAAAAATATCAAAGGCAAAAGGGATAAAGACATACTGGTTCTTTGCGCAAGCTTTAGCGTGCTTATCCACTTTCTTTGATTCTGCCTTTCTTGCCGCTTGTCCAGCTACAAACCCGTTTTCCCTTAAACCAACCAAAGGGGAAACCCCTGTGAGGTCTACACAAGCATGTTTCCCCCCAGCCCAGCCAAAGACGAGCAGATCCGCTGGTCGCAGAGTAGATCTCCCTTCCATAGGGTCCGTGAGGAAATTCACAGGGGCCTCTTTCTTAGCCGAAATCCCAGCACTTCTTAAGATGTCCCACAAAGCATCACGCACTCAGTCGTGCCGATATTTGAACCCATGGAGCTCTTTACAGTGAACTGCATGCTCCCCGTATTTATCCATACAAGCTTTACGACATATTGGACAAGTTTCATCTTCCAGGAACATAGGGATCATCAACCGGTATTTGAGAATGGCTCTATATTCTACTACAGACATACATTGTCCCAACCCCTCAATTGGTATAACGGTCAAAAATTCCTGAGCATGGGGACCTTTCAGGCACTCAAACACCGCCTTCTGGCGGGATGACAAATCAAAAGCTTCTCCCAGGCTTTGAGCGATTTTGCTAAACAGAGCATTCGCCAAAGTTTTTTGTGGCTTCGAGGGGACGGTGTCCTTATTAGAGAATCCGCCAATATCCAAGTCTGGGAGAGAGTCATTTAAGCGTTCAAGCGCCTGCTGATAGTCCGGGTCAAGCCCGACGACCTCACAGTTTCGAAGGATATGATCCTGTAGTTCCCAAGACTGAGCTCTATACGCCATAAAGCATAAGCCCCAACATCTCGAGCTGAGAAGAGGCCCAAACCACCTAGACGCATTGACAAAGATGCCAGACGCCACTGGAGGTCACTAAAGAAGGGGACGCCACCCACTACTATGTCTTCTATAGCCTCTCTAAGGCCATCATCGAACCGAGATACCGCATCCTCCATAAAATGCGGTTGACAAGTCCGCAACCTAAAAAGTAACTTAGCGACCCCCATGCACGATCTTAGCAGAAGGAGGTCAAATTGGGGATCTCTCAGGCAGGGTAAGAGTTTCATGAGGTCAACCGCTCCCGAGGCTCGTCGCTCTGCCAACTCCTCAATAAAGCTAGGATCCCGACTAACAGCTCCACCAAGGAGCTTAATCCCCTTCTCTGGTCTACCGATCCCTCTCGGGAAAAGCCCATCTTTAACTTTCCGCCCGTCGCATGTCGGCCAAAAAACCATTGTTTTCTTAATGTTGAGATAAAGTCCTAGAGATGGCCCCTCCTCGTTGATAATGTCTAAGGCCTTAGCAACCTCAGAGGTGTTGCCGATAATCGTCCCATCATCCAAGTACCAAGCATGAAACGGGAGTTTACAGCGGTCCTGAACCCGGAGAATAAGAGGATGTAAGGCAAGGGCAATAGAAGGGGCCCCAAGGGATCTCCTTGTTGAACTCCGGTAGTAGCCCCAATACACTCGTTACCAACATACAACCTAGCAGGCTGGGCGTAAAGAAATTGGACCCACCAATAGATTGACGGGCAACGCTGGTGAACCTCGTGCAGAAAAGCTGTGCGGCCAACCGTGTTGAAAGCATTGGAGAAATCCACAGTAAGCAAGGCTAAGGAACCATCTGCATGAAATGAGTTGAGAAATCTGTTTGCACTGTGAAGCACCGACTTTGCCCCATTTGACACCCCCACCCCAAATTGATAGTCAACCAAGTATTGGGTCATTTCTTTCCCGACCTTCTTCATCGCCACATTTGAAACCAACCTTCGCCAAATACCCCCCACAGCAATAGGTCGAATTCCTTTATCGGGCTTCAATAAGGGGGTGAGGGGGGCCGAGGCAACAAACTCAGCAAGCACCTTAGGGCAGGATCCCCCAAGCCATAAGTTAACAACTTCAGTAATGCTCGTAAGCAAACCTGAGGAAGTCACCGAGCCCTCGCCACCATAGCATCTAGCAGGTGTTGAATACATGGAATTCCTACGGTGAATCTTTAACAAACTTTTTGGTATATAGAGATCTATTACCTAACATATAATGATCAATTGAATACCCGACGAGTATAAAATCAAGTAAGTAACATACTTTTACCATCAGTATTATGACTGAATTTATCAATATTCTTCACAAATCGTCTCATTGTCATCTATATATAGAATATCTCTACTATTGCTACTTTTAAGCATCCAAAAAACTTTTTGCAAATGGCTACAGTAAAATCATATATGATATTAGAAGAATAATTATAAAAAAAAAATTAGTGTGCAATTAAATCTAACTTTGAAGATGATTTATGTGTTGGAAAGCTGAAAAGATTTCTCAGATTTGTTTCACAAATTGCCGGAATTGCCCTTACTATGCGGTGCTCGGTGCCCACATGAATAATTTGAGTTACATCATGTGTTCCTTTTTAGGCAAATAAATAGTTGTGTAAGGTCATGCGTAATGGTTAATGCCCCTTAAGAGACATTTTATGTCACATCAACACCTATAATGCCTATTAAAAATTGTGTAATGGTTAACCCCTTCCTTAATACTTTATTCCATCATTACTTTCCAAATTTGTTATTCTCATTGGGCATTATACTAGAAATGTCCATTCCTCTTCATGCCCATATAAAGCCCACGGGGATGATGTTAGGGGCATTATCAAATCACTTCACGTCCATATAATGCCCCATTACTCATGGTCTAATACTATTTTCAATCAATTGACGGACCTTGCTATTTACACACTCCACATATCCACTTTGTCTATTCACACACCCCCCAGTATCGAGTTGTGTCCAAAGCGTGACGTTTTGGTCCGGTCAACCAGACAAAGACTGACGGGTCTGTTGATGTGACCAAAACGCCGAACTTTGGCAGCGTTTTGAACCTGTCAACCAGACAAAAGACTGACCAAGTGTCAGTCTTTTGTCTGGTTGACAAGACTAAAACACGGCCAAAGCTCGGCGTTTTGGTCCGGTCAACAGACCCGTCAGTCTTTGTCTGATTAACCGGACCAAAATGCCGCGCTTTGGTCACAGCTCAACACTGAGAGATGTGAATAGACAAAGTGGGTGTGTGAATAGACATGTCCTTATTTGTTATATTAATTGATATAAATATAAAGATAAATATATATTATATCAATTAATATCAATCATTTAAAGTCGGTGGCCATTAATAACATTGTTGACTATAGCTATCATGGATATTTGGTCCCATGATAACGTTAACAAGGACAACTCAAGTTTTTTTTTTTGAAAGGTGTCAACTCAAGTTTTTTTTGAAAGGTGTGAAGAATGTCGGGAGGTTTTAGCATACTTGTTTTAACTGAGTCCGCGCTAGAGAGCCCCCTCGTACAATAGATCTCTAATTTAAACCTCTTAATGAGAAACCCCTATCACCAAGACTCGAACTTGAGACCTTGAGGGGAAAACTCACCCGGACCCACCATAAGTGGAACTTAAATATCCGTGGCCACCACTAGAGCACTAGTGATGATTAGGACAACTCTAGTGAATCGAAATCCATAGGCATCAACCTTAGCTTTTTCTTTTTATTTCAAAACTTTTAACCTCTTACATTTCAAAAACTTTACCTACTTTTAGTTCTAAATTGTTATAGGATTATAAGCTAAAGATAATTACATAACCCGTTAACATATATTATATAAAGTTGTACATGTTAATCAATATGCCTTATAAAAGGATGGTCTCAGGTTCAAAGCTGGACAAGAAGAGTAATTTTGAATTATTGGGGTAAAGATGGTTAGCCGTTCGAAAAAAATGATTACCGATTAGTTAAATTGTTTAAAACCAATTGAACTGTTTAAACTGAATTAAATCAGCAGGGTCAACCAGTGAAAAAAAATGTATCTTTTTAGAAAAAAAGTAAACCGTGATGGAATTGGAAGTTAAAATAAATATTTTAATATTTTGATAAGAAAACAAAATGATGAAGTACTAACGGTGTGAATGATACAGGCTTTTTCAGATCAGCATCAGGGTTCATGAACATATTGGTGGCAGCACTGAAGACTATAGGGGAGCACTATCCTGGTCGTCTACACAAAGCTTTTGTCATTGACCCTCCCTCTCTTTTTCCATATCTTTGGAAGGTAAACATTACAACAACAATATCAATTTCATTATAAAAAAACATTAATGTTTTTGGTTTATAATATTTAAATTAATGATTATATTGTAGGGTGTCAAGGCGTTTATCGAGTTATCATCAATCACGACGATGGTGTCCTCACTTGATTTTGATGATTTTCCTGACTTCAATCACTTCACTCCATACCCACGAGCCGCATCACTTCGGTTTAATCCTTCCTCCGTGCCATCCAAAGGCGCCAAAGTTGGTTCTTGCTCTTCTTCACGCTTTTCGTTCACGGTTGCCCACCATTTTGACTCACTCAAACCTTGGTATCTCACTTTGACCGACAAACCATCATTCAAAGTGGGTCCCGCATCCACGCCTGTACTAGGACCTGCCCTCATCTCACTTGTCAATGCCCGATCCTACTCATTTGCATCACCGACTTCAAGGAACATGAACACATTAAGGAAAAATTTCTTTCCATCAACTCCGTTACCACAAAAAACCCAAGTGATGGACCACTCGGGTGTCAACCATCCAAGAACCCCTAAACCATCATTTCTACACTCACCTGCCTTATTTTTCAAAAAAGAGTGTCACTTAAGCAAAACCGAAAAGTGTCGGGAGTCGTTTATTCCGTTCTTAAGATTCTACCGAAGACCATACGATGAAATGATATATAGATCAAAGATGAAGCCTCCACTCGGGGGCCTCATTTCGATTGTTTCTCCACAAATCAGACGTCGCCACACGTCCGTCTCTCAACGGTATTGATAACACCAAAAGAGTGGTACATATAAGATTTCACATTGACATTGACAATATCAGGTGTAATAATTTATATTATTAATATTTTGAATTCCTATGTGACAAAGCAAATCAATGTTGCTTTTAATATATAAGTGTGTTGTGCATTAATTGATTGTGTTACAAATGTTATGGTATAAAAAAGAAATAGACGACGTGCAAAGTAGGTTGTGAGTAGGCGTGCAATATATATGTATATATTATATCTGTGGAATGGCAAAATGCATGGTAGACGGCGTGGTCGAAACGGTGAACACATGCATTGGAAACTGTTTATTGTTTCCAAATTAATAAGTCATCCAACAAGACGGAAGTCAATTTTCTTTGTAATTTTCCCACTGTTTCATATATCGATCTTGGTATCAGTAAACATATATAATGTTTCATACCCACACACAATATATGAATATATATAAGTATAGACAAAATATCCAATTCTTTTTAACGGGCAATAGAAAATTTTTATTCATACTAACAAGGTGTTAGGTTTCAAAATTATATAAATAACATATAAATAACAAATGAGGTAGTGGTGGAGTGATTGGGGAAAAAATTAGTGTTCCTTATAACGCAGGTTTGATTCACACTCTGCTCATTATTTTCTGCGGCATCCAGGCGAAGAGTGAATATGGATGGCGCCGGTTCGACTTGGATGGGAGGCGATGTTTTACCGATTATTCCACTGTCGTGCCTTCAGGCGGGTGGAGGTCGGGTTTCCGCGCATCTTGGGATAGCCAAGGGGCTGGCGGCGGTCGAGTAGACGACCTTGGCCACAGCTCCCGGTGTCACGATGTTGGCACGTCGTTCTTCACCGTTAAAAAACATACAAATACATCTCACCAAGATTACGACAACAAACACATGCACTACTTAGGACACCATATAGTTTGGGCGTAGTGACACGATACGAATAAATGGTCACTCGATTGTGCATACTCACCACAAAACAAGCAAGATGAATCCGGGACATCACTGTTACGCATCGCTAAAACCGCCTTTGTAGGTAATCTTTCCAATCTGGGACATAAAACCCATTTGAGCTACGAAAAATGTGAAAACCTTTTGTAAAACTTATGTAACAAACCATTTTTTTCCAAAAAAATTAGGGAATGTAATATACATAATCTTGAACGTTTTGAGGAAAAAAAGCCCAAAGAAATGCCAAGTAGTTTTTTTTAAGTTTTAATTTTTATATGTAATAGTTGTTACAAAAGTATGTATGGATATGTAACAACATTTTCTACTGTTACATATACGTTGCACGCTTGTCTAACACATGTTTTACACATGTTACATAAAAATGAAAACATTTATAAAAAAAACTAATCGCAGTTTTTTGGTGTTTTTCTCAAAATGTTCAAAAATATGTAGATTACATGCCCTAATTTTTTTAGAAAAAAATGGTTTATTACATAAGTTTTACAAAAGGGTTTTCGTAGTTTTCGCAACTCAAGTAGATTTTAATTTTATCATTCGACTATATACATGTACAGGGCCGGCTTGGGCCAGGTGCAAGGTGGGCCACCGCACTGGGCTCAACCTCCCAAAGGGGCCCACAATTTTATTTTGAATATATATTTTGTGTACATATAGTTTTGAGAACTGCAGTTATAAAACAAAAGTTAGATAGTACAGTGGCCAAGACCCCTCTAGTTCAAGAGAAGATACCAGATTCGAAACTTGTTCTGGTCTCTTTTCTTTAGTTTTTTTTTGCATAACACCTTGTCTACTATTTTGGGCCTTTGAACAGCCCATTTTTATAGGTTTTAATTCCTTTTATTTCCTAGAAGCTTTATTTTCTGTTTTTAGTTAATTATGTAAATGTTCTTTTAAATGTTTTATGTCTACAAATTTTTGGGCCTTTGACCAGCCGTTTCTATAGGTTTTAATTTCCTTTTTCTATTTTCTAGAAGCTTTGTTAATTATGTAAATGTTCTCTTTTAAATGTTATATATAATATATAATGAGATCTGTAATATACTTTAAGTTAATATAAATTATGTTAACTTCTTATCTAAAAAAAGCATATGCTAATACGCTAAGTTTCGAAATATGTTTAGTTTCGGCTCATTTAGGGAGCCATATATATTGTTATATTATTGATCTTTTTATATATAAGTTTATACATAGGGGCTCATTTTTTCCTACACGCACAGGGCCTTAAAAGACCCTCGGATTTTCGGAGACGGCCCTGTACATGTATATGTAGGGTAGGGTGGTGTCGGGTTCCAGAGTGAACACTAGTGCATTTGTGAACCGCGTGAACAAATCCTGACCATTGATTTACATTTGTGTATTGATAATCAAGGGCTACAATTAGTTCACTAGTATTCACAATTAAGAGTGTTGTTCACAAATGAACCTAACCCTATATATATAGGGTGAAGATCATTTATGATCCACCATTTATGGTGAGAACCGCGAGAACCAATGTGAACACAACCAAAACTATTTAAAAAACACACAATTTAAAAAAAAATCCATTAAAATCGTAACTTTTTATTAATATTTTTTTACAAAAAGTCACGATTTAACTATAAAAAATAAAAAATAAAAAACATTTTTAGCATTTAGTATTAGGGTTTACCTTTATAGTTTAGTTTTAGAATTTAACATGGGTGGGGATTTACGTTTTTGGAGAGTGTGGGGTTTAGGTTTCCTTAGGGTTTTGGACGTCGGGGTTTAGGATTTTTTAGGTTTTTTTTTTTTTTGGGGGGGGGGGGGGGGGGGCGGGGTAGGTTTTTCTAGGTTTTTTGGGGGATGGGGGTTTAGTTAGATTTTTTGGTGATGATGGGTAAGGGGTCCATTGTTTGTTTTAAGTTTATTTTGGTTGTGTTCATATTGTTTCTTATGGTTCTTGTCCTAAATTTGGTTCTCGCATGAACCCTACCATATATATATGTGTGTGTGTGTGTGTGTGTGTGAAGTATATGAAGAAAACTCACTTGAATTGAAAAAAAAAAAACTTAAGAAAACCCTATGTAACATTTTTAGTTTTTTTCTTAAAAAATTGAGAATGTAGCATACATTTATTTGAACATAGGTAGATTTTCATTTTATCTTTCCCCTAGATATATATATATATATATATATATATATATATAATGTAATTGTTGGAAATTTTAGTGAAAATGTGTTTTTCCGTAAATATTTTGGAGATCAATAATAATATTTATATATGTGTTGTATAAATAATATTGATGGGTTTGTGTTCTACGTTGTGAAAGCTTCATAACGAACCAAACTATGTCCAAAATGGAGCTAAGATGAATGAAATATCGAAACTTGAAGTTGTATGTTTGGAACAAATAAAGATGAGAAAATTGGATTGAGCTTTGTCAATTTGTCCCACATGGGTGGGATGAAAAAATTTGAGATGGTTTATAAGGAGGAGCACTCCTTGTATATTGCAAACACTAGTGGGACCTAACGGGTGCGCCACACCCTACCTTGCGCACGCGTGTGGCATGGGCAATGGGCATTTGTGAACCGTGTGAACAAATCCTGATCATTGATTTACACTTGTGTATTGATAATCAAGGCTACAATTAGTTCACTAGTGTTCACAATAAAGAGGGTTGTTCACAAATGAACCTAACCCTGTATATATAGGGTGAAGATCATTTATGATCCACCATTTATGGTGAGAACCGCGAGAACCGATGTGAACACAACCAAAACTACTTAAAAAACACACAATTTAAAAAAAAATCCATTAAAATCGTAACTTTTTATTAATATTTTTTTACAAAAAGTCACGATTTAACTATAAAAAATAAAAAACATTTTTAGCATTTAGTATTAGGGTTTACCTTTATAGTTTAGTTTTAGAATTTAACATGGGTGGGGATTTAGGTTTTTGGAGAGTGTGGGGTTTAGGTTTCCTTAGGTTTTTGGACATGGGGGTTTAGGATTTTTTAGGTTTTTTTTTTTTTGGGGGGTGGGGGGGAGGTTTTTGGGGGGATGGGGGTTTAGTTAGATTTTTTGGTGATGATGGGTGAGGGGTCCATTGTTTGTTTTAAGTTTATTTTGGTTGTGTTCATATTGTTTCTTATGGTTCTCGTCCTAAATTTGGTTCTCGCATGAACCCTGCCATATATGTATATGTGTGTGTGTGTGTGTGTGAAGTATATGAAGAAAACTCACTTGAATTGAAAAAAAACGTAAGAAACCCTATGTACCATTTTTAGTTTTTTTCTTAAAAAATTGAGAATGTAGCATACATTTATTTGAACATAGGTAGATTTTCATTTTATCTTTCCCCTATATATATATATATATATATATATATATATATATAATGTAATTGTTGGAATTTTTAGTGAAAATGTGTTTTTCCGTAAATATTTTGGAGATCAATAATAATATTTATATATGTGTTGTATAAATAATATTTATGGGTTTGTGTTCTACGTTGTGAAAGCTTCATAACGAACCAAACTATGTCCAAAATGGAGCTAAGATGAATGAAATATCGAAGCTTGAAGTTGTATGTTTGGAACAAATAAAGATGAGAAATTGGATTGAGCTTTGTCAATTTGTCCCACATAGGTGGGATGAAAAAATTTGAGATGGTTTATAAGGAGGAGCACTCCTTGTATATTGCAAACACTAGTGGGACCTAACGGGTGCGCCACACCCTACCTTGCGCACGCGTGTGGCATGGGCAATGGGCACAACGTCGCAAGCTGTTTGAGAGCCCCAATTGTAATTTTTTGTCCACGAGCGTGTGGTCGAGTACATGGCGGGTGGCAGGTCCGCTTATGGCGCACCTGTGGATGGCGCGCGGGTTCGAGCGTAGCGTTGTGAAGGTCATTCACGGCTACTGCTTGTGGTGTGAACATATGGTGCAAGGACATTTGTCCACCTGGAAGCTTGGAGCGAGTTCAAGTGTAGTGCGCGCCTCGTGGCGTGAATTCCGTATAGCGCCACGTGCGGACTGGCTGGTCAGGTCAAGCGCGCATGCAGGTTTGCAGCTAGTAACATGATAGCTGGTTGGACCTGATCAAACCAGCTGTTTCAACTCGTTTAATTCGTGTCATGAATGAAAATGGGTGTTTCGAGTTGACCACTTTAATCCATTTGATTGAACTTTAATATTGTCTGTTACAATATTAAATATCTTGTTTAGTACAAGATTAATGAGAAATTAAACCTTATTCACTACAAGGTTTATTATCTTGTTTATTACAAATTAAATCTTGTTCGGAAGAGATAGTGCGTTATCTCTTAAGGCTGTGAAGAATCAGAATGATGCATCTTCTGTTCACATGCTAGAGTATTGTGGTCTAAAGCATGCTATACTAATACTTGTTCATTTATATGCTCGACGGAGATTAAATTAACTTTAAACATTCAAAATATGTGATGACATAAGAACGAATTTTGTGCTAAAACAAAACTATAAATATGACTTCATTTTAGTCCAAAGGGATAAGTTGGGAGGACCCGCTAAATAGATCATTTGTAATGATTCCATCTGGTTTCATATGTGAAGAACTCGTACAGCTCAGAAGCTCTTCTGAGCAATATTTATCTGAGTAGAGTAATATAATTGGACGACTGCATTGACAAAAAGATATGGATAATTTTATCCTATCACACGGGTCTAAAAAAGTCATCAAGAGTTATATTACTCAATCTTAATTAAAATGCAAGCAATGTGGGGGGGGGGGGGGCATTTAAGGAACAAACCCTTTAGGGTATGTAGAAATGGTAGTTGAGAAGTTTTCTCAAACTCGAAATGAAAGGGAGAACCTTTCATCACCCCATTTGGATGCTATCCAATTACACTTAAATGTGGGGTGACTTGCATTTGAATATGGAAGGTTTGGCAATAAGATTTTAGTAATCCTAATATATATTGCAAACACATGACCAAGTGAAGTACACAATGGTTATGTGGAGTCAATCGAGTAGATTGGACTCGAATGCCAATTGGTTAGATTCAAAATCTAGTAAGATGTCAACTATGACATACCAAAGACATGATGGAAAAGTGTCTAGCCATGAATTGAGTTTCATGTCATTCTAAAGACAAGTTAAATAACTAGATCCAAGTTGAGATCACGAGTTATAAGTCTTACGAATCGACTAAAGGCAAAACTGACTCGCAAGTCAAGGACATGTTAGAACAACTGATCTCAATTATCGTTGTTGACTTGGCGAAGTCAACAAATAATTTTGGATCCAATAACCAGTGGGTTGATAAGAGATTAAGTTGTGGAATGGGACTAAAGCCATGGAAAAAAGGGACACGAGGGAAACCTAACCTAGTTGACTGGAGATCCCAAGATCTAGGTTCAATAGGACAACTTAATCATGTACCGAAGGGTAGTCACTGTGGGGGCAAAGCTAATATATATGTTTATATATGAGCTAGTATATATATTTATATCTCCCCTAAACTATAAAAGGGTGTTTAAATACATCCTAGTCCATTCCTATAATATTCAGTGACAATGTTGTGAGGTTAAGCATAAAATGTGGTTAAATGATATGTGTAAATCATAATAAACCATAATGCTTTTAATGATTTAAAGGGAAATCACCTATGTTGGAGAGAAGTGTGGTCGCTTCGAATGGAATTATGGCACAATTCCTAGAGCTTCCGCAGAACTAGGAAAGCGCTCCATGACCATTATTGGAAACAGATCATGAGGATATGGCCCCGGCTAGGGAAAGTATTGTGTGAATGTATATTGTCGTTTACAAAAATGAGGGGTTGTTCAAGGACATCACGTCTACAAAACCCTAGTAGGCTAAGTATGCTTCTCAAAGGAAGGTTTAAAGGCTACACCTACCTATCCTGCAATACTCGTCTTTCGAGTTTTCATCAAGGAATTTTGTGTGTTTTAGTCGATCTCCATTCATGTGGGGATTGTTGGAAATTTTAGTGAAAATGTGTTTTTCCCTAAATATTTTGGACATCAATAATAATATTTAAATATGTGTTGTATAAATAATATTTATGGGTTTGTGTTCTACGTGTTGAAAGCTCCATAACGAACCAAACTATGTCCAAAATGGAGCTAAGATGAATGAGATATCGAAGCTTGAAGTTGTATGTTTGGAACAAATAAAGATGAGAAAATTGGATTGAGCTTTGTCAATTTGTCCCACATAGGTGGGATGACAAAATTTGAGGTGGTTTATAAGGAGGAGCACTCCTTGTATATTGTAAACACTAGTGGCACCCAAACGGGTGCGCCACACCCTACCTTGCGCACGCGTGTGGCATGGGCAATGGGCACAACGTCGCGAGCTATTTCAGAGCCCCAATTGTAATTTTTTATCCACGAGCGTGTGGTCGAGTACATTGCGGGTGGCAGGTCCGCTTATGGCGCACAAGTGGATGGCGCGCGGGTTCGAACGTAGCGTGTGCAGGTCATTCACGGGCTACTGCTTGTGGCGTGAACATATGGCGCAAGGACATTTGTCCACCCGGAAGCTTGGCGCGGGTTCAAGTGCAGTGCGCGCCGCGTGGCGTGAATTCCGTATATCGCAACGCGCGGACTGGCTAGTCAGGTTAAGCGCGTACGCATGTTTGCAGCAAACATGAGAGCTGGTTAGACCTGGTCAAACCAGCTGTTACAACTCGTTTAATTCGTGTCATGAATGAAAATGGGCGTTTCGAGTTGACCACTTTAATCCATTTGATTGAACTTAAATATTGTCTGTTACAATATTAAATATCTTGTTTAGTACAAGATTAATGAGAAATTAAACTTTATTCATTACAAGGTTTATTATCTTGTTTATTACAAATTAAATCTTGTTTATTACAAGTTTAATAGCAAACTTATGTTTCAACTTTGTTAGTTTTGTGAATATGTATATATGTGAACCTTTTGGTTCATTTTGGAGGGATCCAGAAGAAAGAATCTCACTATCCAAAAATTAGTAGTAATATTCACAATAAGAATTTAGAGGAGTACTCTAAATTACTTACAACTTCATCTTTTTCTTAATTTTATAAACATCAATTTATACCCGGTGTAATCTCGGGCGTGAGAGCCATTTCCGGCAGTATAACTACTGCTTCGGTTGTTGTATCCTGGAAACAGACCGTCTGAGAAGAGGCGCGAAATCTGTTTTAAGGGCCCCTTGTCTAACATGATCCTCAACCAAAACCGTCAACGATTTTGCTTGTCTTGCAGCGAAGTTTCGAACAAGAAGGAGCGGTTGAAGTTTTCCAAAGATGTCGACTTGAATCAAGATTGGTACAATTAAATTATATTTTATGTTAATTTATTTAGTTCATTTAACCGGTATTGTACTAGTAGAATTTCCCATGAATAACGAGAGTCTCCTTATTACTTATTATATATTTTGTAATATATTTTAATAAAAGTGAACCCAGTTTCTACAGTAAGTATATGAAGAAAACCTCTCTAAGTGAGAAAACATAGGAAACTCTAACCTCCCGACATTTTTTTTCTGAAAAAATGACACATGTAATATACATGTTTTTAAGGGTTTTGAGGAAAAAAATAAAAAAAAGCATCGAGTGGATATTTTTTTAAAAAAATAAATAAGTTTTGCGCGACGCGACTGTAACACATGTTACACATGAATGTAACATATGTTACACAAAAACTTGTTTATATTTTTTAATATGGTCGGTGCTTTTTATTTATTTATTTATATTTGCTCAAAACCCTTAAAACATGTATATTACATGTGTAATTTTTTCAGGAAAAAAATTGTCGGGAGCTTAGAGTTTCCTGAATTTTCTCACCACAAGTGGTTTTCTATTTATCCTTTCTCTATATTATATATATATATATATATATATATATATATATATATATATATATATATATATATATATATATATATATATATATAGGTAGAGGATCCTGTAAAAAAGGCCCAAAGTGTGAGAAGGGTAAGAAAGAATATAAACCATTAGATCTTTAATCTAATGGTTGAGATCTTGATGGCAATCTTGTAAATAGTATAACAATTAAAATAATTAATTTTCTAGATTAAGGGTATAAAGGTAAAATTAACATTTTTAATTTTAGAAAGTCACACGCAATCCTGTTGGGATTGAACCCTATGAAAGGAACAGATGATACAAAGCCAAATAACACTATCTGAGTTTTGGTTAAACTATCAGAGGTTACAACCTCTGTTGTACATACACTGCTTTCCCTAAAGACTGCTCTCCTATCATCTGACTTCACAAAGTTACAAAGGTCTGCCAGAGTTACAAGGATCAGAGGATAGAGATCAGAGCTTAGTCATTAGATAGATTATCAATGTAATAGTGCTAAGCACTGATAGTTAGTATTAGCAGTGTTTGTAGTTAGTTACATTAGTTTCCTGTCACTATCAACCCTGACGTCATGAAAGATGCTCAGTGGTTAGATAGTTTAGTATATAAATAGGTAACTTGTGTAACAATTTAACTTGTCTATCAAAAGATCAACTTTCGCATATCATCTTCTCTGCATTTTCTTACTACCAAACTTCAATTGCAAAGGCTGAGGGGGAGTTTGTGAATCACATGCGAGTTTACCGACTTGAAAGCATGATGATGATGAAAACAAACGACCATTGCTTGTAGTAAAAGTTTTCCATCTATTTCCGCTGCAAATCTCTTTTAAAAACTCAATCATTTTCCATTTTGAAACAAAAACTACAAGTAATTCAAACTCATTTCCTAACAATTGGTATCAGAGTTTGATTCATCAAATTCGATCTAACAATCGATTTGATTCGAACATATCAGCTCTCTGCTATTAGTTTGGTTGTTTTTGCTTGATAAACAGAGTTTTATTACGTTCAAAGTTTTTAAAACAGAAATATGTGTAAAATCAACTGAAAATGTCTCAAAACACACAGGATGCCAACTCTGGATCCTTATTCAAACCGCCGATGCTCAAAAGAAATGAATATTTCATTTGGCAACGACGAATGGGTCATATCCTTGCTCAGCAAAACACCGGTTGCTGGAGATCTGTTGCTTATGGACCTCACGTTCCGATGGTTCCAAGCACAGAGGATCCAACTAAACAAGTGCCAAAAAGATCCTGAAAACTTTTCGGAGCAGGATTTCCAGAAAATTGAATTGGATGCTAAGGCATTTAGTATAGTTGCTTCGGCCTTACTGAATGAGATTTATGCTGGTCTACTCCATTGCAATAATGCAAAGGAGTTATGGGATGCACTAAAAGAGCAATTCGGTGGGACTAAGGAAGTGATAGAAAGTAACAGAGAAGTTCTAAATCAGCAGTATGAAACGTTTTATCACTTGAAAGGAGAGTCTCTAACACAATAGTTCGAACGTTACAGTTATCTCATCAGTGAACTTAGACTGGTGAATGTGGTTTTTCCTAATTCGACTGTCAATAGTCGTTTCCTTAGATTGTTACCAGATAAGTGGGAGACTGTAGCTTATGTAACACGAAAATCTGTTGGGTTTAAAGAAATGTCGTTGACACAACTTCATGGGATACTCCTCACTTATGAGAGAGAGTTAAACCAGAAAAAGAAGTTGCAAGATTCTGGCAAAATGACTGATGATTACTCATTGGGTAACACAACTCTTTTTGGCCAAGAAGAGGGATCTGGCAGCACTAAGGACCAAAGTTATGATCACTATATAGATATTACTTCTGGTGGGAACTTTGGATCTGAAACATATGCACCCAACTATGCATTCATTGCTAGTGGGGAAAGCCAAACCTCTGACAATCTATCATTTGAGCTGAATGACTTGGAACACTTTGAACCTTCTGATCTTGAAGAAATGGATATTTTGGACCAACTTGCCCTATTGAGTGTTAGGGCTAGTAAATTTTATAAGAGAATTAGTAGGAAATTCCCAGGATTGCATGGGGGATTGAAGGTTGGGCTAGATAAATCAAAAGTCAAGTGTTATAAGTGTAATAGGTTAGGACACTTTGCCAGAGAATGTAGATCTCAAAATTCTGGACCAATAGTGAATAATCCTGGCCCTAGACCTCAGCACACACAAAACACTGTTCATTATTCCCAATATGTGTAACACCCCAAAAACGTCGCAGTGGAAATACAAACTTAATGGTGACGGAAGTTGGTGCCCATAAATATCTTAGTGGACGATGCATGTTAATTTTGGACATATTACTTAATTAAGACATTGTTTACAAATTTAAACATAAACCACAACCATAACATACTTAAGTTGTCTTGATCCTTATAGATCTTAATACAGTCGGTCCCAAATAAGCTTTAAAAGTGTCCAAAGTTTATTATTAAACAAACATGCGTCACAACCACAAGATACGCCAAAGATTCCCAAAGCCATGCTCAAGTACCTGAAGAACACGTTAAAATCAAGTGTCAACATAAAGGAGGGTGAGCTCACATATTCAAATTTAAAACAATTTGATCCAAGAAAAAACTTTCTAATTATGTGTTTATTATCAAAACATCCAAATAATATTTTCGAAAGTCAATTTTATTTCCTTAACAAAAATCCATGAGTCAGCCATCGCAAGCGTTTTCCCGAAACCTCCGAATTAAGCATCTTCCTAAGTTTCACATATTAAATTTATTTTACATCCATTTGTTCAGATTCGCAAGTTTGCAAGACATTACGAGATATATATTAACATTAAGGGTATAATCAACGCTAGACAATAACAGAATACAAATTCGTCGCTTGACATGACACAGAGCTACCGGTCGCGACGGGGTTGTCAACCCGATAGATCTATCAACAATTCCACGCAATCCATATTAATGATTAAATGGCTAAGTTCGCGCAAAGTGCCCGCAATGGGTTACCCAAGGTGCCAACCTTATGAACAATATATATATCCTACTAAAATGATAAAATTTAATATAACACGTTGTACGAATCCCCGACGTCCCCACCGAAATGTAAGCCTAATCCCGATACTTACTCTCTTGAGACCAGGCCAATTCGTTACAATTTTAGATTTAAACATTTTAAATCCACACGGTCGTTCTATCCCATAACGCCGTAAAATCCCTGTTTCATTCCTGAAACGTATATATCATTATTCCAAAATCCGTTTCATCCCGAAACATATTTATATCCAAAACCATGTTTTTCTCCAAAAACATATCACATAATGTCTAAATCATATTTTCCACGAAAATATATTTATAGTTTAATCAAAGGCATATTTTATACGAAAACGTATACTTATCCTTTTAAGGCGTGTTCTTCCCCCAAAACATATACTAAAACAGTAAAAAGAGAGGGGTTTAGTGACACTCACCTTTGGGTGCGTAAATAAATTAGCGCAATCCCACAATTTGATTATGCAGGTCCTAACATACGTAGGCACGATTTAATAATCAATATATTACAAAATTCATAAGTTTCTCCAATACTTAGAATTTTCACATAACTTTGAGATTTTCTTGAAAAGTTATTATTTTTGGTTTTGTTGGCATATTAATATATATATGAGTTCATATATATATATATATATGAGTTCATATATATATGAGTTCATATATATATATATATATTAAGATTTTGCGACTTGAATGATTTTATTGGTGACCTTAATGTTTTATCCGTTACACTCTCCCGTTTATAAATACTATATATCTACGATTTGCGCGTCGTAATATATATACATAAACGTGCATATATTCACAATATCATAACACGCGAAAACTCATTAACTTATTCACTTTATCATTTTTAAAGCATGCATACATGAAATAACTAATTAAGTTAACCTATGTATCAGTTTTCATTCTCGATAAATAAGTTACACATTTAACGTGATTTTTACCGATTCTACCGTTTTAAACATACAAGCGTACATACATAGTCTTAATTCCCGCTATCATGTCAACACTTAACATATTATTATAAATCACATATTTAAATCACATAACACATTTTAACACATAAGGTTCACCCATGAACAACCCATTCTAGTGTATGTTGAAAAATGTGTATTTTAGCGATTCGGTAACGTTTTTCGGGTGCCCAAAGTCACGTATGACTAACCAAACACCAAATAAACTTAATATAAGTTAATATACTTATATTTATACTAAAAATATCAGTTTATTTACTGATTTAAAACAGTTTCATAAAAACCCTCTTAAAAGGCGATTTTTACCGTTTTTACCGCATAGTTTTGCGTCAAACGTTACCCTAACCATCCGAACTCGAAACGACTTCAAATGTTAACACAATACATGTTATATACTGAATAAAATTATGGTTATAATCAGATTAGTGCAGTTTTTGTGTAAGGCACATAACTCATGCGATTTCACACAATTTACAACTTTTTAAGCACCTAGTACTACATGCAAAGCTAGTACACTTTATATCAAAGTTTCATACAACTTTTATACATGAGATAACCTTATTTTTAAGGTTTATTTACTGATCTAATACCATTTTTATCATATCATCATTTATTCATCTTTCTATGTACATACACCCACATGCATGTCCATGTACAAGCACTTAATGCACTAACATCATGTCTTCATCATTTTGTATGAACTAATATGCACCCAACATGTATTTATTTCAGGTTCATACATTCAAGAACACCTTCATATAAACATCGTCATCATCAAATCATTGGACATAAATGCATGTATCATGTTCTTGCTTATTTAAGAACTAACAATAAAATTTTGTATGTATGCATATATACATACATACATACATACATACATATATATATATATATATATATATATACACACACACACGGCTCACATACATATATACACAAGATTCCAAAGTTCAACTTTTCATCATATCCTTTTCAAATCACTAAAACCTTTTAGAACATTCTCTTATGACAACTTTTGATGCATGCATGAACTTTAAACTTTACAAGTATCATGTAAATCAAGAATATTCAAGAACCAAAACTCAATCTCATATATACACATATACATACTCACGGCCACCCACTTATATATATACATGTCCATTTTTATTTCTTTTAAAAACCCATTTGTGGTTGTTTTCAAGTTAGTGTCTAAACTCAAGAACAAGAGAAACTTCTGTCATCATCAACATTCATCAAGAATAAAGAACAAGTTTTTAAATATGAATGTTATACCTTCAAGATTCTTGTGAGTTTTGAACAAGAGTTGATGATATGAAGCTTGGATTTTGCTTGAAACACTTGGAAATCACCTCCAAACCTTCAAATGGACTTGAATCTTGTTTGAATGATTATGAATCTTCAAGAATGAAGTTTGAAAATGTAAATGGATGTGTGTGAGGGTGTTCGGCCGCAAGCTTTAGAGAGAGAGAGTGAAGATTTGATTTGATCTTGTATGGGTTTATTGGAGTGTGTTGGAGGTGGGAATGATTATGTTTAGAGTTCTAAAGCCACACATGGCTGATTTGGAAGCAAAATGAAAAGAGTGGGCAGCCATTTAGGCGCCACATATACCCCCATCTCTCATAAATATTGTTTACATACACATATATATAGATTATAAAGGTATTTAACTGGATACCGGGTATTTTATCTAGCGTTTTAACGCGTTTTAAATTATTTTCAGTGCTCTATAAAAATAAACACACCAAAATATTACTAATCAATATTTTATTTGCCAGGACCAGTTACGTTGTCGGTAATTGGCAGTATGAGCGCTGTGTTGCGCAGTACGCGCTTAAAATCGCAAAATAGGGATTTTAAGCGTTTTAATTTATTTTTATCATTCTATAAAAATAAACTTGTCAAATTATTACTATAATAATTATTCGTTGCCCTGAACTGGCTGTGTTGATAGTATTTTGTCAGATACGCGCGCGCTTAAACTCGAAAAATAGAGTTTCGTAGCGTTTTAAATAATTTTTCCTCACGATTATGATTAAATATATTATTCAACTCACAACGGAATATATTTGGGATTTTAACATTATCCGACGGTCACCGACGTTCGTTTCGCATTTTAAACGTTACGCGATTAGTGTTTATCTTAAAATTGCCAACGTAATTTTTATCAAACTTTGGATTTACCAACACATCAAATACCATATATAAACATCATAAATAATCAAATATGGCCTTTTATTTATTCACGACACGTGTTACATTTGTACGGGACAACCTAAATTGTCGGGTGTCACAGTCTCCCCCTGTTTAAGGAATTTCGTCCCCGAAATTCTTACACTACAGGTTTCATTTTTGCACTAAACTTAAAGAGATGCGGATATTTTCATTGCATTTTGTCCTTTCGTTCCCATGTGATCTCGGGTCCACGCTTGAAATTCCAGCGAACCTTGACCAACTTAATCAGACTCCTTCTAGGCTTCTGAATCTTCTCATCCAGAACTTCAACCGGTTCCTCGATAAATCTCAATTTATCGTCTACTTGAACCTCATCAAGGGGTATGATTAGTGTCTCATCCGACAGACACTTTCTCAGGTTGGAAACATGAAACACGTCATGACTCCATTCAAATCCCGCGGCAGCTTAAGCCTATACGCGACTGATCCAACTCGAGATGCGATTTCGAAAGGACCTATATACCATGGGCTTAGCTTTCCCCCATTCCCAAATCTAACAACACCTTTCCAAGGTGACACTTTTAGCAGAACACGATCTTCGACTTGAAACTGCAACGGTTTCCTTCGGTTGTCTGCATAACTTTTCTGTCGACCGGCGGCAGTTTTCAACCTTTCCTTGATCTGGAGAACCTTGTCGGTGGTTTCCTGGATAAGCTCAGGTCCGGTTAGTTGCCTTTCGCCAACTTCAGCCTAGCACAAGGGCGATCGACATTTCCTTCCGTACAAGGCTTCAAACGGAGCGGCTTTGATACTAGCGTGGTAACTATTGTTGTAAGAAAACTCTGCCAACGGCAAATATCCCAACTTCCACCAAAATCAATCACGCACGCTCTCAACATATTCTCTAACGGCTGAATGGTTCTCTCACTCTGACCATCCGTTTGAGGATGATATGCAGTACTCATGTCCAAACGAGAGCCTAGCGACTCCTGAAGAGATCGCCAAAATCTGGAGTCAAATCGTCCATCTCTATTGGAGATAATTGACACAGGCACTCCATGTTGGGCTACAATCTCGTTAAGGTACAACTGCGATATCTTTTCCTACTTGTCTGTTTCCTTAATGGGCAAGAAATGAGCATACTTCGTCAATCAATCCACAATTACCCATATGGTGTCATGTCCACGTGACGTACGGGGTAATTTGGTGATAAAGTCCATTGCAAGATGCTCCCACTTCCATTTAGGAATCTCTGATTGCTGCAGAAGCCTAGACGGCCTCTGATGTTCAGCCTTAACCTTCGAGCAAGTCAGACATTTACTTACATACACTGCAATATCTCTCTTCATATTCGGCCACCAATATAACGCTTTAACATCCTGATACATTTTGGTAGAACCTGGGTGAATCGAATATCTGGACTTATGAGCCTCGTTCATAACCAGTTCACGTAGGTTTCCTCTAAGCGAAACCCAAACTCGGTTCATGAAGTACATCACTTCATCCGCTTTTGGTATCAGTTCACCTTCCAAACCCCTCAAACCTTCTCTACTCAGTTTCTCATCTTTCAAAGCTTCTCGCTGTGCATTACGAATTCGATCGGTCAAATTCGTTTGTATGGTTAAACCCAAAGCACGAACGCGCAGAGGCTTCTCCCGCTCCTTCCTACTGAGCGTGTCAGCAACAACATTCGCTTTTCCCGGGTGATAACGAATATCACACTTGTAATCATTGAGTAACTCTACCCAACGCCGCTGTCGCATGTTGAGTTCCTTCTGATCAAAGATATGCTGGAGGCTCTTATGGTATGTGTAAGTCGTACACTTCATGCCATACAGATAATGTCTCCAAATCTTCAAAGCGAACACAACAGCTCCCAACTCTAAATCATGAGTTGTGTAGTTCTTCTCCTGCATTTTCAGTTGTCTGGATGCATAGGATATCACTTTGTCCTTCTGCATAAGCACGCAACCAAGGCCCAAATGTGACGCATCATAATATACAACAAAACCGTCATTTCCCTCTGGCAGGGATAGGATAGGTGCACTACACAACTTCTCCTTCAATATCCGAAAAGCTTCCTCCTGCTTTTCTGTCCAATCAAACTTCTTATCCTTCTGGGTCAATAGCGTTAATGGCTGCACTATTCTGGAAAAATTCTCAATGAATCTTCTATAATACCCAGCAAGTCCTAAGATTTGCCGCACCTCTGACGGAGTCTTTGGCGCTTCCCAATTCTTAATCGCCTCTATCTTCGACGGGTCCACATGTATACCTTTCTCATTTATGAAATGTCTGAGAAAATGCACCTCCCGAATCCAAAATTCACATTTAGAGAACTTGGCATACAACTTTTCTTTCTTAAACAACTCCAGAATCATCTTCAGATGTTGCTCATGATCTTCTTTGGTTCGCGAAGATTAGTATATCGTCGATGAATACTATCACGAATTTGTCCAAATAAGGTTTGCATACCCTGTTCATGAGATCCATGAACACTGCAGGCGCATTAATTAAGCCAAAAGGCATGACTAAGAACTCATAATGGCCATAACGTGTTCTAAAAGCAGTATTCGGAACATCTTCCTCAGCAATCTTCAACTGGTGATAACCTGAACGCAGATCTATCTTTGAGTAGTAGCTTGATCCTTGAAGCTGGTCGAACAAATCATCGATTCTTGGCAACAGGTACCGATTCTTGATAGTCAGCTTGTTAAACTCTCTATAATCAATACATATTCTGAAGGAACCATCTTTCTTCTTCACGAACAAAACAGGCGCTCCCCAAGGCAAAAAGCTTGGTCGTATGAAACCTTTGTCCAATAGCTCTTGAAGCAGATTTGACAACTCTTTCATTTCTGATGGTGCTAATCTGTAAGGAGATTTTGCAATCGGTGCAGCACCAGGTACAAGATCAATCTTAAACTCGATCTGTCTCGCAGGGGGTAATCCAGGCAAGTCTTCAAGGAAAACTTCCGGATAATCGCGAACTACAGGAATTTCTTCAATCTTCCCACTTTCGGCATTTGTATCCACTACGTTAACCAAGAACGCAGGATAGCCCTTACGCATCATCTTGTGCATCTTCATAACACTAACCACTTTTGATACTCGACTCGATCAGTCACCGTGAATAACTAAAGCTTCACCACCACCAGGACGAGGTATCCACACTTGTTTCTCTGAACAAATGATCTCAGCTCCGTTCTTGGATAGCCAATCCATCCCAACGACTACATCAAAACTACCCAGCTCCACTGGTAATAAATCGATACTAAAACTATGATCGCATAACCGAATTTTACAACCACGAATAACTTTGCTAGTCTCTATCAATTTACCATTTGCTAATTCTATCGAGTACTTTTTACTTAGCTTACTTGTTTATGAACACAGAAAAGGTTCAAAGTTTTTCGAAACAAAACTCAAGTCAGCACCAGTATCAAATAGTACGAACGCAGAATGGTCATTTATTAAGAATGTACCGGTAACAACTACAGGATCATCACGTGCCTTCCCAGCATTCAGCTCAAAAGCTCTGCCCCTAGCATTCTGATCCTTCACATTCGGACAGTTCCTCTTATAGTGTCCCTGCTCTCCGCATTCAAAGCATCCCTCGAGCTTAACTCCTTTCGACGTACTCTTAGCATATCACTCGCGAGTAATATGACCAGTTCGACCACATCTGGCACACTTTCCCTGCTCATCACCGTGAGTCTTTTTCGCTGAACTACTTCCGCCATCCCTGGCATTATCCTTCCTCAAACCACTCGAATTAGCCACATATGCTTTCCCCGAGTCGCGTTTCTTCTCACGCTTCACATCGGAATCTTTTCTCGAGCTCTCAGATCTTCGCTTCCGTGAATCCCCAGATCTACGCTCAGAACGCACTGATCGATCAGATTTTCCATCTGCCTTGACTTTTCTTGACGACTTCCCAGTCTCCTCTTTCCTGTTAAGGCTACTTTTGCGAGCAGCATCATCCACTAATGACTTCACTAGAGTAGTAGCTTCCAGATAGGTAGTGGGCTTCGCTGACGTACCATACTACGAATTTGCGGCGACAATCCCCAGATATACCTTTCTACCTTAACGTACTCAGGAGTGACCATTCGTGGAACCAATCTAGCCAAATCATTGAACGGAGACGTATAAGCTCTGACGTTCAGGCCTTCCATGGTCAAACTCCAGAAGTTAGTCTTAATCTTCTGCATCTCACTACGCGGGCAGTATTCCTTTAGAAGCATATCTTTTAGTTCATTCCAGGTAAGACCGTAGGCCGCATCTTCGCCCAAAATCTGAACATGAGTGTTCCACCAGGATAACGCTTCATCGAGAAACGAACACGAAGCATACCTAACCCTCTGATCAGCAGTACAACCGCTGATGGCCATCGCAGATTCCATCTTCTCGATCCATCTAGTGATTTCAAGAGGCCCTTCAGCACCGGTAAATGATCGTGGGTTACAGCCCTGAAATGTTTTATACGTACATCCATGAACTATTCACAAGGTTAATGAAAAATCAAGATTACTCACTGATTATATCATAACACAGGAACTACTAAAACTTTTCCGATCATTATATTACCTTGCGGGTTTCCAATCTTCACACCACCTTCACCATGCCCAGGAGCACCACGACCACGTCCTTGCCCGATATTCTGGTTAGCTTCACGCTGATCTAAGGCAGTATTAACGTGTTGGGCTATGAGTTGTGCCAACTCTTCTGGGGTGGTAGGTAGTCCAGTACACTGTCTCGCTTTTGGCGGCATCTTGTCGTTTCTATTATTGCAATAATAATATCAACATAAGATATTGTTTAAATATTTCAATCATTAAATAATAGTGAACTAAACAATACACATGCATCCACATAATAATGAGAATAATTTAACCAAAAGAAACCCATAATATTGAATAGTTAATATGGAAAATACAAAGCTGTCCATAGATACAACGCTAAACCAAAATTTGGTGAACAAAATCAACCACCAATAACAATCAATCACTTTTCCGCCAATCGAGACCTAAACTTTGCAGCTACCCATGCATTTAATATGTTATCAAGAGCTCAAAACATTAACCATTTTTTCAGACCGCAATGCCCCAATGACGGCTAATGAGAGCTCGGTCAACCCATCACTCCTTCTGTCTTCAAGCAACCAGTCCAGCTCAGTAACACTCACATCGCACCTCTTCCATCGAAATAAACTTGTATAAATCCGACCCCAAACAGATCTCAGCGAAATAGGGGACCATCGCCAACTGACAGGTAGCTACTACCTAAAGAGACCATACAGTTGTGCACCACCACTGCGCCCCGAACAATCCTCCAATGAAAGGTGCATCTCACTCAGCTCATTAGTATAGCGATGCCGGATGACTGTCCGATCTCATCAATCGAGGTGGATCTCACCATTATCTGTAAACTCTATCGTCAATCCAATCGTTACTCGAATGCGCGTAACGTGGTCGACCTGGCTGGCGAATGCCAGCCTGGGCCATCATAGCACTCACGAGGCAAACTCGGCCATACTAACGATCTGAGGTGTAGTGACGGGTATCCTCTGGCAAAACGGATCTGGGTGACAGTCTTGAATCGGCTCGTCTCAGACAAATCTCGATGACCTCGTACTCTGCACATCTGTGATCATAATTACCATACAAATCTAAGTCTGTGCAAATGAAAATAAAACATACAAAATAAGTGTGTGTTCAAATGAAAAATAACACATAAGGCCCAAATAAACAGATTAACACGTATGCATAATAACACGCAATGGTTCTCATACATGATCAAAATCCATGTTTATTTAAAAAATTTGGCTTCGAGAATTTTGGACTTATATCTCAAAATTCTTTGGTTGAAGTCTAGAGTTTTCCCCCGAAAACATCTAGTTCGCTACAACCATTGGCTCTGATACCAACTTCTGTAACACCCCAAAAACGTCGCGGCGGAAATACAAACGTAATGGTGACGGAAGTTGGTGCCCATAAATATCTTAGTGGACGATGCATGTTAATTTTGGACATATTACTTAATTAAAACATTGTTTACAAATTTAAACATAAACCACAACCATAGCATAGTTAAGTTATCTTGATCCTTATGGATCTTAATACAGTCGGTCCCAAATAAGTTTTAAAAGTGTCCAAAGTTTATTATTCAACAAACATGCATCACAACCACAAGATACGCCAAAGATTCCCGAAGCCATGCTCAAGTACCTGAAGAACATGTTAAAATCAAGTGTCAACACAAAGGAGCGTGAGCTCACACATTCAAATTTAAAAAAATTTTATCCAAGGAAAAACTTTCTAAATATGTGTTTATTATCAAAACATCCAAATAATATTTTTGAAAGTCAATTTTATTTCCTTAATAAAAATCCATGAGTCAGCCGTCGCAAGCGTTTCCCCGAAACCTCCGAACTAAGCATCTTCCCAAGTTTCACATATTAAATTTATTTTACATCCATTTGTTCAGATTCGCAAGTTTGCAAGACATTATGAGATATATATTAACATTAAGGGTATAATCAACGCTAGACAATAACAGAATACAAATTCGTCGTTTGACATGACACAGAGCTACCGGTCGCGACGGGGTTGTCAACCCGATAGATCTATCAACAATTCCACGCAATCCATATTAATGATTAAATGGCTAGGTTCGCGCAAAGTGCCCGCAATGGGTCACCCAAGGTGCCAACCTTATGAACAATATATATATATCCTACTAAAATGATAAAATTTAATATAACACGTTGTACGAATCCCCGACGTCCCCACCGAAACATAAGCCTAATCCCGATACTTACTCTCTTGAGACCGGGCCAATTCGTTACAACTTTAGATTTAAACATTTTAAATCCACATGGTCGTTCTATCCCATAACGCCGTAAAATCCCCGATTCATCCCCGATACATATATTTCATTATTCCAAAATCCGTTTCATCCCGAAACATATTTATATCCAAAAACATATCACGTAATTTCTAAATCATATTTTTCACGAAAATATATTTATAGTTTAATCAAAGACTTATTTTATATGAAAACGTATACTTATCATTTTAAGGCGTGTTCTTCCCCCAAAACAAATACTAAAACAGTAAAAAGAGGGGGGGTTTTGTGACACTCACCTTTGGGTGCGTCATTAAATTAGCGCAATCCCACAATTTAATTCTACACGCCCTAACATACGTAGGCACGATTTAATTATCAATATATTACAAAATCCTAAGTTTCTCCAATACTTAGAATTTTCACATAACTTTGAGATTTTCTTGAAAAGTTATTATTTTTGGTTTTGTTGGCATATTAATATATATACGAGTTCATATATATATATTTTAAGATTTTGCGACTTGAACGATTTTATTGGTGACCTTAATATTTTATCCACTACACTCTCCCGCCTATAAATATTTTATATCTACGATTTGCGCGTCGTAATATATATACATAAACGTGCATATATTCACAATATCATAACACACGAAAACTCATTAACTTATTCACTTTATCATTTTTAAATCATGCATACATGAAATAACTAATTAAGTTAACCTATGTATCAATTTTCATGCTCGATAAATTAAGTTACACATTTAACGCGATTTTTACCGATTCTACCGTTTTAAACATACAAGCGTACATGCATAGTCTTAATTTCTGCTATCATGTCAACACTTAACATATTATTATATTCACATATTTAAATCACATAACACATTTTAACACATAAGGTTCACCCATGAACAACCCATTCTAGTGTATGTTGAAAAATGTGTATTTTAGCGATTCGGTAACGTTTTTCGGGTGCCGAAAGTCACGTATGACTAACCAAACACCACATAAACTTAATATAAGTTAATATACTTATATTTATACTAAAAATATCAGTTTATTTACTGATTTAAAACAGTTTCATAAAAACTCTCTTAAAAGGCGATTTTTACCGTTTTTACCGCATAGTTTTGCGTCAAACGTTACCCTAACCATCCGAACTCGAAACGACTTCAAATGTTAACACAATACATGTTATATACTGAATAAAATTATGGTTATAATCAGATTAGTGCAGTTTTTGTGTAAGGCACATAACTCATGCGATTTCACACAATTTACAACTTTTTAAGCACCTAGTACTACATGCAAAGCTAGTACACTTTATATCAAAGTTTCATACCACTTTTATACATGAGATAACCGTATTTTCAAGGTTTATTTACTGATCTAAAACCATTTTTATCATATCATCATTTATTCATCTTTCTATGTACATACACCCACATGCATGTCCATGTACAAGCACTTAATGCACTAACATCATGTCTTCATCATTTTGTATGAACTAATATGCACCCAACATGTATTTATTTCATGTTCATACACTCAAGAACACCTTCATATAAACATCATCATCAAATCATTGGACATAAATGCATGTATCATGTTCTTGCTTATTTAAGAACTAACAACAAAATTTTGTATGTATGCATATACATATATATATATATATATATATACACGGCTCACATACATATATACACAAGATTCCAAAGTTTAACTTTTCATCATATCCTTTTCAAATCACTAAAACCTTTTAGAACATTCTCATATGACAACTTTTGATGCATGCATGAACTTTAAACTTTACAAGTATCATGTAAATCAAGAATCATTCAAGAACCAAAACTCAATCTCATATATACACATATACATACTCACGGCCATCCACTTATAGATATACATGTCCATTTTTATTTCTTTTAAAAAACCATTTGTGGTTGTTTTCATGTTAGTGTCTAAACTCAAGAACAAGAGAAACTTCTATCATCATCAACATTCATCAAGAATCAAGAACAAGTTTTTAAAGATGAATGTTATACCTTCAAGATTCTTGTGAGTTTTGAATAAGAGTTGATAATATGAAGCTTGGATTTTGCTTGAAACACTTGGAAATCACCTCCAAACCTTCAAATGGACTTGAATCTTGTTTGAATGATTATGAATCTTCAAGAATGAAGTTTGAAAATGAAAATGGATGTGTGTGTGAGGGTGTTCGGCCGCAAGCTTTAGAGAGAGAGAGAGAGTGAAGATTTGATTTGATCTTGTAAGGGTTTATTGGAGTCTGTTGGAGGTGGGAATGATTATGTTTAGAGTTCCAAAGCCACACATGGTTGATTTGGAAGCAAAATGAAAAGAGTGGGCAGCCATTTAGGCGCCACATATACCCCCATCTCTCATAAATATTGTTTACATACACATATATAGATTATAAAGGTATTTAACTGGATACCGGGTATTTTATCTAGCGTTTTAACTGCGTTTTAACGCGTTTTAAATTATTTTACGTGCTCTATAAAAATGAACACACCAAAATATTACTAATCAATATTTTATTTGCCAGGACCAGTTACGTTGTTGGTAATTGGCAGTATGCGCGCTGTGTTGCACAGTACGCGCTTAAATTCGCAAAATAGGGATTTTAAGCGTTTTAATTTATTTTTATCATCTTATGAAAATAAACTTGTCAAATTATTACTATAATAATTATTCATTGCCCTGAACTGGCTTTGTTGACAGTATGTTGTCAGATACGCGCGGTATCGCGCTGTACGCGCTAAAACTCGAAAAATTGAGTTTCTTAGCGTTTTAAATAATTTTTCCTAACGATTATGATTAAGTATATTATTTAACTCATAACGGACTATTTTTGGGATTTTAACATTATCCGGCGGTCACCGACGTTCGTTTCGCATTTTAACCTTTACGCGATTAGCGTTTATCTTAAAATTGCCAACGTAATTTATATCAAACTTTGGATTTACCAACACATCAAATACCATATATAAACATCATAAATAATCAAATACGGCCTTTTATTTATTCACGACACGTGTTACTTTGTACGGGACAGCCTAAATTGACGGTTGTCACAATATGCCCCTGCTCATCATGTTCAAAACACTGCCCACTTTGCACACCCTGCTACTGGTGTTCCAGTGCATTATGTTCAATCCACTGCTCCACAAATTCAATATGTTCAGGCACCATCACATCCTCAAGTGCATGTACAACAAGCACCCATTGTCACACAACCTGCTCAAACCACTGCTAGTCCAGCAGAGGTTAGTCAACAGAGCTTTTTCACACAAAGTTTTGTTGTCTGGAGTAGCTTGCCTGAGGATTTGACTGATGAGAACTTTGCTTTAATGGCCAAAAATGATGTTGAACAAGAATTTTGTTTAATGGCCTTAGAGACAATTGTAGAAGGTGTTGAATCTGTGGAGTTAGTGTCAAAAACTGATGAAATTCAAGTTTGTTATGAAACAGTGGTTTCAAGTGAAGAAAAGAAAAATGCTGCTGATGAGGAAAATAACTCTCTTGCTGACCCATGGAATGTTGATGTGTGTGAAGATGAGTGTGATTGTGCTCTCATGGCTGCTACAAGGTATCACCTCAGATCCTTAAAGATCTATTTACTGACAAATGCATCATTGCTTTTGCAAACATTAAGTAGGTGAATGAAAACATGAGAAACAAAATTTTAGAAGATGAACTTAATTTTGAAAAACTGATTAAAGAGTTAAAATCAAAGTTAAGTGAAAAAGATTCTGAAATGATAGCCTGAGGCATGAATCAAGCATAACCAAGGACAAACTCCAAACTATGGTAGAAAAATACCAAGTGTGTAAAAAGGAGTTAGAAGAAACCCAAATCACTTGTGAAAAATGGGTGGAGTCCTGTAAAGGTATCAGATTATGCTTGATGCTCAGATCAAGAGCAACATTAAGTTTGGTGTAGGTTTTAGAACCTATGACCAAAATGAGAAAAAATGTTGCTGAAATTGATTCGGAGTTGGTTGAAATAGTCCCAACAAATTTGGCTGGTGAAGAAATAAAAATCACAGATAAATCTGGAAACAAAATTGTTTTGGAAAAATCAAGGTTTCAACAAAAGATAAAGAAATTGAAAATATCAGTTTAAACCAACCTGGTCAGATGAATGTGATATTTTAGAAAACTTTAAGCCAATGGACTTTACAACCTCTGATGGTATTTAAGCCCCAAAAGCACCGGTGATCCATATCAAAGATGTACCAGCAGAGGTCACAACCACTGCTGATAAAAAGTCTGATAGGAAAAGAAGAGTAAAGATTAAAAACTTGTTTTGTGAATTTTGTGAAAAAAAAAAATCATGTGGCTGCAGATTGTTTTCTTTTAAAAGCCTATGATATTAACAAAACTTGTGTTATCAAAAATTCTTCAAGATGCACCATCTGCAACAAAACAAATCATTTAACTCAAGAGTGTACCTATCTCAAAAACTATGAGCAAAAGGTAAAAGAGATCAAGGCAAAAGCACTAGAAAGAGAAGGTTCAAGTTCTGCTGGAAATAAATCCAAGCAGAGTTTTGAAGCAACTGAAACATTTGTTACAAAAGCTTTAAACAAAACCTCTGTTCCCAGAGAGGTGCAAGTGACAGATGCCCCACCATCAAACTCATTTCCAAGAGGGTATGGCCAACCAGCCTACAAAAGGGTTCCTCTTACTTATGAAGGATACAAAAAGCCTTCAAAGCAAAGAGTGAATAGGCATCCCTATGGATACAATAATCTGATAGGAAATGGTCAAGAGCAGATGTTACAAGAAAATATCCAAACCACTGACCATTGTCCTAGACTTGAGACTAGACCATTTGTGACCCCATCCAAGCCATTTTGGCTTTGGAGACCTACCTTAACTGATCTATTTACTTGATGTGCAGGGACCCTCTACTTGCATTGATAGCTTATGGTATGTAGATAGTGGAGGTTCCAGGCACATGACAGGATGTAGAGCCTTTCTCAAGGACTTCATGGCTCATGGGGGTGATATATCTTTTGGTAATAACTCAAAGGGAAAGGTTTTAGGGTCTGGGTCGGTTCTGGCTGGGAAACTCAAGTTTGAAAATGTGAACTTAATTGACAATCTGAAATTTAACCTGCTGAGTGTCTCACAAATGAGTGACAGAGGGTATGGATCCTTCTTCACCAAGAAAACTTGTCAAATTGTGGGACCAGAGGTTGTTAAAAAGATTGATCAAATCATTGCTGAGAGCAAAGCACAACTCACTGCACACAGAAGTGGGAATGTGTATGTGGTAGATATGTTAAAAGATAATCCTATATCCGGAACATGCTTATTCTCCGTTGCATCTAGCAAAGAGACTGAGTTATGGCATTGAAGACTTGGACACACAAATCTTAAAACTATCACCACACTCTCAAAACAAAGTCTTGTAAGAGGTTTGCCTCACAAGCAATTTTCCTGTGAAGAACATTGTGTTTCCTGCTTAAAAAGAAAACAACATAAAAGTTCTTTCAAATCAATTGAAGAGTCCAAAACAAGCCTTTGTTTACAATTGTTTCACATGGACTTGTTTGGCCCAGTGCAAATCATGAGCTTAAAACACAAAAGGTATTGCCTAGTGATAGTTGATGATTTCTCTAGGTTTACATGGACCTTCTTTCTCCATTCTAAGGATGAACTGCAGTCATTTTGCAAAACTTTGTCAAACAAGTAGAAAAGCAATTTGATCTTCCAGTAAAAATCTTTAGGAGTGACAATGGAACAGAGTTTAAAAATAGGGAGTTGGATGCTTTTTGTGAGTCAAAAGGAATTGTTAGACAATATAGCATTCCAAGAACTCTAGAGCAAAATGGGTGGTTGAAAGGAAAAAATAGAACTTTAATTGAATCAACAAGAACTATGCTTGCAGACTCTGGTTTACCCTTGTCCTTCTGGGCAGAGGCTGTAAACACTGCTTGCTATGTTCAAAACGGAGTTTTGATTTACCCCAGGCATCAAAAGACTGCCCATGAGATTTTGTATAAAATCAAACCTCTGATTTCCTATTTTAAAGTTTTTGGCTGTCCATGTTTCATTTTGAACTTAAAAGATTCTATATCTAAGTTTGCAGCCAAAATTGACTGTGGTTTTTTTCTGGGATACTCAACCACTGCTAAAGCCTACAAAGTTTTTAACTCTAGGACCAAGTGTGTTGAAGAAACTTTGAATGTGAAGTTCAATGAACTTTCATCACTGAAAATCCCAACAAATCCTGCAGAGCTTTTTGATTTAGATAAATTCACATTTGCTGATGTTTCTATCAAGCTAGACAATGCAGGTACACCACAATCATCTGGAGAAGATCAAGATCAAAAATATGACTTTGTGCTTCCACAAACAAAAGTCAATTCTTCCAACAGAGGATCAGGTGCCACAAGATCTTGTGTAAACTCTGCCACTTCTGGGTCAACAGTGGTTGATCCTCAAACCTCTGCCAGTTCACAAAATCAAACATCTGTTGATAAAAGTCCTACATTTGGGCACCAAAATCATCAGAATGTTACCTCTATACCCCCAATACCACCACCTCCATTTCCATCAGCGGTTGATACTTCAAATTCACCAGCAGAGGTAAGCTCATATGATACACATTTGCAGCCATCACCTCAAAATGCTATTGTTCCATACCAAGTTGATTTGATTTATCTCAAAAGCCATCTAGCAGATCAAGTTATTGGCAACATCAAATCTGGGGTGCTCACACGGAGCCAATCCCAAAATATTTGTCTTTTTGTTTGTTTTCTATCACTCACACAGCCAGTCAAGTACCAAGACGCACTGAAAGATAACAGCTGGGTAGAAGCAATGCAAGAAGAACTCCTTCAGTTCAAGAGACAACAAGTTTGGGAGCTTGTGCCACTGCTAAAAGATGTAAGTCCAATTGGCACAAAGTGGGTCTTCAAGAACAAAACTGATGAAAGGGGTATTGTTATAAAAAACAAAGCAAGGCTCGTGGTTC
Source organism: Scalesia atractyloides (assembly GCA_947069175.1). NCBI lineage: Eukaryota > Viridiplantae > Streptophyta > Magnoliopsida > Asterales > Asteraceae > Scalesia > Scalesia atractyloides. The sequence goes on along the minus strand of CAMTDV010000017.1, from coordinate 40,025,575 downwards.
AAGGCTACAGACAGGAAGAAGGTATAGACTATGATGAAACTTTTGCTCCCGTAGCAAGGTTGGAAGCTATTCGCCTGTTTTTAGCTTTTGCTGCTAACCACAACATAAAGGTGTATCAAATGGATATAAAGAGTGCATTTTTTGTATGGAAAAATCAAAGAAGAGGTGTATGTTTGTCAACTTCCAGGTTTTGAAGATGCATTCCATCCTGATCATGTCTACAAGCTCAAAAAAGCATTGTATGGCTTGAAGCAAGCACCAAGAGCCTGGTTTTTCAGATAGTGACTTTGCTGGGTGCAAAACTACACGGAAGTCCACATCAGGAGGATGTCAATTCCTAGGTGATTGTTTAGTGTCTTGGCAAAGCAAAAAGCAGGTTGCATTCTCAACATCCATTGCTGAGGCAGAGTATATTGCTGCTGCTAGCTGTACTGCTTAACTCTTGTGGCTTCAAAACCAGTTGATGGATTTTGGAGTAACTGCACTAAAGACTCCACTCAGATTGGACAGTCAAGCTGCTGAAAACATCATTAAAATACAGTTTCTCATTCCACTACAAAGCACATTGACATAAGACATCACTTTGTGAGAGATTGCTATGAAAAAGGTTTGATTTCTTTGCATCATGTCCATACTTCAGATCAGCTGGCGGATGTTTTAACCAAGACATTGGATACATCTACCTTTGAAAACATGATCTCAAGAATTGGAATGCTAAACATTGATTAAAAACAAGTTCTCTTGTAAATCCATGCGTACATAGCATCAAAATGTTTTCAGAAAATCAAAAACTCATCCTTAAAAATAGTTAAAATTGAATTTTTCAATAAATCTTTAAAAGTCTGCTCATAACATCTGTTTGCTCAAAACCTCTGATAGGCTTCAAAATCTTATCCACTGATAAAGTGTATCCTTTGTCTTCCATCTTTACTACTTTTTCAAAACACTAATAGCTATCCACTGATAGTGATAAAAATCAGTACTTTTCTCATCAGAGGTTACATGTGGCCAGATGTTAGCCATCAGATCTTGCAACAGATGCCATGTCATCGTCACTTTTTCAAAACCCTATAAAATCCTGTTTTCTCCCTCACCAGTGTTTACCCTAAAACTGTGTTGATTTCAAAAATCTCAAAACAGTTTTTTCTCTCTAACACCATGGCTCCCAAATCAAAATCTTCGAAGAAATCCACACAAGAACTTCCACCTTACACTCTCATAATCAAAACCCCACATAATTATACCGCCATACTTGAAGCAAACGACGCAAATACTCGGTATCGAGTATCATACAATGATTTGAATTTTGCAAAAGTCGAAATTCAAGCACATGTTAGAAGTCAAAGCCCCAATCTACATTGAATCTCTTCGTGACTTCTGGAATAATGCTAAGGTTCACTCAACTGCTGCTGGTGTTCCTTATACAATAATCTCAAGAGTAGGGGGAGTGTTGATGCAAATTAGCCCCCAATCGATCTCTCAAGTTTTCAAGTTACATGACATAGAACATCCTGTGTCATTACCCCACAATGAGATCCAAGCAGAGTTTCTGGAAAGAGGTTATGAAGGCCAGATGAAAGGTATGACCATCTTTAAACCTAACTTTCCTACTGAGATGAGATTTTTCTTTCACACAATTCTAACTTGTCTCTCAGCAAAAACCACTGCTTTCAATGAAATTCCATTGAACATGCAATATCCGGGGTATGCAATTTTAACTGACACATATTTTAACTACTCCCAGATATTGTTCAATGATCTTGTGAATAATTTTCAAAATATTGAAAAAAGAAAAGCTTTTTTGATTCACCCACGTTTTCTGAGTGTTTACTTACAAGATCAAATCAAAGGTCCTGAAAGTAAAATAGGCACTGTGACTAACCCATGCCGCCTCAATCATGAAACCTATACCAGAATAACAAACAAAGATAAAGTTGCGAAAACACAAGTAGAGGAGGTTGAACAAGTTTTACCTGAACAAAATGTTCAAACTCAACCTCTTGCTACTGAGCCCACTGCTCTTGGTGATCAGGGCACCACAACCGCTGCTCTGAAGCCCACACCAAAAATCTTCAAAAAGAAAACCAAAACACTTACCAAAAAGCCCACCAAACCCAAAAAGGGTCCTCTGGAAGATGAGATCCCAGAGGTTAACCTAGTGACAGCACCAAAGTCACAAACCACTGCTGCTACTTCTTCACAAAAGGAAAAGGTTGTAGACACAAGGACACCAAATTATGAAGCTCTAGATCCACTTGGATCTATCTTCCAATAGCCCCTCTCCCAGGGCACTGTCGCTTTCTACACAGCCACCTTCACCAATGACTACACTTCCACCTACTATGTTACCATTGCTAAATGCAATTGAATTAGACCAGACACAAACCAGCACTTATCAACAACCTATTACTGAGAATATACTTCATCAAGAGGCTGGGTCTGACTCTTTATTCATTGCTAGCCCATTAGCACATGAAGAGGCTACATCCCTTGGGTTACATGTAACCCTTGGTGATAGTTCAACTCAAGCAGCCACTACAATTGCTGAACTCCCAAGTTCTCGGTTGGACAGTGGTTTCATTAATAAGACTTGGTTGAAGGCAACCACTGTTGAGGCAACAACTGTTACCTCTGTTGTGGGAAGTCCCCAGTCCCAAGAAAAGGGGCATCTATGGTTGAAGCTGGTACTAAAACCACTGCTAATGATACCATCGATACAACTACCACTTCAGGTAGGAGTTCAGATGATCCTATTAAATTAGGTTGTGATCTAAAATATCAGGATTTGACGGAGAGAGTTACTAAGATAGAACATTCTGTGGACGAGATAAAAAATTTGCTGAAGCAGATGATAGCTACAAAAAGTCAACCCTCTGTTCTATCCACTGCTGATCTCAAAGAAGCTCTTAACCCTCTGTTTCAACATCAACAACATTATTTGGATCCACAACACAAGCACCAGATGAATGATGTTAGAAACATGGTTGAGTCAAGGTATCAAGACACTGCAACAGACATTAAAGCCATCAAAGCTCATCTACTCACAACCACTGGCCATGCACCTCCAACGGTTATCTTTGTTACAACAGATGAAGCCAAAAAGGGGGAGAAACCTTTGGGAAACAAAAAGATGAAAATAGATGATGATAAGGCCAGACCTACATTAAATATTCCAAGGCCTGATGGTTCAAAGAAGAAAGGTTTAACTGATGAAATTATGGCCAAGGCAAGGGCTAGTCACAAGAAGACAATGATCAAGGAGAACAGAGTGTTGGTTGAGAAAAAGATTGAACAGCAAAAAGAAAAAGGAGAGGTTGGTACTTCATCAAAGAGGATACCTGCTAGAAAAGCCAGGCAACCAACATCCATACCTCCTAAAACTAAGCCTGCAACCAATCAAACCATTAAAACCTCTGCCTCTCAAAAACCTATCACATCTTCAAAACCACAACCCACATCCACACAAGCAGATGTTACATCACCTGTTGTGTCAACATCTGTTGATACAGTAGAGGTTGCAACAGATGCAACTCTATCAACTGCCATGATCACATTTCCCACATCAACTTGTCCATTATCCACACCACCTAAGATCCCACTACCACCATCACCCACTTTAAGGTTCAAAGGAGAAAAATCACAAAAGTGATCATGATGATGAGATTCATGCACCTCTTCCACTATCATCACAACCAATGACCTCCACATTAGTGATTACAACATCTTCAACTTTTGAAGTTACTCCTGCAGCAAAGCTGTATCCTCTTGATTTACCAGCAGTCAGGGAAGAGATCCTAAGTTTCTTTTCAGAGGATGACCTTGGCAAAAGAACAATCCTATCCCTTGATGGCTATCCAAGACCTGCAAATGTTGATGATTACCTGGAATTGAAACGAAAGCAAGCAAAGGATATTGCCAAAAGAGAAACAGATGGTAAAGGTGATAGAGAAATACAGATTGCCATGTCCTTTCAACTAAGTAAAGCTAACATCTTACAAAATTTTGTCAAGAACCTGAGCAACCAGTTGTCAGAAAGGGAAGATAAGCTGCTCAAAAGTGAACGTATTGAGTATATCATGGAGAAAAAGATGTATAAGGCAACAAGGGCACAGTTCAGGGATTGGAGCATAGATGAGCTAAGAGATGAAATTAACAGAATGCAAGAAATGTTGAAAGACCCTCTTAAAAGGCCAACTCCTCCCAACTGGGATTTATACAAGAAAGATATGCCTGAAAAGGACTTAAAGTTGAAGAGAATGAAGAATGAACTAATTCAGAATCATTATGGTTCAAAGAACCAAGTGATGAGATGGGGTGAGGTCAGGGTGATAGACACTTACAAAAAGTTGGAAGAAAGGAGGAAAAAGGATCCATCCATGCCTCCTAAACCTGATTATTCAAAGAAGATGCTATTCTCAAAGCCCAACTCTCCAAAAAGTCCAGCACAACATCTGCCCATTCTACACTTGCCCTGTTACACAGAAAAAGGCAAGGGGAGATGTCTGTAAAGACTGACAAAGAGTTTGAGGATACATTCCTCAAAGAAGGTATACAGAACATGATTGATTATCCAACTGATGATTTAAGTGCTAAGCTGGCTAAAGATTTATCACAAATAGCTCCTTCACAATCCTCAGCAGTAAAAGCTCCTTCAAGAAAACCTCCAGACCCATAAATTCTAAAGTGGAAGGTCGACAAAGACACCCATGAATTGACACTGCTCAAGTCTGATGGTAATGCCACTAAACTACCCATGGAAGCTGCTTATGGGCTTACAGTAGAAGACTTCCAAGAATTATTATGTTTAGAGCTAGAGAAGGATGCTGATGACATAGAATCTCTTAACTTTGAACTTCAATTCAAAGGACAAATAAGAGAATTCTTCCTGAGGAATAAAGACCAAGAATAAAGTGTTTTTGGCCTCATCTGTTCCAGGGGGAGATTGTTGTGATTGAACCCTATGAAAGGAACAAATGATACAAAGCCAAATAACACTATCCAAGCTTTGGTTAAACTATAAGAGGTTACAACCTCTGTTGTACATACACTGCTTTCCCTAAAGACTGCTCTCCTATCATATGACTTCACAAGTTGCAAAGGTCTGCCAGAGTTACAAAGATCAGAGGATACAGATCAGAGCTTAGTCATTAGATAGATTATCAATGTAACAGTGCTAAGTACTGATAGTTAGTATTAGCAGTGTTTGTAGTTAGTTACATCTAGTTTCCTGTCACTATCAACCCTGATGTCATCAAAGATGCTCAGTGGTTAGATAGTTTAGTATAAATAGGTAACTTGTGTAACAGTTTAACTGTCTATCAAAATATCAACTTTCGCATATCATCTTCTCTGCATTTCCTTACTACCAAACTTCAATTGCAAAGGCTGAGGGGGAGTTTGTGAATCACATGCGAGTTTACCAACTTGAAAGCATGATGATGATGATGATGATGAAAACAAATGACCATTGCTTGTAGTAAAAGTTTTCCATCTATTTCCCCTGCAAATCTCTTTTAAAAACTCAATCATTTTCCATTTTTGAAACAAAAACTACAAGTAATTCAAACTCAGATACTAACAAATCCACATGCAAGTTCTCCTTTTATTTTTTAAACGACAATACCTTTTTACACGTAACTCGTTTTTTTAAAAAAATTACACCATAATAACGAGTGTTTTTTAATCTTTAATATGAGTACCATATTACTATACTTATATATAGAAAAAAAATTACGTTCAATCGAATGTTTTAGTTAATAGTTTTTTGTTTCAGTTCATGGTGTTATATAATTATTGAATGGTGTTATATACTTATTAAATGATGTTATATATGTGTTGAAGGGTGTTATATAATTATTGAATTGTGTTATATACTTATTGAATGATGTTATATAATTATTGAATGGTATTATATATGCGCTGAATGGTTGTTGCAGTGTTATTCGTAGTGTTTTTATAGAGATCTTTAAAACGGTCTTATATACTTATTGAATGATGTTATATACTTATTGAAGGGTGTTATATAATTATTGAATGGTGTTATATACGTGCTGAATGATGTTTGCAGTGTTATTCGGTATTCCTAATTAGAGTGACAGTTTATGGAAGGTTTTGAATTAATTAAATCAATAATAAAATTACTTGATTACCCTTTTCAATTAATTTAGATCTAATGGCAGAGATTCTTTCTTACCTTTCTCACACTTTTGATCTTTTTTACAATAACCTTACCCTATATATATATATATATATATATTAATATTTTACTAAAGGCGTTTTAATATTAAAATAAAAAAGGATTGATCTCTAGTTACATTAATAAGTTCAAGAATATAAATGACGGTGACAATTTTGTAAATAATATAACCATTTTCACTTAGTTTTATTATCACAATGACATTTTAAAGATTTTGTTGTAAGAGTGTTAAATCTAAAAGCATTCATATTGGAAACTCTATATTCATATATTCTATATACAATATATAGTAAAAGATAGAGAAAACAACAAAAACACCACTGCATTAGAATCTTTATAATAAAGAATGATTTATTGAAAGCAAAGTACAATCTCTATATTTAGAGGTTCATCTCAACTCTCTATATTTTCGTTGTAAGTGTGTAGTAAGAGAAAAATAATAATAAAATTAGTGTTTGTGAGTATGATAGAGATAGAGATAAAGGATTGGATGTGGAAAGTTTTGAAAAATAAGCTAACCACAAAGAAAAATGGGTTTTTAGTTGAAATTAATAGCTGAAGATGAAATCTCCAATGTGAATAACCGTTAATTAAAATCTCTCTAATTTTTATTTAACTAGTAAACTTTATTAACAAATCACAACAAACAGCACAACCCCCTACCCATTGACCGAATAGGGTAAAAACCCAAACCAAAAACTAAATAATTACATCAAGGGAGAACTACGCCAACTTGATCATTCAATCATCTTATTCTTAGATCTATTTTATACATAAAAATCCAATCGATTTCACGTCTTCACACATATCTTGAATTTTCACCTCTTTGCCCGAGAAACTCTTATTATTCCTAGCCTTTCGTATTCTCTGACACACAATAACCACAATTCCTTGAAATGCTTCCTTCTCTCGAAGCCCCAAACCTACACAGTTGCGCATTTCCACCAAAGATCTAACTAAGTAAACAAAGATCTAGGGAAATTTACACCAAGCACTCACAACTTTCCAAACAACCGAGGCCACATACAAGCCGAAAAGGACATGATCTGCCTATTATATACCCTTTCACACAATAGGCAACTTCGAGACTCAACCTCGATGTTTCTTTTACTAAGAGCATCAAGAGTAGGCAACCTATTCACTTCTACCCTCCAAGTGAATATATTACACTTAATCGGGATGTAGGTTGTTTTTATTGTTTCATTTTTTAATCATTAAATTATGAAGAGAAGTTGTAAAGGGGATCGTTATCTTGATTAGTGAGAAGCGAATAGGTGATCACTAACTTATTAGTGAGAATTTTTTAGACTTAATCACCACTTTACTAAAAAGTTGTTAGTAAAGATATACTCTTGATGGATACCAATGAACATATGTAAGGTGAACTAGTTAACACTAACTTGGACCATTATAAAATTTATGTTCATCTGTTGAGATTATATATATTTAAGCTCTTAAATATTGTTTTAAACATACAACTTTTCACTAGTGATAAAAGGGTATTTCATTGTGATTTAACATGACTAATTATACGTGTTTTTAAGTCTTTATGGGTACATAACTAGTTTGCTTTGAGAATAAAGTATTTCTAAGTATTCAGAGATCAAATAATGCTTTTCGGGAGCTTTATAAGAGATAAAACATGGTTATATGGAAGTATAATAGAATCACTAAGAAAAGAGGAGTTTCATCAGCGCAACACAGGGGTATAAATTATATCCCCGTGGAACGAACACGAACAGAAAATCTCATCGGTAAGTGTTCATGAATCGTTTGTGAACATATTATTTCCTTAACAAACGAACACAAACAAGGCATTGTTCATGTTCGTTCGGTTCCTTTGCAGCCCTACGTGCCATCATACGTCCTCCTTTTACAACCTGGGATGTAAATTGCATCCATGGGGATAAAATTTACGCCCCTATGTTGCGCTGATGAAACTCCTCTTTTCTTAGTGATTCTATTATACTTCCATATAACCATGTTTATCTCTTTTAAAGCTCTCGAAAAGCATTATTTGATCTCTGAAGACTTAGAAATCCTTTATTCTAAAAGCAAACTAGTTATGTACCCATAAAGGCTTAAAAACACATATAATTAGTCATGTTGAATCGCAATGAAATATCCTTATATCACTAGTGAAATTTTGTATGTTTAAAACAATATTTAAGAGCTTAAATAGATATAATCTCAACAGATGTTCAAAAATAAAATCAACAAAGACAGCGGTGGCTAAAGGTCTATGGCGAAGGGAACCGCGTTGGAACGTGAGGCCCGAATCGTTGAACAAAAATCGATAGTATTAATCAATATAAATAATAAGGAGAGGGAACGATGCATAAATATGGTGGGAATAGTATTTCCTATATTATTTATTAGGATAATAAAATAAATAAGAATTAACAAGTATCAAAAACTAGATAAAATAAATAAATGTGCAAAAATCTTTAATGAACAATATAAACAAACGAACATGGATAATGTAAATGAACGAACGTTAACGAACACATTACCGAACATTCATGAACATAATTGAGCGAACAAGACCTTGGTTCGTGTTGGTTCATGTTAGGTAACTTTTTGTTATTTGTTGTTAAAAATTGTAAAATTCACTTAGAAATAATTTCGTCAAGGCGAACGGACTGATGAACCGTCCCATAAGCACTAAATATGAAGACCGATAGAAAATAATCAAGCTTGTAATTCTTTAATTAAAAGATCGCTACAAAGGTTACAAGACTTCAATATGTTAGCGGGACATTATGGAGTCTACAAGATGCAAATCAAAGAATTGTGTTCATAAGATAAAATAAATATATCTTAAGAACACATTAAATATCTCAAAATTGTGATACTTTTCATCAGAAAAAGAATAATGAGCATTCACTAGAAAAGAAGAAAAGAAAAACGATGAAAAGTAAAAAGGAGCAAGTTGGTAAACAAAGAAGATAAGACACACAAACCAACACTCTATCAACCAATCACAATTGAGATATTGCAAGTGGAATTCTCTACAAATACATAATTCCTTCGTAGGAATTATGTGTGATTTTGTGAAGTAATATTTTTCGTATAGAGTTTTCATGAGAGTTTCCCCCTGGATTGTTCCAGGGGGTGATATTCAAGATTCGAGTTTATTCTCGGATCGACCTCTTCTTCTTTGTTTGATTCCGCCAAACAAAGATTAATTCTTGTGTTCATAGATTGATACATTTATTTATAGAATTAATCATTGAAGAAAACCCCACTCTCAATGTCTCTATTTTTATTCTTTGAATGTTTATATATTTCACAAACACCCGTCTCTATGAACGAAGAACGTTGCATCATTCAAACATGATCTCAGAAAGGTACCAACGAGTGGTATCATAGCCGGCTGGATAAATTATTTCCAAGATCCCTTGATCTTGTATTAGAGACGTATATTCATGATCTGCCAAAGTTTTTGAAGAAAAATATATTTATGCGGATCTTAAAAAGGTAAATAGTAGTTTTAATTTATTATTATTTTCAAAATATATACATCAGATTATATATATATATCTTATATCTTTGTATATGTATTTTGTTTAAAAAAAGAGAGGAAGAAAAAGGGTTTAAATACACAAAAAAAGAGTTAAAACAAAGATAAATAAACTTAAGTTTATCAGAAAGAAAATATTTTGACATATGAAAAGAAAGTTTCTGATAAAACAAAGTTTAAAATAAATCTAAAATTTGGTCAGTTAAATCTTCAAAAAGGAATGACAATAATGAAAAGTGATAAAAATTGTGTGAAATTTTAGAAAACAATATTCACTACTATTATCTTTTAAAGTTTCACAAAATATTCCTCCAAGTAAAAAAAAGACTTGGAGTTGCACCAGAAAAACATGTGTAAGTGATTTCTTTGAAACTCTACTCATTCCCTCTCATCTAAAAAAAATCAGATTTTCTGATACGTTTATTAGATTTTCTGGTGATTTCTGATGCATTTATGAGATTTTCTGGTAAAAAAAGTTAAAATAATAAAAAAAAATTATCAGAATTTCTGATGATGTCATCAGATTTCCATCAGATTCCATCAAAATTTCTGTTAAAAAAAACTTTTTTTCAGATTTTCTGATGATGTCATCAGATTTCCATCAAAATCTATCAGATTCCATCAGAATTTCTGATTAAAAAAATGATGGATCATCTTTTTATAGTCTTATATGGTTCGTAATTTTTTGAATCCTTATCAATCGATTCCCTAAACACTTATCCTATATTAGATAGAAGATACTTATATCCTATTTGACAGGGATACAAGATATAATGCATACAATTAGGTGGAATTACAAACTGAGGTGAAGAATTATAACAAGGATTGAAATATAATCAGATGATCATCCAGAGTAAGTCGGACGTTTACCAAATAAACTTTCATGCCATCTACTGAAGATCGTTCAAGAACTATATTTGAAGACATTTTTTTAGAGTTTATTATTATTTCTAAGTGTAATGTATTATTTGTATTTTCAACAACAAATAGGGGTGAATGTTAGGCAACTTTTTGTTATTTGTTGTTAAAAATTGTAAAAGTCACTTAGAAATAATTCCGTCAAGACGAAACGACTGATGAACCGTCCCAGAAGCACTAAATATGAAGACCGAGATAGAAAATAATCAAGCTTGTAATTCTTTGATTAAAAATTCGCTACAAAGGTTACAAGACTTCAATATGTTAGCGGGGCATTATGGAGTTTACAAGATGCAAATCAAAAAATTGTGTTCATAAGATAAAATAAATATATCTTTTGAACACATTAAATATCTCAAAATTGTGATACTTTTCATCAGAAAAGAATAATGAGCGTTCACTAGAAAAGAAGAAAAGAAAAAGGATGAAAAGTAAAAAGGAGCAAGTTGGTGAATAAAGAAGATAAGGCACACAAACCAACACTCTATCAACCAATCACAATTGAGATATTGCAAGTGAAATTCTCTATAAATAATAATTCCTTCGTAGGAATTATGTGTGATTTTGTGAAGTAATATTTCTCATATAGAGTTTTCATGAGAGTTTCCCCCTGGATTGTTCCAGGGGGTGATATTCAAGATTCGAGTTTATTCTCGAATCGACCTCTTCTTCTTTGTTTGATCCCGCCAAACAAATATTAATTCTTATGTTCATAGATTGATACATTTATTTGTAGAATTAATCATTGAAGAAAACCCACTCTCAATATCTCTATCTTTATTCTTTGAATGTTTAAATATTTCACAAACACCCGTCTCTACGAACAAAGAACGTTGCATCATTCAAACATGATCTCAGAAAGGGACCAACAACTCATTTAACTAATAGAATGAAATTTCTATTTCATGTTTGTTCATTTATTAAACGAACGAATGCAAACGAACTTCCTACTGAACGGTTCATGAGCTGTTCGCTCATCGTTGGGTTCGTTTGCAACCCCTAATGGACGTAAATCACTAGGTAATCCGTTTTTAGGGAAGACATAATTTGCGTCTCATGTCGGTTAAAAGACGCAAATTTTGGGATTTGACTTCCTATTTGAACCTAATCTCTAGGGTTACGGAAAAAACAAATTCCCAAACGATTTTAGGCATTTCGAACGTGATTTGAAGCGTTCCATCATCCTTCAATCATACTAGCTGATGAAATAAAGATTCTCCATAACCATTGAAGTTCCGAACATGCTGATGAGCGGCTAATCTCTCTCCCACAATCATTAAAGTTAGTATGATTTTTTTGATTGTTTCTTATTCGATATTGTGGAACGACTTGTGTTTGGTTGATTTAATTGAGTTATTTATGTTTCAAGTATTTGTCGTTTGTAATTCACAATTGGTTTTCTTGCATCGTTAGCGGTTTCGGTAACTGTGGGGTGTTTGGCATTTATATGTGCGTAATTAACGTACAAGTTAGTCTTAAAAACTTGTCTTTGATTATCACTAAAATTAAACTATCTACAATACTATGTCTATATGGTATCCAATTAATTATACAAGTTTTGTGTGAAATCGTGAACTAGAAATCCAGAGGGTGATGCTTTTCCTAAAGTTGATAACAAATCTCAATCAAGTTTTTTGCTTTGCAAACATTTTCTCCAAACCAACTCAAAAATCAGGTTTTGCATCCATACTTAGTTAAATTAGTTAATAAGTTGAACACGTTTCCATAAATTCCTTGAAGAGATAACTTACTAACCCATACTCGCATAGGTTGTTTTTTATTAGACCACGACATCTAGATCAACTAGAAATATTTTATTAACGAGTAAAGATTGTTAAAAATGGTCTTTAAGATTAAAAATATCTTATTCACCTCTCTAGTTTCTTATTGTCTCAATGATACACATTACAATGGTCTTTGAACTTCTCATGATTGGCTTAGTGTTGAAACGTATACCTATGACCCACGGTCTCGTGCCTAACCAAAGATATTTCCTTCCACCATGTTCAGTTGTCGCAAGAGAGATTTTACTATTCCTCAAACCTAAAGATTATCTATATATGGAGATATAAAGGTTGTCCTTTTGTTGCATTCAGATATATGGAGACCTAGACACAATCATGTATATCTTAAAAGAGCTAAAAATGCCAAAAACCTAAGAAATGAAAAAGCTCTTCTAGAGAGCCATTCAATATGCAAAAAAGCATACATCATACCAAATTGGTATTTTCCCAACCCTCATTTGACATAAACATTAGTCGCTATGACTGTATGATGGTACAGCCTGTTCACCAATGCTGTGACATTGTAAATCAAATAAGGATAAAACCGTATACTCACCTATTACGAGAAAGCTTTGTGCATACCTTGATCCCGTTGGTATGTCCTGAAAGTGGAACACACAGGGACAACAGTATAACTTACACTTAATCATATCATAAGGTAATGATACTTGAAATTTTTATGTCTTTTGCTTAAGTGGATAAAAACTACTAGTAACATCTTGGACTACTTTTCATGAAAATTAAATTAAACAATATTAACTGCAAGTGTGAAAATAGTTTAGTTTGGCTGATATGATCTTCTTACCAGCAATTCTCATAAAAATAAAGTGTTTTGTTTTTTGTTTAATTTTCTTTTTGTGTTATTTGTTTTCTTTCAAAAATTATTATAAAACCCAAAAAGATTTTCTTTTTCGTTCAAATTTTTAACGTACAAAAATAGTTATTAATGAAGTAATCGTTATTTTAAGGGGGAGACAATGTTAGAAAATTGAGTTCTTTTTAGATTGCAGGTTATATTATGTTGCATAGACTTAAAAGTCAAATGGACTTAGAAGTCATTTTTCGATGAACTTAAATCAATTGGATTTTTTTGTCTGAGATTGTCTCATCTGTATTACATTTTGCAATCTCTAGATAAAATATTGGTTTATCTACACTTGTGGAAAAAGTCTAGTGGATTTTTTGAGATGTTTGTTTTTGTATACAGATTGTTGTTTTTGTGAAGTCAAGTGATAATGTGAAGAGATGTGTTATGAAGTGAAGAGAAGTCTGATAAGATGCATGGTAGAATCCTCCTTCTACATTGTTGAGAGTGATTGAAGATTGTTAATCCAGAGTTTGCTATCGTGCTGAAGTTTTGAAGATTTGGTGATTAGATTCATCAACTTAGAGGGGAGTTTGTTGCTAACAGAAGCTATCCAAAGAGATGCAAGATGACTCAAGAAAAAGTTACCCTATGAAGCTATTGTCAAGGGGGAGTTTGTTGGTGCATATTGTGACAACAATGTCATATTTCGGTTTTTGGATATCTTGTAAATTGATAAACGATAGTGGGCCTAGTATTGTGTAAGGTTTAGTGTTTGTATTGGATGATATGGACTTGTTTATTGAACTTTAGTGTGTTTACAAGTTAGAGATGGGCTTAGCCCAGACCTTGTCCTAGTTACCAAACGTGTAAGTATATAAACATGTTTGCAACAAGATTTTAGGTTAAACACTCACAAAAAATGCAGAGAGATAGAGAATTTCGAGATTAAGGCTTCACAGAGAATGGCCGTGATCGTGATTGTTCGTGTGGTCTAGATTGGTTGAAAAATGGTTTAGTTAGATAATCAATACAAGACCAGTTTATAGTAATTCGCATTTCCTATTTTCACAGTCTTTTGTGTTTATCAGATTAAGAGGATTCCACACTCTTAATCTATTCATCAATCTTGTCACGATCGTGTGATAGTGACCTACAGATTATAACTAAAAATTTCATCAATTAGAAGACTGTCATTAGAAACCATGTATTCCATTGCTCCAAGTTATTATTGTTGCACAATTGCAACTGATAGAAAATGTCACTGATCCTTAGTTTCCACTACTTAGAGTTACCACTAAACGAAGTTACGACTTATGACATTAAGGTGCTGTCAATAGCCATTTTCATCATTGGACTAAGTCACCACTTATCTTTAGTTACTACTGATGGATTATTGGTAGCAACTTGCCACTGATTTTCAAAAACTTTTGAAGACCAGTTTTCAACTGAATGTTCACCATCTATGCAGATCCAAAGTATTTACAGTGAAGGATCTTTAAGAAAAATAAATAAATTATTTACAGGGGCAGCCCAAGACCCCCACCAGGGTAGTGCCCCCATGTAGGTTTAACATTTTATGATATAGACCTATTAACACGGTATGAAACAACACAAAGTTAATAGGTTTCCTGTTTGAGCTTCACAAGTTTCGTGTCTTAAACAGGTCAACACGTTTAATACAAGATTAAATTATTTTCTACAAAAGTTAAACACCTATTAACCTGTGAGTATAATGTTTATTTATTAAATAATTTGATATATTTCAAAAGTATATATTGTAAGTTGAACCAACCGATACGCATTTGAAGTTTTTAACATCAGGACATCATTTTTCTCATTTTAACTTTGAAGAATGCAACCCTAGCCTCGTCGATTATCAACCATCAAGCCATCGTTACCTTCTTCACACATACTCCATCGCGGCAGGTACTTAATTCTGGATTTCTATTTTTGTAATCTTCGTCTTCATCCATACTCCATCTTTGTTCATACTCCTCTGATATTCGATTTCTATTTGTTTGCTTTTTATTTCTTTGTTCATCTATAAATTTGTTTGTCTAAGGAAATTGTATTATAATCATCATAGTGCTTCTATCTTGGTCTTTTAATGCTCAATTGTTGGATCTTTACGTGTTCTTGTTTAATCATCATAGTGCTTCGATCATGGTCTTTTAATACCAAGTTGTTTTATAACTATGAACAGGTCCCTACATATGTCATATTTATCGTGTCCTTGGATAGGTCGTGTCATGTTTGGAAATAAATGACACAATTAGTTGTCGTGTTCGTGTCTAGCACCTCAGGTCATCGGTCTTATCATGTCATGTCGACCTTTTATGCTAGTTGTACACCAGTGGAATGCCCATTGGTGTAGGGAATTCGCCCATCATAGGCTTAGAATACACAAAATCAAATAATATTGAAAAATCATTTACTCGACACCTACTAACTTTTATCAATGTTTGTTACACTTTCTCATTTGATTTTCAAGTAAATCAGGATTACCCAAAAACTGTTTATGACACTAAACAATAAACACAAACTACCATAAAAAAAGGGTTTGATTGGAAGAAGGAAGTATGGTAGTGCAAAATGCAAATAGTAACCGCCTGTTGTGAATGGTAACAACGGTACTTGCAATACATTAGTGTATATAATGAGTGTATTATGTTGTGTATATGAGTGTGAACAGAAGGTGCAATACATTAGTGTATATATAAAGAGTGTATTATGTTGTGTATGTTTGATCTATGAGACGTGTGTATACATGTGTGTTACTTCTTACAATATTTAAGAATCAAACAAACATAAAGAATTTAAATTATACAAAGTAAAAGAGAAAAATAGAAACGGATTGCTATGATAGTTTTTCTATAAAAAAAACTGTAAAATTTTAAATTGAAGGTACAAAGCCGTAATCAGATAAGTTAAAGCGATAAAATATAAGATCTTTAACTACTAGTATCGTTACAAGAGTATTTTTATGTGATAAACTAAAAACACCATGATAAAAAACATCATAAAAAACTACTTTTATTGTTTTTAAGGCTGTAAACGAACCGAACGAATACGAACAACATTAAGGCTATAATGTGTTCGCAAACAATTCACGAACACTTAATGAACGAGATATTTTGTTCGTGTTCGTTCGTTAAGTAAAGGAACGTGTTCACAAACATAAACGAACACAGATAAAATTGACGAAGATGGCAGTGGCTAGAGGTAGATGACGAGAGGGAGTGACGCTAGGCCTTGAAGCGCTAATTGTTGAACAAATGTCAATAGTAATTTTCAATGTGAATAATGTGAAGAAAAGTGGAACGGTGCTAAACAAGGTGAAGATAGGGTTTCCTATATTATTTGTTTAGGTAACGAGACAAATAAGAATTAAAGAATATAAAAAGCTTAGATAAAATATATAAATGCTAAAAAATCTTTAATGAGCAACATAAACAAACAAACATGAAAGAATATTCACGGACATTCACGAATGCAATTGAACGAACGAGACATCTGTTCGTGTTCGTTCATTTAAGGAACCGAATGAAATTTATTGTTCATGTTCGTTCATTAATTAAACGAACACAAACAAACCCCCATTAAACGGTTCACGACCTGTTTACTTATAAATTCGGTTCGTTTATATCCCTAATTGTTTTTGTTCAAGGCAAACAAAATATCATACATTATTATTATAGAATATTTCAACTTTTGGTTAAAACTTTATTTGGGCTATTCAAGACAATCTATAAAAAGAGACACTGTATTCCTTTTTGAAGGAAAAATACATTTCATGCTTTCGAAGACAATTTACAAAAATGATTTGGTTTGACTTTTATGTTGTATTATTCTTTTTTCTATAATGGTTTAAATTATGTTTATTTTTAAAGAGAAAAGTCTTTCTGACCTCAACAGAGAAAAATATTCAAGTAAGTAGGTTTTAAGAATTTAAAAATTGGTGGGTAGAGTTAAATAAATAGGAGTTTTGTGTAAGATAGTCTTTGTAAGTATTTGGTAGATGGCAGAGAGGGTAAGTAGGAATATGTGTCGTGTGATGTTTTTCTATTTAAATCACAAAGTCAATTTGGAGTTTGTCACACCCGTTTATACTTGTCTTTTACACATTGAAATTTGAGACCAATTCCATAACCCCGTAAATAAAATTATTGTTTATATTTATTAGTCAGTAGAAAAATATTATCTTATAGTTACTTCATCTAATTTACACTTCTTTATTCACTTTATTATTTACTTCTTAACTTCTTCGAATAAGAATTTTTATAATACTCCAGAAGTAAGATGATATATAATATTAAAATATGTTAAAGTACCAACTAGCATCTCATAGGTTTCAAAACGTAACATAACAAAAAATGTGAACCAGAAAATTGGTGGGATGATTAGCAGGTGTTTGAGGTTTAATTTGGAGGTGGTGCTGTAGTGGTGGCGTGGGTATGGTGCGACAGTGGTGGTGTGATAATGAAAGTGGCTGGTGCTGGTGGCGGGAAGTGGCTGGTGTTGGTGGCGGGAAGTGGTGGTGAGGATGGGTGTGTGTTTTAGAGAGAAAGAAAGTGTGTTTAGATAATTCATTTTGTTTTAATTATCAAAACTATTTAAAATGGTTTAATAATAAATACATAAAAAGACCAATTTGCCCTTCACTTAACAATTAAAATTAACCGGATTAGCCTTAAAGGACATACCGTGTAAGATTTTGAAACAATAAGGACAACACCCGTCAATTTTAAAGATAAAGGGCACCGCCTGAAATGAGGTATAAAGATAAAGGACAAAATTTGAAATGCACTCTATAATTAACAATGCTCTCATTTCAGTCGAAACTTAAACAGGTCCGTCTCTTTGGTTTGTCCCATTAAATAACACGTTGTCGATATTTTTTTCGTTCTTGTGTAGAGAAGATACACAAGTGAATATGTTCTTCAATGAGATGGCAACATTGAAAAACACCAACACGATCTAATTGTATAGGAAGCATTGAGCATCAAGTGAGTGTAATTTTAATGTGTTGTTAATGTTAATTATGAGATGTGGCATCTCGATCATGTTTCAGGGATTTCATGTAATTAGAATTATTTTATGGAAGAGTGAATTTCATGTTTTATCCTTTATCTATATATTAAATTTCAGGCGTTGTCTTTTAAAAAAAAAATTGGCGAGTTTTGTACTTATTGTTTGAAATCTTGCATGGTATGTCATTTGAACATAACCTAGTTAATTTAAATTGTTAAGTGAAACGTAAATTGGTCTTTTTACTTAACTTATTTAGAAAACCATTTTAATAATTTAAACAAAATGAATTATATATCATATATTATATACACGTATATCTAAACACACACTCTCTCTCAAACACACACCTCTCCCCCCCCCCCTCTCTCTCTCTCTCTCTCCAATTACCACCCCCCACACCACCACTATTGCACCACCTACCAAGAATCCAACCCATAACATCTTCCTTCCACCTTGTTAGGGTTGTAAACGAGCCGAGCCGAACCGAACCAGGGTGGGTTTAGGCTCAGCTCGTTTAAAAATCGGATCGAGGCGAGCCGGCTCATTTAAAACCGAGCAGACTTCGAGCCGAGCTTTTTTAGCCAACTTCGAGCGAGCCTCGAGTCACGTACTTTTTAAACATAATAGTAATTTTGGGCGAACTATAGAACGAACAAGAAAAGATTTATTATTACTTACCTTAATCTATATCTTTTAAATCAATATTAATAATTAAAACTATAGCTTAAGAATCTAGTTTTTCGATAAAAAAGTAACCATATTACTAATTAAACAACATTGCTTAGATATATTAGAATATATGTATATAAACACACACTCACACACATAATTTGGGGTTTAATTTAAACGTGCTAAAAGAGCGAGCCAACGGGCCAATTAATGAGCGAACCACGAACCGAACCTACCTTGGCTCGGGCTCAGCTTCTTTACAAACCGAGCCGAGCCAGCTCGTTTAAAACCGAGCTGACTTCAAGCCGAGCTTTTTTCAAGCGAGCCTCGAACCACTAGCTAAACAGCCCTACAACTTGTACAACATCTTCCTTCCACCCAAGATTCTAACTTACAAAATTTAAATTAACCAACATTTAAAAATCTTATAGAAACCCCATAAAAATACACACAATTTCTATTAAACCAAGTGAACTTCAACTTGATTTGCATAGCATTCACAAAATTCAAACAAACCCAAAAAAATTTCAACAAAAACTCAAACAAACCTAAAAAAGTTTCAACAAAAAGACTGTTAATTTCTATTGAGTTTGTAGAAATCACTAATCTTTATCAACTTCCAAAAGAAAAACACAAAAAATTTACAAAAACTTCAACAAAAAGATTGATAGTTTCATATCAAACTCAATTAAATATACCGTTTAATTTCAGATCATACTCAACGAAAACTTCAATAAGAAGTCAGCGAAATTAACCGTTGAATTGCTCCGTGTTTAGCAATTTTTACTTAATTCTTCGTTTTGTTCTTCGAGAAATCAACGGTTTTGACTCGATTTTGACTCCATCACCGCTCGGATTCTAGATCTAGATTAATCGTTTGCTTTGAAGCGACGTCATGTAGGTGTATTGGTGGTCATGTGGGGGTGTTGCTTGGATTCCAGACCCGGATTAACCGATTTTGAGTCCTTGATACTGATGATGTTGATGGTTATGATTGGAAGTATGAAATAAAAATTCCGGTGAGGGGATGGAGGTGTTGGTGGTGGCAGGTGGTGGTTCAGTCTATTTGGAATAGACCGGTTACAATATTAGTCTTTGTGTTATAGACGGTTTGCAAGGATTAGTCTATGTGTTATAGACGAGTTACAATATTATTCTATGTGTTATATACGGTTTACATGGTTCTGTTTATGTGTTATGGACGGGTTACAATATTAGTCTATGTGTTATAGACGGTTCACGAGGTTTATTCTATAGAATATAGATAGGCTACAATAAGTTAATCTACTTGAAAAGCAAGTTAACTCACGGGGATTTTGTATGATTTATATATACAAATAATTAAGTTATTTATATATGTGTTGTACGGATTAGTTTTTCCAAGATTGTGATGCCCATGCCTTCGGATCCTATTGTTATTCTTGACTCGCATAATGAGTGTATTGATCTTGCGTATATCGATGAGCTTATGGTGGACATGGTTCCCAAGTGAGACCCTGAGCTTGATTCCTTAGGAGATAGCTATTTTCACTCGGACGAGGAGATGCCTGACTTCAGTAGTGATGACGAGGTGGAGGTGGTAGCCATTAACGACATTTCTATTAGTGAGGACGAGGCCTTTGTGGTTCACCTATAGTCCGGGTTAGTTGAGACTCGGTATCTAAGTGAACGAAATTGGTTAACTACCTAGGAAGGATTTTTTCCTCAACATTCTAGGAATCTTGCAGTTGAGATAATTCTACAGTGTTAGTGGCACCTTATCTTATTTATTGGAGTTGTTATGATAAACTCCATCATTTAACAAATGTCTTGTCTCATTGGTTAATATGCACGAGCCATGTTGTAACTAATCGGGGTGTAGTGCCTCGGTCAAAGATAGCTTTATAATGTCCTAATTACCTCAAACTAATAGCTAGTGGCAATAAGGGGTTCGAACCACGAAGAGTCTTTGGTCTGTGTCAGGATTCGGTTAATTACTGATTTGGTGCAATTTATGAACCTTTTTTTTAGTTTCTTTGTTTGTTTGTTTTGAAAGAGTATCAAAATAGACCGAAAATTTACTACTAGCTATGAAAATGGTTGTGAGATTATGAAAACAAAACTCAATTGCTTGATTGAAAACTATAGTTTAAAACAAGGTTCACAAACGGTTCGATAATCGCGAGACCTAGGGTTTCTACACGGTTTTATACTTGATTTAGTTGAAATTGATTATTAACGAGTTAGACTAACATGGCTTAGGTAGCGAAAGCTATCAGCGTTACAAAGAACGGACCGCAATGCACTTCGTTACCAAGAATATGTAAACTCTACCTAAGACAACCCATAATTGCCTATACTAATTTCATAAAGTTAATTTTCATAACTCAATCAACAATTTATGAATTCAATACAAATGCAAGACAGTTGGCACAAGCTTCAAATGTTTAATCTCAATCAGTCACTAATTAAATGCGAAAATAAATATTGGAAACCCTAGAATTCTTATAAGAATCTACACCGGGGTGAAACCCGAAAGAATTAGCCGTTCATGGTTGATGAAGCACGAACACCGAATGAGAAGCACGAAAACCGAGACATGTTGCTTGAGTCTTGAATCTTGACTTTGATGGATGGAGGATTAGGTTTAGGGTTTGGATGATTGTGATTGGGAATAATGATTGGTAATGGATTAGGGTAGATGACTGTTAGTATATGATGAAGATGGTGATTGTCAAAGGTTAGAGATGGTGTCTCCTTTCCAAAGTGGCTCCAAGAACAAGCGGTAATGTTTCAAAATTTGTAACTCATCATAATACCTTAAAACTCTAGTCAAACAGTCAACACAAGCCTAAAACACCGGAAGTTTCCGTCGCCAAGTCCACGATGCGTTTCTTATCTCTGACGTACTGTGTCACTGCCTACAGGCATTTCTGGTTGAGGGGACGCGTTGGTGACGCGACCCTAGGCCGTCGCCGACGCAGGCCTAGGCCGTCCAGACGCAACATGCTGCTTTTCTCCCATTTTCTTCGTTTCCTGCATCTGGTTAATCCTAGTTGCATCAAGATATTCCGTTAATCTAAAAATGCTCCTTAAACTCCGTTAGACCTGCAAAACACAATCATATCAAAGTAGATCATTTGAAACTCAAATTCTCCCAAAAACACAAATTTAAATACGTAAAGCATCAAACTTTCAACCACCTATCAGTAACTCCCTTATCGCATTTGATTCGACATCTATGGAGATTTTAGTAATCTTGTTGGAGCTCATGGAACTCAAGCGATATTAATGTATTTATCGCATGGGTTAGTGCAGTGAAGGATTTTTTTTATTTTGGATGATCGAGGTCCACGGAGTATGTAATACATGCTGTGAGAGCGATGGTGACCGTGTGGTTTCCCCTCCTCAACGAGTCGTTGTTTAGGTGTATGGGTGGTAAATGCAAGAGGCACTATGCATTATGGTTGTGGTTGTTCATGTTATGGTTACTTCGGTCATGTATAGACAATGTGAATTTGGGGTTTCTACGACCGGTGGTATTCTTAATTCTCATACGCATAATAGACTATATTTGTCCAATAATATGTCTAGATTATTTTGATATTGTGTATTTAAAAGAACATGGCGCTGAGAAGAAGGTCTACGCGTTAAGGATCGGTTAATCAGCTTCCTACTACTAAAGTTGACCTAGAGTTCTTTGTGGAACAACGTATGACTACTGCACTGGCATAACATGAGGCTAACAGAGTCGACACTAGTGGCGGTACCAGTGGTACCGGCGGTCCAGGTGGTTCAGGTCCTGATGGATCAGGAACGGGTGGCGGGGCCACATCTGGAGATACGATCACACATGGTTGTAATTATAAGGCTTTTCTTGACTGAAAGCTGTGAAAGCTTTTGTGTTTGGAAGTTGCATAGTTGTCAGCTGAATAGAAAATATGGAGTCGGTTATTCGTATTAACGAGTGTACTCTTGAGTAAATGGTTATGTATGCAACATTCTCCTGCTATATGAGGCATTAACTTGGTGGAACCTTTAAGTTCAAACATCAGGGAGTTAGCTTGCGTATGGATGTCACAGAAAGAACTCAGGGATCTTATGCGAGAAGAGTATTGCTCGCCGGCTGAAACTCAAAGGTTAGAAATGGAGTTCTAGAATTTAATCATGGTTGGTGTCGACGTTACGGGTTATACGCAACAATTTCATGATCTGTGAAGAATTGTTCATTACTTGGTTACGCCAAGTTCAACAGGGATTGAATGACACATTTGAGGTATGACACCTCAGATTTGTAACATGGTTACCTCATCCCACCCCACTGTTATCCGTAGTGCGGTGAGTCATGCGGTTAGTCTGACCAAAGATGTTATACGTATGGGGACATTATCTATGAGGGGTGGTGATAAAAAGGATTTAGCTGATGAATCTAAAGGATCTGAAAATGAAAAAGGTAAGAACGGGCCCAAAACGGGAACTTGTTGGGTGGTAGAACCCAAGAAAGAACGAGGATGTTCTGAATGTAGCATGAAGGGCCACTCTATGTGTGAATGTCCAAGTTGAATCAAGCTAAGGATGCTAAGGAATTTAAACGTTTGAGATTAGAGAAATGGATGCTCGACAAGATTCAAATGTTGTCACGAGTACGTTTCTACTCAATAATCACTATGCATCTATACTTTTTGATACCCGTGCCAATCTTAGTTTTGTCTCTACAAATTTAAAAAATATACTTGGTTTAGAGCCGAGTAAGCTAGAAGTACGTTATTCAATAGAATCAGCTAACGAAAAATTGGTTGAGTCGTTGGAAATTATTAAGAAGTGCACATTGAAATTAGGTGATCAAAAGTTTAATATAGATCTCCTACCCATTCAATTGGGTAGTTTCGACGTCGTAATCGGCATGGATTGGTTTGTCAAACAACCTAGACGAAGTAGTTTGTCACGAAAAGGTGATTCGTATCCCCTTACCTAGCGGAGAGAAACTTTTGGTCCATGGAGAGAAGTGTGAAAATCCGTTACGAGTTATCACGTGCATGAAGGCTCAAAAGTGATTACGAAAGGGCTATGTTGCATTCCTAGCGCATGTCGTGGATAAGAAGACGGATGACTCCAAACTTGAAGAGATTCTTATTGTGAGAGAATTCCCCGAAGTCTTTCCCGAAGAATTGTCAGGATTACCCCACAAAGACAGGTCGAGTTTTGCATCAACTTAGTCCCCTAAGCTGCACCCGTGGCAAAGTCTCTGTATTGTTTAGCTCCACCAGAAATGCAAGAATTGTCTACTCAACCCCAAGAGCTATTAGACAAAGGTTTTATTAGGTCGATTTTCTCGCCTAGGGGAGCTTTGGTCCTTTGTGAAAAATAAAGATGGAACTTTCAGAATGTGCATTGATTATCGAAAGTTAAACAAGCTCGCTATTAAAAATCGATATCCCAGCTAACAAATGGCCAACATAGAAAGTTTACAACTATACCCCTCATCAGTACAAACACATGAGGTCTTATCATAGTGCTAAAATAAAGATACTGATAGAGAACCAAAAAGAACTGATGAGGATGGTACAAGAGTTGTCCATGAGTCAAAACAGTTGTCAAAGTGAATAGTCAAGCTTTTATGGAAGCAGGCCTACAAGTTCTTAAGCTTGGGCTCCAAAATCATACAACTGAGAAGTCTTTTTCAAAATAAAAAAATGTTTAATATGTTTTACAAAAATGGAAATTAAAAAAGGGGAAACCACAACTTTTCTTTATTTGATAAAAAATCCAGTAGTTTCCCTAGACTGTAAACAAATCCTGTAAATACTCTCTCAGAGGTATGGGTCGCTTTTACCACTCTCAAATTCGTCTGTTGATCAATTGCAAACCTTACCTCATCTAATCATGGACAACCTAGCTTTTGGTTCTGCCCATAACCTTCTACCTTATTTTACCAAGGAAAAGGATCACCCTCAATACCACAACATTATTGATTTCATTTTATAATCACCCTTCCACCTGTAACATCAGTCATAAATGGATCCTAGAACCCCACCCGTTATAACCCAATTTGAACTGAAATAAAAGAAAGCATGAACTTTTTTATTGTTATTTATGATTTTTAGTTTTTATTTAATAATAAAATATTTTTATTCCTCAACTTTATGGTAGGATTTATTGTCCAAATTAATGGGGGTAATAAAGGCATAAACTAAATGCCATTTTCACCTAATTATTTACCATTTTGAAGACTAAAACATTAGTACTCTATCTTTTCTAAGAACCCAAACATCCAAATTCTCTAAGCAAATTCTCTTGTTCTTCACCAAATTACTACCAAAATTTTTCCCTCTAGTCCACAAGTGGAAGTAACCAGTAGTGGATCTAGAAAATTACTATAGAGGCATCGTTCCATGTTACTTTATGTACTTCATACAATGTAAAAGAACACAAAGATAGTAACATGATAATAAATAAATTTAAACATATACCTAAATGATTTCTCCTCTTCGGTTTTTGAAAGCTTGAAGCCATGACATCCTCTCCTTTTACTTTTCAAAAACTTTATTTTTCGACCGCATAAATTAGAGCATTGTTTGAATACTCATCACCCATCCGATTGCGTAAATCCGTCTTGATAAGCTTCATTTTAGAAAAACATATCTTTCAACAGTTGCGGTTGCAACCGGTAAAACCAATGCTAGCTTCAATGTTCGATTAACCAAAGGAAAAGTTTCATTTTTTCCAGTTTCCACCATTACACGAGAAAGGTCACTTAATCCAGTCAAATTTTCAAATTTTTCTTCTTCCTTTGAAGTATGATAAAAGACCGAAAGATCTCCCGCAAGATACCCTCTTTCTTCTTTATTAAAGTCATTCGGATACATCTTAGAAAATGTCACTATCTTAGATATGTCAAATTTAGCAAACGAATTACAAGAATTTAAACCCGACATATTTTCTATCAAACTAGTTTAGACTTGAAAGTTCAAGAACGATTCACCGAAATGAGTACAAGATCTGCTTTTTGATTGGTTTATGTGCGGAATCCGTAGACGAAACCGGAATAGAATGTACACGAATGTAAATATAATCGTTTCCGTATTATTACGTAAAAACACAAACCAGATAGAGTTTCATTGCTAATCGATGCTATGTATGAGACTCTCCTAAGATATGATCTGTGTGAATGTGAGAGCTTCTAGAACGGATGAATATGAGCTATTTATAGAAGATGTCTTTGTGCGTATGACCCCTTTGTACGGTTGTATGAGCTATTTATAGAAGATGTCTTTGTGCGTATGACCCCTTTGTACGGTTGAACCTCCCATGAGGATGAGATTCCACATGTTTGACATCATTTGAATGCATGACTCCTATGTACATAGGAGTCATAAGTGCCTTCATCCGTTAATTCATGCGTAGGACCATACTGATGCACGTGAACTTCCTTACCATATCATTTGTTATTGTTAACATTGTGTAAAGTTGTTATGTGCAGATATATCTCATATTCTAATGCATACTCTCATCATGCACGTCATCTTGAGTCTCATATATCACCATAATATCCTATATTAATCAACCTCTTTAATGAATCCTAGGGAAACTTCTAATCATTAACTTAAGCAATCCTTGCGAAACCTCTGTTCGATACACATACTTACAGATACAGACTCAAGACTCTTGACGTTATGTCATAGATTTTTATCTATGGCCACACTCAAAAGTGCACTAACAAGACCTCACTAAATCAGCTTCTAAGTTCTTGAATTTGCATATTCAAAACCGTATTAAAAACTGTAACTTCAAAATGATGTCGGATAGTAATGACATACTTTCGGTTTCATTGATTACCGTAACTTTCTGCCACATCTATCATCTTAATGTTGTTTTTTCACAAAAAAGATGTCACTTTTTCCAACATCTTTTTAAACCCATTTGTCTTAGATGATTCAAAGCTCGTTTTGTCCCGCTTATCTAATGAGACACTTCTAAGAAGTCTTGACTATTTTCTTGAAGATGATTTGATAGAGCATTTGTGAGGCCTAAGATATCATTCAGCAAGTGTATGTAAAATACAAATTCTAGACTCTCAAATATGATAGAATACCTGACGCATTAGATCATTGTTGAAATGTCTCTTCATCTTGTTTAATTAATAAAAGTAAGTAACTCAACAACTTCTAGAAATAATTTAAACAAACTTCTGATTATTCTATGATGAGAACCCTATCGTGTGTCTCCAGGTCGGGCAAGAGAAACCTCTTGATTTAATCCTTTTCCTATGTTAATTTCACTCGCTAGAATTTTTTTCATCTCTCTCTTTTTTTTTCTCCAACATCATATCATTTCTTTTGCAAAAAGCACTAACCGTATTAACAACGTTGCCAAGAGTTTCATAAAATTCTTTAATACCATCATGCTTTTTTGCTACAGCCATAATCACTAACTGAAGTTGATGAGCAAATCAATGTATGTAATGTGCTGATGGATTGTCTTTCAGAATTAAAGCTTTTAATCCATTAAACTATCTCCACATGTTACTTGCACCATCATAACCTTGACCCTTGGCTTGTTTAAACAAAAACAAACAGCAAAATACAATGATACACCATATAATCTTTATCAAAGTTTATGTAATGAAATTATGAAACATATAGCTTACTTGATCTATGCTAACTGGTTATCCGGTAATAAATAAAAAATGGCTTCTTTAAGAGTTAAGAAATATGTATTCTTCACATGAGCAACTCCGATTAAACTCTCTTTAACAACTCAGAGTCTATCACAATATCTCACCACTGCGACCATTTGTTCCATTAAAGACACATCGCTAAACTTATCTACTAACAAACCAAACACATCATCTTTATTTTCTTCACAAAGCATTTTGGTTACTTCTTTCGCATAGCAATCAATAATCTCTTTCTGAATCGAGGAGCGATCAACTTATTATTCTTTTTGGCCTTCCCTATAATGTACTTACCAATATCCGGGTTGTTCATACTAATCAACTTTAAAACCGAAAGAAAGATACCTTTATAAAGAGACTTTTCAAATTTGTCATGACTACAAAACGGTAATCTATTTTCTAAAAAAATCTACCACTATGAACAGAACCCATTAATCGATACCGATTTCCAATCTTTTTTCCTTGTTAAGCCTTATTTCATTCACATCATATGATCACTTTTGGTTCAAGAGATTTTCACATTTTTGCCTCGCATTATTATGTAAATTGTTAACTAACCCAAATTGTTCTTTTAAGACACCCGATTTACTCCATTTACAAAAGCCTCCACTTACAAAAGTCTATCTTCCACCTTTAATACCAACACTTTAATTAAACAAGTAACAACGTAAACAATACGCGTTTTCTTGTTTAGTGCTATACTCCAACCAATGATATTTATCAAACCATTTTACATTAAAACGTCTCCTGCCACTAGAATAGTTTGTCCATTTAAAGTCATGACCTCGTGGTTGAAAAGCCTTTTAACAAGATACGTTCTTCTTATGTCATCTATTTGATTAGGGTGATAACTAGTAATAGGTGGTCTACCGGAGGGATACCAAGGAAAATCATTCAAATCGATTTTCTTTTCGTGTTGAAGGACTTGTAGCCAAAGTAATAATTAGACCAGGAGTTGGACCAATATCTTCATTTTCTTGCATTTCAATATCATTATTTGAACTTGGACCGATATCTTCATTTTCTTGCATATTATCAACATTATTTGAACTTGGGGTTGGACTCACATCATCATTTTCTTGGAGTTTTCGTTTAAAAAGACTACTAATAAGAGTTTGTTTTTTCATCTTTCAATTTACAAATTTCCTAATTTTAGAAGACACATAAGCTTTAAATCAATTGCACATAAACCCTAAAAGGCTATAACCAATTCAGATAACTATAACTAGATGAAAACAATAATCGATTGCAATTTTCAATTAAACAATTCTAAATTATTTAATTTTGCATAAGCCATAAGGCATAAACAATAGGAAAATGATCAAGTAAGACTAGGAAACACCCAATTTGGATTAGACTTGAGTTGAGGATGGATGTGGGGGACGGCAGACGGTGATCAGAACCCAGCGGCGGTAGGGCGGAGGCTGAAGGTGGAGGAGGTGGGGCTGCTGTTGTGTGAGCTGAGGATGGGGGATTGAATGTTGCTGCCGCTGACCTGCGGATCCTTATACGTTTTTTCTTTTGTTCAAATGTTGGGTTAGGACTTGGGCTAATAACTAAATGTTGGGTCGGTGACGTACGCAAAATGCAACATATAAATACATCAATCAAGGCATAAAATCAACGAAATTGTAACAGGCTCATCAAAAGTACCTTCCTTATGCTTGAAGGTAGAATGGAACTCAAGTGTCAACTCCTCATACCACGACCAGTAACAATCAACCGCAACTCTAAACTTATCTCCCAATAGTGCCTCATTCATATCCCGCTGACCAACTGTATCTAAAAATGCCCAACCAGTCGTCCTATTCTCCATCATCTTAGTGTCAATCAACGCATCCAATTTGCTACTCTCTGTCATACCCAACTCGAACTGT
Organism: Scalesia atractyloides; assembly: GCA_947069175.1. Classification (NCBI taxonomy): domain Eukaryota; kingdom Viridiplantae; phylum Streptophyta; class Magnoliopsida; order Asterales; family Asteraceae; genus Scalesia; species Scalesia atractyloides. The sequence continues at coordinate 39,996,116 of CAMTDV010000017.1, read as the reverse complement.
AATAGTGGGTGATTTCTAAGTTTCGTGATACGACACATCGGAAAAAACTCATTCATACGATACCTAATCCTTCAGCGGCGCGAATCTACCACATTGTCCTATTCAGCTGGATCTCCTTGTGGACGAGGAACCGGTCCCCATGTCCTTTTACTACCTTCGACAGCACTTGGCGATCCTTTACCTGACATGTCTGCAAAACAAAGTTAAGGTAAAAACAAGCATACGAGGAAAGCACTAGTGTTCACAAGCTATTTTTGGTATTTTAAATTTTTTAATTTATTTTTTTTTCAAAATGGAAACGACCATATAGTATTTCATTCGCGATCGTGACCGAAAACAGAATTTATAAAAATGTTGAGTTACCATTTACAATAATATGTTTTCGGACAAAAATTCACCCGAATGGAGATTGAGTATGGGTGAGCGGTCTTGTACCTGTTAAAGCATAGTAGTCCCAACCGACTCAATCAAAATGCAAACTAATCTAAGACCGAGTCACTAGCCCGACACTACACTGACCGACTTAAAATACTTGACTCAATGTACACTACCCCATCCCAGCACTTTAATTGTCTGCAATTAAAACCCAAGGGCCTAAAACAATCGAACATCGAGTCCCGAACCATCTAAATTTAGAAAACGATGAAGTGTTGAGAACTTGATTCGGGTCGAAAAAGGTCCCCTTAAAGAAAGGGAGTTTTGTCTGTTTAATGTTTATTACAAAACTCAATGTCCATCCCATTCATCCTGCGATTTACTACTACACATTTATACACACCCGTTCTGCACCCACAACTCGAAACTATACTAGCATTACCTTGACTCGAAACTAACATACCAACTTATCAAGACTCGAACATACAAAACTCGACTAAACAAAATACAAAACCTGACAAAACCACGAGACAACTAACGCTAAGTATTTACCATGTGAGTTAATATTACAAAAAAAAACTTGTAATAAAATCTATACTTGAGCTTTGATGGAACTTTTACGGTAAATGAGAAAAAAAAGGTTTGATTTTTTATGCGAAACTCGATGTCCGGCTCTCCTACAGTATAATCAAAGTGGATGATAATGGTTGTGGAGGTGAGTGGTGGTTGTACTAGGTATAATCGTAGGCATATGGTGATTGTTGATGGAGAGGTGTGGTATATGGTGGTGTAATCGGAGGAGAGGGGTGATTGATGGTGGCTATCAGTAAAGGGTGGAGGTGTTTGGTGGTATAATCACTGGTGCTGTAGAGAGATTTTTAGGTTTTTAAAATGTTTGAACAATTTGGGGAAGAACAGGCTTTCAACAACCTAGAAGGTCGTCGCGTGGCGTAAAAGGTTAGAAGGTAGGGTCTCGCGTGACGCGAGAACCTAATATGGACTGGGTGCTTATTTAAAGGCCTCGCCTGATGCGACAACTAGGTGGGTACGCTCTTGCGCGAAAAGAGCAAAACGAACTGGGAAGAAGCTTGGGGGCATCGCGCTGGGCGACGAATGTAAAGGAGCATCCCGCATGACACGAGAAACGTTTTTTCACAGAAGGTTTCGTCATTTTGCAAGCTTTTTGCCTTAAAAAAATTTTCTAACTTAACTTAAACTCCCGAAAACCCATTGTAAGCCAAATTTTTATTGAAAGAACTTACATGGCATTCCATTTATCATTGTTTACCACTCCATGATGATTATAAATCCCTGCAAAAAGACTCAAAACACAAAACACAAAAATGAAAACTACAAAAATCTACCGAAAATGACCGAAAACACGAGACTACAACATATACACACCAATACAAATTCTAAACTTGGGTACATCCCTAAGACCTCTAATCACTCATTTTAGGTGGGGTTTCGAGAGGAGTTTCCTCCTTCTCGGTCGAATCTAACAGACCTCCAATGTAATGTTTTAACATGTGACCGTTAAACTTCCAATTGTTTCCATCGACTTCGTTTTCTAACTCAATAATACCGTACAGAACACCTCTTTCACTATGATGGTCCCGCCCACTTTGAAATGAGCATTCCTTCGAATACTTTCAAGCGGGAATCATACAAAATGTAACATTTGCAGCATTTCAACTAATGAGCACTTTCGATCGGTTACGTGTTTAATAAAATTGCTTACAAAATACGTAATCTTACAAGGACCTTAATCGCACCACGCCGTCAAAAGCAAAAAAAAAAAATTGGCATCCCAGGCACCATGCGCCAGAATCACTAGCATCTCCCGCGACACGCGGGAGAGTACCAGGACACGTGTCTGTTTCACGACATGTGTCTAACCTACCTAAGACCGATGGCAGTCTAGGGTTAGCCGACCTCCCCCGCGCCACGCGAGAGACACCCTGTCTCCCCGCGCGACACGCGGGAGAGTCAAATTTTGGGTATAAAAAGGCCGGTCTGGGACGAGTTCAAATTGCTAAAATGGATTTAAATCGACGTCTCTTTCTCTCTTGAAGCTCTGTTTATATACCGAGCCCCCTAAACCCTAAACTCTGTCCCGTTGTAAGTATTTTAACCCCGATCACTAATTCGTCACCCTACCCGATTGATTTTGGACCCACCAACGCATGTCAAGGCTCTGCCTGACTAAGTCCGTTGGGGTTCTGTCTCGTGTAGTATGGCCACCCTACCCGATTGATTTAGGACCCACCAACGCATGTCAAGGATTTGCTTAACTAAGTCAGTTGGAGTTCTGTCTCGTGTAGTATGGCTAGAGTGACTTGGGTTATTTTACGAACACGTGTGCATTGTATGTTATTAGGAAACACTTGAGCTTTGCTAAACACAATTAAGCAAGTCATCCACAATCCAAGTGAGTACATAGTTTTCCCCATTTTTATGTTTCTAAATGTTTTGGGGTGATTCATATGTGCTAAACTATTTTCAAGATTTCAAAACAATGCATATGGTTTATATATATATATATAACGCACCACCAAGTTTCACACCTTATTGAAGCCATATTGTATATATATATATATATATATATATATATATATATATATATATATATATATATATATACACAATATGGCTTCAATAAGGTGTGAAACTTGGTGGTGCGTTATCCATAACACGAGTACCTTCATTAACTGTGATCACGCCGGCTGGTAGTATGTTATGGTACCATAGGACCGACAATCCCGTTACCAAATTTCCCGGGGTTTGTGGGGAAATTTGGGGAACGACAGAAACTGTGCAATTGATAAACCCTCTGGTGGTTTGTTACACGAGTCAACACAGGTTTGAATGTATTCACCACACGACCACACTTGTTTACACAAAGACGATTAAAACACGAACAATTGATTTACACAAAACAAAAAGGATTGGCTTAGACAAGACACGAGTGGTTTTCAATTAAAGGTATATAAACCATACAACGCGATATTTTAAATCGATCACTTCCACGGTTTTACAAAGGAAACACTTTTGTCAAGATTCATGGCTACAAGGTTTCTTAATCATACCAACTTTTATAATGGGTTAAACATGTTGCAATACCAACCACATTTACTACAAGTTTGGTTGCAAGATTTTCACTTATCGACTCTCGTAGTCGAATGAGGTATTGCAACACAAATACAAACCCATGAATTTGATTTACAAAACCTATGTTACTCGCCAACATTCAATGTTGATTTTATTTTTACATATGTTTCAGGTACTAATACATGATCAAGTATGCTACACATAGGATGGACGCTGTCCTTAGCTTGATTAAAAATAAAATAGTTGTTTTATTTTGTTTCGAATTCTCTAAAGACAATGTCAAATATTAATTCAATAAAACAAAACTTTAAATACCGCGAGTTGTTTTATACGCAGTCGGGGTGTTACAGATTGGTATCAGCACCATGGTTATAGGGAATTAGGTCATTAGAAATACCTTTTGACCTAGACTATAACCTTCCTAGGATCCCAACGCGAGTTATCTTGCGTCTAGATTCTTAATACAATACCATCACCTATCCTTAGGTGATAACAAAAATATCAAATTCATTCTTAAAAGTCAATATTTCCCAAAAATTTACAAGAAATCATCATCTATCCTTAGATGATTTGTTTTTAGGCTTTAAGCCTTAAAAGTTTTCAAAATCTCGTCGAAATTCGGGTTTTAATAATGTAAACACGTGCAATCTGGAAGGGTGGATGCCTGTACCCTGAGTTTTCTGTCTAAGACTAGAGTGTTCGTACAAATCCACTTAATCGGACCAGTCACTCTTACCTGGGAACTCTTGGGGTGAGTGTCCACTTATAGGCTAAATCATATCTTCGCTATACATTATAAAGACCCATTTACTTTGATTAGTCACTATGTCCTTTATACGTTTTAAGTAACGAATAAATGGATACCCTCCTTATGCTTCATCGATATTTTAATGTTTCTTTTTAACTATACTTTATCCACCTCACTCCTTTTCACTCATACTTTCTACTCTTTTAGAATGCCTCATCGTCACGACACTACCCAAAACGCCGTAATAGCAGCTATGATCGCTCAGCAAATGGCTGCGATACTTCCAAACGTTGTTACCCAACTCAATCAACTCAACAATAACAATAATAACAACAATGTACTGTGTCATTTCAAACAATTCAATTCGGCTAAACCACCCAAATTTTGTGGGTCTGAAGGTGCTACTAGGCTCCTATACTGGTTTGAAAGCATCGAGAGCACTTTCCGCCATTATCAATGTCCCAATGAGCACAAAGTAGAGTTTGCTTCAAGCGTATTCAAGAAGAGAGCGCTCACATGGTGGAATGGGGTTATGAGAGATCGAGGTGCGGATATAGCCATGTCACAAACTTGAGGAGAACTTAGAGTTCTCATGATGAAATAATTTTGCCCACACAATGAGATAAGGGCACTTGAGAATGAATTCCACGATCTCAAGCAAGATAGCAGCGAGAATCGTGCTTACACAGATCGGTACGAGGAATTGAGCCTACTATGTCCCACTATGGTTACGCCCTTGGATAAGGCCATTGAAAAATACATTGATTATAACATAACAACAACAATGTACTGTGTAATTTCAAACAATTCAATTCGGCTAAACCACCCAAGTTTTGTGGGTCTGAAGGAGCTACTGGGCTCCTACAATGGTTTGAAAGCATCGAGAGCACTTTTCGCCATTGTTAGTGTCCCAATGAGCGCAAAGTAGAGTTTGCTTCAAGCGTATTCCAGAAGAGAGCGCTCACATGGTGGAATGGGATTATGAGAGATTGAGGTGCGGATATAGCCATGTCACAAACTTGGGGAGAACTTAGAGCTCTCATGATGAAATAATTCTACCCACGCAATGAGATAAGGGCACTTGAGAATGAATTCCCCGATCTCAAGCAAGATAGTGGCGAGAATCGTGCCTACACAGATCGGTACGAGGAATTGAGCCTACTATGTCCCACTATGGTCACGCCCTTGGATAGACATTGATAATTTCTGTGTAGGCATGATTCTCGCCACTATCTTGCTTGAGATCGTGGAATTCATTCTCAAGTGCCCTTATCTCATTGTGTGGGCAGAACTATTTCATCATGAGAGCTCTAAGTTCTCCCCAAGTTTGTGGTACGAGGAATTGAGCCTACTATGTCCCACTATGGTCACGCCCTTAGATAAGGCCATTAAAAATACATTATTTCATCATGAGAGCTCTAAGTTCTCCCCAAGTTTGTGGTACGAGGAATTGAGCCTACTATGTCCCACTATGGTCACGCCCTTGGATTAGGCCATTGAAAAATACATTGATGGCCTACCTGACCCCGTTCAAGACATAGTCACTGGTAGCAGCCAACCACCGTTAGGGAGGCTATTGAACTAGCCGCAACTCTAACCGATTCTCAAGTTAAAACAGGGAAACTTTTCGTAAGGGCGACAAAAACAATCTGCTAATACTACCCCAGGGAAACCAAAAGAAACCAAAACCGAACCCTCCAAAAATTCAAGGAAGCGTAAGGCTTCAAAGAATTTTGTTGTTGTTACCCCAACCAACCAAGTTACCCCCAACCAACCAGCTCAGCCTCCTCCTAAGAAACAATATGTTGGTACCGCACCTTGTGCAACCGATGCAACTGTCACCACCAACATCATTTACCATTCTGCCAATGTACCTTTTGTGGACGGTTTGGTCACTTGGCCAACGTTTGTCGTTCTGCACATACCCTGAACCAAACTGTTCCAAATCCTGTTCAAAATCAAGCAGTACCTAACTGCCCTTATTACCCACCTGGATCCTGCTATAATTGTGGTGATCTTACTCACTACCGAAACAATTGCCCGAAGCTGGTTAATGCTAATCCAGACCGTGAACGAGCGTTTAACATAAACGCTAATGAGGCTCATGCTAACAACGAAGTGGTGAACGGTACGTTCCTTGTTAACAACCATCCTGCTTCTGTTCTTTTTTATTCAAGTGCTGATAGAAGTTTTGTATCCTTAGCATTTGAACCTTTTCTTTCGATGCCCCGAACTAAGCTAGGAAAACCTTTAACGGTAGAAATAGCGACTGGTGAACCGCTTGTACTCGATTCTGTCAATTGTAATTGCCAACTAAACCTCAATGACCATGTTTTTCCTATTGACCTCACACCAATGCAACTTGGCAGTTTCGATGTCATAGTAGGCATGGTCTGGTTAACCAGACATCATGTTGAAGTAATCTGTTCCGATAAGATTGTTCGCATACCCCTTTCTTCTGGCGAAGTCTTAGAAATTCATGGAGAGGAACCTTCTAGTAAACTCAAACTTTTGACATGTACCCAAGCCCAGATATACCTACGAAAGAAGTATGTAGCCTTCTTGGAGCATATCATGGAAAAGAAAGACAAGAGCAATAGTATTCCAGACATCCCCATTGTTCAGGATTTTCCCAAGGTAATTCCGGAAGATCTACCTGGCTTACCCCCGATACGCCAAGTGGAATTTTGTATGGATCTTATACCTGGTGCCAACCCAATTGCTAAATCCCCTTACCGTCTTGCACCATCTGAAATGCAAGAATTGTCGAAACAACTCCAAGAGCTTTCAGACAAAGGTTTCATTCATCCGAGTTTTCACCGATCCTATGCTTTTTGTGAAAAAGAAGGACAGATCCTTTCGCATATGCATCGATTATCGTTAGCTCAACAAACTCACGATTAAAAATCAATATCCCCTAACTCGTATTGATGATCTTTTTGATAAACTACAAGGTGCTACCTATTTTTCAAAGATCGACATCCGTTCAGGGTATCATCAACTTCGTGTACAAGAAGAAGATATTCCAAAAACTGCTTTTCGAACCCTATACGACCATTATGAGTTCAATATCATGCCTTTTGGATTAACAAATGCTCCTGCTGTTTTCATGGACTTAATGAATAGGGTTTGTAAACCATATTTTGATTAGTTCATCATTGTTTTTATCGATGACATCTTGATTTATTCGAAATCTCGAACTAACTACGAACATCATCTCCGTCTAACGATGGAACTTCTAAAGAAGGAACAATATTATGCCAAATTCTCTAAGTGTGAACTTTGGGTAAATGAAGTTCAATTCTTGGGTCATATTGTAAATGGACAAGGCATACATGTGGATCTGGCCAAAATCACAGTGATCAAGGATTGGAGTACCCCCACTACTCCTACCGAAGTTCGTTCTTTTCTTGGTCTAGCCGGTTACTACCATCGTTTCATCGCAAACTTTTCCAAGATTGCGGTTCCACTCACTTCTTTAACTCAAAAGAGTAAACCTTTTGAGTAGGGACCCACAAAAGAAGAAGCCTTCCAAACTTTGAAACAAAATCTTTGTGATGCTCCTATTTTATCCTTACCAGATGGCAATAACGATTTCATTGTATATTGTGATGCTTCAAATCTTGGCTTTGGTTGTGTTCTCATGCAACGAGACAAAGTCATAGCATATGCATCAAGACAATTGAAAATCCACAAAAGAACTACACAACTCAAAATTTGGAAACATTACCTCTACGGAACTAAATGTGTGGTTTTCACTTACCACAAAAGTCTCCAACACATTTTTAATCAAAAGGAACTAAACATGAGACAACGACGTTGGATTGAACTTTTGAACGATTATGACTGTGAAATTCGTTACCATCCTGGTAGGGCGAATGTCGTACAGACGCACTGAATCACAAAGAACATGTCAAACTTCACTTTGTTCATGTCCAATCAGATATCCAATCTCGTATTTTCCAAGCCCAACGTACTTGCGTAACCCAAAGCTTGATGAATAATGAACTACCACAAAATCTTGAACTTCAACTTGAAACTAATGAGGATGGGTTACTTATTTCTTGAATCGTTTATGGATTCCAAACCAAGATAATCTTCATACCTTATTGATGGACGAAGCACACATGTCACGTTACTCCATCTATCCGGGTACCGACAAAATGTACATGGATCTTCGTACCCAATATTGGTGGCCGGGTATGAAGAAGGATATAACTTTGTACGTATACAAATGCCTTACTTGTCTTAAAGTCAAGGCAGAACATCAACGTCCCTCTGGTTTGCTCGAACAACCAGAAGTTCCGGTATGGAAATGGGAGAACATCGCTATGGATCTTATCACTAAATTACCACGCACTTCTAGAGGTCATGATTCCATTTGGGTAATCATTGACCGTTTAACTAAGTCAGCCCACTTTCTGTCAATTCATGAGGACTTCTCTACTGAGAAACTTGCTAAGATCTATATCAATGAGATTGTATCTCATTATGGTATTCCTTTGAACAACATTTCAGATCGTGATGCTCGTTTCTCATCTCGTTTCTGGACAACCATGCAATCAGCCATGACCAAATTAAATCTAAGCACTGCTTATCATCCTCAAACGGATGGACAAACCGAAAGGACAATCCAAAAACTTAAGGATATGCTTAGAGCTTGTGTGATTGACTTTCGTGGTAATTGGGATTCGCATCTACCTTTGATCGAATTCTCCTATAACAACATTTATCACTCCAGCATCAACATGGCTCCCTTCGAGGCTCTTTATGGCCGAAAATTTCGTTCACCTGTCTGTTGGAATGAAGTTGGTGAAGCTCAATCACCGGACCTGAACTCATTCAAGAAACAACAGACAAAATCATGAAAATCCGCAATAACCTTTTGACAGCAAGAAGTCGTCAAAAGATTTATGCTGACAAACGACACAAACCTTTAGAATTCCAAATTGGTGACCATGTTCTGCTCAAGGTATCCCCTTGGAAAGGTATGGTCAGATTTGGAAAGAAAGGTGAACTAGCTCCTCGATATGTGGGACCTTTAAAGATCATTGAAAAGATCAGAAAAGTAGCCAACAAACTCGAACTACCTTCTGAACTTGGAAATGTTCATCCAACCTTCCACGTGTCTAACTTGAAAAAGTGTTTAGCCAATGAAAACCTCCACATCCCTCTTAATGAAATTCGTATTGATGATAGTATGCACTTCGTCGAGAAACCTATGGAAATTATGGACTGTGAAGTCAAAAAGCTCAAACGTAGTCGAATTCCAATTGTGAAAGTTCGTTGGGAATCCAAACGTGGCCTAGAATTTACCTGGGAACGAGAGGATCAAATGAAAGCGAAATATCCACATCTTTTCTCTCAAGTCTCCTCTGATTCAATTTCGGGACGAAATTCTCCAAAGTAGGGGAGACTCTAACAATTGCAACATTTCAACCAATGAGCACTTTCAAATACCGAGCCCCCCAAAACCCTAAACTATGCCCCGTTGTAAGTATATTAACCCCCGATCACTAATTCGTCACCCTACCGATTGATTTAGGACCCACCGACGCATGTTAAGGCTCTGCCTGACTAAGTCCGTTGGGGTTCTGTCTCGTGTAGTATGGCCACCCTACCCGATTGATTTAGGACCCACCAACACATGTCAAGGCTCTGCCTGACTAAGTCCGTTGGGGTTTTGTCTTGTGTAGTATGGCTAGAGTGACTTGGGTTATTTTACTAACACGTGTGCATTGTATGTTATTAGGAATCAATTGAGCTTTGCTAAACACAATTAAGCAAGTCATCCACAATCTAAGTGAGTACATAGTTTTCCCCCTTTTATGTTTCTAAATGTTTTGGGGTGATTCATATGTGCTAAACTATTTTCTAGATTTCAAAACAATGCATATGGTTTATATATATATATATATACAATATGTTTTCATTAAGGTATGAAACTTGGTGGTGCGTTATCCATAACACGAGTACATTCATTAACTTTGATAACGCCGACCGGTAGTATGTTATGGTACCATAGGACCTACAATCCCGTTACCAAATTTCCCGGGGTTTGTGGGGAAATTTGGGGAACGATAGAAACTGTGCAATTGATAAACCCTCTGGTGGTTTGTTACACGAGTCAACACAGGTATGAATGTGTTCACCAGACGACCACACTTGTTTACAAAAAGACGATTAAAACGCGAACAATTGATTTACACAAAACAAAAAGGATTGGGTTAGACAAGACACGAGTCGTTTTCAATTAAAGGTCAATAAACCATACAACACGATCTTTTAAATCGATTACTTCCACGGTCTTACAAAGGAAACACTTTTGTCAAGATTCATGGCTACAAGGTTTTCTTTATTGATACCAACTTTTATAATTGGTTAAACATGTTGCAATACCAACCACATTTACTAAAGTTTGGTTACAAGATTTTCACTTATCGACTCTCGTAGTCGAACGAGGTATTGCAACACAATACAAAGCCATGAATTTAATTTACAAAACCTATGTTACTCGCCAGCATTCAATGTTGACTTTATTTTTACATATGTTTCAGGTACTAATACATGATCATGTATGCTACACATAGGACGGACGCTGGCCTTAACTTGATTAAAAATAAAATAGGTGTCGTATTTTGTTTCCAATTCTCTAAAGACAATGTCAATTATTTATTCAATAAAACCAAACTTTAAATACCACGTGTTTGAAACAATTTGTAATATGACCCCCCCCCCCCCGACGTTTCCGCCGCGAGTTGTTTTATACGCGGTCGGGGTGTTACACAAAAGAACCTTGTCTCCCTTCTTGAAATCCTTCACTCCCTTTAACCTTTTATCATGCAATGTTTTTGTCTTCTCCTTGATATTCCAAGATCGTGCTTACACCGCATCTCGAAGATCTTCCAACTCATGGATCTGAAAGTAACGTCTCTTTGCTGCTTCAGTTGGATTAAGGTTAACCATCTCCAGGGCCAACAGAGCTCGATGTTCTAGCTCGACGGGGAGGTGGCACGCTTTACCATAGACAATAATAAAGGGCATTGTTCCTAACAGTGTTTTGTAAGCAGTTCTAGACGCCCAAAGCGCATCATCCAACTTGTCGACCCAATCCTTCTGACTATTCCCTATGGTTTTCTCTAAGATTCTCTTCACTCTTCGCGTTCTCCAATTAACCACTTGTTTAAGGATAGTAAGTGGTTGAAAACAGAGAGTGACTCCATAACGCGCTAACGCCTTCTCTATCACGACGTTGCAGAAATGAGTACCACTGTTACTTATGACAATATCGTTTGTAGGTAGAGCTTGGGCCTCCACTCACTTTGAAACATAATCAATAGCCACAAGAATGTATCAATTCCCACTAGAGATGGGGAACAGTCCCCTGAAATCAATGCCCTAAATATCGAATATTTCTAGAACTTGAATTGGGTTAAAACGCATTTCATCCTTGGATGAGATATCTTCGGGACGTTGACATGCATCGCACCTTTTAAAGAACTCAAGAGCATCCTTCATGTAACAACCCTCTAAAAGGCCCCACAAACATTTGTAACTGAAAACCCAAACGCGCACGATGGAAACCAGCACGAAACATAAAAAATAAAAGGTTTTATTGCTTCTCGCGGGGCGCGACATGGAGAACCTGACCCGTCGCGAGGCGAGAGAGCCCGTGTAGCCGCCAGAGACACGTGTTGTCCACGTGTCAAGCCTACCTCATGACTCAGGACACCTATGCCCTAGCAAGACCCTCTCGTGGCCCGCGAGAGGAAGCCCTTATCTGTCGCGGGGAGGGAGACGCCCTAAAATCAGCTATAAAGGGACGTGCATGGTACATTCACAACTCGATCAAAATTCTTTTCTTTCTCTCATTCTCTCGTTCTGACATTCTAATGTTAGAATTTCTAAACCCTCGAAACCTGCTCCGTAGGAAGTGTGCTAACCCTGATCACTAGGACGATACCCTATCCGATTGATAGATAAACCAAATCGACAGATGTTTAAGTACTACATGTATAAGGCTATACTTTGTCATCACGTTGAGGTTTTGATGTTGGACCATTTAAGATTACCAAGCGAATTAGTCCAGTAGCCTATCAGCTACAATTACCAGAAGAAATGGCTGGTATACATGATGCCTAGCTGATGAATCTTTAGTCGTACCTCTTCAAAGAAATAAAAGTAAATGAAAAGTTAAAGTTCATTTACAAGTCGAAGATAAGAATCTCAAAGCATCTAGTTCTGATCAAAGTGAAATGGGTTTCAAAGAGAGGACCAAAAATACACATGGGAATTAGAATCAGAAATGAAACGAAATTATCCATACTTATTTCAATAAATCTCAAGGACGAGATTTAAACAAGGTGGGGAGGATGTAATAACCCTCAAAAAGGCCCCACAAACATTCGTAACTTAGACCCCAAACAATCATGACAGAAACCAGCACGAAAAATAAAAAATAAAAGGCTTTATTGCTTCTCGCGGGGCGTGACAGGGAGAACCTGGCCCGTCGCGGGGCGCGAGAGCCCTTGTAGCCGCCAGAGACACGAATAGGACACGTGTCGTCCACGTGTCAAGCCTACCCCATGACTCAGGACACCTACACCCTAGCCAGACCCTCTCGCGGGCCACGAGAGGGAAGCCCTTATCTGTTGCAGGGCGCGAGACACCCTAAAATCAGCTATAAAAGGGACGTGCGTGGTACATTCACAACTCGCTCAGAATTCTTTTCTTTTTCTCGCTCTCTCGTTATGAGATTCTAATGTTAGAATTCCTAAACCCTCGAAACTCTGCCCCGTAGAAAGTGTGCTAACCCTGATCACTGGTACAATACCCTATCTGATTGATAGATAAACCAAATCGACGGATGTTTAAGTACTGCATGTATAAGGCTATACTTTGTCATCACGTTGAGGTTTTGATCTCATGATTATCGTTAAAGTTGAATTGGGTTAATACACTAATACGAGTTGCATTGTGTGTTTATATAGAAATTAGAACCTAACGAGGGGGATACTAAATTAGAAAACTTAGCAGTTAAGAAGCTTATTGGTTAAGTAAACGTAAAAGCTAAGGAAACGAAACAGAAAATGAAACTTATCGACTAAGTAAGTTAATTAATTAATCAGTTAAGTAAGTTGATAAATAAATCAGCTAAGTCGGTTACTTAATTAAACAGTTAAAATAAGTTAATTAGTTAAACAGCTAAGCTTAACAACAAACGGTTAAGTAAGTTTAATAACCTAACATCTAAATATCTAAATAAGTAAAGTAGATAAACATCCAAGGAAGGTGTAAGGAAGATGTAAGGAAAGTGTATATGGATAGGAAGTATCTAAGGAAGGTGTAAGGAATGTGTATATGGATAGGAAGTATCTAAGGAAGGTGTATATGGGTAGGAAATATCCAAGGAAGGTGTGTATGAAACTTCCTAAACAAGTATATAGGAAACTTCCTGGACAAGCATATATGAAACTTCCAGAAAAGAAAGGCATATTCCTTACCTATAAATAGGAAGCTTAGGATTCATTTTTCTTTGCTCATTCCTTCTCTTCTTCTTTCTATACGTTGGTGTTCTAAACGATAATCACCGATACGATATTATGTCCGAGCAATAGAGAACCAACTAACGGGTGTTTAAGTGCTGCCTGAACAAGCTATACTTTGTCATTACGTTATAGTTATGGTTCTGATCTCGTGACCATCGTTAGGTTTGATTTGGTTTTACACTAATACGTATTTTACTATATTAAACAAAATGTTTAACTATCACAAAGCTCCGAACTATAAACTTACTATCAAAATAGATGCTTAGTTACCAGAAGATTCAGAATTATAGGTAGATGCTTAACTATCAGAAGGCTTAGAATCAGGAGGCATATTAAATCAAGAACTATAGATCTACAAGGTGAGTCATTCTTTCTTTTATCAAATGCTTTCAAAACCCTAATTTTTTTTAGTTATATTTACAGCGATTAAGTTTCTGTATTCTGAAGTTACAGCCGGTATGTGGGGTTTTGTATACACTACCTGATAATCTTCGATATTGGACAACTGAGGGCCAATGAGTGATATGACCATAGTCACAGGAACTACCACCGAGTGATAAATACTGATTGAGTAATTAAAAGATATATAAATAGATGTAAAAACCCTTGATGCTGTAAATATAACACTATGTCCGTTTATAACAAATGAATGGATTCACCAGTATTTCCTACTGATAAAATGTTTTTAAACATGTTTCAGGTGATTACAGTAGATCTGAATAAGAGTTGTGATACGGCACCAAAAGGCTTAAAGAAGTAGCTTATTTTATCAATTAAATTAGGAAACATTTTTTTATAAATCCGAGTTTATCCCCTATTAAAGCTACCTTTGTAAAACATGGGTTTTATTCCCATTTTTTATAAATAAAATTTCAGTGTTTCTAAACTCTTATATTTTTCCTAACTTACGCTGGGTCGTCATCTTCCTCTGGGTTGTCATCTTCCGTTGGGTCGTCATACCCTTTACTACCACTCCATTAGCTGGGTCGGCATACCCTACTTCTCTGCATCTACGTAATCAATTAACTCATGAGGGAATTTATCTCTTATCGCCTCCTCACGCATATCCTCCCTACTATGATCCTGCAAGCAGGATAGATGATCAGCTGCAACATTATCTGCTCCTTTCTTGTCTTTGATCTCGATGTCGAATTCGTAAAGCAAGATAATCCACCGCATAAGACGGGGTTTGGCATCTTTCTTTGTGAAAAGGAATCGCAATGCCGAATGATCGGTGAAAACAGTGGTTTTGGAAAGCACGAGATAGAAATGAAACTTATCAAAGGCAAAGGCAACCGCATGAAGCTCCTTCCCGGTAGTCATAGAGTTCTCCTGAGCATCATTGAGGGATTTGTTGGCATAGTAGATCGGATGGAAATGTTTATCACACATTTTCCCTAAGACTGCCCCGACTATATGATCACTTGCATCACACATAAGCTTAAAGGGTAAGCACCACTCGGGTGAAACTAAGATGGGAGCTAACTAAACGCTCCTTCAAGAACTCAAAAGCTTTGCGACATTCCTCATCGAAGATAAATGGAACGTCTTTTGCAAGGAGTTAGGTATGGGGCGTGTGATTTTGGAAAATCCTTAATGAATCGCCTATAGAAACCCGCATGACCCAAAAAATGCGAATGTATTTGATACTAGTGGACGGTGGAAGTCTACTAATGGTATCTTTCTTAGTTCTATCCACTTCTATACCATCTCTCAAAATCTTATGACCTAAAAGTATCCCTTCGGTCACCATGAAGTGACACTTCTCCCAATTCAACATCAACTTCGTCTTCGTGCATCTCTTCAACATTCTCTCTAGATTAAGAAAACAGTAATCGAAAGAGCTTCCAAAGACTAAAAAGTCATCCATGAAAACCTCCATGGATGTCTCGATCATATCTTGATATATGGCAACCATGCAACGCTGAAAGGTGGGTGGAGCGTTACAAAACACGAACGGAATGCGGCGATGCGTATAGGTGCCATTAGGGCATGTGAAGGTCATCTTTTCCTAATCCTCCGGTGCAATGGGGATCTGGAATAACCTGAAAATCAATCAAGGAAATAGTAGAACTGTTGTCCCGCCAGACGCTCCAACATCTGATCGATAACAGGGAGAGGGAAATCGTCTTTCCTGGTGGCATCGTTAAGTTTTATGTAGTCGATACAAACACACCAACCAGTGACCGTACGAGATGGGATGAGCTCATTTTTCTCATTCATCACAATTGTCATCCCTCCCTTCTTAGGGACAACTTGAGTCAGGCTCACCCATGGGGAATTGAGATTGGATATATCAAACCGGCATCCATAAGCTTTAGAACTTCTTTCTTCATAACTTCTTGCATGTTCGGATTCAGACGCCTTTGAGGCTGCACCACGGGCTTATATTCATCCTCCAGAAGTATCCGGTACGTGCAATAGGTGGGGTTGATGCCCTAAATATCCTGTAGTCTCCATGCAATGGCTTCCTTATGTGTTATCAACACAACAAGTAGCCTAGACTTCTCCTCCTCCGTCAATTTAGATGAAATCATGATGGGCAAACTAGCATTTTCAACTAAGTAGGCATACTCTAAGTGGGAAGGTAAAACCTTAAGCTCTAATGATGGTGGCATTTCTAACGAAGGTTTACTACTCTCTTCACGAATCTCACTAATCTCCATCGTCTCGGGATACAAGGGTGTTTCCTCCTCATATGACTTCAACTCCTCCTCAACGTCTCCCCCTTCCAAATCGGCTCCACAGATGTAGTCAAGACATCGGTCACACATGGGAAGAAAGAATTAATGAAGTAAACTGAATCACATGGACCACTAAAGTCATCCTGAAACACCCGGATGATGCATAGATTTAACGACCTCAAATGTGAAATTTCGTCTCCAACCCTAAGACATAGGTGAGTGCCTTCATGATACGCAAGAATAGATGACCTAAGATAACAAGCACGTTGACATCAGCCTCCATGTCAAGAATTACGAAATTCACGGGAAAACAAATTTGTTAACTTTGACCATTAATTTCCCCACAATACCCTGTGGATATTTGACCGATCGGTAGGAAAGGGACAATGACATGCACGTCAGAGTAAGATCGTCTAGGTCTAGCTTCTCATAGAGAGAGTATGGCATCAAGTTGATGCTAGCACATAGATCGGCCAACGCATAGCTCAAGGTGTCACTACCAAACATACACGGGATTGTGAAAATTCTCGGATCTGTCAATTTCTCTGGTAGCTTATTTAGAACCACCGCAGAGCATCCCGCACTAAGAGCAATGTTCGAAAGCTCCTAGTTTATCCTTTTGTTTCAGAAGATTCAATAAAAAACTTGGCATATTTAGGCATATGCTAGAGGGCCTCGATGAATGGAAGATTGATTTTAAGCTGTTTGGACATATCGAATTTAATGTCCATATTCCTTAGCATATTTTTTTATTCTTAAGGTAAGCAGGATATGAAACACGGGAATTATCTATCAAAGGGGATGACCTACTCTCAACCGTTTTCTTCCCTACACTCTTCTCTAACTAAGACTCAATGTTTTGTGCGGTAATTGATGGGTCTAGCCAAGTTTGCACCTTCCAAGGAGTCTCCATCTCTATCTCTTCATCTACCGGTTCCTCTTCTTCTTCTACAACTGACAACCTATCTATCTCTCCTAACCCTCTACCACTACGAGTGGTGACAGTTTCAGTTGGGCGGCCAAGTTAGTTTGAGTACTACCCGAGAGCTGGCCAAGTGCCTGTTCTTCTAACCGCCTGGCAATATCACCGATGGACCGCTGAAGATCTAAGAGAATATCATGTTCCTCTAGGGGTTTCTAAGGGGTGGCATCCTTAAAGAAAACTGAGTTAACAACTCCTCAGCACTAGTGAACTAGCCCAACCTTGGTTATGATTTTGATTTGTTTAGAAATCAGGGGGGTTACCGGAAGATCTCCAGTTGGAGTTATTGTTGTTTCTCCAACCCAAGTTGAAGTTATTGAAATGATTGGTTGGACCTCGGTTTTGACCCCCTACATATTCTACATGTTCCTGATTTATCAATAAATATTCTTAGGTACCATGACCCTCCGACACATATCAAACTTATCAACATTGGCTTTTGTCTCTTTCATCTCTCTCGTCAGGTTTTCAAGAGCAGCGACAACACTAGTTTCCAAGGTGACTTGGTGAATACCTTATGTAGATGAGGATGTACTAGTGACAGGAATGGAATTCATGTTAGCTGACCGCTAGTCATACTCAGATTGGGGCGAAGACCTCAAAAAGATCATTGCATTCGGCCACACTTTCTGCAGATGTGTCGAAACGAGCCTTAGTATCATAAGTGAGCCCGTTGTAGAATATCTACACAAGGGCCCAATTAGAGAGACCATGCTGAGAGCACCTAGCTAGTAAGTTTTGGAAACGCTCCCAAGCAAGGTAGTAAGGCCCATTGGGTTCCATCCGGAACGAGTGGATTTGGTCACGCAGACGAGATGCCTTAGCGGGTGGAAAGTACTTGTTGAGAAACCATTCACAAAGGGCCGCCTAATCAGTGAAAGTCCTAGCAGGTTGTGAGTCAAGCAAAGTGGTGGCTCTTCTCGCAAGAGAGAATGGGAAATGTCGGAGGAAGATGGAGTCATAAGTGGCACCTTGCAGTTTTAAGATACCACAGATGTGGGTGAGGCGGGGGATATGAGTGGGTGCATCCTCATAATCACGACCATGGATCTGGCACGAGTTAGTAATGGCGGTCATGATGTATGAGCGAATCTGCCAGGAGGTTTCATTAGTGACGGGTGGGAAAGTGATGGGAGAGTTCACTCCCGTGAAACCCTCCGGGGATAAAATGTGGATGGTATGACTGGTGACCATTTGAGGGGGTAGGTTTGGTTTTGGACTAGTATGTGGGGAAGGAAAAGGGGTGTAATAAAACTTGGGTGTTTTGTGTGTGGAGTAGAGTTAGAAAGGGGCGATCTAAAGGAAGAAGTACTAACCTTTGGTTTGAAGACAACTTGCGCGTTATGATCACTTGGTGGTGCTCCTTGCGAGTGAAGATGTGGCAGGTGGATCGAATCTAGAATAGCTAAGTAAGTCCGGATATCGAACCCACGAGACTCAATTAAGAGTTAACTGCCATTTCGTCCCCATGGTTTGTTCGATTATGCGAGTTCAGGCCAAATTTCAAATTTGTACTGTTTTCGTCCTTGAAAATTTTGAAACATGACAATTCCATCCAAAAGACTAAGGTTGAATGAATAATTGGACAAACCACATGGATGAAAATTGCCGTTAACTCATGCTTTTTTGGACGGAACTGGCATATTTCAAGAATGTCAGGGATGAAAATGGTACAAATATGAAATTTGGTTTGAACTGGCATAATTAGATAAACTATAAGGATGAAAATGGCACTTAACTCCTCTATTAATTAAATTAACTAGACTCAAATGACTTATCTACATGACTAATTTAATTTTTTACGTTTTAAGGGGGGGTTCTAATAACCTAGTTGCAATTAATTAAAAACTAAATAAAACTCAACTAAGATACGAGCGGGGATTTTAGATTGATTCAGGTGATGATAAAGACACTACTTGGGTCAGAATCCTACACATATTCGACCGGCTTTCTATCCTTGATGAAACTGTTATGGAACCGGGATCTTAAAATACTAAACTTACCAGATAACCTAAAGGAACCTAATAAGCTATTAAATTACTGGTATTACTGGTTTCCCTCATTGGATTTCCAACTATACTAATAAAGTTCCCTTAATCGACAAACTACCTCACATCGCAAAAGTTAAGGGTAACTATGGAAACCTGATTTGACTTGGTAAGCAAGTATTGAAAGGGAAACTAAGGCTATCTTCTCACAAAGTATCTAACCATAGCAATCTAAAAACCTAGACAGACTGATAATCTTGCGCCTTATTGATATTAAGATTATTTGAACATCTAGACCTACTTGATTCATTTTTATAATTTCAATGGATACTACGTCTAGCAAACCATAAACTAATAAAAACACACTGTAATTGATCTGATGTGAACCTGTAAATGAAAGACATTCAACAAGGAAGCATGTGGAGTAATAATCATGTAATCAAGCAAGTCTAATTACGCATTTACATTGAATCATATAAGCATAGTCTTTACTTAATTAGTTAACCACAAAAATGTTCAAAACCGATAAAAATCCAAACTTTAACGTGTATTCATCTTTAACATAGGTAATGTTATAAGTTTTTAGCGTAGAATCATAGTGACAACGAGAACAAAATACAATTCATATGCAATAGTCATGGTTTGTATGATTGAAACAAAGAAACTAAGAAACCAGATTCGATCCTTATGCTTCGATTCTTCAACCTTAATGATCCCGAGTGATAATTATGCAACTTTCGATGTCTCTAGTTCCAAAATCACCTAGGTCTTCAACAAATACATCTCTAAGTTAAGCTATGAGAGTTCTAACTTGATTATAACATGCAAATCCTGAGCAAGCTCGAAACCTTCTGTAATTTTAGGCCCCTCACGTTGCGCGTGGGATATCAAACTTCACCCTCGTGTCACACGATAGCGAATTAGGTCAACAATCAACTATCACCCCTTGTGTGACGCGAGGAGGCTTCCCATTCCCTTCCTGGATTTCTTCGAAGTTCAACTTCTCGACCAGTCGTACACATTCCTAGCTTAGCTCGTTTTTCGCTCGTTTCAGCTTCTTTTATCTCTCGAGACCTAGAAATCGCAAACAATTTAGTAGTGTACAAATTCTAACTAAAAGCGAAACAAAATATAACAAATATTGTACAAACTATGCACAAAAACTAGATGTATTTTTCAATATATATTCGTTCCCCAAGGCCATGGGTTGTATCCTAGTATCACCAAAACATTTAGATTCATCTGTCGGTGGGCTTGAGTCTCGCATTTAGCGCATTATTATATTTAACGCATTCTTCATGATTATCGCAGTTTACATTATCTCATCATCATATTGGTTGGTTGGTTGTGGTTTATTTAATTATTGTTATTATTTATTTCTATCATTTAATTAACTTTGAATCACATGTTAACAACTTATGTTGGCCCAAAAAACATTTTACACATGATACAGTGAACATGTTTGAAGAGTTGACGATGACACAAAGGGATAATGCCTTAGAGAATAAACCGGATTTACTTTATGTCATATTTTGATTTGTTGGATTATTTGGATTGTTACTTGGTTTTTTGACATTTGTTTAATTGGAAAATTAATAATATTTAACTTTTAAATTAGCTGTCATGAGCTATGAACAATCATCATGTCCCGGTCAACTAATCTGCTGCGAGTCGGGATGTGACAAGCATATTTACTTAATACTTGAGGTTTACTTATCGAGTTCAAGCTAGCTAGCAAGTCTAAACAAGCATATTTTTATACAGTTTTTATTCAATATATATATTTATATAATAATTTATACATATATAACTATTCTAAAGTAACCAAATATTATATATTATGTTATATATAAAATTTATATAAGTTATTAAACATAGTTATAATTTATACGTAAAGGATAAAGATCCGCTAGGAACCACCCTTTATTGCGAGAACCACGAGAACCAATGTGACCACAACAAAAAATACCAAAAAAAATCTAAAAAACACACAATTTTTTTAATACTAAAAAAAATAGCTATATTTCGTTACTAAAAAAAATAAAATTTCGAGTAACAATTATCGATGCACATGTGCATATGTATCATTTCTTTGACAAATTCCGTAATACATTACCAATATTAGACAATTGCACTTTCATTTACACTACCATCCGTAAAACACTATTTTTTACATTACCTATATTGAAAACACATGTGAATCTATATGTATGAACATGATATAACGTGTTTTGGTACACTTCTTTTAATACATTTTCCATTTCATCTATCATACCATCGGTAATACATTCATTACCTTCTACCATCCATAATATACAACCATTACCAATATGTTTAATATTTTCACTTTATGCACATGTACATCAATACCCTTCATACCATACTAAACAACATATTACATCATAACGTAACAAATATAACCAAACCATCAACCACTAGATATAAGTAACCAAAAACATGTATATGGGTCTACTTCATCATTCAAAATCACAAACTTTTTGACCAAAACACGTTATATCATGGTATGATGCACATGTGCATTTTTAATGTATTACGGATGATAGTTTAAATGAAAGTGCAATTGTATAATACTGGTAATTTATTACAGAATTTGTCAAAGAAATGATACATATGCACATGTGCATCGATAATTGTTACACGAAAGTTTTTTTAGTGACGAAATATAGCGGATTTTATAAAAAAATATATTAAAAAATTGTATTTTTTTTTAGGTTTTTTTTTTTTTGTGTTCACAATCGTTGTCGCGGTTCTCGCAATAATGATGGTTCTCTTATGAACCCTACCCTATACGTAAAATAATAAATATATAACCAATGAGCAGAATCTGAGCTTGAAAAACTTGAAAACGAGTACCCACAAGACAACATTAAACTTTAGAAATATATCTTGAAAAGAATCGAGTTTGAGATCGAGCACCAGTAAATTAAAAGAGTCGGGATCAAGCTTAGTCGAGCTCAAACTCGACTCGGCTCGTTTACACCACTAGTGACTTATATTAGGTTACCCCGAGTTACATTAGGTTAAACCAATACATTTAGGTGTGAATTATCTATATAGTGACAACTTTTGAACGACCAACATAATCAATCTCGAGCATTTTCGGGGCACCCACTGAACCAAACGGAGTACTCTAAGAATAACCCGAGTCAACGACCAATTCTGGGGAAAACCCGATAACCCACCCACCCATAGGCACGACGGTGAGATTATCGGTAAAACCCATTTGGCTCAAGGATCGAACCCAGGTTTCCCTGGGTCTCCTATCATTGTCCACCAGTGCCTCACTCTGCACCAAGTGGGAGTTAAAGTTGCACCTCTTAAGAGAAATCCAAGTCGAGGTCATGCGTGGTATAGTTTTTCTCATGAACCTTCAACTAGTGTGACACATACACGATAACTCTTTCTCGTTGCATAAGCACGCAACCTAAACCTTGATGCGAAGCATCACAGTACACCACAAAGTCATCAGTACCGTCGGGAAGTGATAAGATTGGCATGTCACATAACTTATCTTTAAAAGTTGAAATGCCTCTTGTTTTTCATCCCAAACAAACTTCTTATCTTTTTGTGTGAGAGTCGTTAGCGGTTAAGAAACTTTAGAAAAGTTCTCAATAAATCTATGATAGTAGCCCGCTAATCCCAGAAATTGTCGAACTTCGGTTGGAGTCTTGGGCGCCTCCCAATTCTTAATCGCTTCAATTTTCGACGGGTCAACGTGAATACCTTTCTCGTTCACCACGTGTCCGAGAAATTGTACTTCACGAATCCAAAATTCGCACTTTGAAAATTACGCGTAAAGTTTCTCCTTCTTTAGAAGTTCCAAAATTGTTCTCAAATGTTGCTCGTGTTCTTCTTTCGACCGTGAATATATTAAAATATCGTCAATGAATACTATCACGAATTTGACGAGATACGGCTTGCACACTCAATTCATTAAATCCATAAAGACCGTCGTGCATTTGTTAGGCCGAATGGCATAAAAAGAAACTCGTAATGACCATATCGAGTCCTAAAAGCCGTTTTTGGTATGCTTTCTTCTTGTATCTGCAACTGGTGATATCCAGACCTTAAGTCTATCTTGGAATAGAAGCTCGAACCTTGTAGTTGATCAAACAAGTCATCAATTCTCGGTAGTGGATACTGATTCTTGATAGTAAGCTTATTCAACTCTCGGTAATTGATGCACATTATGAACGTTGCAGAACTTCTGCTTAACAAATAAGACCGGATCTCCCCAAGGCGAAAAGCTTGGTCTAATGAATCCCTTATTCAGCAACTCTTGAAGTTGTGTAGATAGCTCTTGCATCTCAGAAGGTGCTAGTCGATATGGAGACTTAGCTACAGGCGCGGCTCCTGGTACCAAGTCGATGCGGAACTCGACTTGTCGTTGAGGTGGCAATCCCGGTAAGTCTTTAGGAAAGACTTCAGGGAATTCCTTCTCGATCGGAATGTCTTCGAGCTTAGGTTCCTCGGCATTCTTGTCGACAATGTGTGCTAAGAAAGCTATGCAACCTTTCCTTAAGCACTTTTGGGCTTTCATGCAATTAATAATCTGAAGTGGCGTGTTTTGTTTTTCTCCGTGGACCAGCAAATGTTCTCTGTTTGGTAGTGGAATACCAATGATCTTTCGTGACATAAGACTTCAGCTCGATTATCGGATAGCCAATCCATACCGATAACAACGTCGAAACTACCTAGTTGAACCGGTAAGAGATCTATGTCGAACTTTCGTTCACCCAGTTCTAAGGTACATTTCTTTATAACTTCTCCCGATTTTACCAATTTCCCGTTAGCTTGTTCAATCGAGTAAGGAACATCTAATTTACTTGATTCTACCCCGAGTATATCTCTAAATTCCTTAGAAATAAAACTAAAATCTGCCCCGGTATCAAAACGTATAGATGCAAAGTGGTTGTTATAAGGAACATACCGGTGACCACATTCGGGTCCTCACCTGCGTCCTTAGCTCCAAGCACAACAGCTCTTCCCCGTGCTTGATTTCCTTTCGGGCAATTCTTCTTAAAATGCCCTTTGTCACCACAGTTATAGCATCCATCAGTTGTTCCTCAACATGCAGT
Organism: Scalesia atractyloides; assembly: GCA_947069175.1. Lineage (NCBI taxonomy): Eukaryota > Viridiplantae > Streptophyta > Magnoliopsida > Asterales > Asteraceae > Scalesia > Scalesia atractyloides. Next base: position 39,971,581 of record CAMTDV010000017.1, on the reverse strand, counting down.
AGTAGTATGCCCATACCTTCCACACTTGCCTACATTTGGGGCCTCGGCATTCCCCATAATGGTGGAAAGGGCATTTGGGACATGTTGGTGCGTCCCCAACGTAAGGCTTTCTTTCAGCATTGTTTTTGGTGGTGGCAGCATAAGCTTTCACTACTTTGTTTTCCCTTGCCGCTTGTCTTTTGCCCTTGTTGTTGTTACCCCGGGTACCCTTCTTAAAGTGGGAGAATTTCCTTTTGTTGGAGTCCATAGTCTCCACAGTGGCTTCTTTCTTGATATCCCCAAGTTTAAGTAGCTTCTTTTGACGTACTGCCTCCTCAGTATGGCTCACAGCTAACTCAATTGCCTCCCCAATTCAATCGGTTGTGATGAAGTCACCATACTTAGAATCTCAGGGGCGAGTCCCCATATGAATCTTTCAATCCTTTTAAATTCCAGTTCTACCAAATACGGAACCACTCGTGACAAATCATGAAACATTTGCACGTATCCCACAATGTTTGAGCCAATCATCTTCAGATTCCAGAATTCCATTTCCAGCTTTTGAACTTCCGACCTTGAACAATACCTTTTCCTCATAATCTTCTTCAGTTCCTCCCATGTCAGACCATATGCAACATCGTCCCATTTGGTCTGGACCTGGAGATTCCACCATGATAATGCTCCATCGATGAAGAGTCCAGTGATATAAGTGACTCTTTGCTCAGCAGGGTACTTGCTCATTCGTATGACTGAGTCAGTCCTCTCAGTCCAACGCACGAACGAAACAGCACCTCCGGTACCATCGAAGTTCAGAGGCTTGCAGTCCAAAAACTGCTTGTAAGTGCAACCTGAAATAAATTAGATGCACCAATTCAAGAATGAGAACTCAAAGGCACGAATAGAATAAACGAGAGTGTCACATGGTTATATGAATAACCAAAAATTACCGGTGGGTGGGTTGGTTCAAGATGAACCTCCACCGCTATGTTCGGTGCGGTTGGCCTCATGATGTGCAATGGCCTGAGATATGCGCTCATTCAGCTCCTCTTGAGTAGTTGGTAGCAGGTTGTTGTTGATACTTCTTCGACGTGGCGACATCGTCTTCTAGTAGAAAATATCGATCGTAATTAGACGATTGTTTAATAATGAAAGAAATTATTATTATTATTATATATAAAAAATATTATAATTTTTTTTGTCAAGTATATATATAAGCAACACGTTGGATATGAGATAAGGAGTCGTATATAAGGCGTAAAACATACGATCGCGAACATATAAGAACACACCAATCATCACAACCATCATGTAATATCTAACTTACATACTCACCATGGCATAACAAATAATCATCACCCACAACATCATCATGTCATAACAATATCATCCAATATATCACCACATCACAATAATATCAACCACAACATAAAAGAAGTACAATGTGAAATAAAGAAAATACACTTTCATACATAATGACAACTTAGTACATTTTGTTCATGGAGAATCAAAAGGACTTGGGGTTACATAGCCCCAGTCAGTACAAGTTACTACAATACAAAAGTAAAATTTTCTTTTCCATTGCATCTTCATGTCTTCATTCGTCATGAAAGCTGGATCTTCTGGTCTGAGTCCGCCGGAGCTAGATCCACAAAAGTTGGGGCTGATCCCCAAGGACTACTAGTACCATACTACTGAGGTGGTGGGGATGGAGGGGATGGTGACCTATAGAGCAAACTGCGAAGATAGGCCAACTCCTCCTCTAACCCGAAGACGCGGCGAATGGAGGCAGCCTGGACACGCTCGCACTCGCGCATACGTGCCTCGAAAGGGAACCCTGTGTGGTGATAGAGACACTGGGGTGGTGGAGTCGATGGTGGTGGTGAAGATGGTAGTGGTGGTGGTGATGGTGGTGGGTATGATGGTGGGGGTGGTGGTGGTGATGATGGGGGTGGGGATGGTGCACTGGTAGAGATATTGGTGTCATACTGAGTTTGCAGCTCGTAAATCCTCCTAAAGACTAGGGACAGCTGCAGGTCGTGGGTTGTCACTCTCTCAGGGAGAGGGACTGGAGGAAAATGTGAAGGGTGGTAAGGATCTGAGGGGCTCATGCCCGGTGGAGAGGAAGGGGGATACCTGCGGTTAGGGGGTGGCGAGGGGCATGTGGCATACATAGGTGGTGCAGTGGGGGATGGGGGTCCAGCCCAATGAGATGATATGGCAGCATGTGGGGCGTGAACGGGATGGTATGAGCATCCTCCCATGAAAAATGGGGGTGGCTGCTCGTAGGGTCGGGGTGTACCGCTCAATGAGTAGTGACGTGGGTGTCCAGAGAAAGGGGTAAACATGGAAGCGGAGATGCTAGCATGGAAAGGGCTGACATGAACAGGTGGGGATGCAGGGGGTGAGTGTATCGGAGAGAGTGGTATGGGGGCAGCTGAAGAGGCATCGTCAGATAGATGCTCACTGTCGGCATCCGATGAAGATGAAAATAGGTCGATAACTGGTATGAATGGCGGGATAGCTCAAGAATAGCAATCTCATCAATAACCTCCCCGTCACCTAACTCGTCATCTAGGTGGTCGGCGTGGAATACAGGTATGAAGTCATCGTCGTCATCGTTCAGATCGATGACGGGTGGGACAATGGCTAGTGGTGCGACTTAGTGCACAACTACGTGCTCCCCCTCAGGGTGACCATGGATGGACACGTTATGCTGGGGCTGAGGGATGGCTAATACATCATCATCCATATCAAGTGGGGGCTCAGGGTTGTCCTCCATCGGATGGTCACGAAGTGCGAAAGGCTAGTAGTCGTCCAGGTCCTCATCGTCGGAGACCTCAGGGTAGACTCCATCCTCCTAGGGTATGACCTCAGCAGCGGAGCCGTCATCAGAGACGTACTCCATAGGATCCTCATCAGAGTGATGAAGACATGATCCTGGCAAATAATCCGTACAATGCATAAATATATGGGTTAGTAATCAATTATTACTTATGATATATTTTATATTAATCACCAATCCTCATGCAATTTGTTCTTTGTTTTAATGTGTAATCTTAATGTTTTGTGTCTATCCAGTATAGGCTAAGCATGAATAAGTTCTTGTTCATTTCCTATAATTGAGCTCGTGTGATAGATCCTCATGTTATCGTGACATTTTGTAATACTTTTGTCATATACTTGAAAACAGATTTGTAATGTTATAGACTTTGTTTTCATGTGAGAGCCCTTGGTGATTGTAGACCAACTTAGTAAAAGTTTGTCCCCGGTTCACTACAATCAAACTCTGCTACCAATCTGTCACACCCTGGTCATAGCGGAAGCGCAAACGTGTGACCTAAAGGTAATCATTGCAATCAATCGTGTAAACAATAATTAACAACGATCCCATGTTATACATAAGTTTAGAAATCCAAGATTACAAGTTCCAAAAGTGAAATCCCATGATTTCAACAAGTTCATAATTGTTATCCAAATCAACATTCAGGTTTAAGTTACATCACAAAATAAGTTTGTTATCTTCATGAATTATGTCAAGGCTTTGGCTCCTATATGCCCATACGAAGTTAGGATATAAGAGACAAACCCTTCAAAAGTGGCATCCGTTGCGAAGTTTTTCCAAACTTCCGAGGCCTATCGTTCATGCTTTGTTTCCTGAAATACAGTAATTTGAAAAATCAACAAAAGTTGAGCCGAGTCATGTAGTTTTTTTTTTCGAATGAGTTATCATTATTGTAATCCAGTATTGAAATCCGGGTATGTTAAAAATAATTATGGAGCTTAAGGATCTATCAGCGGGTAGCGAGCCCTCCGACATTATGTGCCATAAGTAAATAACCAAACCGAGACACTTTTGTTTTCTAGTCTACACCTTTTGCACCTTGATCACTAAGTGATTAATGGTTACTAATGTTATAATTGTTATCAATCCTACTTACTCACATCGATCTTGTTATCGTCTAAATCCATAACTAACATACCATATGTCTTAACATGTATTTCCCCCCGAGTGTTATAAAACTGAAAACGTTTAAAAGGAAAAGGGGACATGAACTCACAGTTTTGCGTTCCAAGTGTTTTGCGTGTACTCACAAATGTTTTCTTGTTCTCGTACCGAAACCTACAAGTGTCCTATACTTCGTTAGACACTTAGGTCTTCGCATATTCTATGTACAAGTTGTCCCATCTTGCATTAATTGTACTAAGTTGTGTGTTAGATGATTTATTCTTCAGTAGTTAATATATATTTTACCAAATATATATTCTTGTGTCTTATGTGTAATATGAATGGGCCAAGCCCTTTTGACTTCGTGTACCGCCCAATTATGTTGTACGTGTCCTTGTCTTCTCTGGTTCGGGTCTTACACGGGAGAGTTGACGATGACGTAGACATATATATTTTATATTATTAAAATATATTTCTTGTATAAGAATAATTGTTATTTATCGTCTAATCGTATATGTATATTTATTCTTAAATAAATATTTGTATTTTCCAATTAAAATGAGTTGTTAAAAATAATATAATTTTTAACTTATACTTGTATTTGTATATTTATACTTTTCCAAGTATTCTTTGTGTTAGGCTTCTTTGACCAAGTCAAATTATATGTTTAGTTGTATTTATCTTCTAAAAATAAAAATAAATATACTTTGTAAAATAATATTTCCAATATTATTTTTAGTATAAATATACTTGTCATTTATTAAATGTATACTTAGGCAAGTATATATGTGTTTGTGTATTAAGGCTCGTGTAATTCTCATTAAGTGCCAAAAATCATTCTTTGTGATTTTTATATTTTTCCGGAAAATATTTTCAAGACTTGTTTGTAATATATATATTTTTACCAATCTTGTTAAATATATATATTTTGTTTATATAATCATCCATTTGTCCAAAGTCCATATGATCAAGGAATATATATAAGTTTATATATATATATATATATATATATATATATATATATTGTTGTATTTTGTCCATGCACCCAAGTACGGGTATTTTTGTGTGTATTCTTCTTGAATATTTTCCTTGGTATTTTTGAGAGTATTTGTATTCATACTCCATTGGGAGTATTTAGTGTTTTAAATCTCCTAACTTGTCTACTACCATATATTACACGTAATATACACATAACACACAAATCCTTGGTGACCACTAAATATATAATTTCCTAAATATATATTTATACTTGTTTTAATACTTTAAGAAATCTTTGTTTTCTTAACTTGTATTTTTATATAAAAATAGGGGATGACCATGTTTAGTTTACTTAAACATCTTGTAACAAAAGTTTAGTAACAAACATTACATTTTTTTTCTAAGTGTTAAGATTTTATAAAAATTTGGTCATAGTTTCCCCTAGATTTAGGAGGTTTCCCATGTTTAAAAACATGTGTTAATTCTTCCAAAACTCATTAAATCAACCACAACAATTTTCCACAAGTTTATACATATGCATACAAGCACTTTTTATATGATGATGAACTTGAAAGTTTATAAAATCTTGTAGTATTTTAACCCTAGATTTAACATGTCCATCTAACTTCAAAAATGTTAATTATCCACTAATTACACAACTTTTGTAGAAAATCATGTTTAACAACTTGTCCATACACTCACTTAAAGAGTTCAAAATCCATGTTCATGTTATTTTAAGCACTTAAACATGTTCATTAGTGAAGTCTTACAAGTTCGTCAACTTTGTTCTTCATGGATCTTTCAAGATCCATGTATACACTTGCTAGATCTTCACATCTAGCAAGTGTTCTCATGATAAATACCAAGCTAAGCAAATAATAAACATACACAACTTATGTTTGTGTTCTTTAGATTATGAGAGTTCTTCAAGTGTTCATCTTTGTAAGGCATATGTTTCTTGATGGTTTAACTTGTACATGATAAATATACTAGTAACATGAACTAAATCAAAAATCAAGAGGCTTACAACTAGCTCTAGTGGCTAGGGAAGTGGCAAAAGAAACAAGGAGATGAAGATAACACAATGTTGGTGGATAAAAGCTCCTCAAGGTGGTCCTTCAACTTCTAGCACTTGCAACCTTCTTATCTTGCCTTAAGACACCTTTGAATGTGCTTGAATCTACTAGGAAGTGGCTTGAAGATGGAGGTGATTTGGGGGTGGTTTGGACCGTAGCTATGGATGAAGATGGAGGAGTTTTTGGTGTTTGAATGTTGGTGAAAGATAAGTGTTGTGAAGTGTGGTTATTATAAACAACTTTGTCTCCCTTAGACATATGATCCATTGTGCAATATAAACTCACCTCCAACATTGCATTATTAGGAGACAACATGGAGGCTTGTGCGGCCCCATGTTGACCATCCACTTCTAGAAGGGTGGGGGGTAAAGTGTCAAGTTTGAAAGTTAAGGGTTTAGGGTGTAAGGATGGGGGTTTAAATGTGTTTAGGTTATTTTAAGTGTTTTTATTAAACATGAAGTGTTTAATGACTTTAACTAGTCTTATAACATTAAAACAATGTTAACTAGTTCATAAAATGTGTCTAGATGTGTTCGGGTGATCATTTCGTTACCGGATCGTTAAAATGCTAAGTTGTGCACTTTGTATATTAGTATGTGTTTTGGTGTCACCATTTAATTCTCAATGCTTTTGTAAGTATATTATGATGTTTGGACATATTTTTGAAGATTACATTGGCTTGTTAAAAGCTGAAATGCTGAATTTATGCTGAAATGGTGATTTATTGTCCGTTTCGGACACTTTTAGTGCTTATATTATTTCCGGAAAGTGTTATCCCAAATCCTTGTTTTTCCTTCATAGGATTTAATATATAATTGCTATTGGACTTCTACCTAAGTCCTAAAATTGTCGTTAAACTGAGTACCGGACTAGTGCTGACACAGCTAGTCTAACCGGCAAGTCTACCAATTGTTTTAGTGCACTGTCTAACTGTTTTCAGATGTGATGAGTAATATGCACAATTTAAATGTATTTCATGATAGTTTCAAATATATGAGACGCAAGCAAGCAGTTTATGACGTTTTAACATATGATTGCATGATTAAATTAATTGCTTAGTTGTACGGAAATTACCCCAAGGCTGCCAGTTGTCACATGTAACCCTAGACCTGCGTAGGGTGTTTTCGATTTTGCAGGTGGCGACGATACTGAAGGTTCGTGATCAGGCGGTTCTAGATGGTAGTTAGTGCGTAACGTAACCGATTCGGTAGAATGTTATTACTTAATGGAGTAGAAGTAGAATGCAGCAGAAGTCTTCATTCATACCGAAAGAGTATACATCTTTTAAAGTCCAGCTGCCGGAGTTCCTGGAGAGAATCCGGTAGCACCTCCCCGTAGGGATGCCAAAAACTTAAATGACAAATGAACAACACACTTATATATAGGGTAACAAGTTCGCCTGGAGTGTGCTTGGACAAGTTCGGGCGAACTTGTCCTTCACAGGACAAGTTCGGGCGAACTTGACCATCACATGTCAAGTTCGGGCGAACTGACCATCACATGTCAAGTTCGGCAACTTGTTCCCAATTTCACTATTCGCTCCGTATTTTGGTCGTGTGTTTGATTCTAACCTACACAATATTCAACACAAGCTCAAGCTAGCCTATTCGACAAGTGACGAACACAAAATGCATCAACAGATTTCCCCTTGTTCGTTACTGTCGAAGCTTGATCTTGATCTTCAAATCTCTAAGCCGTGTTTGAATATTCTGCAACTTCAATCAAGGTGCCTGTCGATGTCGTCGAGACGCGTCAACAAATTCCCCCTTAATTGGTGATCCGGGTTTGCATTATCAACTTTCAATTCCGCTGAGATCTCCATGGTTTCCGATCTCCTCTGATTTGCTTGACCGGCAAATTTTCTTGAATAACCGCCAACTTGAAGCTAATCAATGCAGCAGCTTCTCCATTTTGACGATAACCGCATCCGAGTTCAGTTTTTGAATAAGCGTTGAGCATCGAGAGTTTATTCCGCACACTCCTAAAATATCAAAAACTCAACCGGCAATTGATAGAAACTTCGAATCACCGCATCGGAAAACTTCAAATAAACGAATACCCTCGAAAATCTGAAATCTTGATTTCCGTAATCACGGTTAAGCACCTTTCAGAAAGATTTGATCAGCAAATCAGTAATCTGCTCAATCAGCAAATCTTCATCAGAAATAGATAATCTGGTAATGCATCAAATCTGAAAAACATACGTCCGTAACCAAAATCACATTCTTCCTCTTCAGTCACAATGCCAGATATATAGCTATCTCCGGTAGACCAGCACCACTTAATCACCAAACATCATCATCCAATGGCGGTTAGTCCAAAGAGAAGAATGATTCATCTGTTTGAAGACTAAAAATAATGACCACCAAAAGCTATCATCAGTTATATCTTGAATAACTTCAGATCTCCTTGGTAATTTTGAAACCATCCGTCTGCGGAGCTAGTCATTAATTCCTAAGATCATCACCGAACGTTTTGAACGTCCTCAGTTCCTCACTGGTACTAACGACTGCTAATCCAACTAAATGTCCCTTCACCAGAGATCAGGACACTAACCCTTAAGCATCACTCTGTGTCATGATCTGAAAAATCTGAACTTCCTGTGATCACACGATGACTCTCGATCCTCTGCATTTCCCGATAATCTGCAATAGGTAACCACCCGGATACTGTTGCAGCAGTCACGAATTTCAAAAGTGCTGGAATCTTCATATATCGTAAAAATTTTATTCCCCTTCATTTTTGCAAATTTTGACCATACTGAAATTTTCACTGAAATTCCCCCTAAAATCTGGAATTTTCAGTATTCATCAAATGCGGATATAACGTTTAGGCCCATTACAAGTCACGACACCAGAAGATAAACATTCTGCACAAGTATAAATGACTCTCCCGTTATCTTCACAATTTTGCAATCGTATCATCAAATCTGTACTCTAAAGCCCCAGACGGTGTCCCCGAACATGCGGGTTCGGTCATCGAAAACTCGAAAAAATTTCTATCGCCAAATTTTTTCTGGACACTCATCCCGTCAATACGATCAACAAAATTTTTCCATACCTTTTTTTAGGCTCTCTGGCAAGTTCGGGCGAACTTGGTTGGCCAACACCAAGTTCGGGCGAACTTGATCTATAAAATCCAGCCCTTTTTCACATTTTTCGATCCCGAATCCTTATTTCTTCTAATTTCGAGATGATTCCACCATAGCTCTGTTCGAAAATGGTTTTCTAACAATCCTATCCGTTCAGTTTTACTTTTTGTCCGAGGATTGTATGTTTATTTCATGTTTTACGTCCAAAACCCTTCCTAATATCCATAAATGTCCAAATTCATGAGCGTAGGTGATAACCGTAGTTAGTGCGTAAACTTAACGTAATCGATTCGGTAGAATGTTATTACAGAATGGAGTAGAAGTAGAATGCAGCGGAAGTTTTCATTCATACCGAAAGAGTATACATCTTTTAAAGTCCAGCTGCCGGAGTTCCTGGAGAGAATATGGCAGCACCTCCCCGTAGGGATGCCAAAAACTTAAATGACAAATCAACAATACACTTATATATAGGGTAACAAGTTCGCCCCGTGCATGGACAAGTTCGGGCGCATTTGTCCTCCACAGGACAAGTTCGGGCGAACATGACCATCACATGTCAAGTTCGGGCGAACTTGACCTTTACATGTCAAGCCCGTCGAACTTGACTTTCACAGGTCAAGTTCGGGCGAACTTGTTCCGAATTTCACTATTCGCTCCGTATTTTGGTCGTGTGTTCGATTCTAACCTATAAAATATTCAACACACGCTCAATCTAGCCTATTCGACAAGTGACGAACACAAAATGCATCAACATATACGATATTGTAGATGGTTGTGGTAGGATTTAGGGTTTGTGACGCTAAGAAAAGGAGAAAGAGAGTGGTGGTGGTGGTGGTAGCAAGTGGTGATGGTAGGTGTGGTGGTTTTGTCCGACTGGAACCCTAGATCTGCTTAGGGTTCAAGCCAGAATGCGACGGCTAGGGTTAAGACAGGTTTGGTTGTCGGTGGTTACAATTTTGCAGGTGGTTGCAGGTGGTTACAATTTTGTAGGTGGTGGTGGTATGATTTTGATGGTGGCAGTGGTAGGGTTGAGGGTTTGTAACAGTAAGAAAAGGGGAAAGAGAGTGGTAGTGATTGAAGGCAAGAATAGGTTGTACGGGAGAAGGGTGGAGGGTGGTGATGGCAGGTGGTGGTCGCCGGATGGTGCGGTGGTGGCCGCCGGAGATGGTGGTTATATTGGTAGAGAGAACTAGAGAGATCGAGAGGGGTTTTATATATTTAATTTAATATCAATTAATAAATAGATAAAACATATTTAAGGAATTTATAAATAATTAAGTACTTACATATAAAATTTCCGAAATACCCCTAGCTTTAATTGTATGATTTTACTGAGTTAAGGCCATGGAGCAAAATGAAAAAAACATAGTAAACTGTTAGAAATTGTTTGCATGTGACGTTGACGTACACTTAACCCGTACTCCTATACTTAAAGTAAATCCATTACACAACCAATGTTGCGACCTCTAATTTGATTGGCCTACCATACATGCATGCAACTTAACGACATTGTTTATGAAGGTCAACTCACCTTAACCAACAACATGCAATCAAAACAAAAGTCAAAATTCATTTTGTAGACTCACATGTAAGTAAGATGGTTGTCCTATATGGCTGGCTATATGTTAATTTGCTGTGAAATGATCAAGATTAGCCACTGCTTAAGAAAGATACTTGTTTCTATTACAAAATCCAAGATATCCAAGATCACCACGGCTTAAGAAAGATATATATCAAACACTATAATTTTTATATTATATAAATTTACATCGAGATAGATGGTAAACGGGTAACAATCTGTGTCACTACCACTTTTTGAATAGCAAAACTAAGTCTTTTAAAACTACGTCCATAGATCTCGGGGTTATAACATTATTATGCATGACCCTTTGAACTCGGCTAAGTAGGTCCACAGGCTCTGGCGCCAGGAAACCAAAAGTATCGAAAGCAAATGGGATAAAGACGTGCTGGTTGTCAAGGCACGTTTTCTCATGTTTGGTCACTTTGCCCGAAGCAGCCTAAAAGCAGCCTGACCCATTGTGAAAGCACTGTCCCTAAGCCCAAAAGAAAGATATTCAAATTCAAAATACTTACACATCATATATAATAAGAAAATCGCAGTCAGATATGATATAATCAGTGTTATGATTATGATGCATGGCAAGTAGGGATAACGCCATTTTTGAACCCTTGATTGGGTGAAAAGCTGCAGAATATGTTTTGTTCCTATGCTGATGGTTATCTAATTTTAGGGTTTTGATAGTACAACCACTTCATGCTTGTATAAATGTCGTACAAATAATGCTTGTATTAATGACAATGGGACACAAGAATTATTAGTGCGTACATACAGGTTAAAAACAGTCAGACTCTCAAAACATTTTTTGGCGCTATCCTCCATGCAAAATCAAAAATAGATGTTATGGAGATGAAACATTTTGTTCATTTCGATTAGATTAAATTTTAGTATACCAAACTCATCGTAAATTTAAACTTACTTGAGAATAAATTTCACTAAGTTTTGTGTGTGTTTGGCCTAACATTACAATTTACAAAGGATACGACATACCATTGTAGTATACTGAACACTAACTTTAATGGGTTCCAAACGCCAAAATATAGAAATGGATTTTGCTTCAAACAATCTTTAATTACTATATGGATTTTGCTTTAAACATAAAAAAATATTTTTAAATTATTATTTGTTTAATATGTACCTTAAGAGTGACACCGAAATTAAAATAATCATAAACTTGGATAAATTAAACTACTCAAACCATTAGTAATTTGTAAATGGGGAATTGGCATGTAATAATATCAACTAGACGTTATTGGTCATCGCCAGTCCCACATTTGAATATTCCCTATGCCAGTCCCACATTTCAACTAGACGGAGTTAAGTTTTTTTCCGAATTACAAACTGATGTATTAAGGTTTTTGATCAGAACGAGGATACGAGTCTATTAATGTAAAACTTATCTCGAAACGGTGCTTCTATTGACTTGTTTTTTGTTAATTGGAAGTTTAAACACCCGAATTGAAACACCGTTTTCATCGTTTGTAGCGTAATTTCAAGGTAAGTTTTACATTATTCGACTCGTATCCTCGCTCTAATCAAAAGCCCTAAAACGTCAGCTTGTAATTCAGAAAAAACTTAACTCCGTTAAGTTTTTTTTTAACTGAGGACCGGTGGAGGAAAAATAAATGAAAGGTGGGACTGGCATAGGGAATATTTAAAGGTGGGACTGGCAATGGCCAATGACGTCTAGTTGGGATTATTACAGACCAATTCCCCTTTGTAAATTCACAAACTAAAAGCCGAAAGATAGATATGAATCTGATAATCACTTAAACTAAAAGCCGAAAGATAGATATGAATCTGCTAAACACTTAAAGGAAGATATGATTCTCATATTTATAAGAAATAAAAAAGCCTAAAACATGATCAAAATTAACAAACCTTTATAATCAAATCAACGCACTCTTCAGTCTTCCCTTCTTTAGCTTCTACTTAAAAACGAAAGCATTAAGAAAAAGCCCAAGAGAAAACAATGAGCTTTCAGTTGAAGAAACTCAGAAATTAGCAAAGCATCAAAGAAAAAGCCCAAGAAAAAATAATGGGCTTTTAGTTGAAGAAAGCCTACACAAAAAAAGCTCGAGGAAAAACACACATGAAATTAGAGATGGGCATAATAACCGGTTCCAAACCCGACCCGGTAGAACCGAATTGGACCTGGTTCCAGTTCCTACCTGACATAAAGTAGAATCGGTTCCGGGTTCAAAATACCCGATGGTTCCTACCCGGTTCCACATTTTTTAATTTTAATCGGGTCGTACCCGGTTCCAAACCGTACCCGGTTACTACCCGTACCCGGTTCCTAATGTACCCGGTTCCACCCATACCCGGTCCCGGTTCCTAATAATTAGTTATTATTAATGTATTTAATGTAACTAATTTATTATCAATGAATAAAAAAAAACATTAAATTTACTAAACTCACTAAACATTAGTAAAAATTAAGCATAATAAACATCTCCACATGACCGGTTCCCCATTGTACCCGTAACCGGTTCCACACAGTACCCGTACCCGGTTCCGGAATACTCGTACCCGGTTCCAAACGGTTCCAGATTCTGTTGTGTAAACCCGGGTAGGAACCGGACCCGGTTCCACATCAAACCCGGTTCCATTGTCAACCAAATGGAACCGGGTTCGGTTTGGAACCCGTTCCGGGTACTAAGAAAACCCGATTATGCCCATCTCTACATGAAATGCGTAGCTAGTATGATTTGCTAGTCATTTGATCCAAATTAGATGGGATTAAACACTTTAGTCATGTATAATCTTTTGTTTCCGTAGTCATATATAGGGGTTACAAGGTCAGTTGACTTTCAATGTAATACATTGCACATTTAAGTAAATGTAAAACTACATGGTCGAGTGACCCCAACACCCCACACGTAGGTTCATCCCTATAGGTAGCACCAGCATTAAAACATCACAAGTATGGAGGTGCAAGGAGGGGGAACTAACTTTAAAGGAGAGGGGACAATAACCATGTGATCACTATAAAACCGAGGTACTTTTCAGCACCAAACACATCCGTCAAACTGATCTTGATGTAAGTGGTATTAACGAATAACTCGCCGGTCACATTACTTACCTGCGTAAAAAGAAAGTTACCAATGAATATTACCAAGGGAGCATTCACATATGGTATTGCCGAAAGAATGTCGCCGGCTGTCATGTTGGACAACCCTAGTACATTCAATGACATATTAGTGACGGAAATCTCAATGACGGATGTACACTATTGGTTAAAGTTGCGCTAGTAGGAACTGAGTTCGTGCAGACCCATGTCATCCTTTGGAAACATTTGAATTCCCATACATAAGTTTTTTTTATGGAAACTTCTCACTAATAGCTAACTTTTTATGGAATTAAATGAAGACTAAAGATCAAATACAAATAAAATTGACATACAAAACGTACAAACTGAAGAAAAAGCCAAAAAAACGCGGTGACATTTTCGTAAATATTTGGTCTTCAAAATTACTCTATAGGATCATTTGTAGAGTGATTTTGGTCTTGTAGAGTAATTTTGTAAAATGTTCTTGTAGAGTAATTTTGATCCTTTATAGAGTAATTTTGTAAATTGTTCTTGTAGAGTAATTTTGTAAAATGATCATGTAGAGTAATTTTGTTAGCATTTAGTTATGCGGTTTAGCTTTATGGTTTAGTTTTTAGCTTTTAGTTTTGAGAGGGGGGGTAAGGTTTTTTTTTATCAAAATTACTCTACAAAAATATTTTACAAAATTACTCTACAAGATCAAAATTACTCTACAAGAACTACAAGATCGAAATTACTCTACAAGAAAATTTTACAAAATTACTCTTCAAGATCAAAATCACTCTACAAATGATCTTGTAGAGTAATTTTGATAATTACCCTACGACCAAATATTTACGAAAATGCATCGTGTTTTTTTTTGTGTTTTCCTTCAGTTATTACGTTTTGTATGTTAAGTTTATTTGTATCTGAACTTTACTCATTAAATGAATACATAAATGTTTTTATTTTCCTATAACTTGAAAAAATACAACCCAAATAATAAAAATATATTGGAAATCATTTTTTTTCATTACAATCAAACACATGTTATGTTTTTCATTTAAAATCTTTCTCAACCCTAGTTGGGTTCTACCTGGTTCGGGCCAGTTTCACAGCCTTACTCAACCCCCATAAGGTACAAACTATAAATATGTATGGTGGTTGGCTTGAAGTGTCGTCAATTGTTATCTAGGTAACAATATGCAATTTGGAGCCAATTGTTGGCCGCCATCTTTGCTCCCGTGGTATGATAAAGTTGTTAAGGCATTTAGAGGCCAAGAAGGGTCGAAGACTAATTTTCAGAGATGATACAATTTTAAACTCATGAAAGGGCAAGAAGACTCAAATCTTGGTAAACAAGCACCAAACTTGACGAAAATAACACATTTTTGTCGGGTCAAAAATATATAGAGCTAAGTGCACATGGTATGGAGCGATTCACAAATCCATTACCAAAGGGATGTATCGTGTGGCAATATAAGACCGAAATTAACACCATCATGGGTGTTGCGGGGTCGTAGAATTTTGGGAAAGTGGGTGGTTGTTTCACCGAACATACCAAGACAAATATATATGTATGTATATGTGAGAAAAATAAAACAGAGAGGGTGAGTCTCGATCTTGTAGGTTTTTTTTAATTTATTTATGGCAAGTCATAGAAAAGGGAGGGAAACGAAAATGTGATTGGATCTTGCGACAATGCGTAGCGGGCATTTTGATTGTGGTTGTTCAAACCACATGCAACCACATGCTCAACACCACCCCTTCTCATGTTGTTAGGTTTTTTAGGGGTATCATATGGTTTGAACCACATGATGCAAGAGAGAGGAAGATATTTTGATCGGAGGACATTGTCTTGACCAATCAATTATTATTATTTTTTAAATTCTAAACCCATTAATTTCATATATTTTTCACCACTCTTTTTATCCAATTTTCAGGTCTTGCTGAGGTGGACACGGGACACCACGTTTCAAAAAAGAGCAAATCACATAACTCACCATTACTCATGGTCTAACGGGAGAAAGGGTGTTTAGACCCCTTACCCTAACTGTGTCGAATCTTCTTGTGCCATGTCATCTACTACTCTAAACTACCCTCTTTAATGACGCTACTTAGACCGTCCAACCATCTTACTTTTTTTTCTTTTTTTACAAATAAATTAACACATAAATTAATACATTTCTAAAAATAAAAATTAATACATTCCTAAAATTAAAATTACCACATTCCTAAACATAATAATTAAACATTTAACGAACAATTTTAAACTATACATTCCTAAGAAATAGTTAATCCTAATCACACAAAAACAATTCGAACAACAAGACAAATTAGACCACAGGTAATGGTTAATGTCCACTAAGGGGCATTTTTCACCACATTATCATCATAATGCCCTTTTAAAAAAGGTGTAATTGTTAATGTCCATTTCATTTATTATTTTCCATTATTTTTCTTTTCTTTGGTCATTACTATAGAAATGTCACACCCTCTTCATGCCCCTATAATGCCCAAGGGGATGGTGTTGAGGGCGTTATCAAATCTTATCATGCCCTTATAATGTCCCTTACACATGGTCTTAGAGTTTAAGTTTTTAAAAGATAAATAAAGTTTCTGTTTTATAAAAATCTATTTCATAAAAATATAAAGCATTTAAGTTAAAAGCCCCTATTAAAAACGATTGGGCCCCTTGACCACAGTCAAAGCTTGTATTAATTGAAACATAAAAAAAACAGAAATTAAAAAGAAACAAATAATCATTTTATTCAACACCCTGCATCTCCTCCAACATCCGTCACCATATAAACTCAAACAATCATCACAATAATACCCAAACATAAAAACCCAAACGATCCCCACAATAATACAAGATTAAAGTGATTTTACCCCAAAACAACAATTTTCCCCCATAATTCCCCTTATGTGGTGTATATGGTCTACTAAAATTACTTATCTAAACCTAAACACTTTAGTTCTAAATTTATACACTAAGACTCTATAAATGCTAGACTACTAACAGGCAAGTGTACATATCGTACATAGTAAAGCCTAATGAAGTCCGAGTATCAAACCCACGAGACACTAGCGACATTAATTAGACTCTGACTCAACTAATTACTTAACTGGTTTTGAGGGTTTTAATTAACTAATTAACTAATATCCTAATACTAACTAAGACGAACTAGACTACCTAGACGCAGACCGAAGGCAATTAAGGTGAAATCAAAGATGGGGAAGTACTACCAAGGTTTGGAATCCTATCTGTGACTTTTGGTTTTCTCTCGGCAATGGTAACTATGATTGAACAGTTTTTAAGGATACGACACTTTAAGACTAAAGATAGGCTGAATCTTCTCCCGATCTCATCAACTTCTCTTAAGGATCCTAAAGGTCAAATAAAGCTCACTGGTATGGGCTGGATCACCACTCGGCCTCTCCAACAATACTAAAGTACCCAAAGGTTAGATCTCCTCCCGGTCTCACTAATCACAATACACCCTAAAGTGTACGGGGTAACCTAAAAAACACTTGACTTGACTTAGGAAAAGAAATAATACTAGGCAACTTAGAGAGGTCTCCTCTCGGTCTCACTGCACCTAAATACCTAACACCAAAGACAATCATAACTATTTATCTACTCTCGGTCTCAAGAAGATGTAAAACACTAAACTCCTCTAAATTATCAAACAATGTTCCTATGGAATACGTGCACCATAAACCATAAACTAGTTACAAACACGTAGTAGGTAACCTAACTTGCATGTACATGAAAGACATTCACAAAGACGCACGAGGAACAATTATAAAATAATAAATTAGAATAAAATATGCACACACATCTAGCAAAAAATAATTAGGTCGCTTACTTTAATATTAATTCATCAATAAATTACCATAAACCGAGAGATTACACATTATTATGAATATTCAACACAAATCCGGGTAGAAAAATAAGTTTAGCCAATTATCATAGTCGAAAAAAAGAAACAAGTCTGAATCAATAAATAAATCATGTTTATAAAGTCTAATAACACGAAGTAAATTAAACCGAACTAACACGTTTGTGAAACCGAACTTGTATCTTGAATCTCTAGCCTTGAATTCAAACCAACATGCCTTCACCTTCTTGAATCCCACCTTTGTATCTTCTCCGTATGCGTGTCGAACAACTTTTTTTCGTCCTCTTCCGGTTCGTATCCCCCCAAAAATAATCCCTTTGATGTCGTGTATTCGTATGCATATATCTCCATCCATAATTCAACAGCCGTCATTAAGGCTTGTAGAAGGCCCGCATGGGCTCGTGATAGATGGCATGCCCAAAACAAAACAAAATAAAAGCCCAGCGGTGACATCTTGAAGTAATTTGGTGGAGCTTTAAAGTATAGTTTGGTAATTTGTTGTTCTAATCTTTTTAATTAATTAATTGTTGAATCGTCCAAATCTTGCATCCTTTTTTTTATATTATTTTCTTTTTTCTTAGTTGCCATTCAAAAAGCTTTACTTACTTGCAGAGACACTTACAATATGAATAAAAAAAACCAAATTAATTAGTTTCTCATATATTTTCTCAATCAATTCCACTAAAAAATTGTCAGTCATAAATACTAAACCTATTACTATCATCCAACATAATTTATATATAACATATAACTATTAATTAGTTAATATAATATTTCTTAATTAGGTATAACTTTTCTTTCGGACAAAATACAACGTTTTAGCCCGTTATCTCTTAAAATTATCAAACCTTAAATATGAAGCAATTAGGAGTAATATGCAATAAAAGTTAGCCCAAAACTATTAGAAGTGTAGAAAATCTTTATATATTTCTTAATTAGGTATAACTTTCCTTTCGGACGAAATACAACGTTTTAGCTCGTTATCTCTTAAAATTATCAAACCTTAAATATGAACCAATTAGGAATAATATGCAATAAAAGTTAGCCCAAAACTATTAGAAGTGTAGAAAATCTTTATATAAAAATATGTATATTTTAGAGCATATCAAATATCCCTACATTTGAACTTTTTCGTCCTTGAAAAAGCTGCAATGGAATCAGAATCAACACAAATGGTTTCAAAAACTTTACATCACTTAATTAAAAGACATAAACACGCATAACTACGATTACCGGTATTGTTATCTACCTAAACCCAACCGCCAACTCATAAAGCCCCTCTCATGCTAGCATTATGTTCAAGTTAACATTCCATCTAAGGGTCTCATATTCAGAATCCACATATCCACCTAATCACATATCAAGCTTATAAGGAAAAGAGTTAAACTCTAAAACTTTATATAAAAACCCTTATGTATTTAAAATTAAATTTTTGATGGATGATGGATGATAATTATGAGCTTTATCAATTTTTTTCTTATGTTTAACTCAGAGGGTCACTCTCCCAGCGGGAAACACCATGAGCTTCATATTTTTTTTTCTTATTTTGCTCAATCAATGGAATTATGGAATATTTTTTCGGGCGTCACCAGATCTGGATTTATTTTCATAAAAAGGATAAGGTGTGTCATATAATTAAAAATACTTATGGATATTTTACTTATAGTGGTTCTTTTTAAACTATCAACGGCTTTAGTTTTCTATTTCTCTTAAGATGAGAACCCACAAGGTATCATGATTGTTAATAAGGTATATCAAGAGCAATTTAGGGAACTCTCTAAGTTGGTTGGGCCTACCAGTACATCCCAAAAAATACATCTTCTATCTATTTTTATCTCTAAGAATTGGCTTGATCAGATCAGATTGCAAACACTCAATACACTCACATTTACGAACTTATTTGTTGTAACACCTAGATTCAATTGATCAAGCTACATTCTTTGTATCTTAGCTCCCGGGGTTTTTTGTGCCGAAGATTATCTTTACCAAGAAGATCAAAGGCTTTTTTCCCTATAACATATCGCTTGTGTTTGTTATTATTCATTATTTACACTCTTGTTTGTTATAAATCTAAGTTTTTGCCAAATTAAATCATCACATAACTCATCTTCAGAATTGAGGATCTTGATAGTAAACTCAGGATCTTGGATATAAAGTATAACATTTTTACAAGCACCTAACCTCACTTTCTTATTTTGTTATTTAATTCATCATACAATTTTTTGACCAAAACAGGTACTAGTGTTCGTTTTTCCTGTTTTCAACTGATGTAAAACATACGTTGACTTCTATATCGAGTGCATGTATCATACCAGTACTATAGCAAACCTAACCGATGCTGATCGAATGATAACGATAACGTACCGTTGCAACGCACGGGAAAACAACCTAGTTATAGATAATTACAAACCTTTCATAAATAATAATTTTATTTATCTATTAATATATAGGTTTTTAAATATTTTTATTAGTGTAAACATAATAGGGTGGGGTTATTGTAAAACATGGGTTTTTTTTTGTGAGAAGTATAAGAAGTGATTTAAACCCTTAGATCTTGTAGTTAATGGTTAAGATAAAAAAGAGGCTTAAAATGTAAAAAAAAATTACTAATTTGCCTAGATTAGGGGCAATAGTGTCTTTTTATATTGTATCGTTTAAATAAAGAAATTTTCGTCAACCTCAATGCACTTGTAACTTCCTCTGTCTTTTTTAAACATCAATAACTTTTTATATGTAACTTTATTTTTTTGAAAACTATTACACCCTAATAACAAGTGTTTTTTTTATCTTTAATATGAGTACCATATTGCTATACTTATATAGAGATAAAAAAAATACGATTCAATCAGATGTTTTAGTCCATGGTGTTTTGTGTAACAATTCGTAATATTCATTGTTATCTTTTTCCTTGTATTCCCGTTGTATCTCTCAGTGCAATTCCGAGATTTGATTATCAGGAAGTTTATGTTAATGGAATTATATTTTGTCACAACTATATCATATTTAAACGCTAATTCAACGCACGTACACGTAACTGTGTTACTTTAATTGCCGAGTGTGTTGTTGTATAATAAACACTTGTGTCATCGCATCGCTTATCTCATCGCATCGCAAAACGCAGTTAATTATGTGTAATTATGTTTTATATGTGTTATGTTTGTGTATGTTACGGTTTGATATCGCTAAAACGCTCGCCCGCTCTCGTAACTCGCTCTCTCTCTCAATTCAATGGTAATATAACGCTAAACGTTTCGCTAAAACGCTTAATGTGACTGTCTAATACGAACCGAATCGCCAAACGATCCTAACGCGAAATAAACGAATAAAACTTCACCGATAGGCCAAGTTCGGCCGAACTTGTGCATCAAAAGTTCGCCCGAACTTGCCCAGGCCATCAGAATCCTTCAAACACCCCAAGTCCGCCCGGACTTGCCCTAATACTCATGAAACAAGCATGTTCGCTCGAACTTGATGTATCCAGCCCATTTTCCCACCTCGCCTATAAATACTCAGCTCCTCTCTTCATTTGCACTTGCTGCAAGTTCGCCAGGAGCTCCCTAAAACCGAAACCCTTTGTTTTCTAAGTAAGAATCAACCCGTTTTCAAGCTACAACAACGTTTTACAACGATTTTGCACAAGGTTTTACCTTTGATTTCATCAAAACTCCTCTGTTTACGAAAATCTTCATCTTTTTATACAAAACTTATGTTTTTCACTTAGATCTATGCCTAGATCTAAGTAAAACCTTTTAAACATCGATTTTTACACAATATTCGGGCTAAATGACGTATGTTTCGTTCACTTTGAAGTGGAACGAAGCGTTGTCAAGCAAGATCTCATATCCAGAAGCACAAGGACATAATCGTCACTTTACACAAACTGGACTAATCGCTCGAACCTTCAAGTTCGCCCGGATTAGTCCGAGACTCTGTAAGATGGCTAAAACTCGCTCCAAAAGACCTCTCCAGCCTAGGTTTTGCTCAGTAGCCTAAGGTTGGAGGGATGGACACTCGCTTTCCTCAACAAACGACGCGAAAACGCACGAATAGGATGCCAAAACAGTCAGGTTCGCTCGGAATACACCAAGTTCGCTCGAACTTGTCACCAGATTGGTGACCAAGTTCGCCCGAACTTAGTCCACTTTATCAATTTTTCAAGAAGTCCAATCAAGTTCGCCCGAACTTCTATCACCCTTCAGCAAGTAGGGCAAGTTCGCCCAAACTTGTACCTCCAGTAAGTTTAGGTAGTCAAGTTCGCCCGAACTTGTACCTCAAGGTACAAGTTCGCCCGAACTTTTCTACCGTTCCTTCAACCGTTAACCGTTTCAGCAATTCAGAAGACTGATGCACTTCTATTCGCTTACAGGCTGATCCGGCGCTCTCCCCAACTTATCTCAGATTCCGTCTCTTCTCTCAAAACGCACCGACTGTGAGTATACTTGAACCCCTTTAAGCTTAAATGCACTTTTGGGTGTCATATATGTTCCTTATATCAAACCACATCACACAACTCAAATGCTTATTCGCAATCCACTATACATGGCTATACGTGAAATCTGCTGAATTGTATGTGTTACTTGATTGCTTGTACGCCACCCTTAACATGATAGTATACTAGAGGTTGACCCGCCACCCGGAGGCCCGGGGTTGTTAAGACTCGCATTTTTACTTGTCATTTATCTTCTCTTTAGGATGTGGACACTTGTTCGCATGCCTCGATCAATCGCGGTTTGTTGGTTTACTTGAATCTAGTAGATACATAGTTCACAACTCTTACGTATGTCATGCGGTGTATGCAAAACGCTTTTATATCTATTATGTACGCAAACCTGTATGCTCACCTTTACTTAATTGTATTGACGTTTTATTTTAACATATGTGGCAGGTTGAGGATATTTGCTATGGATGCTTAGTTGTAGGATTGCCTTTAGAAAAATCATGTAATAAATCTAGGGAAGATCGAACTTGATTTGTATTAAGAGATATTATGTTTTGTAGTGAAATATTGGTTGATTGTATAGGAAGTTAACTGTTTAAGATATTGTCATGTAAATTGTTATGGAATTTCTCTTGAGACAATCTGGTTCACCTAGTGTCGCGCCCTGATGTTTCCGCCATCGGTTGGGGTGTGACAGATTGGTATCAAAGCCATAACTATAGGGAAAATTAGGTAGAACTGTCATGTTTGACCTAGTCTATAGTTAGGATACCAAACCAGACCGTTACGCGTTGATTAAATGCCGAAACTGATACGAACAGACAAGTTCGCCCGAACTTGGGGGCAAGTTCGCTCGAAATTGATCAAGTTCGCCCGGACTTGATCAAGTTCGCCCGGACTTGATCAAGTACGCCCGGACTTGATCAAGTACGCCCGGACTTGACCAAGTCCGCCCGAACTTGACCAAGTCCGCCCGAACTTGTCAGTCCCCTTCAACATCAAACTGGTATTGAGCAAGTTC
Source organism: Scalesia atractyloides (assembly GCA_947069175.1). Lineage (NCBI taxonomy): Eukaryota > Viridiplantae > Streptophyta > Magnoliopsida > Asterales > Asteraceae > Scalesia > Scalesia atractyloides. Next base: position 39,948,537 of record CAMTDV010000017.1, on the reverse strand, counting down.
GCTCGAACTTGACATCAGACAGATGCCAAGTTTTCCCGAAGTTGACCAGAACCCTTTGAATTGAACTTTTAAAACATTGTTTTTCCTAAAGCAATCACAACACACATGAAGAACGCTCGTATCACACAAAACGAGTGATCAAGTCGAGAATTGGTGTGAAAACCAAGAACTCTCGATAAGATCATTTACTCCGCGCATTCTCTTGCACGAGATATCTTCGTTGAGTTAGGAGTGATATCCAAACCTCGACGAAAGTCCCCATATCTATCTGGTGGAACTCCCGATTTGATCATTGAGCATAACAACAACTAGGAATGAAGTTGTTAAGTTAGGGGTGAAACCCGCATCTTAATAACTAGTTCCGCTCCTCGATTTTCAATCTCACCAAAGTCTCGATTATTTCGATGACTCAGAACACGACGTAACTGGAAGGATAATTGCCGTTAACCATTGTACGGCGAGAGCATTTGTCTATTAGGCCAAATCGTGTGTCCGAACCCGGACAGGAACTGTGCAGCTATTGCACCTCAGAACCCTCAGCCACACCAAACGCACCTCCGGCAAAGCGTGCGTATACTGGTCCTCATCCTCTGTGCTCGAAATGCAATTATCACCATGCAGTTGGAGGCAATTGCCGTTTCTGCACCAACTGTAACATTTACGGCCACTTTACCGTCAGCTGCCAGGCCCTAACAGCACCAGCTCTACCAGCTCCACCTCGCACTCCCCAGACCAATCAACAGCAGTTCCAACAGCAAGCGCCAGCCCCAAAGGCCCATGCTTGCTACACTTGTGGAGACCCAAACCACTTCAGTAACGTCTGCCCTAACAGAGCAGTGAAGCAAGAACAGTAGCCCCAGCCTCAGCCTCAGCAGCAGCCACCACCACAGCCTCAGCAGCAACAACCACAGGCTGCGCATGGACGAGCCTTTAATCTCAATCATCGCCAGCTCAGAACGACAACAATGTTGTCAATGGTACGTTCCTTGTTAATGGTATTTATGCTTCATGTTTATTTGAAACTGGTGCCGATAATTGTTTTGTATCGTTAGAATTTGAAAAGGGTTTAAAATGTAAACGCGCTAAACTCCCAAAGACTTTCGATGTTGAAGTCACCACCGGAAGAACCATTACCGTTAACATTGTCCTACATGGTTGTACTCTCGATCTCAACAACCACATCTTCTCGATCAATCTCATACCTATGCAATTAGGTAGCTTCGATATCATAGTAGGCATGGATTTTCTTTGCGAAAATCATGCTGAAGTTGTTTGCTTCGATAAAATGATTCGCTTTCCTCTCCCTAACGGTGATCAGCTACATGTCTATGGCAAGACTCCCTCAAAAAAGTTGATGCTTATGTCATGTACCCAAGCGAGCAAGCATTTGCGCAAGCAATGCGTTGCCTTCCTAGCCCACATCGGAACCCGGAGAAAGAAAAGAAAACCTGGAAAGATGTACCCGTCGTTTGTGAATTTCCTAAAGTTTTTCCTAACGATTTACCCGGTTTACCCCTTACTCGTGATGTTGAATTCCGTATCGATTTAATTCCCGGTGCTACTCCCGTTGCTAAAGCTCCCTATCGTCTCGAACCATCCGAAATGCGCGAGCTATCTAGCCAACTTCAAGAGCTTCTTGATAAAGGTTTCATACTCCCGAGCACTTCCCCTTGGGGCGCACCCGTTCTTTTTGTGAAAAAGAAAGATGGGACGTTTCGAATGTGCATCGATTATCGTGAACTTAATAAGCTTACGATAAAGAACCGCTATCCTCTTCCCTGAACCGACGACTTATTTGATCAACTTCAAGGTGCTACTTGTTTTTCCAAGATCGATTTACGTTCCGGCTATCATCAGTTACGCGTATTGGAAGAAGATATTTGGAAAACCGCCTTTCGTACACGTTATGGCCATTTTGAATTCGTGGTCATGCCTTTCGGTCTTACCAATGCACCCGCGGCCTTCATGGATTTGATAAACCGTGTGTGTAAAGCTTTCTTAGATCGTTTCGTCATTGTGTTTTTATCGATGACATCCTTATCTACTATGAGTCGAGAGACGAACACGTGCGCCATATCCGTTTAGTCCTCGAACTTCTTCAAGGTAATCGTCTTTATGCTAAGTTCTCTAAATGTGAATTCTGGCTCGAAGAAGTCCAATTTCTTGGCCACATCGTTAATAGTCAAGGAATTCACGTCGACCCTGCAAAGATTAAAGCTGTCAAGAGTTGGATTACGCCAAAGAATGCATCCGAAATCCATTCCTTTCTTGGATTGGCGGGTTACTACCGTCGATCCATCACCGACTTTTCGAAAATCGTCGTTCCGCTTACCGCTTTAACTCATAAGGACAAGCCTTTCGTTTGGGATTCCAAATAAGTAGAAGCCTTTCAAACTCTCAAGCGTATGCTCTGCAACGCTCCCGTACTCGCCCTACCCGACAGAAACGACGATTTCGTAGTTTACGGCGATGCCTCTAATCTTGGTCTTGGTTGTGTTCTCATGCAACGAGATAAGGTTATCGCGTATGCATCTCGACAAATCAAGATCCACGAGAAGAACTAAACAACCCACGATCTCGAACTCGGTGCAGTTATTTTTGCATTGAAGATATGGCGACACTACCTTTACGGTACTAAGTATACGGTCTTTACCGACCATAAGAGCTTACAACATATCTTTAATCAAAAGGAACTGAACATGCGCCAATGCAGGTGGGTTGAACTTCTCAACGCTTACGATTGTGAGATACGCTACCATCCTGGTAAAGCAAACGTCGTAGCCGATGCTCTCAGTCGACAAAGCTATGTGTATAGTGTTCGTGACTCTCAAGCTTTGAATGATCTTGAAATTTTGGTTCGCTCCGCCCAATTTGCTTGTTTTAACGAGAATACCCTGCAAGAAGACATGAAATGTGGTGCAGAAACTCAGGTCGTAGTAAACCCAACGGTATCTACTATTATCTCGATTGTATTTGGATTCCTAGCCATGATAATATCCGAGATCTGCTAATTACCAAAGCTCATAAATATCGATACTCCATTCATCCTGGAGCTGACAAAATGTACCAGGACCTTCGTCTTAAGTACTGGTGGCCGGGCATGAAAAAGGATATCGCCGTATACGTCTCAAAATGCCTAACTTGTTCGAAGGTTAAAGCCGAGCATCAAAGGCCCTCTGGTTTGCTCGAACAACCCGAAATCCCGATGTGGAAGTGGGAGATTATAGCTATGGACTTTATTATGAAACTTCCTCGCACCTCCTCTGGTCACGATAGCATTTTGGTTATCGTTGATCGTCTTACTAACTCCGCGCACTTTATTGCCATACGAGAAGACTTTAAGGTAGAACGATTAGCACGAATCTATACCGACGAAGTTATTTGTCGACACGGGACGCCTCGTGACATCATCTCTGACCGCGACGGTCGTTTTACCTCACTTTTCTAGGAGACTTTTCAATCCGCTCTCGGTACTACGCTTAATCTCAGTACCGCTTTTCACCCTCAAATCGACGGTCAGACTGAGCGCACGATCCGCACCCTCGAAGACATGCTTCGTGCGTGCATCATAGATTTCGGTGGTAATTGGGATACGCATTTACCTTTAATTGAATTCTCCTACAATAATAGTTATCATACCAGCATTCAAATGGCTCCTTTTGAGGCACTGTATGGGAGAAAATGTCGATCGCCTATTGCATGGCACGAGATCGGAGAAGCACAAATCACCGGTCCCGAGCTAATTCAAGAAACAACAGACAAAATCCTCCAAATCAAAGACAATCTCTTGAAAGCTCGGAGTTGCCAAAAGAGTTATGCCAATAAACGCCGTAAGCCCCTACAGTTCAAAGTGGGAGATCACGTTTTCTTAAAGGTTGCACCTTGGAAATGAGTGATCCGCTTCGGAAAGAAAGGAAAGCTAGCGCCACGATACAAAGGTCCCTTTAAGATTCTGGAAAGAATTGGCAAAGTGCCTATCGACTCGAACTACCGGCAGAACTTAACAACATACATCCGACTTTCCACGTGTCAAACCTCAAGAAATGCCTAGCTGAAGAAAATCTCCACGTCCCTCTCGAGGATTTGCAAATAAACGAGACTCTTCATTTCGTGGAAAAACCAGTCAAAATCATGGACCGAGAGACCAAGAAACTACGACGCTCTCGCATTCCTATTGTGAAAGTCTGATGGGAAGGCAAAAGCGGTGTCGAGTTCACTTGGGAATTGGAAAGTGACATGAAGGCTAAATATCCATATCTCTTTGTGACGGCCACTACTTAAATTTCGGGATGAAATTTCCTAAAGTAGGGAAACTGTAACAACTCGTAATATTCGTTGTTATCATTTTCCTTTTATTCCCGTTGTATCTCTCAGTACAATTCCGAGATTTGATTATGAGGAAGTTTATGTTAATGAAATTATATTTTGTCACAACTATATCGCATTTAATCGCTTATTAAACGCTAATTCAACGCAAGTACAAGTAACTGTGTTACTTTAATAGCCGAGTGTGTTGTTGTATAATAAACACTTGTGCTATCGCATCGTTTATCTCATCGCATCGCAAAACGCAGTTAATTATGTGTAATTATGTTTTATATGTGTTATGTTTGTGTATGTTACGGTTTGATATCGCTAAAATGCTCGCACGCTCTCGTAACTCGCTCTCTCTCTCAATTCAGTGGTAATATAACGCTAAACGTTTCGCTAAACCGCTTAATGTAACTGTCTAATACGAACCGAATCGCCAAACGAACTCCTAACGCGAAATAAACGAACAAAACATCGCCGATAGGCCAAGTTCGGCCGAACTTGTGCATCACAAGTTCGCCGGAACTTGCCTAGGCCATCAGAATCCTTCAAAACACCCCAAGTCCGCCCAGACTTGTCCTAATACTCAGGAAACGAGCAAGTTCGCTCGAACTTGTAGCAAGTTCGCCCGAACTTGATGTATCCAGTGTCACACCCCGACCCGCAGCGGAATAAGAGTCGGGGCATAATTGGGTTATCACCAAAGCTCATGATGTTTACTAAAATGTTTCATATTTATTAAATTCAAATTACAACTTAAATAGTCAAATCAAATCCATACAATTACAAGGAAAATGAAACTAAGTAATACAATCCAAAGCTTAAACTGAATTATTCTTCTAAGCCTTCCTATGTGTTTCTTGCCTCAACTGGATCACCTGTATCATGTGTAAAACGGGGAATATTTTGGGTCAACAAAAGTTGGCGAGTGAACCTTGTTAAAACATTATTATTGATTCCTTGTTGTATTTAGTATTGAAAAATTGTGCAATAATCACATGTGAGCAAACGTATGTATATAACAAAACACAAACCACATTGGATGAGTATATGATATGAATGATGATGACTGTGAGATCAAGGCTCAATCAAACGGAGCCGATCGTATGACATGAATGTATGTGAGATCAAGGCTCAATCAAACGGAGCCGATCAGATGAGGCACCTGTACTCAACCCGTATCCCACGGGGAGCTGATGGGCCTAATGAAATGCTTGCACTGAAAATGATAAATCCAAACTAAACATAATTCACATAACAATTTGTACACATTTGATACACATTAGATCACAGATATGATGAATGCACAAGTGTTTATATTTATATAATAACAGAATTGTACGACACATGATACACCCCAAAACGTGATTAAAACGGGGAATTTGTAGAGATTCACTCACATTGGGTGCGTTCTTTTGATGACGTTGGATGCGCACGAGTTTTGGGATTTGATCGACGAGGAAAACTAACCTAAATAATAACGAAGTGGTTCGGTAAATAAATAGATTTTAATTCATATTCTTAATCGGGTTTTTAGATTCATTTTTGTGAGTTTAAGGACGTTTTCTAACTTTAAAAATATTATTTTTAAGTATTTTTAATTGATTTTTAAATTAAATAAATAAATAAAAAGAAATAAAAATTTTGACTTTTTTTTACCGTTGACCGGACCGTTGACCGTTGACCGGACCGTTGACCGGTCGGACTGTGGTTAAGTGTGCGCTGAGTGAGGTTCGAACCCGAGACCTCTCGTACGCGTGCACGCAGCTCTACCAACTGAGCTACGTGTCTAACCCGAAATATTCGCTGTTTTAATTATATATATATATACTAATTAATTGTTATTTTTATTGGGTTAATATTAAAATGATTTAAAATGGCCGAACCGCTTGCAGGGACCCGGAGTCGAACTCGGGTCCTTCGGTTCGTATGCGCACAGCCCAACCAGTTGGGCTGTGTGTCTAATCTGTTTATCTTACGGATTATATTCCTCTTATAAACATACTATGACTTGTTCTGATTCAGTTCTAAAAATATTGATTTTATTTCTGAAAGTCGGTACGTTGTATGATTCGAACTCGTGACGTGCGTTTATGTTTGCACACAGTCCACCGCTGGACTGTGTGTCTAACCCGGTTAATCATTCAGTTTTAGTTATACTTATACAAATTTCGACTTCGTCTTCTTCATTTATAAAGACACAGAACGAAGGTGACCGACTGTTCTTGTTTAAATCGGTCATCTATCATATAATTGATTGAATTAAAATGGATAGAGAGGGTTACGGAATCGAATGTACCGATCAAAATGTTTTCTTCAGAATTCCGGCAAGAGTCGTCGGCTCTGATTTGTGACTTCCGTCTGAGTGAATCAATTAACAGTTTTGATCAACGAGTTGTGAAATTAGGTTACTAAACAAGGGATATCAGGGGGTTTAGATGATTGTACCGATTCACAGCGAGACTTCGGAATTTCCAGTGATTTTCCGGCGAGTGCAGAAATTCCCGGCAACGTTGTCTGAGTCAGATTCTGGTTGAACGATTTATGTTATTACTTGTCTAATAATGGATTGAAAACGAAAGAGTCGAGAAATTTACCGATTTGGTGTAAGTCTCGGTTTTCCGGTGAAAGTCCGGCGACTGTAAAATATCTACGGCGAGTGCTAAAGCTTCGAGAGTTTGTGCGATTTTGAGCGAAAAGATTACCAGAGGTTTGGGTGGGTATTTATAAGGAAGAATCAGGATGAATTGAGTCCGAATTTCGTCTTGATTCGTGGTCAAGGTTTCTCCGGCGGTTACGACCGCAATTACTGTTAGACGTCGGTTATAACCGATGTCGACGTCGGTTATAACGTTATAGTCAACAGGAAAATGGCTAAACTCGCGGATTGCCGGATTTTCCGGTGATTGCGAGTTCTGCCGCGCTGAAGTCCGGTTTTTGAATTCGAGTTTTAACTTAAGTATTATTTGTTTCATTGTTTACACAAACGAGTCAAGTGGCGGAGTGGTGTAGTGTTTGTTTGTTGAATCGGCTGACCCGGGTTCGAAACCCGACAGCTTCCTTTTATTTTTTTCTTCACTTGTTTTTATTGTTTATTAATTATAGTTTTTAAATTCTAATATATTTATTAATTATATAGTGTTTAGAATTAAAATGGACAATATTTACGCAACGAAATTTATAACTGACTATTCGATTAATAAACGAAGCGGGTTTTGAAACCCGTTTTTCGACGGATGTTACATCCAGCCCATTTTCCCACCTCACCTATAAATACTCAGCTCCTCTCTTCATTTGCACTTGCTGGAAGTTCGCCCGGAGCTCCCCAAAACCGAAACCTCTTGTTTTCTAAGTAAGAATCAACCCGTTTTCAAGCTACAACAACGTTTTACAACGCTTTTGCACAAGGTTTTACCTTCGATTTCATCAAAACTCCTCTGTTTACGAAAATCTTCCTCTTTTTATACAAAACTTCTGTTTTTCACTTAGATATATGCCTAGATCTAAGTAAAACCTTTTAAACATCGATTTTTACACAATATTTGGACTAAATGACGTATGTTTTGTTCACTTTGAAGTGGAACGAGGCGTTGTCAAGCAAGATCTCAGATCCGGAAGCACAAGGACGAAATCGTCACTTTACACAAACTGGACTAACTCGTTCGAACCTTCAGGTTCGCCCGGATTAGTCCGAGTTTCTGTAACATGGCTAAAACTCACTCCAAAAGACCTCTCATCCTAGGTTTTGCTCAGTAGCCTAAGGTTGAAGGGATGGACACTCGATTTCCTTAGCAAACGACGCGAAAACGCACGAATTGGATGCCAAAATAGTCAAGTTCGCTCGGAATACACCAAGTTCGCTCGAACTTGTCACCAGATTGGTGACCAAGTTTGCCCGAACTTGGTCCACTTTATCAATTTTCCAAGAAGTCCAATCAAGTTCGCCCGAACTTGTATCACCCTTCAGCAAGTAGGGCAAGTTCGCCCGAACTTGTCTGTTTCTCAGGAAACCAGACAAGTTCACCCAAGCTTGTACCTCCAGTAAGTTTAGGTAGTCAAGTTCGCCCGAACTTGTACCCCAAGGTACAAGTTGATAACTTATAGTTCATCTAGGGTTTCTCTTTGCCGATCTAGGGTTTAACAGTGATTCCAGGCGGCTAGGACTACAAGGCATTTCACTGAATCAATTGTAAGTTTATTTGAATTGATGTTCATTCTATTCAGTTTTATTTTGATTCTTAATCGACAATGGAACATGAGGCATTTCACTGGTAGATGACGACGGTTGTGATAGGGTGAATTAAGAAAGCAACCATCTTAGTTTTTTCATTAGGGTTTTTCTTTAAATCTTCTTAGCATCTCTCGGATTAAGGTTAGTACACAAGTTCATAACTTATAGTTCATCTAATTGAACTTTGATTATTCGAATCCCTAAAGTTTTGTGATTCAGATTTGGCATATTCAAATCGCTGCAGATTTGCAGCAACTAGGGTTTTTTATATTGATTTATGTTTGATTGAACTAAATGTAGCCTTTCACACAACTTCTAGGGTTCTATGAATTACAGTCATGGTGAATCATGATGGAGGCGAATAGTTGTTAGGAAAGAGCTTCGGACGCTCAAAATGGTATTTAAATCTATAATGAAATAAGTATCTGTTTTCTAGCATAATTTAAAAAGTCAAAAGCTAAAGTAGGATGCGACTCATGGAATTATATATGTTTAAAGTCTTTTTTTGTGTGGATTGGTTCTGCAAATGCTTGTGACATATGTGTAGCATGTTAAATGATGCTCCTTGCTAGGCTGTGACTACTTCTATGCCTATGCCCAAAGGTTTACTGGTTGATAAATCCGACTCGAAGGAAGATTTGGTAATTATGTCTTCATTCATCCCCATGTAAACTTTGTTTCAACTGTGTTTGGTTATATGAGTGCCATAATTCATGCATCTTTAAATATGATTAAAATTGAGTTTTTGTTGATGCATATGTCTGTTGCCTAGTCTGAGCGATTAGGGCTTAATCTGTTAGAAACGAGGCGTATTTAACTGAGTTAGAGGTCAAGTTCGCTCGTCATAGTGATGATGATGTCAAGTTCGGCCGAACTTGACTCACCAGCGAACTTGTAAACCTATATAAAGGTGCCTTGGGATTTCATTTGTAACTTTCAGAGATTTTATCACGATAGAGGCGAAGCTCTGTCCAAGTGCTTCCAGGATCTGTAACGTTACACATTAATGAAACAATGATTAAACATTACATAACTTGTCTAAAATGTCGCCTATGCAAACGGATTCCACACGTTTCCCTTAGATTTGCCAAATTAGGACCAGAAAGATCCGTACAACGGACCTACAGTTTTTATAATGTGATAATAATTCTATTAAAAATATGCGATAGGTATCAATTGTATTAATAAGGAAGCTATAGAAGGAAAAAATAAGTTGAACTTGGACCAGTCAAATGTTAAACAATATGATATATGTTGGTGATCAAGAATGTTAAAGCAACACAATGGTTCATGTTCTGGTGTCCCTAGATGATAAAAAGGCATGCACATTTCAGTGAGTGATTTGAGGTTGTTTTGTTGCAATCTTTATTATTTTTTGATGATCGGAAGGTGTCCGTTTATCATTTTGATGGTTTTTACTTCTCTGGTTGAATGTTGATGGTTGGAAATTTGGGGAATGTTCACATGAATTTGTATGTTGATAATTAAAACTAGGGTATATTGTTTAAATTTATGGTAAATATTATCAATTATCATGAATTTCTGAAATTCCACCAAATTTTTTCATCTAAAACTCAATGAATGAAACAACAAATTCGATCCTTAAATGCATCAAATTGAAAACACATTGGCAGTTGAATTCATTTTAGTCGTGTCCGTGACCTGTTAATCTATTCAATTAAGTGGCCCAAACTGCCAAAATGTTCTAAAATGAATATAAAAGAAATATGTAGTATACCAGCAAGTTCACATTAGTTGTATATGAAACTTTTCATTATATCTGAGCCATGGCAGATTTATAATTTTTTCTTCGACGGTTTATATATATGAGCCTGATTGTTGTTTTATTCCAGTTTCAATTTTGGCTATTTCGACTTTGTTTGTGTTGTATCAACTGACTCTTTATACTTTATTCTATTAATCTTCATTTTGGTGGGGCTATGATGGTAGCTCTTAGTCGTCTTATTTTATTTTATTCAAGCCACCTATGGAGCTAATTAATTTTATATATCTTTTATGTTTCTATTTACTCTTATTATGATCTATAATTTCTTTTATCATCTACTCTTTTAGTAGTATATCTGCAGCACTCTTTTATTTTCCATTTACTTTTATTATGATCTACAGTTTCTTTTATCATTTACTCTTTTAGTAGTATATCTGCAGCAGCAGTTGGTACAGGAGACGGTTCATTCATCTTTTATAGGGTACACTTTAACGAAAATGGGTTGTATTGAACACAAGCTAGCTTGCAGATTGATGAACTGTCCCATTAAGCTACTTGGTAAGTCTGTTTCGATCAAATAAAACTGTCCCATTAAGCTACTTGGTAAGTCTGTTTCGATCAAATAAAACTGTCCCATTAAGCTACTTGGTAAGTCTGTTTCGATCAAATAAAACTGTCTCATTAAGCTACTTGGTAAGTCTGTTTCGATTATCCCATTTCGCTATCAAGATCACATTATACAAAACTTCACATTAAACTGTGAACTTGCCAAACTGTTTAAGTTGCATATGCTTTTATAAACATCTCTCTTTTTTTTCTAAATTGCTTATAATGGAAGTCTCAAGCGTGGGTGACATGGTAAATTTTTTAATTATTTTTTAAAACTATGTAGTACAAGACTTCCACATAAAAGTTTGCCACTAAGTTTCAACCATTATAGTGTCTAATTGTACATGATAAGTAGTCAATTTGACCCTTAAAGTGAAAAGAAGGTTGACTTTTTTTTTTTGTTGAAATGACAACAATGGAGCGGATGTTCATGGCTATTTTATATGGTTGCTGATGGACAACTACGCATGGGCACATGAGTACAATATAAGATTCGGGTGCACTATTTTTACCGTAGATCGGTCAAAAATTAGCTAATAATATGTCTTCCTTATTTAGATGGGACGTGTAATGTAAAAAGAAAAAATGTCAATCGTTATTTAGGCGGGTCAAAATTAGCTAAAAATATGTCTTATTTACACCGGTAAAATTTTATTTCCAATCATTAGTTTTATAATCTTATAATCCGAATTCATCCCTACATATAGGAAGGTATGTGAATATTTATACTTTACTTTATTTTATTTTTCTAATTCCGTACTCATAACTTAAGTAGGGATTTATATTTTAAAAATGCTATAATGAAAGGAAGATATTTGTGGATGTGACACTGGGTATGAAGAAAACAAGTAATGACCATAACCGGGTAGTTCGGGGATTGACTTGAAGCGCGCCTTTGAGCACACGACACTTAAGGTATTTTTTTATATGCCAATAGATTGTCAAGACATCTTATTTTTACAATTAAAAAACATATATACTTATACTTAAGTTATAGTAATTATACTTCATGATAAATTTTATTCTTAATCTTTAATCTTAATAATCTTAATCTTCTTTCTGTATAAAATACTTTAATTTCCTTGTTTTGTGTTACAGATTTACATATACTATCTAACTAATTGATCCAAGAAAGTAAACGCAAGTTACAATTCAATATGTATCAATCATTTATAATAATAATATAATATTTGGATTATTAACTCTATTTCTGAATCAAGAATCACGTCTTTGTTCATGGAACTTTTAACTTAAACCTCAATTTCCTACTGTATTCATACAAAATCATTTACTACATGTGTTATCGAACTGGATTTTTACCAAACAAACGCAATTGAAACAGATCTTAATCTTTCCGAATTATGTTGATTTGAGTTTAAAGAATTTTGTATTATTTAAATTCCAGGTGCGTTGCAACTCGGCTACTAATGAGGGAACACGCCGATCTTATTCCACATATTCCATTTCTATATATGAGAGTAGAACTAACACGTTCTGCATCGAACTTAAATACATGTGTAGCTCGAACTGGAATATGCTGCTCTTGATCCTGTAGTACTTATCCACATATTCTGGCATGTCCGCAGCCAATCACAATCTACCGGTGTTTCAAATGAGAATACGCAAATGGAATGGAAATCCCACATTGTAAGTAAATGAGCTGTCAAGATTGATATTTTTTTTTCTCAAATTTTTTTATAGAGCAGCGGTTTAGGAGATTTTATGTATTGCCATTTGACCTGTTACACATAAGCATAAACCTGAATTGACCCATTTATAACGAAAGGTACATTTTTATGTCAAAATGCTGATTTCTCATGGTGGTGACCCGAGAAAGATAAAAAAGAAAGTGAAGAACGTGAAAGGTTGTAACACAAGAATTAGATTATCTCATAATCTAAGTCAGAGTAAGGTAAAGGATAACTGTTTTTTAGAAGTATAGAAATGGTATGGGATTTTGTATTTGTACATAATGGGATGATTTGAGTGATGGTTGAGGTTGATTAATAACTTTGCCCGTTTACTCTTATAACTATGATACTGTATATTTGGCGTATTTAATTTTTTAATAAATGTATTATAAAACTTCATCTGAATTCAACTCATATATGTTAACATAGAGATGATTAGATCTTCTATACCTTAAAAGAGTTGTTATAGTCATGGTGTATATTGTGATTTTTTTCATATTAATTTATTTCAATTAAGTGTAATTTAATATTTATGTAGAATTTGAACACTTATTTTATTAAAAGGTTTATGTTAAACTGTTAAATATTATATTTTTATTGTGAGACCACCCGTGTAATACACGGGCTCTTAAACTAGTAACTCCTAAAACGGTTACAACCTATTTTATAATTAAATTGGTTTTTGAATTTAATTACCTTATTACCCTTAATCCATAAATTAAATAATATCACGTGTCATCTCTATGATATTTCTCATACTTCTCACAAACTCTATCCTTTTTACAGGAACCTGAACCCATAATAATACTTTATTGGCGTATATACCTTTAACTTTAAACATTAATTTTAACTTTTAATGATTTTTTTAACATTACCGATACCGTCTGAACCAACATCGATAAAGGTACCGTATACTATAGGTTTAGTTTTTATTTTTATGTAATGGCGTCGATTGTCATTTTCCTTTTTTAACATTGTATAAAATTTCGAATATCTTATCTACGATTCCGTAAAAAGTTCTATTCAAATGGGTCAAATATAAACTTTTTTATCATCACAATCAAACAGATGCGATCAAGCAACAGTGGTACCAGTACCATATTTATTCGGTAACGATACCGTAAAACATTAGTTTAGTTAGTATATATATATATATATATATATATATATATATATATATATATAATGACATCGATTGCCCTTTTTTCGTTTTTTAACATTTTATAAAATTTCGAATATCTTATCTACGATTCGTTAAAAGTTATATTCGAACGAGTCAATATAGTTTATTTTATCGTTACAAATCGAACAAAATGTCGACCAAACAACATCGATACCGGTACCGTATTTTTTTTTGTTTTCTCGACGTGGTGGTATAAAATTATTGAACTCAAACTTGTATTCGTAATAAATATTTTTTAAGGTTTTCTCGATGTGGTGGTACAATATTTATTTTTTTGGTTTTCTCGAAAGCTAATACAATACCAGTATTGCAACACACTGAACAGATAACAACCAAACAACACAGGTACCTGTACGGGTATTCGTTTTTAGGAATTTTAATTGATGTAACATGCATATCAATTGCTATGCCAAGTGTCAGTATGGGGTATCATATTCAGGGACGGACCCACCCCTTTAAAAAAATTAGTGGTATTTTCCGCGAAAAATCCCGACCGCACCCATTGGAAATTTTCGTCCACACCCCTTGGAAAATTTCAACCGCACCCCTTAGAAATTTTCGTCCGCACCCCTTAGAAAAAAATGTTAGGAATTTGTATAAAAAAATTGTGATTTGTGAACGCGGGTTGAAACCCGACCCAATTATGTAAACAAGTTAGCCCACTAACCCCTTTAGTAAAACTTGAATTCAATCCATCTAGTCCAACAACTTAATATCAATTCAAGCCCAACCCAACTACTACTTTAATTAAAAAAATCAGTCCATTTTATAAAATAAAAAAACCAAAAAAAAAAAACAATCGTCGCTGCCAGCTTTGTGCCGTGCGACTCCCGCCCTCCCTCTGCCTCACCTCAGTGCCAGCCAATTCGTCACCCCTACCCCCATCCGACGGCGAATGCAAAAAAATCCGGCCACGAACAGGTTAATTCCAGCCGCCACGAACAAATACATATTTTGTTTTTTGTTTTTTTTGTTATTTTGATGTTTATGTGATTTTGTTCAAGGTTTAAAATAGATATATGTATATTAGTTTAAAAGGTTTAAAATTGAGGAAAGTGAATATGGTGCTGTTAAACACCTAACTTAGACGTGAAACCCATCAAAACGACGTAGTTTTTTTTAAAATTCTCTGAAATCCCATTTATGATAAAATCATGTCATCAACTCTAGTGCGATGTTCAGTATCCCTTCTTGATCTATGGTATCGGTTAATTTCGTTACAATCGTTTTAATCCTTAATCCAACAGAGCACGAAAATTAGTAAAAAACTAACTCATTATCGGTTATAGTTTTGATTAGGGTTTTAATGGTGTTGAATCGGATGGTCTTTCTTATACGATGCAAGAAACTGGATCAATGGTGATCCAGAAAAGAATGGTGTTAAGATTTGTTTGAATTAATTAGGGGGATAAATGCAGTTTTTTCAAGGAGAAAAATGTTATTGTCATATTCGGAAGCTTGGTAAAGGGTTTCATTATAATTCCTAATGGTGGATTGAAATATTGAATTCTTTACTTAAAGAACACTCGCAGGTCTGAATTATTAATACAAAATGTCTAAAACTTGTTTGACCTTTCTTTTGTACTTCAGTTTAAGCCATAATTTTTTTTTCTTTTACTTTCTTCATATGCAAGTGATATGTTATTTTACAGTTAAAAGTAGCAACAAAAATAACAAATTGTGGCTGATGTTGTATAAGAGAAAACAACAGTTAGAAAAAGGTTTGTAAATATTCTATATTTTAATTCCAAATATTCATAAATATTTGAGATTTTAATTGCAATTGGAACTTGTGATTTTGTGAAGATTGCAGCAGTTTACTTAGAATGATAAAACAATTGGTATCAAATTAATTCCAATTGTAAATGCCTTGTGATTTCGTGAACAATTTCCATCTGTCACATCGAACTTGTTTATCAACAGGTAATTAACTATAGTCTTAAAAGGAAAAAATTGGGATTGGAGAGAAAAAACGTAGATGAGCAGGAAGAGGAAGAAAGACATTATTAATTATTAATTTAGAATCAAGATTGGGATTGGAACAGTAACTGTGATTTTGAGGTGTGATTTAAACACATGGGGTTTTAGGGGATTTTTAATTAAAACTACATCGTTTTTTTATGGGTTTTCGCATTTAAGTTAGGTGTGTAACAGTCCCATATTCACTTTCCCCTTTAAAATTTTATATGTTTTGATGTATTTTTGGGTTGTTTTAGTCTTTAGTAGGGTGGTTTTGTTGATTATATGATTGTTGGTTGGTAAACAACAATTACTAGGGCTTGAAATTCAAATTTTAAATTGAAAATTAAGGAATATGAGTTATGGTTGAACACTTGAAAATCCTTGTTTATTTTGTATGTGATAGGATTAGGAAGGAACCATGGGTAGGGAAGTTATGGCGCGATTTCTCAAGAGGAAAGGAGTTGAACCACTTTTTTTCGCCGGATTCTTCTAATTAAAGACTAAGGTATGTTTTAGATAAGTTTTTTGTTCTTTCATTTAATGATTATGGGAAACAAAAGTAGGGAGGGTTTGAACTTTGATGTTTTCTTGTTTGTTAATGTGATAGGAAGTTAGGAACCAGGGTTTGATTGTTTGAAAATTGAAATTTACCCGACCCGATCTGATCCGACCCGCTATGAAACTTTGTTTGTTTGTGTTTACTTGTTTTTAATGACCCGACCCGATCCGACCCGCTATGAACCGAATTTATTTATATAGCTAGGGGTCGAAAATCTTTAAAAAAAATATGCACCCTTAGGAAAAAAATCTTGGGTCCACCGCTGATCATATTGATACTTCAATGAATCGAACAAATACTGAATGAGAATCCGTCGCGAAGCAGAGAAAATCCTACTAGCATATTATATTATATATATATATACACATATATATATATACACACACACAGGGGAAGGTTCATTGAGGAACACTAAAAAAATGGGGAACAGGGGAAAATGGGCATTTTTGTCCAAAAACATTTCTAATTAATTCCATCTTTAGAATCAGATCTCATCCATACTTTCAAACCCTAGCTTCTCTCAACCATCAACATACGCCACCACCATCACCACCATTACGCCGCCACCATCACTACCATACTTCTTGACTACCACCATACTCCACGGCCACTACCATATGTCACTAGCATCAACAAACGCTAACATTAAACACCACAGCAGCAACCACTGCGATTTAATAGAAGATCTGGCACAATCTGTGTACGATTTTTCAGATTTCCGCTGAGATTTTTGAATATACATTAATAATCTACATATTTTCAGATCTTCTTGCGGAAAACTGAAAGAAAACTCTAGCTGTTGCCGATTTTGACTGAGATTTTTGCTGTATTAATTTCTAGGGTTTCAGATCATAGATCTCGGTTTAAGGTATCATTTATTTGCGAGTATCATTTAAGTTTTATCTAATTTAACCTGATTATATGAAATTATGATTGTATATAGATTTATGTTCCTTTTCTATAGCTTTTTAGAGAAAAAAATAGTTTTAACATGTTAACAATTTTAATTAAGTTTGATTTATATATAAAACATTAAAACGGTTTAACATTTTAAATAATATTCTATGTTTCAATCTTTTTATTTATTCTTTGAAAGTTTAACCTCCAGATTTTGCTCTTAAGTTGATATAGTTGTTTGTAATTTAATTATTCTGATTGCAGTTAACATGATTTTGATGTGTGTGTATGTGCGATTAGATGTTAAGTTTATTTATGATTCTCTGAAAAATTCCTGATGGTTTTATTGAAGTTTTTGTAATAAAACTGCATTCATGATATCTATGTTAGATGTTATCATATTGTTGTTGATATGCAAATTCTTTTTGTTGTTTTTAGTGAGATCTGCATGTTTTAGTGGTTTGTGGTTAGTAACGCATCATCTAAATTGTTTTATAGAGTATGATAAAGCTCTGTTTGTGTTATCATTGTTGTTAGATCTTGCTGTGTTTTTTATATGCAAATGCATTTCGTTGTTTTTATTGATGTTATTGTTAATAATGCATCATTTTGAATCGTACTTTAATCTGTAATAACATTGCATTCATGTTGTCTAGGTTAGATTTTAAGTTTATTATGATTATCTAAAAGTTTAACCTACAAATTTTGCTGTTAAGTTGATTTAGTTTACGGGTTAAACACCGGTAAAAACCGGTACGGGTACCAATTTCCCTGTATTTCGGTACTGGTCCTGGTTCGGTACCGAATGGATATCATGCTCATCCATAGTAGATGATATCAGAGTATATACTTGTACAGCATGTGTTAGTCTTCTGTTGAGTTAGTTGGAGGTATAGAGAGTCTGTTATATAAGTTAGTTAGCTTGCTAGTCTTTGCTCCTCTCCTATATATAGAGGAGAGTATTATCGTGTATATACCCTTCTTGATCATGGCTATGACATTTGTGAGAGCTCCATTTTGATGAGTGTGTTAGTTTTCCGGCTAGACTCCGACCAAACTCCATTTTCAGTCACTTCATGTTTCATCTGTTTATTCTTCTTCTCCTTCTCATTACTCAGTATGTTATTAGTAGTGGTTATTCAAGGGAGATGTTTGAAATGATAGAAATTGAAGATTAAAGGTATAGGTTGAAGTGTTAGGTAGTGAATATATTTTTTTATTCAAGGCTCATGGTTATAAAAATGTGGAAGCATCAACTGTAACCAATACATGGTTTAAAAAGGCTTTCCGAGGCCCGCCTCGAGGCTTATGCTTCGGTTGAGGCTATGAAAAAATGCCTTAAAGGCTTAGCCTCATAGGGGTAAACTGAAACCTAGGCCTCAATGATCCGAGGCTGTCTGAGGCAGTAAGGCAAGGCGCTAAGGCTTTAGCCTCACCCCTTGTGAAAATTTATAGATTTTAGGTTTTTTGGACATTATTTTAGACCCATTTAGTGTTTTATTAGGCTTAATTAGCGGGCCAACCCAATAGTTCACTTAAAAAAACATCGGAGATTGAAGCAAATCTGTATGTTTTAGTGGTTTGTTGTTAGTAATGCACCATCTAAATTGTTTTTTAAAGTATGATAAAGCTTTGTTTGTGTTATCTAGGTTAGATCTTGCTCTGTTTTTTATATGCAAATGCATTTTGCTATTTTTAGTGACATCTGTATGTTTTAATGGTTTGTTGTTAGTAATGCATCATCTAAATTGTGTTTTAAATTATGATAAAACTTTGTTTGTGTTATCTAGTTAGATCTTGTTCTGTTGTTTGTGTGTTGATAGTTGACTGTTGTTGGTCTCTATAACTTTAGAAGGTCAAAGGGGAACTAATAGAATCTTGTGGTTATTTTTCCGATCAAAAACTTGTACCCTAAGAGAAGGCTATAAGTCTGATCCATTTGGAGTTATACGCACCCTAGGTTAGCTCATTCTTTTCTTGTTTTACTTTATCGTTACATTGCATTGTTGTGTCTAGGCATGCTCTGTTGCCGGGTTAGTTAGACCGGTGGTTGATCGAGTCTCGGTGCTCTATTTGTTGCATAGTTTTTTTTTTGCATTTTTAGTTAACAAATATAATTCGTTGTCTTTATATTAGATATAAAATGTCAAGTTTGAAAACTTGCATAGCTTGTTAGGCAATTTATTTAGGTGATTTATATTATAAGACTACATGTATACAGTTGGTAAAAACAATTATTGAACATGTTAATAAAAAAATTCTATTTTAAGGATCATTATTCGCAATGGTATATTGTCGGGAATGCTCCTAACCTACCACGGGGTGACGTATCTCTGATCTCACCCGCATCACTCGTAATCTAGGAAACGATGATGACACAAGACGTACCATGCGATTAATACGAATTAAAAATAATAATTAATAAATATAATTCGTTGTCTTTTTAACAGATAGAAAATTTAAGTTGAAAACTTGCATAGCTTGTCTGGCATTGCAGGTAGGTGATTTATACTATAAGATTACGTGTATGCGGTTGATAAAAAACAATTATTTAACATGTTAATAAAAAAATAATTTTAACGATCATTATTCGCAACGGTATATTGTCGGGAAAGCTCCTAACCTTCCACGAGGTGATGTATCTCTGATCTCACCCGGATCACTCGTGATCTAGGAAACCATGGTTACACAAGACGTACCTTGCGATTAATACGAATGAAAAATAATAATTAATAAACATAATTCGTTGTCTTTATACAGATAAAAATGTAAAGTTTGAAAACTTGCATAGCTTGTTTGGCAATTTATTTAGGTGATTTATATTATAAGATTACATGTATACAGTTGGTAAAAACAATTATTTAACATGTTAATAAAAAAAAATTTCCGTTTTAACGATCATTATTCGCAACGGTATATTGTCGGGAAAGATTCTAACCTTCCATGAGGTGATGTATCTCTGATCTCACCCGGATCACTCGTGATCTAGGAAACCATGGTTAAACAAGACATACCTTGCGATTAATACAAATTAAAAATAACAATTAATAAATATAATTCATTGTCTTTATATCAGATACAAAATGTAAAGTTTGAAAACTTGCATAGCTTGTCTGGCAATTCATTTAGGTGATTTATATTATAAGATTACATGTATGCAGTTGATAAAAACAATTATTTAACATGTTAATAAAAAACAGTTCTGTTTTAACGATCATTATTCGCAACGGTATATTGTCGGGAAAGCTCCTAACCTTCCACGAGCTGATGTATCTCTGATCTCACCCAGATCACTCGTGATTTAGGAAACCATGGTGACACAAGACGTACCTTGCGATTAATACGAATTAAAAAACTATTTTGACTAAAATGACAATTTAGGACAAACCTCAATGACTAAAATGGACATTTCCTCTATATTATGAGATTGCATGTATACAGTTGATAAAAACAATTATTTAACATGTTAATAAAAAAAATTATGTATTAACGATCATTATTCGCAACGGTATATTGTCGGGAAAGCTCCTAACCTTCCACGAGGGGATGTATCTCTGATCTCACCCGGATCACTAGTGATCTAGGAAACCATGGTGACACAAGACGTACCTTGCAATTAATACGAATGGTAAATAATACTTAATAAATATAATTCGTTGTCTTTATATCAGATACAAAATGTAAAGTTTGAAAACTTGCATAGCTTGTCTGGCAGTTTATTTAGGTGATTTATATTATAAGATTACATGTATACAGTTGGTAAAAATAATTATTTAACACGTTAATAAAAAAAGTTTTGTTTTAACGATCATTATTCGCAACGGTATATTGTCGGGAAAGCTCCTAACCTTCCACGAGGTGATGTATCTCTTATCTCACCCGGGTCACTCGTGATCTAGAAAACCATGGTGACACAAGATGTACCTTGTGATTAATACGAATGAAAAATAATAATTAATAAATATAATTCGTTGTCTTTATATTAGATACAAAATGTAAAGTTTGAAAACTTGCATAGCTTGTCTGGCAATTTATTTAGGTGATTTATATTATAAGATTACATGTATACAGTTGTTAAAAATAATTATTTAACATCTATGTAGCACAGGGACTCCATTTATGTTGCCGTACACGTCTCGGATACTTGTCGGGGACGGAAACACCATGGGTACTCTTCGGGGACGTTTCCTAAATGTTTCCATTGTCAGGGACGTATCTGGTAGAAATATCCAGCTCATTTCCATTTATTTTTAGGTTTTAACCCTTTCAAATTCCACAACCGGCCATTAAATAAATAGACCTATCGTATTCGCTTTCTCAAATCTCTAAACTCTCAAGTCTCATCATCTCTAATTCTCTATTGATTGCCGATCTCTCACTAGATGAAATGGAATTTGAAAATGATTTGATTATTGATTATTAATTACCTTTGAAAGATGTAATATTTTTGGAATTTATTTAATATATTTTTATTTTTTTATATCTTTTATTGTCGTACCCGTATCTTGAAATTTTGAGTTTTGTTCCTCGTTCCCGTACCCCGCTCCCTTACCCGTTCCGGTGCAACTTAGTTTAACATGTTAATAAACAAATTTTGTTTTAACAATCATTATCCGCAACGGTATATTGTCGGGAAAGCTCCTAACCTTCCACGAGGTGATGTATCTCTGGTCTCACCTGGATCACTCGTGATCTAGGAAACCATGGTGACACAAGACATACCTTGCGATTAATACGAATTAAAAATAATAATTAATAAATATAATTCATTGTCTTTATATCAGATAAAAAATGTAAAGTATGAAAACTTGCATAGCTTCTTTGGCAATTTATTTAGGTGGTTTATATTATATGATTACATGTATACAGTTGATAAAAACAATTATTTAACATGTTAATAAAAAAAATTATGTTTAGCAATCATTATTCGCAACGATATATTGTTGGGAAAGCTCCTAACCTTCCACGAGGTGATGTATCTCTGATCTCACCCGGATCACTCGTGATCTAGAGAACCATGGTGACACAAGACGTACCTTGCGATTAATACGAATGAAAAATAACAATTAATAAATATAATTCGTTGTCTTTATATCAGATACAAAATAGAAAGTTTAAAACTTGCGTAGATTGTCTGCAAATTTATTTAGGTGATTTATATTATAATATTACATGTATACAGTTGTTAATAAAAAATTATGTTTTAACGATCATTATCCGCAACGGTATAATGTCGAGGAAGCTCCTAACCTTTCAAGAGGTGATGTATCTCTGATCTCACCTGGATCACTCGTGATCTAGGAAACATGGTGACACAAGACGTACCTTGCAATTAATACGAATTAAAAATAATAACTAATAAATATAATTCATTGTCTTTATATCAGATAAAAAATGTAAAGTATGAAAACTTGCATAGCTTGTTTGGAAATTTATTTAGGTGATTTATATTATATGATTACATGTATATAGTTGATAAAAACAACTATTTAACATGTTAATAAAAAAAGTTATGTTTTAACGATCATTATTCGCGACGGTATATTGTCGGGAAAGCTCCTAACCTTCCTTGAGGTGTTGTATCTCAGATCATCCTGATCACTCGTGATCTAGGAAACCATGGTGACACAAGACGTACCTTACGATTAATACGAAAGAAAAATAATAATTAATAAATAATTCGTTGTCTTTATATCAGATACAAATTGTAAAGTTTGAAAACTTGCATAGCTTGTCTAACAACTTATTTAGGTGATTTATATTATAAGATTACATGTATACATTTAGTAAAAACAATTATTTAACATGTTAATAAAAAAATTCTGTTTTAATGATCATTATCCGCAACGGTATAATGTCGGGAAAGCTCCTAACCTTTCACGAGGTGATGTATCTCTGATCTCACCTAGATCACTTGTGATCTAGGAAACCATGGTGATACAAGACGTACCTTGCGATTAATACGAATTAAAAATAATAATTAATAAATATAATTCATTGTCTTTATATCAGATAAAAAAATGTAAAGTATGAAAACTTGCATAGCTTGTTTGGAAATTTATTTAGGTGATTTATATTATATGATTACATGTATACAGTTGATAAAAACAATTATTTAACATGTTAATAAAAGAATGTTCTGTTTTAACGACCATTATTCGTAACGGTATATTGTCGGGAAAGATCCTAACCTTCCACGAGGTGATGTATCTCTGATCTCACCCGGATCACTCGTGATCTAGGAAACCATTGTGACACAAGACGTATCTTGAGATTAATACGAATGAACAAATAATTAATAAATATAATTCGTTGTCATACAAAATGTAAATTTTGAAAACTTGCATAGCTTGTCTGGCAATTTATTTAGGTGATTTATACTATAATATTACATGTATATAGTTGGTAAAAACAATTATTTAACATGTTAATAAAAAGAAGTTCTGTTTTAACGATCATTATTCGCAACGGGTATATTGTCGGGAAAGCTCCTAACCTTCCACGAGGTGATGTATCTCTGATCTCACATGAGTCCCTCGTGATCTAGATACCATGATGACACAAGACGTACCTTGCGATTAATATGAATTAAAAATAATAATTAATAAATATAATTCGGTGTCTTTATATTAAATACAAAATGTAAAGTTTACATGTATTCAGTTGGTAAAAACAATTATTTATCATGTTAATAAAAAAATTCTATTTTAACGATTATTATTCTGTTTTTTATACAAATGTTTTGTCTTAAGTTTCTAATAAATGTTATTAAACATTTAACATGGTAAAAAATATTTATCAATTGTTTCCTTGTTATTATATTTAACATGTTAAGAATTTGACTTTTTTTTAGAAAGGTTACATTGAAAATTTAAAATGGATGGAATGAATGATAATCCTATAGTAGGACCAAGTGAATTTAAAGAAGAGGTTATTAATTTTTTCTATATCTTATAATTATTATTATTATCATTATTTTAAAAGTTATTCATAAGTTTTTTTTCCTTTTCTTTTCAGCATCTAATTATATCTCAACAAGTGAATCGTACAAGAGTTATGCAAGTTCCACTCCTCATGGATCTTTAATTTGGGTACCAAATGTGCCAGAAGAAAATAGACTGTCTATTGATCAGAAGTTTAAAACATTGGAAAGTGCAATTCAAGCATATTCAGATTATGCTGGAAAAGTGGGTTTGATACCAGATTCTGTACACAAAAGCACGATAAAGATGGAGAAATTAAAATAAAATATGTACTTTGCAACAAAGCATTCGTTCCTGCAAATGTTAGCATTGATACGTTAAATGAAAAAGATACTGGTAAACAGAAAAGAAACTCCAATCTTCAAAAAAACAGATTGTAAAGCTAGAGCGAAATTTGGATTAACGGATGAAAAAGATTGTTATATCCTTTATGAATTTGAAGATAGACATAATCATGAATTAATGTCTTCAGAATACAAGCATTTGTTAAAAAAAGGAAATTGGATGAGATGGA
Source organism: Scalesia atractyloides (assembly GCA_947069175.1). Lineage (NCBI taxonomy): Eukaryota > Viridiplantae > Streptophyta > Magnoliopsida > Asterales > Asteraceae > Scalesia > Scalesia atractyloides. Next base: position 39,923,871 of record CAMTDV010000017.1, on the reverse strand, counting down.
AGAAAAATTCATTCACAGGGTTGCTTCAAATAATATAGGAGCAACACGTGCTCATAACGTATTAAGCAGTATTAGAGGTTCTCGATTTCTTGTGCATGGAACTACAACAGATTTCAAAAATTGCAGAAGGGATCTTAATGTTTTTATTGGTGAGAATGATGCTCAAATGTTAAAGGATAAAATGGAAGGAAGAAGAGATCATTTGCATAATTTCACATTTGAATATAAATTAGAAAATAATTAACTATCTGCTTTCTTTTGGGCTGATGAAACTGCGAAATGCAATTATGAAGCGTCTGGTGATATTGTATCTTTTGATGCAAATTATAGAACAAATAGGTTTGTTATATTTATTTTATATTAAATATTTATTGAATTTAAGTTTAAATTTTAATACCAATTTTTTAACTGTTTCAGATATTGCATGGTTTTTGTACCGTTTACTGGTGTGGATAATCATAGGAAATGTGTTACGATTGGAGTTGTGATGATTGCAAAAGAAATATTGAATCATTTACATTTCTTTTAGAAAGTTTTCTGAAAGCATTTAAAAGACAACCGAACATTATTGTCACGGATCAAGATCCAGCTATGAAGGTTGTTGTCTCAAAAGTTTTCACTGAATCAAAACATAGACTTTGCACATGGCACATCACAAACAAACTTCCATTAAAAGTAAAAGTTATTTAACATGTTAAATTTAATAATTTTTCAATTAGAATTCTAACTATTTTGTAATTCTATGCTTGTGAGTCATATATTTGTTTTCTTACATTTTTTGCTTATATATGTTAAATATAATGATTTTATATTTAATTTTTTGTATCATAATTAAGGGTTTTAAGTACTTGAGATCTGAATTTTAACATGTTAAACTTTAAGATAACTTAGATTAAAAGTACAGTAGAAGGGAAATAAGTAATAAGATGATCTATTTCTTATATTAGATACTGAAAATGTTTTACATGTTAAATTAAATATTTTTCAGGTTTGTGGAGATGTAGAAAATAACTCTGAGTTTAAAAGTAAATTTCATAAACTTGTTTGGAGTATTATACTGGATCTGAACAATTTGAGAAAAGATGGAGAGAGTTAATGATAGAATACAACCTTTTGGGAAATTATATATTTTATATAATTAATTTAACATGTTAAAAATCAATTTTTTTAAAAAAATAATTTTTGTAAAAGAAATTAGCCTTTTATTAATTTTTTTAGTATTTTTAGTTTTTTTTTATTGAAAATGCTTCTACAAGTATTTATAAAGAGAAGCGCCGAAAAAATGTGTGAAAAAATTACTTAGTTTTCAAGAGTGTACCCTGGTTCCCCACTTTTTTAGTGTTACCCATTGAACCTCACACATCATATTATATTTATTTTCATAAATATTTAACATTTTAAATATTATTTGTTTTACAAAGTACAACTTAGTTAATTATTTATAGGTTTTTCATATTGTTTTTTGTTTTAAGTTTATTTTTATAAGATTTTTTTTGAAAACTTCAATTTTAGGTTACCCATAATACAGAAGATGGAAATATTGAAAGTTCATGTCAAATGTTTTTGAGACTTGGAATTCTATGCAAACATATATTCCATGTTTTAAATAACTGTGATTTTGAAGAAATTCCTTGTAACATCCGTCAAAAACGGATTTTACCAAACCCGCTCCGTTTATTAACCGAACAGTCAGTCAAAAATTTCGTTGCGAATTAAATGCCCAAAATAATTTTAAACGATACATAATCAATTATTATACGGGAATATATAATTACTTTTTGAAAAACTGTCAAAAATATGAAAATAAAAATACTTTGTTCCTGCCGGGTTTCGAACCCGGGTCAGTAACCGGTCCAGCAACGACTTAACACACAACACACAAACCAGTGCGCCACTGATGCTACTTGTTAATTATTAAGACCATTTAATTCATATCATAACTTTCCGAATTCAAAACCGGCGCCCAAAGTTCAGTCGTCGGAAATCCCGGCAATCTCGCGAGTTTTTAACGAATCCTTCCGTTATAACGTAAAAATTTAAACCTATATCGGTTATAACCGACGTCTGAGTCCGCGACCAAAGTTATAACCGTCGGAGAAATTCAAACCAACGAACCAAGTCAGAAATCGGACCAAATCCATCGACGACTTGCCCTATAAATGCCCCCTCGAACCTCTGCAAACCTTTTCGCTCAAAACCACACCCTTTCTCGGCGAAAACCCACTCGCCGGAATTCTTCTGTTTGTCGCCGGAAAACCGGGTTCTCCATTTCCGAGCCTTATTGAACCCCCTAAGCTTATACCGAAGTCACCCATACCTTTTTCAAACTTTCTGAAGGCTCGCTGCTGCAAGACACCTGACGCCGGAGCCTATTGCTGTCGCCGGAGTTCTGCCGGAAAACAGAGGAAGATAGTCGGTATACCTCACGCCTAAATTCCTTTCTTTTTATTTATATCTCACCTTTGATTAATCATAAAGCGCTAAAGAACATGATTTAACACATCGAACCAGTCGGATTTTCCGACTCTGGTTAAAATCTGACGAAGAAGACGATGAACCAGTAACTCATAAGTATAATTTAAATCAAGAAATAACTCGGGTTAGACACACAGTCCAGCGGTGGACTGTGTGCACAATAAACACACAAAGGTCTCGAGTTCGAATCCTGTTCCACACACGCTGCGTAAATAAAAATGTTTTTTTTTGTTAACTGAACCGGATTCATTTTATATATATATTAAGTATATTAATAACCGGAATAATAACCAAGTTAGACACACAGTCCAGCGATGAACTGTGTGTATGTTTAATCAAAGCACACGAGTTCGAGTCCGGTCTTCTGCATCGACCCGGACAATTATTTACCTTTTTAAAATAAGACAGAAAAGGAAATGTTCAGTTTGTGTTTAAGTATAACAAAAATCAGTTAAGTTAACAAGTTGTACACACAGTCCAGCGGCGGACTGTGTGTTATCATAACCCACAGGTCCCGGGTTCGAGACCTGTGGAGCGCACCGTCCGAATCAATCAAAACGTTTTTAAAATAAAAGAATTTTCTGTTTAACTTAATTAATATATAAATATAATTAAAAACGGATATATGACGGGTTAGACACGTAGCTCAGTTGGTAGAGCTGCGTGCACGCGTACGGGAGGTCTCGGGTTCGAGCCTCACCCAGCGCACTTATATTCGCACTCGAACCGGTCAACGGTCAATCAACGGTCAAAGTCAAAGTCAACGGTCAGAAAAAGTCAAATTTTTTATTTATTTTTATTTAATTATTTTAATTAAAAATCAATAAAAAATACTTAAAAATAAATTTTTAAGGTTAGAAAATAGCCTTAAACTCACAAAAATACACCCAACAATCCTACTAAAATAGATTAATAAAATCCGTTTACTTACCAAACCATAATGCGATTTATCTAGGTTAATCTCACTCGTGGTTAAAACCACTTCGCGTGCATTCAACATCATCAACCGAACGCACCCACTGTGAGTGAATCTTACAACTTCCCCTTTTAAATTACACGTTTTGGGGTGTGTCATGTGTCATAAAAATAATTAATTCGTTTATTTAAACTTGTGCCATACCTTATCGTGATCTAAACTTAGATCGTTTATATTGTTGTGATTACTTATTTCATTTTGTCAAATTATATGAAATCCATTCATTAAGCCCATCAGTTCCTCGTGGGAGACGAGTTGAACAACGCGTGCCTCAAAACCAATTCATTATTTTTCATGTGTGTAACATTGAGTTTATATTGTTTGTAGTTGTGTCATTCATATTATCATGTTTATGCAATTCATTCATTAGGCCCATCAGTTCCTCGTGAGAGACGAGTTGAGCAACGCGTGCCTCTAAATGTTCCATTATTGTTCATGTGTACTTTATTTAATATCTATTGATTGTTGAATAAGTTTACATCTATTTTTACTCATGTTTGGTTGTGCACATATTTCATAATCAATTTAAATAAACTTGTTCAAATATTTTCCATAGGATTCACTCGCCAACATTATGTTGACCCAAAAACCCTTTTACACATGATACAGGTGAACAGGTTGAAGCAAGGAAAACATAGGAATTGCCTTAGAAGAGAACAAAGAAGCTTAGATTGATAGTTAGAACATGTTGTAACATTTATTGTAAATTTCCATTAAATTGTATTAATGAATATGAAACGTATAATAAATGTCATGAGCTTTGATAATAACCCAATCATGCCCCGATCACCTTTTCCGCTGCGGGTCGGGGTGTGACAGATTGGTATCAGAGCCATGACTATAGGGATATAGGATAGGTTATTAGACCCTTAGAGCCTATACTATAGTCTGCCTAAATTTTAATTGATTAGGTGGTTACATACAAACTTGTGATATTTATTTGTTTCATATTTGTTTACATTTACAGTCAAACATACATGCTTATATACATATTCATTATACATATATCGATGTTCATGTATTCAATTTATTTTCATACTCTCATTATCCAAAGATTTTGTTGCAATTTTCAAATCTCATCAAAGTAAGTTCTGCGACGGGCATGTAGTAATTGGAAGGGTACAAGTACCGGTAGTCGGAACGTCCTGTCTAGGTTGGCATTCGTTTAATTCCAATATAACGGACCAGTTTGCCTACCTGGGGACCAACGATGAGAGTACGAAGGACCTATTAGGCCAAAGCATGCCACACCAAACGTCGTTCGAACTAACCTACTTTGAGGTGTCACCGTGTCTACACCTGGACACATTCCGAATATCACACGTTGTATACATATTTCTCGATTTTCTCCGGGTTTTTGTGTACGCAACCTGGCAAACCCGTGCGAACCATATGAAAAACCGGTATTCATGGGGGCCCACATGATTACACAGGTAAAGTATGGCGGCATGTAGGGCCTAATGGCGAGCAAAGCCCAAGACATCCTATGGATGTAGTAGATTTATTTTTCTATAATTATTTTATGAATGTTCATTCCTAATGCGACCCATGAACCCAAAAACATCCAACTCATACTCTTGTCATGTATCCCTTGTTGATGTCTTCTAACCTCGCCCGTAGGAAGACGAGAGCAAGAAAAGCTCGCGAACGCATGGCTGCCTTAATCACTCAACAAATGGCTGCCGTAATACCCAACATTGTAATCCAAGTTCAACAAGCACTTACCGCTAATCCTGTCAATCAAGAAAACCAAAACATTGTCAACTCTCCCTCAAATATCACTAAATGCACCTACAAGCATTTCAAATCATGCGACCCTCCAAAGTACAAAGGGACTGAAGGCGTCACCGCTCTCCTCCATTGGTTTGAAGAAATGGAGAACACTTTTCTAAATTGCGATTGCCCTGACGATCGCAAAGTGCGATATGCTACCGGTCGATTATATGGGATAGCACTTACTTGGTGGAATACAGAGAAGGCCAAACGAGGCGTCGACGATGCTATGACTTTAACATGGAACGAATTGAAGGAAATCATGACCAGACGATTTTGCCCAAGGAGTGAAATCAAGAAATTAGAAGATGAATTTTATTCGTTGAAGCAAAAGGAAGGAGACCACACCACCTACAACAAAAGATTCCTCGAGTTACATCAAATGGTTCCCAACATGTTCACTCCCCTCTACCGTTTGATTGAGCACTACATTCGTGATCTTCCGTCAAAGATTCAAGACCCTGTAATAAGTACCTCGCCTGCAACCTTGGAAGCAGCAATGGAGCTAGCAACAGAGCTCACCGAGAACCGAATCCGAAACAAAGACTTCAAGGAGGAGAAGAAGAAGGATAAAGAACCGACTGAAACCTCCGACTCCACCCAAACCGAATCCTTTTCTTAACCCAATCCTAAGAGAAAAAGAGTCGGGCAACTTTTCGCTGCTACCCAACGAAATCAACCAATTTCACACGCCATACCCATCCAAGCTATCCCAATCATCCAAGTGGCACCCAACTCAACCTACCCAAATAAGAAACCATATCTTGGACCTCACCCTCGATGCAACAACTGTTTTTATCACCATCCCCATACCTTACCATGTCGTCTATGTGCAACTTGTGGACGCTATGGTCATCTGAGCAAGGTTTGCTGCACCTTTCAAAACCAAACCTCTTCCCCTACTCAAAACATGGCCCAAACTTATCATCAACCCCAATATCCCATGTTCCCATATGTTCGAGCTTGTTTCAATTGTGGTGACCCTACACACTTTAGAAACACATGCCCTCAATTGGTTAACGTCATCAACACTTAAGCCCAATCAAACCCAGTTAACCAAGTAAACCAAGAAAACCCAACCGCTAGGTCACCAGCAAGAGGAAGAGTCTTCAATATCAACGCCAATCCTGTCAAAGATAATGACGGCCCAAACGAAGATACCCAACTAGTCCTCTTCGCTGAAGATCCAGATCCAACTCCTATCGTTTAGTTTTTATGTTTTTCTTTATCACATCAAACCAATCATAACTTAAGGATAAAGCCAATGAAACTTTGACAAGAGTACGGTGGATACGCCGCTGGTACTTCCTATATATAAGTATTCTTGTCAAAGGATCAGAAGCATTATCTGGCGGTTATGAGAGGTTCCATGTGTAGACTGTTAGAGTAATTATTGTTTATTGTTTTCAGTATATGCATTTGCCGAGGCCGCAGCTCCCCCTTTATGAGGTTTTGAGCTTGTTCCCCATTTTATTATGCGGTTGAACTTGGCGTGCCCGCAACGATCGGCTCCGTTTGATTGAGCCTTGATCGATCAGTTCATTTTACATTTTCATTACATGCAATACACTCGGCTCCGTTTGATTGAGCCTTGAGTGCACAGACAATTTCATTTTCAATACATGCAATACGTTCGGCTCCGTTTGATTGAGCCTTGAGCGTACAGACATTTTCATTATCAGTATCTTGTGGTTGTGATATTTGTAGTAGAGTCGCATAGAACTAACCATAACTTGCGGATAAAGTCAATGAAAATTTGACAAGAATATGGTGGATACGCCGCTGGTACTTCCTATATATAAGTATTCTTGTCAAATGATCGGAGGTATTATCAGGCGGTTATGAGAGGTTCCATGCATAGGCTGTTTGTGTGATTGTTGTTTAGATTAAGTTATTCATTTTCAGTACATGCAATACGTTCGGCTCCGTTTGATTGAGCCTTGAGCGCACAGACAATTTCATTATCAGTATCTTATGGTTGTTGTGTTTGTTGTAGAGTCGCATAGACCTAATCATAACTTGCGGATAAAGTCAATGAGAATTTGACAAGAATATGGTGGATACGCCGCTAGTACTTCCTATATATAAGTATTCTTGTCAAATGATCGGAGGCATTATCAGGCGGTTATGAGAGGTTCCATGCATAGGCTGTTTGTGTAGATTAAGTTTATTTTCAGTACATGCAATACGCTCGGCTCCGTTTGATTGAGCCTTGAGTGCACAGACAATTTCATTTTCAGTACATGCAATACGATCGGCTCCGTTTGATTGAGCCTTGATCGCACAGACATTTTCATTTCAGTATTTTATGTTGTATTGGTTGTAGAGTTATATAGAACTAATCATAATTCACTGATAAAACCAATGAAAATTTGACAAGAATATGGTGGATACGCCGCTGGTACTTCCTATATATAAGTATTCTTGTCGAAGGATCAGAGGCATTGTTAGATGGTTATGAGAAGTTCTATGTAGGATTTAGTAGTTCCTTGGTAACTAATCATAACTTGTGGATACAACCAATGAAAATTTGGCAAGAATATGGTGGATACGCCGCTGGTACTTCCTATATATAAGTATTCTTGCCAAAGGATCAGAGGCATTATCAGGCGGTTATGAGAAGTTCCATATAGGATTTAGTATTGCCTTGGTTGAAATTGTGTTACATTTATATCATCTTGCTATTTAAAGAGATTGGATTGTGTTCCATTTCTACATAAACTAACCTCTCCATCATAACAAACAAGAGAGGAACTTCCACCATTCAAACATATATGCTATCAGAATGTGGATTCAAATATTAGCTGTTGTGTTTATTTATGTTCAAATATTAGCTGTTGTGTTTATTTATGTTCCATGTAGGTTGTAGTATTGGAAGTTTTGCCTTAGGATATAACCATACTCTTCCAAACATATCCAAACTCTTATGCATAATATCATAGTTAGCGAATCAATTCTGCTTATCAACACTTTTACAGTAGGCAACAAAAAGCGATTCCTGTAATAGGGTACTTAACCCTTACAAGGAACGTTACCGCCTCAAACAAAAAACTTAAACCCTTACTTCTTTTCTAAGCATGTAACTGTCAACACCATCATTCTTTTAGTCAAATATATCTCTATTTAAATTTCGGGACGGAATTTCTAAAAAGCAGGGGATACTGTAACATCCGTCAAAAACGGATTTTACCAAACCCGCTCCGTTTATTAACCGAACAGTCAGTTAAAAATTTCGTTGCGAATTAAATGCCCAAAATAATTTTAAACGATACATAATCAATTATTATACGGGATTATATAATTACTTTTTGAAAAACTGTCAAAAATATGAAAATAAAAATACTTTGTTCCTGCCGGGTTTCGAACCCGGGTCAGTAACCGGTCCAGCAACGACTTAACACACAACACACAAACCACTACGCCACTGATGCTACTTGTTAATTATTAAGACCATTTAATTCATATCATAACTTTCCGAATTCAAAACCGGCGCCCAAAGTTCAGTCGTCGGAAATCCCGGCAATCTCGCGAGTTTTTAACGAATCATTCCGTTATAACGTAAAAATTTAAACCTATATCGGTTATAACCGACGTCTGAGTCCGCAACCAAAGTTATAACCGCCGGAGAAATTCAAACCAACGAACCAAGTCAGAAATCGGACCAAATCCATCGACGACTTGCCCTATAAATGCCCCCTCGAACCTCTGCAAACCTTTTCGCTCAAACCACACCCTTTCTCGACGAAAACCCACTCGCCGGAATTTCTTCTGTTTGTCGCCGGAAAACCGGGTTCTCCATTTCCGAGCCTTATTGAACCCCCTAAGCTTATACCGAAGTCACCCAAACTTTTTTCAAACTTTCTGAAGGCTCGCTGCTGCAAGACACCTGACGCCGGAGCCTATTGCTGTCGCCGGAGTTCTGCCGGAAAACAGAGGAAGATAGTCGGTATACCTCACGCCTAAATTCCTTTCTTTTTATTTATATCTCACCTTTGATTAATCATAAAACGCTAAAGAACATGATTTAACACATCGAACCAGTCGGATTTTCCGACTCTGGTTAAAATCTGACGAAGAAGACGATGAACCAGTAACTCATAAGTATAATTTAAATCAAGAAATAACTCGGGTTAGACACACAGTCCAGCGGTGGACTGTGTGCACAATAAACACACAAAGGTCTCGAGTTCGAATCCTGTTCCACACACGCTGCGTAAATAAAAATGTTTTTTTTGTTAACTGAACCGGATTCATTTTATATATATATTAAGTATATTAATAACCGGAATAATAACCAAGTTAGACACACAGTCCAGCGGTGGACTGTGTGTATGTTTAATCAAAGCACACGAGTTCGAGTCCGGTCTTCTGCATCGACCCGGACAATTATTTACCTTTTTAAAATAAGACAGAAAAGGAAATGTTCAGTTTGTGTTTAAGTATAACAAAAATCAGTTAAGTTAACAAGTTGTACACACAGTCCAGCGGTGGACTGTGTGTTATCATAACCCACAGGTCCCGGGTTCGAGACCTGTGGAGCGCACCGTCCGAATCAATCAAAACGTTTTTAAAATAAAAGAATTTTCTGTTTAACTTAATTAATATATAAATATAATTAAAAACGGATATATGACGGGTTAGACACGTAGCTCAGTTGGTAGAGCTGCGTGCACGCGTACGGGAGGTCTCGGGTTCGAGCCTCACCCAGCGCACTTATATTCGCACTCGAACCGGTCAACGGTCAATCAACGGTCAAAGTCAAAGTCAACGGTCAGAAAAAGTCAAATTTTTTATTTATTTTTATTTAATTATTTTAATTAAAAATCAATAAAAAATACTTAAAAATAACATTTTTAAGGTTAGAAAATAGCCTTAAACTCACAAAAATACACCCAACAATCCTACTAAAATAGATTAATAAAATCCGTTTACTTACCAAACCATAATGCGATTTATCTAGGTTAATCTCACTCGTGGTTAAAACCACTTCGCGTGCATTCAACATCATCAACCGAACGCACCCACTGTGAGTGAATCTTACAACTTCCCCTTTTAAATTACACGTTTTGGGGTGTGTCATGTGTCATAAAAATAATTAACTCGTTTATTTAAACTTGTGCCATACCTTATCGTGATCTAAACTTAGATCGTTTATATTGTTGTGATTACTTATTTCATTTTGTCAAATTATATGAAATCCATTCATTAAGCCCATCAGTTCCTCGTGGGAGACGAGTTGAACAACGCGTGCCTCAAAACCAATTCATTATTGTTCATGTGTGTAACATTGAGTTTATATTGTTTGTAGTTGTGTCATTCATATTATCATGTTTATGCAATTCATTCATTAGGCCCATCAGTTCCTCGTGAGAGACGAGTTGAGCAACGCGTGCCTCTAAATGTTCCATTATTGTTCATGTGTACTTTATTTAATATCTATTGATTGTTGAATAAGTTTACATCTATTTTTACTCATGTTTGGTTGTGCACATATTTCATAATCAATTTAAATAAACTTGTTCAAATGTTTTCCATAGGATTCACTCGCCAACATTATGTTGACCCAAAAACCCTTTTACACATGATACAGGTGAACAGGTTGAAGCAAGGAAAACATAGGAATTGCCTTAGAAGAGAACAAAGAAGCTTAGATTGATAGTTAGAACATGTTGTAACATTTATTGTAAATTTCCATTAAATTGTATTAATGAATATGAAACGTATAATAAATGTCATGAGCTTTGATGATAACCCAATCATGCCCCGATCACATTTTCCGCTGCGGGTCGGGGTGTGACATTCCTGAACAGTATATATCCAAACGTTGGATGAAGGACTTGATTCCTGCAGATGTGAGACAAAAGAAAGTTCTATACATTTAAACAGATAATGATGATGAAGTTGAGAAAATGGCTAATAAAGCAATATCTTCGGTTGATTACTGTTTAAGGGCTTTAATGAATAACAAAGCTGAACTTAGAGAGTTTGTGGAAAAATAGAGAATATGAGAACAGAAATAGAAGCTAAAGACCTTAATGAAGAAAAATTACCGAAGGAAGCTAGGTATGAATCAATGTTTGGAGTACGTGTTAGAGAAAAAATGAAATTCAAAACCCAACTGGAATTAGAAACAAAGGTTCTAGTACTGGAAAAAGATTAAAGGGTCCAGGCGAGAAGGCAAAAGAAAAAGATAACCTTTCGAAATTGCAATTTATGTGGAATGTACACAGATACACATGATAGTAGAAAAAGTATCATGAGGAATTAGATAAACAGGCAGAAGAAAACAAGAACAAAGAAAAGGGAAATTAGAAAAATAAGTTAAGAAAACAAGATAGAAATTGTCGTTTATTTTGTTCTTTTAAAAATCATCGACCTTGAATCTTTTATGATGGTTTAATTTAGTGATTTGGAGATTATTGTTGTTTATTTTATTATTTTTATAAAATGTAAAGTTGAAAAATCTTTACTTTGTTTGGCATTTGATTTGGCTGATGTATATTATAAGAATACATGTATTGCAGTTAGTAAAAACAATTATTTAACATGTTAAAAATAATACTATAATAATCATAAATATTTTCAATGGTATATTGTTGGAAAAACTCCTAACATTCTATTAGGTGATGTAACTCTAATGTCATGGTGACACAAGACGTACATTCCGATTAAAATAATAATTACTCAATATACTTGTTTTGCTTATATTAGATCAAGATATAAAGCTTTTTTGACATTTTATTTTGCTTATGTATATTATAAGAGTACATTTATGCAATTAGTCAGAACTATTATTTAACATGTTAAGAAACTATTCCATATAAGAGTACATTTATGATAATTATTTGCAATGGTATATTTCATTTAGCTGATGTATATTATAAGGTGATGTATCTTCAATCTCACTTGGATCACTCGTGATCTAGGAAACCATAGTGACACAAAACGTACCTTCATAAAAATTAAATAATAATTAATTAAATAATTTGTTGTGCTAATGTATATTATAAGGTTACTTGTATGCAGTTAGTAAAAACAATTATTTAACAGGTTAAGAAAATATACCATCAAAACTAAAACAAAAACTAAATTTTTAATACATGTTCAAAACTCTGTTATTCCAGTTTTTTATAGCATAATCTAAAAGATTATCCTTCTCTTCTTTTCTAAGATAATGAAAATGATTAGCTTCTTTTAGAACATCTTCTTTCTTCAAATTCAATTCTGATAATAGAATTCTTGTAACATACTTCCTTCTTAAAACTTTTATTTGATTTACTTGACTCGAACATTCAGCAAAAATCCCGCAATGATATTCCTTTATATTTTCTCGCATGTAAGTATCCATGTGACACATAAGAAATACTCCAGAATATGTATGATTTTTTTCAGTACTCCATTTGAAATCAGATTTCTTTGGTTCAACAATATATCAACCAGAAATGCAATACACTGAGTGACGAAGCAGAGCTAGTATAAACATATTCATCAACAAGTCAAGCCTCATTGTTTTGCGTTCCTGCAGGTTAAAAATATAAACAATATTATATAAAACTCGTACAATGACAAAATAACAAAAATATGAGGTGCATACCTGTAGCAGCATCTGTCTGGGTAGGGTCCCTGAAACAGAAAAGTAATATTTAAATTAAAAGTCAGAATCAGTTAACGCTCGGGTTATTAAATTATTCTATCTCAACTGCATTTTCACAAGGTAGTTAAATACGCAATAAAATGATTTCCACTTGCAAACCAGATTGCTGTTAGTTAAGTTGAGGTAGAAGCTGCTGTAACGACATCATTTGCTGTAGAAATGAATTGCAAATGGATAATTATCTTCAATCAAACTACATAAAATGTCACGCACCCACAAAACACGTTATATACCTGCATCATCTGAGGTGAAGTTAATTGACGAAGTACTTCTGGGTTTTGCATCATCTCTCTTAACTGAGGGTTAGAATCAAACATGGTGCGTAGTTGAGGGTTTTGGTTCACGACCTAGACATTCAAATTATAAAAATATTAAAAAAGGTGGAAACCGGTAACAATATCTAAGGCTATGTAGTTAATATCCGATATTTTACCGCATTAACTACTCATATCTGAAGCGCAGTGCAAGTCAACCAATATCCCCTAAACAAAAACACAACAATAACTCAACAAATATTGATTATTAACTACAAAATAAATCATGTCTTATAAACTATACTACCTGAAGACGATTACGAACGTAAGTATATTCCCCCAAAGCTATGGCCTGCTTTCCATGAGCGAAAGCTCAAGAACCCAGTGTATGCACCACACACCGAAGCTTGTTACAAGATCAACCCGCCAAACACAACCTTCGCCGCAATTGGGAATGGAGGTCACAAGATCGATTTTCATACACGGGTCACCAGCATGAGCCGACCCGTTCATCTCCTCGCTCTAGACTTCATAAAGAAACCGCTCCCTAGCGCCTCACGGTCCACGAGGTCCTCATCAAGACCGCTGTTCTGCTAAAACAACCAATGGGACCCTTCGAGCTTCAACAGCTTCACGATACAAAGTCTCAGCAATTTCAAAATATTTGCTTCTAAATCAACTGCAGATCCGGTGTCCTGTGTGTTTATGCTCAGGCGACTGTTGTTGGCCTTTTCGACAACACCGTATTGGTCGAAAGGTTGTCTAGACCAGATGGACCATGTATCTGCCCTGGAACTCAGCTGGTTTGGACCCACATAGCCCAAAGGAGTCCTTGGCCCATACAACAGGCCCGGATACATAGACAGCCCGTGCATCTTCCGGTCAAGAGTTCCGCTTGCGCCCCAGTGAGGAAGCAAGAGCCCTGAAATATCGGGCATGCTGTAATATTTTTTCTCGTTGACGGTACTATGCATCGTTTCAGCCGGTTGATTCAAATAACTTCTTTCGGGTTGCATCGAGCTGTTTCGAGACACCACAGGATCCGGAAAGCCCGGTGGCTTAGCCGGGCTGGTCCCGTTTTGCAGAACCTTTGTCAAAGAATATGGAGCAGTGTAATTGACTGAACCAAGTGATGGCGATTTAGATCACCAGAAGATGACTGAAGCCACAAACTATGGTAGCGTTTCTCACCAGCATCCATCGCGTTGAAATTTGACCGCTGTGTGTATGCGTCTAGTAGTTGCATTTGGGTTGACAACAACGACGGTGGGTTACGTGCTTGCACAATCTGCTGCATCTTAGAGTCGAGTAAACTTTTGTTGTCCACTTTTAATGCCTTCGGTTTCGAATTCGGATTCATATTCACCTTAGAATCTATACCTAGTAACTTATCGAGTTTTCTCGCTTTTGCTTCTTGCGTTGGTTCCCCGTGAAAATCGAATGACTGGCCCCAAAACTCATCAAGAACAGCAGCTAACTGACGCCTTGCAGCACGCCCCAATCCCGCTAACTTTGACCAACTTCCCGTACCACTTCCTACATCGTCGTGTTTCAAACCTAGACTCTTGAACGGCGGTGGACCATCGGGTCTGACCAAATGGTTCACTTCCGACACTACTTTGACCACTTCTTCAGGCTGCCAAGCGTCTTTCTCTTTCACGTGTGAATTCCTGTCGATTCTTAACGTCTTTTCAATCGACTCAGGTTCTTCCTTCTTCAAGTCTTCACCTGCTGAAACTGTTACAGGTGATTCTTCGTGTACCGATGAATTTACATTTACAGTTTCCGATGAATTTTCTTCAATGGTAGTCAAAGGAACCACTCTATCTGATTCCATAGTTTCCACAGGCCCAAAACTCGGTGCGACTGATGTTACACTCTTTTGACCAGGTTCTTCAACTCTATCGTATTCCGTTAACGAAAACAACAGTATCCACATATTCCATACATCTAGCTCGTTCAGTAATCTTTTAGTAAACAGAAAACACTCTGTAAAATACACTGAATCAATGTACATCGAGAAAGCGACTAAACAAAGGGGATGAAACACCTTACGAGAGTGATAAAGTAATCAAATTTATGTATAAACTGTAGAACATAAATAAGTGTAAACCAGAAGCAATAAATGAGATTGTCAAACAAAAAAGTGCATTCAGTTAAAAAAATACACAATAATTATCTAAAAATTCACATTCACATAATTATTAAATTATTAAATATGAATTCAAACCTCTTAAAACACAGATTGCATGCTAAATCATTGATGAATAACTAAGTTCATTCGCAACTTCATAAACGTAACCTAAGAACTAAATTCTTACATAATTGATGCTAATATCGTATATCAATCAACGTTCACATCCTAGATAATTGACATATATATATATATATATATATATATATATATATAATATATATATATATATCAAATTTAGTTAAAAAAATTAACATGTTAAAACAATTTCTTTTTTCTTAAGAAGCTACAAAAATCTACAAATAATCATAATTTATATAATCAGGTTAAAACAATTTATTTTTTCTTAAATGATACCTTAAACTAAGATCTATAATCTGAAAACGTAAAATTTAATACTCCATAGATCTAAGACATGATCGGGAACAACTAGAGTTTTCTAACAGTCTTCCGTAAACAGATCTGAAAAAACGTAGATTATTAACGTAGATTCAAAAAATCTCAAATCCAAAAATCGCAGACGAAATAAAGGAAATCAACGAAGATTATACCGATTAACTGTTATCCGGTGATAAACACAATACATTCCGGCCAGATAATCCGGCGGATACGGTGAAAAGATGACAAATCGAATCTCCGGCGAAGATACGGCAATCGAAGACGAAATAAAGGAAATCAACGAACATTGTACCGATTAAATGCTATCCGGTGATAAACGCAATACATTCCGGCCACATAATCCGGCCGAGACGGTGAAAAGATGACAAATCGAATCTCCGGCGAAGATACGGCAGTTGATAGATTGCAGAGAAACCTAATAGAAACTTTTCGAAAATACCAGAACTACCCCTCCACCTTTTTTAAGCCTTGCAAAAATTAATTTAATCTAAGCCATTAATTAAGTTAATCTAAGGGTGTTCCCACTTTTTTGGTAATCTCCAATAAACCTCACACTATACACATATACATATATATATTACGATAGACTATTACTATATTTACTTTTAACCTTAAACAAATACATATTATTTTTTTAAAGTTTTAACTTTTATCGATTTTCTTTTTCTTTTATCCCTGCTGCTGTTTGAACAATATAAGTAGTGATACTGTAAAACATCGGTTTAGTTTTTTTTTTTTTGTAAAATGATATTGATTACCCTTTTCGGTTTTATTAATAATTTAACGTTTTGTTAAATTTCAAAAATATCATCGTCATGTGCTTATTATTATGCATCATTCGATAAAAGTTCTATTCTAACGGGTCTTATCTAGTTGATGTTTTATCATCACAAACTAAACATATACCGATCAAACAACATCGGCACTGGTACCGTATTCATTTTTTAGTTTTCTCGACGTGGCGACATAAAATCCGGGTAACACAGAGTTATGTTCGTCATAAAATATTTATTTTTGGTATAGTATGCTATATCGAGTATCTGTATGATACGGTTACCGTAGTGAACTGAAACGATATCACCGGTACGGGTATTTGTTCTTATGGTTTTCAGTACATATAAAACATATGTCAATTGTCATGCCGGGTGCGGGTATCATATCGGTACTATGATGAACTGAACCAATAATAACTAAATGCCCGCTGTAAAGCGTACTAGAATCCCACTAGTTAAAGTATAAAATATAAAAAGATAAAAGTTAGATTATTGTATATGAATTGTTTGTTGGTAATTCAATTAATAATTATTCTATTAGTTTATCTTTAATGGACTTTATAAAGACTTTATCTTTATATTATGTAATGTAATACGTATTATCTTTTCTATATGACCTGATCGGATCCGATTCAATCTGAGCCGAAAAA
The DNA here is from genome assembly GCA_947069175.1 of Scalesia atractyloides. Classification (NCBI taxonomy): domain Eukaryota; kingdom Viridiplantae; phylum Streptophyta; class Magnoliopsida; order Asterales; family Asteraceae; genus Scalesia; species Scalesia atractyloides. Next base: position 39,906,723 of record CAMTDV010000017.1, on the reverse strand, counting down.
TTATTGTATAACGATAGCCAAACAATCCCTGTAAATCCCCCTGCTCCGTTAAAAAGATTTCGAGGTCTCCCACTGGATGTGTCTAAGATGAATAAGTGATGCGTCTAAAAACGTCTAATGTGTCTAAAAATGTACCATGAGTTTCCATACTCCCTTCTTTTTGCCACCATGATATTTAAACAGGCATAACTTTTTTCATACGATAATTTTAAAAAAAAAATACACTTAGTTAAAGATAATAAAATTCTCCTTAATTTGATGTAAACTTTTTTTATACATTAAGATATGAAAGGTACGCCCGTTTAAAAATCATAGTGAAAGGTACAAAAAATGCCTAAGATTGATGCCACGTGTTAAATTTCGATTGTCTTACCTGAATAGTTTACCTTAGACGTGCCATGTGCATTTATTCTAGTGATACGTCTACCTTAGACGCATCACATGTTTATTTTCGCAAACTTGTTTGGTCAATGTGCATTTTCTTGATTTTCTAGTTTTTTAAATCTACTTTTTTTTTATGAAAGGTAGTATTCGATTAAATGCTTACATTTTTTATGAAAAGGTGGTATTCGATTAAATGCTTACATGTGTATATATATAAAAAAAAAACATATTCAAATAAATATTAATTTGAAAAGTGGTTAATCAAATCAGCCGTTTACCCTACTTCCCATTAATTCCTAAAAAGAGGCTTCTTTCGTAACTAACCAACAACTTAGTAATATAGAGTTAAATGTTTGGTTGGTGTATGTGATTTGCAAATATTACAGACTTGATCCCAGTGATTTAATAATTACACACTTGGTTCATGTGATTGTAATTTTTGCACTCATGTAATCCTTATCACTAACATATGTGTGAAATTACTAAATTGCCCTAAATAGTTAAAAAAAACATAAAAAAAAAGAAATAGACCCTCCCCTCATCTTCTTCCTCCTCTCATCTCCTCTCTCTCTCTCTATAAAACCCACCACCACCACCACCACCACCTCCACCTTCAACCCACCACCTTCACCTCCACCTCCACCTTCAACCCACCACCACCACCTCCACCATCAACCGACCATCACTACCTCCACCGTCATAGTCACCTTCAACTGACCACCACACATCCATCGCCACCTTCAACCCACCACCAGCACCTCCACCACAACACAAGTCCAACCTCCACCACCAACACCACTGTGAACTTGGTGATCAAAAATCAACCATTTTGATGTTGTTTTTAAGTGTGAAATGTGGATCTGATTCGAGTTTCCAGGTTTTATCAATATGAATGTACGGTGGTGGCGGTGACCTTGGATGTCGTCGGAGCCCAAGTTACTTTCTGTTAAAAACAAAGGACCAGCGAGTAGCAACACATTTTTATCAAATCAAATTTTCTTCCCTTAATCCATTACTGACTTGTCACTTTTCCAATTCTTATTTCCTAGACTAAATTTGATTATTTTTGTAGTTATTATCTCAATCAACATCACATAATTATAAATGAAAAATATATAAAAAAAAGTTCAATTACCTGAAATATTAATTACAGAGGATACATATATTAATTATAGAGGATACATGTATCTACATTGTTGATCGAGGATCCTAATTCATGTATACAGTTTTAGCAGGAGAGCAATTGTAAAAGTTTAATATTTACCAGTCAAACCGTCGAAAATCCATGTCTAATTCTACTTTACATCAGTAATTTATCATCTTGCTCTGTTTTTTTATTAGTTCAGGTTTTATATGAGTTTGGAGAGGGGAAGAAGATGATGGGGTGAGCCCTGTTTTATTTTTTTAATTTTTAAATTGTTTATTTTTAACCTTAAGGGTAATCTGGTCATTTATACACACTTAACTGATAAATTTAATCAAAGTTAGTGATAAGGACCACCCGTGTTTAAAAATACAAATATTGGGACCAAGTGTGTAATTGTTAAATCACTGGGACCAAGTCTGCAATATTTGCAAACCACAGGGACCAACCAAGCATTTAACTCTAATATATAAGTCGATACAATACGATTTTCATCATTCATAGCTCTGATTAAACCTATCAAATATATCGAGCTATCAAGTTTATATTCAAACACAAAATGATCATCAGCAATCAAGATTCCGGTGGCTTCTTGCCACCCATCACCACCGTATTTACCAACAATCTCCACCACCAACCACCATCATCCTCCTTCACCACCCAAGAATCCATTGACCGTGCAATCTGTAAGATTCGTGATGTAGTCTCGGCTGCCACCTACAAGAACCCAATTCGCGAGATTAAAAGACACCGCACGAGAACTGCAAGAAGAAACTCGCTTCGTCTGACTGCGTTGGGTAAAAGAAAGATTTGCCCGTCAACATGTGCAACAAACTCGGGTTCTGAGACTTTGGATAGAGAAGATGGTCCCAAGATTAAGGTTCCTGGTTAAGTCCTTGAATGTTAATCTTCATCTTTCTTTTTGGAACTTGTTACTTGTTTGTATGGGTTTTTTTAATTAAAGAATGATGGCTTTTTATAAAAGAATTATGGCTTCTTTTAATTAAAAGAATAGTTTTCTTTATTAATTAAAGAATCATGATTTTCTGTATAAAACAACTGTGTTTTTTTTTTTTTTTTATTTTTTGTAAGAATGATGGTTTATGATATGAGAATGGTGGTTTTGTTTCTATAAAGAAGACCCTCTTTTTTTATAAAAGAATCATGGTTTTCTTTATAAAAGATTGATAGAAAAAAATGATGGTTTTTTACAAAAAAATAATTATGATGGTTTTATTTATCCACAGAGATTGAGGAAAATGGAAGAAACGGCTACAACAATCGAACAAAGGTATCGGGATTTTAGTCATGAATCTGAAGTACAAGAAAAAGAAAATGCCGGAGAAGACAACCCCTCTGAGGTAAAATGCTATATGTATTTGGTTGTCAAAAGCTTTTGAAAACTATTAAAATTCTAGAAAACTATTAGGATTGTTAATGTTATGAACTATAGAAAACTATTTAGGAATTGGTAATTTTTTAATCAAAATTCTTCAAATAAGAATATCTATACAAGTTTTACACCAAAAAATAATATAAATAGTTGAATCTTATAGTTCTAGTTTACTATTCTTTGGCCTTTTTTTTAATATAATTAATCATACATGAAGTCCTAAGAATTTGTTGTTAATTTCACAGGCAATCACGGAGGCCGACAAAGGTGGAGAAGAACGTGTAGGGTTAAAACAAGTGGATCAAGGTGAAGGGGAACGCATTGGTTTCAAGCGACTTGATGACGACACTTTAAGAATCCAAATGCGTTGTTCGTGTCGGAAACGCTTCGAAATTTTGCATAACCATATTGGGTGCTTCTACCGGTTGATATAACGCATTACGGTTAAGAACAGTTGATGGTCGAGTTGTTAGTATTTCCATGTAAACTACATGTTTCTTCTCGTTTTATAAAATTTGTGTATGACTTATTGAGTTGTTGATCAAGATTCTATCATTGATTGATCATCGTCTTTTGAGTGTTTTAGTGGCATCATTTGTTCCATAAAATCCTCTTGTATTTTTTTAACGGCCAAAACGCTATATATGTATATATATAGGCCCAGCAAAAACCTGGAAAAAAGAAAAAGTATAATCAGTTATAGTTACTAAAATTTTTGAAACGGTTATTTGTTTTCTTCATAACTTATATATATATATATATATATATACTGATCATTAAATACATACAAAACTTTGTTATTGTTTATTGGAGATAATTTCTTAATGAAATAAAAGATACCTCCCTCATTCTACTTCTTTTGATATTTGTCATCGAAAAGCATCTTAGCTCCCAATCAACCAGTCTTACGATCATCATATAGAGGTAAATTACTATATCCGAGGGTAGGTTGGTGGTGCTTTGATTTGAACCTGAACCTACACGATAGATTCTCATCTAGTTATCACTAAAGCACAACACGGTTAATTTTTTTATTGGTTAAAACACACTTAATTTATATTACTATACTCATTATAACATTTCTGAATAGAAAATCCGAAGCTTCAACAAATGTGCATACTTTTAATTAGAAAGAAATATTTAAATTAACTAATGTGCTTTTTCCGAACGGCTAAATTTATTGCAATCAAACCCCGCTACCAACGACTAGCAAATGGGCAAAACAAATATACAACAGATAAACAACATACACATTACACATTGGAAAAACCACCATTTATGCCAATCACAAGACAACGGCTTTAACCACTCTTTATCCATAAGAAATTGATATCCCCAATGATCCTCTTGATTTTGAATTGATCCGCTAGATAAAACTTTTCTATTCCTCGCTTGCTTGCGATATACTCCAACATGCAATAAGAATGATGGCTTGGATAAATATTATCCTATCATCAGGGCACCCGCCTGCTTATGAAAATCCAACAATTTATGAAACGAAAAAGCGTAGATGGGGTCGATTTTACACCATGCACTTATTTGCAGCGAAACAATGTACGCAATGTAAATGCTAGTAACTTATACATTAATATAAGAATTAATTTGATTTGCATTTAGATTTATATATGAAAAAAGAGACATGACATGGGTATAGGAGAGCCTATATGAGTAGACGCATGCCAAAGGAAGGATTTTGTTGAAGCCATCATGGGTGTTCAGGGGCGAAAACAAATTTTTTTTGTAAGGGTGGAGAGGCACAATACGGGTCAGCTAAAAATTGATCGGTTAGATAAAATTTTACTTGAAAATGATTCTTTTCTTTTTAAGAAATTATTAGATCGAGTTCCTAGATTAAAAATAAATATAAACTAAAATACAAAAACAAAACAATCAACACGCTTAAAGAAAACAAGTAAGACTATAAGTCTATAACTCTATGTCTCTACATGTATATAAGGCTATGTGTTATGGAACTTGGTTGGAGGCTAGGGTGAGCAAAAAATGTTGCCACGTAGGTGATATGTAGGCGTACTTTTTACTCATCTAGACATGTCTAAAAATGGTGTAACAGGAGGGCTTGGTTGGAGGCTTAGTTATTAATTAGATAATCATTATTTATTATTATTATTATTATTATTATTATTATTATTATTATTATTATTATCTTTCTTCCACCAATCAACTCCCCCATTTTATTCCACCATATTAAACACCCCACATGCATTTATTATCTTTCTTCCACCACGCCGTGAGTAGCAATCCAGGCAGAGCCCCACGCCAGCAACTACGCCAAGGTGTGGCGGTGTGCAGAGGCATTGTTTGCTGAGGTGGATTCCTTTCAACGCCCCAAGCGCTATCATAACACATGCTCTAAGAAGGTAAAAATAGGCACCTTGCTTAACTTTCTGTGTAAACATCATCAAAGAGGAATAGACAATATACAATCCGCATATTTGAAAAAAAGAGGTATATGGGAATCAATAAATAAAAACAAAATAATTTGGATGTAAAAATTTGATTCGCAACCTGTAATAATAAGAGATGAGATGAAATTCTAAACAAGAGCTATATAAGTCGCGTTGAAAAAAAAGTTGATGATCCCATTTTCTAAACCCCGTTCAGGAAAGAATTACTGAAGGGATTAAAGGAAATAGGCACTGGTTCTAAAAAATCATGAATCTGAGACTTATGATTGGGTATAGGAGGTCCACCATTTTTTTAAAGGTAAGTATTTTCACAAACAAGCCACCCCTATATAACACAAGGGGCAGCGCTACACAAAACAAAAGGCATTACATGAAACGAAATTACACCATCTATCCCAACTAATCGTTTTATCCTTGGATCTATTCTTATACCAAAAGAAACCTAAAATTTTAATCTATTGAAATATCTTGTTGATCGCCACGTTTCCGTTAGAGAACCTCTTATTATTTCGAGCACACCACAGGCACCAAATACCCACCATCATAATGCCCTTAATCACGTCCTTTTTTTCTTACTTAAGCTTACATTATCTCCAACTTGAGTGAGGTCCTTCACAGAAAAAGTAAAAATCGGATCCAACTTACACCACCTACTGATTCGATCCCAAACCACCGTAGGAGCAATACATGAACAAAACAGGTGCTCAACCGTTTCCGGTTCTGAGTTGCACAGAACACAAGTCTCATCCCCTGCGTAGCAGTTCCTCCTAGCCAACGCGTCCAAGGTCGGTATACGCTCCATCACCGACCTCCAAACAAGAATATTGCATTTCTTGGGGACCTATTTGCACCAGCTTAACACAAAAAAATTGTTGCAATCCAAGTCGCTATACAAAAACTTCTTAACAACCCATGAAATTGTTCAGGTCTGCATTAAATCTATCGCCCACCTTGCATTTCTTTTTCTTTTCCAATCTGAACAGACATGGAAACTTATGTTAAGAGGGACCTCGCGAATCCACGGATCCAGCCACAATAGAATGTCTAAACCATCCCCCACAACGCCTCTGACCAACCGATGAAATTTGATCTCATCTACTTCCATTTTTTCCACCATCTTCACGATATTTTTCCAAGTCCCATTAGCGGGTTTATTTGTGGGCACTTGTTCCAAGCATACCTTTGTATGGTGCAACCCATTGATAACTAACTTCCAAAGGCTCTCGTTCTCCGTTTTATACCGCCAAACCCATTTCAAAAGAAGGGCAACATTGACTTTATCCAGTCTAGCAAATCCAAGACCACCTATCTCGATAGGCAGAGCGACCCGGTCCCAGGAGACTCAATGCATTTTCCTAAAATTACCGACCCCGCCCAAAGGAATTTTCTCATAATCGCCTGAAGACCCTTAATAACTTGACTCAGAGCCTTAAAAAGAGAGAGAAAATAATTAGGAGTAGTCTCCAAAACGGATTTAATGAGAGTCGCCCGACCTTCGATAGAAAAAGTGTGGGCTTTCCAACGGGAAAGTCTAGATGCACAAACAGGACCGACCCAGCTCGACACCCGATGGAGGCTGCCATATTCTCTAACTCTCTCGTCTCCACCCCAATGCCAAGGAGATTAGATTCACAAAAATTAATTCTTAACCCAGAGCATAAATAAAAGCACCTCAGCAGCTTTGCCATATTTTTAATGTTTGTCTTCGACCATTCTCCCATCACCATACAATCATCCGCATACAAAAGATGGGTTAAAGTCGGCCCATCATTTGAAAGCGCCATACCTCTAAAAGCACCCTCCGTACTTGCTTTTTTGATCATACCAGTGAACGCTTCCATAACAAGAATAAATAAGAAAGGCGAGATCGGATCACCTTGGCAGATGCATTTCCGACACTGGAATTCAAAAGTAGGCGAACCATTTACCAATACAGAGGATCTAGCCGACGAAAGAATCCAGCTAATCCAATCACACCATTTGGTCGGAAACCCCATTTGCTCCATGACTGCTTTAATGAAACCCCAATTCACATGGTCATAGGCCTTCTCAAAGTCAATCTTTAGCATGAAAGCCTAGCCATGAGTATTTATATACTAGGCCAAGACTTCGTTAATTATAAGAGGCCCGTCAAAGAATCAGTCTATCTTTCAAAAAGGCAGTTTGATTAAATCAGCGGCCCAGTCACCTTCTTAAGACGGTTAGAAAGAACCTTGGAGATCGCCTTATTAATTAATCCCAGTAAGTTAATCGGCCTATACTCATTCAACTTAACCGGATCCTTAACTATCGCAATTAACGTGATAAACGAAGAACTGCAGCCTCTGTTAATACAACCATGGGTGAAAAATGGGTTAGAAATATTAGCAAAGTCGTCTTCGAATGATCCCCAAATTTTTTAATGAATCTCATATTGAACCCATCGGGACCCGGAGCCCGGTCACTACCGCACTCAAAGATAGCCGCCTAAATTTCCTCCATCGAGGACGACCGAACCAACCAATCAGCCTCTTTCGTTGAAACTTTAATGTCAAACCAACACTCTAGCGCCGGCCGACTGACAAGATTCTCGGAAAACCGGTCTTTGAGAAAAAATCGTGAATAACTTGTTTAACCCTTCTGGGCTAGAAACCCATTGACCATTCACACAGATACCCGAAATAGCATTAGAAATTCTCCTTTTGTTAATAATCCCATGGAAGAAAACCGTATTATCATCTCCCTCCGAAGCCCACTTGACTCTCGATCTCTACCTCAAATCGTTTGTTTTATTCTGTTCTAACTCCTAGAGATCTTTCTTACATTGCATACGTATCCAATCCTCCTCTTCGTCCAGGTCTCTATCCTCTAAGACAAAATCCAACTATTCGAGATCTTTTCGCAGTTTTTCTTCCTCCTCACCTTCTTTAATTTTAATTTTCTTTCTCTATTCTTTACTTCGCTGCCTCAGATGTTTGAGTTTAGACAAGAGAACCAGGTCCGGAGGACCCTCAAACACCAAAGACTCCCGCGCTTGAGTCACCACCTTCTCGAAGTCTGGCCACACAAGCGAGAGAAGCAGCGGGTTATGATCAGAAAATCTTCTAGGAAGCACACGAAGCGACTCGTTTGGCCATTTGTTTTGAAATTCGTGACAAGCAAAAACCCTAACAATTTTACTTAACTTCTTGTTTTTTTTCCGAATCAACCATGAACGTGTACCTACTGCCTTTCATCGGGTACTCGCATAGCTCAGTCTCATGTATGAATTCGTTGAAATATCTAGCACATCTTGGCTTAAACTTAGAATTCTTTCGCTCCTCGGCACTCCGGACATCATTGAAGTCTCTGAGAACTACCCAAAAACTATCAAAACTATTCATAGCAGCCAGAATAGGAGACCACAAGGCGCGTTTATCAACAACCTTTTGGGGCGCATACACACTTAGGACGTTAATAAGCTCATCACAACCTTTTACCATCCCTCTAAGTAGAAGGAAATTATGATCTTTTATGCTAGCATTCAAAGAGAACATCCCGGGATCCCAAACGCAAAGAATCACCCCCCCCCGCACGACCAACCGGGTCAACCAAAGCTTTCTCCCACTTACCTTACCCTCGAAACCTCTCCACATCTAAGTCAAAGATATCAACCCTGTTGGTCTCTTGAAAGGAAACAAAAGAGACCTTGTTTGAAGCAATCAACTCTCTGATCCAACTTTCCTTTTTCTCCACCCCAAAACCCCTAATGTTAACAGAAAGAGTATTCATTGTTGTACCCCATTAATACCTTCTTCCTCAATCGCTGCTCTCACCACCTCTTGAACTGACTCCAAGTTGGCCTCGATTATTTTCCCGAACTCAATCGTGTCCAAGATCTCCATCTCCATGTTGAACGGTTGCGTTTCTTTAACAATTTCCCCTTCCTCTGATTCCTGCGCTGTAGGTTCACAGTCAAGATTCAGAGAATCATCATTAGATGTGGTGGGGGTATTATTAAGGTCCATGGCCATGGGTTTAGTTAATTGGGCCTCATTAGAAGTTACGTCCCTGAACCCACTAAAAGAATCCCACCCTTAGCCCAATCGACCAAATATCTCATCAATATCGAATGGATCACTGCTCCTGGGCCTCTGTTGCTCCTACTGCATATTTTTAGCCAAGACTTCATTAGAGATAGGAGCCACAAGAGCAATAAATGCGGCTCCATATTTATGGGGAGATGAAAAAAAACACCTTAGGACTTTGATTAGTCTGTTCCTCATGCATGGGAGACTCAACCAGCCCCTACGCTAACTATTGTGATTCCCCAGGCCCACCATCATTATTGTGGATGTTAGAATTCCTGGCCGGAGTCCTGATCATCTCTGATAGCCCAACCTCTTCTCCGGTCATCCTACCACCTTCATTACCCTGTGCACCATCCCCAATGCCTTCGTAACGCCTAGCAATAGGATGCCCAACACCCACCCGCGACTCAGATTTCTTGATCTCCGGCTCCTTCACAAAAAATCCGGTACCCAGTCGCTCGGTTCCTCAATAACCCAAACCTTGAATTTTTTGTCCTACCATTTTCAACAAACTTCCCATTCAACCTTTTTGCCCTCACTTGTCAGGACTCCAATGTGCTCAACTGAAAGGTCACCATCGTCTTGTTTCATCTAGGAGCGTTGAGCAAGGACCCTGAACTTTCTTCCTGTTGAATCAAAAACCTCACTAGAGATTAGATGAGGAGAACCAACTCTTCCATACTTGGTGATTATTCAAAAGCTCATCAGCTTCTTCCTCATAATTGAAAGAGATAAGGACGAAGAACCCACCCACATATTGGATTTCGACCCCCAGATGACTTGAACCCCAGAGTAACAGATTTAAAGTTCTTCATGTCTTAAAGTCCATCGTCCTCCCCGAGAGCTTTCCCATGCACTCCTAACATCACACAAACATTTGGCTCAATCTCAATAACGATATCTGACTGCAACCCACCACCTCTATTGGAAAGAATATCCGCATATGAGCTGCCCCTCTTACCCCCAAATCCCTCGTTACTCTGGATATTACCTTCTGATCGAATATTAGACAGAGCTCTCACATACTTCTGGTAGGTCTCCACTGGTGGTTTTGGTGGTCCAAGTTACCATTCTCTGCAGCAAACCAGGCCACATTAATCTTTAGTGTACTACTACCCATCATGATTGTTTTGAGACTGTTGATCAGTTCCCTTTGTTCCATGCGCATCTGAAACGAACAAACCCAAAAATCATACCTTCCTTGTTTCTTTTTCGAGCAATGTACACCCCTTGGATTTCCCCATAACTCCTTAAAGATATTGCCAAATCCCAAGGTCTACACGTCTAGGATGTTAGAGACAAAGAACTTCAGAATACCTCCCTCCGGCTTCCCCGTCGTCTTCTTCTCCATAACTCAGCTTCTAGAAGTCTACCTATGTATGATTTGCGATAATGAATTACCAAAGTGTGGGTCACGATAAGACCATAAATGGATTGAAAGCATTATGGAGCTGAGCCGGTTGTGTCATACTTAGATCCGCAAGGGATTGGTAAGGGGCATGATGATTGTCATAGCTCATGACACTATTATAAGTTTAAATATCGAGAGCAACCAATTTAAATTGTCATAAAAACATAGAATTATTCAACTTTTCATACAAGTAACAAAAGACAAAAATACAGAAAATAAAGTCCAATTATTTATCTAAGGCATATCCTATGTGTCTTCATCTCGAACTCATCTCACCCTTGTGTCCCTGTATCATGCATAAAATAATTTTTGGGCCAACAATAAGTTTGTGAGTAATTCCTATCCTTCTTTTATAAAAATGATTTTTAAATTATTTTTGAGAATAGGTTTTAACATGCTTATTCCAAGGTTTGTATATAGTTCATAATATATTAACAAGTCATACAAGGTAAATATGTACACAAATCAAACAACCAAGTGAACATATAAATCAACGAATATAAGGTGACTCGAATATATGACTATACGAGACTCAAGCCCCGAAGTGCGAATCTAATGACGGTGGCGATACTAGGCTACAACCCATGGTCATGGGGAACCAAGCCTGTAACAACCCGACTTTACCGGTTGTTCCATTACTACCGTTATTTCCTTTTGTAACCGTCTTTGTAATCCGAGATTCGATAAATAATGGAATTACGTTTTACTAAATACATTTCGTCACACAACATAACATCACACTTAAAACGCTTTATACTCGCAACGCTAATGCTACACGAATCACAGACAACTATTTTAAATTAAAAGCCGAGTTTGTTTGTTTGTTCGGTAACCACTCGTGCCTATGACCTCGCTTATCACACTAATCGCAATCGCAATTATTTATGTTACCTTATGTAGTTTATGTGTTATGTGTGCTTTATATTTTATGGATTATACTCGCTCTCACAATGCTCACTCTCGCTCACATAACTCGCTTTATTACATTATACATTAACACAACGCTTAACGCTTCGCTAAAACACTAAACCTAACTAACTAATACGAACGAAAGCACCAAACAAACAACCAACACGTGAATTGGAAACGATTCGCACGAAACTGGCCAGTTCGTACGAATGGCCAATTTGTGCGAATTGACCAATTCGTACGAATTGGCACAATTCATATGAATTGATCCCCTTTCCCTCATCTCCTATAAATACCCAGCACACCCATGCTCTCACTCTTGCTGCCACTTTGCACCGAAACTCTCTCTACTCGTTTTCTCTGGTTTCCAAGTAAGAAACAACTATTTTCCATGTAAACACAACGATTTTCACTATGATTTACACGAGTTTATCTCCGATTTCATCTAAACTTCTCTGTTTATGAAAACCTTCATCTTTTTCATAAAATCCTTCTGATTTTACCTTGGATTCACACTTAGACGAGTGTATTTGAGTTAGCTTTAGCTTCTCAAGAAAAAAACCACGTTGTTTCAAGCTCACTAAGTGTTTTACCAAGTGAAACTGTTATAAACTTGATTTTTACACTAAAACGGATCAAAACCAACATATGTTTCGTTCAATAAACAGTGGAAAGAAGCGGTGTCTAAACCGTCATGAAAAGGACTCGAAATCACATCAGATTCAGACGAAAAATCAGTTTCGAACGCACGAAGACGCAAACAGTCGACTTGTGCAAACTGAACTGGCTCGTACGAATTGGGCTCTCATGGGTGGAAGGGTTTTCAACATCAACCACCGCTAGGCTCAGAACGACAACAATGTTGTCAATGGTACGTTTCTCGTTAATGGTATTTATGCTTCTTGCTTATTTGATACTAGAGCCGATAACTGTTTTGTATCATTAGAATTCAAAAAACTTTTAAAATGTAAACACGCTAACCTCCCAAAGACCTTCGACGTTGAAATCACCACCGGATTAACCGTTACTGTTAACTCCATACTACGTGATTGTACTCTCGAACTCAACAATCACAGCTTCTTGATCGATCTCATACCTATGCAATTAGGTAGTTTCGATATCATAGTAGGCACGGATTTCTTCGCGAAAATCATGCCGAAGTCGTTTGTTTTGACAAATTGATTCGCTTTCCACTTCCTAACGGTGATCAACTACATGTTTACGGCGAAAAAACCCTCAAAGAATTTGATGCTTATGTCATGTATCCAAGCAAACAAGTACTTACGCAAGCAGTACGTCGCTTTCCTAGCCCATATCGTAAAACCGGAGAATGAAAAGAAAACTTTAAAGAACATACCCATTGTTTGTGAATTTCCCAAGGTCTTTCCAACGATTTACCTGGTTTACGCCCTACCCGTGATGTCGAGTTTCGTATTGATCTAGTTCCTGGTGCTACACCTGTCGCTAAAGCTCCCTATCGCCTTGCGCCATCCGAAATCTAGCCAACTTCAAGAATTGCTTCATAAAGGCTTAATACGCCCGAGCACGTCACCATGGGGCGCGCCCGTCCTTTTTGTGAAAAAGAAGGATGGATCGTTCCGAATGTGCATCGATTATCGGGAACTTAACAAGCTTACAGTTAAAAACCGCTACCCTCTTCCTAAAATCGATGATTTATTTGACCAACTTCAAGGTGCTACTTGTTTCTTGAAGATCGATTTACGTTCCGGATATCACCAGCTACATGAACATGAGCAAGACATTCCGAAAACCACCTTCCGTACTCGCTACGGCCATTATAAATTCGTGGTCATGCCTTTTGGTCTCACAAACGCACCGGCGGTTTTCATAGATTTGATGAACCATGTGTGCAAAGCTTACTTGGATCATTTTGTCATTGTTTTCATCGATGATATCCTTATCTACTCGAAGAAGAGAGCCGAACATGCACGACATCTCCATTTAGTTTTTGAACTTCTCCAAGGAAACCGTCTTTATGCCAAATTCTCCAAGTGTGAATTTTGGCTTAAGGAAGTCCAATTCCTCGGTCACATCGTTAACGATCAAGGAATACACATCGACCCAATGAAGACAGAAGCTGTTAAGAGTTGGAATACTCCAAAGAATTCGTCCGATATCCGTTCTTTTCTCGGATTGGCGGGCTACTACCGTCGATTCATCGCCGACGTTTCAAAGATTGTTGTACCTCTTACCTCTTTAACTCATAAGGATAAACCTTTTGTTTGGGGTTCCAAACAGGAGGAAGCCTTTCAGACACTCAAGCGTATGCTTTGCGACGCTCATGTTCTCGGACTCCCCAACGGAAATGACGATTTTGTTGTTTATTGTGATGCCTCTAACCTAGGTCTCAATTGTGTTCTTATGCAACGGGACAAGGTTATCACGTACGCATCTCGACTACTCAAAATCCGCGAGAAAAATTACACGACACACGATCTCGAACTCGCTGCAGTTGTTTTTGCGTTAAAGTTATGGCGACACTACCTTTATGGTACAAAGTGTACGGTCTTCACCGACCATAAGAGCTTACAACATATATTTAACCAGAAGGAGCTAAACATGCGCCAACGTAGATGGGTCGAACTTCTCAACGACTATGATTGTGAGATACGCTACCATCCCGGCAAAGCAAACGTCATAGCCGATGCTATCAGTTGACGAAGCTATGTGTATAGCATTAATGACGTTCAAGCCCAGAATGAACTCGAAACCCTAATTCGTGAAACCCAACATACATGTTTCATTGAGAATACCTTATATGAGGAAATGAAATGTGGTGCTGAAACCCAGCTGGAGAATAAATCTAACGGTATCTATTACTTTCTCAATCGCATTTGGATCCCTAGCCGCAATAACCTTCGAGATTTACTGATGACTGAAGCCCATAAGTCTCGGTATTCCATTCACCCCGATGCCAACAAGATGTACCAAGACCTTCGTTCTAGGTATTGGTGGTCAGGCATGAAAAAGGATATCACTCTATATGTTTCAAAATCTGTTGATACATGATGTCTATTGTCTAGGTCTTGGATCTAGTCTGTATGGTTAGGGCTTGAATATGTTAAAACTTGAAATATATTTATGATGTAAGCACAAGTTCAGCCGAACTTGTGTGAAGGAAGATCAAGTTTGCCCGAACTTGATCTATCCAACCACAGTTCGAGCGAACTTGTGTGTCTATATATAGTTTGTCATGGGTCTTTCATTGTAAGGAACTTTGCGACATTGACGGCGAAGCTCTGTCTGTTTAGATACTCGATGTACATGATTTGACATTAATAAACAGACAATTGAAACAGTAAACTTGTGTATTTGATTAACATGTCACATAATTTCCGCTTATGTTGGACATTAGATACAAATTAGGTTCCTTGATAGTGGAGGAGTGATCCTAACAAGTGGTATCAGAGCCATGGATACTTAATTTGCTTAGATCTACACAAGACCCTCTCTATTTCTACTTATTTCATAATTTTTCTACACTTTTTCACATAAATGATAAACCTATGGATAAAAATGGCTAAAATTTGAATATGTCATACATAATCACTTAATAAGAAACCCTTGAAAGTTTCAGAATCAAATTCAATCAAATTCATGTAAAAAATGTCAAAAAACCATGTTTGAATACCAAACTTCGCTCGAACTTACAACACAAGTTCGCCCAAACTTGGCTTAAAATCATCAATTTTGTTGATTTTTACCAACTTCGCTCGAACTTGCTTGATTTTTCAGTGAATTTTGACCAAGTTCGACCGAACTTGTCAATTTTTGTTGAAATTTTTATTAAGTTCGCCCGAACTTGAAGCAAACTTGGAAATTTTTCAAAACTCAACACAAGTTCGCTTGAACTTGCTTAAAGATTGAAATTTTCTGAAATATTTCACAAGTTTGCCTGAACTTGGTGAAATTGAATCTGAATTTTGTTTTCTATACAAGTTCGACCGAACTTGTCAGTTTGCTAATCAATCTTCGAGTGTTTTTGAACGTGTTTTCAGTTAAACATTCAGTTTGTCGAGATGGATGATTTCCATAACGCTTTTGCTTCACCAATGGCTTCTACATCTAATGCAAATGCGGTAAACCAGATGAGTCTGGATAATGAGATGGGAACTACTACAAAACCGCCAAAGTTGATGAGCATGGATGAGTTTGAAAGCTGGAAGGAAAAGTTCGTGAACTGGGTTCAAGCAAATCATTTCCATAGTTGGGTTGCTGTAGAATCCGGATATAAGTGGCCAAAAGATGAACGTGATCAAGATCTTGCTTTGATTAAGTTTACACCAGAACATAAAGATGCGTATGTGGCAGAAAAGATGATGATCAGTCTGATACAACAATCAGTGAAAGAAGACATCTTGATTTTGCTACCTGAATGCGATACGTCACAGCTGTTGTGGCATGCTCTTTGTGCTAAATATCTAGGAAGTGACGAGATGATTAAAAGCAAGAAGGCTTTAATCAAGAAAGAGTTTGACATTTTCACGATAATCAAAGGCGAAACCATGAAGTAGATGATCATAGATACTGTTATTTGATGGTTCAGATGCGAAGGCACAATATTAAAAAAACTGATGAAGAGCAGATTGATAAATTGGCCGATGCACTTCCTGAGGGGGAGTGGTCGACCTACTTCATGGTATTGAAGAGTAGTCCGGGTTGGCAACATTTCAAGTTATCATCTTTCATTGACAAGTTAGAAGATCATGAAATGGAGTTGCTAAAAATGGCCAAATCAAAGATTGCAAATGTAGTGCAAGATGTTGGTGTGTACTACAAAGGAGGTGTTCAGGAGATTTCAAGTCCGAAAATTAAAACAGGCGTTTAGTGTGAATGTGAATTCTTCAAATCATTCATCCCAAAGTCAATCGAACACTCAATCATACCCGAGTTATGATCAAAGTCCTCCGAACACAGGATATTCGAGTGCTAGTTCAACCTCTCCGTTCCAGAATCAACCGAATCAGACAAATCAGACAAATCATTCTAGTTCTGTTCCAAATGTCTTTCAGTGCAACATTTCTGTCAATCTGAAGAACATTTTCCCTGAGCAAGTGGCTAAACAACATATAGCACTTCTTGCAACCGTGCTCGAATCATATGAAAGTTCAGTCACGGGAAAGATTGGAAATCCAGAGATGACGGCTGAGGATTATGATCAGGTTGATGAAGAGGAATTGGAACTGATGGATATCAAGTGGAGCTTAGCTTTGATAATCAGAAGAGTAACAAGATTTGTAGCGCTCAATAGGAGAGACATTGGAAACTCGAGCAATTAACTTGGATTTGACTAGTCGAAAGTAACGTGTTTCAAATGCAGACAAAAGGGGCATTTCAAACGCGAGTGTCCAAATCAAGAAGCAAGCGGCAATCAAAGTCCTTTCGGCAACAACAATGACTATTACAAGAAAGCGTTGCAGTACAAGCCATATCCGAAGAGAACTCAAGTTGAAGTTCAAGACAATTCCTCAAAGCCAACTGAACAAGCTTTAGTTGTGTCTCATGAAGACGAAGGGTTTGACTGGAATAAGTATATTGGCAAGAAAACTGGAGTTGCTTTGATGGCAGAGATCGTGGATGAATCAGAATCAATGGGTGACGATGCAGCTCTGGAGAATGCGATCTTAGAAGAATATATGCAAAGAACAGAGGAAGAGGAAATGATCAGACGAAGATGAAGAACATTATCTCTCCTAACTTTAGTTCTAGTTTTGCAGGTTGCTTTGGAAATACATTGCAGAAACAAATATTTGAAGAAAAGAAACCAGAGGTCAAGGAGGTCATTGACGTGACAAAGGAGATGAATGCAGAGAACTTCACAAAGATTGTTGACAAAGCAATTATGGCTAATCTGAAACAGGTGGGTTCAGAGGTAAAGGTGATTGAAAAGGAAGTTGTGAAAGTTGTGGAGGTTGAAAAACCTTGCACAAAGTGCACAAAACATTGTGAGCAATGTGTTGAAAAAACTCAAATCATAAGTGAATTGAACGTGCATAACGAAAATTTTAGATACGATTATCGCACGATGAAAGAAGCTTATGATAAGATGAAAGGCACTTATTACAATGTTGAAAAAGATAATGTAGAACAAGATGCCACAATAAGAATGTTAAAAGCAACGGTAATTGAAAAACAAGAAGCAATTAACATGTATATAAACACCATTGCTGAAACAAGACAAGAGCTTCAAGATATGAAAATTGAAACAGAATGAGTAAGACAAATCTTGCTCAGTTATACGACTAACGCTTATGTCATCGATCACATTCTTCATACGATTAAGTCGGAGGAAAATGTTGAAAAACCCAAAGGTATGAAGCATAAAGAGTACAGCAATGTTCCACCTCCATTACTTGTAAGTTATTAGAAACAAATGATAAGTTGCCCGAGAACATTGATGTAGTTACACGACTTCTAGTGATGACAATGAAGCAGTCGTGAAAAATGTGGTTGAAAATGTTTTGGGAAATGATTCTGATGATGGCAGCTTTGAGAGCGCTAACTCAAGTTTGAACAGTTCTGAATCACAATCTGAAAATGATGATACATATTCGGAAAATAGCCTAAGTGATGATCCTAACGTTGTAATGTACAAAGTTAAGGACTCTGATAGACTATATTTTGACGATAGTTTTCCGATTCGGAATGTGAAAGAAGATCAAATCGATAAACTTTTCAAACTTGTTGAAGTATCATCAGATGATGTAGAGAAAAATGAAAATAAATTTTACTCAAAATCCAAGAAAGTGTATAACAACTACCGAAGGAATGGCGGTGACTTTCCTGAGAACAGGAGAGCGGGTTTGGGTTTAGAGGTAGAAGATGAACCAAAAAAGAAACAAAAGTCACCATTTCATGAATATAAGAATAAAAAAATGAAATTCGTGTTTGGGACAAACATGGTTCAGGAAGAAAGTTTGATTGGAAAGCAATCAAATGATGAGTTTAAGAAGGAAAAGGAACTTCGTGATAAGGCTAAACCCACAAGTGGAGTAAAACCCACTATTGGACATTCTGTTGATACTCGGACTTGCTTCAAATGCAATGAAGTTGGTCACATTGCTCGCAAGTGTCCGAAATCAAAGCCTATGTATCACCGAAGAGAGACAACTTCAGATGATGAGAAACTTAAGCGCCCAGAGATTGTAAAGCCAATCATAATCTTAAAACGAAACAATGAATCTAACATTAAAGTCAAACCTAAAAGTGAATCTAAAATTGAGAAATCAACTTTTGAAAAAAGGTGAAACTTCTAAATCAAATGAAAAGAAAGATTCAAAATTTTACATCAAGAAAGCTCGATTGAAATCTCAAGCTTGGGTTGCAAAGAAAACTTCATCATCATCTGAAAGTACAAAGTCTGTTTCAGAAAAAAATGGAAATGTCAAACCAACTAATACAGTCAATGTTAAAGATTCTAAAGAAACAATGAGTGATAAGGGGGTTATCAAAAATGATCATCCAAAATTAAAAAGGGATTTTCTAAAACATATAAAGAAAGATAAAGTTGAAAAGTTTTCAAAGTTGACATTGGACGAGATGTTTGATGGCAATTTTGATTATGCAGATGAATATGAATTTTCATTATGAAGATGTTTATCCAAATCCACCCAAGACCAAAAAGGCTTGGGTTTCCCCCTTTAAATAGTTTATTTGCATGTGCAGGGGCTCCAAAGATCCATCTTGTCGAATTGGATTATGGATAGCGGAGCTCCACGTCACATGACCGGGATGCGTGCCTTACTCTTTGATATTAAAGCAATCAATGGAGGGTACGTGGGATTCGCGGGAAATCAAGGAGGTAGAATCGTTGTAGAAGGGAAGTTATCTAATGGTGTGGTTTCATTTGATAAGGTCAACTATATCGCTGAGCTGGAGAACAATCTTCTTAATATTTCTCAGATCTGTGATAAGCAGTTTACCACCCATTTCAACGACAAGGAGTGCATGATCATTAAACTGGGCTTTAAGATTCCAGAAGAATGGATTCTCATGCGTGCTCCTCGCGAGAACTTTATGTGCTAGATATGAGTCTTGCTACTACTATTTCAAAGTTGGCTCAATGTTTCGTAACAAAGGCCACGGAGAAGGAGTCAATTCTTTGGCACAGAAACATGGGTCATATACACCTCAGAAAGATCAATCATCTGGTTCACAATGATTTGGTTGAAAGAGTGAATCTTAGAAGCTTTCACATGACTGAAAATTGTCTAGAATGCAAGAAAGGAAAGCAGACTAAAAAGTCACATCTAAGAAAGATTCTTAACTCCATCAAGCTGCCGCTCGAAAGACTGCATATGGATCTCTTCGGTCTAGTGAATGTTCGTAGTATATCTGGAGATCTTTATTGTCTTGTTGTCACCGATGATTATTCAAGATTTTCATGGGTTGTCTTCAAGAGAGCAAAGACGAAAAGTTCGATAATCTCATGATTACCATCTCCCTATTAGAAGAATCCGAAGCGATAACAGTACAGAATTCAAGAACGCCCGAATGAAAGAGTTTTGCAACGAAAAAGGCATCTTACACGAATTCAGTGCTCCATACACTCCGCAACAAAATGGAGTAGCTGAGAGGAAGAACCGAACGTTGATAGAAACAACAAGAACTATGCTTGCTGACTAAAAGCTTCCTGTCAGTTTTTAGGAGTGAAGCAGTCACAACAGCATGCTATACTTTGAACAGAGTCTTGATGGTCAAACCTACCAAGAAGACTTGCTTTGAATTGCTAAACCGAAGGAAACCCAATCTGAAGTATTTAGAACCGTTTGGCGCACCTTGTACAATTATTGATTCAGACGGAAAGTTTGGTGCCAAAACGATAGATGGTTTCTTTGTCGGCTACGCTAGTCCACTCAAGAGAGTCTATCTTCCAAGTCTTAGAAGAGTGGTAGAAACACAGCACGTCGATTGTTTTCGATATACAACTCCTATTCAAAGAGCAGGCGATGCTTGGTTGTTCAATTATAATGAATTATGGAAATTATTTGACTTGCCAGAAGAGCCTTCTGAAGAAGATATTGTAGTGTTATATTATCTACATCAGCGGGCCAATCAAGAGCAGATTATTAGACCAATAGTGGTTAATCAACCGACTGTTGGATCATCTTCTTCTTGTGGTGCAGGTCCATGCAATAGCGGTGTTCAAGAAACTCATGTAGAACAAGAGACACTGGCTACAGAACCAGTGAATGCTACAGAGGAACCCAATCTTTCTCAAGCACATAGTTTAGACTCTGATGAGGCTCCAACGTTTGATGAATTGGAGAATCTTCTTCTGACATAGAATCTGAGCAGATCACAAGTATGTTGAATCAATCTGCTGGCCCGAGTAATTAAAATGAAGTGTCTTCTAGTGCTCCTACAGTTGAAACGGTGGTAGATCAGAATATTACTAATCAGGAGAGTACTGTTGATGTTCCAAGTGAAGTGATGCCGATATCTTATTCATACCACCCATCGAATTCCATAATTGGTGAATTGCAAGTTGGTGTACGAACAAGGAGTCAGATCAACAAAGCTTTGAGTTGTTTCTATACTCGAGTAGCTCCGACTTAAGAGTATTGCTATTTCTCATGCTTCATATCCCAGATTGAATCGAAGAATGTTACTGAAGCTTCAGGTGATAAGAATTGGGTGCTTGCGATGCAAGAAGAACTACTACAATTCGAAAAGCTGGGAGTTTGGAAGCTTGTTGACCTTCCGGAAATGGGTCTTCAAGTGCAAGCGTGATGATCGTGGAGTTATAGTGCGGAACAAAGCTCGACTCGTTGTCAAAGGATTCCATCAACAAGAAGGAATTGATTACACCGAAGTGTATGCACCAGTAGCACGATTGGAGTCAATTCAAATTTTTCTAGCATTCGCTGCTTGGAAAAGATTTAAAGTGTATCAATTAGATGTGAAATCAGCTTTTCTATATGGTAAGCTACGAGAGCAAGTGTACATCGGCCAACCACCGGGTTTTGTCGACCCGCTGAACAAAAAGAAAGCCTATCTTCTGGATAAAGCACTGTATGGTTTGCATCAGGCCCCGAGAGCCTGGTACGAGACGTTATCTCAACATCTTGTTGGCAACGACTTTATTAGAGGAACAGTGGATAGTATGCTATTTACTAGAGAAGTTGGAAGTCATCTGATTATCGTACAATATATGTGGATGACATCATATTTGGTTCGACAAATGACGATCTTTGCAAAGAGTTTGAGAAAATCATGAAGAAGAAATTCGAGATATCTTCTATGGTCGAAATAAAATTCTTCCTCGGATTGCAAGTTGATCAGTTGCCAGACGGTATTTTCATTCATCAAACCAAGTATGTTCATGACATCTTGAAGAAATTTGAAATGGAAAGCTCGAAGCCGTTATCTACTCCTTTTGCTCTCAATCACGGAATTTGCATTGATGAAACCGGAACCAAAGTTGATGATACTCTTTACAGATTGATGATAGGATCACTCATGTATCTGACGGCATCTCGCCTGGATATAATGTATCCTACCTGCCTCTGCGCCAGATATCAGTCTAGTCCCATAATTTCTCATATGCAGATCGTGAAGCGCATTTTCAGATACTTAAAGGGATGTCCAAGCACCGGCTTGTGGTACCCGAAGAATGACAACTTCAATCTGACAGGATACGCTGATTCTGATTTTGGCGTAGATAAATTGAACTCAAAATCAACTACAGCGGGCTGCCAGTTCTTCGAAACACGCTTGGTAACCTGGCAGTGTAAGAAACAGACTACGGTCGCTCTCTCTACTTGTGAAGCTGAGTATATCTCGGCCTCCAGCTGTTGTTCACAGATTCTGTTGATCCAACAGCAGATGAGAGACTATGGTCTGCAATTTCTTTACACTCCGCTGTATGTTGATAATAAGGTAGCAATCGACATAACAAAAAATCAAGTTCATCACTCTCAAACAAAACATATCGAGATTCAATACCACTTTAATCGTGATTGCTACGAAAAAAATTGGTACGAATTGAGAAAATCCACACCAATGAACAAAAGCTGATTTTTATACCAAACCTGTTACTCTTTCACGGTTTAATACTTAATGAGGCTTAACGGTATAAAAAATCTGTTGACAAGTGCGGATGCAGAGGTTGAACATGGATCGGACGACGAGTTCTCGTAATCCTCATTGGTTTGTTACCTTTTTAGGATTAGAATTTCTTAAAAACTAAAATACAAAAATATGTTTTTGATTTTAGGGGAGAAATATTACGAGAAAATAGAAAAAAATATGAAAAACCAAAAAGTATAAAAACATGAAAAAGACAGAAAGAATTTTGTGTCAAAAAGGAAATGATAATACATCAGTGGATTATCACAGTATGCTAAGGAATTGTAAAGGTTAAAAAGTGATAAACAAGTCTTACTGTCAATGTGTCGATAGGTTTTACACGTTTAGTAAATTGTTTCCGGGATATAAACTAAATTATACAACTGCTTAAACTTGTGGATTAACATCTTTTCAGATATATGGACTTAGTACTCCGAAAGTTCGTTTGAGAGATTGCCTGATTATGAGATACAAGGTCTTTATAGATGACTGATATATGGGGTATTATACAAGTTCTTCTGATTTTGCGAAAGCCATAGCCTAGAACTTCTATAATGCTTTTGCTAAACACCCCAAAACTGCAGCAAAAATTGAAAGAATCAAAAGATCTAATCAATTGCAGTGCTTAAAAGATTCCTTAATTGGAACACACCTTAAAGTCGAGCCTTCATCTCTTTGTCGATACGGTAATATTAACCTGAGCTCTCAAGGCCTCGCAAAACCCAGATACAGATATCAATTACGCTATACTCACCTGTAAGATGAAATCTAGGGAATATTGATACGGGAGTACATTTTGAGATGGGAACCATAGTTAAGTCAAGTTTCATAATTCTAACTAAGATATCTTGGAACAATTGAGAAATGTGTCGAAGTTTAAGTGGAAAAACATATCGACAATCTAGGTAAACAAGTTTAGAACTTAAAGTCATCAAAAGGTCAACGGTACCGGTGATACATCTCAAACAACTGATATGATCCTTAGACACGAATTCACAAAAATATGTCTGTAAATTTGTTTGTACATAGCTTATTTGATTTCAGATTTAAACCCAAAAAGATTTTCAGTGTGTTTTAGCATAAACTTTCAAAAATTCAAAAAGATTTTGTTTCTACATTGTTTTCAACAGCCAATTATGGAAAGCGGATCTTCGGAGTTAGGAATGGTGCTAAGTTGTTGGAATCTTGACGACAACGGGTTGGGAGCTAACCTGGTAAAATCAAAATGAACAAAAAACGATGAAAAGTCCATTAACTTAAAACTTTAAATTTGAAGAAAATATCAGTTTGTTCATAACGGGTCAAACCGAGGTCATTAACTTGGACTCGGCAGACAAATAGGTTAACCGAGGTCATTAACTTGGACTTGGTCAACTGAGTGGATTTTCATAACTGGTAAACATGTGAAAGTTAAAGGTTAAAATTGAAAATTTTTGAAAAAAGTTTAAATTTGATCTTATCTAAGTTTGGCCGAAGTTGATGGAAAATAAACTGTTTTAATATGTAAACACTTCGGGCGAAGTTAGCTAATGAACTTGTAAGTTTGATGTTTGAGAGTCAAGTTCGCCCGAACTTGAGGGGGTATATAATAACAAGTTTGCTGAAATACTCATTTATCTGTTTCATAAGAGTTCGAGCGAACATAGTGTGCGATTAAGAGAAATTGTAAAATTGCATAAATTGTACCGTTGTGCTGCCTGATTTGAGACCAGTAATAAGTGATTGGCAAACTTATTAACATGGACAAGGTATATATCATACAAATCACCATGAATCGAATCGATTTGAAATGTTTTGGACCGAAATGATAAAATCTGTCAGATCTAGGATTGATGTAAAGAAATTGAATGGTGAAATGATCTAATAAACATGTAATCATCATTAATAAACCTTAAAATCAATCATAGAACATGTTGAAATGTTGCAGGTTTAGTTGGAGATGATGACAAGTTCGCCCTAGCTTGTTGAAGTTGTTTTGAGACAACTTCGGGCGAAGTTGTCATCATAGTGTATGAGTCTTGAAAGATTAAACAAGTTCGCCCGAACTTGTTTAACAATGATTCAAAAACCTATAATTAGTACAAGTTCTCCCGAACTTGTTGGAAAAATGTCTAAATTGGTTAATAATACATGTTCGGCCGAAGTTGTTCAAATGTTGTAATGTTTGGCATCAAGTTCGCCCGAACTTGATGTTAAATGTTGAAAATTGTCAAAATTTGCTAAGTTGATTGATTTCTTTGTTCGCATAACATCCAGCTTTAGTTTAACAAGTTTCATAATACTTGTATTTCACTGGAGATTTTGGGAAGAATACCGATTACGGAGGCGATCACGGATAAACACGTCGTATATAGATCACACGTCTATTCTTCTAGAACGCAGCATCCTACGACGAAGCTAACAAGGTGATAAAGTCTGGAGTTCGTGTCGGGAACGAAGATAAAGAGTTTTTGGTCACCGAAGCAGATAATAGAAGGGTTTTAGCGTTCAAAGATGATGAAAGTGATCCGATTAGCTTCGAGGAAAGGATGGTAAGGGATTTTTTTTATCGTATGGGCTACAAAGGTCACGCAAACAAGCCAACGTTAAAGAAAGGCGGTGTTCCTCTACCGTACAAGTTGCTGATTCACGCCATTATTCACGATTTCAGTCATAGGAAAGCAGGGCTCGATGATATCCAAGATTACATGGCATGTATGATTACTGCATTAGTGTTGAACAAGAAATTCAACTTGTCAAAAGTTATATTCTAGTTCATGTCGAAAAATATGGGAAAAGAAAGGTTGGTTTTATACCCGAGGTTCATTCAGATGTTGATTGATGAGAAGTTTCAGAATATTACAAAAGATCCGAACGATATTCTCTACTTGAGCCATATGGATGAAACAACTTTAAAGAAGCTCAAGATTTATCAGAAACAAGATTCAGCACCTGTTGGAAAGCCTGTATTTGGTGCTATTGAAAAAGCTGATTATGTCGCACCACCTGAAAACAAATGGAGAAAGGATGGCAGCAAAGATGATAAAGATGAAGTTGAACTGTTAAAGAACTTCAAAGAGAAAAGAGGCAATTGGTACATCAAGAGGGTTGTGGTTGTTGAAAAGCCAAAGAGAAAAAGGGCGTCGAAGAAAGTTGAAACTATGTTGATCGACGAGCCTGAGAAGATCCATAGAATGTTGAAGGTTCTAGTGCTGCAGCAAATGTTGAAAGCCAAGATAAAGATGTCGAGGTTATATCTGCAACTTCTGATAAGGATGAAGAATCGTCTGAAGATTCTGTTGATGTTAGATTGAAAGAAGCAGAAAAACAAAAAAGAAGATGAAAGGTTGAAAAAGCTTGGTGAAGATCTTTATGAACAATCTGCTGAGGAAGCTTCTGATGAAGAACGTCCGAAGAAAAAGACAAAGCGTTCAAAATCTAAAGCTGGAGACACAAAGAAAACCACAGGTTCTCAGAGCCCCAGAAGAAAGAAAAAGTCTCAGAGCCGCAGATATATAAGTCAGAAACCGAAGAAAGGATTTACACAAGAACCTCCTGTTTCTAGCTTGCAAGATATTCCAATCATTGAAGCTGAAGTACCACCAACAACTGTCACACAAGAACCACCATCTGTTACTATTGAAGTTCCTGTGCCTATTCAAGTCCAAAGGTTGCAGCAAAGGGTACTCCCAAAGCTACTCCTACAAGATCAAAGCAATCTACTCCTCAAAGTGCAAGAGCTAGAGAGTTTAAAGATGTTTTGGTGAAATTCTAGATAATATTACACATCCTGTTACAGTCGAATATATTTCGCATTGGTTTGAAGATACTCCTGTTGATATGCTGGAGAAAAGAATCAAAGCGTTGGAAGATAAGCTCAAACAAAATGAAGTTGAGAAAGTAGAACTTGAAAAGAAAGTAAAGCAGAGTGATGTTGAGAAAGAGATTATGCAAGATAAAGTAAAGTTTCTTGAAGACGACAAAGGCTATATGAAAGCTATGGTTGAAAGTTTGAGTGCTGCGAATGCAAAGTCAGAGAAAGAGATTGCTGGCTACAAAAAGTGTTAACTAACAGCTTGGGCATTGATTTCAAAGCTGAATATGATCGACTTGATCTGCAAGAAGCGAAAGAGAAAGCTGATAAAGAGTTAGCAGAACAAGGTAAAGGCAAAGGGGTGATTGATGGTGTCCCTAAACTGACAGAGGAACCTGTGATAGAAAAGATAGTTGAATCAGAAAAAGCTCCTAAATCAGAGATTATTACTGAAGATGTTTCTAAAGTTGTATATGTTGAAGAGAAAGAATCAGAACAGAAAGATGATGAAGAGGAAGATAATGATAATGACGACGACCCTGTGGATGATATAAAGAATGATTCAGATCATGATGGTGATGATAATGATGATCAGGGGCATTGGTTTAAAGATTGATTCTGGGAAAGTACATTCTAAGAATGACTTTGAATCATTGATCAATGATGATGCAAATATGGAAGATGATCAAAGTAAGGGGGAGAACACAGAGCAGACAGGGCCACAAGATGTTGATGTATCTGAAGTGATAGTTCTATCC
Organism: Scalesia atractyloides; assembly: GCA_947069175.1. Taxonomy (NCBI): domain Eukaryota; kingdom Viridiplantae; phylum Streptophyta; class Magnoliopsida; order Asterales; family Asteraceae; genus Scalesia; species Scalesia atractyloides. The sequence continues at coordinate 39,879,365 of CAMTDV010000017.1, read as the reverse complement.
CTGTTGCTGCTGTACATGAAAAGCCTTTGACGATAATGCTTGATCCTAATATAGAAGAAGGGGAGTATGTGCATAATTACACCAAAGAAGAATTGGCCAGAATGTTTGAGGTTGATGCTGATTTGTTCAAATTCGATTTTGAAGAAGAATTAGTCAACATCAAAACGTTTGAACCAAAAGAGTATGTATACAAACGTGTTGCTGAAGCTGATGATTACGACCGTGTGATATTTGAAGATTATGATGATGATGAAACTGAAAAATATTCGAACATCAACACTGATAAGTTTCCAACGATTGAAAAGTTGATGAGCAAGATTGATGTGGGTTTGTTGAAACAGAAGATAAATGAAGTGGTGAAGGAAGGCAATATTCCAAAACGTTATACAAAAGAGCAGATAGTTGAAGCTAAGAGGTCGTGGTTCAAAGAGATGCCAAAGGAAAGAAAATTCAAAAGACCACTGCATTCTTCACACGTGATAAAGACAAATCTCTGGGAGATATTCTAAGTTGGGGATGGATTCAAGAACTTGACGTAGATGCAATAAAAAGAGAGTTTGGGGTGCAATATTTCAGACATCTTGCAGACATAAAGACATTGCCGTTCTGGGATGTTGAAGAGTTAGTGCAAACGAGAAACATAAGTCTGCAGATGAATTCAACGAACAAAGACTCTGGAGGGTAATAAAGTTTGAAGCGTCAAGGGGTTTTGAGTTGTGGAAACCATTCATTCCTAAACGTAGAGTAAAGATTAACAAAAAGATGGGAGAAAAGGATGTTACGCTTGTGTTGTGAAACGTTCGAGAGCAATGAAGAATATGCCACTATAGCCCATCGAACAGGATTTTCATCGTTACTTTTTGTGGTGGCAAACGGATCCAGAAACTAGCGAAGTAGTGATTGTATTGCGTGTAGATGAGACGTGGGATATCACAAAGGAAAAGGATCCAGAACCTATTGAACGAAGAAGGATTTGGGGGCTGTGGAGAAATATTCGAATACTAGACCCGATGTGGCTAGTTAACTGTTCAAAAAAATATGCGAAATGCTTGTTCTTCAACAAGATATGTTTCGATAAGCGTGAAGAAGTCCAAGCAAATCAATACCAAGGTGTGATTAATGTTTGCTGTGCACATGGTATTAGTTCTGGTCATATGTGGGAATCGAGATGGAGAGAGTTGGAAAGAGAAGAGTTCTTAAAGGAAGAAAAGCGTCTAGAGAAGATACACGAAAGGGGTAGAGAGGCAAGGATCAGACGATTTTAGTTTGTGAAGTGGGCGCCTCCTACTGACCAAACGCCTATTCCTAAGCAAGAACGTCGAAGAAAGCCGTACAAGAACTTCTTCGGAAGGTGTTGAAGGTTGAAGACTGATCAAGACTGCGACAATATCCAAGGGGGAGTTTGTTAATACATGATGTATATTGTCTAGGTCTTGGATCGAGTATGTATGGTTAGGGCTTGAATATGTTAGAACTTGAAATATATTTATGATGTAAGCACAAGTTCGGCCAAACTTGTGTGAAGGAAGATCAAGTTCACCTGAACTTGATCTATCCAACCACAGTTCGAGCGAACTTGTGTGTCTATATATAGTTTGTCACGGGTCTTTCATTGTAAGAACTTTGTGACATTGACGGCGAAGCTCTGTCTGTTTGGATACTCGATGTACATGATTTGACATTAATAAACAGACAATTTAAATAGTAAACTTGTGTATTTGATTAACATGTCACATAATTTCCGCTTATGTTGGACATTAGATACAAATTAGGTTCCTTGACAGTGGAGGAGCGATCCTAACAAAATGCTTAACTTTTGCGAAAGTTAAAGCCAAACATCAACGACCCTCTGGCTTGCTCGAGCAACCCGATATCCAGATGTGGAAATGGGAGAGTATAACTATGGATTTTGTTACAAAACTCCCTTGCACCACTTCTGGTCACGATAGCATTTGGGTTATCATCGATCGTCTTATGAAATCTGCTCACTTCATTCCGATACGAGAAGACTATAAGGTTGAACGATTAGCAAATATCTACACCGACGAAGTTATTTGTCGACACGGGACACCTTGTGACATCATATCTGATCGCGACGGTCATTTTACCTCACGTCTCTGGGAGACATTTCAATCCGCTCTCGGTACTACCCTTAACCTCAGCACCCAATTCCATCCTCAGATCGACGGTCAGACTGAGCGCACGATCCGCACCCTCAAAGACATGCTTCGATCGTGTGTCATAGATTTTGGTGGTAATTGGGATTCGCATTTACCTTTAATAGAATTCTCGTACAATAACAATTATCATACTAGTATTCAAATGGCACCATTTGAGGCACTTTATGGTAGAAAATGTCGATCGCCTATTGTATGTCATGAGATCGAAAAAGAACAAATCACCGGGCTCGAGTTGATACAAGAAACGACGGACAAGATTCTCCAAATAAGAGACAATCTTCTGAAAGCTCACAGTTGTCATAAGAGCTACGCCAATAAACGCCGCAAGCTCCTACAGTTCGAAGTTGGAGATCATGTTCACTTAAATGTTTCACCTTAGAAATGAGTGATCTGATTTGGAAAGAAAGGGAAACTAGCGCCACGATATATAGGCCCCTTTAAGATTGTGGAAAGAATTGGCAAAGTGGCCTATCGACTCGAATTACCGACGAAACTCAGCAACTTACATCCGACTTTCCACGTCTCAAACCACAAGAAGTGTCTAGCTGAAGAAAATCTTCATATACCGCTCGAAGATTTGCAAGTAAACGAGACCCTACACTTCGTGGAAAAGCCAGTAGAAATCATGGATCGAGAGACCAAGAAACTTCGACGCAGTCGCATTCCTATTGTGAAAGTCTGATGGGAAGGCAAACGCGGTACCGAGTCACTTGGGAACTCGAAAGTGATATGAAAGCTAAATTTCCACATCTCTTTGTTACTTCTACTACTTAAATTTCGGGACGAAATTTCCCAAAGTAGGGGTGAATGTAACAACCCGACTTTACTGGTTGTTCCGTTACTACCGTTATTTCCTTTTGTAACCGTCCTTGTAATCCGAGATTCGATAAATAATGGAATTACGTTTTACTAAATACATTTCATTACACAACATAACGTCACACTTAAAACGCTTTATACTCGCAACGCTAACGCTACACGAAACATAGAACTATTTTAAATTATAAGCCGAGTGTGTTTGTCTGTTCGGTAACCACTCATCCCTACGACCTCGCTTATCACACTAATCGCAGTGGGAGTTATTTATGTTACCTTATGTAGTTTATGTGTTATGTGTGCTTTATATTTTATGGATTATACTCGCTCTCGCAACACTCGCTCTCGCTCACACAACTCGCTTTATTGCATTAATACCTTAACACAACGCTTAACGTTTCGCTAAAACACTAAACTAACTAACTAATACGAACGAAAGCACCAAACGAACAACCAAGCCAGTTCGTACGAATTGACCAATTCGTGCGAATTAACCAATTCACACAAATTGATCCCTTTTCCCTCATCTCCTATAAAAACCCAGCACACCACGTTCCCACTTCGCACTGAAACTCTCTCTACTCATTTTCTCTGATTTCCAAGTAATAAAGAACTATTTTCCACGCAAACACAACGATTTTCACTAGGGTTTTACACGAGTTTAATCTTCGATTTCATCTAAACTTCTCTGTTTATGAAAACCTTCATCTTTGAAATAAAATCCTTCTGATTTTACGTTAGATTCACACTTAGAGGAGTGTATTTGAGTTAGCTTTGGCTTCTCAAGAAAGAAACCTCGTTGTTTCAAGCTCACTAAGTGTTTTATCCAAGTGAAACTGTTATAAACTTGATTTTTACACTAAAACGGATCAAAACGACATATGTTTCGTTCATTAAACAGTGGAACAAAGCGGTGTCTAAACCGTCATGAAAAGGACTCGAAATCACATCCGATTCAGACGAAAACTCAGTTCCGGATGCACGAAGACGCAAACACTCGACTTGTGCAAACTGGACTAGCTCGTACGAATTGGCTCAGTTCGTATGAACCAGTCCAAGTTCCTATAAGTCACTAAACGGCTCTAAAGACCTCCCCAGCTTTTGGTTTGCTCAGTAACTTGAGGTTGGAAGGATGGACACTCGATTTCCCGAAGAGTCGACGTGAAAAGACTCGATTTTGGACACGAAACAGCCCAATTCGCACCAACCTCATTTCGTACGAATTGGTACAGTTCGTGCGAATTGACCTGTTTCTCTCACACCGTCACTCTGTTTCGACCGTTTCAGCACCATGGAAGACTGATGCACTTCTGTTCCTGCTTACAGGCTGACCCGGCACTCTCCTCGCTCTCCTCCGCTCTTACTCAGCCGTTTACGTACCTAATGTGAGTATACTTGACCCCTTTTCGCTTTAATGCACTTTTGGGTGTTACACACGTTCTCTATATCAAAACACTACACACAACGCTCAAACGCTTTAAAACGCAACCCGCTCATACATGACTATACGTGAATAGCTAAATTGTATGTTATTTGCTTGATGACTTGTATGCCACCCTTAACATGATAGCTAGCTAGAGGTTGACCCGCCACCCGGAGGCCTGGGGTTGTTAAGGCTCATACTCTTACATTTCGTTTTAATTTTCTCTTTAGTACATGGACACTTGTTCGCGTGACTCGCACTCACGGTTTGTTGGTTACTTGTATCAATGTTGTTAACATAGTTCACATCTCTTACGTATGTTCATGCGGTTTATGCGAAACGCTTATTTACTATTATTACGCAAACCTGTATGCTCACCTTTACATTTTGTATTGACTTTATTTTAACGTATGTGACAGGTTGATGGGTACCCCATGCTGCAAATGGTTTAGGCTGCTAGATACTCGCCTAATTTAAATTTTGATAGTATTTGTGATTAAGACATTGTATTTCATGACAGTTGTTTCGTTGAATATTTGTTTAAATGTATGGGAATTTGAACTAATTAAATATTCATCGCCAAATAGCTGTTATGGATCTTCTGAACAATCTCGTCGCTTAGTGTCACATCCCGATGTTTCCGCTATCGGTTGGGGTGTGACAAGTCAGTCGTGGATACACTAGGACAAGCTAAAGTACAATAGACTGACATAACAGCCGTGGATACACAATGACAAGCTAGAATACAAAAAACTGACATCACATGAAAATTAGAGTAAAACTCATGTATGCAACCATATAATAACACAATGAAATTTAGCAAGCTAATGAATGAATTTAACAAGTATCTATATAACATGATACATCCCCAAAATGTGTTAAAATAAAAAGAGGAAAATAGTAGGATTACTCACGCATTGCGTTTCATGTGATCCTGTATAACCGCACGATTATTAAGAAGAGAAAACTCCGCGAAGAAAATTGTTACCCTAGAAATATATATATATATATATATATATATATATATATATATATATATATATATATATATATGTTAGTCAACCAACAAAATAAAATACAAAGTATTACGACCCTAACCCTAAACAAATGTTAGAAACATTATTTAATATTTTAACACATCTATTATATTATGTATTAAAGTTATTATATCTAGTTTTTCATTTGATTATATATGATAAGTTCTTTTTATTTAAGTCTTTTACTTTTACAATAAAAAACACAACTTACACTAATTAGTATTTTCTATACATAAGCATAAAAGTTCATAAAGTATAGTTTTACCTATCTATATTATTTTGTGATAAAGTATAGTAAAAAATTTACTTCTACATTATATTTCATTTTAACAATTTAAAAGATTAAACTAAAAAATATATAACCTTTAAATTTCATTATCAATAAGTAAATCATGAAAATTTCCATGTCCTATGTTTTTATATCTAGTTCATTAAAACCATATTCAAGTATATTGGTGTGTATAATTTTGATTTTCTATGTGATTTTCCACAATATATATTTATTAATAAATAAGTATTCATATTAAATCCAAAGAGTTAATTACATAGTTAGTCCCTGTAGTTTGCACAAAGTATCATACTTAGGTACTAATAGTTTAAAATCACATTCTAGGGTATTAACTTTTCATTTTGTAACGTTTGGAGGTATTAACGTTAATTGTTTGTTAAACTATTAGTACCTAAGTATGTTATTTTGTGCAAACCACAAGGACTAACTATGTTAATACTCTAGAAGTTATTACATCTAAACGTTACAAAATGAAAAGTTAATACCCTAGAAGGTGATTTTAAAGTATTAGTACCTAAGTATGTTATTTTGTGCAAACCATAGGGACTAACTATGTAATTAACTCTAAATCCAAATGAAGTCCTAAAATTCTTCAAATTTGCACAACCTAAACTATCATGGTAAGAAATAATATCTTATTGTCAATTTTAACAACAGACGGGTCTAAGGTTAAAAGCCCTATTCTATATAAACTAAGAACTCTAGTTTTTCAAAGAATTCAATATGTATTGTAGATGCCCTCTATCACACAAATTGATAGAGGGTTTTTGTAGAGCTCAGACAAAATAATAAGATTGGGCTTTGAAATTACCTGATTTGGTGCATAAAGAAGAAGAGGTTGCTTTAAGTTACAAGCCCTTGTTTTTGTTCTTGCTTAAATTCGCGATTGAGTGATGTTGCTTGCAGGTTTTGAGTGTGAGGATTGATATGGAAAGCTCCTAGAGGTCGAATGCTACTGATTTCACGTATTAAAGTTGACAAATTGATGAAAAACTTATGAGTTCCATGAAACCTTTAATGGTGGTTTAATGATATGATTATATGCGATCAAATTAATGATGTGGAACGATTCAGAGTCTCGAATCATCTTTCTCCATAACGACGAGTCTTTTGGAACCCAAAAGAAATCGGTCTGTCACGTGAAACGTCAAAGATCGTCGGGTCGAGTTCATGGGGTTCAGGTTGGCATTGCTTGGGGAAGAAGATGGGTAGCAAGTACCGTGTTTGGTTGTTTTTAGAATAAACAACGACTCCGAGTTCATCAGATGTGAGCGAGTAGCTTAGTTGGTCAGCACGTCGCTTGTAAACCGAGTTAACCCGGTTTCGAGTCCCGTTGGTTCCGGTTTTCCCATTTCTTTTCCTTTTTTACTAAGTTTAAACCTTAGCCATTTCATCCCCTCTAAATAAGTTTCAAACTTTTACACATTAGACCCGTTGTCCTTATAGCTTGATTACTATAATAAGAGTAAATTACGATTTTGTCCCCTGTGGTTAATTCACTTTTACCCTATAAGCCTAAAAAGGAATCTTTTTACATCTGTGCCCCCAACGTCATTTTTTGTTATCATTTTGGCCCTCATCACTAACACCATTCATTTACCTAATTAAATGTTGGTCATGTGCCCCTCACATGATGTCCATTTATGTCATTTCACCCACACATCAAAATATCTAGCTCTTTTAAAACCCAAATACATTTAACCCTAAACTCTTCCAGCAGCTGATTATCTTCTCTAACCTCAATTAGTGTTTGTAATCCAATCTTTTAGTTCAAATATTCAGAAATCTTTAAATAGAGATTGGGATGAAGATAATGAACCCGGAGGGTTTAATACGTCCTTAAGCTCAGGAGAAAGGGGAGCTAGAAGGAAACCCCAAAAACAGAGTAATAAACCGTAGTTTTGTCATTCTTTGTTTTTGTAATTTTCAAATCAAAACTGTAATTGTTTACGTTGCTATCAAAATAATGAATCTTTACTTCGTAATTCTAGTATAGTTAAATGTTTAAACCATGTTATTTTGTTTTGAAAACTATTTGCAGCAACGTTATTATATTTATAACATAGCATATGCATCATTCAAATTTCGCATTTCAATTTAGTTGTCAATCATTGTATTATGAATAACAACGAGTTATACTAATTAGTGTTCGTTCATATAGAGGCCCCACTTTCAAGACTTCATCTTCCCTGACACCCTATGTTTTTTTTGCCATCTTATCCTTCTCCGACGGAAGTTTCCTTCATCACCCAGAGACAATATGTTCATTTTTCCGGCATCATAATTCGACCCAACACCACCACCACCAGCGAGAGCATCTGCATCCACCCCTGACCACACTAAAACGAGCCTTTCTGGATCATAAACACACTTGCTAGATCTGAAACCACTTGCCAGGTCTGAGACCCAATACTCACCACAAAAACGAACAGGGAACGAAGATGGGTTTAAGGTGGAGATGGCTAGAAGTGGGACTAGTCGAAAAATGAACAGGGAACGGCGGTGGCGGTTTCAGGGTTGCTAATCGGTAGGTGGTTATAGCGAAAGGTGAGAGGGAGAGATGGTGACTACAATTTTCACATCGCTTGGATGATAACCGGTTTCATTATCGGAGACGCTAACGAGTTTGTCGATGGTCTTACCATCTTCGGGTTAGGTGTTGGTGTGATGGGGCACCGTATTGATGAAGATGAAGTGAGTGGGCCACTTTTTAATATGTTATAATCAAATTTTTAAATAAAGTAGAAAAAAGAGTAAATTACTTTAATAGATATCATGCGATAGGCACATGATCAATATTTAACATGGGTTATGGATGGTGTTAGTATGAAAGGTCAAAATAGTTAAAAAAATAACACTGGGGTACATATGTTAAAAGAGTCTTTTTTGTGCTTATAAGGTAAAAATAATTAATTACATTGGCCAAAATAGTAATTTATCCATATTATAGTTAACTTTGTTTAAGGATTTCGTTATAACTCTAACTAACTTAATTAAATATTCTATCCAACTATCCGCATATAGTTATAAAATTTACGCGTTTAGATCCGAACATAAATGTGTAAATAAATAAACAAAAGACAAGTTATAAATAATAAATAAAGATAATAAATAGAAAAACTCATTTTCATTTATTAAACGTAGGATTCGGTTTACATTTCGAGTCGGGTTTTGAGGATTCATTTTTTACGGATGTTACAGGCTGGAGGGTGGGCACCTTATTAGATAGGGGTGAGCTATAATCGAACCGTTAACCAAATGTGAACTAAAAACCGACAAATCCGAACCAAAATTAACCGAGATCGAATTAACCGAAAATCTGTCAATGGATATTTTTGTACCATCGGTTAACCGAAATTGAATCATTTAAATCTTCATGTATTTCTTGCTTTTATGCATCCATGTCAGGCTTTATACTTCCATTTCATGTGTTTATACCCACATTTTATTTTTTATACATTCAATTCACGTATTTTTATATCTATTTCATGTATTTATACGTCTATTACATGTATTTCTAAGCAAAAGTTTTACTCAATGTTTGGTTTGATTATTAACCGAAATTTACCAAACCGAACCGTAAACCGGCAAATTCACCGAATAAACCGAACCGATTAATGGATGAATTCGGTAACAATTACGATTAATGCTAATAACTGAACCTAATACATTTTTCTTCATTCATTCGCAATAGTCCATTTTATTCCTAAATTTCATTCCTTTTTTATACATTCAATTCATGTATTTATACCTCTATTACATGTATTTCTAAACAAAAGTTTTACTCAATGTTTGGTTTGGTTATTAACCGAAATTTACCGAACCGAACCGTAAACCGGCAAATTAACCGAATAAACCGAACCGATTAATTGATGAATTCGGTAACAATTACGATTAATGCTAATAACCGAACCGACCACATTTTTTTTCATTTATTCGCAATAGTCCAATTTATTCTGAATTTTATTCCTAAATTTCATTCCGTCTCTTGTTCCTTGATACCAAACACCGCTTTAATATTTAGAGAAAAGAAACCAAATCTCTAGATAAACCTAACTTGGTCTAGTAAGCTAGATACAAGAAAACACTAAAATACAATACTATTAACTAATTAACATCAAAATAAAAAGGAAAAACTCAAGAAACCAAATCTCTAAATAAATCTAAGTTGGTCTAGTAAGCTAGATACAAGGAAACACTAAAAGACAATATTATTAACTAATACTTAGCATCAAAATAAATGGTGAAAACTCATAAAATCATCCATGTAGGTCAAATTTGTTCCAAATAACCATTTTGGTCAAGATAGCCATTTCTCGAAAGCCATAATTTTTTTAAATAACTTTGTATTTACATACTTCAGCAATTCTATCAATAATTGATATTATTAAGATGATTTTTTAAAAATTCCACTCGAGATCAAATCGGTTGAACGAGCTGAAAACATAGATACTCATATACTTGGTTAGGCTAGATGATTAAATTTAAACATATAAACTGTTATAATAATCACGTGAGATGTTTCAAGGTTATTGGATGTCTTAATCATGTATAATTAAGAGAGCCACATGTTGGGATCAAAACCCTTAATACTTTGAAAAGTAGAATATATAGTAGAGAAAAAAATGGTTATTATTCATCACTAATCACCTGTACGTGATTTCAATCACAATTTGCACCCGAATTTTTATTCCACTTTTTTTTGTCAATGAACTCACATACACAAATATTTCTCTTTGCACGGTAAATTTCTTTTATTATTTATTATTTGTAGGATTTAAATTAAGATCTTCCTCTCCAAAGATGTTTTAAAGGTTTTGTTTTTACAATGGACCACCACCCGTTGATGATGGGTGGGAATTTTAGTTTTAATTCTAAGAGTTAAATGTTATTTTAGTTGATGTGGGTTGTGCCATTTTGCCAGTTTAGTCTAAAGTTTTCATTTTTCGCATGTAGGTCCAAAAAGGTTTCACCGTTGCCATTTTAGTCTACTGGGTTAACTTCATCCATTTTTTCTGTTAACAAGAAGGACAATTCGGTCCTTTTATATGTAATTCTGTTAACTAGAAGGGCAATTCGACCATACAAAATGACCGAATTGCCCTTCTCGTTAACATAAAAAATGGATGAAGCTAACACAATGGACTAAAATGGCACGGTAAAACCTTTTTGGACCCACAGACGAAATGAGATTTAACTCTAATTCTAATTTTGACATTTTTTTTAGTTCTTAGTCCAACTATGACAATATAAATGAGATTTTTACTTCTTAGTCCAACTATGACAGTATAAATGAGAATTTCACATTTATTTCAAAATTTTCCAAATAATTACATAAATCATAAGATGTTACCCACTACTAGCATTTTAAGTCTAGTATTATAGTATGCTATACGTTTAAATGAGCGCATAACCTAAATGACACCATTCATGTACGCTTTTGATCACTTGTATAAAAATTGAAGAACTTGGCATCAAAACCCTTAGATCCTCAAAATTGAAGAGTTTGGCATTAAAACCCTTGGCAACACAAGTTCTTATTCCTTTGGCCAAATAATGCTTGAATGCCTAACGTCCATTCTATATTCAACAAGTGTACATAATTAACACACTTTGCAATTATAGTAGTTTTATCGTGAGTTTCACAATGTACATAATTAGTATCACCATCTTTTTTTTTTGCCAGCCAAGAAAGAAATTTTAATCAAACACACAACACCCCTGGTAAGACACTAGAAAGTAGTTTTATCGTGAGTTTCACAATGTACATAATTAGTATCACCATCTTTTTTTTTTGCCAGCCAAGAAAGAAATTTTAATCAAACACACAACACCCCTGGTAAGACACTAGAGGGCTGCAGACAACACAGCATGAAACTCTAAAAACAAAAGCAAACCAACATATACAAAGCTTCAAGATTAAATATTGATTAAATATATTATGTTTATAATATTTAATCATATAGCCATATAATTATTTATATTATATAACATCAAAATATATTAAACATATTATATATTAGTTGGTAATTGTTGATAGACCATATTACCTTTATTAATTAATTAGGTTTTCTTCTGTGTGTATATCTAAGAAGATTACTAGAGAGGTAAAATGTTACACAACCTAATTACTGATAACATCATCAAATCGTTCCACCTCTCTCTCCATCCGAATTCCACCCTGAATTCGGTCATCACCATTATAACGCTACACCCTAAGGAGGAACCAAATCACCCTGACAAGCATGTCGAACACCATGGCTGCATCTCTGACTGGATTCTCTGTTGACCTGTCTGTTGTTACAAGTATTTCATTTATGTTTTCCATTAGGGTGACGGGAGTGGTTACCTATTCCAATTAGGTAAACTCCCAATTCACTCAATCAAACATTATCATGTCAAGTCACCTAAATAAGTTACCTAATGCTCAAAAACGTTGGCAGTGGTTTACCTATCTTGGATTAGGTAAACTATTTTTTTTAAATTACGTGTTAAATACAACAAATATAACATCAAAACAAAATAAAAAAAACCATTCCATTAATCTAACTTAAAAAAAAAGATGCATAGTGTGATTTCCAACATCGAGGGGTGAACATTGTCGTGAGGCCGGTTAAACGTCTCCTGTAACACCCCAAAAACGTCGCAACAGAAATACAAACGTAATGGTGACGGAAGTTGGTGCCCATAAATATCTTGTCGAACGATGCATTGTTAATGTTGGACATTTAACTTAATTAAAACATAGTTTTTAAAACATAAAGTTTAAAGAACGTCATAACTACATCACAGTTAAGTTGTTTTTGATCCTTATGGATCTTATTACATAGGTCCCAAAGTTTTAAAAGTTTTCTCTAAAACATTTTCCAGAACCACCATGCATCAACAATCACAAGATACGCCATAATTCCCGAAGCCATGCTCAAGTACCTGAAGTACACGTTAAAATCAAGTGTCAACACAAAGGAGGGTGAGCTCACATATTCAAATCTAAAACAAGGAAAACTTTCTTATGTGTTTATTATCAAAACATCCAAATAATATTTTCGAAAGTTAATTTATTTCCTTAATAAAATCCATGGGTCAGCCGTCGCAAGCGTTTCCCCGAAACCTTCGATCTAAAACATTTTCCCAAGTTTTACATATTAAATTTATAGCATCAAATGTTCAGACTCGTATGTTTGCAAGACATTACGAACTATATATTAACATTAAGGGTATAATCAAGACTACACTATAATAGAATATCAATTCGTCGTTTGACTTGATCGGAGCGACCGATCACGACAGGGTAATCAACCCGATAGATCTACCAACAATTCTACGTGTTCAATACTTAAATGATTAAACAACAATACTTGCGCATATGCCCATACGGGCCATCTATATCACTTGCCTCATGAACAATATATATATATATATCCTACTAATATTGATACATTTAATATATCATGTTGTACAAATTACCCGTAAATCCCCACCGAAATGTAAGCCAATACGGCTACTTACACCTCTTGAGATCACGCAAATTTGTCGCTATTTAGATTTAAGCATTTTTAAATCTACAAAGTCGTTTTATCCCCAAAACACCGTAATAATCCTCGTTTCATCCCCGAAACGCATATATCATTATTCCAAAATTTGTTTCATCCCGAAACATATTTATAGTTTTTTCTCTAAAAACATATCAGATAATTTTCAAATCATATTTTCCACGAAAATATATTCATAGTTTATTCAAAGGCATATTTTATACAAAAGCGTATACTTATCCTTTTTAAGGCGTGTTCTTCCCCCAAAACATATTCAAAACAGTAAAAGGAGGGGTTTAGTGACACTCACCTTTGGGTGCGTATTTAAAATAGCACGATCCCATAATTTGATTCTACACGTCTTATTATACGTAGGAACGATTTATCAGATAATATATCACAAAATTCCTAAGTTTCTCGAAATCTTAGAATTTTCACATAACTTTGAGATTTTCTCGAAAAGTCATTATTTTGATTATGTTGGCATATATATATATATATATATATATATATATATATATATATATGAGTTCATATATATGTATTTTAAGATTTTGAGAGTGGAACGATTTTATTGGTGACCCTTAATGTTATATCCGTTAACACTCCTGTTTATAAGTACTATATATCTACGATTTGCGCGTCGTAATAATATACATAAACGTGCACATATACACAATATCATAACACGCGAAATCTCGTTAACTTATACACTTTATCGTTTTCAAAGCATGCATACATGAAATAACTTATTAAGTTAACTATGTATCAATTTTTATGCTCGAGAAATAAGTTGCCCATTTAACGCGGTTTTACCGATTCTACCATTTTTAAATATACAAGCGTATATGCATAGACTTAATTCCCGCTATCACGTCAACACTTAACATATTATCATATACACATATTTAAATCACATAACACCATTTAAACACATAAGGTTCACCCATGAACAACTCATTCTAGTGTACATTGAAAATGCGTATTTTAGCGATTCGGTAACGTTTTCGGGCGTCGAAAGTCACATATGACTAACCAAACACCAAATAAACTTAATATAAGTTAAAATACTTATATTTATGTAAAAAATATCAGTTTAGTTACTGATTTAAAATAGTTTCGTAAAAACCTCTTAAAAAGGCGATTTTTACCGTTTTTATCGCATAGTTTTGCATCAAACGTTACCATAACCATCCGAACTCGAAACGACCTGATATTTTAACACAATACATATTATTTACTGATTAAAATAATGGTTATAAATAGATTAGTGCAGTTTTTGTGTAAGTCACATAAATCATGCGATTTCACGTATTTTACGACTCTAGAAGCACCAAGTACAACATGCAAAGCTAGTAAACTTTATGACAAGTTTCATACCACTTTAACACATGAAATAACCTTATTTTTTAAGGTTTATAATCTAATTAAAAAACCATTCTCATCATAACATAGTTTAATCATCATTTCATGATCATACATCCACATGAATATCTATGTACAAGCACTTAATGCACACATAACATATCATCATCAACATGCATGATCTTTAATGCATCTAGATATGACTTTAATACATGTTCATATATTCAAGATCATCATCATTTTCATATGATTGTCATCCAATCATTTACCATAAATGCATGAACCTTATTCCTACATATTCATGAACTATCATCAATTTTTACATGCATGCATATATACATACATATATATACACAGCCATATATATACATACATACATACATGCTTCCAAAACTTAATTTTTCACTTTTTTCATATTAATCACAAAACCCTTTTAGAACTTTCCAAGATCACATACACATCACATTTCAACATCTTATCATACAAGATTTAACTAATAATCAAAACTCAAATCTCATATACATATATATACACACACTCACGGCCTCCCACATATACATATACATATCCATTTTATTTTCTTTGAAAACCCATTTGGTATTACTTTTGAGTTAGTGTTTATGTCCAAGAACAAGAGAAACTTCCATAATCATCAATCACTATGAATCAAGAACAAGATGAAGTTTTATACCTTCAAGATTCCTAGTGGGTTTTGATGAAAATGATGATATGGGACTTGATTCTTGCCAAGAACACCTTAAAACACTCTTGAATCTTCAAATGGAATTGAAATGAGCTTGGAATGGCCCTAAATCTTCATGAAATGGTTTGAAATTTGAAAATGTATGTGTGTTAGGGGTGTTTCGGTCGAGCTTATTGTGTGAGAGAGAGAGAGTTGAGTGTTTTGAGATTATGTCTTGGATTTTGAAGGATCTTGGAAGATATTAGAAAAGTTCAATCCCCAAGGTGCAACACTTGGCAAGAGAGTGTTTTGAACCTCCCCCAAGCCGCCACCTATGTCCAATACACACAAATATATCCGTATATATACATATATATATATATATGAGTTGTAGGTTAAAAAATGGTATTTAACTGGATACTGGGTATTTTATCTAGCGTTTTATTTGCGTTTTAACGCGTTTTAAATTATTTTTAACGCTCTATAAAAATAAACTCACTAAAATAGTACTGAACAATATTTTATTTTCATGGACCGACTACGTTGTCGGTATTTGGCAGTATGCACGCTGTGTTGCGCAGTACGCGCTTAAATTCGCAAAATAGGGATTATAAGCGTTTTAATTTATTTTTATCATTCTATAGAAATAAACTCGCCATATTATTACTGAAATAATTATCAGTTGCCCTAGACTGGCTGTGTTGACAGTATTTTGTCAGATACGCGCAGTATCACGCAGTACACGCTTAAACTCGAAAAATAGAGTTTCTTAATGTTTTAAATTATTTTTCCTCATGAACATGATTAAATATATTATTTAATCATAACAGACTATTTTTAGGATATTAACATTAATCGGGCGGTCACCGACGTTCGTTTCGCATTTTATCTGTTACGCGATAAGCGTTTATCTTATTGTTGCCAACATAATTTTTTTTCAAACTTTGGATTTACCAACACATCAAATACCATATATAAACATCATAAATAATCAAATACAGCCTTCTATTCATTCATGACACGTGTTACATTTGTACGGTACAGCCTAAATAGCCGGGTGTCACATCTCCAAGTCCTTGTCGAACACAATTGCTCGCATCGCCTCGCGTTGCTCTTCTGCCAACGCCATGTATTTTTCCTCTCGTTGCTTTTTAATATCCATTAATTCTTTTTTCATGTCCTTGCATTCTTCGAATTTACCTGTTATATCTCTTGGTTTTTCGTTTGTTGAAGCGGGTCCTTTGTCCTTTTTCTCCTTCCTCTTTTGTCTTCTTGGCGAGGGATCCACGTTCATGTCGGGAATACCACTCGTGAAATCGGCACTCGATGTATCAGCTTGATAATTACCCGAATCCGACGACTTTCTTTTTTTGACTCGAGTCGGAGCTATCTTCACCCAACAGCGGTATCGGGTGCCATTTTTCATTTGTTCTAACAACCTTCCACGCCTCAACATAAGGAAAGTCATTGTAACACCTCGTAAAATCCTGGCCAATAAAATGCCAACACATGTCCCTGTTCTTATTTAAGCATATCATTGGCTAGGAAGGACTAAAGGTGTCAACATGCTGAAACTAAGCCTTTGAGTGACCCTTTACGAACCGAGAGCTTCACGATGGTCGATCATATTCCGGGTGTGCCAAATATTGGCCTTGAAAGACTAATTATACTATTATGTTAGAATACGAGAGTTTACAAGTTCAGGGACTAGTTCGGACAAACTGCGAAAGTTTGCCGATTCTCGTATTTTTGAATACGAACCCCATATATAAATCCAAATATTTTGTATTCAATAAAATCTTGTATTTTATTGATGAGAATGCAAAAATGTCAATCGTTGCGCAATTTCGATCATTTTCATGTTCGTTAAAACGTTTTACGCATTTTTGCAAAACGCGTAACCGTACAATCGAGCAAACCGACCTCCACGATATTTCCGGGCAAAATCCAAGTCACATATGCCTTAAAACCTTTATAGAGCCTAAAAATTTGGTTAAAAGGGGTTAAAAATAACAAAACGCGACGAAACAAGTCCAGGGGCCAAAGCTGCCAAATATGAAAGTTTCTGCCCCTGTCCCATGCCATACGGACCATAAAGGGGCACCCTATATGGTCCGAAAGGGTCCCCAGTAGCGGAATTCTTGTGTGGAGTCCAAGTAAACCATTATTTCGAAACCATGAGGATTCTAGCCGGTTTTGCCACTTCTTTCCTGGGTCTTACACCTCACTAGACACTTGCAATCATCCTAGAACTATCCCTAACACATGGCATCATCCTAAGATCCATGATTTACTATAAATAGCCTCCATGTTCAAGCTTTCAACTTGCTTATTCCTTCATTCTTTCTCTATTCTACTCTTAGAGCTTGTTTCCATATTTTGGAAGCCGCCTACTAAGTTTAAGACTTCTCCTAGAACACAAGTAAGTGTTCTTTTGTTGGGATTGAACCCTAACAAAGGAACATATGATATCAAAGCTAAATACACTATCCGAGCTTTGGTTCAACTATCAGAGGTTACAACCTTTGATCAACCTTTACACTGCTTTCCTTAAACAACTGTTCATATCATCTGAGTGAATTAAGAAGCAAAGGTCTGCTAGAAGAAACAAGATCAGTGGATAGAGATCAATGCCTAGACTAGTTGTACTTTATTCAATGTAACAGTGCTATGCACTGATAGCATTAGTATAGCAGTGCTTTAGTTAGTTACAATTTTGTTAGCTGTCACTATTAACCATGACGTCACAAAAGATGCTCAGTGGTTAGATAGTTAGTATAAATAGGTGAACGTTGTAATAGTTAACTTGTCTTCCTGAAAAAAGATCAATTTGCACTTTATCTTCTTCATTTCTTACTGTTAAACAATTGTAACTGGCTAAGGGGGAGTTTCTGAATCACATGCAAAGTTTATCAACTTAAAAGCATGATGGTAATGAAAACAAACTACCGATTGCTTGTAGTAAAAGTTTTCTATTAATTCCGCTGCATATCTTTTATATTCAATCCATTTTCCATCTTTAGAAACAAAAACTACAAGTGATTCAAACTTAGATCCTGACAATTGGTATCAGAGCTTGGTCATTTTGATTTAACAGTCAAAATGATTTGAACAGATCAGTTCTTTGTGCTAATTCGTTTGATAGTTTTACTTAAATACAGAGTTTTATTACTACAAAAGTTTTTAAAACACAAATCTATTGTAAACAAGTGAAATGGCACAAAACACACCCGAATCCAATATTGGATCCATGTGCAAACCACCGATGCTGAAATGAAATGAATATTTTATTTGGCAACGTCGGATGGGTCATATTCTCGCCCAACAGAACATCGGATGCTGGAGATCCGTTGTATTTGGACCTCATGTCCCCATGGTTCCAAGTATAGAGGATCCCCACACTCAGGCCCTAGAAAACTTGAAAACTACTCTGAATAAGATTTCCTTAAAATTGAATTGGATGCTAAGGCCTTTAGCATCGTTGCTTCGGCTTTGTCCAATGAGATTTACGCGGGATTACTTCATTGTAATAGTGCTAAAGAGTTATGGGATGCTCTTAAAGGGCAATTCGGTGGTACTGAAGAGGTGATAGAGAATAATAGAGAGGTTTTAAATCAACAGTATGAAACATTTTGCCACGTTAAGGGTGAGTCATTAACCCAATAGTTCGAACGATATAGTTGTCTCATCAGTGAGCTCCAATTGGTAAATGTGGAATTTCCAATTGCGACTGTCAATAGTCATTTCTTGAGATCTTTACCTGAGAAATGGGAGACTGTAGCTTATGTCACTAGAACAACTGTTGGTTACAAGGAAATGACCTTGACACAACTTCATGGACGACTCCTCACTTATGAGAGAGTTGAATCAGAAAAAGAAGTTGCAAGAGTCAGGGAAAATGACTGATGACTATACTTTGGGAAACACTGCTTTATATAGTCATGATGAGGGGTCTAGCTGTGGAAAGGATCAAATTATGATCATTACATTGACATAACATCTGGAAACAACTTCAACTCTGATCCCAATACACCCAATTTTCCTTTTGCTATAAATTGTGAAAGGCAGACCTCTAACAATTTGTCCTTTGAAATGAATGACTTACAACATTTTGAACCCACTGACCTTAAAGAGATGGACATTCTGCATTAGCTGGCACTTTTAAGTGTTAGAGCAAGTAAATTCTACAAAAGAACTGGTAGAAGATTTCCAAGATTGCATGGAGGGTTGAAAGTTGGGTTGGATAAGTCTAAAATTAAGTGCTACAAATGTAACAAGATGGGTCCTTTTGCCAGAGAATGCAGATCACAATCTGCAAGACCAATTGTAACACATCCTGGCAATAGACCTCAAAGCACTGTCCAGTATTCCCAATATACCCCTGCACCTCAAATTCAAAACACTGCACACTTTGCACATCATGTTGCTACAGTTCCTGTCCATTATATCCAAACACCTGCACCACAGATTCAATATGTCTAAGCACCACCTCAAGTACATGTGCAGCAAATGCCACACGTTACTCAACCTACTCAAACCACTACTACACCAGCAGAGGTTAATCAACAAAGCTTTTTCACACAAGGTTTTGCTAATTGGAGTAGCTTGCCTGAGGAATTAACAGATGAAAACTTTGCTTTCATAGCCAAAAATGATTTTGAAAATGAAAATATATGTTTAATGGCTTTGGAGACCATTGTTGAAGGTGATGAATCTGTGGAGCAGGAGTTAAAATTTGATGTGGTTGCTTGTTGTGAAGCAGTGGTTATACCTGAAGTTACACCAGTGGTTGAAGTAAATGTTGTTGATGTTGAAAAGGACACTCTATCTGATTCATGGGATGAGCAGGTGTGTGAGGAAGAAGAGTGTGATTGTGCTCTTATGGCTGCTTCGAAGGTATCACCTCAGATCCTTAAAGATCTATGTTCTGACAAATGCATTATTGCTTTTGCAAACATAAAACAGGTGAATGAAAACCTGAGAAACAAAATTTTAGAAGACGAACTTAATTTTGAAAACCTTATCAAAGAGTTGAAAACAAAGTTAAGTAAAAAGGATTCTGAAATAGCCTAAGGCATGAATCAAGCATAACCAAAGACCAGCTCCAAACTATGATAGAAAAATACTAAGTTTGCAAACAGGAGCTTGAATCTACCCAGATCACTTGTGAAAAATGGGTAGAGTCTTGTAAAGGTTATGAACTTATGCTTGATGCTCAAATCAAGAGCAACATAAAGTTTGGGATAGGCTTTAGAGACTATGACCAGACTTGTGAAAATGTTGGAAAAATTGATTCTGAGCCAGTTGAATAGTCCCAACAAACTTGGCTGGTGAAGAAATTAAAATCACAGATAAAATTGGAAACAAAATCATTCTTGAAAAACCAGAGGTTTCAGCAAAAGATAAAGAAATTGAAAAATATCAGTTTAAACCAACCTGGTCAGATGAATGTGATATTTTGGAAAACTTCAAGCCAATGGACTTTTCAACCACTGATGGTATAAAAGCACCAAAAGAACTGGTGATCCATATCAAAGACTTGCCAGCAGAGGTTACACCCTCTGCTCTCAAAAAGTCTAATAGGAAAAGGAAAGAAAAGGTTAAGTACTTGTTTTGTGAATTTTGTGAAAAAAGAAATCATGTGGCTGCAGATTGCTTTCTTTTAAAAGCCTATGACATAAACAAAACTTGTGTTATACCTAAATCTCCTAGATGCACCATCTTCAACAAAACAAATCACATGACCCAAGAGTGTGCCTATCTCAAAATCTATCATCAAAAGGTAAAAGAGATTAGAGCAAAAGCTCTTGAAAGAGAATGTTCAAGCTTTTCTGAAAACAAATCTAAACAGAACATTGAATCAATTGAAACATCCGTCACAAAAGCTTTAAATCAAACCTCTGTTCACATAGAAATTCAAGTGATAAATGCACCTCCATCAAACCAGTTTTCAAGAGGTAAAAGCCAGTCTAGTTATCAAAAGGTGCCTATGGTCTATGGGACTTACAAAAAGTTTTCTAAGCCAAGGGTAAATAGGCATCCTCATGGTTACCAACAGTTGATAGGAAGTGGCTCACAGCAGTGGTTACAAAAACCTGATCTAACCACTGCTCATTTACCTGAACTTGAGTCTGGATCATCTGATACCCCATCCAAAGCCATCCTGGCTTTGGAAACTCACCTAAACTAATTATTTCAAAACACGTGCAGGGAGCTTCTACTTGCCTTGACAGTTTTTGGTATGTAGATAGTGGGGGCTCCAGGCACATGACAAGATGTAAAGCCCTGCTCAGAGATTTTAAAGCTCATGGAGGGGGTGATATATCCTTTGGAAATAATTCAAAAGGGAAGGTGTTGGGGTCAGGATGTGTCTCAGCTGGAAAACTCAAGTTTGAGAATGTGAATCTCATTGATAATCTAAAATTCAATCTTCTGAGTGTCTCACAAATGAGTGATAAGGGTTATGGTTCCTTCTTCACAAAGGAAACTTGTCAGATAGTAGGCCCAGAGGTTGTTAAAAAGATTAATCAAATAATTGCAGAGAGCAAAGCACAACTTACTGCTAATAGGGTAGGAAATGTGTATGTGGTAGACATGGTAAAAGATAATCCTATGTCAAATGCATGTTTGTTCTCAGTTGCTTCAAGCAAAGAAACAGAGTTATGGCAGAAAAGACTAGGTCACACAAATCTAAAAACCATCTCCACTCTCTCAAAACAAAGTCTTGTCAGAGGTTTGCCTCACAAACAATTTACTTGTGAAGAACATTGTGTTTCCAGTTTAAAAGGTAAGCAACATAAAAGTTCTTACAAGTCAATTGAAGGTCCAAAACAAGTCAGTGCTTGCAGTTACTTCATATGGACTTGTTTGGACCTGTCAAAATCATGAGCTTAAAACACAAAAGGTATTGCCTGGTGATAGTTGATGATTTTTCCAGGTTCACATGGACTTTCTTTTTACACTCTAAGGATGAAACAACAAACATTTTGCAAAACTTTGTTAAACAAGTTGAAAATCAACTTGATCTTCCTGTAAAAATCTTTTGGAATGATAATGGGACAGAGTTTAAGAACAAAGAGTTGGATGCCTTTTGTGAGTCAAAAGGGATTGTTAGGCAATATAGCATCCCTAGAACTCCAGAACAAAATGGGGTTGTTGAAAGGAAAAACAGAACTTTGATTGAATCAACAAGAACTATGCTAGCAGATTCTAGTTTACCCTTGTGTTTTTGGGCAGAGGCTGTAAACACTGCTTGTTATGTTCAAAACAGAGTTTTGATAAACCCCAGGCATCAAAGGACTGCTTATGAATTGCTTTATAAAATCAAACCTCTGATCTCTTATTTTAAAGTCTTTGGCTGCCATGCTTCATTTTAAATTTAAAGGATTCAATATCCAAGTTTGCAGCCAAAATTGATTGTGGTTATTTTCTTGGATACTCAACCACTGCCAAAGCCTACAGAGTTTTTAACTCTAGGACCAAGTCTGTTGAAGAAACTCTGAATGTGAAGTTCAATGAACTCTCATCTTTGAAAATCCCAGCAAATCCTGCTGAATTGTTCGACCTATCCAAATTTACATTTGAAGATGTGTCTGTCAAGACTAACAATGCAGGTACCCCACAGTCATCAAATCAAGAGCAAGGATATGATTGCATCCTTCCAAATTTCAAAATCAATCCTTCAGGCAGAGGAGCAGATGTTAGTAGCAATGGTGAAAGCTCTGCCAGGTCAGCAATTGTTAATACTCAAACCTCTGCCAGCTCTCAGAACCAAACATCTGTTGATAAAAGTCCACAACAAATTGACAAAAGTCAACCCACTTTAACATCTATTCCACCAATACCTCTACCACCATTCCAATTAGAGGTTGGACCATAAATTTCACCAACAGAGGATAGCTCAGATGATACACATTTGCAAGCTTCACCTCAGAATGCCATTGTCCCATATCAAGGTGAATTGATTTTCCTCGAAAGCCATCATGTGGATCAAGTTATTGGCAACATCAACGAGGGAGTGCTCACCGGAAGCCAATCCCAGAACATTTGTCTTTTTGCTGGCTTTCTATCACTCACACAACTTGTCAAGTACCAAGAGGCACTAAAAGACAATAGTTGGGTAGAAGCCATGCAAGAGGAGCTCCTACAGTTCAAAAGACAACAAGTATGGGAACTTGTACCCACTGCCAAAAGATGTAAGTCCTATTGGCACAAAGTGGGTCTTCAAGAACAAAATAGATGAAAGGGGCATTGTTGTTAAGAACAAAGCAAGGCTCGTGGTTCAAGGCTATAGGCAGGAAGAAGGCATAGACTATGATGAAATATTTGCTCCAGTTGCAAGATTGGAGGCCCTCAGACTGTTCATAGCTTTTGCTGCTAACCACAACATCAAGGTGTATCAAATGGACATCAAAAGTGCATTCCTGTATGGAAAGATCAAGGAAGAAGTGTATGTGTGCCAACCTCCTGGTTTTGAAGATGCATTTCATCATAATCATGTTTACAGGTTAAACAAAGCACTATATGGTCTAAAACAAGCACCCAAAGCCTGGTATGAAACTCTATCCACTTTTCTCTTATCCCTTGGTTTCACCAGAGGTAGGATTGATAAAACCCTATTTTTAAAATGGAAAGGAAAAGATTTGATGCTTGTCCAAATTTCTGTGGATGACATCATTTTTGGATCCACATGCACTGTCATGTGTGAAGAGTTCAGAAAACTCATGGCAACAGAGTTTGAGATGAGTGCAATGGGTGAGTTGCAATGTTTTCTTGGTTTACAAGTCAAACAAATGCAACATGGCACTTTCATCCATCAAAATAAGTATATGAAAGGACTAGTTAAGAAATTTGATATGGATGATTGTAAACCTTGCAGCACACCCATGGCAACATCCAAGCTAGTCACATTTGATGGCAAAGATGACCTTGTTGATCAAACATTGTATAGAAGCATGATTGGGTCTTTAGTGTACCTAACAGCATCAAGGCCAGACATCATGTTTGCAACATTTATTTGTGCTAGGTCACAGTCATTGCCGAGCAAATTAGATCTTATTGATGTAGAAAGGATATTCGGATACATAAAAGGTGCTCCCACACTTGGTATCTGGTATCCAGCTAATGGTAATATTGAGGTTGCAGGATATTCTGATAGTGACTTTGCTGGATGTAAAACAACAAGAAAGTCCACATCTGGAGGAGCCCAATTCCTAGGTGATTGCTTAGTGTCTTGGCAAAGTAAAAAGCAAGTTGCAGTTTCCACATCCACTGCTAAGGCAGAGTATATAGCTGCTGCAAGTTGTACTACTCAACTTTTGTGGCTTCAAAATCAATTGCTGGATTTTGGTATCACTGCTTTAAAGACTTCACTCAAGATTGATAGTCAAGCAGCAGAAAATATCATCAAAAATCCTGTCTCTCATTCCACCACTAAGCACATTGACATCAGATATCACTTTGTGAGGGATTGCTATGAAAAAGGTTTGATTTCTTTACAACATGTCCATACCAAGGATCAATTGGCAGATGTGTTGGATCAATTGGCAGATGTGTTGACAAAAGCACTTGATGCTCACACTTTTGACAATTTGATATCTAGGCTTGGAATGTTAAACATGGATTAGAAACAAGTTTTTTTTTGTGATCCATGTGTAAATAGCAATAAAATGTTTTTAGAAAATCAAAATCCATCCTTAAAAATAGTTTAAAAACTGAATTTTTCAATAAATCCTCAAAGTCTGTTCAAAGTACTGATAGCACAAAAACACTGATTATTTAGAAAAGTCTATCCACTGTCAAAAGTGTATCCTCTGATAGACCAAAAATTTCAAACAGTGATTTAGCCAAACAACTGTCTTTCATTTCAATCAGAGGTTAGACGTGGACAGATGTTATTTGATAGTCGTTGCATCAGATGCCACGTCATCATCACTTTTCAAAAACCCTATAAAAACCATGTTCTATCCAGAACAGAGGTTTCACCAAACTGTGTCGATTTCAAAATCTCAATACAGTTTTCACTCAAATCATCGCTCCTAAAACAAAATCAAAGGCGAAATCAAAGCAAGAATTGCCACCATTCGTCTTGATCATCAAAACCCCACACAATTACACTGGAATCTTAGAAGAAACCAAGGTCAACACACGATACCACATAATGTTCGGATTCTAAGAGAGTCAAAATTTAAACATATGCTCGAAGTCAAAACCAAGATTTACATCGATTCTCTTCGGGATTTCTGGAAAAATGCTAAGGTCAAAACATCCGCTGATGATGTTCCTTATGCAATAGTTTCAAAGTTTGGGGGTACTCCTATGCAAATTAGTCCACAATCGATCTCTCAAGTTTTTCAATTGAATGATATGGCACATCTTGTGTCATTTTCTTTAAGAGAGATGCAAGCAGAGTTTGTGGAAAGGGGTTACAATGGCCAATTAAAAGGTATGACAATCTTTGAACCCATTTTCCAGCAAAGATGAAATTCTTTTTCCATACTCTTTTAACATGTCTCTCTGCAAAATCTACTGCTTTCAATGAAATTCCATTGAACATGCAATATCTGGGATATGCAAATTTGACTGAATAAGATTTTAACTATTCCCAGGTATTGTTCAATGATCTTGTAAATAATTTTAAAAATATCTCAAAAAGAAAAGCTTTCTTGATACATCCTCGATTCTTGAGTGTTTACTTGCAAGACCAGATCAGATCTGAAGCAAGTAAACAAGGCATAGTGACCACACCTGGTTGTCTAACCCATGAAACTTTTACACGAATAACAAATCATGCAAAGGTTTCCAAAACAGAAGTAGAGGAGGATGAGCCAGTTTTACAAGAACAAAATTTTCAAACTCTTCCTCCTGCTACTGAGCCCACTGCTCTAGGTGATCAGAGCATTGCAACCACTGCTCTGAAACCCACACCTAAAATCACCAAAAAGAAACCAACAAAAATATCCAAAACCCACTAAACCCAAAAAGGGTCCTCTGGAAGATGAGATCCCAGAGATAAATCCTGTGACAACACCAATGTCACTAACCACTGCTGCTACTTCTTCACAGTAGATGGTTGAGAGATCTCCACCTGGCTATGAAACTCCTCCTGCATCCTCACAAAAGGATCAGGTTGTAAACACACGGACACCAAATTATGAAGCTCTAGGACCACTTGGTTCTATCTTCCACAACCCATCTCCCATGGCAATGTCTCTTTCTGCACCTATTCCTTCACCAATAAAATCACTACCACAAACCTTTTTACCCTTGCTGAATGCAATAGAACTAGAGCAGACATTATCCAGCACTTCTCACCAACCTATGAATGAGAATATACTTCAACATGATGGTGGGTCTGAATCTCTATTCTTTGCTAGCCCATCAGCAAATGAAGAGGCCACATCCCTTGGGTTACATGTAACCCTTGGTGATAGTTCAACTAGAGCAGCCACTAGAATTGCAAAACTACCTAGACCATCTGTTTCAGCAACAAAAGCACTTCTCTGATCAACAACACAAACATCAAATGCAGGAAGTAAGAAACATGGTTGAAGCTAGATTCTTGGATACAAGGGCAGACATTAAAGCTATAAAAGCTCATCTTCTCCAAACCACTGGTACTGCTCCACCTATAGTAATTTTTATAAACACTGAAGATGATGCCAAAAAGGGGGAGAAACCTTTGGGTCAGAAGAAGCTTACAATAGATGATCAAATGGCAAAGCCAACAATGGATATACCCAGGCCAGATGGTTCAAAGAAAAAAGGATCTAACAGATGATATATTGGCTAGGGAAAATGAGAAGCAGAAGAGAAAAGTGTATCTTGATGGCAAGGTTTTGGTTGAGCAAAAGATTAAGTAGCAAAAAGAAAAGGAAGAGGTTGGTACCTCAGCAAAGAGGAGACCTGCTAGACAAGTAAGGCAACCAACATCCACACCTTCCAAAACTGAGCCTGCTGTAAATCTAACCATTAAAACCTCTGCTCTCCAAAAATTAAGCACACCTACTTCAACTTCTATACCCATTTCCACCAAAGCAGATGTTACAGCAACTGTTGTGTCAACATTTGTTGACACAGCAGAGGTTGCAGCAGATGCAATCTCATCCACTGTCATGGTCATATTTAATATATCCACCCAACCTCTACCAACACCAACCGGAATACCAACTCATCCATCATCACCTGAGGTCAAATTTAAAAGGAGAAGGACTACAAAGGTTGTGAATGAAGAAGAGATCTTTCCTGCTCCTACTCCTTTATCATGATAACCACTGACCTCCACATCAATGCTTCCACCATCTACAACTCAAACCACTGATTCCCTTATAGTTATACCTGCAGCAAAGAAATATCCTCTTGATTCACCAGCAGTCATGGAAGAAATTCTAAGCTTCTATTCTGAGGAAGACCCTGACAAAAGAACCATATTATCTCTTGATGGCTACCTAAGACCCAAATATTGATGATTATCTAGAACTCAAATTGAAATAAGAAGAGGATATAGCAAAAAGAGACTCAGTTGGTAAAAGTGATAGAGTGATACAGACCAACATGTCTTTTCAGCTAGTGCAAAACCAGGGTATTGCAAGATTTTGTCAAACATCTGTGTAATAAGCTGTCAGAAAGGGAAGATAAATGCCTTAAACATGAACTCATTGAACATATCATGAAGAACAAGCAATATTAGGCAACAAAGGCACAGTTTAAGGATTGAAGTGAGGATGACCTGAGAGAAGAAATTAAAAGAATGCAAGAAATGTTGAAAGATCCTCACAAGAAGCCAACTCCACCGGACTTGAAAAAAACATATGAAAAACATGCCAGACAGATCTTTGAAGATTAAAATGATGAGGGAATAATTGATACAGAATCACTATGGTTCAAGGAACCAAGTGATAAGATGGGAGAAGTCAGGGTGATTAATACGTATAAAATGTTAGAAGAGAGGAGGAAGAAAGATCCAAACATGCCTCCTAAACCAGTTTACCCTCCATCAGATGATGGTCATAAGGCTCAACATTCTAAAAAGTCTATCTCATCATCTGTCCCCTCCATCCTTGTTTTCAATCAATTAAAAGGGAAAGAAAATATAGATGAAGAAGACAAGAGAGTGTTTGAACACATCAAAGAGGGAATTAAAAACATGGTTGACTATCACACAGATGAAGCTAGTGAAAAGCTTAGAGCAGAATTGACAAAGATAGTTCAACAAAAAGCTATTCAAACCTCAACCAATAAAAGCCATCCTAGAAATCCAGAAGACCCAAAAATTCTAAAGTGGAAAGTAAAAAAAGGCTCCCACGAATTGACACTGCTCAAGTCTAATGGCGATGTTGTCAAGATTAGCATGGAGGCTGCATATGAGCTAAATGCAGAAGACCTTCAAGATCTTTTGGATCTGACACTCGAAAAGGATGATGATGATGAAGTTTCTCTGAATTTTCAATTACAGTTTAAATGCCAAATCAGAGAACTTCTATTGAGAATAAAAACCAAGAATAATCAAGTGTTTTGGCATTATCTGTTCCAGGGGGAGATTGTTGGGATTGAACCCTATCAAAGGAACAGATGATATCAAAGCCAAATACATTATCCGATCTTTGGTTCAACTATCAGAGGTTATAACCTCTGATCAACCTTTACACTGCTTTCCTCAAACAACTGTTCCTATCATCTGAATGAACTAAGAAGCAAAGGTCTGCTAGAAGAAACAAGATCAGAGGATAGAGATCAGTGCTTAGACTTGTTGTACTTTATTCAATGTAATAGTGCTATGCACTGATCGTATTAGTATAGCAGTGTTTTAGTTAGTTACAATTTTCTTAGCTGTCACTATCAACTATGACGTCACATAAGATGCTTAGTGGTTAGATAGTTAGTATAAATAGGTGAACGTTGTAACAGTTAACTTGTCTTCCTGAAAAAGATCAATTTGCACTTTATCTTCTTCATTTCTTACTGTCAAACGATCGTAATTGGCTAAGGGGGAGTTTGTGAATCACATGCAAAGTTTATCAACTTAAAAGCATGATGGTGATGAAAACAAACGACTGTAGTAAAAGTTTTCCATTAATTCCACTGGATATCTTTTATATTCAATCCATTTTCCATCTTTAGAAACAAAAACTACAAGTGATTCTAACTTAGATCCTGACATCTTTCATAGACTATTTTATTTATAGGCTAATTATTAGCTGAAAGTCAAACAATTTGACTTTCTGTTTGACTTTTGGTTATGACCAATATGCTCAAGCTAATGTTCGATCCGAACGTGGCTACGTGATCATAATTATAAAGGTTATAATCCCCTGGGATCATACCTTCTAAAGATCACCATAAGTAGGTGAAATGACGAGTCAACACTTTAATAAATAAACGGTCAAAAACGTAAACTTTGCAAATTACGTTAATCAGGTTTTTAACTATTAAAATTGAAGTTTTAGCATTATATAAGTTTATAAAACATGTTAGGACATGTCTAAGCATGTCCAACTCGTCATTTCTTATTTAGAGCTTAATTCTATGTCGAAAGTCAAGCAGTTTGACTTTTGCTTTGACTTTCGATTCCGACCCGTTTGGCCAACGATTATGTCTGATTTAAGGTTTTGTTATGATCGTAATATAATGTAGCATAACCCTATAAAGTTATAATACATGATCATATTAATAATCTGAGTCTTATGCAAGTTTCCGTTATTATGCCATACTTTGACTATTTTGCCCTTTTTATTAAAAAATAAGGCTTTAAACACCAATGAACTTGCAAATGACTTAGGCATTGATATTTTAACATGTTTAACATATTTTGATGTTACAAATCTGATCATAAACCGATTTTTCGTATAATATCGTAAATTATGCTTTAAAGTGACAGAAATGCCCTTTCGGCGCATAGAACATTTGAAACATAATTTCTTATACCAAACTCATTACCTACTGATGTAATATCATAAATGAGATATTTTGGGATATCAATTCAGATTTAAAAAAATAACTGAGTTTACGTACAAGTTCTTATATTACGTTCTTAAATGACCATAATGCCCTTATGGCACATACAATGGTTTTAATCATGATTTTCATATAATACCTTTTTACCTATTAATGTGTTATATTAAATAACATATCTTGATCATATAAACCTGCTCATAACATCAGTTTTCATAAAACATCGCAAATATCGTCACTTAACAAATTTAACGCCTTTTCGGCGCGTAGTATGGTTTTAAACCATATTTACCAACCAAGACTTGTTACCTAGTGATTTTATAACTTATTTACAATTTTTTTACAGTAGGTACATGTTATAAACTCAGAATCCCAAATTAGCTTTCAAAACTATGTGTGAAATGCCAAAATACTCAAAAGGAGCATAGTTTGGTCTTAAACTATAAAAAACACATATGTTTGATATCCTACTAATATTATATCATAAATAAAGTGTTTTCACATAATGTTTATGGTCGTGACATTAGATTATACGCAAGTTTCTTTTATATGTCGCTAAATGACCAAAACGCCCTTATGAGGCATAGTTTGATTTTAAAACCTTAACGGGCATACAAGTTGATATCCTACTGATATTATAACTTGTTTAAAGTGTACTGGCATATGGAACTTGTTCATGACTCATCCGGTTACCCGTTATCGCTTATACGCGTACGCTTAGACTTACGTAACTAGTTTACCAAAACAGGTTTAACCTTATCATTTTAATCTCAAATTCCAGAATGTTAATAGTTTACCCATATTATACAAATCCTAGTACTTGTTGGGTCTAAACCACATTCTATTCGGTATACGCTTAATCTATCAAACCTATTCATAAGTATCGGGTCGCATCTAAAGGGGCTACCTTTGGCCCGTATACATTCTAACAGATAATAAATCTGTTTATTCCAGACGATAGTACCCCCAGATAACCGGACTTGGTTCAATAGTACTTAGACTTGAGAGGCTTTTTACTAAATTATAATCTTATTGCTTGGAAGGTAGCAAAAAGATAAATACTCTTAACTTATTTTATATTTAAACTTGGGATGGCAATTATACCACTTGGAGCGGGTATTACATAAATAAGTCGCCTATGATTGCGCATAAATGTAAGAATCCGATTTATTTAGTTTTACTTGATAACTGAAATGATTGGGGTTAATGGTACCGTGTCCGGATGTCCCGATGGGTCAATCAAGTATGTAAATTTGGTAACTAGAATAAATCCCAAGAAATATTTAAAAGATCACCTTTTATCTATGTATAAAACTCTTTTCGAACCAATGTTTTCCAAATAGTTAGTTAATTGTATTTACCAGCGAAAGCTGACGTATTTTCAAAAGATTGAACCGCAGGTACCGAACCTTATTATAGGCTGGGAATCCGGGTCGGCTAGAATGAAGGTTAAGGAATTTGCAACTCCTGATGCTTAAGGCCTATGATGTCTAAAGCTCTGTTTATTAGATCCTGCATGTGGGCTTGTACTGAACGCTTGTAATATTTTAATATATATTCAAGCTTCAACGAATGCAATATTTTTACTCCAATACTTCCGCTACATATTATTATATTATAATAACTGTTATCCAACCGTCAGGATTATACCCATCCAAGCCCACTGGGAATCAGGGTGTGACAAGTTGGTATCAGAGCGACAGTTTGAGTGAATTAGACACTAGCCTTGTGTGTCTAATCTCAAATATCACAAATGCATATTCCTTAAATTCTGAGTCTAGAACCGAACATAAGATTGCATCTATCGATATATATATATATATATATATATATATATATATATAGTCCTTGATTTTTATGAATTTCCTGCAAATGCCGCCAAGATATCGCGGGCAAGATAAGGAATCTATGATGGGTCGAGGACTTGATGATCTCTACCACTGAGTAGCTCCTTATGGTAAACTACATATATTTTGGAGACGATAACTCTGATACGAGGATGCTAAAGCTCGTCACCTGAATTATATCTTCTTGTGATATCCTAATATCATTTATCCAAAGTCTATCATGTTTGAAAGACATTCCGGTGATATCCCACCATTTGATTAAAGCGGCAACAACTATGGAAACTGCACAAATATCCATTTTTTGCACCAAATCCTATTGCTTGATTCAATAATCACTCATTCTAGAGAATAAGCAGAAAAAGGGATCATTTTTTTCTGACTCATGCTTAAAGCATATAATTTCAAGTCTTGGTACTCGATTGATTCAAACCCATCTAGGAATATTATATTATATTATATAAGTTCGGCAACTCTCGCCAGCAAATTCTACATCTTGAGTACGACAATGATTTTATTTCATTGATTTTACCAACTACGAATGCTAAACTTAGTATGATAGAAGCGCCATATGATGATTGGTTGTATCTTAGTGTGTCCCATAGATTGTTTTCATGCCTGGTCAGTATGAAGGTTTAATGCATGGAACCACTAAGATCTCCCAATGATCATATTGCACTGATATCAGGTAATAGTAAGCATCTAATATATTTTGGCGGTATCATTGGCTTAAGAAAAATCATTGATTTTATGGAGCCCATTTTATTATTTTCCCTCAAATAATATGAAGGTCACATTTATTGCTCCTACCTTATCAAAAGATCTCTTGATTGCGCAATAGACGAAGGCAAAAGCACATGTTCCTACCAATGAGTGGTTGAGAAAGTGCAAATTTTTGTCCAAATATGAGACGACTTATCCCAAATCTCCCACTGAGGAGAAGGGCATATCTTTAAACGTTGACTGAATTGAGGCGTATCCAAAATCTCCCACTTAGGAGAAATGCATATATTTAAACGCTGACTTAATTGATGCGTATCCCAAATCTCCCATTGAGGAGAAGGGCATATATTTAAACGCTGACTGAATTAAGGCGTATCCCTAATCTCCCACTGAGGAGAAGGACATGTATTTAAACGCTGACTGATTTGAGGCGTATCCCGAATCTCCCACTGGGGAGCAAGGCATATATTTAAATGTTGACTGAATTGAGGCGTAACCCAAATCTCCCACTGAGGGGAAGGTCATGTACTTAAACGCTGACTGAATTGAGGCATATTCCAAGTCTCTCACTGAGGAGAAGGACTAAAGGTGCCAACTCTGTTGGGTGAAGACAATTAGTCGTAGGACCGCCAGCAATCAAGCAAATAAATTCTTTTAAATTTTCTCGGTCAACTAGTTCGTATGTCATTAAGACTAGTAAATAGGACCATGATGAAAGACTCTGTCTTAAATGTATATTCCCACCAATGGTAGTGGTTGAAAGAGGTGATACGTAACACCTCGTAAAAACCCGTCCAATAAAATCCCAACATGTGTCTCACTGATCCTCGTATGCCACGTGCTAAGCGAGAGTGACCAAGGTTGCCGTTATGTTATAATTATAACCTCTGAATGGTGACTACAAAAGTTGAGGGACAAATAGTGTCAAAAAAGCAAAATTTTGGCTTCCGAAGGAGTCTTACGGACCGTAACGATACATGGTTATGAACCGTGAGGTTTAATAGAGCTGAAATGTTGAGAGGCGGTTACGGACCGCAAGGCTTGACTCTTACGGTCCGTAACCATTTCAAAACCGGGGCACGTTAAGGTCCTTACGGACCGTAAGACTTGACCCTTACGGTCCGTAAGGCACTGCCAGTAGCAGAATGTTGGCAGCTAGGTGAGCCTGCCACCTTGCACACAAAAATGCCACTTCTTTCTGGTCATGCCAAATCTCTAAACACTACTCAGCTCCAAGAGAAGTTTGGGGACACTTGGCATGATCCTCTTGATCTTGTGCAAGTATAAATAACACCTTCAACTCCTCAACAACCTGCTCATTCTTAAATCTTCTCCTCTCTTGCTCACTTGGCAAGTTCCTGAGCTTATTGGGAGCTTCCTCTAAGTTCTAAGTCTTCTTCTGGATCACTTGTAAGTATTCCAACCTTGTTCTTTCCTTTTTGTAGGCTTTAAGCCAAAAGTCAAAGCGTTTACGTAAAAAAGCTTTGACCTTCGGCTAGGACCATTATGGTCCAGCCATTGTTCGATGCTAACATGGCTACGTGATTGTAATAGGTAGGTGTTAATCCCTCAATAGGGCATCTCCTGGAAATCACGTTTGCTTGGTCAATGGACGGGTCAAAGTAATTGTCTTAAAAAGTCAAATGGGTCAGATTTTAAATAAATGCATATCTAGTAATGTAGATGTTATAAAATGTGTTTTATCACTTTAATAACTTGGTAATAATTATTAAAACATGTGTAAATATGTTCGGCTCGTCAATTCCAGATTTAAGGTCGGTTCGTAACCGAAAGTCGTATGGTTTGACTCCTGCTTTGACTTTTAGTTCTGACTCAAATTAGCAACTTAGGCTACCGAATCTGAGTTGTATTATGACCATATTATATTGTAGTATACCACTCTCTAGTTATAACACTTGGTCATATAGTAATCTGAGTTTATTTTGCTAGTTCCGTTGTTATGCCTAAACTTGACTAAAATGCCCTTTTTGTATAAAAATGAGGTTTTAAACCTAAATAAGCATACATATGAACTACCTACTGATATGATAAGTTACTAAACTTATTTGATGTCATAATGATGGTCATAAACTGAGTTTTGTATAAATATCGTAATCTACGCTTTAAAATGCCTAAGATGCCCTTTCGGCACAAAGAATGGTTTCTAAACATAATTTCTTCATCAAACAAATTACCTACTGATGTAATACCATATGTAGGACTTTTTGGGTTAATAAATCATATTACAAACTGAGTTTACAAATAAATCTTTGTATTAAGTCCTTAAATGACGATATTGCCCTTACGGAACTTAAAATGGGTTTTATTCATTCTTTATGAACAAAAAAATTTACTTACTGATGTATTATATTATATAAAATATTTTCATCATATAACCCTGTTTGTAACATCATTTTTCTATAAACATCGATTAAATCGTCATTTAGTGAGTTTTACGCCTTTTCGGCGCATAGTATGGTTTAAAACCATATCTATGAACCAAAACTTGTTACCTACTGATTATTAAACTCATTTTAAATATTTTTACAGTAGATACATGTTCTAAACTCAGAATCCCAACTAAGCTATCAAATCTATGTGTGAAATGACCAAAATGCCCCTACGGAGCATAGTTTTGTTTTAAACTATAAACCACACATATATTTGATATCCTACTGATATAACATCACAAATTTAATATTTTTCCAGAATGTTTATAACCATGACATCAGTTATCTATATGCTTCTTTTAAAAGTTGTAAAATGACCAAAACACCCTTTTGAGGCTTAACTTGATTTTAAAACCTTAACGGGCATACATGTTGATATCCTACTGATATTATAACATGTATAAAGTATAATGGTATATGGAACTTGTATATGACTCATCCTGTTACCCGGGTTCGCTTATATGCGTACAGTTAAGCTTATGTGACTAGTTTAGGTAATTTAAACGAAACGGGTTTAACCTTATCTTTTTTACATCAAAATCCAGAATGTTATATGTTTACCCATTATAAACAAGTCTTAGTACTTGACGGGTTTAAACCACATTCTATTACGGTCATCGCTAAATCTAGCGTATGGTACCGTAATTATTAAACTGAAAACTAGCCTGTCCAAGTCTATGACTTAACTAAGGACCTGTTAGCATTCTAATTGGTTAATAATACCATCATTCCAGACTAGAGCCTCCCGGTAGATTGTATTCGTTACTTACCTCTTGATTAACGGCTGAGTTATTTATTCATTTGAAGAACTAGCTCAGGTAAATACTTTTAACCTATTTTCCCTATACGGGCTTGGGATATGGTATATTATTACCGCTTGGTCGGGTATGGGATCATGTTGTCGGATTGTGATTTAACTAAATCTCATAACTCGTTTTAATCTGTGTTGTCTGATAACTTAAAAATTGGGGGTTAACTCGATCGTGTCCTAGATATCCTCGGCTCATTTAAGTTACTAATGGCCACGACCAATGACGGGGTGTAGGCATACACCTGTCAGATGCTAATGCTAAATTATTTTTATGTTCTCCTCGGAGTTAACAAAGTGGTGTGTCGGTTAATCAGGTTATTCGGTTTCTACATCAGACCCCATATGTATTGACAGACTTATAAAATTGTATTCAATTTCATTTTGAACTGTCCCAAGTTATTTATGAAATGTTCCATGTGCACTTAAAACATTTTTGAAAGATTTTTAAAATGTGTCGGTTATTTGTATTTACCAGTGTAAACTGACGTATTTTCAAAAGACTAAGATACATGTACAACACATAATAGGCTGGGAGCTTCTTGGTAGTAACGTAGAGAATCTTGCAAGTTCTTAGTCAGCCCGAAGTCTGTTGATCATTTTATGTATATTTTACCATCCGCCTGTGGATCTTTATTACAAACCGTCTGTATTTATTATTTTGAACTGAATACTATCGGTTTGTAATAATATTTAAAATCCAATACTTCCGCTGTGTTGCTCTGTGTTATTTGGTTATGATGTTATCAACTTACGTCACAATACTCCCCCCGGGCCCACCGAGACATACCTGGAAATCGGGGTGTGACAGGTTGGTATCAGAGCTAACGTTTGAGTGAATTCAACAGAAGTCTTTTGTGTTATTCTCAAACGACACAGTAACACATTCCTTAGACTTCCAAGTCTAGGCTTCAACCTAGGATTACTCATTGCATTGTTTTATTTATTGTCAGTTTTTGTTTTAACTTGTTTTTGAAGTAGGAAAAATGCCGCCTAGATTCCTTGGAAGAGGAGGAAAAGGAAAAGGCCCCATGAGGGGTGGACCTTCAACGATTGGACCTTCTCATATGCCCAGTCGAAATTCATACGAAGGATCTGGAGATTCTTCGTCACCTTGGGAACCAATTCGACATTCAATCTCTCATGAGTATTCTCCGCCAAACTCTCACAATTCACACCAATCCCATCATTCCCATCACTCACACTCTCAATCTTATCATGGAGAGTTTAACCCGAACATCTATTTATGTTCACCTTTAGTTACCCCTCCTGTTGATTCTCCCGACCATATGGACGAGGAATCTGATCCTGAGATACCGCCAACAGATCTTTTGGCCACCCAATCGAACTTTCTAGTGGTTCGAACTCCATTGCTGGTTCACCTTATAGGGGTCTAGACGAATTTCAACAACGGTGGGAACAATATAATTTTTACAACACCCCTTCCTACCATAACACTCCTTCTTACCATGCTCCTCAGCAACCCCTGAGGATATTCAAATGGAATCGGTGGAACAACAACAACCACAACCTGAGCCACAACCACGACGAAAGCGTGGCACACGCATGTCGGTGCGTGTAGGACAATGGTCAGGATCGTTGCCACCTTTGCCTCAGACCTACCCTACCATTCGTGAGGACCCACAAATGGGTGGGCCGTCTCACACTTCACCTGTGGTGGAACCCCCACCACAACCTACAGTTGAATCAATACCTCAACCGGTAGTTCAACCATCACCATCGGGTTTTGGTAATCCGATCCCCACTTATCAAGATACGTCTGGATACAATCTATTGAATCCAAAAACGGCGCCTATAGATTTTAATTTCCCTGCGCCATCATATGACCCATATGTGCAAGCATCTTTGTTTAATGCACACTTTCCTTCTCCCTTCCTTTTTTATTCTACAAATCCCTATCCAGTTCCTGGATATCCAAATTATGGGTACCAGTATCCGGTAATGCCACAACCACCACCGCAACCTCAGCCATCACAACAATTGGAGGCGATTAATAAGGTTCTG
The DNA here is from genome assembly GCA_947069175.1 of Scalesia atractyloides. Lineage (NCBI taxonomy): Eukaryota > Viridiplantae > Streptophyta > Magnoliopsida > Asterales > Asteraceae > Scalesia > Scalesia atractyloides. The sequence goes on along the minus strand of CAMTDV010000017.1, from coordinate 39,841,242 downwards.
GAGCGATTGAAGGAAATACAACAGCAGGCTGAGAGATCCAGAAGAAAACCAATTAATTCTTTAAAAGATTTACTAAAATGATCAAAGGGAAGAAGGATGAATAAAATCCTTATATTTAATTTTACGTATTTTATTTTCCAAGAAGTCCCTGCGTGGACATGTTATTTACTTTTAGTCCCTACGAGGACATGTTTCTTATTTAGTCCCTGCGTGGACAAAAACTTTGTATTAAAAAGTCCTGTTTAAGGCATCTATGTAATGTTATTTCTTTTAATAAAAACTTTTGGAATTATCCATAATATATGTATTTCGTTACATCCTTTGTTCAAGCGATCATCTCGATATTAATTCGAGCTTTATTGATCCGCTATATAAATCCATAAGTTCTTCTTAATGGTTTACACCAGCCAAGTGATAAGGTCACACTAATTGGCAAATATGATAGTTAAGAAGTAAAGCCTTCTACCATGATAGTTAAGGAAGATCATCCCTTATATCCAGAGGTGGTGAACTATGTTCACGCCTCCTAGTCTATGTAGTCACTGCGACCATGACTAGATCATTTAAACCATTAAGACAATTATTCTAAGTTAACATTCAAGTAATGTTAACAATCCTGGCAGTGTGACTTGAGGAACCGCACTAGCCATCTAGGTGATGGACTATGTCCAAACCTTATAGCCTACGTGATCAAATTTGATCCCGTCTAGTATCATTAATGCGATGATCATAACATCCATTAGTGATGCATAGCTTACGACTTATTAATTAAAAACATCCATTGATGATGTAGTGCCTACAGGCCATGATTAAAAACATCCATTAGTGATGTAGTGCCTACGGGCCATGATTAAAAATCCATTAGTGATGTGATGCCTACAGGCTATAATTTAACATCCATTAGTGATGTAACACCTACGGGTTATTAAACAACCATTAGAGATGTAGTGCTTACGAGCCATATTTTATGTCCATTAGTGACAATGACAGTTGTGGTCTATGACTCCCTGTCCAAATCTTTAAAAGTCTCTTGAATCAATTGAACGCGGCTTATATATAAGTAAATGTCCTTTAGTGGCAAGGCCTTTTGTGCCATATCTATAAGTCCTTAGTGACAGGCCTTGTGCCACATTTTCTAAATCCCTTGGGATAGGCCTTTGTGCCATAAATTTTTATCGTCTTTTATGAGAAGGCCTTTTGTGCCACAATTCAAGTCCTTTGTGACAAGCTTACGAGCAATCTTAAATAGTCATTATGACAATGACAGATGTGACTTCATGATCCACTATCTAAAACTGAAGGACTATGTCCAAATTCAGTAGCCTTTGATGGTCATTTGAAGACCTAGGCTAATTATTTATAACATTCATTTAAGATGTTTTAAGCTTGGAAAATTGTGGCATTATGACCACTGGCCCTAAAAGGCAAAGGATTTATTTATCCATTTTAAAAGCCTCTATGGTTAATAATACCATGGCCTATACATAAAGCAATGATTAATTAATATTACTTGGTGTTTAGTACCAAGTAGATAAGATGGCACATTCTGATGAAGGCAGTAGCAGACGCAACGATGATAACGCAAACGCTACCATGAATGTTGATAAAAACGAACTATGAGCGATTATAGCCACGGAAGTTGTCAAGGCCATGAATGCCTTTATAACAAAGCAACAGGAGTCGAGTGCTTCTCACTCCAAACATACATCAAAACACACCTCCAAACATACTTCTAAACCGTTCTCAAATCCTCCTCCCTCTGATTAAAAGGAAAACTTTGTACACTCCTCAAATGTGGAGAGTGAGAGGCAAGAACATCAACACAAGATGCATACCTACAAGGACGGTTTTTCCTATAAATACTTTGTGTTTTGCAAGCCTCGGGATTTTAACGGGGAGAAAGGAGCTGTGGAAGCTCTAAGGTGGTTGGATGAATAGAAACCATTATTGAAATCAGCGATTGTGCTGATAGGGATGTAGTGAAAAATCAGGATTATCGGAAGTACGGACTACAATTCTTTGTCAAGGATCGTACCTTACTTGATCACTCCCAAACCTAAACGCATTGCGCGTTTCATTGGTGGCTTCGCACTAGAAATAAAAGGGAGTGTTAGGGCTTCAAAACCAGATACTTATAGGTCTGCTGTGGACCTAGCCCTAACCCTCACTCAGGACCTGCTAAGGCATAGGTCCGTTAAATCAGAAAATGACGGAAAAAGGAAGAGGGAGGATGATAATTCACAAAGATTCAAGAAAAAGAATATAGCTGGGTTCAATAAGAATTAGAGTGGATCTGATAACCAACTGGTTTGCAAAGTCTGCAACAAAAGGCATGGAGGACAGTGTCGGTTTGATCCACAAGTCAAGCCGTGCGGCATATGTAAGAAAGCGGGGCATAAAACCTTGGACAGCAAGGATCTGAAAGATGAAACTTGCTTTACCTGTGGCGAAAAAGGCCACACTAAAACTAACTGCCCCAAGAACAAAGATAACAACGCCAAGAATGGTGGGGCAAAAAAGACGAATGCTCGAACTTTTCAGATGAACGCTCGAGAGGCAGTCAACGATAATAATGTCATCACTTGTACTTTCCTCATTAATGACATTTATGCTAGAGTTCTTTTCGATTCGGGCACTGATAAGTCATTTGTGGACCATAAGTTTAGCAAACATTTGAACATGCCCATAAGAACTCTAGACATAACATACGAAGTAGAACTCGCCGACGGAACAATAAAAACCGGATTTTCCATTCTTGATGGATGCTTTATATCCATCAAGAGTCATTCTATCCCTATCTCTCTTCTGCCAATGAAATTGGCGGGGTTCGATGTAGTTTTAGGCATGGATTGTTATCATTTAATCAAGCCCGTATCGCCTGTGATAAGAAGCTCATCGAGATTAAATCCCCATCCGGTGATATACTCACCATTCACAGAGACGTACATTATGGATTGCCTGAAAAAGCATCTATGCTTAAAGCATCCAGATGTCTGAAGAGAGGTTATGTCATCTACATGACACAAGTAACTGTCGATGAGCCAAAGCCAAAGATTGAAGATATACCTATCATCTCTGAGTATCCAGATGTGTTCCCAGATGAATTAATCGGTTTACCTCCAAATAGGCAAGTGGAATTCAAAATAGATATCCTACCTGGAGATGCACAAGTTGCAAGAGCACCTTATCGTCTAGCACCAACAGAAATGCAAGAGTTAAGAACCCAACTTGATGAACTCTTGCAGAAAGGCTTCATACAGCCTAGTTCATCATAGTGGGGAGCTCCAATATTTTTCGTTAAAAAGAAGGACGGTTCAATGCGCATGTGCATTGATTACCGTGAGCTTAACAAGTTAACGATCAAGAATCGTTATCCCTTGCCCAGGATTGACGACTTGTTTGATCAACTTCAAGGAGCAAGCTACTTCTCGAAGATAGACTTAAGATCGGGCTATCATCAACTAAAAGTCAGAACTGAAGATGTTCTGAAGATGGCCTTCAGGACCAGATATGGCTACTATAATTTCTTAGTGATGCCTTTCGGGCTCACTAATGCACCTGCAGCATTCATAGATCTCATGAATAAAGTCTGCAAACCATACTGGATAAATTTGTCATTGTCTTTATAGAAGACATACTTATCTATTCCCATAATCATTCTGATCATGAGAAACATTTAAGGTGCATCCTAGAGTTATTAAGAAGGAGAAGCTTTATGCCAAATTCTCCAGATGTGAATTCTAGCTTCGCGAGGTCCAATTTATTGGACATGTTGTTAGTGAGCGCGGTATCCAAGTTGATCGCGCCAAGATTGAAGCGATTATGAACTGGAAGCACCAAAGAAACCTTCAGAGATTCGTAGTTTCTTAGGACTAGCTGGGCATTATAGAAGATTCATAGAGAATTTTTCAAGAATAGCCACTCCTTTGACTACATTGACCCGTAAAAATGTCAAGTTTGACTGGGGGCCAAAACAACAGGAGTCATTGGAGACTCTGAAGCAGAAATTGAGAAATGCTCCAGTACTGACTCTGCTAGAAGGCATTGAGAAATTTGTCGTTTATTGTGATGCCTCGCACACTGACATGGGCTGTGTGCTAATGCAAAGGGGAAAAGTGATTGCCAATGCATCATGACAACTTAAGGTGCACGAAAAGAATTACACCACCTATGACTTGGAGCTGGGTGCCGTTGTATTTGCACTTAAGTTATGGAGACATTACTTATATGGAACAAAGTGTATTTAATACACTGATCACAAAAGCCACCAACATTTGTTTAATCAGAAGGATTTGAATATGCGACAACGCTAGTGGATGGAAACACTTAGTGATTACGATTGTGAGATCCGCTACCATCCAGGTAAGGCTAATGTAGTCGCCGATGCGCTTAGTCGCAACGAAAGGGTTAAGCCAATTAGGATTAACGCTAAGAGCATTGAGCTTAGAAATAGCTTGAATGAAAAGCTACTAGAGTCGCAGAAACAAGCCCTATTAGAGGCAAACCTTCCAAGTGAAGGATTGGGTGGAACTGTTGATCAGTTGTCACCAGGAAATGATGGAATTTTCAGACTTAAAGATAGAATCTGGGTTCCAGTTTTCGGAGGACTTAGAGATCTAATCCTCTAAGAAGCGCACAATTCAAAATACTCAGTTCACCCAGGTGGTGACAAGATGTATCAAGATCTAAAAAGGAATTATAAGTGGATGAGTATGAAGAAATCCATAGCCACCCATGTAGCTAAATGTCTGGCGTGTTCACAGATTAAAGCTGAACATCAAAAACCATCAGGACAACTTCAACAACTTGAAATTCCCACTTGGAAATGGGAAATGGTGACCATGGATTTTATAACCAAGTTACCAAAGACCAAACGTGGTAGTGACACGATTTGGGGCATAGTAGACAGGCTGACTAAGTCAGCTCACTTTTTGCCAATAAAGGAGACTTACAGCACCGACAAATTGGCCAAGTTATATGTGGACAAGATTGTGTCCCTGCACGGCGTGCCGGTATCCATTGTATCCGATACAGATACTAGATACACTTCTTATTTTTGGAAAAGCTTCCAACAAGCATTGGGCACTGGATTGAATTTTAGTACGGCTTATCATCTGCAGACTGACGGACAAAGTGAGTGTACTATTCAGACATTGGAAGACATGCTACATGCATGCGTGATCGACTTAGGTGGAAGTTGGGATGACCGCTTACCCCTAATTGAATTCTCCTACAATAATAACTATCATACAAGCATCAAAGCTGCTCCTTTTGAGGCCTTGTTTGGGAGAAAAGTCGAACGCCCGTGTGTTGGCTGAAGTTGGGGAAGCCCAACTAACATGACCTGAGATAGTCCTGGACACGACGGATAAGATAATACAAATCCGGGATCGTCTTAAAGCTGCCAGGGATAGGCAGAAAAGCTATGCAGATAAGAGGCGTAAACCTCTTCAGTGACAAATAGGGACAAGGTCATGTTTGTAACATTCGTCGTAAAACAGGTTTCAAAACCCGCTTCGTTTAATAATCAAATATTCAGTTATAAGTTCGTTGCGTATTTATTGTGCCGGTTATTTTAAATAATACATAATCAATAAATATTTTAGAATTTAAAAACCATAATTAATAAATAATAATATTAAAATTAAATAAAAGAACAGAACAAGGTAGCCGGGTCTCGAACCCGGGTCTACCGCGTAGACACACACACATCACACCACCCCACCACACACATCTTTTGTGTTTAATACTTAAACAAATAACACTTATGGTAAAACCAAAAATCAAAACCTGTAAATCAGAAACCTCAGAACCCGAAATCGCCGACAAAAACGAAGATTCCGCAACCGTTGCTACTTTCCATTGACTGAAATGCGTAAACTGATTTCGACATCAGTTATAACCGTTGCTTAACACTCAATTTAGTCAAAACCGTTTCCTATGAGAATTGAAATCATTGACCGCGAATCTTGGCCCCTAATTCCTGTCCCCCTTATAAATACCCACTCAAACTCCTTGTAAACATTTCGCTCAGAACCGCACTCTCTTCCTGAAGCTTTATTCCTTTCAAAGCACGTCGCCGGAGATTTTCGCACTCGCCGGAATATCGCCGGAATTTCTAAACCAGAAAACTGTAGTTCTCCAAACCGGTATAATCATCTAAACCTCCTTGCTATCTCTTGTTTAGTAAATTAATAGCTCAAAACAGTAATCAAAACTGTTTAATCAGTTTATTCAGTCGGAATAATTGTCGGGATTTTGAATGGTGAAAACGATGAAGTTGAGTTAGTGTTTGAATATAAATAAAAACGGGTATTTAACCGGGTTAGACACACAGTCCAGCGGTGGACTGTGTGCAATTACAAAGCACACGTCCCGAGTTCGAGTCGCACATGTTTCCGATTTTCTGAAATAAAGCCAACACTTTTTAAATTTATTCAGATCAATTCACAGTATATATAAGATGAATATAATCCAGTGGTTATGTTGGGCTGTGTGCACTCAAACCACAGATCCCGAGTTCGAGTCCGGGTTCTGTAATCAGTTTCGACCATACTAAAACCTTTTTAATAAAAACTAAATAAGGTTAAAGCTAGTTAGTATATATATATAATTAAAACAGAGAATATTTCGGGTTAGACACGTAGCTCAGTTGGTAGAGCTACGTGCACGTATACGGGAGGTCACGGGTTCGAACCTCACTCGCCGCCTGAAATTCATGCTATCCGACCGGTCAGGCCCGGTCCGACCTGACAAAGTCAACCCTTTTTTCTAATTTTTGTTTTCTTATTTTCTTTTTATTAAATTGAAAATTATTTAAAAATACTTAAAAATAAAGATTTTGAAGGTTAAAAATTTGCATTAAACTCACAAAAATAAATCTAAAAATCTCATTAAGAGCACTAATTAAAAATATTAATCTCAAATAAAATTTATTTATTTATCGAATCATTTTGTTATTATTTAGGTTAGTTTTCCCTCGTCGGTTGAATCATAAATTCGTGCGCATTCATCGTCATCAAGAAACGCATCCACTGTGAGTGAACCTCTACCAATTCCCCGTTTTAATCATGTTTTGGGGTGTATCATGTGTCATACTATTCTTTTATTTTATTTAAACACTTGTGCATACATCATATCCATGATCAAATGTGTATTGATTGTTGTGTGAATTATAGATAGATTGAATTTCTCATTTCAGTGCACGCGTTTCATTAGGCCCATCAGTTCCCCTTGGGATACGGGTTGAGCATCAGGAGCCTCATTAGATCGGCTCCGTTTGATTGAGCCTTGATCTCAAATACATCATCATTTATGTCATATACTCATCCAAAGTGGTTTGTGATTGTTTACATATATATGTTTGCTCACATGTGATTAATGCACGAAATTTTCTTTAATAAATAAAATAAGAAATTAGTTAAAATGTTTTATCAAGGTTCACTCGCCAACTTTAGTTGACCCAAAATCTCCCCTGTTTTACACATGATACAGGTGATCCAGCCGAGACAGGAAACACTTAGGATGGCCTAGAAGAATAAACAAGTTTATGCTTTGGAATAAATATATAGTTTCATTTTCCTTTGTAATTGTATGGATTTTATTTTTGGATATTCAAGTTTGTAATTTGAATTTAATATATATGAAACATCTTAGTAAATATCATGAGCTTTGGTGATAACCCAATTATGCCCCGACTTTTATTCCGCTGCGGGTCGGGGTGTGACAGATTGGTATCAGAGCTTGTGACTATAGGGATATAGGATAGGTTATTAGACCCTTAGAGCCAATACTATAGTTGACTAAATTTTAACTGTTTATGCGTTACATACAAAATTCATGATGTTTATATGTTTCATGTATATTTTCACACCCAATATTATGCAAGCACGCTCACAAATACATGTTATTATGCAATGCTCATCATAATTCATATCCTCATAACATATCATATCTATGAGAGCACACACCTCACGATTTCCATGATTTTTGCAATGATTTTGTATTTTTCAAATCACATCAAAATGAGTTCTCACGACGGGCATGTAGTAACTGGAAGGGTACGAGTACCGGTAGTCGGAACGTCCTGTCTAGGCTTGGCATTCGTATAAATCCAAAATAAAGGACCAGTTTGCCTACCTGGGGACTAACGATGAGAGTACGAAGGACCTATTAAGCCAAAGCATGCTATACCAAACGTCGTGTGAGCTAACTCCACTTTGAGTTGTCATTGTTTCTACACCTGGACACCCTCCTACCATACATCTTGCAATCATGTTTTACGATTTTCATTCGAGTGGTGCGAGTGTTAACCCGCCGACACCAATGTGAATCCTACCAAGCCCAATAGTCATGGGGACCCACATGACTACACAGGCAATGGTATGGGGGACATTTGGAGGCCCAAACATGAGCAAACCCAAGACATCCTATGGATGTAGTTAAATTATTGTCAGTTATGTTGTTTTTCATTCTTTTTACGACACATGACACCTAGAAAATTCTTAAACTCACAATCTTCCTATATATGTTCCTGTAGATGTCGGCTAGGCAACTACGTGAAGGTAGAAAGTCAGGAAAGTCAAGCGAACGCTTGGCCACACAAATTGCTAAACAAATGACCGCAGTGCTTCCTGACATCGTGCTTCAAGTTCAACAAGCCTCTCACCGCTAATCCCATCAACCCTCCCAACCAAGAAGACCAGAGCGTCGCCAACCCTCCTTCCAAAACCCCCAAGTGCACCTACAAACACTTCAAATCCTGCGATCTCCTAAAATATGAAGGGACCGAAGGTGTTACCGCCCTCCTTCACTGGTTTGAAGAAATGGAAAACACTTTCCTCAATTGCGATTGTCCCGAGGACCGTAAGGTACGTTACGCAACTGGAAGACTGTTTGGGGTAGCCCTTACCTGGTGGAACACGGAAAAGGGTAAGCGAGGAGTTGAAGATGCCATGGCCTTAACATGGGAAGAGTTAAGGGAACTCATGACAAGACGCTTCTGTCCAAGAAGTGAAATCAAAAAGCTGGAAGACGAATTCCACGCACTGAAACAAAAGGAAGGAGACCACACTTCATATAATAAGATATTTCTCGAGTTGAACCAGATGATACCCAATTTGTTCACCCCTTGTACCGCTTAGTTGAACACTACATTCGAGGCCTCCCCTCAAAAATCCAGATTCGGTTTTAAGCACTTCGCCTGCAACGCTTGAAGCCGCAATGGAGTTAGCTACACAACTCACTGAAAATCGCATTCGAAACGGAAAGTTCAAATATGAGAAGAAGAAAGCAACCATTGAGACCCCAACTCCAAACCACCCAGTCTCATCCTCGAAGTTTGCTGGTAAGAGGAAGCGAAATAGCAAAAATTTTGCTGTCACTCAAACCAACCCTCCTATCACTGCTGCACCAATCACCCAAGTTGTTCCTCCGTTCGCACCATTCAAAAAGCCATACACTGGCCCACACCCAAAGTGCAACAAATGTCAATACCATCACCCTCCCGAAAATCCCTGCCAACATTGCACAAGTTGTGGCCGTGCGGGTCACACCATCCAAACCTGCCGTACCCTTCAACGAATGAACCGCAATCAACCTCCAACCCAAACCCAAAATCAGATAGTGGGCCAAGCCCAACAACCCTTACTTCTACCACCTGCACAACACGCAGCCCAACCTTACTACCAACCCAATTACCCCATGATGCAACCCATGCGAGCCTGTTTCAATTGTGGGGACCCAAACCACTTCAGGAACACTTGTCCACGCCTAGTGAACATCATCCATGCCCAAGCTCAAGCGAATCCGGTAAACCAAGCTAACCAAGCTCCTCCACCTGCCAGAGGAAGAGCTTTCAATATCAATGCCAACCAAGCCAGGGCTGACAACAACGTGGTCAACGGTACGTTCCTCATCAATGATAGTTATGCATCCATATTATTCGATACTGGTGCGAATAAGAGCTTTGTGTCCTTAGAATTCGAACCTATCCTCGACCAACCTCGTGTTAATCTCATGGAATCTCTAACGGTGGAAGTTGCTGACGGAAAACCCACTTCATTAAATTCTATTATACGCAATTGTACTCTCACCCTAAACGATCACGATTTTCCAATTGACCTCATTCCTATGAAGTTGGGAAGTTTCGATGTTATAATCGGTATGGACTGGCTCAGCCAGCATCACGCTTAAGTGGTGTGCCACGAAAAATTCATTCGCATTCCTCTTGCAGACGGTCAGACACTACGTATTTTTGGGGAAACCCCTTCGAAAGGACTCAAATTAATGTCCTGCCTTCAAGCCCGAAGATATCTCCGCAAGAACTATGTCGCATTCCTAACTCACGTCGTCAAGAAGGGAAACAAGGAGAGGAAACTCGAAGATATCCCAATTGTGAAGGAATTCCCACAAGTCTTTCCCGACGACATTTCAGGACTTCCTCCTGTGAGAGAAGTCGAATTTCGCATCGATCTTGTACCTGGCGCTACACCAGTCGCAAAATCTCCTTATAGGTTAGCCCCATCCGAAATGCAAGAGCTGGCCAGTCAACTGCAAGAGCTGACTGACAAAGGATTCATACGTCCTAGCTCATCGCCTTGGGGTGCACCTGTTCTTTTTGTGAAGAAGAAAGATGGAACGTTTCGCATGTGCATTGATTATAGAGAACTCAACAAGTTAACGGTTAAAAATCGCTATCCACTGCCTCACATTGATGACCTCCTAGACCAACTTCAAGGCGCCACCTGCTTTTCAAAAATCGACCTTCGTTCTGGTTATCATCAGCTCAGAGTGCACGAAGAAGATATCCCAAAAACCGCCTTCCAGACTCGTTATGGTCATTACGAGTTCATGGTCATGCCTTTCGGTTTAACCAACGCCCCCGCTGTCTTCATGGATTTAATGAATAGGGTATGCAAACCCTACCTCGACCGTTTCATCATAGTCTTCATCGACGACATCCTTATCTATTCCAAGTCTAAATCCGATCATGAGCGACACCTTCGACTCATCCTTATACTCTTAGGGACTGAAAAACTTTACGCTAAGTTCTCAAAGTACGAATTCTGGTTAGGAGAAGTTCAATTCCTTGGACATGTCGTCAATGACAAGGGAATTCATGTCGATCCTTCAAAAATCAGGGCAGTACAGGAATGGCAAGCGCCACGTACCCCTACCGAAGTTAGGTCATTTCTTGGTTTGGCTGGTTACTATCGACGCTTCATTGCCAACTTTTCCCGTATTGCTGTACCACTCACGGCCTTGACTCATAAAGGAAAACCCTTCATATGGGGACCTAAGCAAGAGGAGGCCTTCCAAACTCTAAAGCAAAAACTTTGTGACGCACCTATCCTCACACTCCCTGAGGGTTGCGATGACTTTGTGGTATATTGCGATGCATCAGGGCAAGGGCTAGGTTGTGTATTGATGCAAAGAGGAAAAGTGATAGCCTATGCCTCTAGGCAACTCAAGGTTCACGAGAAGAATTACACCACCCACGACCTGGAACTTGGAGCCGTTGTGTTCGCTCTCAAGATATGGAGACATTACCTCTACGGTACCAAGTGTGAAATATACACTGACCACAAGAGTCTCCAACATATCTTCAACCAGAAAGAGTTGAATATGAGGCAACGAAGATGGGTCGAACTTCTCAACGACTACGACTGTGAAATTCGGTATCATCCTGGAAAGGCAAACGTGGTGGCCAATGCGCTCAGTCGAAAAGGTTATGCGAACTCCATTCGTCTTCTATGTTCGCAAATCATAACCAACATCAAAGATCGAATCCGGGCAGCTCAACATGTTTCTGTAACAGAAAATGACGTACACGATGAGCTGTCATGTGGAGCTGAACTCAAAATCGAAACCAAATCCGACGGTATTCTATACTATTTAAACAGCATATGGATTCCTGATCGCGATAACCTTCGTGATTTCCTCATGAATGAGGCGCATAAAACACGATACTCTGTACACCCAGGAGCCGACAAGATGTATCAAGACCTACGATACACCTACTGGTGGCCTGGCATGAAAAAGGATATCGCTGTTTTTGTTTCCAAGTGCCTTACCTGTTCCGAAGTAAAAGCTGAACATCAAAGACCTTCAGGACTTCTAGTCCAACCCGAAATACCTGTATGGAAGTGGGAAAACATAACCATGGATTTCATTATCGGGTTACCTCGCACCTCCAGTGGGTATGACACCATATGGGTAATAATCGATCATCTTACAAAGTCATCTCACTTCATTCCGATTCGCGAGGACTTCAAGAACGAGAAGTTAGCTCGTATCTACATCAACGAGATCGTAAGCCGTCATGGTGTACCATTAAGCATCATTTCAGACCGTGATGGTCGTTTCACTTCACGAACATGGCGAGCCGTACAAACCGCTTTGGGTACACGATTAGACCTCAGTACCGCTTTTCATCCTCAAACTGATGGTCAATCTGAACGCACCATCCAAACCCTTGAAGACATGCTGCGAGCATGTGTCATAGACTTCAAAGGGAACTGGGACGCTCACCTACCATTAGTTGAATTTTCGTACAACAATAGCTATCATTCAAGTATCGGCATGGCTCCTTTCGAAGCTTTATATGGTCGTAAGTGCCGATCTCCAGTATGTTGGCACGAAATTGGGGAAGCGCAAATCACCGGACCAGAATAAATTCAAGAAACAACCGACAAGATCCTTCAAATTCGAAACAATCTTCTAGCGGCTCAAAGTCGTCAAAAGAGTTATGCTGACAAACGACGAAAACCCTTGGAGTTTGACATATGTGATCAAGTACTTTTAAAAGTATCACCGTGGAAGGGAGTGGTTCGTTTTGGCCAGAAGGGCAAGTTAGCACCACGCTACGTAGGACCTTTCAAGATACTCAAGAGAGTAGGTCCTGTAGCATACAAGCTTGACCTACCAGAAGAGCTCAACAGAATTCATCCCACATTCCACGTATCAAACTTGAAAAAGTGCCTCGCCGATGAAAACCTCCATATTCCTCTAGAAGACATTCAAGTCGATGAATCAATGAACTTCGTTGAAAGACCAGTAGAAATCATGGATTTCGCAGAGAAGCGTTTGAGGCGAAGTTGTATTCCAATTGTCAGGGTACGTTGGGAGTCAAAGCGAGGACCCGAGTTTACTTGGGAACGTGAAGACTCAATGCGCGAAAAATACCCGCATCTTTTTCCGGTTACCACTACTACTTAAATTTCGGGACGAAATTTCTAAAAGTAGGGGATACTGTAACATTCGTCGTAAAACGGGTTTCAAAACCCGCTTCGTTTAATAATCAAATATTCAGTTATAAGTTCGTTGCGTATTTATTGTGCCGGTTATTTTAAACAATACATAATTAATAAATATTTTAGAGTTTAAAAACCATAATTAATAAATAATAATATTAAAATTAAATAAAAGAACAGAACAGGGTAGCCGGGTCTCGAACCCGGGTCTACCGCGTAGACACACACACATCACACCACTCCGCCACACACATCTTTTGTGTTTAATACTTAAACAAATAACACTTATGGTAAAACCAAAAATCAAAACCTGTAAATCAGAAACCTCAGAACCCGAAATCGCCGGCAAGAACGAACATTCCGCAACCGTTGCTACTTTCCCTTGACTGAAACGCGTAAACTGATTTCGACATCAGTTATAACCGTTGCTTAACACTCAATTTAGTCAAAACCGTTTCCTATGAGAATTGAAATCATTGACCGCGAATCTTAGCCCCTAATTCGAAACCAATCGGCCTGTCCCCCTTATAAATACCCACTCAAACTCCTTGTAAACATTTCGCCCAGAACCACACTCTCTTCCTGAAGCTTTATTCCTTTCAAAGCACGTCGCCGGAGATTTTCGCACTCGCCGGAATATCGCCGGAATTTCTAAACCAGAAAACCGTAGTTCTCCAAACCGGTATAATCATCTAAACCTCATTGCTATCTCTTGTTTAGTAAATTAATAGCTCAAAACAGTAATCAAAATTGTCTAGTCAGTTTATTCAGTCGGAATCATTGTCGGGATTTTGAATGGTGAAAACGATGAAGTTGAGTTAGTGTTTAAATATAAATAAAAACGGGTATTTAACCGGGTTAGACACACAGTCCAGCGGTGGACTGTGTGCAATCACAAAGCACACGTCTCGAGTTCGAGTCGCACATGTTTCCGATTTTCTGAAATAAAGCCAACACTTTTTAAATTTATTCAGATCAATTCACAGCATATATAAGATGAATATAATCCAGTGTTTATGCAGATTAGACACACAGCCCAACTGGTTGGGCTGTGTGCACTCAAACCACAGATCCCGAGTTCCAGTCCGGGTTCTGTAATCAGTTTCGGCCATACTAAAACCTTTTTAATAAAAACTAAATAAGGTTAAAGCTAGTTAGTATATATATAATTAAAACAGAGAATATTTCGGGTTAGACACGTAGCTCAGTTGGTAGAGCTGCGTGCACGTATACGGGAGGTCACGGGTTCGAACCTCACTCGCCGCCTGAAATTCATGCTATCCGACAGGTCAGACCCGGTCAGACCTGACAAAGTCAACCCTTTTTCTAATTTTTGTTTTCTTATTTTCTTTTTATTAAATTGAAAAATTATTTAAAAATACTTAAAAATAAAGATTTTGAAGGTTAAAATTTTGCATTAAACTCACAAAAATAAATCTAAAATCTCATTAAGAGCACTAATTAAAAATATTAATCTCAAATAAAATTTATTTATTTATCGAATCATTTCGTTATTATTTAGGTTAGTTTTCCCATGTCGGTTGAATCATAAATTCGTGCGCATTCATCGTCATCAAGAAACGCATCCACTGTGAGTGAACCTCTACCAATTCCCCGTTTTAATCATGTTTTGGGTGTATCATGTGTCGTACTATTCTTTTATTTTATTTAAACACTTGTGCATACATCATATCCGTGAACAAATGTGTATTAATTGTTGTGTGAATTATAGGTAGATTGAATTTATTATTTCAGTGCACGCATTTCATTAGGCCCATCAGTTCCCCTTGGGATACGGGTTGAGCATCAGGAGCCTCATTAGATCGGCTCCGTTTGATTGAGCCTTGATCTCAAATACATCATCATTCATGTCACTCATCCAAAGTGGTTTGTGATTGTTTACATATATATGTTTGCTCACATGTGATTAATGCACGAATTTTCTTTAATAAATAAAATAAGAAATTAGTTAAAATGTTTTATCAAGGTTCACTCGCCAACTTTAATTGACCCAAAATCTCCCCTGTTTTACACATTATATAGGTGATCCAGCCGAGACAGGAAACACTTAGGATGGCCTAGAAGAATAAACAAGTTTATGCTTTGGAAAAAATATATAGTTTCATTTTCCTTTGTAATTGTATGGATTTTGTTTTTGGATATTCAAGTTTGTAATTTGAATTTAATAAATATGAAACATCTTAGTAAATATCATGAGCTTTGGTGATAACCCAATTATGCCCCGACTTTAATTCCGCTGCGGGTCGGGGTGTGACAATGTTGAAGGTATCGCCCTTGAAAGGTGTGATGCACTTCGAAAAGTGAAGGTCCGTGATCAGGCGGTTCTAGACGGAAGTTAGTGCGTATAATCACTAATTCGGTAGAATGTTATTAATAAAGGAGTGAAGTAGATTGCAGCGGAAGTTATACGTTTATTCATTCGTACCGAAAGAGTATACATCTTGTCAAGCTGCCGGAGTTCCTAGAGAGAATCCGGCAGCACCTCCCCGTATGGGAACGCAAAAACTTCATCACAAATGAACACACACCACCTATATATAGACATTAAGAGTAATTCGTACGAACTGGGCTACTGTAATTCGTACAAAGTTGGCTTGCCACTTCGTACGAAGTGGTACTTCGTACGAATTGATCCATTTTCACCATTTCAGTTTGTACTTTGGTCGTGTGTTTCTAACCTATATAATATTCAAGACATGCTCTATCTAGCCTATTCAAACAGTGATGGACACAAAGTGCATCAACAAATTCCCCCTTGTCCGTTACTGTCGAAGCTTGATCTTGAACTTGTAATCTCTGAGCCGTGTTTGAATATTCTGCAACTTCAATAAAGGTATCTGCCGATGTCATTGAAACGCGTCAGCAAATTCCCCCTTAATTGATGATCCGGGTTTGCATTATCAACATTAAATTCCCCTGAAAACTCCAGTTCAGAACTTTGTTTGCATGGTTTCCGACCTCCTCTGATTTGCTTGACATACAAATTTTCTCGAACAAACACCAACATGAAGCTAATCAATGCAGCTTCTTCTACGTTTCATCGATAACCACATCTGAGTTCAGCTTTTGAATAAGCACTGTAGCACCAAGAGTGTATTCCGCAAACTCCTAATCTTTCAAAAACTCAACCGACAATTGATAGAAACTTCGAATCACCACCCTGGAAAACTTCAAATCATTGAATATCCGCGAAAAGCTAAAATCCCGATTTCCATAATCGCAGTTAAGCATACTCCTAAAAGATTGATTAGCAAATCGGTAAACTTCTCAATCAGCAAATCTTCATCGGAATCAAACCATCTGGTAACGCTTCAAATCTGAGAGACATTCATCCGCGATCAGAATCACATTCTTCCTCTTCAGTCACAATAACAGATATATAGCTCACTTCGCTGAAGCGGGCGCCTTGAAACTACAAAACATCCCTATTTCCGGATTACTCGACCAAAACAGTTCATTTGCTTTGCAGAGTTAAAGATAAGCAGTCGTGTATGCACCAGCCCCACATCGAAGATCAGGCTTTTAAACCCCTAAGCATCAAACTGTATCACGAACTGAAAATTCTGAACTTCTGTGATCACGAAATCCCAAGTATAATCTATTTCGTGAGCAACTGGTACACAGCTTTGTCTGAAAGATTCAACATATCGTCTTCTTTAGTCATGATTCCTCGTACAGCCCAGAGCAACTGAAACTACAAGACATCCCCATTTTCTGGCGGTTAGTCCAGAAAATAGTTCATATGCAATGTAGAGTTAATGATAGGCAGTAGTGTGTGCTTCCACCAGCATACGAAGACTTTGGTGTCAATCCACGATCTCGACTTTAGCTCTTATATCAATTGAAGGTCCGTGATCAGCCAGTTCTAGACGGAAGTTAGTGCGTATAATCACTAATTCTGTAGAATGTTATTAAGAAAGGAGTAGAAGTAGATTGCAAAGGAAGTTATACGTTTATTCATTCATACCGAAAGAGTATACATCTTGTCAGGCTGCTGGAGTTCCTTGAGAGAATCCGGCAGCACCTCCCCGTCAGGGAGCGCAAAAACTGCATCACAAATTAAACACACCACCTATATATAGACATTGAGAGTAATTCGTACGAACTGAGCTACTGTAATTCGTATGATGTTGGCTTGCCACTTCGTACGAAGTGATCCATTTTCACCATTTCAGATCGTACTTTGGTCGTGTGTTCATTTCTAACCTATACAATATTCAACACACGCTCTATCTAGCCTATTAGAACAGTGACGGACACAAAGTGCATCAACAAAAAGAAAGGCAAGTTGAGCCTAAGATATATAGGACCATTCGAGATCATCAAATGAGTCGGGTCAGTAGCATATAAGCTCAAGTTACCTGAGAGGCTAAGTGGGATTCACGATGTGTTCCACATCTCGAACTTCAAGAAATGTCTAGCCGATGAGTCGCTAGCAATGTCACATGAAGATGTGCAGATTGATGAAAACCTGAGGTTCGTTGAAAAACCAATAGCGATTGGAGATCGACAGGTTAAAAAGCTTCAGAGAAAGCACGTACCTATTATAAAGGTCAAGTGGGATGCCCGTCAAGGCCCCGAATATACATGGGAGGTCGAGTCCACTATGCGACAAAAGTACCCCCATCTTTTTTAATAAAATCTCGAGGTCAAGATTTCTTTTAAGAGGGTGAGGATGTAACACCTCGTAAAAACCCGTCCAACAAAATCTCAACACGTGTCCCGCTGATCCTCGTATGCCACGTGCTAAGCGAAGGGACCAAAGTTGCCTTTATGTTATAATTATAACCTCTGAATGGCGGCTACAAAAGTTGAGGGACCAATAGTGTCAAAAAGCCAAATTTTGGCTTTCGAAGGGGTCTTACGGACCGTAACCATACATGGTTATGGACCGTAAGGCTAAATAGAGCTGAAGTGTTGAGAGGCGGTTACGGACCGTCAGGCTTGACCCTTATGGTCCGTACCCATTTCAAAACCAGGGGCGCGTTGAGGTCCTTACGGACCGTAAGACCTGACCCTTGCGGTCCGTAAGGCACTACCGGTGGCAGAATGTTGGCAGCTAGCTGAGCCTGCCACCTTGCACGCGAAAATGCCACTTCTTTCTGGTCATGCCACATCTCTGGACACCAATCAGCTCCAAGAAAAGTTTGGGGACACTTGGCATGATCCTCTTGATCTTGTGCAAGTATAAATAGCACCTTCAACTCCTCAACAACTTGCTCATTCTTCAATTTTCTCCTCTCTAGTTCACTTGGCAAGTTCCTGAGCTTATTGGGAGCTTCCTTCGAGTTCTAACTCTTCTTCTGGATCACTTGTAAGTGTTCCAACCTTGTTCTTTTCTTTTTGTAGGATTTAAGCCAAAAGTCAAAGCGTTTACGTAAAAAGCTTTGACCTTCGGCTAGGACCATTATGGTTCAGCCATTGTTCGATGCGAATATGGCTACATGATCGTAATAAGGTAGGTGTTAATCCCTCAAGAGGGTATCTCCTGGAAATCACGTTTGCTTGGTCAATTGACGGGTCAAAGTAATTGTCTAAAAAAGTCAAACAGGTCAGATTTAAATAAATGCATATCTAGTAATGTAGATGTTATAAAATGTGTTTTATCACTTTAACAACTTGGTAATAATTATTAAAACATGTGTAAACATGTTCGGCTCGTCAATTCCAGATTTAAGGTCGGTTCGTAACCGAAAGTCGCAAGGTTTGACTCCTGCTTTGACTTTCTGTTCTGACCCGAATTAGCAACTTAGGCTACCAAATCTAAGTTGTATTATGACCATATTATATTGTAGTATAAACCTCTGGAGTTATAACAGATGGTCATCTAGTAATCTGAGTTTATTTTGCAAGTTCCGTTATTATGCCTAAACTTGACTAAAATGCCATTTTGTATAAAATGAGGTTTTAAACCTAAATAAGCATACATATGAACTACCTTCTGATATGATAAGTTATTGAACTTATTTTAATGTCATGATTCTGGTCATAAACTGAGTTTTGTATAAATATCGTAATCTACGCTTTAAAATACCTAAAATGCCCTTTCGGCACAAAGAATGGTTTCTAAACATAATTTCTTCATCAAAAAAATTACCTACTAATGTAATACCATAAATAGGAATTATTGGGATAATAAATCAAATTATAAACTAAGTTTACATATAAATCTCTGTATATTAAGTCCTAATATGACGATATTGCCCTTACGACACTTAAAATGGGTTTTATTCATTCTTTATGAACAAAACATTTTACTTACTGATATATTATATTATATAACATATTTTCATCGTATAAACCTATTTGTAACATCAGTTTTCTATAAACATCGATTAAATCGTCATTTAGCGACTTCTATGCCTTTTTGGCGCATAGTATGGTTTAAAACCATATCTATAAAGCAAAACTTGTTACCTACTAATTATTAAACTTATTTTAAATATTTTTACAGTAGGTACATGGTCTACACTCAGAATCCCAGATAAGCTATCAAATCTATATGTGAAATGACCAAAATGCCCCTACGGAGCATAGTTTTGTTTTAAACTATAAACCACACATATATTTGATATCCTACTGAGATAACATCACAAATTTAATATTTTTCCAGAATTTTATGACCATGACATCAGTTTACTTGTAAGCTTCTTTTAAAAGTTGTAAAATGACCAAAACACCCTTTTGAGGCTTAACTTGATTTTAAAACCTTAAAGGGCATACATGTTGATATCCTACTAATATTATAACATGTTTAAAGTATAATAGCATATGTAACTTGTATATGACTCATCCGGTTACCCGGTTTCGCTTATATGCGTGCGGTTAAGCCTACGTGACTAGTTTACGTAATTTAACCGAAACGGGTTTAACCTTATCATTTTTACATCAAAATCCAGAATGTTATATGTTTACCCATTGTAAAAAAGTCTTAGCACTTGATAGGTTTAAACCACATTCTATTCCGGTCATCGTTTAATCTAGCGTATCGTACCATAATTATTAAACTTAAGACTAGCCGGTCCAAGTCTATGACTTAACTAAGGACCCGTTAGCATTCTAATTGGTTAATAATACCATCATTCTAGAGTAGAGCCTCCCGATAGAGTGTATTCTTTACATACCTCTTGATTAACGGCTGAGTAATTTATTCATTTGAATAACTAGCTCAGGTAAATACTTTTACATATTTTCCCAATACGGGCTTGGGATACGGTATATTATTACCGCTTGGTCAGGTATGGGATCATGTTGTCGGATTGTGATTTAACTAAATCTCATAACTCGTTTTATTATGTATTGTCTGATAACTTAAACATTGGGGGTTAACTCGACCATGTCCTGGATATCCTCGGCTCATTTAAGTTACTAATGGCCACGACCAATGCATGGGGTGTAGGCATACACCTGTCAGATGCTAATGCTAAATTATTTTTATGTTCTCCTCGGAGCTAACAAAATGGTGTGTCAGTTAATCAGGTTATTCAGTTTTTGCATTGGACCCCATATGTTTTGACAGAATTGTAAAACTATATACAAGGTCATTTTGAACTGTCCCAAGTTATTTATGAAAACGTACCATGTGCACTTAAAACATTTTTGAAAGATTTTCAAAATGTGTCGGTTATTTGAATTTACCAGTGTAAACTGGCGTCTTTTCAAAAGACTAAGATACAGGTACAACACTTAATAGGATGGGAGCTGTTTAGTCATGCCCGAAGTCTGTTGATCATTTTATGTATATTTTACGATCCACCTGTGGATCTTTATTACAAACCGTTTGTACTTATTATTTTGAACTTTGAACATTGGTTTGTAATAATATTTTAAATCCAAGACTTCTGCTGTATTGCTCTGTGTTATTTGGTTATGATGTTATCAGCTTACGTCACAATACTCCCCACCGGGCCCACCGGGACATACGTGGAAATCGGGGTGTGACATGATAGTAGTGGAAAACTGATTCCCGCACACCAATGCCATCTTAATAATCTATAAGTGATTCTCGTCCAACTATGGGACGACACTTATCTCAAATCTCCAATTAATTCACGACTGTGTGGAAAGGAGATAGAAATTTCATCCAACTATGCGATGTTAATCATTCCTAAATCTCCCACTGCAGAGAGGGACTTATATTTAAACGTCAACTGCGATGTATTCCCAAATCTCCCACTGTGGAGAGGGACTTATATTTAAACATCAATTGCTACATACTCCTAAATCTCCAACTACGGATAGGGACTTATATTTAAAAGTCAACTGCGACGTATTCCCAAATCTCCCACTATGGAGAGGGACTTATATTTAAACATCAACTAAGACGTATTCCCAAATCTCCAACTGAGGAGAGGGACTTATATTAAACGTCAACTGCGACGTATTCCTAAATCTCCCACTGAAGAGAGGGACTTATATCTAAACGTCAACTGCGACGTATCCCAAATCTCCAACTGATGAGAGGGACTTATATTTTAAACGTCAATTACGACGTATCCCAAATCTCCAACTAAGGAGAGGACTTATATTTAACATCAATTAAGAGGTATTCCCAAAAAATCCAACTGGGGAGATGAATTCATATCTAAACGTCAACTGAGATGTGTTCCAAATCTCCAACTAATTCCCTACTGTGTGGAAAAGAGAGAACTCTCGTCCAATTATGTAATGATATTTGTTCCATATCTCCAACTAATCCCATCTGTGTCGAAGGAGATGAACCATATCATATACGTTGACTGGAACGTATCCTTAAATCTCCAACAAATTCCCTACTGTGTGGAAAGGAGAGAACTCTCGTCCAAGTTCGTGACAATATTCGTTCCAAATCTCCAATTTATCCCAACTATGTGGAAGGAGAGGAACCATATTAACTAGGATGAATGAAACGTATCCCATAATCTCCAACTAATTCCCAACTATGTGGAAAGGAGAAAATTCTTGTCCAACTATGTGACATTACTTATTTTTAAATACGTTGAAAACGTATCCATATGGATTACGTTTATTAATAACGTGTCTCTAATCTCAAAATAATCCAAACTGTGCGGAAGGAGAAAGACTATAATCCTCTAAGCTATATAGCTAAATGTATATTAAAGCCCATTACCAACTGCAGTAAGTGAGTCTAGTAAATCTAATATGTATGGATCTGTAAGATCTGATGCAAATAAATTGATTTGCTGCTAAGTTCTCAAAATCTTACTAATGGATGTATAGTTTTCAGTTAAACTAATGGCAAGCCTAAATATTGGCGAAGCAAGTAAGAAAAACGGTGGTGACGAGTTAGAGCACCAAAACCGTAAGGACGAAGAGAATCATCTTCGATCCTTGATTTCCGATGAAGTCGGTAAAGCCATGGCTGGATTTTATGGCCATACTTAAAGGGCCAAAGTCATCAGTAAAAAAAGAGAACTTTGTTAATAAACCCCGTTCTAATACTCATAAAACTGAAAAGACTCGTGTCTCCTCAACTAAGAGTGAGCAGAGTATTAAGAGTATCAAGAGAACTGAGTCGCATTTCTCTAAAAAGGGGTGTACTTATAAGTACTTTGTTTCTTGTAAACTCATGACTTTATGGGTGATAATGGAGCTATTGATGCTCTCAAATGGCTAGGCGAAATGGAAACCGTTATTGATATAAGCACATGTGCTAGCAAGGACACTGTTAAATATGTTTCTCAATCCTTCAAGGAGGATGCTCTAACTTGGTGGAAGACACTAATCCAGTCTACTGGCTAGGTTGCAATGTACAACCTAAGTTGGTCTAAGTTCGTGGAACTGATCCGTGAGACTTACTGCCCGCCTCACAAGGTGGAGAAAGTCGAATCTGACTTTCTGAAGCTGACCATGAAGGGTCTCGAGTGTAGAGCCTATGTATCTGAATACAACTTTTTATCGAGACTCGTTCCTTATTTGATTACCCCTGAGTCTAAGCGCATTGCGCAGTTTATTGGAGGGCTTGCTACCGAAATCAAGGGGTTGGTTAAATCCTCCAAACCTACAACTTTTAGATCCACTTTGGATGAGATAAGCGGAAGTGTGATGACACCCCTAGTAGGGATTTCAAAAAGGGTAAGACTGGTTCGAGTTATCACTAGTCCAAGCCAAATGAGGAAAAACCCGAGTGTAAAACCTGCGGGAAGCGACATTTTGGAAGATGTTTCCATGAAAAACCAAGGGTTGTGGCATTTGTAAGCAAATGGACCACGAGTCCCATGAATGCAAGAACTTGAAAGACGCCACCTTCTATGATGTGGCGAGAAAGGGCATATAAAGACCTGTTGCCCAAAGAGGGCGGCTGACGGGAAAAACAAAGGCCACTGATGGAAAGAAAGGCAATGCTTGAGCCTTTTAATTAGCTGCAGGAGAAGCAGTTCAAGACAATAAATATCATTACGAATCTGTTTCTCGTAAATGATTTAGTTGCTAGAACTGTGTTTTTAAGGTAAAAGCTCCGTCGATTCTAAGTCTAATAAATTCTAACTTGCCTCTTGAGGCTTTGCCTCTTAAGGCTTAAATATTAATTATAAAATCAAGTGGCCAATATAGATGGTTTCACTTATAATATATCCACCATGAATCAATTTTCTTTTGATAATCTTTATCTATAAATCTTGCAGGATTCGATATGGTTTTAGACATGGATTGGTTAGTTAAAAACCAAATCCACATTTGTCTGTAGTAAGAAACTTATCGAAATTAAAAATCCCCATCTGGTGATATACTCACCATTCATGGAAGATCGACACTATGGATTGCCGAGGAAGCTTTTATGCTTAACGTATCCAAGTGATTGAATGGAGAATGTGTCATCCACATGACACAAGTAAATTCTGATGAATAGAGTCAAAAGCTGAAGACCTTTGTGTGGATGGACATGAGAAATCCGTAGCCACCTTGGAAGCAAAATGCTTAGAATGTTCACAAGTGAGTCGAACATCATAGACCACCTGGTCTGCATAAACGAGCTGGAAAATCCCACACATATTTGGAAAATGGTAACAGTGGATCTAATCTCCAAGTTATCTAAGATAAATCGTGGAAATGACCCGATGTGAATTTTAGTCGACAGACTTACTAAATCGACGCATCTTGTCAAATAAAGAAAATTTAAAATTCCGACAAGTTAAGCTATATAAAGACAACATCGAGTCTCCTTATGGAGTACCATTGTCTATAGTACCAAATTAAGATACTAAAATATTCTTATCTCTGGAAAATTCCAGAAAAGCGTTTAGTACGCTCTTGAATTTTAGTACAGCTTACCACCCAGACTGACGGGTAGAGTGAGCGTACAATCCAAACTCTGGAGAACATGCTACGTGCGTGCGTAATACACAAGAATGTGTAGAACACCCGTCTGTTTGGTTAAAGTTGGTAGAAACCAACTCTCTGGACCATAGATTGTCCTAACTACAAGAATCTTATTTTTAAGATTGACTCAAGACTGCTTAAGATAGGCAGAAGAGTTATGTTGATAAAAGGCGGAAGTTTCAAAGATAATATATCACTGAGTAGTTTGAGCCCTAGATTCATCGACCACTCAAGATAATATAATGTGTCGACTCTGTAGCTTTGAGCTACTAATAGAGCTGAGTGGAATCCATAGTGTATTCCATATCTCTAATCTGAGAAGTGCTTAGCTGATAGGCACATGTTATGTTTCGCCATGAAGTTAAACGTGAGCTTAAGGTTTATTGAAAAACCTTGTCCATTATGGACCATGAAATTTAAAAAGCTCCGTAGAAAATAAGTTTCCCTTCTAAAAGTGAAATGGGATTCCTACTGTGGCCCAGGATACACTTTAGAGGTTGAAATCTAGTACGGTACTAACCGTTTTACTCTAAACAAATCTCGAGTCGAGATTTCCTTTAAGGGGGTGAGGATGTAACACCTCGTAAAATCCTAGCCAATAAAATGCCAACACGTGTCCCTATTCCTATTTAAGCCTATCATCGGCTGGGAAGGGACTAAAGGTGTCAACATGCTAAAACTAAGCCTCTGAGTGACCCTTTAACAAACCAAGAGCTTCACGATGATCGATCATACTACGGGTGTGTCAAATATTGGCCTTGAGGGACTAATTATACTATTATGTTAAAATACGAGAGTTTACAAGTTCAAGGACTATTTCCGACAAACTGCAAAAGTCTGCCGCTTCTCGTATTTTTTAATAC
This sequence comes from Scalesia atractyloides, assembly GCA_947069175.1. Taxonomy (NCBI): domain Eukaryota; kingdom Viridiplantae; phylum Streptophyta; class Magnoliopsida; order Asterales; family Asteraceae; genus Scalesia; species Scalesia atractyloides. Next base: position 39,815,789 of record CAMTDV010000017.1, on the reverse strand, counting down.
GAACCCCATATATAATCCAAATAGTTTGTATTCAATAAAATCTTGTACTTTATTGATGAGAATGCAAAAATGTTAATCGTTGCGCAATTTCGATCATTTTCGTGTTCGTTAAAGCGTTTTACGCATTTTTGCAAAACGCGTAACCGTACAACCGAACGAACCGATCTCCACGATATTTCCAGAAAAAATCCAAGTCACATATGCCTTAACACCTTTATAGAGCCTAAAAATTTGGTTAAAAGGGGTTAAAAGTGACAAAACGAGACGAACCAAGGCTAGGGGCCAAAGCTGCCAAATATTGAAAGTTTTTACCCCTGCCCCATGCCATACGAACCGTAAAGGGGCACCCCATACGGTCCGTAAAGGGTCCCTAGTAGAAGAATTCTTGTGTAGCCTCCAAGTAAACCATTATTTCAAAACCATGAGCATTCTAGCTGGTTTTGCCACATTTTTCCTGGTTCTTACACCTCACTAGACACTTGCAATCATCCTAGAGCTATCCCTAACACATGGCATCATCCTATGATCCATGATTTACTATAAATAGCCTCCATGTTCAAGCTTTCAACTTGCTCATTCCTTCATTCTTTCTCTATTATATTCTTGGAGCATGTTTCCATATTTTGGAAGCATCCTACTAAGTTTAAGACTTCTCCTAGAACCCAAGTAAGTGTTCTTTCATAGACTATTTCATTTATGGGCTATTTATTAGCTGAAAGTCAAACAGTTTGACTTTCGATTATGACCAATATGGTCAAGCAATGTTTGATCCAAACGTGGCTACGTGATCGTAATTATGAAGGTTATAATCCCCTGGGATCATACCTTCTAAAGATCACCATAAGTAGGTGAAATGGCGAGTCAACACTTTATTAAATAAATGGTCAAAAACATAAACTTTGCAAATTAATCAATTTTTTAACTATTAAAACATGAAGTTTTAGCATTATATCAGTTTATAAAACAAGTTAGGACATGTCTAAGCATGTCCAACTCATCATTTCTTGTTTAGAGCTTAATTCTATGTCGAAAGTCAAGCAGATTGACTTTTGCTTTGACTTTTGATTCCGAGCCGTTTGGCCAACGATTAGGTATGATTTAAGGTTTCGTTATGATTGTAATATAATGTAGCCTAACCCTCTAAGGTTATAATACATGATCATAATAATAATCTGAGTCTTATGCAAGTTTCCGCTATTAAGTCATACTTTAACTATTCCTTTTTATCAAAAATAAGGTTTTAAACACTAATGAACTTGAAAATGACTTAGGTATTGATGTGTTAACATGTTTAACATATTTTGATGTTACAAATGTGATCATAAATCGAGTTTTCGTATAATATCGTAAATTATGCTTTAAAGTGACCGAAATGCCCTTTCGGCGCATAAAACGGGTTTAAACATAATTATTATATCAAACTCATTACCTACTGATGTGATATCATAAATAGGATATTTTGGGATCTCAATTCAGATTTAAAGAAAAAATTAAGTTTAAGTACAAGTTCTTGTATTACGTTCTTAAATGACGATAATGCCCTTATTGCACATAAAATGGTTTTAATCATGATTTTCATATAAAACTGTAACACTTGCAAAATTTCTACCGTTGTTCCTTTCGATCGGTTATGTTTTTAATAAAATTGTTTACAAAGTACTTAATCTTACAAGGACCTTAATCACGCTGTCGAGAGCAAAAAAATGGACATCCCAGGCGCCATGCGCCAAAATCCCTGTCATCTCTCGCGACGCGCGGGAGGGTGCCAGGACACGTGGCTCCGTTTCGCGACACGTGTCCAACCTACCTAAGACCTGTGGCAGTCTAGCCTAGCTGACCCCCCCCCCCCCGCGCCACGCGAGAGAATCCCTGTCTCCCTGAGCGACGCGCGGGAGAAGATAAATTTGGGTATAAAAAGAGCGTCCTAGGACGAGTTCAAATCGCTCAGTTCGATCGAAAATTGACATCTCTTACTCTCTCTAAACTCTGTCCGAGTCCCCAAGCCCCCCCTAAACCTGCAAAGCTCTGCTCCGTTGTAAGTATTTTAACCCCTGATCCTTAATTCGTCACCCTACCCGATTGATTTAGGACCCACCAACGCATGTCGAGGCCCTTCCTGACTAAGTCCGTTGGGGTTCTGTCTCGTGTAATATGGCCACCCTACCCGATTGATTTAGGACCCACCAATGCATGTCAAGGCTCTGCCTGACTAAGTCCGTTGGGGTTCTGTCTCGTTTTGTGTGGCTAAAGTGACATGGGTTATTTTACTAACACGTGACGCATTGTATTATTATTAGGAACTCAGAATTTGCACCAGGAAGCTTTAAGTTAAAAATCCTAAGGCTACAGGCGAGTACATAGTTCCCCTTCTTTATGTTTCTAAATATTTTAAGGTGATTCATATGTGCTAAACTATCTTTCAAAATATACTTACTACTTATGGTTCTTGTGAATACATAATTCCCCTCTTTTACATAATTGGAGGTGAATTATATATTTCCACAATAACAAAACTATTTACCTATGGTTTATATACACAACATGCTTTACATTGTATGAAACTTGATGGTACGTTGAACATGACAATGATACATTCATTAACTTTGATCACGCCAACCGGTAGTATGTTATGGTACCATAGGATTGACAACCCCATTCCCGCTTCCTTGGTTTGTTTGGAAGTTTCCTCTGGGAATGACAGAAACTGTGCAACACATTTGACAGACCTTTATTTATAAAGGTTTGTCCGACAGTCAACAAGGCTTGAACGTATTTGCCAACAAACCTCACTTGTTTTATACAAAAAGGCAAATTGTTCTATATACAAAACAAGACCTTTGGTTTATACAAGGATATATGTTTATACAATACAAGACATTTTGTTGGTTCATACAAGCTCAAAAATGGTTTCTAAGTAAACCATACAATGTTTCTCTTAAATCAGATGATTTCTCATACGATCTTACAAAAGAAACATTTTTGTCAAAGGTTCATGGCTACAAAAAAATATTTAAAATATCAACTATTGAAGTTCATTAAACATCATTCAATATTCAAAAACCATGAGTCGTGACAAAACCTATGTTACTCGCCAGCATTCAATGTTGACTTTATTTTCACATATGTTTCATGTACTAATGCATGATCAAGTATACTACACATAGGATGGACGCTGGCCTTAGCTTGATTAAAAATAAAATAGTTGTTGTATTTTGTTTAGAATTCTCTAAAGACGATGTAATTTATAAGTTCAATAATACCAAACTTTATTTACCATGTGTTTGAATCAATTTGTAACGTGACCCCCCAACGTTTCCACCACGGTTTGTTTTACTATGCGGTCGGGGTGTTACAGGTTGGTATCAGAGCCATGGTTATAGGGAATTAGGTTATTAGAAATACTTTTGACCTAGACTATAACCTTCCTAGGATCCCAACGCGAGTTATCTTGCCTTTAGATTTTTAATACAATACCATCACCTATCCTTAGGTGATAACAAAAAGCTCAAATTGATTCTTAAAAGTCAAAAGTTTCCAAAAATTTTACATGAAATCATCATGTATCCTTAGATGATTTGTTTGTAGGCTTTTAAGCTTTAAAAGTTTTCAAAATCTCATCAAAATTTGGGTTTTCATAATATGAACACGTGCAATCTGGAAGGGTGGATGCCTGTACCCTGAGTTTTCTGTCTAAGGCTAGAGTGTTCGTACAAATCCACTTAATCGGACCAGTCACTCTTACCTGGGAACTCTTGGGGTGAGTGTCCACTTATAGGCTAAAGCATGTCTTAGCTATACATTATAAAGACCCATTTACTTTGATTAGTCACTGTGCCGTTTATTCGTTTAAGTAAAGAATAAATGGATACACTCCTTATGCTTCGTCAATATTTTAATATTTCTTTTTAACTATCCTTTATCAACCACACTCATTTTCACTCATACTTTCTTCTCTTTTAGAACGCCTCCTCGTCGCGACCCTACCCAAAATGCCAAAATGGCAGCTACGATGGCTCAGCAAATGGTTGCGATACTTCCAAACCTTGTGACCCAACTCAATAAACTCAACAATAACAATAACAACAACAATGTACTGTGTAATTCCAAACATTTCAATTCGGCTAAACCACCCCAGTTTTGTGGGTTTGAAGGAGCTACTGGGCTCCTACAATGGTTTGAAAGCATCGAGAACACTTTCCACCATTGTCAGTGTCCCAATGAGCGCAAAGTAGCGTTTGCTTCAAGCGTATTCCAGAAAAGAGCACTCACATGGTGGAATGGGATCATGAGAGAACGAGGTGCGATTATAGCCATGTCACAAACTTGGGGAGAACTTCGAGCTCTCATGATGAAGGAATTTTGCCCACGCAATGAGATAAGGGCACTCGAGAATGAATTCCACGATCTCAAGCAAGATAGTGGCGAGAATCATGCCTACACAGATCGGTACGAGGAATTGAGCCTACTATATCCCACTATGATCACGCCCTTGGATAAGGCCATTGAAAAATACATTGATGGCTTACCTGATCCCGTTCAAAACATCGTTACTGGTAGCCATCCAGCCACCGTTAGGGAAGCTATTGAACTAGCCGCAACTCTAACCAATTCTCAAGTCAAGAAAGGGAAACTTTTCCGCAAAAGTGACAAGAAACAATCTGCTAAGAATACCCCAGAGAAACCAAAAGAAACCAAAACTGAACCTCCTAGAAATTCAAGGAAGCGTAAGGCTTCAAAGAATTTTACTGTTGTTACCGCAACTAACCAAGTTACCCCCAACCAACCAGCTCAACCTCCTGCTAAGAAACAATATGTTGGTACTGCACTCTTGTGCAACCGATGTAACCGTCATCACCAACATCATTTACCATGTCGCCAATGTACCCTCTGTGGACGATTTGGTCACTTGGCCAACGTCTGTCGTTCTGCGCCTACCCTGAACCAAACTGTTCCAAATCCTATTCAAAATCAAGCAATACCTAACCGCCCTCATTTCCCACCTGGATCCTGCTATAATTGTGGTGATCTTACTCACTACCGAAACAATTGCCCGAAGCTTGTTAATGCTAATCCAACTCGTTGACGCGCATTTAACCTGAATGCTAATGAGGCTCGTGCTGACAATAACGTGGTTAACGGTATGTTCCTTGTTAATAACCATCCTGCTTCTATTCTTTTTGATTCAGGTGCCGATAGAAGTTTTGTATCCATAGCATTTGAACCTTTTCTTTTGATGCCCCAAACTAAGCTAGGAAAACCTTTAACGGTAGAAATAGCTAATGGCAAACCCCTTTTACTTGATTCCATTATTTTCAATTGTCAACTAAACCTCAATAACCATCTTTTTCCCATTGACCTCACACCAATGCAAATTGGGAGTTTTGACGTCATTGGAATGGACTGGTTAACAAAACACCATGCTGAAGTAATCTGTTTCGAGAAAATTGTTCGTATACCTCTTCTGGCGAAATCTTAAAAATTCATGGAGAGGAACCTTCCAGTAAACTCAAACTCATGACGTGCACCCAAGCTCATAAATACCTACGAAAGAACTATGTAGCCTTCTTGGCGCATATCATAGAAAAGAAAGACAAGAGCAATAGTATTCAAGACATCCTCATTGTTCGGGATTTTCCTGTGGTATTTCCAGAAGATCTACCTGGCTTACCTCCGGTACGCCAAGTGGAATTTTGCATCGATCTTATACCTGGTGCTAACTTAATTGCCAAATCCCCTTACCTTCTTGCACCATCTGAAATGCAAGAATTGTCGAAACAACTCCAAGAGCTTTTAGACAAAGGTTTCATTCGTCCGAGTTTTTCACCTTGGGGCGCTCCTGTGCTCTTTGTGAAAAAGAAGGACGGATCATTTTGCATGTGCATCGATTATCGTGAGCTTAACAAACTCACGGTTAAAAATCGATATTCCCTACCTCGTATTGATGATATTTTTGATCAACTACAAGGTGCTACCTGTTTTTCAAAGATCGACCTTCGTTGAGGGTATCATCAACTTCGTGTACAAGAAGAAGATATTCCCAAAACTGCTTTTCGAACCCGATACGGCCATTATGAGTTTACTGCCATGCCTTTTGGATTAACGAATGCCCCTGCCATTTTCATGGACTTAATGAATTGGGTTTGTAAACCATATTTAGATAAGTTCGTCATTATTTTTATCAATGACATCTTGATTTATTCGAAATCTCGAGCTGACCACGAACATCACCTCCGTCTCACGATGGAACTTCTAAAGAAGGAACAACTTCATGCCAAATTCTCCAAGTGTGAATTTTGGCTAAATGAAGTTCAATTCTTAGGTCACATTATCAATGTACAAGGCATACATGTGGATCCCGCCAAAATCACAGTGATCAAGGATTGGAGTACACCTACTACTCCTATCGAAGTTCGTTCTTTTCTTGGTCTAGCTGGTTACTACCTTCGTTTTATCGCAAACTTTTCCAAGATTGCAGTTCCACTCACTTCTCTAACTTAAAAGAATAAACCTTTTGAGTGGGGACCCAAACAAGAAGAAGCTTTTCAAACCTTGAAACAAAAGCTTTGTGATGCTCCTATTCTATCCTTACCTGATGGCAATAACGACTTTGTCGTATATTGTGATGCCTCAAAAGTTAGGCCATGGTTGTGTTCTCATGCAAAGAGACAAAGTTATAGCATATGCATCAAGGCAATTGAAAATCCACGAAAAGAACTACACAACTCATGATCTTGAGTTAGGTGCCGTTATTTTCGCTCTCAAAATTTGGAAACATTACCTTTATGGTACTAAATGTGTGGTTTTCACTGACCACAAAAGTCTCCGACACATTTTCAATCAAAAGGAACTAAACATAAGACAACGACGTTGGGTCGAACTTTGAACGATTATGACTGCGAAATTCGTTACCATCCTGGTAAGGCGAATGTCGTAGCAGACGCCCTAAGTCGCAAAGAACAAGTCAAACTTCACTGTGTTGGTATCCAATCAGATCTCCAAACACGTATTTTCCAAGCCCAACGTACTTGTGTAACCCAAGGCTTGATGAATAATGAACTACCATATAATCTTGAACTTCAACTTGAAACTAAAGATGATGGGTTACTTTATTTCTTGAATCATTTATGAATTCCGAACCAAGATAATCTCCGTACCTTACTGATGGATTAAGCACACAAGTCACGTTATTCTATCCATCCTGGCACAGACAAAATGTACATGGATCTTTGTACCCAGTATTGGTGGCCGGGTATGAAGAAGGATATAGCTTTGTACGTGTCTAAATGCATTACTTGTCTTAAAGTCAAGGCAGAACATCAACGTCCCTCCGGTTTGCTTTAAATGGGAGAACATCGATAGGGATCTCATCACTAAATTACCACGCACTTCTAGAGGCCATGACTCCATTTGGGTAGTCATTGACCGTATGACAAAGTCAGCACACTTTCTGCCAATTCGTGAGGACTTCTCTACTGACAAACTTGCTAAGATCTATATTGATGAGATTGTATCTCGTCATGGTGTTCCTTTGAATATCATTTCAGATCGTGATGCTCGTTTCTCATCTCGTTTCTGGAAGACCATACAATCAGCCATGGGAACCAAATTAAATCTAAGCACTGCGTATCATCCTCAAACGGATGGACAAACCAAAAATACAATTCAAACACTTGAGGATATGCTTAGAGCTTGTGTGATTGACTTTTGTGGTAGTTGGGATTCGCATCTACCCTTGATCGATTTCTCTTACAACAACAGTTATCACTCCAGCATCAACATGGCTCCATTCGAGGCTCTTTATGGTCGGAAATGTCGTTTACCTGTCTGTTGGAATGAAGTTGGTGAAGCTCAAATCACCGGACCTGAACTCATTCAAGAAACAACAGACAAAATCATGAAAATCCGCAATAACCTTTTGACAGCAAGAAGCATCAAAAGAGTTACGCTGACAAACGACGCAAACCTCTGGAATTCCAAACTGGTGACCGTGTTCTTCTCAAGGTATCCCTTGGAAGGGTATGGTCAGATTTGGAAAGAAAGGTAAACTAGCTCCTCGATATGTAGGACCTTTTAAGATCATTGAAAAGATCAGAAAGGTAGCCTACAAACTCGAACTACCTCCCAAACTTGGAAATCTTTATCCAACTTTTCACGTGTCCATCTTGAAAAAGTGTTTAGCTGATGAAAACCTCAACATCCCTCTTGATGAAATTCGTGTTGATGATACTATGCATTTCGTCGAAAAACCTGTGGAAATTATGGACCGTGAAGTCAAGAAACTCAAGCGTAGTCGAATTCCAATTATGAAAGTTCGCTGGGAATCCAAACGTGGCCCAGAATTTACCTGGGAACGAGACGATCAAATGAAAGCGAAATACCCACATCTTTTCTCTCAAGTTTCATCTAATTCAATTTCGGGACGAAATTTCCCGAAGTAGGGGAGACTGTAACATTTGCAAAATTTCAACCGTTGTTCCTTTCGATCGGTTATGTTTTTAATAAAATTGTTTACAAAGTACTTAATCTTACAAGGACCTTAATCACGCTGTCGAGAGCAAAAAAAATGGACATCCCTGGCGCCATGCGCCAGAATCCCTGTCATCTCACGCGACGCGTGGGAGAGTGCCAGGACACGTGGCTCCGTTACGCGACACGTGTCCAACCTAACTAAGGCCGATGGCAGTCTAGGCCTAGCTGACCTCCCCCGTGCCACGCGAGAGAATCCCTGTCTCCCCGAGCGAAATTTGGGTATAAAAGGAGCGGCCTGGGACAAGTTCAAATCGCTCAGTTCGATCGAAAATCGACATCTCTTACTCTCTCTAAACTCTGTCCGAGTCCCCAAGCCCCCCTAAACCTGCGAAGCTCTGCTCCGTTGTAAGTATTTTAACCCCTGATCCCTAATTCGTCACCCTACCTGATTGATTTAGGACCCACCAATGCATGTCGAGGCCCTGTCTAACTAAGTCCGTTGGGGTTCTGTCTCGTGTAATATGGCCACCCTACCCGATTGATTTAGGACCCACCAACGCATGTCGAGGCTCTGCCTGACTAAGTCCGTTTGTCTCATGTTGTGTGGCTAAAGTGACTTGGGTTATTCTACTAACACGTGACGCATTGTATTATTATTAGTAACTCAGAATTTGCACCAGGAAGCTTTAAGTTAAAAATCCTAAGGCTACAGGCGAGTACATAGTTCCCCCTCTTTATGTTTTCTAAATATTTTGGGGTGATTCATATGTGCTAAACTATCTTTCAAAACATACTTACTACTTATGGTTCTTGTGAATACATAATTCTGCTCTTTTACATGTTTGGAGGTGAATTATATATATCCACATTAACAAAACTTATTTACCTATGGTTTATATACACAACATGCTTTACATTGTACGAAACTTGATGGTACGTTGAACATGACAATGATACATTCATTAACTTTGATCACGCCGGCCGGTAGTATGTTATGGTACCATAGGGTTGAAATTCCAGCTTCATAGGTTTGTTTGGAAGTTTCCTCTGGGAATGACAGAAACTGTGCAACACATTTGACAGACCTTTGTTTATGAAGGTTTGTCCGACAGTCAACAAGGCTTGAATGTATTCGCCAACAAACCACACTTGTTTTATACAAAAAGGCATATTGTTTTATATACAACAAAAGACCTTTGGTTTATACAAGGATATATGTTTATACAATACAAGACATTTGGTTGGTTCATACAAACTCAAAAATGGTTTCTAAGTAAACCATACAATGTTTCTCTTAAATCGGATGATTTCTCATACGATCTTACAAAAGAAACATTTTTGTCAAATGTTCATGGCTACAAAAATTTATTTAAAATATCAACTATTGAAGTTCACTAAACATCATTCAATATTCAAAAACCATGAGTCGTGACAAAACCTATGTTACTCGCCAGCATTCAATGTTGACTTTATTTTCACATATGTTTCAGGTACTAATGCATGATCAAGTATGCTACGCATAGGATGGAAGCTGGCCTTAGCTTTATTAAAAATAAAATTGTTGTTGCATTTTGTTTCGAATTCTCTAAAGATGATGTAATTTATAAGTTCAATAAAACCAAACTTTATTTACCATGTGTTTGAATCAATTTGTAACGTGAACCCCCGACGTTTCCGCCGCGGGTTGTTTTACTACGCGGTCGGGGTGTTACATAAACCTTATACCTACTGTTATGTTATACTAAATAACATATCTTGACCATATAAACCTGGTCATAACATCAGTTTTCATAAAACATCGCAAATATCGTCACTTAACGAACTTTAACGCCTTTTCGGCGTGTAGTATGGTTTTAAATCATATTTACCAACCAATACTTGTTACCTACTACTTTTATATCTTATTTAAAATGTTTTTATAGTAGGTACATGTTATAAACTCATAATCCCAAATAAGCTTTCAAAACTATGTGTGAAATGATCAAAATGCCCATACGAAGCATAGTTTGGTCTTAAACTATAAAACACACATATGTTTGATATCCTACTGATATTATATCATAAATAAAGTGTTTTCGCAGAATGTTTATGGTTGTGACATTAGATTATACCCAAGTTTCTTTTATGCGTCGCTAAATGACCAAAACGCCCTTATGAGGCATAGTTTGATTTTAAAACCTTACGGGCATAAAAGTTTATATCCTACTGATATATCATAACTTGTTTAAGTGTATTGGCATATGGAACTTGTTCATGACTCATCCGGTGACCCGTTATCGCTTATACGCGTACGCTTAGACTTACGTAACTAGTTTACCGAAACGGATTTAACCTTATCATTTTAATCTCAAATTCCAGGATGTTAATAGTTTACCCTTATTGTACAAGTCCTAGTACTTGTTAGGTCTAAACCACATTCTATTCGGTATACGCTTAATCTAGCGAACCTATTCATAAGTATCAGGTCACATCTAAAGGGACTACCTTTGGCCCATATACATTCTAACAGATAATAAATCTGTTTATTCCAGACTATAGTACCCTCCGGATAATTGGACTTGGGTCAATAGTACTTAGACTTGCGGCTTTTTGCTAAATTATAATCTTATTGATTGGAAGGTAGCAAAAAGGTAAATACACTTAACTTATTTTATATTTAAACTTTGGATGGCAATTATGCCACTTGGAGCGGGTATTAGATAAATAAGTCGCCTATGATTGCGCATAAATGTAAGAATTCAGGTTATTCCGTTTTACTTGATAACTAAAACGATTGGGTTAATGGTACCGTGTCTGGACGTCCCGATGGGTCAATCAAGTATGTAAATCTGGTAACAAGAATAAATCCCAATAAATATTTAAAAGATCACCTACGGGTTTTCTCTATGTATAAAACTTTTTTCGTATCATTGTTTTTCAAAGAGTCAGTTAATTGTATTTACCAACGTAAGCTGTCGTATTTTCAAAATATTGAACCACATGTACCAAACCTTATTATAGGCTGGGAATCCGGGTCGGTTAGAATGAAGGTTAAGGAATTTGCAACTCCAGATGCTTAAGGCCTATGATGTCTAAAGCTTTGTTTATTAGATCCTACCTGTGAGCTTGTACTGAACGCTTGTAATATATATATATATATATATATATATATATATATATATATATATATATATATATATATAGGGGAATGATAAAATGAAAGCCCACTCGAGTTAAAAAAAAACTCAAGAAACCCTTCTAAAAACCCCATGTAACATTTATTTTTTTTTTCTAAAAAAATAAGGAATGTAAGATACATATATTTGAACATTTTTCTAAAAGAAAAACAAAAAAAACACATAAATGTTAAAAATTCCATGTTACGTAACATATATGTTCAAAAAAAAATGAAACATACAAATTTTGAACATTTTTTTTAAAAAGAGGCGTTTTTACATTTTTTTAATAAAAATGTTCAAGTATATTTATGTTACATTCCCTGTTTTTTAGATAAAATAAAAATGTTACATAGAGTTTTCTCAACTCAAATGGGTTTTCGTTTTATCTTTCACCTATATATATATATATATATATTCAAGCTTTGACGAATTCAATATTTTTACTCCAATACTTCTGCTACATATTATTGTATTGTGATAACTGTTGTCCAACCATCACGATTATCCCCATCCGGCTACCGTGAATCGGGGTTTGACAGTCATGATGTTCCTTTTTTTTGTAATCCTTTAGCGCTTGCTTCATTACAAAAGCATCGTCGCTCCCGCTAGGACGTAAGCGATCCTAAAATAATAAATTACGATAAAAATTAACCACATATTTAAGTAAAAAATAACATAGTTTACCGCTTGATGATAAAAACCGTTGAATGTGTTCAACTTTGTATGCATGGGGGTACATTTCGATCAAACTTGATGGTTTCGGTTGCTTCCTCCAACCATTCGATTGTAGTGCTTAAGAACTTGGTTCCAAAAACCTTCTGCCTTTTGTTGATTGCCTTTTCTTTTGTTTAAATTGCAATGAACCCAACCCTTTGCCAACGTCTCTTCTTGTTTAGGCGTCCAAGTTTCACATTTCGCTCTAGTCTTCTTCCCTTTCGGATCGTTTGCGGCTTCATTTTGGTTCACAAGATTGTCTTCTTCGCCAACATCTTCGTCTTCATCATCATCTTGCTCTTGAGTATCGGGCACGTATTCTTCTTCGGAGGCGTCTTCTATATCTCTTGGTGATTGTAACGGCGGGCTTTGAAAACCAAACGGGTCAAAAGAGTTTTGGGCCTTGACGAGATAATCATAAACACCGGGTTCAACCGACGTCGGACCGTGTGGAAAATAGTTTTGGGGTGGAAAATTTGGGTGGGGTTGGGTATTGTAACCAAATTTCGGTTACATGGTTTGGTTAAAAAAATATGAAGGTTGGGTTTGTTTAGCAAAGCCTAGTTGGGGTTGAAACGACGCACTTGAACCACTCGAACCACTCGAACCGCCACATTTATTTTGCGCCCTCGCCTTCGAACCAGAGCTAGAATGTTTTTTTTCTTTCCTTCATTGTTGTTGAGCCTTCCATTGTAATTGTTTGCCAAGATTTGAGATGATAATTGTGTATAAGAATTGTGTATAAAAAATGAGATGTGAAATGGTTTATTTAAATAGGAAAGTTATTTTTATTAAATAAACGGCTATATAGCCGTTACAATCAAACACAACGGTCCAAATTCGCTTCTTTCCAATCGGTAAAGCTTCACCAATTTCAAACAATACCGATCAGTAAACACGTTTACCGCCCACTCCGTTCACCCTTATGTTGTCACACCCCAACCGATAGCGGAAACATTGGGATGAGACGAAAACGAGATTGCAGGAGTCTTCATAACGCTAATTGTGATAAGTATTTATATATTGATTTTACATTGCTTGAAATAACAAACATCAGGTTTAAATCAACTTCCGTTTCATTTATATTAATTTAGTACATGACTTGGAAATGAATACAACCAGTTAGAAGTAGGTTACAATACAACAAGCATTAAAGTTTATATGTGTTTCTAGGCAATCCTATTAGATTCCTTGCATCTTTACTGAGATGGTCGACCTGCAATACATGTTAAAGCATAGTTCAATACAAAAAGCATTGGCGAGCATACAAGTTTGAATATAGGTATAGGAAAGAAAACGTTTTAAACAACTTCACATGATTAATTAATGCATTAAATAAATGTAAGCATGACATGCGATTTACAAGTATAACACATATGATAATACGTTTGATTTCAAGTATAACACGAAGGATTTTAAGTATAACAAGAAGGATTTCAAGTATGACACGTAAGTCGAATAGATGATTTTAAGTACATGTATTGTCCCCAAAGTAATAAAGCGTAAAAAGGGAATCGAGTATGCTCACCTTTTAGCGATGCTTCCCTTGGAACTTTCGTGATGGGTCGACGGTCGAAAGATAGAATACCGAGGTTACCTCGCATTGTTAAACGAAAGTACATAAATATTGGGGGCTGTCGACGCATTATTAAAATAAATATACACTTGTTTTTATTTTATAACTTCATTGGCGTCTTGATGCGTTCAACGTCACCGGCTCCGCCGGCTTCACCGGCCGGAGTCTGGTTAAATTTTAGGGAGGGAAAGAAAATAAATAAAATAAATAAATAAAAATAAAATAAAATAAGAGGCCGAGGGTTTACCGTGGAAGAACAACGTCGTCGTCGCCGGAAAACGGCACACCGCCGTGCGAGACCATCACCGTCGCCGCTCCTGCTGCCGCTTCCTGCCGTCTCGCCGCGCCGGAAAACGGCGTTGTCGCCGCTGCGGTGGAAACCACCGCTGTGTCTCTCTCTCTCCCCCGTCCTCTCGCTCCCCCTTTGGTCTCTCTCTCTCTCCTGTCGATCTCTCTCTCAAAGCAGAGTATGTGTCTGTGAGAGAGGTGGTACAGGAAGAAGGAGTCTTGGGGTGGGTGGGCTCGTCGGGAACCGGCGCCGGAGCTGCTAGCCGGAAACCAAGTCCGGTGACCGGATTTAGAGAGAGGAGATGAGTCTTGAGGTTTGGGGGGCTAGGGTTTTTATGTGAGGGAGAAGGAGGTTAGTGATGGTTATATAGTTAGGTTAATTGTGTGTTGGGCCTAAAGCCCGTTAGTGTGCTCAGACTCTTGCGTGGCTCAAACACGTTTCTACGGTCCGTTTTCGTTCCCGAACCTCGTGAAATATTGCACTATACTTGTTTAGGGTCGGTAACTCTTAAAATCACGTTGGTAACCGTCGTTTGACGCGCACGTTTGTCGGTTTCGCTAAAAGTGCGTAAAAGTGCATCGTTTCTCGTTTGTAATCAGTTTTTCAGTCTGATTTCGACTGTGACGGCGAAACATCACGTATTTTCTACAAACATGGTTATATGGAAAATACGGGGCGTTACATATGTTTAAACAGAACTGAACAACATGTGTATTAAAGCATATGTTGATAAATCAGTTCTATTTTGTATCCATTATTCTAGAATAAGAATCTGGAAAACAAAATTTTGTAAAAAGTTAATGTAATTCGGATTACTGTTCCGAAATCATATGATTTGAGAGCTAAAATTCGGATTTTTGCTTAACGGGTAAATAAACCACTGTTCCGAACTGCTCATTGTTCCGAAATCATTATTGTTCAGATTTCGGATTCCAGAATTTAAGTTTATTTTTTTAGGGTTCATCACATGCTCTTATGAAATTCGAAAAAAAATTCTATATTTTGAAATGAAATTTGGATTATTGGGTGTTTTTCCTGTTTTGATCTATTATATCTACTTAAAGTTATTCGAAATCGGTTATTATTATAAATAGATATCATTTTCGAATTAATGAGATAAATCTAATCAACACTAAAACAGGAAACAAATTATCCCATAATCCCTTAGTTTTCAAATTTCAAAACTTATCACAACCAACTGCCATGATTAGAGAATTCTAAATCTTGGAGAACAAGTTTTGGATGGATCCGAGATTCATTCGAGATGCCCATATCGAACTAATTTAAGTCTCATCAGAGGACCATTTGAGATGTCTATCTCGAACTAATTTGAGTCTCATCAGAGATCCATTCTAGATGCCCATCTCGAAGTAATTCGAGTCTCATCAGAGATCCGTTCGAGATGCCCATCTCGAACTAATTCGAGTCTCATCAGAGGTCCATTCGAGATGACCATCTTGAACTAATTTGAGTCTCATCTGAGATGCCCATTTCGGACTAATTCGAGTCTCATCTGAATCTCATTCGAGATCACTATTTCGAACTAATTCGAGTATCATCCGAAATCCATTCGAAATTCAATATTTTATCCGAAATCTCATTACTACATTAGGCTATTACTGTGAACTAAATTTTAGTGTGATCCGTGCTAACATGGGGTTTGCTACTAATAATTGGTTTTGTATAATTAGAATCAGATAATTTTTACAAAACCAAATAGCTTAACTTGAATGAGCTTCTGATGTATCACTTCTGCCCAAAGGTGATTTGATACATCTATTTATTGTTCAAGTGCAATAAAAGGCTATGTTAATTATGAATTACAAACGTGAATGTCTTATTTCTAGTCAAAGTAGATTTAATTCATTCATGTCTAGCATTATTAACAAGTGCATAACTAAGGTGATTGTCTCATATCTGGACAAAGTTGATTTGTCACAATTACTTTGCACACATACTTAGATGATTACACTTCTGGCCAAATCTGATTTGTCTTCATTTAAGTATAATTTTTTAACTAAGTCTATTATTTTGATGTTAGTAATAGACAATATCACGGCTTCATAATTTAAATGGTCATTACTTATACCTGCCTTAGTATAACATGCCCTTAGATCACATTAAGACTTCTTTTCTAGTATCATAATTCGCTCATATTATTTCCACTCTCAGCACCCAATTACGGGATTCCACCATTAATTGGTGATAACTTTGCTGCATGGAAAGACTCTCTCATGCTTACTCATGCTTTGCTGGATTTCGATTACGCTTTAATAGAGAATAAGCTTGCAGACCTCACTCCTCAGTGTACCGCTGCTAAGTAGTTGACTCATGAAAACTGGACTAGGTGTAATCGCATGTCTCTCATGTTCATGAAGCAATCCATAAGCAATGCAATTAGAGGACCCATTCCTGATTCTGAAGATGCTAAAACCTACATGGATTCTGTGGAGGAGCAGTTCAAGGGAACGTCAAAAGCACACGCTAGCACTCTAATCCTCAAGCTGGTGACTACTAAGTATGACAGGAGGAGTGGCATCCGTGAACACATCATGATGATGAACGACATGGCCCATAAGCCGAAGGGATTAGACATGGTGATAGTGATGGTTTTCTTATTCACTTTATCGTGACTTTGCTTCCTTCGTCCTATGAAGCATTCAAGATCAATTACAACACTCAGAAAGAAAAATGGATGATGAGTGAGTTGATCGCCATGTGCGTGCAGGAGGAGAAGCGCATGAAGATGGATAGAACTACTGATGTTGCAAATTTCACTACCTCTAGTTCTAAGAAGAGGAAGAACAATTATCCAAGGAATGATGTTTCTAAAGTCCAAGCCAAATCCCAATGGAAGTGCACCCACCAGCTCTAAGAACTCCAAACCTACTCCAAGTTCTGTAAAAAGACTAACATAAGCAGAGGGAATGCCCTGACTTTACGGAGTGGCTGGCTAAGAACCGTAACGATCTTTTCATGATACTTGATTCCTATAATTTAAATGTTCCTACTAATTATTGGTGATTTGATTTTGGTGCTATGGTTTATGTAACCAATTCTACTCAAGGATTCCTTTCAATCTGGAGGCTGGGAAGAAACCAAAGAACACTTAAAGTTGGGGATAATCGAGAATTAGAAGTGAAGGCCATAGGAACGTTACATTTATTTATGAAAACTGGTTTATGCATTAAATTTTATGATATGTTCCCGAGGTAACTCAGAACCTCGTATCAGGACCAAAGTTAGACATTGACGGTTGTTGTTTATTATTCCGTTCTTCATGGTACTGGCATTCTGGATGGTGGTCTCTATAGATTAGAACTAGATGTTGACTTTTCCAAATCTTTGTTGTCATATAACAAAATGAATCACTCACAAAGATGAAACAGAATCGAGACTTAGAGACTTCATCCATGTTGTGGCATCAACGTTTAGGCCTCATCTCAAGAGAACGACTAAATCGACTCGTAAAGGATGAAGTCTTACCTCCTCTTGATTTTACCGATTATGGAATATGTGTCAAATGTCTTAAAGGTAAAATGACATTAGCGAATAAGAAAGGTGCCACTAGAAGCTCTAATTTATTAGAACTCATTCATACTGATATTAGTGGTCCTTACCAAATCGCTGGCATAACAGGACATACTTCATTTATCACTTAATTTATTAGAACTCATTCCGACTGATTACTTCTAATGGCTTCATTATAAAAGATAGGATCATTGAGCTTTCTAACATCCACTTCAGTCAGGTAGGTAACGTAATCATCCCAATTAGTAAGCCTTCGTTGCCTGGATGACCTCCTGAGTTGATTATCAGGTTCAACGTTGTCTTGGTTTTGAGCGTTTGATGTGCCTTTGTTATGAGGTATAATGGGTTCTGATTGTGGAGGTAAATTTGAAGTTGGCGCAGTAGTTTCAGGTTTAGTAGTTGCATGGGGTACAAGAGGAGTAAACGGAGTAATGGTAAGCGACGAGTCCTCCCCCCCCCCCCCCCCCCCCCCGCCCGCCTCTTGTACTTCTTGCAATTCTTTGTGAGGGTTGGTACTGCTCCCACTTACCTTGAAATCCTCTAGGAACACAACACGCTTGGTTTCAACAATACGGGTGACATGGGAAGGACAGTAGAAACGATAACCCTTTGAGTGATTAGGATACCCGATAAAAGAAGCAGGTAACTGTTTTAGGGTCAACTTTCCTCAGGAAAGGATTATAAAGTTTCGCTTCAGCAATGCAGTCCCATACTTTCATATATTTAAGACTCGGTTTCCTTCGTGTCCAAAGTTCATAAGGAGTTTTAGGGCCAGACTTACAAGGAACTCTATTGAGTATATGAACAGCTGCTTTTAATGCTTCATTCCAGAGGAATAATGGTAAATTATTGTTGGCTTTTAATGCTTCATTCCAGAGGAACTCTATTGAGTATATGAACAGCTGCTTTTAATGCTTTTAACATACTGTGCACCATGTTCATAAGGGTAAGGTTTCTTTGTTCAACGACACCATTCTACTGAGGTGTACCAGACATGGTGTATTGGTTCACAATCCCCGGGCCCTTACAAAACTCATAAAATGGACCAGGAGCTTGACCGACATCAATATGTCTACCATAATATTCACCACCTCTATCTGATCTCACAACTTTAGTTTGACGATCTAGTTGCTTTTCAACTTCAGCTTTATAATCTTTACAGGTTGTAAGAGATTCAGATTTTTCCTACTGCAAGTTTTGTAAAAAGACAGGACATAAGCAGAAGGAATGCCCTAACTTTAAGGAGTGGCTGGCTAAGAAAGGTAACGATCTTTTCATGATACTTGAGTCCTATAATTTAAATGTTCCTGCTAATTCTTGGTGGTTTAGTTCTGGTGCTATGGTTTATGTAACCAATTCTACTAAGGGATTCCTTTTAATTCAAAGGCTGGGAAGAAACCAAAGAACACTTAAAGTTGGGATGATCGAGAATTAGAAGTGAAGGCCATCGGAACATTACAGTTATTTATGAAAACTGGTTTATGCATTAAACTTTATGATACCTATATGTTCCTGAGGTAACTTGGAACCTTGTATCAAGACCAAAGTTAGACATAGATGGTTTTGTAGTTTCCCATGGTCCTCGCAAACTCTCTATTCTTTATGATTCCGTTGTTCATGGTACTGGCATTCTGGATGGTGGTCTCTATAGATTAGAACTAGATGATGACTTTTCTAAATCTTTGTTGTCATGTAACATTAATGAATCATTCACAAAGATGAAACAGAGTCGAGACTTAGAGACTTCATCCATGTTGTGGCATCAATGTTTGTAACAACTCCGATTTTCGTGGTTATCTATTTCTTTTATTACCGTTGTATCTATCCTTTTTTGTAATCCTGAGATTCAGTTTAAGAAGTTATGTTAAATTATTTATGCTTATTACAGCTATATCGTATCTAATCGCTTATTAAACGCATCGCTAATCTAATCGCAATCACAAAGTAACTATATTACTTTAAAAGCCAAGTGTGTTATTCTTAACAAACACTTGTTCCATCGCATCGCTTCGTATCGCAAATCGCAGTTAATTATGTGAAATTATGTTTTATGTGTGTTTAACTTGTTTATGTTACGGTTACAATCGCTACCGCAACGCTCTCGCACGCTCGAATCGCTAAATCGCACTATCATATCAATTATAACACTTAACCCATCGCTTAATCGTTTAACGTTACTTTATAACTCGATTACATCGCTGAACAACGAAAACCTAAGAAATTCTAAGTTTTTGGACAAGTTCGCTCGAACTTGGGTGACCCCAAGTTCGGCCGAACTTGACTGGCCTCATAATCCCTCACATTTCAGTAAGTTCGCTCGAACTTGCTTGATTCTTCACCAAGAATCAGCAAGTTCAGCCGAACTTGTATGGGATTCCTTGGATTTCTAACACGCTCGCCCGGACTTGCATGAATTCCATGCAAGTTTGACCGAACTTGACTCCCATCAGCTCACTTTTTGCCTTCACCTATAAATACTCAGCTCCATTCTCTCATTTGAACTTGCTGCAAGTTCGCCCAGAGCTCTCCATACCTGAAACCCTTTGTTTTCTAAGTAAGATTCAACCCGATTTCAACTACAATGATGTTCAACAACGTTTTACAACAGTTTACAACGATTTTGCACAAGGCTTTGCCTTCGTTTTCATCAAATCTCTTCTATTTACGAAAATCTTCATCTCTTTCCATAAAAACTCCTGTTTTCACTCAGATCTACACTGGATCTGAGCAAAACCTTTTAAATCCTTGATTTTTACACCATTTTCGGACTAATGACGTATGCTTCGTTCACTTTTGAGTGGAACGAGGCGTTGTCAAGCAAGATCTCAGATCCGGAAGCACAAGAACGAAATTGTCACTTTACACATGCTAGACTAACCCGTACGAACCTTCAAGTTCGCCTGGATTAGCCCGAGTTTCTATAAAATGGCTAAACTCGCTCCAAAAGACCTCTGTAGCCTAAGTTTTGCTCAGTGGCTTAAGTTTGGAGGGATGGGCACTCGATTTCCGCAGCAAACGACGTGAAAACACAAAATTTTAGACCCGAAAACACCAAGTTCGCTCGATATTTAACTGATTTTGTGCAGCTCAAAAGCCAAGTTCGCTCGAACTTGCACCATTTTGGTCAAGTTCAGCCGAACATGAGCCAAATCTTCATCAGAACTTGTCTCTCTCAAATACCAGACACATAAGTTCGCCCGAACTTGTCATGTTTCTTAAGAAACTTAACAAGTTCGCCCGAACTTACCTCACACTCAACAGGTTTTTCACAAGTTCGCCCGAACTTGTATGTAAACATACAAGTTCGCTCGAACTTGTCTTCTGCCCAATCCAAACTTAACCGTTTCAGCAAATCGATAGACTGATGCACTTCTGTTTGCTTACAGGCTGATCCGGCGCTCTCCAGGACTCTTCTCATATCCCTCATCTCTCCTAAAACGCACCCACTGTGAGTATACTTGAACCCCTTTTATGCTTAAACGCACTTTTGGGTGTCACATATGTTCGTATATCAAAACGCATCACACAACTCTCAAAACGCTTATTCGCAACCCGTTGTCTGTATGACTATACGTGAAATCTGCTGAATTGTATGTATTGCTTGATTGCTTGTACGCCACCCTTAACATGATAGTATATACTAGAGGTTGACCGCCACCCGGAGGCCAGGGGTCGTTAAGGCTCGCATTTTATGTTTCTCATTTATTTTCTCTTTTTAGGATGTGAACGCTTGTTCGCATGCCTCGATGAATCGCGGTTTGTTGGTTTGTATGAATCTAAGTAGTTACATCATTCACAACTATCTCGTATGTCATGCGGTGTATGCTAAACGCTTTTATATCTATTATGTACGCAAAACTTGTATGCTCACCTTTATTTAATTGTATTGACGTTTTATTTTAACATATGTGGCAGGTTGAGGATTAGCATTGGATGCATTGAATTTTGCTTAGTTTATTTGTTTTTAGTTTGTTTGATTTGGAAACTTATGTATTAAATCTAGGGGATATCGAACCTGATTAGTGCTTATGAGAAAACAAGTTTCTGTAATAATTGTTTGGAAATGTTATGTTTGATAGTATGGGATGTACGTTAAGTAATGTTACTAGATAATTGTTACGGAATTCTCGTGAGACAATCTGGTCACCTAGTGCCACCACCCTGATGTTTCCGCCATCGGTTAGGGTGTGACAGATTGGTATCAGAGCTGTAACTATAGGGAAATTAGGTATAATTACCATGTTTTGCCTTAGACTATAGTTAGGATACCAAATCAGACCGATACGCATCGATTAACGCTGAAAACTAGTACGAACAGACAAGTTCGCCCGAACTTGGGGTGACAAGTTTGCTCGAAATTGATCAAGTTCGCCCGAACTTGATCAAGTTCGCCCGGACTTGACCAAGTTCGCTTGAACTTGCCTATCCCCTCTCAACAACAAACAAGTTCTCTTAGGACTGACCAAGTCCGCTCGAACTTGACATCAGGCAGATGCCAAGTTTGCCCGAACTTGATCCGAAACCATCGGATTGAACTTTTAAACAGCGCTTTTCTTAAAGCTACCACAATACACGCTTGGAAACGCTCGTACCACACAAAACGAGTGATCAAGTCGAGAATAGGTGTGAAACCGAGAACTCTCGATGAGATCATTCACTACGCACAATCTCTCTCGTACGAGATGCCTTCATCGAGTTAGGAGTGATATCCAAACCTTGACGAAAGTCTCCATTTTTATCTAGTGGAACTCCCGACTTGATCGGTGAGTGTAACCACAACTAGGAATGAAGTTGTTAAGTTAGGGGTGAAACCCGCATCTTAATAACTAGTTCCGCTCTTTGATTTTCAATCTCGCCAAAGTCTAGATTATTTCGATGACTCGGAACATGACGTAACTGGAAGGATAAATGTCGTTAACCGTTACACGGCGAGAGCATTTGTCTATTAGGCCAAATCGTGTGTCCGACTCGGAGAATCTTCGAACCACTTTGGGTAGTCAATGTCTCAAAACTCAGGACACTCCCAATTGATTTAAGCCTATTATCGTCGATTTACGCATCATCGAGTTTATTATTAGTTTATGTGTTTGAATTTTGAGAATTTTCGCTTATTCAATTTCTCGCTTTATTGATTTATCGTATTATCAATTTCTCGATTTATCGCTTACGCCCCCTAAACACATGCACAACTCGCACAACTCTCGAAATCTAAAATGCTAGTTAATACACCAACCAAACTAAACGCTCAACTCGCTTACGCCTATGAGGACATGTGTGCTTCATACGCGGTATTACTCGTTTATATCTTGCTTATATATTGTATCTCGAACGCACTACGCTTACTTATAAGAAGGCGAATACGTGTAAAGTATGTGCTTACGTCAATTATGTGACTACGTGCTTACATGCTTGTGTGCTATGTGCTTATATGCCTACGTGTTTGCCTGCCTACGTGTTTACTTGCTTATGTGTTTATGTGCCTTGTGTGAATAATAATAATAAATATTTTAAACATAAACCTATTATAATCGAATCTCATCCAATCGAGTCCTTCAAGGTAGATGTCTTCAATGACACCAGAAGGAACCATCAGCGCAGCCAAGCTGACAAGAGCGTCGCATCACTAGTGGCCAAGGAAATGGCCAAAGTGATCCCGCAGATCGTCAGCGAGATCCATGCCGCTAGCAGCAATTCGGTCGATTCCAAAGCTGACACGCCCAAGACATGCTTCAGTTTTAAACAGTTCAAGGCTTGTGGACCCTCACTTTCTCAGGCACCGAAGGACCAAGTGCCATATTTCACTGGTTTGATGCTATTGAGGTCATATTCCATCAGAGTGGGTGTCCCGAACCCCTTCGCGCTATCAACGCCACCAGCGTCTTCCAGTCCAGGGCTCTCGACTAATGGACTGCGGAGCGTAACAGGAGGGGATACGATGAAGCCTACGGACTCGCATGGGAAGAACTTAAGGAACTAATGATCAAAGAGTTCTGCCCACCTCATGAGATTCAGAAGTTGGAAAACGAATTTTGGGGAATTAAGCAAGATGGACCCGACAATGCTGGTTTAACGGCTCGATTCAAACAGTTGAGCATCATCTGTCCCGGCCAAGTGGACATGACCGAGAAAGCAATCAAGAAATACCTCAACGCTCTGCCCGATTGCGTCGCTGACTTTGTTCAAGCAGCACGCCCTGCTACTATCGAGGAGACTTACCAGTTAGCCACAGAGATCAATGACAAACAGTTTCAGTCTGGTTACTTTAAGAACAGCAAGGTCGCAAATCAGGCCATCACCAAATCAGCAGCTCCTACCGATCAGCCTCGAGAATCAAAGAACAATCGCCGAGGTCACAAAAGGTAAAACCCGAGCAAGAACTTTGCTCTTACTGCTCCGCAAAACCCTCAGTCGCTCCAGTCTGCAGCACCAAACGCACCTCCGGCTAGGGGTGCTAAACGGGTCGTGTTCGCGGGTTGGCAGGTTCAACCCGACCCGAACCCGAAAATTTTACACGAACCCGAACCCGACCCGAACCCGAAAATCGTATCATATATATGAACCCGAACACGACCCGAAGTTTTGTGGGTTGACCCGAACACGACCCGTTTAACCCGAATTTTTTAATTTTTTTTCTAAAACTAATATATTAAAATTAAAAATTACTAAAAAACACAAATGTATATAATAATATCATATTTAAATTATAAAAGCTATGTTAATTACTCCTTTTAAGTTATAATCATTGCATAAAATACACGCCCCATTTAATTTATGAGATAAAATATATTGTAAAAAAATATAATATAGTATAAATGTGTTAAACGGGTCAACCCGCCAACCCGACCAGGTTGACCCGAACCTGACCTGCAAACCTAAACGAGTTCCCGTGTTCAACTCGAAACTGACCCGAACCCGTTTAGACGAAACCTAAACCCGCGAATTTCGTGTTAGGTTCGTGTCGGGTTTCCGGGTCGTGTCAAAAATTCACATCCCTACCTCCGGCAAAGCGTGCGTATACTGGCCCGCATCCTTTGTGCTCGAAATGCACTTATCATCATGCAGTTGGAAGCAATTGCCCCTTCTGTACCAACTGCAAAATCTACGGCCCCTTTGCTGTCAGTTTTCGTTTAGGCACTCGTCAGTCAGCTCCAGCAGCACCAGCACCACCAGCTTTACCAGCTCCTCCTCAGGCCAATCAGCAGCCAGCTCCAAGGGCACGTGCCTGTTACACGTGTAGTGACCCGAATCATTTCAGTAATGTCTGCCCAAACAAATCTGTGAAGCAGGAACAACAGCAGCAACAGCCACAGCCTCAGCAGCAGCAGCAACATGCTGCACGTGGACGAGCCTTTAACTTCAACCATCACCAGGCACAGAATGACAACAATGTTGTCAACGGTACGTTCCTTGTCAATGGTATTTATGCTTCATGTTTATTTGATACTGGTGCCGATAATTGTTTTGTATCGTTAGAATTAGAAAAGGTTTTAAATGTAAGCGCGCTAAACTCCCAAAGACCTTCGATGTTGAAGTCGCCACCAGAAGAACCGTTACCGTTAACTCCGTTTTACGTGGTTGTTCTCTCGATCTCAACAACCACCTCTCTCGATCAATCTCATACATATGCAGTTAGGTAGCTTCGATATCATAGTAGGTATGGATTTTCTTCGTGAAAATCATGCCGAAGTTGTTTGCTTTGATAAAATGATTTGCTTCCCTCTCTCGAACGGTGATCGACTCCATGTCTATGGTGAAACTCCCTCAAAGAAGTTGATGCTTTTGTCGTGTACTCGAGCACACAGGTGTTTACGAAAGCAATGTGTCGCTTTCCTCGCCCATATTGTGAACCCGGAGAAAGAAAAGAAGACTTTTGAAGACGTTCAGTTGTTCGTGAATTTCCTAAGGTCTTTCCTGACAATTTACCCGATTTACCCCCTACTCGAGATGTTGAATTCCGTATCGATTTAGTTCCCGGTGCTACTCCCGTTGCAAAAGCTCCTTATCGTCTCGCACCATCCGAAATGCGCGAGCTATCAAGCCAACTTCAAGAGCTTCTTGATAAAGGTTTCATACGCCCGAGCACTTCGACATGGGGCGCACCCGTTCTTTTTGTGAAAAAGAAGGATGGGACGTTCCGTATGTGCATCGATTATCGTGAACTTAACAAGCTTACGATAAAGAACCGCTACCATCTTCCTCTAATCGATGACTTATTTGATCAGCTTCAAGGTGCTACTTGTTTTTCTAAGATCAATTTACGTTCTGGTTATCCTCAGTTGCGCGTATTGGAAGAAGATATTCCGTAAACCGCCTTTCGTACTCGTTATGGTGATTTCGAATTGGTGGTCATGCCTTTTGGTCTTACCAACGCACCCGCGGTCTTCATGGATTTGATGAACCGTGTGTGTAAAGCTTTCTTAGATCGTTTCGTCATTGTTTTCATCGATGATATCCTTATCTATTCGAAGTCAAGAGACGAACACGCGCGCCATCTCTATTTAGTCCTCGAACTTCTCCAAGGTAATCGCCTTTATGCTAAGTTCTCTAAATGTGAATTATGGCTCGAAGAAGTCCAATTTCTCGGCCACATCGTTAATAGTCAAGGAATTCACGTCGACCCTGCAAAGATTGAAGTCGTCAAAAGTTAGATTACGTCGAAGAATGCATCTGAAATCCATTCTTTTCTTGGATTGGCGGGTTACTACCGTCGATTCATCGCTGACTTTTCGAAAATCGCCGTTCCCCTTACTACTTTAACTCATAAGGACAAGTCTTTCATTTGGGATTCCAAACAAGAGGAAGCCTTTCAAACTCTCAAGCGTATGCTATGCAACGCTCCCGTACTCGCTCTTCCCGGAGGAAACGACGATTTTGTTGTTTATTGCGATGCCTCTAATCTTGGTCTTGGTTGTGTACTCATGCAACGAGACAAGGTTATCGCGTACGCATCTCGACAACTCAAGATCCACGAGAAGAACTACACAACCCACGATCTCGAACTCGGTGCAGTTGTTTTTGCATTAAAGATATGGCGACACTGCTTTACGGTACTAAGTGTACGGTCTTCACCGACCATAAGAGCTTACAACATATCTTTAATTAAAAAGAACTGAATATGCGCCAACGCAGATGCGTTGAACTTCTCAACGATTACGATTGTGAGATACGCTACCATCCCGGCAAGGCAAACATCGTAGCCGATGCTCTAAGTCGACAAAGCTATGTGTATAGTGTTCGTGACTCTCAAGCTTTGAATGATCTCGAAATTTTGATTCACTCTGCTCAGTTCGCTTGTTTTAACGAGAATACCCTGGAGGAAGAAATGAAATGTGGTGCCGAAACTCAGCTTGTTGTTAAACCTAATGGTATTTATTACTATCTCGATCGTATTTGGATTCCTACCCATGATAATCTCCGAGAATTGCTAATGGCCGAAGCTCATAAATCCCGATACTCCATTCATCCTGGAGCCGACAAGATGTACCAGGACCTTCGTCCAAAGTACTGGTGATCGGGCATGAAAAAGGATATTGCCGTTTACGTCTCAAAGTGCTTAACTTGTTCGAAAGTTAAAGCCGAGCATCAAAGACCCTCTGGCTTACTCGAACAACCCGAAATCCCGATGTGGAAGTGGGAGAGTATAGCAATGGACTTTATTACGAAACTCCCTCGCACTTCCTCTGGTCATGATAGCATTTGAGTTATCGTTGATTGTCTTACCAAATCCGCGCACTTTATTGCCATACGAAAAGACTTTAAGGTAGAACGATTAGCACGAATCTATACCGATGAAGTCATATGTCGACACGGGACGCCTCGTGACATCATCTCTGACCGTGACGGCCGCTTTACCTCACGTCTCTGGGAGACTTTTCAATCCGCTCTCAGTACTACTCTCAATCTTAGTACTGCTTTTCACCCGCAAACTGACGATCAGACTGAGCGCACGATCCGCACCCTCGAAGACATGCTTCGTGCGTGCATCTAGATTTCAGTGGTAACTGGGATACACATTTACCTTTAATCGAATTCTCGTACAATAATAGTTATCACACCAGCATTCAAATGTCTCCTTTTGAGGCACTGTATGGAAGAAAATGTCGATCGCCTATTGCATGGCACGAGATCGGAGAAACACAAATCACCGGTCCCGAGCTAATTCAAGAAACGGACAAGATCCTCCAAATCAGAGACAATATCTTGAAAGCTCGGAGTCGTCAAAAGAGTTACGCCGATAAACGCCGCAGGCCCTTACAGTTCGAAGTGGGAGATCACGTTCTCCTAAAGGTAGCACCTTGGAAGGGAGTGGTCTGCTTCGGGAAGAAAGAAAAGCTAGCGCCTCGATACGTAGGACCCTTTAAGATTCTGGAAAGAATCGGCAAAGTGGCCTATCGCCTCGAATTACCGGAGGAACTCAACAACGTCCATCCGACTTTCCACGTGTCTAACCTCAAGAAATGCCTAGCTGAAGAAAATCTCCATGTACCTCTCGAAGACCTGCAAATCAACGAGACTCTCCATTTTGTGGAAAAGCCTATCGAGATCATGGACCGAGAAACCAAGAAACTACGGCGCTCTCGCATCCCTATCGTGAAAATCCGCTGGGAAGGAAGACGCGGTGCTGAGTTCACTTGGGAATTGGAAAGTGACATGAAGGCCAAGTACCCGCACCTCTTTATTACGGCCGCTACTTAAATTCGGGACGAAATTTCCTAAAGTAAGGGAGACTGTAACAACTCCGATTTTCGTGGTTATCTTTTTCTTCTATTACCGTTGTATCTATCCTTTTTGTAATCCCAAGATTCGGTTTATAAGAATTTATATAAAATTAATTATGCTTATTACAGTTATATCATATCTAATCGATTATTAAACGCATCGCTAAGCTAATCGCAATCACAAAGTAACTATATTACTTTAATAGCCAAGAGTGTTATTGTTAATAAACACTTGTGCCATCACATCGCTTATCTCATCGTATCGCAAATCGCAGTTAATTATGTGGAATTATGTTTTATGTGTGTTTTACTTGTTTATGTTATGGTTACAATCGCTCTCGCACGCTCGAATCACTAAATCGCACTATCATATCAATTATAACACTTAACCCATCGCTTAATCGCTTAACGTTACTTTATAACTCGATTACATCGCTGAACAATCGATAAACGAACGAAAAACAAAGAAATTCAAAGTTTTTGGACAAGTTCGCTCGAACTTGGGTGACCCCAAGTTCGGCCGAACTTGACTGGCCTCATAATCCCTCACATTTCAGTAAGTTTGCTCGAACTTGCTTGATTCTTCACCAAGAATCAGCAAGTTCGGCCGAACTTGTATGGGATTCCTTGGATTTCTAACAAGTTCGCTCGGACTTGCATGAATTCCATGCAAGTTCGACCGAACTTGACTCCCATCAGCTCACTTTTTGCCTTCACCTATAAATACTCAGCTCCATTCTCTCATTTGAATATGCTGCAAGTTCGCCCAGAGCTCTCCGTACCTGAAACCCTTTGTTTTCTAAGTAAGATTTAACCCGATTTCAACTACAATGATGTTCAACAACGTTTTACAATAGTTTACAACGATTTTGCACAAGACTTTGCCTTCGTTTTCATCAAATCTCTTCTATTTACAAAAATCTTCATCTATTTCCATAAAAACTTCTGTTTTCACTCAGATCTACACTAGATATGAGCAAAACCTTTTAAATCCTTGATTTTTACACCATTTTCAGACTAATGACGTATGTTTCGTTCACTTTTGAGTGGAACGAGGCGTTGTCAAGCAAGATCTCAGATTCGGAAGCACAAGGACGAAATCATTACTTTACACATGCTGGACTAACCCGTACAAACCTTCAAGTTCGCCCGGATTAGCCCGAGTTTCTGTAAGATGGCTAAACTCGCTCCAAAAGACCTCTCCAGCCTAAGTTTTGCTCAGTGGTTAAGGTTGGAAGGATGGGCACTCGATTTCCTCAGTAAACGACGCGAAAACGCAAGATTTTGGTCCCGAAAACACCAAGTTCGCTCAAGATTTAACTGATTTTGTGCGGCTCAAAAGCCAAGTTCGCTCGAACTTGCACCATTTTGGTCAAGTTCGGTCGAACTTGAGCCAAATCTTCATAAGAACTCAACAAGTTCGCTCGAACTTGTCAAGTTTCTTAGGAAACTTCACAAGTTCGCTCGAACTTGTCTCTCTCAAATACCAGACACACAAGTTCGCCCGAACACCCGAACTTGCCTCACACTCAACAGGTTTTTCACAAGTTTGCTTGAACTTGTATGGAAACATACAAGTTCGCCCGAACTTGTCCCCTGCCCAATCCAAACTTAACCGTTTCAGCAAATCGGAAGACTGATGCACTTCTGTTCGCTTACAGGCTGATCCGACGCTCTCCTCGACTCTTCTCAGATCCCTCATCTCTCCAAAAACGCACCCACTGTGAGTATACTTGAACCCCTTTTATGCTTAAACGCACTTTTGGGTGTCACATATGTTCGTATATCAAAACACATCACACAACTCTCAAAACGCTTATTCGCAACCTGCTGTTTGTATGACTATACGTGAAATCTGTTGAATTGTATGTATTGCTTGATTGCTTGTACGCCACCCTTAACGTGATAGTATACTAGAGGTTGACCCGCCACCCGGAGCCCGGGGTCGTTAAGGCTCGCATTTTATGTTTCTCATTTATTTTCTCTTTTTAGGATGTGAACGCTTGTTCGCATGCCTCGATGAATCGCGGTTTGTTGGTTTGTATGAATCTAAGTAGTTACATCATTCACAACTATCTCGTATGTCATGCGGTGTATGCTAAACGCTTTTATATCTATCATGTACGCAAAACTTGTATGCTCACCTTTATTTAATTGTATTGACGTTTTATTTTAACATATGTGGCAGGTTGAGGATTAGCATTGGATGCATTGGATTTTGCTTAGTTTAGTTGTTTTTAGTTTGTTTGATTTGGAAACTTATGTATTAAATCTAGGGGATATCGAACCTGATTAGTGCTTATGAGAAAACAAGTTTCTGTAATAATTGTTTGAAAATGTTATGTTTGATAGTATGGGATGTTAAACGTTAAGTAATGTTGCTAGATAATTGTTATGGAATTCTCGTGAGACAATCTGGTCGTCTAGTGCCACTACCCCGATGTTTCCACCATCGGTTGGGGTGTGACAATGTTTAGGCCACATCTCAAGAGAACGACTAAATTGACTCGTAAAGGATGAAGTCTTACCTCCACTCGATTTTACTGATTTTGGAACATGTGTCAGATGTCTTAAAGGTAAAATGACATTAGCGAATAAGAAAGGTGCCACTAGGAGCTCTAATTTATTAGAACTCATTCATACTAACATTAGTGGTCCTTACTAAATCGCTAGCATAACAGGACATACTTCATTTTATGAAAATTGGTTGTAGGTGTTTATAAGTGGTTATGAGTAGAGAAGAAAAAATTTGTTACTGTTTATCTGTAAATTTGAGAGACACTATTCACCCCTTATAATTTTTTAATATATGTTGAGAGTGGTTGTAAGTAGAAAAGCGAGAAAATGTAATGATAAAGATATTAAAAAAATATTATTTAATTAAAAAGTTAAGAGAAAAGATAGTGATTTTTAATGTTATATATGGTAAAAATAGGAGGTTGGATGTGAATGCTCTGAACCAAACACCTACATCGAGTTTAGTCTTTGCATCTTGTTCCAAAAGCTTCAAGACGACATTTAATATTTTATGATTCTTTACACATAATCCCTCTAATCGATTGTTTAGCCAAAAATACTTATTGACGTATGCATATAAAAAGATTAGTGTTCTAGGCACCCTCAACTACTCCATTGATTCATGATGCACTTGTTCAACTAGTAACAATCGGTGATGAAGTAATCGCCTAGTCGATGGTCGGGCGGCAGGGTGGGGACTAGCGATTAATCGGGATTAATCAGGGATTCATCGGGATTAATTTGATTAATTGACGACTAATCAGGGATTAATCGGCACCTAGTCAGGATTTTTACAACCATGGTAAGAATAACTAGATTTGTCTTTAAACAATGTAAAGTTTGTGACTTTTAACTTTCCAACGTTGAAGTCCCCAGCTAGGATCCAAATAAATTATTTAGATGAGATGACACTAATAGAATCTGCCTTATCCTTTCCTCTAAAACATCAGCTTGTGGCCCGTAATGCTTGATCATCTCTAACTGGTATAATGCGGACCAACAAGGCAACAAGTGTTTCCATGAGACCCACTTCAATAAAGTGCTTACCACTGACCCAACGATCGCTCAGACGAGAAACCCAAAAAGATCTCTGTATGGGGAGGAGTGCTCACGGTTATATATTAATGGTTTCTAAGTCAAATCATGAGTTGAACCGTCAGTAACTGTTTCGGACTATTCTAGTAAAAATCGAACCGTCAAAAATAATACTGAACTGAACAAAACTAAACTATTACTAATGGTTTAACGTTTAATTTGGTTATATAATTTGATCTTATTGGGTCTTTATGATAAAAAAGGAGTCATAAAATAGAATCAAAATAAAGAAGTGGTTGTTGTGCAAGAGAAAATTTTTTATTGTATTCGAACCCAAATATCAACATATAAATCATATCTCTACCACGCAAAACCAAAAGCACATAAATCTTGTGTTAGAACATTCTCATCCTAAACTCTTATATACATCTATATAATTCAACTAAAAACACTTTTTTTGGACAACTGACGATGAGGTGTTTGTAGTTGCGAAAGCATTGTCGAAATCTGTTCTCTATTTTGTCGGAAAATTTTGTGCAAAGAATATTTGTGCGAATGTATGCTTTTGTGCAAAGATAACCTTTTGAGCGGAGGTACCTTGTGCGAACTAGATACAAAACAAACACTTTTAGGTTAAGTTCGTACGAAGGTAACAAAAACCAGAGTTTTGAGATCTATCTTCGTACGAAGGTAAGAAATTGATTTGAAAAAGGTTTACTTTCGTACGAAGGTATTAGTTGTACGGACATGGTAACTTCATGTGAAGATGAAATTTCATGTTTTCACGTTTTTCATCGATTTGAACATGATTCTGATTGATTTTAGGTCCAATATTTTCAAGGGTTTGTTAAAAGTGAATTTTACGTATTCCTTGAAAAATTCAGTTCATTTCGACCGTCAGATTTATGAAAAATGAGAAGAAATGAGTAGAAGATAAGTCTTCGAATGTAGAATCTTCTTGATTGTCTTCAAATTTGACCTCCAAGCTCTGATACCACTTGTGAGAACCGTTTATCCACCGATAAGCTCAGGTCTAATCTGATTAACCTAGTCCGTAATGCGCGGAATTCATTTTAGATTAGGGGACAATATATCAAGATTACTTTTCAATTCACTGTATCATTAATATGTAAACGTTTACAGCCTGGAGATACTTTGACAGAGCTTAGTCTTCGTACTCGCAAAAACAGTTACAGACTCCATAACCACACAGCTATATATAGACCTTTTACTCCGTGCGGACTAAGTCTAGACACTTTCGTACGAAGGTACAACTTCTATCTTCATACGGAGTACCTTGATTTACCTTCGTACGAAGTAACTACTTCATACGAAGTAACTTACATACAATATAAAATCTAACACCTATTACAGACACCGACTGACTCATAGACGTAGGCATCAGACATATGTATCAACATTGCGATTGTTATTAACGTTGGTTTTGCTGACTGGGATCTCCGAGTACCCACGTCATCACTTCTAATGTTTACAAAATTAAACCAAACACCAACATCGGGTTTAGTCTTTGCATCTTCTTCCAAAAGCTTCAAGACGACAAATATTTTATGATTCTTTACACATAATCCCTCTTATCGATTGTTTAGCAAAAACTACTTTTTGACGTATGCATATAAAAAGATTAGTGTTCTAGCCACCCTCAACTGCTCCATTGATTCATGATATTGATTCATGATGCACTTGTTCAACCAACCATAGTTACGATAACTAGATTTGTCTTGACACAATGTAAAGTTTGTCACTTTTAACTTTCCAATGTTGAAGTCCCCAACTAGGATCCAAATAAATTATTTAGATGAGATAACACTAATAGAATCTGCCTTATCCTCTCCTTTTAAACATCAGATTGTGGCCCGTAATGGTTGATCATATCTAACTTGTACAATGCGGGCCAACAAGGCAACAAGTGTTTCCATGAGACCCACTTCAATAAAGTGCTTACCATTGACTCAACAAGTCTTTGTATGGGTGGAGTGCTCACGGTTATATATTAATGAAAAGTCAGATTATGAGCTGAACCGTCAGTAACTGTTTTGAACTATTCTAGTAAAGATCGAACCATAGAAGTTAAACTGAACCAAACTAAACTATTACCAACGGTTTAACGTTTGATTTGGTTTTATAATTTGATCTTATTGGGTCTTTACATTAAAAAAAGTCATAAAATAGAATCAAAATAAAGAAGTGCTTGTTGACACAAGCAAGAAAAAATTATTTATTGTATTCAAACCCATATATCCAACATATAAATTATATCTCTACCAAGCAAAACCTAAAGAACATAAATATTGTGTTAGAACATTCTCATCCGAAACTCTTATATACATCTATATAATTCAACTAAAACACTTTTTTTTCTAAATATTGTTTCTTTAAAAAAAACCACCTTTCACGTTCGATTCTCCATCTCTATCTCTGTTTTACTAACAAACACTTATATTATTATCTTGTCTATACACTCACAAAATTATATAGATTGATGAATAGTCACCCTCCTAATATAGAGGATCACTATTATTTTTATTAAATTATTCTATATAATAGACATTCCAACTGAGAGATGTTTTATTAGTTTTCTTTATTCTTTTCATTATATTATATTTATATAGAAAGTAAGTTGTAAAGGCTTAAATGTAAGTACTCTTAGCTCTAAAAATCTAAGATAATATAGTTAAATCCCACAAGATTGACTCTTGAATCTATTGCTAAATGCTAAGTGAAACCCATTTGTGTGTATAGCCCAATTAAAATAACTAAAAACCCAAGTAACAAATTTGAAGTTACATGGCTTAAAATCTTACACTCAAGCTCACTTATCCCAATTAGCTTCACATATAAAGAGTAAACCATTTCTAAACCAAAACCAACTATAAAACCAAATCAATACACAATTTAAACTTAATGTTTTAAAATTCGATTTTTATATCGTGCCTGATTTACCTCAAAAAAAGTTTAACCGAGTACATCGGACGGTTCAATTGTGTGTACCGAACGGTTTAAACCGATTCTATTAGACGGTTCAACCGGTATAATCAGCCCGTTTGAACCGATTTTTAAAACATTAAATTTAAACCAAACCATTAACAGCTTCCATCACAACAACTAACAATTCAAATATAGTAGTTCACCACACACACTTATTCCCTCTAAAAAAAATAATAAATAAAATAAAAAAATAAGAAAAAAAGGTTGGGGCTAGCCAGCGAATTTGTGGGTTGGCACGACCAGGTTTTAAAAGATGAAAACAGGACGTGACATTCACGAAACCCGCCCCACTCGATTCTCATTTCCTCTGACAAAAGCTGTTCCCATTACTCCCCTTCTATTATTTTATTCTTTTTTCAATTCCATTTCCATTTCTAACAAAATCCCATCTTAGATTTCCTTCTACAATGACCATTTCACCACAACAATGAAAGATTTCCCGTCTTGTTTCGGCGAAAACGGCGTACAAGTCGCAGATGCATCCTGCACCAACGCATCAGCCACCACAACCGTCACTAAAGCGTCACAAAATCTCGTCACTAACGTTTACCAGACCAAATTACTCGGTAAATCTCGTCTAATCATCCTCACTTGGTTTAAGAATCTTGTGGGTCATTGTTTTAGCGTCGAAATTGAAGATCTCTTGGGTAAAAGTTTGTGTAAACTTGATGTTAAACCCTCAGTATTCTCCAAACGAAAAGGGTCAAAGTCTGTTGAAGTTGATTTTGTTACAATAGATGTGTACTGGGACCTTACCAGTGCTAAATTCGGATCCGGACCCGAACCCATTGAGGGTTTCTACGTGGGTATTGTTTGTAAAGACGACGTCGTTTTGTTGATTGGGGATCTGAAGAAAGATGTGTTCAAGAAAACCAAATGTTTATCCAATTCAATGCGGTTGTTGAAAAGGGAACATGTTTTTGGTAAAAATGTGTTTGGGACTAAAGTTCAATTTAAAGATCATGGTCAGATCCATGATCTTAGAATCGAATGCGAAGCATTCGGGCTCGGGCCTGGGCCCGATGAACCACGCCTCGTGGTTCGATTAGATTCGAAGATACTGATGCAAGTGCAGCATTTGGTGTGGAAGTTTAGGGGTAATTGTACCATTTCAGTTGATGGGCTCCCTGTGGAAGTGTATTGGGATGTGCATAATTGGTTGTTTGGGTCATCAACTGGGAGCGCGGTTTTTATGTTTCAAACGTGTCCGGGTTTTGAGAAAAGTGGCGCGTTTGCTGTGGATCGGTCGATGGTTAATATGTGGTCATGTTCGCAGAGTTCGGGTTTTTGTTTGACACTTTATGCTTGGAAGAGTGAATGAGTGAGAATTTGATTTGTTTCAATCTTTTGGTTACTGATTTTGTGTTAAGTTTATACACCCTGATTATATTTGATCCTTGTAATCTTTGATATTGATTATGAATGCTAATTATCTACATTGTTACTGTTTATATGTTATTCTTTTGGTTACAGATATTGTGCTAAGTTTATACACCCTGATTACAACAAACAAAAACAATGGTGTATAAACTTAACACATTATGATAGATTGCAAGTTGGTGATGGTTGTTTTAGATTCAGTTGTGAAACTACATTTACTTGAACTACTATATTGATGTAAAATTTTGTAGACAAAAGGTCAACGAACCCTCTTTAGTCACTGGCTTAGACGATTTGTAATGGGTCAGTCGACGTCTATGAAGACTGACATGGAGGAGAGAGGGTTGGAGAGATAATTGCTCGTCCGTTTACACAAATGATCCTTGGGGAGAAGAACGCGTTTCGTGAGATGTGGAGGGGATCAAAATATTAGAGATAACCATAAATTGTATCTACTTTTGTTTGTGTTTATTTCTTTCATAAATTGATATATTCTATTTGATTAGGTTTCATTGTTTTTCTAACAATCCACACACCCCTACTTCTGTTTCTTCTTCATTGTTCACAGCGAGAGACCCCTATTTCAGATGTTATTAAACAAAAGCAATCAAGAAAAAAATTGTTGTTCAAGATGCTCTTAAAGAAAAGTAAGAAATAAAAGAAGTGTTGTATTATGCGGACCTTTTTGATAATACGAAGATCACTTACGGACTAAAACAATTGCAGTGCATGTGACTTTTCCAAATCGGTTGTATGGGCAATAAGTGTGAGATTTATAGGCCAAATAAGCTCCATCATCCATCAGACTAGCCTTTTCATATGTGTTCTTATGTTTCGGTTGTAACAGTGGTATTAGAGCGAGGTTTGAAACGGTGGCTTGGAAGGAACCAATGTTGACCAACGTGTCTGTGACCAACAAGGACGTTGACCCTTAAGGAGGGTCCGATCTTACAATTTGAAACTATTGCAATGTATGAGACTTGTCCCACATCGGTTGTATGGGCAACAAGCTAGCTAGGGTCAATAGGCTAAATGGGCTCCCTCATCAACTAGATAATTATTGGAATATAATATATATTTATGTATTATATTTTATAATTTATTTATTATTAGGTGATTGTATTTTCCCTATCTTGGTTCTATTGACTACAGTTCATATCTTGTTTCTTTTTTTTTCTTTTCTTTAGCGGAACTTCGGTCCATATCTTCTTCCCTCCATGGCAGCCAAGGCTCAAAGCTCCACTTCATCCACTTGCAAGGCTCCAAACTGGGTGCCCCATAGATAGACATAATCACATCAAATAGCTTAAAAGACTATATGTGCTCTCAAATAACGCAGCCAAAAAGGTAAATAAAATAACGTCAACTTTCAAATCTCTACTAGTCAAATAACTCAAATCAAAACAAGTAAACAAATTACAAACGCCACTAAATCTACCATCCACGAGAAGCCCCTCTCGCTAGCCAGGATCCTTGCACCCACAACTATATACCTACAATTAATATTACATACATATAAAAGTCAGTTACGCTGATTGAGTTCTAACAGTATAGTTTAAAGATTTAAATCAAACATCAAAGAATCTTTATGTTTAACACATTATACCCATTTTGATAACCACCCATACAAGAACCTACCATTGACCAGGCCTCTCACTAGACCCATCACCTCATTTACCCATGACACACTTGGTCCTCATGCGTGGCATGTAACATCACATGCATAGCATGACTAGAAATGACGCCCTCCATTTAGACATCCAAGTCTAGACCACAATATGTTAGATACAAATTAACGTCACGTCAATATTATGCACACTTTAGACTACCACATACAGTTATAGATAACACGTAAATCAAACCATATCGAAAGTTAACGCATAATCTCGTCGAATCACAAAGTCGTGGAAACCTAACTCATTGCCAGCATAAAGGCCACGACTACCAAACACACTGACATTTTCATAGCATAGCAATACATCTTGTTTACACCATCTATCATACATTAGCCGAAAACAAAGTTACAGCTTACATACCTTAAATACAACTCATTATTTACATCATATACTTTATACTTTGAGAATGTGCAAAACTACGAATGATCGTCACCACTCCATTCCAGTTGTGTTGTGCCGAATAGGCTAATTACGTAGTTCCAAATAGGCTATTTCATTCCAGGTGTGTTAAATAAGCTATTTCCTTCCATTTGTGTCAAATAGGCTACTTCTTTGGTACGCGGTACAAGGGTTATTTCATAAACATCACATTATCATGGATTAACCGCGCACCCCTAAACGTCACTCTAACGATCCATTTACTCAATAAGGGCACAACTACCACACATACACATAAACATCACAATCAACCTACCGACATACACTAGGGCTGACAATTTCTACATGAACACGATAACACGACACGAACCTACACGAATTAGCATTTTAAATTTAATTACTATCATGCAAATTGCAATAATACCTTGTCAGTGATTACTTCATAGAATTAGCATTTTAAATTGACATTTTAATTATTATATCAACCGTTCGTCATAAACAGTCAGCCCAAACGAAACATTTCAATGGTTCTCAACCGGACCAGTTCAATAGTTCTCAACCGAACATAGTCATAATGTGAAAGATACAGGAGGCCAGACATGAAAATACAATTACTATTTCATTAACTTTGAAGTTGGTTATCACCTTAATAATTTATAACAAACGCTTTCAACTGTACCGACAAACACCGTATAACCACTATCATGGGACGATTCACAACCGAAAACGACCCAATACATCTCATCACTGACACTGAAATCACTGTGCGGATCGTAATGGATGGCGATGCTTCCAAAATAGTCAGTGCAAGAAAGTCAACAAAAGTCAACACATGTTTAATCAACACCTGCATCAATCAAAACAATCACAATAAAATCGATTTTTTTAGTTAATTAACGCTTATAACACAAATCAAGAAGAGACTAACTAACTTACCACCTCCACCTTCTAAAAGTTGATCTTTTGTACCAGCAGAAGTTGACTGGTTAAGGCTCTTGTTTGCATCTTGAGACTGGCATTACATATGCATTTTGATTAATTTCGAAAATAATGTACAGACGGGAAGTTAGGGATGGCAGAATAACCAGAAACTTCAGGACGGATATGGGATTAACTATAATTTTTTAACTGGTTAGACCGGTATGGTATTAGGTGATACCCGCCTGATTACTAGAAAATAAATCCCATACTCATTTACCCACATCTAAACCGGATATATTGGTATATTATATGATCTTAAAAATAAAACAAATAGCATATTCAAATTTTAAGTAACTCAAAATTATTGAACATGCAGAATCATTAGAAGTTTATTTGAGTATTTGATATTTCAAGTCAGTTTTTGAACCGCTAACTTGATGTGAATTACGGGATTGGATTACCAAAACCCGTCCCATTGCCATCCCTGTTTGTACAAGATAATGATAGTGAAAACAAATAGATAGTACCTGACTAGATGTATGTGTCATTTGGTCCTTGGATCCGGGACCCACATCTGGAACATCGACCGGTCGACCACCAGGATAAATAGGAATCCCGGGCATCGGTGGTTGCTGTAACAACATGGGCATACCTTGGCTAGGATGCCCGTAAATAGACGGAGAAGGGACAGGGTGGCGTGACCCTTGTGTAGTAGGAGTAAGCGGAAACATATGCGGGCCACCATTCATCTCCATTCCCATCCCCATTCCCATCCCCATTCCGTAACTCATTCCCATTCCCATGGGGGAGAAATGGGGAGGATGCATATATTGCATTCCGGTCGGGAACATCATTGGGGGCATGCATAATCCAGCTCCCATTGACATAATCTGCAATAGTTGTAGAAAAGTGAAAATATAAATTATTGAACTATTTATAAATTTGAAAATAATTTAAAGAAACTGAAAAAGGCAAAATCAATACCTGTACTTGAAGTTGAAGTGTCTTCAAATACTCGATCGCCTCATCAAGCATTGAAGCTTTATCCACCTATATTTCAAAAAAAAAAAGATTCAGTTTGAAATACCAATAGTTTTTTATCACTGTGAGAACCCATTACGGTTGACTCATGGTACCCCACCAATACCCTGCTTAACTAATGGGATCAGGTAAAACAACAGATTACGAAGGTCAAGTGGCCTTAAAGATTCCACAAAAGTTAAAATTGAAACCAGAAACACGGAGAAAGAGATTATAAAGAGGGAATTACATTGTATACCTTGTTGCAGTTTGGTATGAGTTCCTGTAGCGCACGCATCTTTTCATTTATCCTATCCCTTCGCCTCTGTTTCAACATTGGAAACAAGGATTAATATGAATTTAATAAACATTAACCACCACATCAACCATGAGGTCTCGGGTCAAACTATTAGGGGCCACTTCTGCTTGCCAAAAGGCAGAAAATTTTATCAGTCTGATTAGACTAGTTGGGCTAAAGTACACCCGGCAATTTCGGCCCATTTACTTATGAAAGGTTTGATTCAGGTCAAACTAAGAAATTCAACTAAAGGGAACAAGTCAGACGGGTCAAACAGGTAGAAAGTCTATATTTAGATATCATGTTACCAATATACCATTTGTAACCACAATCAACATATTATTTGTTAATAATACAACAATTGCAATTTAGCAAGGATTTGAGGAATTTGCTCACCCTTTCAGACAAATTATGAACTTCAGCAGCTCGGCTTCGCTTAGAACCTGAACCACTTCGAGAAGCGCTTGCTGTTTTAGGGCCCAAAGATTCTTCTTCATCATTCTAATCAAAACACTAATTACAATCAGTATACCGAACAATAACATAATAAATAAATTGAAAAAAGAACATATAAAAATAAGCTTTCAACATACATGACTTTGCCACTCAGAATCTTCCATATCGCGTGATTTTCTCTTAGAATTTTTCGTCAAATCATTAGAAGCTCTCTCAGCACTATTCCCCGAGCAGACAGAAGAGGCTGCACCAATCGGCTCATTGCACTTTACACTTTCTTTACCTCCATTTACATCATTAGTTGACTTGTCAACACAATGAAGCTCATCAAGCGGCTTACTCGCTGGCGGGTCTGACCCTACTTTGACCAAATCCAAACGAGGTTGACCAATTTCCTTCCGTGCACCCTTCGTGTCAAGATTCTGAACATTAGCTTTAGCCATAGCCTTAGCAGCCGGTCTTGAAAAATGAGAAAAATTCAACACCGTTGAAGTGGAACAAGGTGGTACGGAATCTTGTTTCTGCGCCACTTTTTCAATCCGCTTACTTCTACAATTACTATTACCGATATCCGAAACTCCTGACCTGACCATCGGATCTGAAAATGAAAACAAGTGGCTACCTCTTGAACCAATAACTGAACTTGGATCTTTATTACTATTAACCCTCTTTTCAATCATACTCAGACTGTTATGCATGGTGGGTTCGTGAACGGTCACACCAGATAACTCGGGTAACAGATCAGCGCAATAATCGTCAAGTGGATAATTCAACCAAGGCACCATATCATCATCTTGATTTGATCCCATCCCGGGTATCGTTGCATCCAAAATACCATCTTTTTCTTGAATTTTCGATGTTTGAAACTGAAAATTACTCGAAACTGGTGTCTTTTTCGCTTTACTAGACTGACCTTGCATCATAATCTGACCCTTTTCCCATATTAATTCTACGTACTCATCGTTTGGTCTGCGAGTATCACAACCCATAAACACAAATTCAATAAACATAACAACAGTTTTTAAATTGAATTAATAAAAAAAATAAATAAAAAACAATCAAGATACTTACATATATGAAACATCAGTTGATTTTTGTTGTGAAGATTCATTCTTTCCATCAACAGATCTATACAACTCTGAAAGTGGCATCTTCGGATCAAAACTATCAAGAATTCTCTCAATATTCACTTGATGAAACAAACACCTGCAGAAATTATGGTATCAGATAATGAAACTTATATCATTTATTTATGTTTTCTGACAAATATAAATTATTTCATCTGTAGCCCAACATGTCTGTACTCATGTATTGACAGTTTTTTATATGATCTTATTTCTTTATCTGACAAAATATCATCTGGAGCCGCCATAAATGTATAAATAATAATAATAATAATAATAATAATAATAATAATAATAATAATAATAATAATAATAATAATAATCATCCTATAATTAACAGTCAAACTAATTCTTTAATGGTGCCCTAAAGCAGAAACTCAATCTAATAACCTTATTCTAATCACAAAAGTAGAAACAAATATACTCTAATCATCAGTCAAACATAAGTAAACAGACCCACAACAAACTATTCAATTATTTAATAGATTAACAAACAGCCCATAAGTGGTTATAAATTGATTATCAAAATCAACTAACTAGAGTCTTAATTAATGAATAAAGAGACCAACCTCTGCAAAACAAAACTCAATGAAAATTTCCCAATTTGACCATGTATTTGTTCAAAATTATGATCTCAATGAAGTGATGATCTTGCAGAGTGAAGACCCAGTTGTTTTTCCAGCTCAGATTGGGTGTTAATTTCTTGAAAATTGTGAACTTCTGAGAAGTAGAAAACGGCGAAGTGGAGATATGAAGTTGCTACACAATTGTTGCATCCATTACAAATGTGTCCCCTTTATAAAGTTTCCAATAATTTTGTGAAAAAAATTTATTTGTGTTATATTCTTTGGAATATTGTGTTTGTCTTGTTTGGTTTTTTTTATTTGGGATTTTTGTTTTTGTTTTGGTTATTTTGTGATGTTGTGGTGCGACGGGCAGTAATCGGATAAACTTTTGTTAGAAGAATGTTAGATGTGAATTTATTGTCATATACTTATTCAACATGACCCAATATGCTTATCACCAACTATCAAGTCTTGTGCCACCAACTTGACACCTTACAAACCCTCCCCGCCAAACAATTGTCAACCTTTTAATTGTGGGAATCCTAGTGTCCCAACATTAAGAGCATCAGCGATGCACCGGAGAACCGAAGACCTTCACGATGGA
This sequence comes from Scalesia atractyloides, assembly GCA_947069175.1. NCBI lineage: Eukaryota > Viridiplantae > Streptophyta > Magnoliopsida > Asterales > Asteraceae > Scalesia > Scalesia atractyloides. The sequence goes on along the minus strand of CAMTDV010000017.1, from coordinate 39,772,353 downwards.
CTTTTCCAGTGAAAACCTCAGGGATCCAACCTTTTTCATGGGTTTCTTTTCTACTCTCTCTCTCCCCGCTCGAATTCGTTAATTGACGTCCACGTAGGGACCACAAATGCTACTTTCGTGTTTTTGGTCTAATGTGTCAACACCAACATTTATACATGCCACATAAACTATCTATATAATTAGTTCTTTGAATTGCATTATGTTATGTCAAAATCTCTTTTAACTTTTAAATTTTGGCACAAATACACTTAAAATCTATTATAAAAACATTTTGGCATTTAACTCTATATGAAAATACCGCAAACCTACTAGGTTTACACGAACTAGACATATTAGCTAATTTTAAAATTCTTATATAAATACTCCTTAACTCTCTATGTTGTCTTTTCATATCAAAATGACATTTTAAATAACTTTACCAAAACAATTTTTATTTATGTTTCATAAAACAATTGTCATATAATTCTGTAATTTTCATAAAACACTATAGATTTCCAAAATCTCATATTTGTAATTGTAAACTTCCTATTTATTATTATTGCTAGATTATAATCTCGTGTATTACACGGGTTGAATAACGAAAATTGAATGTTTGTAGAGTACAATAAAACAACTAAGTTTATCTGTTTGATTTTTTTGCACATGGTTATTAAATACCCAACCCATTATAAGTTGCTTAACATTTGAATTATATTTGAAGTATAGGTCATCTTTTTGTAACGTAATTATAAAAATACCATTATCATTATAAATCTAATTAAATAAAAAAAACTTACAAAAATATGTTTTTGTACGTTTAGTTAAAAAATATTGTTATCTTTAAAAAATTGAACGAAAATTTGGATCACTACCAGACCACTGGAGTATTATCATGCCGTCAGCGGAATCACCCGATCATACTCCATTTATGGGGAAACCCTATGAATCTGGGAAAACCCTCCTTGTGGGAATCGACCCAAAATTTAATGGTTCCTTTAAAATTTAAAACTAAAGATGTAATGGTTAAGTGCTGGCTATAAATAAGTTATTTTTTATACAATTTAGTTAGAAACCACACACGACACAATAAGTTTGTTGCTTATATTTAGTTGATATGAATCATATAATTTAAGATAAAAAGATCTCATTTCAGGCATCATCATCTTTTTACCCTTTAAAAGTTTTGGTTTTCCTATACAATCATATGGAAAGGAAGGGGCATATATATTAAATCTTGATCATACGATATGGATGGGGCGCATAGATATCAGATCTTTAAATTGAAAAAAAAGAAATTGTGCATTGCTGATTGAACTTGGCTTTAAATCTTGATCATATCATATGGACGGAGCCGACAGGAGCAGACTTAGGTGTTGTGGTTGGTGAGCAGACGCACCCCTTAAACAATTTTTTAATGTATTTTATAGTAAAAATCTCGATTACACCCCTTGAAAGCTTGGTTGAAACTCTAACATCTAATCTAAATATTAATAAAAGACTCCAATTAATCTCACATGTCATTTTCTCCTTCAATTTTTTAATAATATTATTAATAACTAGTGTTAATGCACGCGAACTTTGCGGTTTTGAGAAATGATATGTTTTTATTGTTTGACAAAAAAGATATACGTTTATATTGACCATAACGAAATTCTCAGAAGGAAATTATTATGGAACTCTAATGTTAATAAGCTAATTTAAACAACCAACGTACTATTGATATAAATAAAAGGAAAAGATAAACAAATGATGTAATTACGTTTCTGTAGTTTGAAATATCAATAGAAAGCCTATTAATCTAATACTCCTACTTTTGGAGCTTCGTAACCAATAATCTCGCATTCGTTATTGAAAAATGGAAAAAACAGTCATCACCTAACGAAATATCTTCGACTGGAATCATGTCATGCCATCCAATAACACTAAACCTATTGTAAAGAAAACCATGCCTAAATGACAAAAATGTAAAAAATGTAAATAAATAAACAATAAACTGTTGAATATAGAAATAAATATAAGATTAAACCTTAACATTACGATTTGCTTCTAGCATAGAAGGAACGACTTACACAACTACATGTGCATTTTTTTTTCCTTTTCTTTCCCAACACTTTGTTACTTTGATAAACATGATTGACGCCTTAGTAGTTTGCATATATTTTCTTAAAAACGAACAGCGCATTCCAGATTCTTGACGTCATACAAATAACATATTATTAAAATGATAAGGTAACCCAAATATTATAAAAGTTAAGAAGTTGTATGCATCGAAATAGACTTTGGTTGACCTGATCGTCCCATTTGACCCACATGAGATAGAACACAACGCAAATCGACTCATTTATATATGAATACTTCGAAATCATAGAGCAATTCATCAATACTATCCTAAACTAATTATTTGACCCGTAAAATCATAAATACTCACATAATCAGAATTTGTTGCACAACCCAACCATCAAAACTGATTATCTGTTACTTAGAAATGCAATTATCAGATAACCATTTTCAAGATGCAATGTTGAACACCATCTATAATACAAATATATTAGTTTTAAAAGAGGGAAGTATTTAGGTCCAAAAAACCAAAGCGAGGCAAAATCTTCATGGGTGTTCCTCTATGTACAAAACCAAATAAGCCTTTGATTAAAGGTAAACCACCCATAGTCTCTTCATCCTTTTGGTCATTTATACATATCATCCTCCCACATACAATATATTTGGCTAGTTTTGACCAACGTGTACATGAAGGATCACCTCAAAGCTAGGAAGCGTTTTTTGGATCACCACGTTTCTCAGGCGTGCTTTTTTAAACACCAAGACAGAGATAATGACGAAACTAACCTTTAGGAACCAATGGTTTTGACATTGATGCTTGCTTCTTCAATACAGAATTAATAGCCTTGTCAACCATGGGAACATATTCATCATATCCAGAAAATTTGCTCGCATAACTGTTTGTTCCGATCACCTTAGCCTACATACCAACACATAATTTTTTTAACTAATTGTTAGAATTATAATATACCAATAAGAAAAAAAAGTAACCCCTACTTTAAATTAGCAACCAAATGAAGTCCAAATCAAATAGGGCTCTTTTTATAAAGTAGTTTGTAGACATTATAATGTCACCGGATCTCCAATCCCTGCCAACCGAGCAACATCTATCGGTATACGCTAAAGGTGTAGAGTAAAAAGAAAATTAACAAAAAAAAACGTAAGTGTAAAAAAGTAAACACCAATAAAGTCAAATCTCTTAGCTTACCCATGACATTGTGAAAACAACCTTACCTCTTAGCTTAAGCCCTCGGAAATATAAGTGACTTGGGATACTCATATTGTATATATCTTAGGAAAGGGTCTTTTTCCTAAGTCATACATAACCACATTTCTAAAACACTTATTTAAAATCACTTAATCACCATCTTAGCAAAAGAAAGCAAGAACATGACCAGATACTATTAATTTCAAAGAGAAAAAATATAGAACAACTTGTTTAAGATAATAACACTCAAGATCATTTGAGAACCAATTTACAAAGTGCTAACTACAAAAGATATCCATCTTCTCAGCATTTAGCTCCCTATTTAACTTTAATCAAAAATAGGACTTGAAAGATCTACCTTAATGGCCTACCAGTTAAACTGTTTAGTGCTAACTACAAAAGGCATCATCCATCATAAAAACCTCATACCAATTTACATGTTTCTATTTTTATAAAAATAGATGGGCCTGAAAAGATTAACCCAGAAAGTAAGAGCATTACAAAAATTGAATCTAAATTGGAGGAGTGGGTCAGGCCAAGGCAGTAGTGCAAGACCAAGACGATGCTCAAAGACTCCAATAGCAAGCTAGTGTGATGGACATTTCCCCATAAAAAATAATACTTGACCAAAATCATTGTTCTTGAAAGTCCAAAACAAATTTAAAGTTTATTTAAATTAGATCAAAATCATTGTTCATGAAACTCCAAAACAAATGTTCGACTATTTGTCAGTGGTCTAAAACATTAAACAAAATTAACGAAAAGAATCAAAAAAGGAAGTTAAGTACTTTCCTGATGCCTTTTCAAAGGTTGATAACATCACTAGAACATATGTTCCTTTACCTGTCCCCAAGTTATAAACTTCGCAACCTAGAATTTAAGAAAAAGTAAGATTATATAACTTAAGGAATGAGCTGAGGCTTGTATAAGGTTGGCACGATTCAAACTTTTCGGCAGTCGATCCTAAGTAGCTCACGACTGGCTCAGACCGTACGCTCTATGTCACTTAAGCTTTGCTTATCGAGCATAAAATGGTGAAAATGATCTACCTATGATATGATAAAAAAGTTTCGCCAATGCAGCAGTATTTCCATCTACTAAACGTACAAAATGGATGTAATTGCGCATGTGATTATATAGAAATTAAATAACTATAAGAAAACTTAGAGAACGACATCAAAGAAGCGTTTCAAGAAATCAACAATCCAATACCTAGGCAAAAATGACCCACTTATAACCATTGACAAATGACCGCTTTAGGGTGTACGTTAACTCACCAGTTATTAAAGGCAAATTAGCATGTTCAACACATTAGCAATGTAACATGGGATCACCATACAGGACCTTAGTATATGTATATCATCTTATATAATTGTTTTCATTTTCAAATCAGAAGGACTAAAGAATTCTATAATGTAGATAAAGAAGCTGATAAAGATTATAGATTATAGCTTGGCCTCGATAAAAAAACAATAATGCAACTGCTAAGAGATTGTTTGTTTTCATGTACCATTTGGACCCCACTTGAGACATGCTGGTGGTAAGTTTCAAAATACATTATGTAGCTAATTTCTCATAACGCACACCATAAAGCACAATATATTAGCTTGAAAGTTATATATGTAAGTACAATTTATGACAACTAATGACATTATCAAGGAAAGATGTACTCGTGGAGCTTCAACTCCAATTCCTCATCAAGAGTATTGGACCCACCAATGGATCTATCTACCAAAATCGAAAGCTCTCCCTTTTCGTCTTTAGGTAAATACCAAGATTGATCTGGAAAATAATTCAACTTGAGTTGAACATGTGTGATCCAGCTTGAGTAAAGTTTGAAAATTAAATAAGTACAAAAAATGCATACATGATAATAGTTTCCTGCAAAAGGTTGATTCACTTCAAGATCCCAGACAACGCTCTATAGTCTCGAATCTGCCATATAAAATTAACTTAAATTATGGACAACATGTTTCTTTCAGGATCATACGTTAATGGTATTTAATAATATGATAAAAATGAACAAATCATATATTAAATGTTTAATCAAATAAGAGCACTCCCGTTCAATAAAATCTCTACCATTAGAGTTAGTGTGAACTGTTTTTATGGTGCTTGTGATCTTTGTTGCAATTTCTTTCCCAACTCCATCTGTAACAACTCCAAATTTTCGTTGTTATTTTATTGCAGTTCTTTCCGTTTACTTTTCAGTATTGTATTCCAAGATTCGATTATGAGAAAGTTATGTTAATTAATGACGTTTATTTACAATTATATCGCATCTAATCGCTTATTAAACGCAACGCTAATTCAATCGCAATTACAAGTAACTATGTTACTTTAATAGCCAAGTGTGTTATTTTTTAATAAACACCTGTGCCATCGCATCACTCATCTCATCGCATCGAAAATCGCAGTTAATTATGTGGAAGTATGTTTTCTGTGTGCTTTATTTGTTACGTTATGGTTACAACGCTATCGCAACGCTCTCACGCGCACGAATCGCTAAATCTCACTATTATATCAATTATAAAGCTTAATATAACAGTGTAATACGAACCAAATCGCCAAACAAACTCACAACGCGAAATAACCAAACAAAAGTTGGCCATTAGGTCAAGTTCGACCGAACTTGTGCATCACAAGTTCGCCCGAACTTGTCCAGGCCACCAGAACCAAACTTTTAAGCTAAGTCCGCCCTTAATTCAAGGGAAAACAAGCAAGTTCGCTCGAACTTGTAGCAAGTTCGCCCGAACTTGATGTCTGCCCACTCAATTCTCCCCTCACCTATAAATACTCAGCTCCTCTTCTCATTTGAACTTGCTGCAAGTTCGCCCGGAGCTCCCAAAACCGAAACCCTTTGTTTTCTAAGTAAGATTCAACTCGTTTTCAACTACAACAACGTTCGACAACGTTTTACAACGATTTTGCACAAGGCTTTGCCTTCGTTTTCATCAAATCTCTTTTGTTTACGAAAATCTTCACCTTTTTCTATAAAACTTCTGTTTTTCACTCAGATCTATGCTTAGATCTGAGTGAAAACCTTTAAAACATCGATTTTTACACAAGATTCGGACTAAATGACGTATGTTTCGTTCACTTTGAAGTGGAACGAGGCGTTATCAAGCAAGATCTCAGATTTGGAAGCACAAGACGAAATCGTCACTTTACACAAGCTGGACTAACCCGTACGAACCATCAAGTTCGCTCGGATTAGCCCGAATTTCTGTAAAATGGCTAAACTCGCTCCAAAAGATCTCTCCAGCCTAAGTTTTACTCAGTGGCTTAAGGTTGGAGGGATTGACACTCGATTTCCTCAGCAAACGACGCGAAAACACACGATTTGGATGCCAAAACAGTCAAGTTCGCTCGGAAAAGAGCAAGTTCGCTTGAACTTGTCACCATAATGGTGACCAAGTTCGCCCGAACTTGCCTTAAACTTCAACAAAATTAGACAAGTTCGCCCGAACTTGTACTTTCAGTAACTTTAGACATACAAGTTCGCCCGAACTTGCACCTCAGAGTACAAGTTCGCCCGAACTTGTCTACTGCTCCTTCAACCGTTAACCGTAGGCTGATCCGACGCTCTCCTCAACTCATCTCAGATCCCGTATCTCTCTTTTAACGCACCAACTGTGAGTATACTTGAACCCCTTTTACGCTTAAACGCACTTTTGGGTGTCACATATGTTCCTATATCAAATCACATAACACCAATCTCAAATGCTTATTCGCAACCCGCTGTTACATGATATTACGTGAAATCTGCTGAATTGTATGTATTACTTGATTGCTTGTACGCCACCCTTAACATGATAGTATACTAGAGGTTGACCCGCCACTAGGAGGCCCGGGGTTGTTAAGGCTCGCATTTCACATTTCTCATTTATTTTCTCTTTTAGGATGTGGACACTTGTTCGCATGCCTCGATCAATGGCGGTTTGTTGGTTTGCTTGAATCTAAGTAGTTACATCATTCACATCTATTACGTATGTTATGCGGTGTATACTAAAACGCTTTTCTATCTATTATGTACGCAAAACCTGTATGCTCACCTTTACTTGATTGTATTGACAATTTATTTTAACATATATGGCAGGTTGATGATATTTACTACGGATGCTTAGATTTAGGTTTTGCCTTAGAATATCATGTAATAAATCTAGGGAAGATCGAATCGGATGTTATGTTTAAGAGATTGTTCTAAATTATGTAATGATTGTTTGAAGATTATATGAGTTTGATAGTATGGGATGTTGAATGTTGATTATTGTCTTTAAATAATTGTTATGGAATCTCTTGATCAATCTGATTCGCCTAGTGCTACGCCCCGATGTTTCCATCATCGGTTGGGGTGTGACACCATCGCCTATATGTATGGGACCGTCATGAAATTAATATTATTAGTGATAAACATGTTCACAAAACTAAAACAAACTAAAAGAACAAATACTTTTGATCTTACAGTGAAGTGAATTCGACTTTAGCATGTTCCTTGTTTTTATGCACTCTAGTGATTTACCCAAGCATGAAAAAAAAACCCAGTATTAGTAATAAATCCATTGATTTACTAAAAAGTTAACAAAAAAAGAATGTTAAATGAAATCATCAATTACCCGATAAATCCAGGTGTTTATTTTCTAATGTACTTCATCATAGATTGCCCCCTCAAAAATGTTATATTTTGTAATATCATTGAACATTATTAATCTGACATAAGGTACATACATATCATAGAGCACATGCATCGAAAGAAATTTATACCTACTTTTGAGAGCCAGTAGAATATGTATTGTTCGGATGGAAAAGAAATATATTCCAGATGCCTAAGACAAATAAAATAAAACCTTATGAGCTAAAATATATTCTAATTTACAATGTGATTTGTTTCTCTACTTTGTATGTTTCTAAAACTTGTTTTTGAAGTTACGATATTCATTTATGAGAACTATCATACACCAAAATGTAGAACATCATACTAAGTACCAATATAAACTTACTTGCATCATTCTCAGAAGCAATTTAAATTAGCTTGTAAATCATAGTAGTCATAGTCCCACAATCTGCAGTATAATTAAGGCGTAATACACGAAAAAAAATCTTAGAACAATTAAAAATATTTAAATAAAATACGCAAAATACAGATATGGTAAAAAAATCTAAACAAATGATCAAGTAACACGACTCGGATGATAGAAATCCCTAAATACACTATAATCAACCTTTTGATTTTCCACAATATACAAACAAAATCTATAAAGTCAAAATCTGAACAATAGATAAAAAAAGGGAATTATACCTTGGTGTGGATGATCTTCAATAAAACAGATCCAAGATCAAGAAACTCTAGGTTATAACGAATGAAAATCAAATCAATCAACTATCAAAGCGAACATTAAATGTTAAAGAATGATAAATCTTCATGTTGTTGATGGTGAATGATCGATTGATTATGTAAACGAACCAAGTTCACTGTATGTGGATATCTTGCTAGAGAAAATAAAAGATAGATTAGGGTTCGGATGTTTTTCAAATGAATATACAAATCAGAATAATCACTGAATATCGGAATCATACCTTGTCGTTGATGGGTGTAAAAGAAGTAAACAGGTCGAAGACGTCAAACCCTAGGTCATGAAGAATGAAAAACAAATCAGTTAACATTCTAAACGAAGATTGATAGTTATATAATGATGAAATCAGCATGCTTAATCGAAAATATTCATGATCTAACCTTGATTTTGGAACGATGACGATAGGATCTCTAAAGATCTGAAGGAGAAGGGAAGTTTAGAGAAACCCTAATTTCTAAATGAAAATGTGAAGGAAGTGAGGATTTGAGATGGGTTATCTGTATTTATATGGAAACGTTTTTGTGACCCATATTACGAAAATGGGTCCTTCTAACCCGTGCACCAAAGGGATTTTTATGTTTTTAGTCGGGAAAACAGAAAATAGAGGCCCTAGATGGATGCCATGTGTCCCCTAATTATGAACTTTATTCGATATGATAGATGATAGATATCTAATCCAATCTAATATAAATTCATACAATTCCAAACATGTATAACTTTTAGATAATTATAAAAGATATTCACCAAACTTCATAATGTTTATGTCATATCCGATTAATTAATTTGATCAACACTATTATTTTTATCATTTAGTAATTCTAAGAATCTAGATTATCACAAAAAATATTAATTAAAGATTTCTAAAATGCATAGACATATTACACAATAAAATAACATGTAAATGTATATTTGTTTGTGTCATATTCGATTAACTAATTTGGTCAACACTATCATTTTTTTTCGTTTAATATTATTAAAAATCTAGAATATTACAAAAATTAGTGATTAAAGATTTCCAAAAGCATAGATTATTTATATAATAATCATAACTTATAAATATATATTTGCTGATCCGATTAATTAATTTGATCAACACTAATATTTTTTTCGTTTAGCATTTTTGAAAGCTAGATTATTACAAATATTCGTGATTAAAGATTTCCAAAAACATAGATATCTTACACAATATAATAACATATAAAAATAAATTATTGTTCAATATTTATACTTTGGAATTTAAGGTTAATTATTATAAAACTATATTTTAATTTATGGTTGTAATTTAATATAATATAATAATAATTAAGTTCTTATTATTACAAAAAACATTTACATAGCTTCTTGAGTTTATATTTATTAATCAATGTAAGAAACTAATGGGATTAGTTTGATTTATTTTAGTTATTAACAGTAACAAATATATAATTTAGAGTAATAGTTACTTGATCCTACGCACGCTGCAATGGAAATTCAGTTTTAGTCAATATCAGTTTGGTTTATTGGTACGGTAACGACACTCGGTATAACAACCAAAAGGAAAAACCAAAGAAATAAAGGCGTTTAACTTTAAAGTATAAACATTTGTGGTCATATAAAAAAAGATTAAACTTTACTATTCATTGTACAAAAAACAAAACATGATATTAAAGTGAAAACCATTAATAAATTATGTGTCAAAGCTAGTGTTTAAGATTTATCACTCCTTTCAAATTATTCGTGTTTATGTGTAGCTTTCCATTTTAAATTATTAATAACTCGAATTGTGTGAATTGTAAGTTTAACTTTTGTATTTAATGATAATTAACAATAAATATCTATAAAACATTGACCTCTTAAATTGTGTATATTTATTTCAACACTATTATATCTTTCTTTAAATTTCAGAGAATGAAACAGACAATATTTCTAACTATAGGTCATTTTAAGCAATTTATAAGATATATATCTATTTTAGTGCTTAGGTAAGATTATTTTTTATTCAATTAGTGCAATTACGGGTCCATAATCTAGTTTTTAATATAAAAAAAGTATATTTGATTAGCTTATTAAAACAATTGTATTTGTACCGATTTTTATGTATATTGACGTGTGTGCGGGTGTTTATAATTTTAGGTATATTTTTTAAGTGTTTTTTACTCGCAAATCAAACTTTAAATTTATAAACCATGATATAAGACTATCACTCTACACACGTTAGGCAAGTGCACCCATTATAAACGTAGTGTAGTGATGGTAAGATACCGAGATCATCTAAGGATACAAGAGCTTTTAATATCGGCTTATTGTCAATGTCTAATCTAACCAAATTTTGATAAAAGTTTTGAAACAAAATAAACACAAAGATAAATATAAAAAACAAATAGACAAGAAGGAATCACTTGGTTCCAACTCCTCTTTTATATTTCCTTTGATGATTTCCGCACTTTGGGCTTTTTAAGAGATTATCTTTAGTTTTATAATAGTAGGCTCCCTTCCAAGTAGCGTCACCCTCAGCCTTAAAAAAAACTAGTTATTAAAGTTATTAATATATACCCAAATAAAAAGGTTGCCAAAGATTGGAAATCAAAAGTAAAACATAAAAGATTTGTCTTCACCAAGCGATATAAGAGATTTAGCCAAGCATGACCTTTGTTTGATAAGAACTCTTACTATTGATCTTGGATCCCGAGACTACTACACACATTTATACTCTAAATGTGAAAGATAGATGATAGTGGCGGGTGTTGGTGTTGTAGTGGTGATAGACTGATGGCTAGTGTGAGAGAAGTGATCTGCCAAGGGATGGGTTTGAATGAAACCAAACACCTCTATTTATAGTTGCAGTGGTAGTGCCTCCTAAAAAATATGATAACTGCACCATTCAATACAAATGCTTGCATCCAGAGATAGATGGGCGAAAGATGGATTAAAATCCTTTCGCCCGCGCGTTTCACTTCTGTCCCGGAGGAATTGGGATTTGAACCCATGATACAATCTTCATGTATGTAGATTTAGCAAACCAATCTTATTAACATATTCACTTTCTCTTATATCTTCTAATATGTATTCTCAAGATAAAATAGGTTTATATTTTATTTTAATTTGAGTAAAATGCTAAAATCGTTTCTAAGGTTTGGGCAGAGTTGTCACATCAATTTGAATTTTTTTGGACCCTTCAGGTTTGCGTTTAGTTGTCATTTTCATCCAACTTGCTAATTTTATTTGTTTGTTTTGTTAAGTCGGGTGTATTTTTGTCTTTTCACCTAGTTATTTTTGCTTTTCTGTTTTTTATTCTCTTTTTATATTTAAATAAAAAAATAATACTAATTCTATATTTGTTTTGAGTTAATTACATTTTTCATCCCCGTGGTTTGTCAAAAACGACTATTTCAATCCATTAGTTTATGCCAAAATAGTCCTTGTGGTTTCACTTTCATAACTATTACAGTTAACCCTCACTAACGTCATCCAGTTAGTCTTTTAGTTTATTTGAAATGACCATAATGTCCTTGTTATTAAAACTACAAAATAAATAAATAAAGAATTAATTACGTTTTTCGTCCCTGTGGTTTGTTAAAAATACCCATTACAGTCTTGTAGTTCTAAAAATTGCCAAAACAGTACCAATACTTTCACAACTTCACTTTCAACTCACCAACAATGATGGTTAACAACTTCATCTATCAAATGTCCTTTACTTTATTACTCTTCACTCTCTCTGTTTCCTCAATTCCCACCAGAAGATCACCTGCTCCGACTCCACACACTTTCCACTTCATCCATCTTCAACACCTCACACCACCACTATAACGTCTCGTATTTCCGTATTCCTATTTTTATAAAGTTCGTATTCACATTCTATTTTTAGAAACCTTACATTCGTATTTCGATTCCAATATCACAATTCGAGGCATTAATCATAATGGAAATACATTTTTAGGGTGGGGTTCGGCTAGTCTGTTTTCCTACAAAGTCATAAAACACCACAATTTTAGCCATAAAACACACTCAAAACCCACAAATAACAGAGTGAAGATCATTGAAACACAATATCCAAACCCTAACAGTCCATAAAAAAGTCAACCACACCATCATAAAACTATGAATATAAAACACAACATGATAATCAACATAAAACACGATAATGTTAGTTATTTATAATCAAAGCCTTATAATCCAAACACAACACAAAACCCACAAGTGTGGCATTTTAGTAATCTTCACTTTGTTATTTGTGGGTTTTGAGTGTGTTTTATGGTTGACATTATGGTGTTTTATGACTTTTTACACTTTGTAGAAAAAATAGACTTTGTATCCAACTCTACCCTACATTTTTATACGCACTTGTTTATGCATAATTGCATGATACTTAACCAGTCTCAGATACGTGCTTTATATACGAAACTAAATTATACTTAATGTTTAATTATATCATACTCATATACATTTTTTATATTCACATAATTATATATCCTTTAAGATGCCAAAAAAACTTAAAACAGACCAATTCGTAGCCTACGGCCCGTAAGCCATAGCCTACGAATCTGGCGGACAAAATGTTTTAAACACGTGAATTTTGGCTCCATTTCCCTCCTTTCAACCCCCAACCACCTCATTTAACACCCAAACCCTAATCCCAACTATAAATACAACCCCTTACCATCTCCTAAATACTTTCCAAGCAATTTATTCACTTCCAAAACATTAAATCTTCTCCATTCTTCAAGTTCTTGGCAGAAAGTTCCAAGTGTTCTAAGTGAGATCTCACTCACTTTTCTTACATTTCTTCATCTTTTCTTCTTCTTGAAAGCTTGGAACACCTCTAGGGTTATTTTCACAAGTTTACCATGGTAAACTAAGGTAGAACATCACCATTTTGAGGTCCAAACTTTCTGTTTGCAAACTTTTTATAAAAATTAACTTTCTTGTATGAATCTTATGCCTATTTTGTTCATAAACCCATCTATGATTATGGGACTTGTTTAATGTTGATTCTCATGAGTTTAGAGGTCCAAGAACCTCCTAAACTTTTTGTTTTGACAAGGTTCCAAGTAACCTTGAAATGTGTGATCATCCAAGTTTACCATTGTTCATATGGTGAGTCTTACATGCATCAAAATGTGTGAACCATGGAAGCTTGGGCTTTTCCATGATGTATTGCAAAATACGTTGATTTATCGTGTATAGTTTGTACGTTTTTCGCATTCGTTATTTCAATTTTTAGCTAGATTAGTTTATTTTGATAGTTTGTTTATTTACAGGTCCCGGTTGCTGAAAAGTGAAGAAAATGATTAAAATCAGCTGGAAAAGAGCTAACAGCAAGGATCGGGTCGAGTCATAGCTGAACGGGAACGCAAAACGAAGAATTATGAGAAAATACCGCGAAGGCGATTGAAGAAGGAGCTACGCGTAACGTCTAGCTATATAATAATGATTTGTGAATTGAATGCAGCGCGTCACGCGTAGGTCAAGGATGATACCCGTCGCGTAATGCGATGGGGTGTTAGTTCGCAGCAGTGTTTGATTTGATGATGGATTGTTGCTGAAACCAATATATAAACATCATTAACTTTCATGTCAAACCTAACTACGACTCTAGGTGATCCGAACTCGGCAGTAGATTTAGCATGGTTTTGAAGCATTTGGAACATAGGAATCATTCAGTAGAAGCTGGAAGCTGTAGGATTGAAGACTTAACGGGTTTTCTCTCCCAGTTTTCTTTGTCCTTCATTTTCTTTTACTTTTGTCAATGAATTCTTTTGTTAATGTCTTTGTTTTGATTCTTGAAACCATGTTTCTGGCTAAACACTTTCAAACTACCTAGGTTAGGATGAATATTTAATAAAGTTTGGATTTTTATCAGTTTCTAGTGTGTTTATGGGTTTTCTTGAAAAGTAACGAACTTTGGTTCTGTGATTTGGTGTATATGCCCGTATCTTGACTTAGTTATCACTTGTTTACTTGTTTCACTTGAATCTTATTGAATGTTTTTCATAGAATAGATTTGTGTTGGTTATCGGGTCCTCGCGGGTTTGGGTAATCGTTTGGTGAATTGACCAATAAACCTTAGAAACAATAATCAAAAGATAATTCAGTTGTGATATTCTACTAATCTTAGTTGCTTAGAAGTACTAGGTTATTAATAGGTCTAGATTGGTAAATTGCTAGGATCAGGTTTTGAGAAAAGCCAGTTTTAGTTTACTTACCGTTATCTTGTCTAAACCAAATCAAGTTCCTTAGTTGCCTTAGACTTTCCGCTGCGAGGTAGTTAGTCACTATAGGGTACTTTTCTAGAAATTAGATAACCGAAAGGGATTCTAGCTAACTGGTAGGCATAACAATCCTTTAGAGTTTCATAGGTTTCTTCCCTAGAATGGTTGGGGGTCTTATTCGGTATCTCTTAGGGTTTAGGATATAAAGATCCCGGTTCCATATCACATTAGTTCTGATATAAATTCATCCTAAGTTAAGTGGGATTCCAACCTAGGTAGTCATTCGTCATCACTGAGTTCAACCTTCGTCTTGAGTTGTGTCCTAGTTAGTCTAGTTAATTAGTATTTAATTTAATTGCAATTTTAGGATTTTTAGTAACCCCCCCCCCCCATCAAACATAAAAATGGTTAGTGTCGTGTCAGTCTAGGTCTAGATAGAGTCGTTAGTGTAGTTAAATCGAGTCTGGTTTTGATATATGGACTTATTTAGCTTTACTAGAGTCGATCGGTTCACTTGCCGGTTAGTAGTTTAGTCGAGTCTTAGAGAGTCTAGAGTATTACCTTGAGTCTAGATTTAGGTTAATTTTAGTTATTTTTATTAAACTACTTTAAGCACATCATTCTACTACCACACTTGTTTTTATGTGTTCATCTAAGTAGCTTCCAAGACCTAAAGTATGTTAACCCCGCCTCGCCTCCAACATTTGCCATGTTAGGTATTACACGCCCGGGTTGTTCTTATTTGGCTACTTAGAAATATTAGACAGATGTATTTTACTTTTATTCATGACCAACCGGGTTATCAACATAGTTGATAACCTTGTGCTTTGGTGAATTCATACAATGAGGTTTAATAGATGTCCATCATCCTGCCTCCATGCTTGACTTACATTATACTACATGACTATACATGTTTGGACAAATATTAACTTATACTATATAATATAAAATATATATTTTGCCGAATTCATGATACTAAGCGGATTATGGTTAGAGGTTATGAACTTGTGCTATATTATCTTTGTTCTTTATTCCTCGTTTGTGATTCTAATGGGCACGTTAAGACCCATGAAAACACATGAAAACTTAATGTCCAAACGAGTGTTTAGACAAGATATATTTTTGTGCATATACATACTTTTTATATAAATTCCAAATCCGAACTCTCCACAAATTACATATACTCATACACCTCTGTTTCCCCAATGTAGGGCAACTTCGGTGTTCGCACGCTCAAACGCTTCAACTCACATACACGGGATTACTACACAAAACCATGAGTATACTCGATCCCATTTTCTGTTTTATACACTTTGGGTGCAACATGTACACTTATACAAATCACGAATCACTATTAAACTTGTTTATGAACATACTCTATCCGTTAAAACATGAAACTTGTATTATTCTGGTTATCGCATGCTAAGTTATACTTGTGTTCTATATGCTCATTAACTTTGCAAGACTACCTTCACAATTATAACGGTATAGGATTAACGCACTGCCCGTATTCTTGTGGTATTGTTAAGTAAACTATTTTACAACGTTGTCGTTTCGACGGCAACGGTATGTACGATGGCGGTACACTTTGGTTTGACATATAGTTAACACATGTTAGTATGATAATGAACAATATATGCAAATTACCATGTTGGATATAAGACAACTTTTATTCGCCATATGCTATGTATTTAAACTTGTATACTCGCCAACTTTTTGCTGGTCATTATTTTAATACATGTTGCAGGAAACTAGTTGATGACGACGGAGAATATTACTTAGGGTGGATTAGATACACGCCTAGATTTTAATTTATGTCTTTGTTTCATGTTAGCAACTTGTTGTATTTCCCTTTCAAAACAATGTATTTCCATTTTAGTATCAATGAGATTTGAATTATCTGAATATTGTCACAAATAGTTGTTATGAAGTCTCTTGCAATCTCGTTTTCGTCTCACTCTGATGTTTCCGCCATCGGTTAGGGTGTGATAACCACACACACATACTTGAACGATGACCATCTCCACCACCCATTATGCCCAACACCACCATCGTCAAACTACCACCCACACCTTATGGCCATTCTCTTCAAACAAATCATCGACCAACCCTTTTCTACCGATGAATTCTACTAATTTCGACCACTACACAGGGCACCGTCCATACTTCGTCTCCACCCCTCAAGTTTTCCTACTGGCGTCGATTGTGATGGAGAATATTAGGTGGCTGGATCTGTAGAAACGGGGAGAGTGAACAGTAAAGTGAAGGATATTGGTACAGTTTTGGCAATTTTTAGAAACTAATGGATTCTAATGGTTATTTATAACAACATGGATGAAAAACATAATTAACTCTTATTTATTTTAATTTTAATAATAGGGGCAGTATGGTCATTTTAAATAAACTAACAGAACAACTGGATTGCGTTGGTGTAGGTTGACTATAATAGTTACAAAAGTGAAACCACAGGGACGGTTTTAGCAATTATAACTAATGGACTGAAATAGTGTTATTTTGACAAACCGAGGGACGAAAATCGTAATTAACTAATTTTTTTTGTTTTTTAACTGTTTTTACTTTAAATAAAAAAGATTATTTCTTTTTTTATAAAACCCACCGCCTAACACATCCACCACTACTACATCCACCACCACCACCTAACACATTTGACCACTACTACCAAACCATCATTGTCATTACCATCACGCCACCATCAACCCGCCAACCACTACTGCACCAACCTCTATCTCTGTCGCACAACCACCACCACCACAAAACAATCGTTGTCACACCAACCTCCATCACCTGCATAGATCTAGGCATGAATGGTGGGTGGGAGTGGGCATGAACGGTGACGGCAAGAAAAAAACTTTTTTGAATATATGTGGCATATCTGTCCAAACCTCAAAGACGATTTTGCCATTTTACTTTTCGGACTTAGATATATATCAATTATTATCAATGAAACTACATATGAGTAAACTGAGAAAACAACCGATTACATTATAAAATCTTGGTTAGATACGTACATGTAGTCCTTCAAACGGTTATGTAGCTACTTGTTAAATTAATTAAAAATTAATAAGTAAATTCTAATATTTAAAACATAAGATATACAACATATATATAATTAGCGTATTCTTAAAGAATAATGGTAATGATTGATGAATCGTCGAACATAAAATATGTTTTTAATTTTATGCAATATATGATTTAATATGTAATATAACAAATAAAGATATGAATAATATACGATATTCGTACTTAATGAATCTTTTAAAAAATCAATCATGCAAAATTATTGTTACCAATATAAAATACGCTTTTAAACATTTAATTTTCTTATAGTTTTGTATTTCTGTAATAACTTTCATTTGTAAATAAAAAATTAAAAAAAAAACCTAAAATGCGCAACTACCTTTAGTTTTTTTTGAATGTCTTGGTGTAGTTTTTTTTAATGTCTTGGTGTAGTTTTTTTTAAAATATAATCGTATTAAAAAATAGGTATATTTTTCGTTGGCTATAATGAGTGACGTTACCGTTGCGAAATCATGATGAACCAAACTGCTTATGAACGAACAACATTGTTGCTAATTCGGTATTAGTGTTTCCTTTTATGTTTTCAACAAGCCAAACTAAAACTAACCAAGCTTTTGACGAGTTGCATGAAAGACAAAACGAGTGCATACCCACTGCGCGGGGAAATCTTCTAATTAATATTGATATTACTAATAATATTAATATCAATATTTTTCTTATTGAAGCAATTGTATTGATATTACTAATAATATTAACATCAATATTTTTATTATTGAGGTAATTGTATTTTTGCCCTTTTTAGTAAATTGTATTTCATTACTCCATCTCTTTTCGTCTATCAAATTGTAAAAAAATAATGATTCATTATATTCACGTATGGATAACCAAACATCACAATGGAATGGTAAAGGTACATGTCATTCTCTTCTTTATTTCTTTCATTTGTTCATTCTATTCTTTTGATCATTTCATTACCTGATATTAAAGAAACCCTTAGGTAGCTTTCAGTATGCAGGAATGAGAGGTGGAATGAAATGGACCGTTGTGAGGTAATGAAGAAAACTGTGTTAGATTGGTCAATGGAATGGAATCGCCCATTCCAAAATGCATTCCATTTCTTCAAAATCATTCCATCCGCCCCCCTGTTTTTTCCATTCAATTCTCTTTTCACCCTTCATTAACAACACCACAACCCACTACCGTTGCCACCACCTGCCACCACCGTCATCCGCCACCCACCTCCGCCACCACCCGCCACCGCTGCCACCACACCTCCATCCCTGCCACCGCGGTCTCCGCCATCCACCGCCGCCGCTGCCACCTATGACCACCGCCACCATTAACGCTGCCACCTCCGATCAACGCCGCCTTCGCAACCCACCTCCACCACCGCTATCAACCGCCACCACCCACCGCCGCTACCACCTGCCACAAACCATTGTCGACGCTACCACCTCCGACCGCCGCCGCCAACCACCACCACCGCTGTCACCACTCGTCGACGTCTCCACCCACCACCGATGCCGTTACAACTACCACTTATCACCACCCACCATCATAGCCTATCATTGACCACCGCCATCTGATTTTATTCCTTCGTCTTTTCTCGGATACCAAACAACAAAAGGTAGTGGTTCATTCCATTCTCACATGGTAAACAAACAAGACATGGAATGTTAATGATCAATTCCATTACCTCATCCATTCCATTAACTCATCCATTCCATTAACTCGTCCATTCCATTCCCCCGCCCATTCCATTACCCCATACTCTATGCAGTTAATACGGTAAAATATCAAATATCGGTCAAGGACTGATATTTGAGATATCAGTGGGATATCGGTAATTTTAATATAATGCAGAATTTATATATATAACAATTTAACACTAATAATTCAATGATATACTGGTGATATATTGGTCATATCGGTCAAATATCGGTGATGCATCGGTTATATCGGTCAAATATCAGTGATATATCGGTTATATCGGTCAAATATCGGCCCATATCCGATAATATCTGTACCGATATTCTGACCGATATTTGACACCGAGATTTTACTAGGGGACCGATATGACCGAGATTACCGATATATCATCGAGATTAACTGCATAGCCCATACTAAACAGACCCTTATATTTTAATATATATAGAAACCCTTATGATTATGATCTCATATTGTTAATTCAAAATTTAGTTTTAACTGACCCGCTTTGACCCCTCTGTCTAATTTCCTTTACCTAAAACAACCCATTGTAGTTTCTAAAATAGATAAATTGACCCATATATTTGGTTTTCGGTCAGGATTTCCCCCTCTATGATAAACGTATAAATATAACCGAAAAATAAACATATCTATGTGTGACAACCGTGGTGAAAGAAGGTCAACTCTAAATTGTGCGTACGACTTACGGATAACGAAACGATACTGAATAGTACTCGGATGAATCTGAGGGTACGCTATGAGAAACTTACAGACAATAATACCTAACAGTGCGATGTGATGCCTCAGTGTGCTAAAAACAAGTTGAACGGAAGCTTTTTGTTTAACAGTTCGCAAACCATACAATAACGACTTAGATGCAAACGAAAGTGCCGTAGACTATTCTAAGAGTATGGAATTACTTAGATATCATACTTGGACAATATTATAAAATTTGAGGCCTTAACATGTAGTTGGCACGTTAAACGAGGCGGCTCCGGTTAAGGAAACGCCTTTAATTTTAACGTACATGGAAACAACCAAACATGCATTGAAGCCTAAAAACACTAAAGAACATTAAAATGATATATTTCAAGCAAATACGTGAAAGCGTTCGGGTTTTCCTTAAAGACAGGTTCGTATTTAAAAAAAAAAGTTGCGCGTTGGGCGATAGTTTACCAAACTGGCGGGTCAAATGACAATTTGAACTAGGAGAAACCTGGACAGAAATTTAGTTGTATAAGAACCTCTTTGATAGTAATCATAATATATATTATATTTGACCCTACTTCGTTTCTAACGAAACTTAGGTCAAAATGTAGAGAAAAATAACTCGTCTCAAGGGTATATTCATAATTTTATAGAACGCTATATTTTATCAGTTACACGAGTAAAATAAATGAAGCAGCTGAATTAATTATAAAGTTATAATTATTTTAATATTAATATAAAATAAAAATATCAAACTTAACCGCCATTCTCAACTTGTTCGATTAGATAGTATGAATTATCATCTTATTTTCATTTTATTTTCTCAATTTCAAATAAGTCCTTATAACTCTTATGCATTCATACATATACATATGCTCTAAACAAGAATTTGTCAAAGATCAAAGGTAACATGAATTTATGATGATTTTTGTAGTGTTTCTTTTCATAATCATAACAAAAGAAAAACACTTTGTTCTAAACCATAAACACTTTGGGTGTTAGCCATGAGGGCTGTTCAAGGTTGGGTTCTATATAACAAGGTTGTGCATAATGTTTAATGGTCGAAACGGAATTGTTATGGACCAAAAATTTCGACTTATTCGACAAAATTCGAACAAAACAATCTTTAACTGAAAAAGAATAATTACAAGGCTTAATTGACATGAGTAAATGTATATTTGTGTTGTGGATGATGCATAGATACTGAACATAAGGAACATCAGCCTTTGGAAGCACAATGACCGTTTGAAACATCGAGAATCACTAGGTATAATTTCCGAAAAGCGAATTTAGGGGTGACAAACTTGATTTTAGCACAACTTTTTTCGTGGGTATTGGTTGGACTTGGAATTTTGCAAGCTGATTATAAATGGTGAAAAATAGACACGATTAACATTTTAGAAATTTTGATTTTTTGGTGATTTTTAATGAATTTTTAACTATTTTAAAGGAATAAATTCGAATAAAATATCAAACGAGCTCAATAAATCACCAAATATTACAGAAATGTTGATTTTTAATATGGGAAACATTCTGGAAATGTTTGGGGATCATTCATTGAGTTTGAACTGGGTTTCAAAATCGCGTTGTCGTGAAGTTTCGGTAGCCAGAAACGCGGTATAACGAATTCACGAAATTCTCATTTTTTTCCTGGATGTTCCTGGATATATTGAGACAATTCTGTGATTTTTTGGGAATTTTGGAATTCATATTATTTTGGGTGCAAATTGTTTGGTTAAAATGCAGTTTTTTCGTGAATTATTAAAATTAATATATTGATTTTATATATTCTTAAAATATTTTTTCCAGAATTCTATACATGTTTACCAGTTTATATAAAAATTTTCATAATTTTATAAAATATATACATTGAGTAATGGTTTTTAGAATTAAAACCCTTATTATTTTATACAAAACCGGCAACTGTAAACGTATAACGAACCTGCCGGAACCGAATTGACCGATGACTAAAATGACAATAAGTGGAACGCCAGAGTCATTCAGGACTGTTCCGAGGAAAAATGGGTACTTGGGGTACATTAGACGGCGAAAACGAAAACTTAAAATCGGGCCACCTAGGATTGTCCGGGAGATTCCCTAATGGCGAAAACGAAAACTTAAAATTGGGCAACCTAGGATCCCCAAACGACCGAACTCCCTTAATATAAAGTTAATCATTTTTAATAGACAGCTCATTGGTACAGTCTATATGATCATACTATTTTCCGAACATCTAAAACAAAAGAATTTGACCGGCACGCAAAACGGTGCCCGAAAGCCAAACTAAAATCTGACATTAAATAATACCCACAGCTCTATTGTTATGCTATAGGTCGGGTCTCAGATGATTATCCTCATCTGATCCCTAGTTATTGCAATTACCGAATTGACAACTGTATTCGGTAATTAACCAAACAGGAACTGATATCAGGACCGAAAGGATAGAGCATTGATACTTACCCATCCTGTAATAGAGGTGCTATATACTGAGTGAATTTTCACAACCCTGCTTTTAAACTGTTTTACTGTTTTACTTGGGGTGAAATGCATGTTACATACATACCTACTTGCATGTACATACATGTTGTGATGTGAATTATCTGAGTTGTTGAAGGTCCGTAATCAGGCGATTCTAGACGGAAGTTAGTGCGTAAACATAACCAATTTGGTAGAATGTTATTACAGAAAGGAGCAGAAACAGAATGCAGCGAAAGTCTTCATTCATACCGAAAGAGTGTACATCTTTAAGTCAAGCTGCCGGAGTTCCTGGAGAGAATTCGGCAGCATCTCCCGTAGGGATGGCAAAAACTTAAATAACAAATGAACAACACACCTATATATAGGGTAACAAGTTCGCCCGGAGTGTGCATGGACAAGTTCGGGCGAACTTGTCCTTCACAGGACAAGTTCGGGCGAACTCGACCATCACATGTCAAGTTCGGGCGAACTTGTTCCCAATTTCACAGTTCGCTTCGTATTTTGGTCGTATATTCAATTCTAACCTATACAATACTCAACACACGCACAATCTAGCCTATTCGACAAGTGACGAACACCAAGTGCATCAACAGTTTCCCCCTTGTTTGTTATTGTCGAAGCTTGATCTTGATCTTCAACACTCTGAGTCGTGTTTGAATATTCTGCAACTTCAATCAAAGTGTCTGTCGATGTCGTAGAACGCGTCAACAAATTCCCCTTAATTAATGATCCGGGTTTGCATTATCAACTTTCAATTCCACTAAAAATCTCCACTTCAGATCTTTGGTTGCACGGTTTCCGACCTCCTCTGATTTGCTTGACGGACAAATTTTCTCGAATAACCACCAACTTGAAGCTAATCAATGCAGCAGCTTCTCCATTTCGACGATAACCGCATCCGAGTTCAGTTCTTGAATAAGCGTTAAGCATCGAGAGTTTATTCCGCACACTCCTAAAATATCAAAAACTCAACCGGAAATTGATAGAAACTTCGAATCATCGTACCGGAAAACTTCAAATCAACGAATACCCTCGAAAATATGAAATCCCGATTTGCGTAATCGTAGTTAATCACCCTTCAGAAAGATTTGATCAGCAAATCGGTAATCTTCTCAATCAACAAATCTTCATCAGAAACAGTTAATCTGGTAACGCATCGAATCTGAGAAACATATGTCCGTAATCAAAATCACATTCTTCTTCTTCAGTCACAATGCCAGATATATAGCTATCTCCAGTAGACCAGCGCCACTTAATTACCAAACATCATTAGCCAACGACGGTTAGTCCAAAGAGAAGAATGATTTATCTGCTTGAAGACTAAAAATAATGGCCACCAAAGGCTATCATCAGTTATATCTTGAATAACTTCAGATCTCCTTGGTAATTTTGAAACCATCCGTCTGCGGAGCTAGTCATTAATTCCTAAGATCATCACCGAACGTTTTGAACGTCCTCAGTTCCTCACTGGTACTAACGACTGCTAATCCAGCTAACTGTTCCTTCACCGGAGATCAGGACTCTAACACTTAAGCATCACTCTGTGTCATTATCTGAAAAATCTGAACTTCCTGTGATCACCCGATGAATCTCGATCCTCTGCATTTCCCGATAATCTGCAATCGGTAACCACCCGGATATATGTCCAAAACCGATCAATGAAAATAAAAAGAAAATTCAAATAAGTAACATTGTTACAAATTATGACGATGTCATAATTGAAGATTGTGACGATAATACCGATGATGAAAGAGCTAAAATGATAAACATGAAATATTTTTAAAACTAAAAGAAAAAATTCAAGAAACTGTTCTTCAATCTACAAAAAAGGTGAATGCTCAACGCAAAAACCTTCTAAGCAGAATGAAGAACAAAAACAAAGTTTTAAAAGTTTTCAAAACAAAAATAAAAGTTCATCGGAACAATCATCCAATCATTATAAAAATTCAAGCAAATTTGAAAAACAAAACTCACAAAAATTTGAAAATAAGTGGTGCAGGTCAGACCACAGTGCTTCAACGTCAAATCAAAGGAACAGGAGAAGCATGAAAGATGGCTACCACACATCAAATCAATGTTATGATTTGAGTGTATGGTTTGATAGAAAAGATCGATATGAGAACAGGAAGTGTCATAAATGTGGAGTAACTGGACCCATTGCTACTAAATGTTTACAAATTAAACCTAATCCTGCTCATATTGATAACAAAAAATCTGGAATACCAACTCAGGTTTTGAAATAATGTACAGAAACTACAAACAAGGTGAAACCAGTTATTACTAAGTTTTCAAATTTTGAAACTGGTGAATCCTCGAATAGTAATGAACAAAAAGTTTCTACATTGTATTTCAAGAAAGCTTTAACGAAAAATTAATCATGGTTGGTAAAAGAAAAAGAAGTTATACAATCAGTGAAAATTGAAAGGTTAGAAGACTTTCCGAAACTTGAGAAAGTCCAAAATAAACCTGATTGTGAAAGAAAGTCAAAATTAAGGTTGAAGAAACAACGCCTAAGACTGCAAAGGCTTGGGTGTCACTATTCAACTAATTGTTTGAATTTTTGTGCAGAAACTTCTGAAATGAACGCAAATTACTAAGAATAGAGTTATGGGTCACACATTGAAGATGGGCTGGGTTAACAAGTTTTATATAAAGGCCATTTTTACAAAAGATTTGAAATCTAAAATAACGTTTACTTTACAATTTTTGAAAATTTTTGAAGAAAATTTTTCGAAAATACATTCCAATAACGTTTACTTGAAAGTTTTACAAATTTTTGAAGAAAATTTGAAAACTATCACAGAATCCTCACTGTTGAATAGACAAAACCCAGGGATATATTACAAACACAAAAGTGTCAAGGTTTTTGTCATCATAAGGGGAGAGGTTTAAAAGAAAAATTGTGAAGCAGTAATGGATGACGAATTGAAGTGATTCTCATTGGTTGGTCAATGTTTTCCTATAAATAAAAAGTACCATAAATATGTTTTTGAATTTTAGGGGGAGAAAAAATTTTCAGAAAATCCAAAAACATTTTAAAAGCAAAAAGTACAAAAACATTGAAAAAGGCAAAAAGGGTTTTGTGGATAAAAGGAAATGATAGTACATCAGTGGACTATCACAGTACGCTAAGGATTTGTAAAGTTTAAAAAGTATAAACAAGTCTTACTGTGGATGTGTCGATAGGCTTTACACGTTCAGTAAATTGTTTCCGGGATATAAACTAAATTTTACAACTGCTTAATCTTATGGATTAACATCTCTCGGATATATGGACTTAGTACTCCGAAATTTCGTTTGAGAGATTGCCTGATTCTGAGATACGAGGTCTTTATAGATAGTTGATATCTGGGGTATTATACAAGTTCTTCTGATTTTGCGTAAGCAATGGCCTAGAACTTCTATAATACTTTCGCTATAAACCCCTAAACTGCATGCAATTTTGAAAAGTATCAAAAGATCTAATCATTTGCAGTGCTGAAAAGATTCCTTAATTGAAACACACCTAAAGTAGAGCCTTCATCTCTTTGTCTGTACGGTAGTACTAACCTGAGCTCTCAAGGTCTTGCATAACCCAGATACATATATCAATTACGCTATACTCACCTATAAGATGAAATCTAGGGAATCTTGATACGGGAGTATATTCTGAGATAGGAACCATAGTTAAGTCAAGTTTCTTAATTCTAACTAACATATCTTGGAACAATTGAAAAATGTGTTGAAGTTTAAGAGGACAAATATATCGACAATCTAGGTAAATTTGTTTAAAACTTAGTGTCATGAAGAGGTCAATGGTACTAGTGATATATCTCAAAAACTGATATGATCCTTTAATACAAACTCAACAAAAATAAGTTTGTAAATATGTTTGTACATACTTAGAGTTTGATACACATTACGTAAAAACAAAAATATTACATTATCTTTTAGTTTCGACCACTGATGATGAAAAACTGATTTTCAAAATCTAGAGTTGCTAAACAAAATCTAAAAACTTTTGAAAATTGATCTGAAAAGTTTAAAAGTTCATTAAGTTGAAACTTACATTTGAATAAATGTTCAGTTTAGTGTCAAAATGTTTAATCAAGATCATTAAGTTGAATTTGATACATAAATCAGATATTCAAGGTCATTAATTTGGATTTGAATAACTGAGAGGGTTTAAAAGCTGAGAGGGTTTAAAAACTGATAGAAGATTAAAATTTGAAATGTTGATGTTTTGAAATTTCAAAGTTTGAATCTGAAATGTTTATTTAAATGTTTGAGGAACTTTGAAACAGAAAGTTGATTTTAAGGGGGAGCTGGATAAAACACGTTGATTAAAGATACTAGAAAGCTCAAAGCAATGGGGAGCATGGTGATTAAAGTTTTATCAAGACAAGCTCAAGAAAAGAGAAAAGGATTGTAGATGCTACGAAGATCAAGGAAGTTAAAGTTATTCAAGAAATAAAGATCAAGAGAACATTAAAGACTCAAGAACTTAATTGAAAAATGATGACTATGGCAACATCCAAGGGGGAGTCTGTTGATGCATATGTTTGTTGCCTACGTCATCGTATAATATCGAGTTTGTATTTAGAAGCGAAATGTCGAAGTTTATGTTTGTAAAGGTTCAAGTTCGCTTGGAATGATGTGTGGATAGTCAAGTTCGGCCGAACTTGACTAAGCAAGTTCGCCCGAACTTGCATCTCACCAGCAAACTTGCACTCCTATAGATACGAGTCTTGACATTTCATTTGCAACATTCAGAGATTTTGTCACGACAGATGCGAAGCTCTGTCCAAGTGTTTCCAGGATCTGTAACATTGAATATTAACGAAACGGCGATTAAATAAAAACAAATGAGTGTACCCAATGTCGCCTAAGCAAACGGATTCCACATGTTTACCTTAGGTTTGTCAGATTAGTGCCCAAACGATCCGTACAATGGACCTACAGTTTGTCAGTACATATGGGGTCCGGTGCAGATGCCGAATAACCTGATTAACCGACACGCCACTTAAATAATCCACCAGTGGGATTCAATATTTTATTAGCATTAGCGTCTGTTGGGTGTATGCCTACACCCGCGCTTAAGGTCGTGGCCATTAGTAACTTAAATGAGCTGAGGATATCCCAGACATGGTCGAATTAACCCCCAATGTTTAAGTTATCAAACAATATAGAATAAAACGGGTTATAAGAATTTAGTAAATCACAATCCGATAACATGATCCCATACCCGACCAATCGGTATTATTATACCGTATCCCAAGCCCGTATAAGGAAAATAAGTTAAAAGTATTTACCTAAGCTAATTCTTCGATAAAATAATACTCAGCCGATAATTCAAGAAGACAGGTAAGGTAACAATCTACCGGGAGGCTCTTAGTCTGGAAATGATGGTGTTTATAACTGATTAGAATTCTAACAGGTCTTATCTACTTTGTAGACTCGAACCAGGTAGCTTAAAGATAGTAACGGTATTAAACGCGAGATTAAGCGATTACCGGAATAGAATGTAGTTTAAACCCAACAAGTACTAAGACTTGTTTAATATGGGTAAACATATTTCATTCTAGATTTTGATATAAAAATGATAAGGTTAAACCCGTTTCTGTTAATTTACGTAAACTAGTCACGTAGGCTTAACCGTACGCATATAAAGCATAATTTACGATTACTTTTGCAAAACTCAGTTATGACCAGATTTATAACATCAAGATATGTTAATTACACTAACATATCAGTATTTAACTCATTTGCACGTTCATTTATAGTTAAAATCGTATTTTTAACAAAAAGGGCATTTTAGTCGACTTTAGGCATAATAACGGAACTTGCAATAAAACTCGGATTACTACATGACCATGAAGTATAACTCCAGAGGGTTATACTAAAACATAACATGGTCATAACGTAACTTAGAATCAGTAACCTAAGTTGTTAATTCGGGTCAGAACCGAAAGTCAAAGTAGAAGTCAAACTTCACGACTTTCGGTTACGAACCGACCTTAGACCTGGACTTGACGGGCCGAACATGTTTACACATGTTCTAATAATTATTACCAAGTTGTTTAAGTGTTAAAACATATTTTATAACACCTACATTATCATATATGAATTTATTTTCAAATCTGACCTAGTTTGACTTTTTATTAATAACTTTGACCCGTCAATTGACCAAGCAAACGTGGTAATTAGGAGGTGCCCTTTTAGGGGATTACCACCTACCTAATTACAATCACGTAGCCATGTTCGTACCGAACAATGGCTGGACCGTAATGGTCTTAGCTCAAAGTCAAAGCGTTTTTATGTCAACGCTTTGACTTTGGTTCAAAGCCTAATAAAATAAAAAGAAGAAGGTTGGAACACTTACAAGTGATCCAAAAAGATGACTAGAACTCAGTTAGGATGCTCCTTGATCAGGAACTTCCAAGTAGAGATAGAAAGGAGAGACTTTGAGAGGTGCAAGGAATGAAGGGTGATGAACTCCCCTATTTATAGTTGAAGTGAATGATCTAGGATTGAGACAAGTGTTATGGAAACACCAGAGATCACTCCAGGTGTGATAGGAGGTATCCAAAACCGGAATTGAGTTAATGGTTTCGAGTTATGTGAGTGCAGGTGGGTTGAGTGGTGTCCAAACATGCAGATCAACAGCTGGCATGTTGTTTCTTCGAACTGACTTCTCCCGCGTGTCGCGCAGGGACACCAGGTCCTTGGCGTGTGGCGCCACAGGTACCAATTCACAAAATTTCCATTTTGGCCCCTGGACTTCTCCAAAATCCCATATTTCGACACATAAGCATGTTTTATTCAATATTTCTCATGTTTAGCACTCTCGGGAGTATAACCGAACATCATTAAGCTCCGGGTTCGTTAAAAGGTCACTCAGAGGCATAGTTTAAGCGTGTTGACACGTTTAACCCCTCAACTTTAATATTCACCACTCAGAGGTTATAAAATAACATGTTGATGCTTTTAGTCCCTCTCGCCTAGCACACGACATTCGAGAATTAGCGGGACACGTGTCGAAATTTTATAGGACGTAAAAACACAGGGTGTTACAGTATACATCTTTAAATCCAGCTGCCAGAGTTCCTCGAGAGAATCCGGCAGCATCTCCCTGTAGGGATGGCAAAAACTTAAATGACAAATGAACAACACACCTATATATAGGGTAACAAGTTCGCCCGGAGTGTGCATGGACAAGTTCGGGCGAACTTGACCTTCACAGGTCAAGTTCGGGTGAACTTGTTCCCAATTTCACTATTCGCTCCGTATTTTGGTCGTGTGTTCAATTCTAACCTATACAATTTTCAACACACGTTCAATCTAGCCTATTCGACAAGTGACGAACACCAAGTGCATCAACAGTTGTACTAACACACGAAAAGTCCCCACAAACACGAGTGATCAACAAAAGCCGGTGGATGTGTGAATAGTACTATTGGTCTGACAAACCCAATTGAGCTGGCACGAATGCCATGGGTTCTACTGCAACTGCACATGTCCATGCAATTATGTGAACACGCTATGTGGTGTTAGACATAGCTACTTGGGGTGGTAAAGTGCTAAGGGGTCGGTTGTGGGACACAGCACTTGAGAACAGTCAAGGTTTCACTTATGGGCTTAGTATAATTTCATTTCATGTCAAACATGCATAATCAATCGGTTTAAACTAAATTGTGAAACAAACTAAAACAATGAAACTCGCCAGCTATTTGTAGTTGACCGTTCAAACTTAACATGTTTTTTAGGTAAAGCTAAAGAAGAATAAAATGAAGTGCGTATGGATTTCAAGTTTTGTTGATCGGATACTACTCTACATAGAAGCATACTTAGCAAAGACAACAGCTTTTGCGACACTAGTGCATGTACATTAAAACTTAGTGTGTAATCAAATGTTGTAACCGATGCTTGTGGTGTGTAATACAGTATCTTTTTAAATAACGTGTTCGTACCATGTATCTGTTGCACCTCGCATGCGCCTCCGTTGTGAGTCGGGGTGTGAACATATCAGTGGCCTCTTATCGAAAAGTTATCTTCAAAAATTATGTTTTACTTAACATTAATAAACTCAGGATCTCTTCTAATGAATTCACATACTCCTGGATGTAACTTTCACAACAACTAAAAGCTAATTCAACTTACCACGATAATTCTATCTTAAAACAGCTCGATGACTTGGAACAATACTTCAATACATCATTCCTGAAACCTTCTCAAAATCATCAAAAAAATATCATAAACTTTAAGGCAAATAGCATTTCCAACGTATTTCAATTTAATAATAATTTGATTTTAAAAAACAACTTGATGACTTTGAGCAATACTTTGAGAAGCCTTTCCCTTAGACCACCCGTAGTGGGATTTTTTTGTCGTTTTTCCCAAAAAAGGCCCAAACACGCCATACGACCACCCCCAGAGGCCTTGTTTTTTGCAAAAATGTGGGGTGTCCTTTTGTAAACGGCTGATGTTGTATTGTTGGTCCAGCAGGACCGTTGCCAATGGTCAAAATAGCAGATATACTAGTTTTTTTTAATATCACTTTTATATATACAATCTTACACCCCATTTTTTACAAACCAAAAATCAAAACCTACACATACAACCTCAAACTACAAACCAATTTTACAAAAAATGGATTCCCTAACTTCCTCGTCGTCCGTTGCCAATTCTTATTACAAAAAATTTTTAGCCGGCGAGGGTGACTCGACCAATGAGGAGGTCGAGCAAGAGGCGGTTACGAGTGCGTGCGAACTCGCGGCATGGTAGATGAAGCATTGTAGTCGCCTTCAACGTGAAATTTGACCAAGAGAATATATTGAATGAGACCGACGTTTGGCAAACAATCGGTTGATGAAATTTACTTCGATGAAGCGCCTACTTAGCCAAACCCTTAAATTTTTAGGCGTCGCTTCCGGATGAGTAAACGTTTACTTTTACGCATCGCTGGAGACTTGGAAAACAACTTTGATTATTTTAAACCAAAAACGGATGTGAGAGGGACGCTTAGATTCACCAGTATTCAAAAGTGTACTTCAGTGCTATGAGTCCTTGCCTACGGAAACACGATCGACATCAACGAGAGTATTTAAAAATGGCTGAGAAAACAATGCGAGATACCTTGGAGCATTTTTGTCACGGTACATTACTATACTATAAAAATTACATGCATTCATATCTTTTTAGTTAGCTTAAAGTTATATATGTTTGTTAAATGTCACACCCTAACCGATGTCGGAAACATCAGGATGAGATGAACAAATCGTTCAAAGCATCATAACACTAAATGTGACAATATAAATTAAATTCAATTTCATAAATGACTAAAATTCAAATACATTGTTTTCAACAAAGCAAAATGATAACAAGCATAGACCAAGATTCAAATTAATGTGGGTTTCTACATCCATCCTAATTTGATTCTTCGTCACTTCGTCTATCAACCTTCAACATGTATTAAAATAAAATCAACAAAAAGTTGGCGAGTATATACGTTTGATACATAAAATAATTAGCATAAATCATTTAAATAATCATACTCAACATGAATAACAATATGCAAGTTAACAAGTATGCTGAAACGGTGTAAACATGTGTTCAAACCAAATTTTCCAAAGAAAAGTGCCTTTCCCAAAGACTAGCCGGGGGTTAACATGTTTTACTTAATAATACCCCAAGACTCAAGGGCGGTGCGTTAATTCTATAGCGCAATAATTGTTAAGGTAGTCTTATACAAAGTTTATGACCACATAGACACGGAAAGTTCACATAGAATAAAAGATTAACAAGCATCACAT
Organism: Scalesia atractyloides; assembly: GCA_947069175.1. Classification (NCBI taxonomy): domain Eukaryota; kingdom Viridiplantae; phylum Streptophyta; class Magnoliopsida; order Asterales; family Asteraceae; genus Scalesia; species Scalesia atractyloides. Next base: position 39,739,841 of record CAMTDV010000017.1, on the reverse strand, counting down.
CTGTAACGCCCCGCTTTTTCATACTTTCCATAATTGGAAAGCTCTCCTTGTAATGCTATTCTTGGAAACTTTGTAATCTTGTATTCGTTCTTTCGTTGTAATCATTGTAATATCCGAGACTTGGATCATAATGAAATTCGTATTTTATTTCAATTAGTGTTATATACATTCATACACTATACAAACGATACTTGATTCGTTATTCTTGGAAACGTTTGATAGATTCATAAATACGTCACATACATGCTTCATACGAAATTTATACGCAATTCTTATACTTAATCATGTTCGTTTTATACTTGTGCAATCCTTAGAATATGGTTCTTATACTTGAGCATCCTAGAATAATGCAAAGATACTTAATACATAACATTTGGACAAGGTCCTAATCACAAAATAAAAAAAATTGTGTTTTCTGCCTGGGCCTTGCGGACCGTATGGTCCACCCCCCCACGGTCCGTAACGGGGTCTGGCGGGCAGAAACTTCAAACAACCGCGGGATTTCATGAATCCACACACCAAACCCTCCACAAATGGCCTCTAAACCCCATTTAATCACCCTCCAACAACCCTAACTCCTTCCCCTATAAATGTCAAGCCTCTTCCAAGCATTTTCACTTTGCAAACACTCTCTAATCACTCTCAAACACACCATAATCCGCTGCAATCTCAAGAACTTGGCAGATTCGTCATACTTTGCCAAAGTGAGCATAACTTCACAATACTTGGTCTTTTTCTTTGATTCTTCTTTCAAAACACTTGGATGAACCTTAGGTATGATTCCATGGATTCTCCTTGGAGAATCCAGACCTGGAACTTCACCAAAAAGGCTCCTAAGTGGGCTGAAACTTTCTGATGTACTTTGAACATTGTTAAAACAACTTTAACTTGAGTTATCTTATACACATTCCTATGTCCTAATGCTCACAATCACTTGTATGGTTAGTTGGGCTTAAAAATAAGGGTGTGACATTCAAAATCAGACTTTATCCTCACAAACTTTCTGTTTTGTATGAGTTTTTAGCTCACAAGTGATGTCAAGTCTTGAACTTGAAGTTGTGTGACTACTTGGTTAGCTTGGGCTAACCTACATACAAGTCCACACATCACTTGATGTTTTACTTAGATTAGGTGTTAATATTTCATTCTTGTTTATGTTCTTGACCCTCCTTGTTGTCTATAACAACTTGTGTAGTGGTGAACTTTACATGAGGTCCTAAATGGATGGTTACACCTCCTACCACCTACATGACTTCCATGATAATCTTGTTGGACTTATAATGTAATATATACATATAAACTATATAAAATCCCTAAAACCGAACCCTTGATGATGACTAAATAGTTACTCGTCAAGCTACTAAGTGAGATCACCAAAGTGTTTAATTCCTCGTTGCGATTCTAATAGGTGTTAACCTATGAAATCATATAAACCCTAATGGGTTCTCATAGTGTGAAAACGAGTGCTAGACCTTAGTGATTATTTTCGTGTATATTATTTTGTTAGACTTTATTTCAATTCTGAATCTTCCATCAACGTCCAATACTCACACATACGTTTCCTCTTGTAGGATAACTCGGTTTTCCTCCAACAGTCAACAACCCTTCACAGACATGTCAAACAGAAAGCTTGCAAAACCGTGAGTCAACTTGAACCCCTTTTCGTTACCACTTTTGGGGTGTAACATGTTAAACTATGAAAACTTACACTTAAACCTTATTCTTAATGCACAAACAATCCTTATACATGTTTGCATACTTGACTACTTGATACATTAAACTTGGGATTATACGTTTTGTGCTAGACTGATCATTAACTTCATACGAGCCTATGCTTGACATATATAGCGCTATAGGATTAACGCACCACCCGTATGCTTGAGGTTATGTTAAGAGCTTATTGTGTTTCATCATTGGTTTGATTAGTTAAACACATGCCAACTTTATTGTTTATCTTGTTTCAATAGCTTGCCATGTGGAATTGTTTAAACTCATTTTTATGCTATGTACGTATGAACACTAGTATACTCGCCTTTGATTTTGCATTGAATTTTATTTTAAACATGTTACAGGTTGAAGATGAGGAACGTATGAAATCTAGTAGGGAGGACTAGAAAACGCGCCCAAGAAATCACTAGATTATATGTTTGTATGTAGAACTTGTCATAATTGTCTGGTGTTTATTCATATTTGAAATTCCATGTATTGTAATGACGATTTATGTTATGAAATGAAAACGGTTTTGATTTAATTATCGTCACAAATAGCGTTATGAGCAACGAGCAATCTATTTCGTCCCGCCTTGATGTTTCCGCCATCGGTTGGGGTGTGACAACATCGTTCTATGTTTAAAGTGGGTAGATTGTGAATAACAAGTTTCAAGTGTCGTGTGTTTGATAACGAATACATGTTGCACCCAAAAGTGTTAAAACAAAATGGGATCAAGTATACTCACCTTTGGTTGCGTAAGAGTTCTTGAAATAACGCACGAGTAAAGATTGGAACGTCCAAGCGAATGAAATGGTTAACCTAATAATTAAATGACGAACTCATTGTTAATTATTGATTTGGATTGTATTATCTTGATATCTGATGTTTATAAATTAGTTAATCTAACTTATAAGAAAAAATTTCAAATACTTAGTTAACTATGCTTTAGAAAGAGTTATGATGATAAGTTAAAAAATTGGTAAAAATTCTTATGATAACATAATCTTGTAATTAAGAATTTTATAATCATAATTGTAATAATGATAGTGATAACTATATTAATAATAATGATAGTTAAAAATAATAATAATGAAAATAATAATAATGATATTAACGATAATAATAATCTTAATAATAATAATTATCATAAACTGTTAAAAAAGGAAACAATTTAGAAACGATTCAAAAAAATCGGCCCAAAGAGAAGGGCCCAAAAACCCGGTCAACCGGCCTGAATAGGTGTTTGCCCGGACTTGAACGCGTGACCTCTCGCTTACGTGCACGTAGCCCGACCGCTGGCCTACGTGTCTAACCCAGTGGGATATCCGTGTTTAATTGTAATCTGGTTTTATTAATTAAAAACAATAAACAGCGTCAATACCGGGTTACTGGGTTTCGAACCTGTGACCAGCGGCTTTATTGATCACGCACAACACCACTGGACTAAGTTCCAGTTTGGTTCTTGATTTATGGTTTTTATAAATTTTAAGGTATAGCAATTGATTATCATCTTCATATAAATAAAACTACATATAAATAAAACTAACCACACTGTTGTGTGTTAAACTTAAAGATTTTTGGTTTTTTATGAGGATAAGTAGCAATGATGTTCAAATGAAAATAAACGAAATAAAAAGGTAGAAAGGATATACCGAAACAAAAAGGGTGCCGCGCGTTTACGTTGGTTTCCGGTCGTCTTCTCCGGCGAACGGCGGCGGTGGTTGTCTCTGGTTAGCGGGAGAGGGGAAAGAACAAGGCGATGTATCTCGAGCTCGGTGAGCCTCGGGGCTATTTTAAACCAAAAACGGATGTGAGAGGGACGCTTAGATTCACCAGTATTCAAAAGTGTACTTCAGTGCTATGAGTCCTTGCCTACGGAAACACGATCGACATCAACGAGAGTATTTAAAAATGGCTGAGAAAACAACGCGAGATACCTTGGAGCATTTTTGTCACGGTACATTACTATACTATAAACATTACATGCATTCATATTTTTTTAGTTAGCTTAAAGTTATATATGTTTGTTAAATGTCACACCCCAACCGATGTCGAAAACATCAGGATGAGATGAACAACTCGTTCAAAGCATCATAACACTAAATGTGACAATATAAATTAAATTCAATTTCATAAATGACTAAAATTCAAATACATTGTTTTCAGCAAAGCAAAATGATAACAAGCATAGACCAAGATTCAAATTAATGTAGGGTTTCTACATCCATCCTAATTTGATTCTTCGTCACTTCGTCTATCAACCTTCAACATGTATTAAAGTAAAATCAACAAAAAGTTGGCGAGTATACAGATTTGATACATAAAATAATTAGCATAAATCGTTTAAATAATCATGCTCAACATGAATAATAATATGCAAGTTAACAAGTATGCTGAAATGGTGTAAATATGTGTTCAAACCAAATTTTCCAAAGAAAAGTGCCTTTCCCAAAGATTAGCCGGGGGTTAACATGTTTTACTTAACAACCCTAATTTAGTTAATTTTAGTAGTCTGTTTAGCACACATCACGCGTTTACGTCGGTTTCCGGTCGTCTTCTCCGGCGAAAGGCGGCCGCGGCGGTTGTCTCTGGTTCAGGGGGAGAGGGAAAAGAACAAGGCGATGTATCTTGAGCTTGGTGAGCCTCAGGGCTGTGATTGATCTCCGGCGACGCGAAGGGGTTTCAGAGGTGTTACGGTGATTGCGAGATGTGATTTGGTGGTGAAATTGTGGTATATATAGGTTGTTACGGGTATGAATGTAACTATGTTTCTGGTTAGGTCCTTGATTGATACCAAAAATGGCAACGAACCATAGTTGAAATCCCGACCAATCAGGATTCACAGAAAAGTATGGTGATGAACTGTGTTACGCGTTTTGGGTTTGGCGGAAAGTTAAAAAAAAAACGTAAAAACTTGATACATATTAAACATGTCAGAATCCTTTCGATATCAAGACTGCAACGGAGTGGTTATGTGTGTGTTTGGTGAATGGCTAAACCCGGGTTCGATCCCCGCGGTCACCTGTTTTGCTCCTTTTTTTTCTATTTCAAGTTTCCAATATATACAAAAAGACCCCTATACTATACTAACTAGTCTAATTAACTTGGTTAATTTAATTAAACCTTCAAACTTAACTATACTAATTATTTTGTAAAAGTAAAACTTTTAAATTTTAAAGTTAATTAATTTCACAATTAAAATAAATAGTTAACCATATCTAGAATAAATTAAAGTTAGGAACCGATTATTTATTTCGCGAAAGTATTCGAGTTTAAAGGATTAGTATCCGAATTTGGTTACGGGTCAATTTATCGAGTACCATGTTTAACATAGAGGCAAGAATCTTAGGTAATATATCGTTCCAGTACGTATTTGATTATAGTTATACACATGTCTAACGAAATTACCTGAACTTGATTAAAATAACTTCATTTTCATTATGATCACTAGTCTCGGATTACAAATTGAAACGAAATAGACTACGACAAGAGTGCAAGTTTCTAAATATAGAAGGTACAACCTGACTTGCTAAAATAAGAAAGCGCGAAAATGCGGAGCGTTACAATCTCCCCTACTTTAGGAGATTTCGTCCTCGAAATCTTTAAGAGGAAGGCTGAACGAAGTGTTTTGGACACTTGGTCTTCATCTCGCTCCCAAGTTCCCAAGTGAACTCGGCACCACACTTCCCTTCCCAACGAACCTTGACTATGGGAATTTTGCTGCGCCTAAGCTGCTTGGCTCCTCGGTCCATGATTTCGAACGGTTTCTCCACAAAATGAAGAGTCTCGTTTATTTATAGGGGACCAACAGTAACATGAAGTCCCTCTTCAGCTAAACACTTCTTGAGGTTCGAGACATGAAAGGTTGGATGTACGTTGCTAAGTTCTTGAGGTAAGTCGAGTCGATAAGCCACCTTGCCAATCCTCTCGAGTATCTTGAAAGGACCAACGTAACGAGGGGCAAGTTTACCCTTTTTACCAAAACGAATTACTCCTTTCCAAGGAGATACTTTGAGTAGCACATGATCTCCAACATTGAATTCCAAAGGCTTACATCTCTTGTCGGCATCGCTCTTTTGTCGACTTCTAGTCTTGAGTAAGTTGTCGCGAATTTAAAGAATCTTATCCGTTGTTTCTTGTATGAGCTCAGGGCCAGTAAGTTGTTTATCACCAATCTCATGCCAACTGATGGGAGATCGGCACTTGCGTCCATACAAAGCTTCAAAAGGAGCCATTTCAATACTGGAGTAATAGTTGTTGTTGTACGATAACTCAATCAATGGTAAATGCACATCCCAACTACCACCAAAGTCGATGACACAAGAACGAAGCATGTCCTCTAGGGTTTGGATAGTATGTTCAGTCTGTCCATCTGTTTGAGGATGGAAGGTCGTACTAAGATTCAAGTGGGTACCCATAGCGGATTGGAAAGTTTGCCAAAGACGCGAAGTGAAACGACCATCGTGGTCATAGATGATATCAAGAGGATTACCATGACGACAGATGATTTTATCAGTATAGACTCGCGCAAGTTTCTCAACTTTAAAATCTTCACGAATAGCAAGAAAGTGAGCTGATTTAGTCAAACGGTCAATGATTACCCAGATGCTATCATGACCAGAAGGTGTTCGAGTGAGTTTGGTTATGAAGTCCATAGCAATGGTATCTCACTTCCAAACAGGGATTTCAGGCTGATTGAGCAAACCAGAAGGGCACTGATGCTCAGCTTTGACCTTTGAGCAAGTAAGACATTTAGAAACATAAGTGGCGATGTCCTTCTGCATACCATGCCACAAATAGGATGTACGAAGGTCATGGTACATCTTTTCAGCACCAGGATGAATCGAGTACTTAGATTTGTGAGCCTCGTACATAATAAGTTCACGGAGATTGTCACGATCTGGCACCCAAATACGATCAAGATATATTGAAGTCCATTTGATTTCATCACGAGTTGGTCTTTAGAAGCACCTCGTACTTCGTCAATTAGACTACCTTCATTGGCTGACGAGTATTGAGCTTTACGAATGCAAGTGTGAAGATCGCTAGAGATTTGAAAACAACGAATGCTACTAACATGAGTCTTACGACTAAGAGCAGCGGCTACGACATTCGCCTTTCCAGGATGGTAGCGAATTTTGCAGTCGTAGTCGTTAAGCAATTTCACCCAATGATGCTGACACATGTTTAGTTCCTTTTGGTCAAAGATGTGTTGTAGGCTCTTGTGGTCAGTGAAAACCACACACTTGGTACCATATAGGTAGTGTCGCCAAATCTTTAATGCAAAAACAACTGCGCCAAGCTCGAGATCGTGGGTAGTGTAGTTTTTCTCATGTATTTTGAGTTGTCGAGAGGCATAAGCGATGACCTTGTCTCGTTGCATGATAACACAACCAAGACCACGGTTTGAAGCATCACAATATACAACGAAGTCATCATTCCCATCAGAGAGAACTAGAACAGGAGCATTGCAAAGCAAGTCATTGAGAGTTCGAAAAGATTCCTCTTGCTCAGGACCCCAAACAAAAGGTTTCTCTTTTTGAGTCAACATGGTGAGAGGAATGGAAATTTTCGAAAAGTTCAAGATGAATCGGTTATAGAAACCCGCCAATCCTAGGAAAGAACGAATCACAGATGGGGATTTAGGCGCAATCCAATTCTTCACAGCTTCGATCTTAGAAGGGTCGACATGAATTCCCTTTTCACTAACAACGTGTCCAAGGAATTGAACTTCTTTGATCCAGAATTCGCACTTGGAAAACTTTGCGTATAAGCGGTTACTACGCAAAAGTTCGAGTATGAGGCGTAAATGACGTTCATGATCAGCTTGCGTTTTTGAATAAATAAGGATATCATCGGTGATAACAATTACAAAACAATCTAAGTATGGTTTACAAATACGATTCATGAGATCCATGAACACAGCTGGTGAGTTGGTCAGGTCAAAAGGCATAACCATGAACTCATAGTGTCCATAACGAGTGCGAAGAGCGGTTTTAGGAATGTCCTCTTCAAGAACACGAAGCTGATGATAGCCAGATCGTAGATCGATCTTAGAGAAACAAGTTGCGCCTTGAAGTTGATCAAAGAGATCGTCGATGCGAGGAAGAGGATAACGATTTTTAATAGTGAGTTTGTTAAGCTTACAATAGTCTATGTACATACGAAAAGAACCATCCTTCTTCTTGACGAACAAGACATGTGCACCCCAAGGTTGGGAGAATGAAGCCTTTATCGAGGAGTTCTTGGAGTTGACTTGACAATTCTTGCATCTTAGAAGGTGCAAGACAATAAGGAGCTCTAGTAACAGGAGTCACACCAGGTACAAGGTTTATACGAAAATCAACTGATCGAGGTGGAGGAGGACCAGGTAAATCCTTAGGGAAGACGTCAGGAAATCACACACCACTGGAACATCACTTACGCTCTTTTCCTTGCCTTTTTCTTCCACTACGTGGGCTAAAAAGGCAAGGTACTGTTTACGTAAATATCTATTCGTTTGGGTGCATGACATCAACTTTAGTCCTTTGGAAGGTCGGTCTCCATAAACGTGTAAAGTATCACCAGATGGAAGAGGCAAACGAACGTACTTTTTGTGACAAGCAATTTCAGCATGGTTCTTACGAAGCTAATCCATGCCTACTATGATACCGAAGCTACCCAATTGCATGGGTATAAGGTTGATAGAGAAGACGTGCTCGTTAAGAGTAAGGCGACAATCACGAAGAATAGAATCGACTAAGATAGACTAGTCGTTGGCAACTTCGACTGAAAATGACTTAGGTAATGTAGAGCGTGTACAACTTAGCAAAGATTCAAATTCAACAGACACAAGGCTTTTATCCGCGCCAGTATCAAATAATAACGAAGCATAAAGATTATTAACAAGAAACGTACCATTGACGACGTCATTGTCGTTTTGCGCCTGCTTAGCTTAATGTTTAACGCTCGTCCTTGAGGAGCTTGTGGTTCTTGGTTCAACTGAGGACTTTGTGGATGAAGGTGTGTAGTGTCACCACACTTGTAGCAGGCTCTAACGTTGTTTGCTGGTTTAGGGTTTTGGGGAGTTTGTTGGTGTAGGGTTGTTGCGACAATAGGGTGGTGTGACCAAAATAGTTGCAAGCAGAACAATGACGACAGATAGAGTTTGCAGGGTGGTGGTAGTTTCAAGTGGTGCACTTGGGTTGAACCCCAGTGTAAGGTTTTCTTGTGTCCTCTGGTTTAGTAGGGTTTGGGTTAGTAGCAGGTACAATCGCGTTGGAACCTGGGTTTTGGAACTTTCGTTTCTTACCCATGTTACCACTCGATTTTTAGGTGATTTGGTTTGCTGGTTTTGAGGAGTTGGTTGGTGTAGCAACTTGATTATCGCGAATGCGATTGTTATTAAGGCTAGAAGCGAGGCGATAGACCTCCTCGATGTTGTCGAGTTTGGCTGCCTCGATGGTGTCACGCATGCTGGAGGGTAACCCATGGATATATTTTTGGATCTTGCGTTCAGGGGTTGACACAAGGTGTGGTACTACGAAACTCAGCTATTTGAAACGGGTGGTATAGGCTAGGTTGTCGTCACAAATTTGCTTGAGGGCCCAAAATTCTTCCTCACGCTTTTGTTGCTCGTGTGGAGGACAAAATTCCTCCATCATGAGGTGTTTCACCTCCTCCCAAGGCAGTGCATAAGCTTCTTCATTCGAGCGAATGTTTCTTTCGTTGGTCCACCATTCCAATGCCCTAGCATGGAAACTCCAGTAGCACTGCGTGTCGTTGTTGATGAAAGTAACCTCTATGCTATCAAACCACTCAAGCATAGCGGTCACCCCATCCTTGCCAGTGAAAGGTTTAGGGTTGCAAGAGGCAAAGTGTTTGTAGCTGAAAGTTACAGGCTTTGGTTGGGTCACTTTCGAGTCGACAGAGAAGTTTGGAGTGCTTGAGGCTTGAAATTCGCTGACGAACTTGGGTACGATACGAGCGATCTGATTGGCCATGAATGCCATCATCTTCTTTTGAGAGCTGGTCTTAGACTCTTGGATCAGTTGGAAAGGTGACGAGATAACAACATCTACGAGTTCAAAACAAAGAGTGGATGAGACTTTGATCATAATGTTTTGTTTAAGAAAATTGTTTTCATGAGTGCATCACATAGCATATAGTTTCACATAGCATATAAAAAATTCAATTAGTTTCACATAGCATGATCATGATTTTCACATAGTGTAACATAGATAATGAAACCATCGTAAATTTATTTTGTTCACGGGAGATTGTTATTAATTTTTTTAGATTGCGAAGATAGTGTGATTCGTGTCTCCAAGCTTGAAATGAAAGTAACGCTCAATTATAAAACACATTAAAATTGAGATAGCATAAAAGAGATTTTAACGTAAAACGTGGATTGTCACGGAATGTAACATAAGACTATTCCAAAGTGAATCGATGTCCTTTTCGAATTAAGGGAACGTGCTTTGGCATAATAGACAAATACTCTCATCGAGGAGCGACTAACGATATTTGTCCTTCCAGTTACTACACGTCCTTTATCGATTGGGAAAATCGAAACTTTGGCGAGAGTGAAAATCGAAGAGTGGGACTAGCTAGCAAGATGTGAGTTTCACCTCTAACTTGGTAACATCGTACCCTAATGTGGTTGGTACTTATCAAGAGATAAGGGTCCACTATAATATGAAATGGAAATTTCCTTCAAGGTTTGGATATCACTCCTAACTTGAGGGTAAATTTCGTGCAAAATCCGAAGTATAGCTGAGTGAAAGTCACCACCAAATGTAGGAATCACCCCTATTTTGGTTAATCGTTTCGATTGTGTTATAAGAGTGTCTTCAAAGCCTCCATGTGTGTATTGTGTTAGCCTTAGGAAAGGCATGTATGTTAAGAGACCAAAGAGAATAGAGAGAAGCAAATAAGATAAAAGGGAAGCAGTTTTAAAGAACACATAGTGAGAAAATTCCTAAACTATAGACTAGGTAAAAGCATTCCTACTTTTCCTAATTCCCTATAGTTATGGCTCTGATACCAATCTGTCACACCCCAACCGATGGTGGAAACATCGGGATGAGACGAACAAATCGTTCAAAGCATCATAACACTAAATGTGACAATTTAAATTAAATTCAAATACATTGTTTTCAACAAAGCAAAATGATAACAATCATAGACCAAGATCCAAACATCATTTAATTATTAAAGTGGGTTTCTACATCCATCCTAGCTTGATTCTTCGTCACTTCCTCTATCAACCTGCAACATGTATTAAAATAAAATTTAACAAAAAGTTGGCGACTATACAGGTTTGATACATAGAATAATTAGCATAAATCGTTTAAATAATCATACCCAATATGAATAACAATATGCAAGTTAACAAGTATGCAAAAACAGTGTAAACTATGTGTTCAAACCAAAGTTTCCAACGCAAAGTGCATTTCCCAAAGACTAGCGGGAAGTTAACATGTTTTACATAACAATACCCCAAGACTCAAGGACGGTGCGTTAATCCTATAGCGTTATAATTATTAAGGTAGGCTTGTACAAATTTATTGAGCACATAGACACAAAAAGTTTACATAGCATAAAAGATTAACAAGCATCACATCGTTCCATGTTTAAAAGTGGGTAGATTGTGAATAACAAGTTTCAAGTGTCATGTGTTTGATAACGAATACATGTTGCACCCAAAAGTGTTAAAACAAAATGGGATCAAGTATACTCACCTTTGGTTGCGTAAGAGTTCTTGAAATAACGCACGAGAAAAGATTGGAACGTCCAGGCGAATGAAATGGTTAATGATGTGTGAAAAATGCAACATATAAATTACATCAAATGAGGCATAGAACTAACCGTTTTTAGTACTAATGTTGGAAAAAGCACATTTCTTTGTTCCTTTTGTATTTTCGGGATAAAAAGAGCTTAAACGAACAAAAGAAGCAAATAAGCAGCCAAAACCATCATAAATACAAAAAGAAGGAATAACGAGCCATGTTTGACCCCTCAGCAACACCCCAAAAGACAAAAACAAGATTACAGAAGATGACCACGGGGCCGTGCCCAGACGAACACGGGCCGTGGTCACACCCTGCACTTCAAGACAAAACCTGCAGAAGCTTCTACGCCCATCACGGGGCCGTGCCCAGACCAACATGGGGCATGGTCAACTATAAGATCTGCAGAATCAGATAGTACAGCGAACAGTTGACCACGAGGCCATGCCCAGAGGCCACGGGGTCGTGTGGGGCCCTCTGCTGTCAGATGCAATAAATGAAGGAAGAGAAGGATGATGGCCACAGGCCGTGCCCACTGGACACGGGGCCGTGGCCGGGCCTCTGTTTTGACTATAAATAGGGGTGCTTGGTTCACTTCAAAGACATCCCTTGGCAAACCACTTCTCTCTCACTTTTCCACCACTCCACCACCACTACAACACCAACACGCAAAACCATCATCCATCTATTATCTTTAGAGTGTGTAGTAGTCTCAGGATCCAAGATTGATTGTAAGGGTTTTTGTCAAACAAAGGCCATGTTTGGCTAATCTCTTACATCACTTGGTGAAGACAAGTCTTTAATGCATTACTTTTGATTTTTAATCTTCAGTACTTTTTATTTGGATATTTATTAATGACTTTAATAACTAGTTTTTATGTTGAAAGTGAATTTTCCTACTACTTCTTCATGATATTGTTGATTTGCTCATTCGTGTCTTTACGATCTATATAAAGCGCGTTAACTAACCTGATAGGGGGTTAGAAGGGTGGTTTGGTAAAGTTCTTGCCTCGTTCAGTGTATAGATCCTGCGAGGACTTGGTTCAAGCTTACTAGGACCTCCTTCAATGCCCCAAAAGTATTGGATGGTGGGGGTGCGAATAGTTTGAACCCCTCATATGTAAACTACTGTTAATATTTTAAACCGGCTACTTGAGATTGTATCCCTGCTGACTCAAACCACTTAGCAGAGGGTAACGTCACCTTCAAAAGAGGGGCCTACCACTTTTCGCATTAATAACTTATTCAATTATCTTCCAATATTCCGACCCTTTGGATTGTATCCCTGCTGACTCAAACCACTGGGTTGAGGGTAACGTCACCTTCAAAAGAGGGGCCTACTACAATAACTAAGATAATCTCTGAAAAAGTCCGAAAGTGCGAAAATCATCAAAGGATACATTAAAGATGAGTTGGATCCAAGTGATTCTATCTTGTCTATCTTTTCTTTCATTTCATTTATCTTCTTATTTTTAGTTATAATTTTATGTTTAAAAACTTTTATCAAAAATTTAGATTGATTAGACATTGACGATAAACCGGTACTAAAAGCTCTTGTGTCCTTGGACGACCTCGGTATCTTACCAACACTATACTACGCCCACGATGGGTTCACTTGCCCAAGTGTGTGTTTAGTGTTAGTACAATATCGTGTTTTATAAATTTAAAACTTGACTAATGCGTAAATGAACATAAAATGTTAATAAAAATATAATACGCTCAACGCACACCAGTTAACCTAATAATTGAATGCCCGAACTCATTATTAATTATTGATTTGGATTGTATTATCTTAATATGTGATGTTTATAAATTGGTTAATCTAACTTATAAGAAAATGTTCCAAATACTTAGTTAACTACGCTTTAGATAGAGTTATGATGATAAGTTAGAAAATTGGTAAGAATTCTAATAATAACATAATCTTGTAATTAAGAATTTTATAATCATAATTGTCATACTGATAGTAATAACTATAATAATAATAATAATAATAATAATAATAATAATAGTTAACAATAAGAACAATGAAAATAAGAATAATGATATTAATAATAATAATAATAATATTCTTAATAATAATAACTAGGGTCCTAGTTACCCGCGCGTTGCACAGGAACTTGGTTGGAATTCAGAACGTATAGTACACTATAACAACGGATAAATAAATTTATAAAATTAATTAAATTATATATTAATTGGTTGCACTATTTGCGCCCTATCTCGGCTCTGAACATCAAAATATTAACAAAAGGTAACACGATATAGTAAATAACAAAGGTCAAAAATAAGGTAAACGAAAAAAGAAAACGATAGAAACTTGCGTAAACCTTGATTTAAAAGTATTTAGAAAGTTAAGGGGTTATAAAAGTCAATATTAAAAATTAAAGGTTAAAAGTTAAGCGGTTGTTAGAGTCAATGTTAAGAATTAAAGGTTAAAAGTAAAAAAAAAAACAATTAAAGGTAAAAGAAAAAACAAAAGCACAAAAGACAAAAAAAATAAAAATCAAAATAACCCTTGTTGATGTGCACTGTAGAACTTCTTTCCTTTAATCTATATATATAATTATCATAAACTGTTAAAAAAATGAAACAATTCAAAAAAATCGGCCCAAAGAGAAGGGCCCAAAACCGGCCCAAAAACCCGGCCAACCGGCCTGAGTAGGTGTCTGCCCGGACTCGAACGCGTGACCTCTCGCTTACGTGCACGTAGCCCGACTGCTGGGCTACATGTCTAACCCGGTGGGATATCAATGTTTAATTATATATAATATATACATACAACATTGATTTATAATCTGGTTTATTAATTAAAAACAATAAACAGCGCCAAAATGTAGGAACGTCCATGATTAGCACGGGAACCTAAATTTGTTATCTATTGTCCGATTAGGCGGAAACTAATGACAAGTTAACCAAATAACAAGAATTATTCATTTAAAGGTTGTTTTCATTGATCTAAACTTCAATACATTCGAGAACCGGATCCGACAGAGCTTCGCCGTCTCTGTGCCAAAATCTCCAACTCTTACAAATGAAATCCCAAGGCACCTATTTATAGGAACAGAAGTTCGCTGGAGGGAGAAGATGTTCGGGCGAACTTGACTTAGTCAAGTTCGGCCAAACTTGACATTTCACAACCATCCTCGAGCGAACTTGACTCCAAAAATATGCCTAGATTCTAACAGATTAAGCCCTATTCACTCAGACTCGATACATAATGACGTAGGCAACAGACATATGCACCAACAGACTCCCCTTGGATGTTGCCGCAGTCATCCTTGACATTAAAAATCTTCTGAGTCTTCCGATCTTTATTTCTTGAATAATCTTTAACGTATTGATCTTTATCTTCTTTCTTTTTCTTGAGCTTTGTCTTGATAAAACTTTAAATCATCATGCTCTCCCTTGCTTTAAGCTTTGGTCTTCATACTCCCCTTTGCTTTGAACTTTGCTCCTCCTAGCTTTAAGCTTTCATGTGTCTTCAGAATTTGCTTTATCAACTCCCCCTCAATCTATACTTCCTGTCTAAATACTTTCTGACATTCAAATAAACATTTCAGATTCACTGTTTTTGAAATCTTGTACCATCAACATTTCAAAATTAATCTTCACTTCAATCTTTTCAAAAACGTTAATTGTTCAAGTTCAAATTAATGACCTTGAATACATTTACATTTAAGACCTTCAATATTCACATTTTTATTATTTGATTTGTAAAAATCCACTTAGTTAATCAAGTCCAAGTTAATGACCTTGATTAACCAAATATATCAACCAAGTCCAAATTAATGACCTCAGTTTGAAAAACCGTTATGAACAATCTGATTTTAAAGTTTAAAATTAATGATCTTTTAAACATTTATCATATTTTCTTACCAGACTTCGAAGATCCATTCTCCAACATTGGTTCGTTGAAACTAATGTAGAAACAAAATCTTTTTGTATTTTAGAAACTTTATGCTAAAACACACTGAAAGTCTTTTAGATTTTTATCTTGAAAAGCAAGTAAAGTATTTACAAAACTTTTAACAAGTAAAGCAATTTAAAGAAAGTAAACTATGTACAAACATATTTACAGATATATATTTTTTTTGAATTCGTGTCTAAGGATCATATCAGTTTGTTTGAGAAATATCACCAGTACCATTGACCTTTTGAGACTTTAAGATTTAAACTCATTTACCTAGATTGTCGATATAATTGTCCACTTAAACTTTATCACATTTCTCAACTGTTCCAAGATATGTTAAGTTAAGAATTATGAAAACTTGTCTTAACTGTGTTTCCACTTCTTGAATATACTCCCGAATCCAGATTTCCTAGATTTCATCTTACAGGTGAATATAGGGTAATTGATATCTGTATCTGGGTTGTGCGAGGCCTTGAGAGCTCTGGTTAGTACTACCGTACAGACAAAGAGATGATGGCTCGACTTTAAGGTGTGTTCCACTTAAGGAATCTTTTAAGCACTGCAACTGATTAGATCTTTCGATACTTTACAAATTTTGCATGCTAATTTTGGGGTTTTTAGCAAAAGCAGTATAGAAGTTCTAGGCTATTGCTTCCGTAAAATCAAAAGAACTTGTATAATACCCCAGATATCAACTATCTATAAAGACCTCGTATCTCAGAATCAGGCAACCCTTCAATCAAAATTTCGGAGTACTAAGTCCATATATCCAAGATGTGTTAAACCACAAGATTAAGCAGTTGCTAAATTTAGTTTATATCCCGGAAACAATTTACTGAATGTGTAAAGTATATCGACACATCCACAGTAAGACTTGTTTATCACTTTTAAACTTTCTATTTCTTTAGCATACTGTGATAGTCCACTGATGTACTATCATTTCCTTTTATGACAAACAAATTTTTTTTGTCTTTTTCAATGTTTTTGAACTTTTTGAAATTTTCAAATGTTTTTGGATTTTCAACTTTTTCATATGTTTTTGATGTTTCTAAAAATTTTCAAATTTTCTTACTCCCCCTAAAATCAAAAACATATTTTTGGATTTTAGATTTGAAGAAAATCTTATAAAAATGTAAAAAACCAATAGGATCACGAGAACTCGTCGCCCGGTCCTTTTTTCATCTACTGCATCATCACATGTTAGCAGAACAAACCATTAATCTTTGATAACATCAACTTATAGAAACCACTTGTAAGAATCACTTGTAGGAAATCAAATTTAAGTGATTTTTCAGTATAACAATCAGTGTTCTGTTCAACAGTGTGGATTTTCTCAAAATTTTAAAACATTCTTTTCTACTTTTCTATTTCAACCACTTTGTAATTTTAAAAACCATCAAAGATTATGACTTTCTCGATAAGTTAAATACTCATGGAGCTCCGCTATCCTGTATCAACTTTGATAGAATGGATCTTGGGACTCCTGCACATGAAACAACTATTTGAAAAATGAAACCCAAACCTTTTTGGTTTTGGGTTTGTACTGATAAGCATCATAACCATATTCTAACTTTTCATCATATTAAAAATCATCATCAAACATTTCGTCCAATGTTGATCCTGACAACGTTTTGTCCTTTTCTTTCTTTGTCTGTTTAATCGCTGACTCGTTTGTTTTGACATTTCCAGTTTTATCAGCAACAGACTTTGTTTTTTCTGATAATGAAAGCATTTTCTTAGCAACCCATGATTGTAGCTTGCTTCTCGCTTTCTTGATATAGAATCTAGAATCTTTGTTTTCATTAAACCTTGAAGTTTCACCTTTTTTAAATGTTGAGTTTTCAAACTTTGACTCAGTTTTAGGTTTCACTTCTTGTTCAGATTCATAGTTTCTATTTGACTCTTTAATAGATTTCACAATCTCTGGTTGTTTTTGCTTTTCATATTTTGATTCGGTTTTTCTTTGAGGAAACACAGGCTTTAGATTCAGTCACTTGCGTGCAATATGTCCAATATTATTGCATTTAAAGCAAGTCCGGTTATCAGAAACATTTCCACTAGTGGGTTTTAATCCACTTGTGGACTTGGTCTTAGCCTTGTCCCAAAGTTCTTTTTCTTTCTTGAATTCATCATTCAATTGCTTAGCAATCTTACCTTCTTCTTGAACCATATTTGTTCCATACACAAACTTCATGTTTTTACCTTTGTACTCCTAGAAAGTTGTCTTTGGTTTCTTCGTCGGTTCATCTTCTTCTTCCTCCAAACCCAAACCTGCTCTCCTGTTCTCAGGAAAATCACCACCATTCCTACGGTAGTTGTTAAAATTCTTTTTGGGTTTAGAACAAAATTTCTTTTGATTTTTATTGAGATCATCTGACAAAACTTTCACAAGTTTGAACAGCTTGTCAATTTGATCTTCTTTAACGTTCCGAATCGGAAAGTTATCATCGAAATATAATCTATCAGAATCCTTAACTTTGTACATGACAACGTTAGGATCATCACTTAGATCATTTTCTGATGCTATATCGTCACTTTCGGATTGTGAACCAGAACTGTTCTCGTCAGAATCATTTCCCAGAACATTTTTTACAACATTATTTACCATCGCTTTAATGTCATCATTTGATTTCGTAAAGTCTACGTCAATGTTCTCAGGCAATTTATCTTTCATTTCAGATAAAAGTAGTATATTAAATGCCTTTTCAACTTCATCATCTTTCTTGCAGGAATAACTTGCAAGAAATGGTGGAGGAGCATTTCCGTATTCTTTACGCTTTGGTTTATCATCTTTTTCCTCTGATTTAGTCGTAGGTAAAATGTGATCAATGACATAAGCATTTGTGGTGTAGCTCTTTAGAAGCTGTCTTACCCGTTCTGTTTCAATTTTTATGTCATGAAGCTCACGTTTTGTTTTAGCAATGGTATTAATATACATGTTAATTGCCTTTTGTTTTTCAATAACTGTTGCATTTAACACTTTTACATTTGCACCAAGCTCAAGATTTGCTTTTTCGACATTTTTATATGTGCTTGATATTTTGTCATAAGCTTCTTTCATGTTTCTGTAATCATAACGAAAAGTTTCATTATGTACAGTTAACTCTCTTATGACTTTGACCTTTTCAAAACATGGTTCACAAGGATTTGCGCACTTTGTGCAAGGTTTTTCAACCTCCACAACTTTCACAACCTCCTTTTCAGACACATTTACCTCAGCTTTTACCTTTTTGGTCTCTGCTTTCAAGGCTTCTTGTCTTTGCATCTCAGCATAAGCTATCTCTTCTTCCTTAGTTCTTCGCATGTATGCTTCTAGGATTGCATTTTCTAAAGCAGCATCAACATACGATGTCTCAGATTCATTCACAACCTCTGCCATCATAGCAACACCAGTTTTTTCCGATGTATCTGTTCCAGTCAAAACCATCTCCTTCATGATTAGAAACAAGAGCTTGTTCGGGTTTCTTAGCAGATTTATCTTCTACATCAATTTGCGTTCTCTTTGGATATGGCTTGTATTGAAGAGCTTTCTTGTAGTACTCATTGTTGCTTCCAAAAGGATTTTGGTTTCCACTTGCTTCTTGATTACTGCATTCACGTTTGAAGTGTCCCTTTTGTCGACACCTGAAGCATGTGACCTTAGTCTTGTCAAATCCAAGCTTGTTGCTTAAGTTACCAATATCCCTTCCAGTGAGCGCCACAAATTTGGAAACTCTTCTGATAAAGGATGCAATGCTCCACTTGATATCCATCAATTCCAACTCTTTTTCGTCTACCTGATCATAATCTTCAGTGGTCATCTCTGGATTACCAATTTTTCCCGCAATGATACTTTCATATGATTCGAGGACAGTAGCAAGAAGTGCTATGTGTTATTTGGCCACCTTTTCAGGAAATACGTTCTTCAAATCAACCGCTATGTTGCACTAGAAAATATTTGAATCAGAACTGGCTTGGTTTGTCTGATTTGAAATGAAGAGCTTGAACTAGCACTAGTATAACCAGCATATGGAGAACTTTGACTTGGAGAAGAATTTGTATTTGCACTAAATGTTGTTTGGACTTTCGGGCTTTGAATCGGAGTATCTTGAATGCCTCCTTTGTAATAGACACCGACATCTTGAACAACATTAGTATTCTTTGATTTTGCAATCTTCATCAACTCCATTTCATGACCTTCTAATTTGCCGATGAAAGATGACAATATGAAATGTCTCCAAGATTGACTATTCTTCAGAATCGTCAGATATGTCGTCCATTCTCCTTCTGGAAGTGCATCGGCCAACTTCTCAATCTGCTCTTCGTTAGTTCTTTTAATATCATGTCTTCGCATCTGAACCATGAGGTGACAATATCTATCAATCATCTGCTTCATAGATTCATCTTTGATCATTGTGAAGATTTCAAATTCTTTCATAATTAAGGCCTTCTGGCTTTTAATCATTTCATCACTTCCTTTGAATTTGTCACAAAGAGAGTGCTATAATTCTTGTGAAGTATCAAACTCTGGTAACAATATCAAAATATCTTCCTTTACTGATTGTTGAATCAAGCTAATCATTTTCTTCTCAGCGACATAATTATTTGTGTCGGTTGGAGAGAACTTGTTCAACAGAAGATCTTGATTACGCTCATCCTTTGGCCATTTGTAACCATCCTCAACTGCAACCCAGCTGTCGAATTGATTTGCTTGTATCCAATTCACAAATTTTTCTTTCCATCCTTCAAACTCGTCTATACCCATTAGCTTTGGCGGTTTCTGAGTAGTACCCATTTCGTTGTCGACATTCATCTGGTTCGCCGCAAGAGTATTAGCATTTGATGAAGAAGCCATTTGAGAAACAAACACGTTGTGGAAGTCTTCCATTTTGACCTCCTGAAGACTTATCTGAGAATACGATCAAAAACACTTAACAATTGATTAGCAACAAGCAAGTTCGGTCGAACTTGTGTCAAAACCGATTTTGAAATCAAGTTTCAACAAGTTCGGTCGAACTTAGATAACAATTTTCCGAATATTATCACTTATACTCAAGTTGGTCGAACTTGGTATTTCTTTTGAGAAAAATCACACTTCGAGAGGACTTGTGTAAGATTTCAAGACAAACACTTAAGTTCGGTCGAACTTAGGTAATATTTCAATGAGTTTGTCAAGTTCGGGCGAACTTGTGAATAAAATTCAATGAGATTCGATCAAGTACGGTCGAACTTAACCAAAACTATTGAAATATCCTTCAAGTTCGAGCGAACTTCTCACAAAAATCTTGAAAATCCTATCAAGTTTGGTCGAACTTGATGAAAATCTGTGAGATTTTAATCAAGTTCGGTCGAACTTGATGTTAAGTTCGGCCATGACTTGTTCCAAAAACATGGTTTTTCCAACTTTTTGATATCAATTTGATTGAATTTGATGTCCAAACTCTCAGGGGTTTGTTAATAGTGTGTTTTACATGAGATATTAAAAATCACCCATTTTTTACCATGAAATCATCAAATATGTGAAAATGTTAAGAAAAATGATAGAATGGAGATGAAATATAGAGATTCTTGTCTTGATTCCAGCAAATTTAGGTATCCAGGCTCTGATACCACTTGTAGAAACGTCCACGATTAGCACAGGAACCTAAAGTTGTTATCTATTGTCTGATTAGATGGAAACTAATGACAAGTTAACCAAACAACAATAATTACTCATTTAAAGGTTGTTTTCATTGATCTAAAGTTCAATACATTCGAGAACCGGATCCGACAGAGCTTCGCCGTCATTGTGCCAAAATCTCCAACTCTTACAAATGAAATCCCTAGGCACCTATTTATAGGAACAGAAGTTCACATGAGGGAGAAGATGTTCGGGCGAACTTGACTTAGTCAGACTCGATACATTATGACGTAGGCAACATATTAAGCCCTATTCACTCAGACTCGATACATAATGACGTAGGCAACAGACATATGCACCAACACAAAACCAGGTTGCCGGGTTTCGAACCCGTGACCCGCGGCTTTATCGATCACGCACAACACCCCTAGACTAAGTTCCAGTTTGGTGTTGATTTATGGTTTTTATAAATTTTAAGGTATAGCGACTGATTATCATCTTTAAATAAATAAAACCAACCACATTTTCGTGTGTTAAACTCAAAGACTTCCGGTTGTTTGATCAGGATAAGTAGCACTGATGTTCAAATGAAAATAAAAAAAAGAAAAAGGTAGAAAGGGATATACCGAAACAGAAAGGGTGTCACGCGTTGATGTATTGTAAAATACATCAATTTATCGTGTAGAGTTTGTATAGTTTTTATTAGTTTTAGTTTCGTTTTCCGTAGAATAGTCGACTTTTGATCCAACTGCATTTTTGCAGGTCTTGGGAGCTTAAAATAGCAGAAAAGTGAAGAAAATGAGTTGAAAGACGAAAAAGCTAAGTCCTAGAACGAATTGGAGGGCCTGGAAGCTGAAATGAATCAAAAATGCGAGCTCACAGTCTTCTAGCGGGCCGCGACATGATTTGGTGTAGTCTCTCACGGCCGGCGAGAGACATGTAAAGATAGCTTACGTCATAAAGACGCTGGCGGGCCGCGAGTAGCAAGGTTAAACCCTCTCGCGCCCAGCGGGAGGGTGTTATATGCAGATAATTTCAAGTTGGGTCAAGATTTTTGTGCAGAATCATATATAAACTTAAGTTCAATCATTAAAAACCCGAAGTTACGAATTTGTGAAGTCCTGCATTTGAAGAGCTCAGATCACGGGAATCATTCGGTCAAGTTTGGTTTGAAGATTGAAGACTAGCTCGGATTTTGAATTCCTTGTTTGTTTGATTTCTCTCTTTCCAAAACTTGTAACTATGAATTCTTGTTTGAATAACCTTGTTTTACTTTCATTGATTAACATGCTTGGTTAAACGTTTAAACTGCCTAGACTACGATGAATGGATTTAAATAAAGTTTGAACCTTTTTAGTTAATCGCATGTATTTTATGGATTAATTGTGTTTTGTAAGAAGTTTGGTTGATCGATTTGGTGTGCATGCGTACTTTATTTTGGTTATTATTATCTATTGCTTCGTATGAATCTAGGTGGTTGTCTGCTACGTAATAGGTTCATATTAGATCTTTGACCCTGTGTCTTTGACCTTTAGGGTGAATTGACCAATAAACCTTCGAAGTGATAGTTAGTAATTTGCTAGTTTTTAGTATTCTACTAGTCCTTATAGCTGGAAGGTGTAGGGCTATTGGTAGGTCTTACCCGGTGAATTGCTTTAGACAGTCTTTGGAAGAAGTCGTGCCTTAGTTGTCCCATCGGTTTATTAGTCTACCAAGTCAAGTCGAGATACTCAAACTGCCCTAGATCTATAACTAGAAAAGAGTAGGTCAAAATCAGGGTACTTACACAATAATTAGATAACCGGGAGGAAGTCTAATAACCGGTAGGATTAACATCCTAGGTAGTGCCATAAGTTTCACCTCGAGAAGGGTTGAGGGGCTTAGTTGGTGTCTTATAGGTTTAGTATCACAAGATCCCGGTTCCATAAAACATGTGGTTAACTTAATTGGTAAATTCTTAAAATCAATCCAGGATTCTAGTAAAGGTAGTCTTCATCGCCATCAGAGAACAGTCTTCATATTAATTCGTATTCGCATAGTTCTAGTTGATAATTAGTTTGATAGATTTCCTTAGATTTTCAGTAACCCCCCCCCCCCCCTAAAACAATGAAACAATTAATTCATACGCTTGCCGGTTGTGTGGTTTAGTTGGAGTCTAGATTTAAAGCTTTTTAGTGTCTAGCTTAGAGAATCTAATTTAGTTAATTTTAGTAGTATGTTTAGCACACATCAAGTTTTTGGCGCCGTTGCAAGGGACACTTGGCAATTGCGTTTATTAACTTTGATAGACTTAATTGACATATACGTGCTACTTGTTTTGTTTTGTTTTGAGTCTCTATTTCTTAGTTTGAGTCTTAGTAACTAGTTTCTTTTCTCTCATTGTAGGTTCTTGCTTGTAGTGGATGCCACATTTGCGTTCGCACGGACCGCCGCCAAAGCCACCAGTCAAGGCGTCATCATCTAAAGTGGGCCAAGGCCCACAGGTTAGTATTTCATCTTTTTCTCCTTCTAATTTCCCAAATTTCAATACCACCCCATTAACCACCCCATTTTCGTCACCACACCATTCACCTAAAGTTTCTCCACCCGATAGTCCACCTGATAGTCCAATTCTTGCACCTCAGTCCAATTAACCAATCGAAGACAAACCATCCATCAACAAGCCACCCAAAACTTTACTGGTCTCACTTCACCCATCACCGTCCCACCCATAGTAAACGACAACTCATGGCAGATCCCATCATATGCCATGCAAGCCATCACCAATAACATCCAGTTCCACAACTGTGAGGACGAGGATGTACCCGCCCACATAAACCGTTTCTGTCGTATGCTCGCCACGTTTAGCCTTCACGGAGCCCCAAACGATGCTACCTACTTGCAGCTCTTCCCATTTTCACTTTCTGGCCGTGCGGCTACTTGATTGGATTCTCAACCGCCTGGTACTTTTACCACTTGGGAGGGCCTCCGCCAAGACTTTCTAAACAAGTACTTCCCACCCGCTAAGGCCTCACGTCTTCGTGATCAGATTCACTCATTCCACATGGAGCCCGACGAGCCCTATTACCTTGCTTGGGAGTGTTTTCAAAACCTTGTCACTCGTTGCTCCCAACATGGTCTTTCTGATTGGGCCCTTTGTGAGAAATTTTATAACGGTCTTACCAAAGAGACTCGTGATCGTTTCGACACTAACGCAGGAGGTCATATGATGAGCATTCTGGTGTGCGTTGAGCGTACTATATTTTTTTGTTATTATTTTAAGTTCATTTTACGCATTAGTCAATTTTTAAAACATGATATTATACTAACACTAAACACACACTTGGACAAGTGCACCCATCGTGAGCGTAGTATAGCGTTGGTAAGATACCGAGATCGTCCAAGGACACAAGAGCTTTTAATACCAGTTTATCGTCAATGTCTAATCAATCTATATTTTTTATAAAAGTTTCAAGTATAAAAATAAAAATAAAAATAAGAATATAAATAAAATAAAAAGAAAAGATAGACAAGATAGAATCACTTGGATCCAACTTATCTTTAATGTATCCTTTGATGATTTTCGCACTTTTGGACTTTTTAAAAGATTACCTTAGTTATAGTAGTAGGCCCCTCTTTTGAAGGTGACATTACCCTCAACCTAGTGGTTTGAGTCAGCAGGGATACAATCCCAAAGGTTCGGAATATTGGAAGACAATTAAGTAAATTATTAATCCGAAAAGTGGTAGGCCCCTCTTTTGAATGTGACGTTACCCTCGGCTAAGTGGTTTGAGTCAGCAAGGATACAATCCCAAGTACCGGTTTAAAATATTAATAGTAGTTTACATATGAGGGGCTCAACCCATTCGCACCCCCGCCATCCAATACCTTTAGGGTATTGAAGGAGGTCCTAATAAGCTCGAAGCAAGTCCTCACAGGATCTATACACTGAACGAGACAAGAATTTTACCAAACCACCCTTCTAACCCCCTACCAGGTTAGTTAACGCGCTTTATATAGACAGTAAAGACACGAATGAGCAAATCAATGACATCATCAAGAAATGGTAGGAAAATTCACTTTCAACAAAGAAACTAGTTATTAAATTCATTAATACAAACCCAAACAAAAAGTGCCGAAAGATTAAAAATCAAAAGTAATACATTAAAGACTTGTCTTCACCAAGTGATGTAAGAGATTAGCCAAGCATGGCCTTTGATTGACAAAAACCCTAACAATCAATCTTGGATCCCGAGACTACTACACACTCTAAAGATGAAAAATGGGTGATTGTGGTGGGTGTTGGTGTTGTAGTGGTGGTGGAGTGGTTGCAAAGTGAGAGAGAAGTGTTTTGCCAAGGGATGCCTTTGAAGGGAACCAAGCACCCCTATTTATAGTCAAAACAGAGACCCGGCCATGACCCCGTGTCCAGTGGGCACGGCCCATGGCCATCATCCTTCTCTTTCTTCATTAACTGCATCTGACAGCAGAGGGCCCCACACGACCCCGTGGCCTCTGGGCACGGCCCTGTGGTCAACTGTTCACTGTACTATCTGGATTCTGCAAATATTATAGTTAATCACACCCCATGTTGGCCTGGGCACGGCCCCGTGGTGGGCGTAGAAGCTTCAGCAGGTTTTATCTTGAAGTGTAGGGTCTGACCACGCCCTGTGTTAGATTGACACGACCCGGGGTCATCCTTTTGGGGTGTTGCTGAGGGGTCAGGCATGGTTCATTATTCCTTCTTTTCGTATTTATGTTGGTTTTGTCTGCTTATTCGCTTCTTTCGTTCTTTTATGTTCTTTTTATCCTGAAAATACAAAAGGAACAAAGAAACATGCTTTTTCCAACATTAGTACTAAAAAAGGGTTAGTTTTATGCCTCAATTGATGTAATTTATATGTTGCATTTTGCCACATCAAATATCCCCACACTTGAATCTTTGCTTGTCCTCAAGCAAAACTCTTTAAATGTGGCTTAGACACCCAAATGGAATAGGTAGAGAAGAAGTTTTGTGGTTTGTCTTTGAGTGTCGGGAATCCAAGATCTTTATTTAAAATTTGTTTTTACTTTATTTACAATCCTATTCGTCATAATTTATTTAGAACAGTTTTTTAAGAAAATTATTTATTTGGGCATAACATGCCTCCTTAAAATTATATTTATATACAAGTTCACGTACCTCACAAAAGATCACTCAACACTTGGCGGAAGATGTATTTTTGTGATATCGCTCGATTCCGGTTTGGAACTTATTTCTACCATATGCTTTCCAAGTGATCAAACCTCCTCCTTTTTAACTATAAAACTTTGCGAGTATCAAGAGGACTTTGAAAGGGTTAGGCTTGGGCTAAGGGTAGGTGATTTTTTTGGGTTAGCGGTTAGCAAAATGGCGAAAGGCGTAAAAAGCGTGAGTTATCGTAAAAATTGTTTATTTCCTTAAACCAATCATTTTCAAACAAGTTTTTTTGAAAGAACTTGTTTGGTTTAAAGAGATATGGTGTTTTTTCATATATATATAACGAGAGATTTTACTAAAATAAATGGGTTTGAAATGAAAAAGGGTTTTGGTGGTTAATGGATGTTTTGTTTTTCGGGTTTGAAATGAAAAAGGTTTAGGCTCAAAAGGGGTTAACTAGGGGGATTTTGGTAATGGGTAAAAAGAAAGGAAAATAATGGTTTTGAATGAAAAACGGGTTAGTCCTAGTGCCTCCATCATTTACATACTTGGGTTTATATTGGTAAGGATTTGTAACGTGTCTTCTTGGCAAGTTCTAGAGTCCTAAGAACCAAGCGGCTATTCACACAAGAAACGAAGATGAGCATTTAGTTTAAAGATGAATGTATGCTCGATAAAGACTCAAAGCTCACTTATTGTGGGAATGGGTTTGTAATGTGATCAAGTATATATAATCAAATTTTAAAAAGATCTATCATGCCCTTTTTATATATTTTTTCTTATTTGGTTCTTATTATTACAACGCTATCGGTTGTAAATTTGTAAAATCATAACTTTTTAGAACTTGTTATTCGCAAATTAAACCAAGACAAGTAAGAAAATGAAAATTTTTGAAAAAGATTTGGGGTATTTAGCGGTTCCAATAGAGTTTTGTGTAAGGCTTGTTATTAGGACTTGCTAGATTCAAAGTGTTAGTGCCCCCCCCCCCCCACACTTAAATTACACATTGTCCTCAATGTGTCCAAATATAAATTTTTCGGTTGATTCGAATGCGTAAAAGCGTGTTAAAAAACAAATTATTATGTTACTAGGCACCTGGGCACGAGCCCGTGTGGTCCGGGCACGGCCCCGTGTCCAGAGTGCCAGTGACAAAACTTACAGAAGCTTGACCACGGGGCGTGGCCAGTCAACACGGCCCGTGGTCAATAACCTGTTTCAGAATTTTTTTCAGCAGAATCTGGGCACGGGGCGTGTTGAACTGAGCACGGACCCGTGCTGCACATGCTGTAAAGATGCGAAAGTTGTCGGTAGGCACAGTTTTCATGCATGGGGTGTGGTTTTGACGTCCCTTGGGCATTTTTCATCTTTTCTCGTGTGTTTTATTTCTGAAAAGGAAAACTAAACTAGGAAACAAAAAAGTTACACTAAGTTAATACTAAGGATAGTTCCACGGAATGCCTCCGTGGTGCGCCACGTTAATAAGGGTCCTTGCTTAGACCCAATACCTGTCATATGCTACTCGAGCGGGATGCATTGCACCTCATGCTGCATCATCAGAGTGCGTCATCTAAGCTTGAGTCTATGACATCCAGGTCGTTGATCGAGTCATCCTCCATTCTCTTTCCTACCCCGAACTTCAATTCCTTGTCTCTTACCCTTAATGTGAGTTTTCCGTCACTCATATCCACCATGGCACGAGCGGTGGCGAGGAATGGTCTTCCTAAAATGAGTGGAACTTCGGCGTCTTCCTCCATGTCGAGGATGACAAAGTCGGCTGGGAAAATGAATTCCCCAACTTTGACCAAGAGGTTCTCGGCGACGCTTTGAGGGTGTTTGATCGACCTATCAGCGAGTTGGATGCTCATTTTCGTGGGGCTTGGTTTCCCAAGTCCGAATCGGTCAAACATCAATGCGGGCATGAGATTGATGCTAGCCCCAAGGTCGGCTAGTGCATTTCGGATAGGTGATCCCCCAATGGAGCAAGGAATGGTGAAGCTTCCGGAGTCGATTTTCTTTTGGGGGAGTTTGTTGAGAAGCATGGCGGAGCATTCTTCACTTAAGTTAACTAATTGCAACATTTCAATCTTTCGTTTGTGGGTGAGGAAGTCTTTCATAAACTTTGAATCATTTGGTATTTGAGTGACGACTTCTACAAACGGGAGGTTGATATGCAATTGTTTTAGGAGGTTTATGAATTTCGTGAATTGCTCATCGGTCTTTTGGTGAAGTAAACGACCGGGGTAGGGTACCGAGGGGTTGTTGGTTTGGGATTTTGTGTGGTAATGGTTTCTTGGTGGTTAGGAGGTGTGTGTGTGTGTATGTGCTTTGTTCAGGTGGACTGTTGTTGATGGATTGTGGCGGTGTTTCCTCAGGACCCACTTTTTGGTTTCTTAAGGTTATGAAGTGTACTTGTGCGTTTGGATTTGTTTCGGTATTGCTAGGTAGTGTGTCTTGTGGTCTTTCGGAGAAATTTTGGGCGAGTTGGCTCAGTTGTTTTTCAATGTTTTGAATACTTGCTCGTTACTTTCTAATATCGGATTCTGTTTTTGAGAACCGATCCAAGTGCCTTTTTCGGTTTCACAAATAAGGCGTGTGATGAGGTCTTCAATCCTCTCTCGGCCCCCTTGTTGTTGAGTGAAATTTTGTGATTCGTTTCTTGGTTATTGTTGAAAGTTAGGTCTTTGATTTTGATTTTGTTGGTTACTCTATTCCCTGGCTCCCTCCAACCAAGGTTAGGATGGTTTCCCCAACCTTGGTTATAGGTACCTATATGGGGGCCCGATGGTCTAGGTCGATTATCTACGTAGTTTACCAATTTAGTTTGATTTTCCATGTCTTTCATACAACTCCAATTTTCATGTGGCCATAACCGAAGTCGTTTTCGTCATTTCAAATTTTTTTTATTTTCGAGGATAAGGCTTCGGTTTGGGCTTGTAAAGAGGTGTTTTCGTCAACCTTATGGGCGCCCGGGGCAATAGATTTTGAACCTCGGGGGTGTGCCATTGAAAATTGTTTTGAGCAATTTCCTCAATTTGATTGTAAATTTCGTTTGGGCGTCTATTGCCTAGGAGTCCCCCGGAGCTTGAGTCGAGTGTTTGTCTTGTGTGTGGCAACAAACCATTATAGAAAGTGGATACTTGTTGCCATACTTCGAGACCATGGTGTGGGCATTTTCTTAAGAGCTCTTTGAATCTTTCCCAAGTTTCATACATAGTTTCCCCGTCCTCTTGTGAATAAGTGTTTATTTCTGTCATTAATTTAGCGGTTTTAGAGGGTGGGAAATATTTGTATAGAAACTTTTGGGCAAGTTCATCCCAAGTGTTTACCAAACCACTTGGGAGGGTGTTTAGCCAAGCCTTAGCTCGGTCCTTTAGTGAAAATGGGAACATCCGGAGGCGAATGGCGACGTTCGATGCTCCATTGATTCGGAAGGTGTCACATATTTCCAAAAAGTTGGTAATATATAAATGGGGATCTTCATCGGGAAGGTCGTGAAATGTGGCAGAATTTTGGAGCATTTGAATCAAATGCGGCCTTAGTTCGAAGTTTTCAGCATCAACATTCGGTGCATTGATCGCGGCCCCAAGATTAGCGACCGTTGGATGTAGGTAATCCATTAGGGTACGTTGATCCGCCATTGGGCATTGATCCTCTAAAGCTTTCTCTTTATTCTTGTCTTAGTCTTTTTCTTAGAAAGCGTTCGGGTTTGTCTAGAGGTTCTTTTATGTCTTTATCGGAACTAGAGCTCATGCACGGTGTAGAGATTTCAGGCCCTGCAATCGAGTTCGAAGTCCTGCGATTAGAACAAAAGAAATCTGGGTCAGATTTTCTCACCATGGCCCCGTGTTTAATGGCCACAACCCGTGGTCGAGATGCAGTAAATCAATTTTCTGGATCCTAGTTACAGGGGAGCTAGGCACGGCCCCGTGCTGCATCGCCACGGCCCCGTGTTCACTCTACTTTGACTTAGAAAATTTTTACTGCCAGTGATGGTGTTGGGGACGGCCCCGTGTCTGACCCGGCACGGCCCGTGCTGCACTTTGCAGAAAGTGCAGATTTTTATAAAAATCGATAAAATTCCTAAAATTGAAAAAAAAATTGTTAAAAATAATTAGGCCGTTGATTTTAAACTTTCTCAAAATGCTTGTGTCCCCGGCAACAGCGCCAAAAACTTAGTGTGCGTTGAGCGTACTATATTTTTTGTTATTATTTTAAGTTCATTTTACGCATTAGTCAAGTTTAAATTTATAAAACACGATATTATACTAACAGTAAACACACACTTGGGCAAGTGCACCCATCGTGAGCGTAGTATAGCGTTGGTAAGATACCGAGATCGTCCAAGGACACAAGAGCTTTAAATACTGGTTTATCGTCAACGACTAATCAATCTAAATTTTTTATAAAAGTTTCATGTATAAAAATAAAAATAAAAATAAGAAGATAAATAAAATAAAAAGAAAAGATAGACAAGATAGAATCACTTGGATCCAACTTATCTTTAATGTATCCTTTGATGATTTTCGCACTTTCGGACTTTTTAAGAGATTATCTTAGTTATAGTAGTAGGCCTCTCTTTTGAAGGTGACGTTACCCTCAACCCAGTGGTTTGAGTCAGCAGAGATACAATCCCAAAGGGTCGGAATATTGGAAGACAATTAAGTAAGTTATCAATGCGAAAAGTGGTAGGCCCCTCTTTTGAAGGTGACGTTACCCTCGGCTAAGTGGTTTCAGTTAGCAAGGATACAATCCCAAGTACCAGTTTCAAATATTAATAGTAGTTTACGTATGATGGGTTCAACCCGTTCGCACCCCCGCCATCCAATACCTTTAGGGTATTGAAGGAGGTCCTAATAAGCTCGAACCAAATCCTCGCATGATCTATACACTGAACAAGACAAGAATTTTACCAAACCACCCTTCTAACCTCCTACCAGGTTAGTTAACGCGCTTTATATAGACCATAAAGACACGAATGAGCAAATCAATGACATCATGAAGAAATGGTAGGAAAATTCACTTTCAACATAAGAAACTAGTTATTAAAGTCATTAATACAAACCCAAACAAAAAGTGCTGAAAGATTAAAATTTAAAAGTAATACATTAAAGACTTGTCTTCACCAAGTGATGTAAGAGATTATCCAAGCATGGCCTTTCATTGACAAAAACCCTTACAATCAATCTTGGATCATGAGACTACTACACACTCTAAAGATGAAAGATGGGCAATGGTGGTGGGTGTTGGTGTTGTAGTGGTGGCAAAGTGAGAGAGAAGTGGTTTGCCAAGGGATGCCTTTGAAGGGAACCAAGCACCCCTATTTATAGTCAAAACAGAAGCCCGGCCACGGCCCCGTGTCCAGTGGGCACAGCCCGTTGCCATCATCCTTCTCTTTCTTCATTAATTGCATCTGCCAACAGAGGTCCCCACATGACCCCGTGGCCTCTGGGCACGGCCACGTGGTCAACTGTTCGTTGTACTATCTAGATTCTCCAAATCTTATAGTTGACCATGCCCCATGTTGGCCTGGGCACAGCCCCGTGGTGGGCGTAGAAGCTTCTGCAGGTTTTATCTTGAAGTGTAGGGTCTGACCACGCCCCGTGTTGGATGGACACGGCCCGTGTTCGTCTTCTATAACCTTGTGTTTGTCTTTTGGGCTGTTGCTGAGGGGTCGGCATGGTTTGTTATTCCTTATTTTTCATATTTATGTTGGTTTTGGCTGCTTATTTGCTTCTTTCGTTCTTTCATGCTCAGTTGATGTAATTTATATGTTGCATTTTGCACACATCACATTCTTACATTCTTGAAAATATAAAAGGAACAAAGAACCGTGCTTTTTCCAACATTAGTACTAAAAAAGGGCTAGTTTTATGCCTCAGTTGATGTAATTTATATGTTGCATTTTGTACACATCACATTCTTACTGTTGCCGAGTGTTTAGAGTGTTTCGAGAGTTTTGCCCAATCTCAATCTCAGTCGCGATCCGATCGACGGTCTTCCGGTGGAAATTCAAATTCCACTACTAGTGCACCCACTCGTGGGGTGAACTATGTCACTATGGATCCTAGTATAGCCGACGTGTTGGACGTCATTAGAGAGCTCAAGGAGATTAAGGCAAAAGTTGATAAGTGTGAGTATTGTCGAGGGGGTCACGATACGAGTGTGTGTCCATTATTAGTTGGCGAGGTGCAGGTAGATTTCGTTGGAGGGGTCAAGGTAGAGGTCAATCTAGTGGGTTTGGTAGTAGTTTTAATTCGAGTTGGCATAATAATAATAACTTTCGTTCCACCGGTAACCCCCCTGGTTTCCAATTAACTCAAAATCGAGCATGGGGCAGGGTTCTTTATTTGGTGGGGGTTCAAATGGGCAGTTCAATAAGGGGTTCAATTGTCAAGTCAGGGATGGGGGTTCAAATAGTCAGGTTCCACCAGTTCAGGGTCCAACTAGTGATGTAGGGAGTAGTCTTGAGAGGATAGAGGCAATGATGAGTCAGTTAGTCGTTAAAGACCAAACCACTCAAAAAGTCCTCTCCGAACACGACCTTATGCTTAAGAACTACCAATCCTCTTTCCAAGACCTTCAAAGGGTCGTAGGTGACATGTCTAGGAAGCTTGAAGAGATGTTACCCGGTCAGTTTGCAGGTAACACCCAACAAAACCCTAACGCCCATGCTAAAGCCATTACCACTCGTAGTGGCAAAACCGTAGGGAACCCGAGAGTTGAGGAGAGAGTAGTAGAAGAAGATGAGGAGATTGTAGATGAAGAGATCGAGATGGAGGCTCCCGGCAAAGTGCAACCGAGGCTAGACCCAACAAGTACCGCACAGACCGGTAAGCCCCAAGGAGAGAAGAGAGTAGAGAAACCACCCGTAGACATTAGACCATCTCCACTCGTAGATCATTCTCGTGTCCTGTTTCCTACACGTCTTAAGAACCAAAAGTACTCTAGGGAATACGGGCAATTCTTAGATATCTTCAAGCAATTGAAGATTAATCTACCTTTCATTGAGGCACTCCAATCCATGCCCAAGTACGCCAAATTCTTAAAGGACCTTCTTAGAAACAAGGAGAAGTTGGGGGAGTTATCGAATGTTCCATTGAACGGAGGGTGTTCCACAGTTGTTTTGAATAAGCTTCCAGAGAAGATCACCGATCCCGACATCTTCACCATCCCATGTCTATTCGGTAGTAACACCAATACTCGTGCTTTAGCCAACCTAGGTACTAGCATCAATTTGATGCCCTTTTCTCTCTACGAGAAGCTTGATTTAGGCAAACTCTCACCTACCCGTATGACATTATCTTTAGCCGATCGGTCCGTGAAATACCCGAGGGGTATTGTCGAGAATTTGCTTGTGAAGGTCGACAAGTTCGTTTTTCCCGCTGATTTCGCCATTCTTGATATGGAAGCTGATGAGAGAGTTCCTATCATACTTGGTCGTCCGTTTTTGCGTACCACTAAAGCTCTCATAGATGTCTTTGATGGTAAGATCACACTTAGAGTTGGTGAGGAGAGAGTCACTTTTGAGATAGATCGTTCCATGAACCACCCGAGCGGTTCCGATACCTATAGTGGTCCTTGCCATTCCGTGTATTTCTTGAACTCATTCATCTCGTGCGTTGACTAGTGTCTAGGGTTCATTAGTGGAGTCGACTTACTAAGAGGAGAGGTAGTTGAAGATGAGTCGTTGAGGTTGGATGAGATAGAAGATAAAGGGATTCCTTTGATTCCTGAAGCGTTAGGCGTTAGTGATAAACCACCCAAACCCCACCCCTAGAGCTTAAGGTCCTTCCCTCTCATTTAGAATATGCCTTTTTAGGGGAGGGTTCCAAGCTACCCGTTATCGTTTCATCGAAGTTGGAAGATGGGGAGAAGTCGAAGTTGTTGGAGGTGACGAAGGCCAACAAGGAGGCCATTGCATGGAGGTTGTCCGACATTAAGGGCATAAGCCCTTCTTATTACACTCACCGGATTCTCATGGAGGACGATTTCAAACCCGTGATGCACCCCCAAAGGCGCCTCAATCTAAACATGCAAGAGGTAGTGAAGAAAGAGGTTCTAAAACTCATGGATGTCGGGATGATATATCCCATCTCAGATTCGCCATGGGTTAGTCCCACTCAGGTTGTCCCTAAGAAGGGAGGGATGGCCGTTTTCATGAATTCCAAGAACGAGCTTATCCCTTCTCGTACGGTCACGGGTTGGTGAGTGTGCATCGATTACCGGAAGCTGAATGATGCCACCCGAAAGGACCACTTCCCATTGCCCTTTATCGCTCAAATGTTGGAGTCTCGCGGGTCAACAATTTAAATATTTTCTCGACGGTTTTTCCGGTTACTTTCACATGCCCCTACGGCACATATGCGTACCAACGCATGCTATTTGGGCTATGTAACGCTCCAGGGACTTTTCAGTGATGCATGGTTGCCATCTTCCAGGATATGATTGAGAGTTCCATGGAGGTTTTCATGGACAATTTCTCGGTTTATGGTAACTCGTTTGATGAGTGTTTGAGAAATCTTGAGAGGAGGTTGAAGAGGTGTGTTGAGACGAAGTTGATGCTGAATTGGGAGAAGTGTCATTTCATGGTGACCGAAGGGGTAGTTTTAGGTCATAAGATATCGAGGGATGGGATTGAGGTAGATCGAGCGAAAATAGACACCATTAGTAGGTTGAATCCACCCACTAGAGTAAAGTCGATTCGTAGTTTTCTTGGTCAGGCGGGCTTCTATAGACGCTTCATTAGAGATTTTTCTAAGATCACTCGCCCCATGACTCGTCTTTTGGAGAAGGATGTTCCATTCATCTTTGACGATGAGTATCTTAAGGCCTTCAACTTTTTGAAGGAGCAGCATGTGAGTGCACCTATTCTTATCTCGCCCGATTGGAGCTTGCCATTTGAGCTCATGTGTGATGCGAGTGACTATGCCGTTAGGGTGGTATTAGGACAAATAAAGGAAAAGCACTTTCACCCAATTTACTATGCGAGCAAGACGTTGAATGATGCTCAAGAGAACTACACCACCACGGAGAAGGAACTCTTAGCCGTAGTTTTCGCATTCGATAAGTTCCGTTCGTACCTCGTGCTCTCCAAGACCATTGTTTTCACTGACCACTCCGTGTTGCGTTTTCTTTTCCAAAAGAAAGACGCCAAACCCCGACTTATTCGGTGGACTCTCTTGCTTTCCGAGTTCAACATTGAAATTAGAGATAAGAAGGGAGCTGAAACGTAGCAGTCGGTCACCTTTCACGTTTAGAGGACCCTAGGAGAGAGGAGATTCGTGAGAAAGAAATAGGGGATACGTTCCCTCATGAGTCGATTGAGTTTGTAGAGGCCGAAAAGGAGGGATTGCCATGGTTTTGTGATTTGGCGAATTATCTTTCGAGTGGTAATATTGTTAAGGGAATGACCACACAGCAGAGAAGGAAATTCTTTAGTGAGTCGAGGAAGTATATGTGGGATGATCCGTTTCTCTTTAGAATAGGAGGAGATAGGATTCTTAGGCGATGTGTGTCGAGAGAGAAAGGTTTAAATATCCTTAAACATGTGTATGAAGGTCTAACGGGAGGCCACCATGGTGCGTATGCTACCACACAAAGCTTTCGATTGTAGGTTTTATTGGCCTAACATACTTCGTGATGTCGTTACGTTCGTGAAAACATGTGATGATTGTCAACGAACCGGCAACATTTCGGCCAAGGATGAGATGCCTAAAAACCCTATCCAAGTGTTGGAGGTTTTCGATGTTTCGGGCAATAATTTCATGGGACCCTTTCCCGTCTTAAAGGGAATCAATATATACTTGTGGCGATCGATTACGTTTCCAAGTGGGTTGAGGCTCAAGCTCTTCCTACGAATGAGGCCCTAGTAGTGTTGAATTTCATGAAGAAACTCTTCTCCCGTTTAGGTACACTAAAGGCTCTAATTAGTGACCGTGGTACTCATTTTTGCAACGCATTGATGGAAAAGTTGCTTGCACGCTATGGAGTCACTCATCGTTTGTCTACCGCTTACCATCCACAGACGAGTGGTCAAGTGGAGAACGCGAATAGCGGTATCAAATGTATCTTAGAGAAGACCGTCAAAAAGAATAGAAGAGATTGGTCTGACAAGCTAGACGATGCATTGTGGGCGTTTCGAACCGCTTACAAAACACCTTTAGGAACCACACCATTCATGATCGTCTATGGAAAAGCTTTTTATCTTCCCGTAGAGTTAGAGCATCGGGCACTTTGGGCCTTGAAAACCGTTAACCTTGATATGACTGAAGCCGCTAGAAAATGTTTCTTTCAAATTCATGAGCTTGAGGAGCTGAGGGATGCGGCTTATGCTCGATCTTGGTGCATTAAGGAGAAAACGAAAGCCCTACATGATCGTAAGTTGAGGAAGATCCAAGAATTTAGTAAGGGTGATAGAGTGCTTCTCTACAATTCGAGATTGAAGTTGTTTGCAGGGAAGTTGAAGTCGAAGTGGTCGGGACCGTACATGGTTCATTATGTGTTTCCGTACAGAGCAGTTGAGATTATGGATAAGGCCGATGGCCGGAGTTGGAAGGTTAATGGCCACCGTTTGAAGCACTATATTGGAGGAGCGATATATAAGAATGAGATGGAGGAAACTCCTCTCGAAATTCCACCAAAAGCCACCACTTAGTGTTTTGGGTGGAAACCCAAGTGTACATCTGTACCGTTTGTAATTTCATTAATTTTCGTGTGTTTTTCGTAGCTAATGATTGTTTTTGGTAGTTTTTCGGTCTTCGTTTTTGCGTTTTGAGTCAATGTGCAGGAATTCATTACCAGAGATGTTCAACAATTGGCGAGAAAACTAGTTTCAGGTAAGTTCCAGTGTTAGAAAAATATTGGTTAAGTTTTGGGGAGGTTTGGTTAAGTTTGAATTTTTTTCTAAGGCATGAAACAGCCAAAACCACGAAACTTTATGTGAAAATTGCCCTCTGGCGGGGCGCGAGAGCCTAAGCTCTCCCTGTCGCAGCCCTCCAGAGGGAGCAGAAAGCTGACGTTATTTAACTGGTCGCGGGGCGCGAGAGCAGGCTCTATATCTCTCGCGGCCCGCGAGAGAGCCTATCCGCAGCCCTTTTTGATTTTCACCCCATTAACCACCCCATTTCACTCTAATTCTTTTTCTTCATTCCACCGACAACCACTAAAAACCACCACCTACCTCCGCAAATCTGCCATTTTCACCCAAAATTTCACTCTTGTTTCACCTACAATCAATACCCATCCGATTTTCATCATAAATTACACAACTTTCACCATGAACATGGGATTCTACGGGGTTTTCAAGCGTCAAACCAGAATTTTTCTAATACTTCTTGTCTAGCTCGACTTCAAGGTATGTTTTCTTGTAATTTCTGGTACTATGAGTCTGTTATTTCAATATTTAGTTAGATTGGTGCTAGTTTTTGTGTCGGGTCTTAGTCTAGGTTTGTGTTGCATGCTAGTGCAGGTATGAGGTTGCAGATGGTTTGGGATGGGTAGTTAAGCTTAATGCAGGTTGCAAACG
This sequence comes from Scalesia atractyloides, assembly GCA_947069175.1. Classification (NCBI taxonomy): domain Eukaryota; kingdom Viridiplantae; phylum Streptophyta; class Magnoliopsida; order Asterales; family Asteraceae; genus Scalesia; species Scalesia atractyloides. The sequence continues at coordinate 39,702,167 of CAMTDV010000017.1, read as the reverse complement.
AGTTGGTTTGGGTTGAAGGTCATGTGTTTCATGACTGCCATAGGTTGGAATGTAGCAACATTGAGTTTGGGGATTTGGGTTGGTAATTTCGGGATACAAATGCGATTTTTAACATATTTTTAACTCGTTTCACTGATTACACTATAAAGTTTCTAACTTTAATTTGGTTGGCACTCATTCACTCAATGTGGTTTGTTTTGGCACTTGGGATTTAATTGAGGACAATTAAAGTGTGGGGAGGAGGTAGTGTATATTGATTCGTCTAGTTTTAGTCGTTCAGTTTTAGGTTGAGTCTGAGGTCTTGGGTTTACTCATATGCACGTACAGGTTTAAAACGCTTCGCCCGTACTCAATCTCCATTCGAGCGAGTTTGTTTAAGACTTATGCTTTTGTAAACGGTAACCCGGTTTTTCCTTCTAAATTATTTTTCAGTTTCAACCGCGAAAGAAATGATATACGCTTGTTCCATTTTTTATTAAAATTTTCAAAAAATCCAAAAAAATTAAAAAAAATTAAAATACCAAAAATAGTTTGTTGCTGATAGCCTGCTTTGCTTTGTTTTGTAAAATTTGAATGTTTTTGCAGAATGTCAGGTGAAGGATCATCAAGCAGTACAGTCTGCTGAGTTTCGTAATTCTTTACAAGGGGTGTCTAAGAAGAGGCTTCCGAATTTTGTTCAGGTTGATGAGTTAGCTCGATTTTGGAGTACAATATCATCGGTTCCTTACTCTACTGCTTTGGTCACTAGTGACATTGTGGATCCAGTTTATCATTTCATCCAAAAGATTTTGGCAGCTACATTGGTTGGAAGAGGTCAGGGAGATAACAAGGTGAATCAAGTGAGTTTGTTTTGTTTGATGTGCATGGTGGAGCAAAGGCCGGTGAACATGGCTACTGTTTTTGCTTGGTCGATGTAGAGGTTATGGAGGGGTGGCACCGGAGCTCGTATTTATTGTGGCCCGTACGTTACATAGTTGGCCGAGAGCCTTGGGATGTTTAATAGGTATCCAACAGACAGGATGAAAGAGGGGCCAGACCCTGTTTGATGAGCGTTCGTGATTTGCAAGCAGCGGATATCATTACGTATGGGGATCCTATTAGTTGGTCGGGAGTTCGCCAGGGACCTCAGGTTCATCCCCCACCAGGTTCGGATGCAGAGGCAGCCATGCAAGGGGCTCTTCCTACCCAATATCAGAGACCCTGTACCAGGCATGAGATTCCAGCGCCTCGGTATCTCTTAGGCAGCCACGACCTAACCCACTTACGTTAGAATCTTTGTATGATCGGATGGAGACAGGGTTTGGTGATTTGCTGGGATATGAGGATGAGCAGTTTGGGGTGTTGGGCAGGTTATGATGGAGAGTCGTAGGATGCATGAGCAGGGCCAATAGAGGTTGGAAGATGGTATGAGATTCATGATGGAAGGTATGCATCTTGGTGTTCCCCCGTTCTTTAGGCAGCCACAGGTGGGACCGAGTGGCATGCAAGGGGTTGAGCCTTATCGGGTTTATGAACAGGGATCGTAGGAGTCAGGTGGCGATGACGAGTAATGGCAGACAGCAGCTGAAGCTTGAAGTAGTATCTTTATTATTTTTCTTTTATGCCGTTTTTTATCCAATCCAGTCTGTACCCCTAATTTTGAATACCTTGATACTTGGTTGTTCGGGTTGGGGTAGTTGATTTGGTTGATACTTTGATGTTGTGGTATGTTTGGGACACTGTGATCTATCATATGGTATGCTTTTGTTTTTATGATTATGGTTGATAGGTTTGGTGTTTATTTTTGCCACTTCCGTTCGCGTGTCCGAGAGTTATGAATTGTTTGCTGAGCGTGTTCGGAGTGGAGGGCATATGTGGAATTGACTGGCACATTGACAGTCTCGCATATATTCAGCTAAGTCGTTTCCACCTGTAAATATTTATTTATTTTGTTTATTTAGTTTTTAGTTTTGCTTGTTTTGTTAGGTAGTTTGAGTCGTGTCTCGTTCTTGCATTAGGGACAACGCAATCTTTAAGTGTGGGGATGGGATACATAGTTCTTATTTTAGCTTGAGTGTTTTTAGTTACAAAAAAAAGACAAAAAAAACAAAAAATCAGAAAATGTCTTTTGAATAAAGAAGTTTGAAAAATAAAAACGGAAAATGATAGAAAAGATGGGTTTTTATTCGGGTTCAAATAATGATATTATGAGATAGAAATAGTCGAGCTTGTTTTTAGTTTGGGATATGTGAATAGGCCTGGTTTGGTTCTAGGTTCCTTTGATCTTAATATACCTAATTGTCGGTTTACTAATGGGTACTCATCTAGGAAAAATGGGAAGTTGAAACCGCCAATGATAGCATAAGGAATGGCGTTATAAGCCAACATAGTTAGAATTTTTAATCATGAGAAAGTAATAAAGAAAAACATAAAAAATAGAATAATTGAGCTAGAAACTAAGTAAAGTAGTGCAGGCCTACGTAATCTTTCTTGGGAATGGTGACTCTGACTTAGAATGCCTCTCGGATGTGTCGAAATCAAAATTGCAAAAAAAAATACCGACGCCTAAGTTATCGCTCTTGGGGATGGTGACTCTGATTGAGACAGCCTCTTGGTTAGGTAAAGCAACGTCTATGCTCAAGAAAAAAAAAAGAAAGAAAATTTGGTTTTAAAATTCTCTTAATTTTGGTATAAAACTTTTAGGAATTGGTCCAGTGATCGTTCCTTTTGTTCTGTAAGCTTGAGGCGGGATTAGATAGACTGTGGCTTCTAGTGTGAGACCCTAGGTAGATCGACCGCACTTGAACTAAATTTTCATGATAAGGGCTTGGAACTGGGTTCGGGTTTAAGAGGACAAACACATTTGCAATCGTGGATAACACAAGTATTGATCTTAACAAGTATGAATAGCTTTGACCCGAATAATTTTCTGTTTCTGATTCCGTTTTTCATAGATTCTTTAACGAGGACGAAAAAGAGTAAGGGGGATATTTGATGTATTGTAAAAAACATTAATTTATCATGTAGAGTTTGTATAGTTTTTATTAGTTTTAGTTTCGTTTTCCTTAGAATAGTCAACTTTTGATCCAATTGCGTTTTTGCAGGTCTTGGAGCTTAAAATAGCAGAAAAATAAAGAAAACGAGTTGAAAGACAAAAAAGCTAAGTCCTGGAACGAATTGGAGGGCCCGGAAGCTTAAAGGAATCGAAAATGCCAGCTTACAGTGTTTTGGCGGGCCGCCACATGATTTGGTGTAGTCTCTCGCGGCCGGCGAGAGACATGTGATGATAGCTAACGTCATAAAGATGCTAGCGGGCCGCGAGTATCAAGGCTAAACCCTCTCGCGCCCAGCGAGAGGGTGTTATATGCAGATAATTTCGAGTTGGGTTAAGATTTTTGTGCAGAATCATATATAAACTTAAATTCAATCACTACAAAACTGAAGTTACGAATTTGTGAAGTCCAAGGGCTTATTTTGGAGGTTGAAGTGCTGCGTTTGAAGAGCTCGGATCACGGGAATCATTCGGTCAAGTTTGGTTTGAAGATTGAAGACTAGCTCGGATTTGAATTCCTTGTTTGTTTGATTTCTCTCTTTCCAAAACTTGTAACTGTGAATTCTTGTTTGAATAACCTTGTTTTACTTTCATTGATTAACATGCTTGGCTAAACGTTTAAACTGCCTAGACTACGATGAATAGATTTAGATAAAGTTTGAACCTTTTTAGTTAATCGCATGTATTATATGGATTAATAGTGTTTTGTTAGAAGTTTGGTTGATCGATTTGGTGTGCATGCGTACTTTATTTTGGTTTATTATTATCTATTGCTTCGTATGAATCTAGGTAGTTGTCTGCTACGGAATAGGTTCATGTTAGATCTTTGACCTTGTGTCTTTGACCTTTAGGGTGAATTGACCAATAAACCTTCGAAGTGATAGTTAGTAATTTGCTAGTTTTTAGTATTCTACTAGTCCTTATAGCTGGAAGGTGTAGGGCTATTGGTAGGTCTTACTCGGCGAATTGCTTTAGACAGTCTTGGAAGAAGTCGTGCCTTAGTTGCCCCGTCAGTTTATTAGTCTACCAAGTCAAGTCGAGATACTCAAACTACCCTATATCTATAATTGAAAAAGAGTAGGTCAATATTAGGGTACTTACACAATAGATAACCGGGAGGAAGTCTAATAACCGGTAGGATTAACATCCTAGGTAGTGCCATAAGTTTCACCTCGAGAAGGGTTGAGGGGCTTAGTTGGTGTCTTAATAGGTTTAGTATCACAAGATCCCGGTTCCATAAAACATGTGGTTAACTTAATTGGTAAATTCTTAAAATCAATCCAGGATTCTAGTAAAGGTAGTCTTCATCACCATCTGAGAACAGTCTTCATATTAATTCGTAGTCGCATAGTTCTAGTTGATAATTAGTTTGATAGATTTCCTTAGATTTTCAGTAACCCCCCCCCTAAAACAATAAAACAGTTTGAGTCCTGTCTGTCAGAGTCTGTTAGAGTTTAGTAGCGTGATTAGCAGAGTCTCGTGGGTTTGATATCTGGACTTGCTTAGGTTATACTACATTGATCGGTATGCTTGCCGGTTGTGTGGTTTAGGTCGAGTCAAGATTTAAAGCTTTTTAGTGTCTAGCTTAGAGAGTCTAATTTAGTTAATTTTAGTAGTCTGTTTAGCACACATCACGCGTTTACGTCGGTTTCCGGTCCTCTTCTCCGGCGAAAGGCAGCCACGGCGGTTGTCTCTGGTTCAGCGGGAGAGGGGAAAGAACAAGGCGATGTATCTCGAGCTTGGTGAGCCTCAGGGCTGTGATTGATCTCCGGTGACACGAAGGGGTTTCGGAGGTGTTACGGTGATTGCGAGATGTGATTCGGTGGTGAAATGGTGGTATATATATGTGGTTACAGGTATGAATGTAACTATGTTTCGGGCCAGGTCCTTGATTGATACCGAAAATGGCAACGAACCACAATTGAAATCCCGATCAATCAGGATTCGCAGAAAAGGAAGGAGATGAATTGTGTTACGAGTTTTGGGTTTGGCGGCAAGTTTTAAAAAATTCAAACGTAAAAACTTGATAAATATTAAACATCGCTGATTCGATATCAAGACTGCAGCGGAGTGGTTATGTGTGTGTTTGGTGAATGGGTGAACCCGGGTTCGATCCCCGCAGTCACCTGTTTTGCTACTTTTTTTCTATTTCAAGTTTCCAATATATACAAAAAGACCCCCATACTATACTAACTAGTCTAATTAACTTGATTAATATAATTAACCTTAAAACTTAACTATACTAGTTATTTTATAAAAGTAAAACTTTTAAATTTTAAAGTTAATTAATATAACTAATTTCACAATTAAAATAAACAGTTAACCATATCTAGATTAAATTAAAGTTAGGAACCGATTATATATTTCGTGAAAGTATTCGAGTTTCAAGGATTAGGATCCGAATTTGTTACGGATCAGTTAACGAGTATCGAGTATCATGTTTAACAAAGAGTCAAGAATCTTGGGTAATATATCGTTCCAATACGTGAATTTGATTATAGAACACATGTCTAACGAAATTACACGAACTTAATTAAAATAACTTCATTTTCATTATGATCACTAGTCTCAGATTACAAATTGAAACGGAATAGACTAAAACGAGAGTACAAGTTTCTAAATATAGAATGTACAACTTGACTTGCTAAAATAAGAAAGCGCGAAATTACTGAGCGTAACATTAAATGTATCATAAATTTGTACGGTGCCCGTTATCTGAGAAAGCCCATATGGTACAACCTTTAACAAATTTACGAGTTCCATTCTAATCTCCATGGTTTACCATGCATGATCGGGAGCTTGGATTGTCGCCATTGGCAGTGGTATAATTATCCGACCACATGGCGAGGTTAACACACACGAGGTGACCAAGACGGACCATCTGTTATTCTTCAAGTCGTTGCCTCACAGGACCTTTGGGTTTGGTCGGCTTACTTTGGTGTCGCAGGGTCATGCAATGATATAAACGTTTTCGAACAATCTCCATTGGTAGAGGACTATATTTTTGGGAGAGCTACAAAAGCATCTTTTTATGCAAACGGAAACTACTACCCGCACGTATACTATTTGTGGGATGGAATTTATCCTAGGTATTCGATTGTCGTGAAGACATTTGGGGAGTCGTACAATGAAAAAAAGAGCTCACTTTAAAAAAGTTCAAGAGTGTTCGTGGAAGGACATTAAGAGATGCTTTGGGGTTCTTCAACAACGGTGGCACTTTTTGAGAAATCCTTGTCATGCATGAACCAAAGAAAAAATGAGAGATGCTATGTACGCTTGTATAATCATGCATAATATGATATTGGAAGACGGAGGAGAAGGAAAAGCAATATGCCAAAACTATGTACCGGAAGCTGTTCAGGAATATCCCCAAGCAACAATGGAAGACAGAGTGAAGAATGCACATGAAATGCAGTCTGAAGCCGCACATACTCCGTTAACGGTTGATTTGATTCAACACGCTTGATCGGTTTGGTATATTCCAAATGAGGGTGAAGAAGAAGCAGATGACGAGAATGGCGAAAGCGAATACGAAAATTAAGACGAGTAGTATTATGTGTTTGTGTTTTATTATTTATGTAATTTTATTTATTTTATAAAATATCATTAGTTTTAATTTTAAAAAAATAATAATAATAATTAGGTAAAAATGGGCCATTATGAGTCATTATACCACTACACCCATTTTAAACAAATGCCTCAAAATACCCAAAAGCTGACTAGACTGCTACATCGCAGATAATGCCCAAAGGTGGGGCATTATCACTATCTTCCCCTTCCCACTACACATGGTCTTAGAATCATCAAAAAATATCACAAATTTTAAGAACAAAAGCTTTCTCATAATAATTTGATTTTAATTATATTAAATTTATTTGGTTTATGATATAATAACTATTAATAATTAAAAAAAGAGTAAATTACAAGTTTTGTCCTTTATGTTTACATCAAATTGCAGGCGTTGTCCTTTTTTCCAAAAGTTTACAGGCGGTGTCCTTAACCTTCCAAAATCTTGCACGTTATGTCCTTTAGGCCAAGCCCAGTTAGACTTTTTGGTTAAATCTAGTCATGTACCTTGCACTTGAGGGCATTGTTATCATTTCACCATCTCAAGGGCTATTGTGTAAAGAACTTCTATTAAGGGACTATTTTGTAACAAACTAAAAATTAAAAGGGTTATATAAACCCTATCTCATCTGAAATCTCTCTCTATCTTATCTGGTTCAACTCTCTCTCTCATTAAAGACTTCACCCACCACCTCCACATTCCACTACCCCTTCTCTCTAGCACTCTCTTAATCTCTCAACCACCATGACCACCGCACCAACCACCACTGCTTAACCCAAATCACCACTGCATATCAACCACCACTGCTAAACCACCATCACAACTGCTAAACCCAAATCAAAACCGTACCCAACTGGCCGCCACCACTGCTAAACCACCATATGCATTATTAACCAACCTATAACCAAAAACTGAAACTTTTTTTTTTGCAAAGTTGAACTAAAGCAAGAACCAAATTCAAGAAACAAAAGCAATAATGTAATTACAAGATCAAAGAAGCACGCTCAAAAACCTTAAATTTCAAAACCCACAAAAACCGAACCAAATTACCCCCAAAACGTAAACAGTAGCTAAATTAAACTTCAATCAGACCCCAATTCATAAAATTAAACATCAATATAAACAAAAAAACTGAAAACAATTCACATCTCACACTTGTAGACAACACAACACACAATTCAAACACCTAAAAGCCCTAATTTTCAAAACCCACCAAAATCCAATCAAATTACGATTCTGGTAACGATTCTAAAAACCCACGACGGGCACAAACTTTGGTTACATGGTTAAGATTTTTCCGGGGGAACGTGTTGCCTCAGTCGATTTATTTGATCTGTCAAGAACTTTTTTGGGTGATAAGGTGTATGATGTTAAGCAGAGAGAGAGAGAGAGAGATTAAAATGCAAAAGAGTTTATTTTCTTTTTATTATTAACATTTATTTACAATATAGTCCATTAGTATATGTTGATTTAAAAAATAGTCTCTAAGGAGGTGAAATGACAATAATACCCTTATGTGTAAGGCACATGATCAGATTTAACTAAAAAATCTAACTGGGTTTGGCCTAAAGGACATAACGTGCAAGATTTGGAAGGTTAAGGATACCGCCTGTAAACTTTTAGAAAAAAAGACAGCGCCTGCAATTTCGTATAAACATAAAGGACAAAACTTGTAATTTACTCTTAAAAAATAATATCCTTACCTAAATATGAGAGAGAGAAAGAAAAAACCAAACATTTATAATATATCAATTAGCAACACTCTTAGGCATAAGTGGTTTGTAACTTGTGCTTTGGGGTTTTTTCAAAAAAAGAAACTTGATTTTTTACTTTTAACCCAAAGGTTTTTACCTTTTGTAATTTTAACCCTACATAATTTGTTTTTTAACTTTAACCCAAAACTTTTTTACTTACAACTTGGTCTCCCATGCTTTTTTACTTACAACTTAAACTTCAATCAGACCCCAATTCATAAAATTAAACATCAATATAAACAAAAAAACTGAAAACAATTCACATCTCACACTTGTAGACAACACAACACACAATTCAAACACCTAAAAGCCCTAATTTTCAAAACCCACCAAAATCCAATCAAATTACGATTCTGGTAACGATTCTAAAAACCCACGACGGGCACAAACTTTGGTTACATGGTTAAGATTTTTCCGGGGGAACGTGTTGCCTCAGTCGATTTATTTGATCTGTCAAGAACTTTTTTGGGTGATAAGGTGTATGATGTTAAGCAGAGAGAGAGAGAGAGAGATTAAAATGCAAAAGAGTTTATTTTCTTTTTATTATTAACATTTATTTACAATATAGTCCATTAGTATATGTTGATTTAAAAAATAGTCTCTAAGGAGGTGAAATGACAATAATACCCTTATGTGTAAGGCACATGATCAGATTTAACTAAAAAATCTAACTGGGTTTGGCCTAAAGGACATAACGTGCAAGATTTGGAAGGTTAAGGATACCGCCTGTAAACTTTTAGAAAAAAAGACAGCGCCTGCAATTTCGTATAAACATAAAGGACAAAACTTGTAATTTACTCTTAAAAAATAATATCCTTACCTAAATATGAGAGAGAGAAAGAAAAAACCAAACATTTATAATATATCAATTAGCAACACTCTTAGGCATAAGTGGTTTGTAACTTGTGCTTTGGGGTTTTTTCAAAAAAAGAAACTTGATTTTTTACTTTTAACCCAAAGGTTTTTACCTTTTGTAATTTTAACCCTACATAATTTGTTTTTTAACTTTAACCCAAAACTTTTTTACTTACAACTTGGTCTCCCATGCTTTTTTACTTACAACTTAAACTTCAATCAGACCCAATTCATAAAATTAAACATCAATATAAACAAAAAAACTGAAAACAATTCACATCTCACACTTGTAGACAACACAACACACAATTCAAACACCTAAAAGCCCTAATTTTCAAAACCCACCAAAATCCAATCAAATTACGATTCTGGTAACGATTCTAAAAACCCACGACGGGCACAAACTTTGGTTACATGGTTAAGATTTTTCCGGGGAACGTGTTGCCTCAGTCGATTTATTTGATCTGTCAAGAACTTTTTTGGGTGATAAGGTGTATGATGTTAAGCAGAGAGAGAGAGAGAGAGAGATTAAAATGCAAAAGAGTTTATTTTCTTTTTATTATTAACATTTATTTACAATATAGTCCATTAGTATATGTTGATTTAAAAAATAGTCTCTAAGGAGGTGAAATGACAATAATACCCTTATGTGTAAGGCACATGATCAGATTTAACTAAAAAATCTAACTGGGTTTGGCCTAAAGGACATAACGTGCAAGATTTGGAAGGTTAAGGATACCGCCTGTAAACTTTTAGAAAAAAAGACAGCGCCTGCAATTTCGTATAAACATAAAGGACAAAACTTGTAATTTACTCTTAAAAAATAATATCCTTACCTAAATATGAGAGAGAGAAAGAAAAAACCAAACATTTATAATATATCAATTAGCAACACTCTTAGGCATAAGTGGTTTGTAACTTGTGCTTTGGGGTTTTTTCAAAAAAAGAAACTTGATTTTTTACTTTTAACCCAAAGGTTTTTACCTTTTGTAATTTTAACCCTACATAATTTGTTTTTTAACTTTAACCCAAAACTTTTTTACTTACAACTTGGTCTCCCATGCTTTTTTTCTTTCTCAAGTTTTTCGTTTTACGTTTCGTTCTAAATTTTCCGAGTTAATATGTCGTAACATGCGTGTGTGGTTCAATGTTTTTCGTCTATTTTTTCACATTTGACAGGTATGTTGCAACGTGCTTATTTCCCCCTTTGGCGAGTTCGCCGCAACGGGCGGATCCTGCACCGGCTTAGTTATTCTTTTCTACGTTTTACATTTATGTCTAATTTGTTTGCATTAACACACCGTAACGGGTATGTGTGGTTCAATGAATTTACGTCTGCTTTTGGTTCGGTGTAATTTTTTCCCAGTTTATCTTTTTTTACGAGTTTTTCCGATGTTGAGGGACGCCAGTGGTATAGCAATGGTGCTACTTAGCATGGTTTTACGAACGTTGTTAGCCTATTAAACTTTTTACTAATATTTTGTTTCAGTTTACCCCTATAGTATTTAAAACTTGTATTTTTAGCTTATAAAGTTGGATATTGGTTTATAATAAAAACATGTACTATAGTATTTATTTAGATACTATTAATAGGAAACATTGTTAGGTAGGGATGAGCATGGTACCCGTTCGGTATCAGTACAGAAAGTACCCGGTACTGAAAAACGAGAAAAGTTGGTACGGGTACTGAATACATCTGACCATAACATGGAGCTGATGTATAATGTTTAGGGGTTGTTTGGCAACTTATGAATGGTTAAGTGCTGAACCAGTAAGAGGTAAGAGGTCTGAACTATTAAGTGTTGAACCAATAAGAGTAAGAGATCTGAACCATTGAGAGGCAGTGTAATGCTTAACCATTCAGATGCAAATGTCTGAACCATTCAGACATTTACTCGCGAAACAAACAGTCTAAATCATTAAGTGCTGAACCAGTAAGAGGTCTGAACTATTCAGTGCATTATTAAGAGGTAAACAAACAATCTCTTAATTGTTAACCAACCCATGTCGACTGAATTTGAAAGCCCCGGCCGCAACGCGACAGGATCTTCATCTACTAATAATTAAAGACTAATATCCATAGCTCAATACGAGAGAAAAACGAAAAACCGAAAATAAGATAGTCTCATTTATTCACACGTGTCTCCATACATTTCTTTTTTATTATATAATATAAATCATGGGTAATATGTTAATGGTGAAGTGTATACGTTAGCATACAACCACCTCCAAACTTAAATCTAACACTAAAACAAGTTTAGATGTTCCCTATTCTTTCCTCTTACCACAACCTCAAACTTAAATCTAACACTAAAACAAGCTTACATGTTACCTATTCTTTCCACTATTATATTTTATCATATATTATTTAAAAAAGTTAGAAAACTTTATGATCTCATATTATTAATTTCAAGTTTCTTATATATTATTTTATTTGCTACCATTATAGTTCTAGATTTTGAAATTTCAGATCACAATTACCAAAATTTAATTCGGATTTTATCCGTATCAGTTGTAGCTTTTTATATAATGTTCGAAAGACAATGCTCGTAATACCAATTTTATCGTGACCCTAATATCTTTTCTTAGTGAGTGTGTGTATATATATAGTTTTGGTAATTATTTAAAAAATCTTTAGAACAAACCATGATGGTGAAACAATGAAACGAAGATAGAAAATACATGAGATGTTTATTATATGGCTTTTCCAATCAAGATGTGATTTGTTCACAAACAAATTAGTTAGTTATAGACACCATCTCTAACAAAAAAAAAATAGTACACTATATAATTCTATAAAACAAGAGTACATTATATGTTAATGGTGTATACGGACACAAAACTATTAAACTTAAATTTGTTTTGATGATGAGCTTACATTTTCCCTCTTCTACATTTTCCCTCTTCTTTAATTCCTCACTTTCTTCAACCTTTTGTTATATTACTAATAATAATGCAAAATTCATGTATTACAAAATAATTTTCTTAAGCAATCATATATTCCTCTTAAATCAATAGCTTTCTCAAATATTTTCTTAACTCTGTTATTTTTCTTATAAATTTAAATATTTTTAGAAAACCTTAATTTGAAATTTCTCATATTGTATTTTATTGTTACTCATTACCATATTTATTCACCTTTTGAAAATGCAGGTCACAATAACCAAATATTTCATTCGGATTCTATTTGTGTCAATTGTAACTTTTTATATTATGTTCGAAAGATAATGCTCGCCACACCAATTTTCTCATTACCCTGATATAAAATCTTAACTTAACGATATGTATATGTGTGTATTGGTTTCTAATTATTTAAAAAATCTTACGATAAATAAGACGATCATGGAACAAAGGAACGAATATACATAAGTATTTACCATATGGTTTCTCTAATAATATCATTTGTGAACAACAAATTAGTTATACAGACCATTATAACAAAAAATAACACACTGTATAATTATATAAAAAAGAGTATATGATATGCTAATTGTGTATAAGTTAGTGTACACAAAACCATTAAACTTAAATCTATTTTGATGATGAGCGTATATGTTCCCTATTCTTCAATTTCAATCTTTCTAAAACCTTTTTATTTTAATAATAATGCAATTCATGTAATAAAAAAACAATTTTCTTAAGCGATCATATATTTCTCTTAAATTAAATACCTTTTCTCAAATATTTTATTAACTCTATTATTTTTCTTATTATATATAAATTTAAATATTTTTAGAAAACCTTAATTTGAAATTTCTTATATTGTATTTTATTCATTAATATTTATTTCAGCTTTTATAAATGCAGGTCACAATAACGAAAAATTTCATTTGGATTCTATTTGTGTCAATTGTAACTCTTTATATGACGTTCTAAAGATCTGCTCGCCATACCAATTTTGTCGTCACCCTGATATAAAATTGTAACTTAACTATATGTATATGTGTGTATTAGTTTCTAATTATTTAAAAAATCTTGAGATAAATAAGAAGATGATGGAACAATTGAACGAATATAAGTATTTACCATATGGTTTCTCTAATAATAATGTCATTTGTTCAGAAGAAATTAGTTAGACAGACCATTAATAACAAAAAATAAAACACTATATAATTATATAAAAAAGAGTATATTATACGTTAATGATGTAAACATTTGTGTACACACAACCATCAAACTTAAATCTATCTTGATGATGAGCGTACATGTTCCCTATTCTTCAATTCCATTCTTTCTGATACCTTTTAATTTTAATAATAATGCAAAATTCATGAAATAAAAAATGATTTTCTTAAGCGATCATATGTTTCTCTTAAAATAAATACCTTTTCTCAAATATTTTCTTAACTCTATTATTTTTCTTATTATATATAAATTTAAATATTTTTAGAAAACCTTAATTTGAAATTTCTTATCGCATTTTATTGTTATTCATAATATTTATTTCAACTTTTGAAAATGCAGGTCACAATAACCAAAAAATTTCATTCGGATTCTATTTGTGTCAATTGTAACTTTTTATATAATGTTCGAAATATAGTGCTAGCCATACCAATTTTGTCGTCACCCTGATATAAAATCTCAACTATATATACACATATATATTTGTATATGTATATATGTGTTTGTATTGGTTTTTAATTATTTAGAAAATCTTAAGATAAAAAAAAACATGATCATGAAAACGAATATAGATAAGTATTTACCATATGGTTTCTCTAATAAAGATGTGATTTGTTCACAACAAATTAGTTATACGGATCATCTATAACAAAAAGATAACACACTAATATAATTCAATGAAACAAGAGTAGATTATATGTTAATGGTGTTCACGTTAGTGTACACACAACCATCAGAGTTAAATCTAACATCGATCAACTTACATGTTTCCAATTCTTTCTTCTTTTCTGTAAAATTATGTTTTCCCCCTAACTTAAAATTATGAATTTGCCTTCAGTTCAAAATTATAATTTCTCCCTTAGTTCAAAATAAAATAATAATTTTCCCCAGCTTAAAATTACGATTTTGTCCTCTGTTCAAAATTATGATTTTATCCTCATTTCAAAAATTACGATTTCTCCCCCAGTTAAAAATTGGGATCTTGTCATCGTTTTACTTCTTTTTTTTTTCAAAACTATAGTAGTGTTTTATTTTACTTTGTTGACTTAATGTAACTTTTATTGTGTCAAGCAGTTGTCTAACACTCGCTCATTGATCCTCACAAATTAGTATTTTACCCCTAGCTCAAACTTACAGACCTGTTATCGTTTTAGTTTTTTTTAGCAAAACTATAATAGTATTTTGGTTTAATTGGTTGTCTCAGTGTATTTTTTTTAGATCGTGGTATAAGTAGTATGTACAGGTAACCTAAATACATGCATACATGTTAAAGCTAAGAAATATTGGATTTAACGCCCCTCAACGCAGGCGGTTGTCTAGGCATGTCTAGCACATGCTCATTTGTCCTGAAGAATTACAATTTTGCTTCCAGTTTAAAATTATAGTCTTTCCATCGTTTTAATTTTTTTTTTTAGCAAAAGTATGGTAGTGTTTTGTTTTAATTGGTTGACTTGATATACTTTTTTTTAGATCGTGTTATGAGTAGTATGTACAACTAACAAAACACATACATATTATGAAAGAGAGATATTCGGTTTGGTCCCCGCAACACGGACGGGAAAAAACTAGTTATATATATTCCGAATAAAAAAGACATTTTTTTCTTCTTTTCAGAGCGTATCACACAGGGCCAAGAAACAGAATTTCAGGGATCGACGAGATGAAGACACGTGGCATACTGCTTGGTCACGACGCACTTGCCAGATTATTGGATTCGACAAACTTGTAGGTGGGCCCACACACCCTATTATTAAGCATGGTCTCTTGCCACGTGTACTCTGTTTTCAACTAGAAACATATGTGCTGCTATCCAAGTGGGCCCCTTTCTTATCACCTCTCAATTCGCCATGATAATTTATTATTCTATATTTTGAATAAACTAGAATAAATTTCGATTCAAGTAACCGAACCAAAGTCATTTTCAATAGCGTGTTAATAACGATTTGTGGTTTATAGTATTTTGAGTTTAGTGACTTTAGTCATTGTCTATGTTCTTTTGTTTCTTTGTGAGTCCTTATGTGTGTTTGGTATTGTGATAGTCCAAAAAGTTGGTTTGAATAGTGATTTTTTATTTGTTTTATATGTATGTTTTTATACGGAATACCTAACTACAAATTTATGAGTTTGTGTTATTCATGATTAAAGCGTTCATAATAAACTAAGATAGCTCAGATATTGTTATCATGATATTTATCTGATTCAAGATCATCGATAGGTAATGCATTCATTGAATTGACAGGTGAAATCATCACTATGGGATTAAATCCCGAGTTATTGTGAAATAAAAAAAAACGATGAGATTATAGAAGTGAATATTCTTGAATTTATTGCTACCGCATTGTTCATTTTAGTTCCTACTGCTTTTCTACTTATAATTTACGTAAAAACACTGAGTCAAAATAATTAATTACTTTAAATGAAACTTGGCATCTAAAATCTATATATCGATAGTTATATAGTGTATACAAATATATAGATAAGGTTTCATGTTATGTTTATCCAAGTCATTTAGCTTAGTGTTTATCTTTGTGATATCAAAATCAAACTTGATGTTGTGATATATGTTGGATATTTATGTTCGGTTTGATAAGTCAACGCTGTCGACCGGATCTTGACCCGTAAGAGTTACACCGTGGGCAACGAACTTAAATCCACTTAACTAGTTTCACTGGTAATTATGAACAATATGCGAAACGCATCATAATTATATTTATGATCATAAGCGGGATATTTTATTGTTGCGGGTATTAACTGAGAGGCGGGTACATTGACTGGGCGAGACGGGTATACTTGCTACGCCACTTACCGCACATGCAAGGGACCTCCAACACTTGGCACACATGCATTAAGTCCACCAATTGGAATGCATGCATTATGTCCACCAATTGGAATGCATGCACTATGCCCACCAATGAGAATCCATGCAAAGGATCTCCATGTGCTATAAAAAGGGGTGTTGGGTCTTGCTTTGAGATAGGAGGAAGAACTTGCAATAATCTCACAACACCCACAACCACAAACCGGTCAGAACCGTCACCACCGCCGCCATCCCCGTCGGCCAGAACTGTCGTCGCCGCCGGGTGCCGCCGCCGCTAGGACCGTCGGCCACCACCTCCGCTACCCGACCTGAACCCGTGTTTTGCTAGTTTGTATAACTAGCACTTGTTCGTTGAACCTCAGTGTCTCAACTGGTTTATTACTAACCGAAGGTATATCTAAACCCCCTATAGTTTGCGTTTATATTTCGTGTTTGCATGTCGGTGACCTTGTTCCATTACGGATGTTCCTTGGTATAAAATGTTCATGTCATTTTGTTACATACGCTTCCATTGCTTAAAAATGTATATATGATTTCTGACTAGTTAAAGTTTATTTTAACTAACATATATATACATGTACTCTTACTTGTCAAAAGTGTTTTGACTAATTTTTGTAGCAAACAAATACATACTTATATGAACCGGGTTCATAAAATAAAAGTAAAATTATACCATGGATTCCCTTCAGTGGTATCAGAGCCGATGCTCACCACATGCAAATCGAAACCGGTCTTTATTTTTCACCGGAATAATAAATCACAAACTTTAAAGTTTAAAGTTTTTGATTTATTTTATTTTAGGCAATATATATTTTGGTCATTTTTAATTGTTAATATTTGTTGACCAAAATTGCCTCAAGAAACCTTTGGTTATGTTGAATATGTAAATCGGGTCCGACCTTGTGGTTGTGTTTTATGTTTGGTTTTGTCTATGGTTTTGGCCCATTTTACGGCTCAAAGTTGTAATAAATTAGTTTATGGTTTTGGCCCGGTTTATGGTTCAAAGTTGTAATAGATAGGTTTTTTTTTGTATATATTATGTTTACTTGTTAAATGTTGTTGATACGAAGACCCAAAGAAAAACCGAAGAGGAGTCTTGGAGTTAGTGGGAGTCACTCAAGACAACAAGATGCACTCAAGTCTACCTTGTGGTTGTTTTGTGTGTTGTGACCGTGACCCATTTGATCTTGTTACTTGGCTCTAGCAAGATCATAACCATGCCCATATGATTTACATATTCATTTTTGCTATTATGGTTGCTTTTAATAAATGTTATTACAAATCAACCTAATACCAATACGCTTTTTTAAAAGGGGTTTTAAAAATGAAGTCGAGAAAAGCAAGTTCTAGCAACTTGTAAATTTTTTATAACCACTAGAGTTTTAAAACATTTTATCACATCTTTAAAACTCATGAACTTAATAGTCTCCACTATTAACTTTAATTGGTTATTTCAAGTCGCGACAAACTTAGTTTTATAGGTTATCTAAAACTAGTGGTCCCGAGAGGTGAAAGGGTCCTTTTGGTATAGTCGCAAAGTTAAAATATAAATTAAAACCGACTATAACGACCCTATTTGGTAAAACTAAAATCAATGGTCTATGCCATCCTACTACTAGTAACTCTTGTGGCATAATGCGAACCATCAGTGTTGGAGCCACAACACAACATTTGGTGTCTAGTTTATCCTTCCAAGGTGCAAGGGCTTCGTCGACACATCCGACCCTTCCACATGTGACCGTTTTAGGACAACTATTACTTTTCTTCTCGTGTTACGTGCTACAGCTGTCTCGAGAATAAAAGTGGCATAGATGAGGCCAAACGTATCAATGCAAGGACAAAAGATTGTCCTCGCATCCTCATAAACCCCGAGAGTTGTGCTTTTCTCACAATTGACAATTGTTGTTAGTCCGCTTGAACCTCTTGCTAATGTTGCGTGCTACAGCTGCCATTAGAAAGAGCTTCTAACTGGATTCTCGTTCCTTAACGTCTCACCTCACTAAATAAGGAAAATAAATTGAAAATACTAATTAAATACTTTTTGCTTAACAGATGTCATCTGAAAACAACTCCTCTTTTGCTCTCAAGTCCATACTTGAGAAAGATAAACCGAATAACACCAATTTTCTTGAGTGGCACCGCAACTTGAGAATTGTTCTCAAAATGGCAAAAAAAGCTTTATGTTTTGGAAACCCCGATCCCAACAGCACCCGAAAACAATACTGGGGCTGCGAAGAAGGCTTTCGTTAAACATAGAGAAGATGCCCTAGAAGTTGTGTGCCTCATGCAAGCCACCATGTCCCCAGATCTCCAGAAGAATATGGAAGACATGAGTGCCTTCGACATGATTGAGCAACTCAAAGGCATGTTTCAGAAAAAAGCCCGCCAGGAACGTTATGACACCATGAAACAGCTCATAAGCTGTAGAATGCAAGAGGGTTCCTCAGTTAGTGCTCATGTCCTCAAGATGAAAGGCTACATCTGTAACATTGGTCGAAAAACGGGTTTCAAAACCCGCTTCGTTTATCAATCAAATATCCAGTTATAAGTTTCGTTGGTATTTATGGTTCGTATTAATTTCAAACAATACATAACTAATAAACATTTTTAGAATTTTAAACCATAATTAATAAATAATAAAAATAAGTAAATAAAAAATAAAATAGGGCAGCCGGGTTTCGAACCCGGGTCACCCACAAAGACAAACACGCAACACACCACTCCGCCACGCACTGCTTTTGTGATAAACACAGAAACAAATAACATTTATAATAAAACCGAAAGTCAAATATGCAATCAGCGCACCCAGAACTCGCACTCACCGGAAAAAACCGACATTCCGCGATTTTGGCTACTTTTCCTTTGACTGAAATGCACAAATTGATTTCGACGCCAGTTATAACCGTTACCGGAAATCAATTTCGGTCATAACCGTCGGAAATCAGTGACCGCAAACTTGGACCTTAATTCAAACTCGAATCAACTGATCTTCCTTATAAATACCCACTCAAACATCTCGTAAACCTTTCGCTCAAAACCGCACTTTCTTTCCGAAGTTTCATTTCTTCAAAAGCTCGTCGCCGGAGATTTCCAATTTCGCCGGAATATCGTCGGAATCCCTGATCAGAAAACCGCATTCGTTCATCAGACGGTATAATTGTCTAAACCTTCTTGCTACCTCTTGATTTATAATTTAATTGTTCAAACCAATAATCGAAACTGTTGAACAGTTCACTCAGCCGGAAATCGCAAATCAGAGCTGACGGAATCCTGCCGGAAATCTGAAGCAAACTCTCTATTTCGGTATACCATATCACTTAATCTTTTTCTCCATTTCAATCAAGTATAAATTATGGTCGATTAAACAGAACAATCGGTTTCACTGTTCTGTGTTCTTCACAGTGAAGAAGATGAAGGTTGAACAAGTATATTAGTATAATTAAAATTGGATATTTAACCGGGTTAGACACACAGTCCAGCGGTGGACTGTGTGCAAATACAATATGCACGTCCCGAGTTCGAATCGCACAAGTTACCGACTTTCAGAAATAAAACCAACATTTTTAGAACTTAATCAGATCAAGTCACGGAATGTTTATAAGAGGAATATAATTCAGTAGTTAAGCAGATTAGACACACAGCCCAAGTTGGGCTGTGCGCACTCGAACCAAAGGACCCGAGTTCGACTCCGGGTCTCTGCAACCGGTTCGGCCATATAAATCATTTTTAATAAAAACCAAATAAGTTTAAGGTTAATTAGTATATATATATAATTAAAACAGAGAATATTTCGGGTTAGACACGTAGCTCAGTTGGTAGAGCTGCGTGCACGTATACGAGAGGTCCCGAGTTCGAACCTCACTCAGCGCATAGAAAACACAGTCTGACCGGTCAAGACCCGGTCAACGGTCAGCGGTCAAAAAGTCAACTTTTTTATTTCTTTTTATTTATTTATTTAATTGGAAAATTATTTAAAAATACTTAAAAATAAGATTATTAAAGTTAGAAAATTTCCTTAAACTCACAAAAATAAATCTAAAAATCCCATTTAAGAGCACTAATTAAAAATATTAATCTCAAATAAAATTTATTTATTTATCGAATCATTTTATTATTATCTAGGTTAGTTCTTCCCTCGTCGATTAAATCATAAATTCATGCGCATTCATCGTCATCAAAGAACGCACCCATTGTGAGTGAATCTCTACCAATTCTCCGTTTTAATCATGTTTTGGGGTGTATCATGTGTCGTATAATCCTTTTATTTTATTTAAACACTTGTGCATACATCATATCCGTGATCAAATGTGTATCAATTGTTGTGTGAATTATATGTAGATTGAACTTATCATTTTCAGTGCACGCATTTCATTAGGCCCATCAGTTCCCCGTGGAAGACGGGTTGAGCATCAGGAGCCTCATTAGATTGGCTCCGTTTGATTGAGCCTTGATCTCACATACATCATCATTCATGTCATATACTCATCCAAAGTGGTTTGTGATTGTTTATCTATATATGTTTGCTCACATGTGATTATTGCACAAATTTTCCTTATTAAATAAATCAAGAAATTAGTAACAATGTTTTATCAAGGTTCACTCGCCAACTTTTGTTGACCCAAAATATCCCTCGTTTTACACATGATACAGGTAATCCAGCTGAGACAAGAAACACATAGGAAGGCCTAGAAGAATAAACAAGTTTAAGCTTTGGAATAATTATATAGTTTCATTTTCTTGTAATTGTATGAATTTTGTTTTGGATATTTAAGTTGGAATTTGAATTTAATAAATATGAAACATCTTAGTAAACATCATGAGCTTTGGTGATAACCCAATTATGCCCCGACTTTTATTCCGCTGCGGGTCGGGGTGTGACAGATTGGTATCAGAGCCATGACTATAGGGATATAGGATAGGTTATTAGACCCTTAGAGCCTATACTATAGTTGATTAAAAAATTAAATTGTTTATGCGTTACATACAAAATTCATGATGTTTATATGCTTTATGTTTATTTTTACACTCAATGTTATGCAAGCATGCTCACAAATACATGTTATTATACAATGCTCATCATGAATCATATCCTCATAACATATCATATCCATGAGAGCACACACCTCACGATTACCATGATTTTTGCAATGATTTTTGTATTTTTCAAATCACATCAAAGTGAGTTCTCATGACGGGCATGTAGTAACTGGAAGGGTACGAGTACCGGTAGTCGGAACGTCCTGTCTAGGCTTGTCATTCGTATAAATCCAAAATAAAGGACCAGTTTGCCTACCTGGGGACTAACGATGAGAGTACGAAGGACCTATTAGGCCAAAGCATGCTATACCAAACGTCGTGTGAGCTAACCCCACTTTGAGTTGTCATTGTGTCTACACCTGGACACCCTCCTACCATACATCTCGCAATCATATTTTACGATTTTCATTCAGGTGGTGCGAGTGTTAATCCACCAACACCAATGTGAATCCTACCAAGCCCAATAGTCATGGGGGCCCACATGACTACACAGGCGATGGTATGGGGGACATTGGAGGCCCAAACATGAGCAAACCCAAGACATCCTATGGATGTAGTTGAATTGTTGTCAGTTATGTTATTTTTCATTCTTTTTACGACACATGACACCTAGAAACTTCTTAAACTCACAATCTTCCTATGTATGTTCCTGTAGATGTCGGCTAGGCAACTACGTGGAGGTAGAAAGTCAGGAAGATCAAATGAACGCTTGGCCACACAAATTGCTAAACAAATGGCCGCAGTGCTTCCTGAGATCGTAATTCAAGTTCAACAAGCTCTCACCGCAAACCCCATAAATCCTCCCAATCAAGAAGACCAGAGCGTCGCCAACCCTCCTTCCAAAAAGTGCTCCTACAAACACTTCAAATCTTGCAATCCCCCAAAATATGAAGGGACCGAAGGTGTTACCGCTCTCCTTCACTGGTTTGAAGAAATGGAAAACACTTTCCTCAATTGTGATTGTCCCGAGGATCCCAAGGTACGTTATGCAATTGGAAGACTGTTCGGGGTAGCCCTTACCTGGTGGAACACAAAAAAGGGTAAACGAGGAGTTGAAGATGCCATGGCCTTAACATGGGAAGAGTTAAGGGAACTCATGACAAGACGCTTCTGTCCAAGAAGCGAAATCAAAAGGTTGGAAGATGAATTCCACGCGCTGAAACAAAAGGAAGGAGATCACACCTCCTATAATAAGCGATTTCTCGAGCTGAACCAAATGATCCCTAATTTGTTCACCCCCTTGTACCGCTTAGTCGAACACTACATTCGAGGCCTCCCTCGAAAATCCAAGATTCAGTTTTAAGCATTTCGCCTGCAACACTTGAAGCCGCAATGGAATTAGCTACAGAACTCACTGAAACGGCAAATTTAAAGATGAGAAGAAGAAAACACCCATTGAGACCCCAACTCCAAACCACCCAGTCTCCTCCTCAAAGTTTGCTGGTAAGAGGAAACGAAACAGCAAGAATTGCTAAACAAATGGCCGCAGTGCTTCCTGATATCGTAATTCAAGTTCAACAAGCTCTCACCGCAAACCCCATCAATCCTCCCAATCAAGAAGACCAGAGCGTCGCCAACCCTCCTTCCAAAAAGTGCTCCTACAAACACTTCAAATCTTGCGATCCCCCAAAATATGAAGGGACCGAAGGTGTTACCGCTCTCCTTCACTGGTTTGAAGAAATGGAAAACACTTTCCTCAATTGCGATTGTCCCGAGGATCGCAAGGTACGTTATGCAATTGGATGACTGTTCGGGGTAGCCCTTACCTGGTGGAACACAGGAAAGGGTAAACGAGGAGTTGAAGATGCCATGGCCTTAACATGGGAAGAGTTAAGGGAACTCATGACAAGACGCTTCTGTCCAAGAAGCGAAATCAAAAAGTTGGAAGATGAATTCCACGCGCTGAAACAAAAGGAAGGAGATCACACCTCCTATAATAAGCGATTTCTCGAGCTGAACCAAATGATCCCTAATTTGTTCACCCCCTTGTACCGCTTAGTCGAACACTACATTCGAGGCCTCCCCTCGAAAATCCAAGATTCGGTTTTAAGCACTTCGCCTGCAACACTTGAAGCCGCAGTGGAATTAGCTACAGAACTCACTGAGAATCGCATCCGAAATGGCAAATTTAAAGATGAGAAGAAGAAAACACCCATTGAGACCCCAACTCCAAACCACCCAGTCTCCTCCTCAAAGTTTGCTGGTAAGAGGAAACAAAACAGCAAGAATTTTGCTGTCAAGCAAACCAACCCTCCTATCACTACTGCACCAATCACCCAAATCGCTCCCTCAGCTGCGCCATTTAAAAAGCCATACACCGGCCCACGCCCAAAATGCAACCGTTGTCAATACCATCACCCTCCCGAAACTCTTTGCCAATATTGCACAAGCTGTGGCAGTGCAGGTCACACCATCCAAACCTGCCGTATTCTTCAACGAATGAACCGCAGTCAACCACAAACCCAAACCCAAAATCAGATAGTGGGTCAAGCCCAACAACCCTTACTTCTACCACCTGTACCACACGCAGCCCAAACTTACTACCAACCCAACTACCCCATGATGCAACCCATGCGAGCTTGTTACAACTGTGGGGACCCAAACCACTTCAGGAACACTTGTCCACGCTTGGTGAACATCATCCATGCCCAAGCTCAAGCAAACCCGGTAAACCAAGCTAACCAAGCTCCTCCACCTGCCAGAGGAAGAGCTTTCAACATCAATGCCAACCAAGCTAGGGCTGACAACAACGTGGTCAACGGTACGTTTCTCATCAATGGTAGTTATGCATCCATATTATTCGATACTGGTTCGGATAAGAGCTTTGTGTCCTTAGAGTTTGAACCTATCCTCAACCAAACTCGTGTTAATCTCATGGAATCTCTAACGGTGGAAGTTGCTGACGGAAAACCCGTTTCATTAAATTCTATTATACGCGATTGTACCCTCACCCTAAACGATCACGATTTTCCAGTTGACCTCATTCCTATGAAGTTGGGAAGTTTCGATGTTATAATCGGTATGGACTGGCTCAGCCAACATCACGCTGAAGCAGTGTGCCGCGAAAAGTTCATTCGCATTCCTCTTGCAGATGGTCATACCCTACGTATTTTGGGAGAAACCCCTTCGAAAGGACTCAAATTAATGTCCTGCCTTCAAGCCCGAAAATATCTCCGCAAGAACTATGTCGCATTCCTAACTCACGTCGTCAGAAAGGGAAACAACGAGAAGAAACTCGAAGATATCCCAGTTGTGAAAGAATTCCCACAAGTCTTTCCCGACGACATTTCAGGACTCCCTCCTGTGAGAGAAGTCGAATTCCGCATCGATCTTGTACCTGGCGCTACACCAGTCTCAAAATCTCCTTATAGGTTAGCCCCATCCGAAATGCAAGAGCTGGCCAGTCAACTGCAAGAGCTGACTGACAAATGATTCATACGTCCTAGCTCCTCGCCTTGGGGTGCACCTGTTCTCTTTATGAAGAAGAAAGATGGAACGTTTCGCATGTGCATTGATTATAGAGAACTCAACAAGTTAACGGTTAAAATCGCTATCCACTACCTCGCATCGATGACCTCCTAGACCAAATTCAAGGCGCCACCTGCTTTTCAAAAATCGACCTTCGTTCTGGTTATCATCAGCTCAGAGTACATGAAGAAAATATCCCAAAGACCGCCTTCCGGACTCGTTATGGTCATTACGAATTCATGGTCATGCCATTCGGTTTAACCAACGCCCCCGCTGTCTTCATGGATCTAATGAATAGGGTATGCAAACCCTACCTCGACCATTTCGTCATAGTCTTCATCGACGACATCCTTATCTACTCCAAGTCTAAATCCGATCATGAGTGACACCTTCGACTCATCCTTACACTTTTAAGGACTGAAAAACTCTACGCTAAGTTCTCAAAATGCGAATTCTGGTTAGGAGAAGTACAATTCCTTGGACATGTCGTCAATGACAAGGGAATTCATGTTGATCCTTCAAAAATCAAGGCAGTGCAAGAATGGCAAGCGCCACGTACCCCTACCGAAGTAAGGTCATTCTTGGTTTGGCTGGTTACTATCGACGCTTCATTGCCAATTTTTCTCGTATTGCTGTCCCACTCACGGCCTTGACTCATAAAGGAAAACCCTTCATATGGGGACCTAAGCAAGAAGAGGCCTTCCAAACTCTAAAGCAAAAACTTTGTGACGCACCTATCTTCACACTCCCTGAAGGTTGCGATGACTTTGTGGTATATTGCGACGCATCAGGGCAAGGACTAGGCTGTGTATTGATGCAAAGAGGAAAAGTGATAGCCTATGCTTCTAGGCAACTCAAGGTTCATGAGAAGAATTACACCACCCACGACCTGGAACTTGGAGCCGTTGTGTTCGCTCTCAAGATATGGAGACATTACCTCTACGGTACCAAGTGTGAAATATAAACTGACCACAAAAGTCTCCAACATATCTTCAACCAAAAGGAGTTGAATATGAGGCAACGAAGATGGGTCGAACTTCTCAATGACTACGACTGCGAAATTCGGTATCATCTTGGCAAGGCAAACGTGGTGGCTGATGCGCTCAGTCGAAAAGGTTATGCGAACTCCATTCGTCTTCTATGTTCGCAAATCATAACCGACATCAAAGATCGAATCCGAGCAGCTCAACATGTTTCTGTAACAGAAAATGACGTACGCGATGAGCTGTCATGTGGAGCTGAACTCAAAATCGAAACCAAATCCGACGGTATTCTATACTATTTAAATCGCTATGGAGTCCTGATCGCGATAACCTTTGTGATTTCCTCATGAATGAGGCGCACAAAACACGATACTCTGTACACCCAGGAGCCGACAAGATGTATCAAGACCTACGATACACCTACTGGTGGCCTGGCATGAAAAAGGATATCGCTGTTTTTGTTTCCAAGTGCCTTACCTGTTCCAAAGTAAAAGCTGAACATTAAAGACCTTCAGGACTCCTAGTCCAATCCGAAATACCTGTATGGAAGTGGGAAAACATAACCATGGATTTCATTACCGGGTTACCTCGCACCTCCAGTGGGTATGACACCATATGGGTAATAATCGATCGTCTTACAAAGTCATCTCACTTCATCCCGATTCGCGAGGACTTCAAGAACGAGAAGTTAGCTCGTATCTACATCAGCGAGATCGTAAGCCGTCATGGCGTACCATTAAGTATCATTTCTGAGCGTGATGGTCGTTTCACTTCACGAACATGGCGAGCCGTACAAACCGCTTTGGGTACACGATTAGACCTTAGCACCGCCTTTCACCCTCAAACTGACGGTCAATCTGAACGCACCATCCAAACTCTTGAAGACATGCTTCGAGCATGTGTCATAGACTTCAAAGGGAATTGGGACGCTCACCTACCATTAGTGGAATTTTCGTACAACAATAGCTATCATTCAAGTATCGGCATGGCTCCTTTCGAAGCTTTATATGGTCGTAAGTGCCGATCTCCAGTATGTTGGCACGAAATTGGTTGGGAATAGCTCTGAAGTTCAGTGGGAGTTGTATGTAATCAAGATGGAATTCTGTACTCTTACATTATATGTAACAGTAAGACATCTGGGCGCCCTCGTTGATTCAAACTGGTGAAGTGTAAGGCCTTACCCAAACTTACTGTGTGTTTGATTGGACCACTTTGATTCTTGAACGAGAACGATAATGATTGAACGCCATATGAGATTGAACCTGATCCATGTCTCATTTTTCAATCGATGACTTTTACAGAAAGGATAGATGACAACGATTACCATAAGTCTATTATCTTCAAGTAGCAAGCCGTTGATAAAGGGAAGATACCTTGGTTAGTGACTTTAAAGTGTCATGACCTGTTGGGGGCAGCTATGTGTAGCTAGAGCACCGCTGGCTGTCTGCGTTGAAATCTTATCAGAAACCGTCCAAGTGGGAGCTGTTGGATATTTATGTTCGGTTCGATAAGTCAACGCTGCTGACCGGGTCTTGACCCGTAAGAATTACACCGTAGGCAACGAACTTAAATCCACTTAACTAGTTTAACTGGTAATTACGAACAATATGCGGAACGCGTCATAATTATATTTATGATCATAAACGGGATATTTCATTGTTGCGGGTATTAACTGAGAGGCGGGTACATTGACCGGGCGAGACGGGTATACTTGCTACGCCACTTACCGCACATGCAAGGGACCTACAACATTTGGCACACATGCATTAAGTCCACCAATTGGAATGCATGCATTATGCCCACCAATTGGAATGCATGCATTATGTCCACCAATGAGAATCCATGCAAAGGATCTCCATGGGCTATAAAAGGGGGTGTTGGGTCTTGCTTTGAGATAGGAGGAAGAACTTGCAATAATCTCACAACACCCACAACCACAAACCGGTCAGAACCGTCACCGCCGCCGCCGGCCAGAACTGTCGTCGCTGTCGGGTGCCGCCGCCGCTAGGACCGCCGGCCACCACCTCCGCTACCCGACCCGAACCCGTGTTTCGCTAGTTCGTATAACTAGCACTTATTCGTTGAACCTCGGTGTCTCAACCGGTTTATTACTAACCGAAGGTATATCTAAACCCCTCTGGTTTGCGTTTATATTTCGTGTTTGCATGTCGGTGACCTTGTTCCATTACGGATGTTCCTTGGTATAAAATGTTCATGTCATTTTGTTACATACGCTTCCGTTGTTTAAATATGTACATATACATATTGTTCACTAGTTAAAGATTTATTTTTAACTAACATAAATATATATATACATGCTTGTCAAAAGTGTTTTGACTGATCCTTATAACAAAATAAATATGCGCCTATATGAATCGGGTTCATAAAATAAAAGTGAAATTACACCACGGATTTTCTTCAATATATTTATCCAATTTAGCAAATTCTGGCCTTCTAAGTTGGCTTGTAGTTTGACTATTATTTGCATCGGTGCTCATGTATTAAAAGAATATATTGGCGTTTAGATTATGGATAAAACCTCAAATACAAATAGAACTAGATTGGTTTTTGTGACGTGCCAAATGTTATAAAGCTTGCATCTACTTCTGCAAATCTTTGGAGAGTGCCTTGATGATTAGTTAAGAACAGACCCCATAAGTGTTTGTATTTTTTGGGTCTCGCTAATCGATAGATGGGACTAATTCCATGATGAGTCCATGGCAAGACCAAACTAGTGACTCATAATCATAAGCGGGAAGGATTGACTTGCTCTAGACAACAGTCGAGGGCACTGGATGAGGCCTCATTAGACGGCCTCTTGATAAGTGGTATTAAATCTGGTTCGAGTCTTTAGGAAAGTGGCAAGCCAAAGTCACTATCCCATATAATTCAATACTTATGAGTCACCCTTTTAACTGAATGCCAAAATAAAGACTTATCTTGTCACAAATGAGCAACCATGCATGAAGACATGTATTTGTTGGTGATGGGAAAATTGAATGTGGTGTGCCAAATGTTTTGAGTATAGCCGCTACTTAGTTGTGCATAACCGCATAGGTTCGTGGCTACTCCTGCTAACCTTTGGGGGAGTCTTTTTTCGATTAATTAAGAGTCCACCCAAAGTGCTTGCGCTTCTCGGGTACCACGCGTCTGAAGTTATAGTCACTCCCTCGATTAGTCAATGCCAAGATGAAAATGACCCAGAACTATACGCGAGAAGAATTGGTTGACCCTCCATGATAATTCTTGGCGTCATATAGGGCCTTAGTAGATGACACGTGACATTATGCTAACAACATATAATCGATTTTTTGCACAAGCTGCATTATTGAAAATGTTCAACACTAATTACAATACATGCTCATGTTTGTTATCCTAATATTTTCCACTAAGTGATGTACATTGGTGAACAAACAACAAGTGTAACAAATTTGAGGACTCTAGGTAATAATTATATATTTTTATTATTAAATCTATACATAAAGACGAACAATATCCCCTATTAGTGATTTTAAAACAATTAACTCAAACCTATAACCACTAAAGTTGAAAAAATTTTAACATCTTCTAGATAATTTTTCAACAATATTATATGATATAATGACTTAATGGTGGAATGATAAATTCTAATCTCTAGAACAATAGATTATTCTCGTCATTTTCTTTTAAGTTATTTCAAATTTCATCATAAAAATCTAAAAAGCACAAATTCTTTCTATCTAATATCAAACATCTAATATTTCCACTCACAATTTTCACAAACCTTTCCCAATGTTTCTTTAATAATGAAATATATCAAATAATCAAACCTTATCAAACATTTAAAATACGATTAAACCAGTCATAATAAAATCAAAATATAAACCTTATCAAATAAATTAGTATCTTACATAAGATCAATAGACCTAACTCAGATATATTAAATTAACTACATTCTGTTAGCAAAAAAAAAAAAAAAAAAACCTACATTCATTCAAAACTCTTACATATTCCTAGTTTGGATCTTACACAATCTGTTTTATATTTACATTACATCAAGACAAAATGTTAGCGGGCCTAACTCAGATACATAAAAATTAACTAAATTAATTCTAAATGCAACATATCACTTAACCACGGAAATTTGTTGATTTTTATATACAAAATCTCAGATTATTTATAGAAAAACAAACATAAATTGGACCCTTTAGTTGTAGCCTCCAGAACAATTTGTCTTATTAGTACCCCTGATAAAGAAGTTCTTGCTCCGCTACCCTTTCTCATAGTTATCTGTAATTTTATCATTCTTCTCGATCTTATTATTCAGTTTATTTCTAGAACTCGCGATTATCGGTCCGAATGATTTCTCAAAGCACAATGACCATCAAAACCTTTAATAACATCAATTGCAATTAAAGGTTGGTTGGGACTTTTAGACGAGATCGCATAAGTTTGGAATAATAGTGGTGCTTGGTGCATGAACCCCCAAAGTTATGATTGAGTGTCTCCACGTTACTGGGACCATGAGGATGGGTTGTGCTATATTAAAAATGCACGTGTGGTTCACATGCACCTTCCACTCTAATCTTGCCAAATTGTATAGATCATGTTGGCTTCTTTGTCAACGTGTTATTTCGATCAAAATATAATAATAATAATAATAATACCAAAGCCTTATCCTACAAAGGTTTTTAGGGATAAAAACAATGAAGTTTAGATGTAATATTTTTAAATAATATTTTTAAATAAGTCAATATTCATATTTGTTTGTTTGTCATCTAAACCGATTTTTTTTAAAAAGAGTTATTCTACTTAATTCAATATATTAGACGACTATGTAACATGTAATTTGTTGGATGTTTTGTTTAGTGGAAGCACTGAACGTATTTAAAGGTTTAACACGACTATAAAAAATTAAGCGTATAAATTCTTGATTACTATAGTGGAAGCGTTGAACGTATTCGAAGGTTTAACACCAATATAAAAATTAAGCTTTTAAGTACTTAATTAATTTCACAAACACATTTTTATGTATGTTTTGTAAGTGAAAATATTATATCTCTGTTTAAAAACTGAAAACTTTTAACAACTTTTTAGTAACTTTAGCATGATTGGTTTAGTTTACAGTGTGTAATTAAATATATCAAAATTTTGATAGTTATTGGCTCGGTTTGTTTAATTTCAACTAATACTCAAAACCAAACTTTAGTTAAAACTTTTGTTTCTAAGAGGTATAAATATATAAAATGGAAGTATAATTACGTGTAATAGAGGTATAGAATATGAAATACATGCATTGAAGGTATAAAAGCTAGAAATGTATAAAATATGAATAGTTTAGTTCGGTTCAGTTAATTATGGTTGAATAAGAGTTCAGAAAAACTGATAACAAATTTTTGGTTAATTCGTTTTCCAGTTAATCGGTTTCAGTTAATTTAGTTTTTGGAAGATTCCGGTTTGGTTTCGTCTGTTTTTAGTTAACGAGTCAGTTATTACTTATCTTTAAACATTGTTAATCACATAAAATATCATTTTTTTAATAAAAAAAAAACTATAGCTATACTATAATCAAATTAAGGAGAATAAAATGCTTGTTTTTATTGTGTGACTTTTTTTTAAAATATTAACGTATGAATAAGTTATGGACGTTTAGAAAATCATGAAGGTGGTTAATTTTTTTTATAAGGGGAATAAAATGTAACTACTAACTAAATGATCCATAATTTGGTTAAAGATGAGGGGTTTAAAGTGTAGTTAAGATGACGGGATTAAAGTGTAGTTGTGTTTGAAAGACTAATTTACCCTCATTTTAGGGTTGTACCTTATGCATTAAACTTAAAAATCCTTAACTTTGGAATATTGGATTTTAATAATCTCAACTATTCTTCGTTGGCTACCAACAGTCTCAACTTAAAAAATAACCACCGGCAGTCCCAACTATTGACATATTGGCCACCAATGGACATTGACTAACAGAATCCTAACGTCGTTAGTCTCCGGTTGCCGGAAAACCGTTTTTGGCCAGAAAAGGGTTTATAAAGGTCCGTCTAAGGTTACAAAGAGGTTTGGGCCGAAAATGTTGAGTTTCGACCAAAAAGTTGAGTTTTTCCGGCCAAAAAGAAGTTTTCCGGCAACTTCAATAATTGGGGTTTTTACTAGAAAAATGTTCCTAAAAGTCCGTAATAAGGTTACAAAGAGGTTTGAGACGAAAATGTTGAGTTTTCCGGCAAAAAATGAGTCTTCCGGTCAAAACGATTTTTCGACAGCTAGAAACTAACAACGTTAGGGTTCTGTTTAGTCAGGGTTCACTGGAGACCATTATGTTAATAGTTGGGACTGTCAGTGGTTTTTTTTTTAAGTTGGGACTGTTGGCTGCCAACAACGAATAGTTGGAATTATTAAAATCCAATATTCGCTTAACTTTTGGGTATCTTAAAATATCCTTTCCTGATGCATTAATAATGCTAGTAGGGTGCTCGTGCGATGCGAGAGAACGACACTTTATATTGCGGTACTCGTTTCTGGTAGTTTTCTTATTCGTATAATATTTATTGTAGCATTATTGTGGTGAATATATGTCAGGATTAAAAACGAGCGGGGCTCAAGCTCAAGCTCGGTTCGGTTCGAAGCTCGAGCTCAACTCGTTTATTATCTATTAGTTAATATATTAAATAAAAATAATATAAATAATAGACTTTTTTAGGCTAACGAGTTCGATAAGTGAAACCCGGGCTCAGGATCATTTACAAAACAAGCTTATTTTTAGGTTCGGGTTCGGCTCGTAAAAAAGTTTAAATAAGGTCATTTAGCTTGTTTACTAGACAACTTAAAATAAAGGTAAATGTTATTAAATATTAATAAAAACTAATGTTACACTAAAGCTCAACGGGACTGACGAGCTTCACATGTTAGACTCGAGCTCGATAAATAAACGAGCTTTATTTTAGGCTCAAGCTTGGCTCGGACTCGATAAGGCTTAGCTTGTTTCAAGATTTTTCATGAGCTGATCTCGAGCAGCTCGCAAGCCACTCGGCTCGTTTGCACCCCTAGTTATAAGCGAAGTCATGCGTTAGTCCATTCCATTGTGGTGTGCCTGGCTCGGTCATTATAGTTATTATCCTGAACCGAAGTTATCGGTTAGTCTATTTTATTAACCAATCGAATTTCTGTTAGTTAGTTCGGTTTTTAGGTTAGATTGACAGTTTTTTCCTCGATTCGTTTAGTTTTAGTTAATATCCAAAACCAAACTTAATCTATTTTTTTAGGTTAGATTGACGGTATTTACTACTATTCACAAATTGTCCTGTTAGTATATAGAATTGTTGTTAACTATGACTTTCAATTTCTAAAAACTAGCATTATTAGTAATATAAATAATAAAAACACATAAGACCATGAGCCTATTTTTTTATATTGTTGTTCTTAACTTTGACTTTTAATTATAAACTAGTAATTTTACCCCGTGTGTTGCGGCGGAAGTTTGATTATCAGTTTAGGACCGGTGATATAGCAACCGAAAGAGATAACATAAAAACACAAGAAAATGAACAATGAAACATCAACATACGTATCGATAAGACGAAATACTAAAAACAAAAAAAATACCAATTCTGATAAGATATTGTTCGGTTGGAGTTGATTTGTTCGTCACGTTAGCAAGACAAAAATACTAAAAGACAAATACTAAAAGGAATAAAAGTAGACGGATTAAAGATGTATAGTAGGAAAGTTAAAGTAAAAAGGCTAAAGACGTATATTTGCAAAGTTAACTAATGGGAAAAAAACTTTAATAAAGTGAAGGGACTAAACATTTATATTTATAAAATTAAAGGGTAAAAATAGTTAAATTGTTGTTGCCAATCATATTGTAACACTTGGCTATGTCGGATTAGCCCACCGACATAGCCTTTTAAGTAGTTATATAATATAAATATAAATTATAAATATATGAATTCTAAGTGAATTAATATGACCATAAAGTGAGCCCATTTTATTTCTAACGAAGGGAGACGTATTGCGAAGCCCAAGGTGCGTAACTGTATCGAACTAATTGACAATGATGGGTTCGTATACTCTTATTCATATTCAGGTGCTTGGTATCTAAATAAATAATCTTATACTTTTATTTGGTATCTAAATAAATAAGGCCTAGTCTATTCACACACGCACTAATCTATTTACACACAAGGCCTGGTCTATTCACACACGCACTAATCTAATTTACACACATTAAAGCGTCCAGCTATGATCAAAGCGGGACGTTTTAATGTAAAGTCAACAGACAAGGACTGAGCCTGTCAGTCCTTTTCTGTTGACCCTAGTATGAAGCGCCCCGCTATGATCAAAGCGGGGCGCTTTGGGCTGCCAGACTTAATTTGGTGGAATGGGTTAGGTTTTGATAAAAAATGGGTTGTTGGTTGATTGTTTTTGTTGTATTTGATTGTGTTATTTTTTTGAAAAGTTGTAGATTTTTGTTTTATGTTTACAAAACGGACATTTGTATTACAAACTTGTTTTATTTCTTACAAAGGTATACTATTTAAAGTTGTTTTTATAAAAGTTATCCCATTTTATTTTAATAAATTACCCGAACATATTTAATAAAACACTGTACGATACGTCGCGAATGAGACGTATGAAATAAGCGCAATCAATCGTTTTATTTCTTACAAACGTATATAATTTAAAGTTTTTGTATAAATGTTATCTGATTTAATTTTTAATGAATTACACGAACATGTTTAATAAAAACACCATACGATATGTCGCGAACGAGACGTATGAAATAATCGCAAACAATCCACACAAGCATACATAAAAGATCAACTGCATATATACATAAATAGTCGGTTTGTACATACAAAACAAAACATAATGTCTAATACAGGAAAAAAACTATACAAAGTAAATCTACTGATCCTCCGGTGGTGGAGACGGTGGCAGTTGAATCTTCGGCAGTCCCAAATGTGCGCTGATAGCCGTGAGCGTCTGGACAATCCGCGCCTGGTGTCGCTCAGACCGCCGGAGGCGCGGATCGAAGTCCCTCGCCACCGCCTGCGCAGCAGGAGGCAGGTCGGCAATGGCATGTTGTGGGTACTGCGGGGGGTGTGGAGGCGGTGGTGGCGGGTCACCCTGAGGCTCATGCTCCTGATCGTGAGGCGGTGGCGGTGGCGGCGGCTGGTCATCCTGAGGCGGTGGCAGACCCAGAGCTGCAAGCTGAGCCTCGTAAGCCGCCGCCTGAACAGGCGGAGGCGGTAGTATGCCCTCGGTGATCTCGACAACTACGGGGATCACCTCCGGCAACGGCGGCTCCAGCACCCAAACACCCCCATCACGGCCCCGAAACCGGTAGCCAACGTCAAACTAGTGCAATATGCCCATGAATGACGCTGACGCCCGGCCTAATAAAGTCGACGGAATGGGCGGGGCCAATAGCGGATCACTCTCGGGCACGAGCCCTAAAGATCGGGCGATGACGGTGACGTAGCATCCGCCAAAAAGCCTGTCGCGCTCCTACTTGTGATAAGCAGAAGAATAGTACTCGGCCTAGCAGTGAGCCAGCGCGCACGGGTGAGGCCGCAGCAGGCAGTACAGGTAAAAAAGGTCCCCCTTGTTGACCTTGTCCCGGCTGTGAAACCGGGGCACGATCGAGGACGCGATAATGCGATGCAGGTACCTGAACAGGGGGTCTCTGATGGTGGAGGCATTTTGCGAGGATTTCCCAAAGGGGACCCTCGCAATAGCCCTCTAGAAACTAATAAGGGTCTGCCTGTCCAAGGCTCTAACCCCCTGCGTATATAAATCTATATCAAGCTTAGCTGCGGTGTACAAACCTGCATGGATGGCGAACTGCCTAAGACTCATCCCAAACTCCTAGGTGGCCAGGCGGAAGGTAATCTCGTGCTGAGGATGGGTCGGGTCCTCCATGTAATCCGCTAGATGCAGAGTGAATACAAACGAGGCGATAAACTCGACCGTAAACTCACGGTACGAGTCCTCCGCCGCCCCGTGGAACAAACGCGCCCACGGGGAATCCAACTCTATAATATCCCTCGCCCTAGGCGCCTCCTGTACTGTCTCCAACAAGCCCCAGTCAATCCCGACGTGCGCCCCTATCGACTTGACGCGCAACCTCGCGCACCTCTCATGCTTATCCTCACCTGCCGGGAACGCGAGATACCGGTGGTTCGGGGTTGCATCAGCGCCCTGATCCTCCAACCCCGCATCCATGTCGACATCAAAATCATCCATATCCATATCTGCGTTTTAACAAAACAATCATCAATAATTAAACAATAACTATTATTAAAGAAATATTAATAACAATAACAACAAAAAATATAACAATAACTATTATTAATAATTAAATAATAAACAAACCACAAATTATCAATTAATAAAAATAACTATTATTAAAAATAATTAAACTATTATTAATAACAATAATATAAACTAATTAAACTATTATTAATAACAATAATATAAACTAAGTAATTTTAAAAAAATTAAAAAAAACAAGGCAAAGCGGGGCGCTTAGGGCCAAGCGTCGCGCTTTGCCTCTTTCTTTTTGAGCACAGCAACGGTAGCTGGCCGGAACCCCCCAAATCGAACCCAAACAAACCTCAAATGAATAATCTAATGGAATAAATGAGTAGGGGGGCAACGATCATACTTAATGAGAGTCGAATCGCCGGAAATGGACGTCAAACGAGCTCAAACGAGGCTAGTGTGTGTAAATCGCACCGTTGGTGTGTGTGTTTTGAAGTTTTGTGAGTTTGGGGGTGAAGCTGGTCGCTTTGGGTTAAAACGTGGGTCCAGAGCGCCCCGCTTAGGCCTAAGCGTGGCGTTTCATTTCAAAATTTTTCAATTTTAACCCCAAACGCCTGCGTTTTTGGTTAAAACTGAATTTTTTTAAATGAAACGCCCCGCTTAGGCCTAAGCGGGGCGCTTTGGCCTTTTTTAATTTTTAATTTGATTATAATTCAAACGCATCTATACATGTCGTAACTTGACGTAATTTGCCATTTTATTTCTTTTTGGGAAGTTTATAGTCTATACCTCAAATTCTCTGGTGCTGTATTCATGATTTTGTGTGTTTCTCTTTTGATTTCACTTGTAGTCCGACGTGCGGTATTGCATGTACGCGCGCCATACCGTATCAATGCTTATCGTATTTTGTCGTTAAAAGTTGTATTATAACGTTTACTATTTGTATTATTCGGTTTCCTCGCGTATGTTGGTCGTTACGTTCGCTATTGTACAAAAGCGCATATACTTAGCAAACCACATACACACACTTGGATTGTAGATGATTCAACGCATGTAAGTAAACAAACATAAACGTACTCTTGGATTATAAATGAATTAACATGATTAATATTACACCTATTTAACCTACATCTTGAACATATGGCGTTACATTAAGGTCCCGGGATTTGTACGTAAACATTTGGTACGCTCTGATATGATCCCTATATAATGTATGCCAAGCAGCTGCGCGTGCTGATCTGTTCACTGTCCACTGGGGGTTTGTGGGTGGCATTGGATACCATCCTCCAAGCTCTACATGGATGAAATGCCCATTGTCGACGAACACAACTGCAACCACCTGGTGAGGTTGCTCGGGTTCGTCTGGCCCGCCCAGTAGAGGGAAAATTGTATCGCTCCCACGAATGTCGAAGGTGTGAACAATCACACCGTATCGTTGGGCAATAGAAACCCCATCTCAGGCATTGTCATGTAATTTTCTATACCTGCTCGTCCCACCCCCTCGAATTCGATCCGTCTGACTAGCGAATCATAATGTCCTATGTTTTCCGGATCGAAAACCTGCCTCCAAATCAATTCATTCATATGTAACTCCATTATAAGTTGTTTCCGGATAGTCAAATACTTTTATTGTTTCATTCCTAACCCAACAGCTACTGATCGAAACCCGCAATGACCGTCTGGTCTCACGTCCTTTATTCTCACGATGTATGGATGGAACACTTCAGGAATCTGAGAAGCGTAGTTGCGGATCGCTATATCCGTCTTAGGACCGAGCTTGATCATCGGGAAATCAGGGTGTTCGTAGAGCGGTTGGGTCTTCTTTTGTCTTCCAGAGTCTTGGGATGATACGTACGAGCTATGACGAGGGAGATCGTCTGAGGCTTCGAGCCAAGTTTCTTCCGACGGAATATACGAGCTTTTTCTGGCCGCTTCAACCTTTCTTTGTTCCTGCTTTTCAATGTTGGGCGACCGCGAGTTTTCTTCAAAACAACAGGAGGTTTTTTGTTACTGTTGCCTGGATTGAGGATTTGCTGAAACTTTTCAAAGAAGCTCCTTTTCACTTGAGGAGGTGTTGGATCGATCTGTTGTTTCAATTTTTCGAGTTCCGCGTCTACATCAATATCCTCTATCTTATTCCTCGCCGGATTGAAGTCAAGATTCTTCCAGAACACGTCATTCGAATTGATACGGATTTGCTGACTTGTGGACGGAAACAAAAATGAGATGGCAAAATCACAACGGCAAAGGACAAAATAATTAATTACCGTTATTTTTCAACGTTTCCAAGCGACAGGCACATGGAAAACCACAACTGGTAAAAAGTTAGTAACCATAGCTTGAACCGTAGGCTCTCAACCCGTCATCCTTACGCTTTAGCTTCGTATTTAAAAGCTCAATCGCAAATATTGAAACCTTTCTGAGAATATTTTCAAGCATGGGATGATCCTTGTGGTGGTTCATCACTTTTCGGAGGCTTGTTTCAAAGCTAGCTCTAATCTCGGCGTATTGTATGTCAACAACATGATCAACATACAATATAAGTTTATCCAGTGTGTTGCGATGACTTGGAAAGAGACTTGTTAGTCTTGCATGCATTCCCTCAACCCTGTTGGTCGGAGTTTGGTGAAAGTTAATAGTTTTGTTAGTCCAGCAAGATACAAACTTTTCACGGTATGGATCCAACTAGGATTTCCTCAAATAATCAAAAACCTCTGAAATTAAAAAATGTAACTAGTGAGTTTTGGTTATTATATAAAAACGTAAATAGTCGATTGAACATAATTATGTAAGAAATACTCACGTTCACGGCCATCTTCTTTCAGCTATGCTTCAAGGTTTTCCAAGTTATACCTGTATATTTCCTCGATCGTAGATTCGCACAATGTCCAAAATGAACGTACGAATTCTTTCCACTGCTTGTCTGAGATTTTCTTCTTGCTATTCTTGTTAATATTTTGTTGAATATGGAACCGACAAAGATACTTCTTCGCTTTTGGAAAAACTTGTTCACACGCGTTAATTAGCGCAAAATCCCTATCTGTTAAATCACGCGCGGCTCCATACAGCCTGCCACCCACAGGTAGTTCTCTAACTTCTCAGCGGAAATTACCGCACCAGCAGCCGTAAACGATTTGTTTGTCGACGTCATTCCTACGACCTGAACAAACGGCAGGTTGTACATGTTCGTTTTGTAGGTGGCGTCAATCATTAGCACATGCGGGAAGGCACATCACATAGTGAATGATTTTTTGTGAACAAAGAAGACATCTTCAACTGCGTTTCATATCTCATTCGTGCGCATGTAATAAGTGTAATCTTTTTCACGAAGAATGTTTTCAAGTTTTTGCATCGGAGACTTACCGACATTTTTTCTGACATTGATCTTTTGAACAGCGTTGTGTATATCTTTCGGAATAAGCTTTCTATCCGGTTTGTTTTTCGTCAGCGTTCGCCAGATACTGCGGTTGGGAATATCTTGCTCCGCCAGATGCTCAACCATTAATTTATCATCCGAAGAAAGCCTCCTCGCATACGCGTGACCTTCTAGGTTTTTGATAGGAGTGTGGTTGTGCTTCGCCTTCGTCACCTCGATCTTCCAAACCTTACCGTTTGATTCTGAAAACCCGATCATCTCGAACGGGCACCCTATTTTCTTGCTACCCGTTTTCCTCTGTGTAGCTATACTCTTATGCTCCCCACCAAGAGTGCATTGAAACTAAATCTTGTAATTCTCCTCTTTTATTCGACCTCTTGATCACAATGAGGTAACCATTGTCTTTTGCCGTATCTTGTACCCAACGCACCAACTCTTTACGTGACGAAAACTTTTGCGTTGTATAAAACGAAAACATAACCGGGTAACAACCTTCCCCGTCAACTGACACATCCTCCTGCTCTCCATCGTCACCGAGTTCTGAATAGACTTGATGTTCAAAGCTCTGCTCACAACCGTGACCAAAGTCGGGATAGTTTGGAAGACCGTACGAAAATTCAGCCTGAGGATACGCTTTGCCTCCGTATCTGTAATTCGAATAACCTTGTTGTGCGTACAGGTCCTCCACAGGGATATTCAAATCCAACTCCACCGTGTTATCCTGATAGCGAATGCCAGATACAACCTCCTCCTCCTCCCTCAAGTTGGACAAGATAGGTTTCTCATACGTGTCGGAAATAACGGTCCCCTCGTAAGAATCAGGAACAACTGACTCGTTAGAATATTCACCGAAAAGATAGTTACTTAACCACGACATCGTAACCGTGCGTTATTTTGATGAAACACAACAGAAACAAATATAATGAGTTTGTATCGAATGCGTTAACTCTTCTCCCAGGCAAGCTTTAAAGGCAAATATTTGGGGTCGAAGCGCCGCGCTTTGGCCAAAGCATAGCGCTTAGGGGTCACGGGACAACATCGTAATTGGGCCTTGCATGCCGCCATACTTCACCTTCGTAATCATGTGGGCCCCATGAATACCGGGTTTTTCATATGGTTCGCATGTGTTAGCCTGGTTACGTACACTAAAACCCGGAGAAAATCGAGAAATATGTAACGTATGATATTCGGAATGTGTCCAGGTGTGGACACGGTGACACCTCAAAGTGGGGTTAGTTCGAACGACGTTTGGTGTGGCATGCTTTGGCCTAATAGGTCCTTCGTACTCTCATCGTTAGTCCCCAGGTAGGCAAACTGGTCCGTTATATTGGATTTATACGAATGCCAACCTAGACAGGACGTTCCGACTACCGGTACTTGTACCCTTACAGTTACTACATGCCCGTCGCAGAACTCACTTTGATGAGATTTGAAAAATGAAAAATGCGACAAGATCTTGAATAACAGAAGTATGAATATGATTTGAATATGTGAATATTGTAACATGTATGATGAATATGTATGTAAGTATGTATGTTTGACTGCAAGTATAATTCACCATGTATCACAAATTGTAATATTGGAAATGTTTGCATGCATTTGTGTATGTAATAAATATGAAACAAATAAATACCATAAGTTTGCATGTAACCACATAAAGAATTAAAATCTAGTCAACTATAGTATAGGCTCTAAGGGTCTAATAACCTATCCTATATCCCTATAGTCATGGCTCTGATACCAATCTGTCACACCCCGACCGCAGCGGAAAAGGTGATCGGGGCATGATTGGGTTATCATCAAAGCTCATGACATTTATTATAATGTTTCATATTTATTATTTCAATTTAAAAGAGATCATACAATCATATCAAACAAATACAACATGTTCTATTCATCCTTCTAAACTTCATTATTTTTCTTCTAAGGCAATTTCCTATGTTTTCCTTGCTTCATCCTGTTCACCTGTATCATATGTAAAAATGGTTTTTGGATCAACAAAAAGTTGGCGAGTGAACCTTGTTAGAAAACATTTATTATTTATTTTTGGTTGTATTTAATATGGAAAAATTGTGCAATATTCATATATGAACAAACGTAAATAAACATACAATAACAACAATTAGCTTACAATAACAAACAACAACAAACAATAACATACATTAACAAACCAACAGCATACAATCACAACCCATTAGTATACGATATCAAACAATAACATACATTAACAAACCAACAGCATACAATAACATATCAACTTGCATAAATATATAACATAAATGAAACTGTGCGATCAAGGCTCAATCAAACGGAGCCGATCGTATTGCATGTACTGAAAATGAAAAATGTCTGTGCGATCAAGGCTCAATCAAACGGAGCCGATCGTATTGCATGTACTGAAAATGAAAATGTCTGTGCGATCAAGGCTCAATCAAACAGAGCCGATCGTATGTTGGCACGCCAGGTTCACGCTCATAATGTAATGGGGAACATGCTCAACGCTCATAATGTAATGGGGAGCGGCGGCCTATGAAATTGCATGTACTGAAAATAATGTATTAAATCTAACAATAACCACACAAACAATTGAATCAAACTGAATACACATTTGTTCATGATATGATGTATGCACAATGATTTAAGTATAATAAATGGCAAGACACATGATACACCCCAAAACGTGATTAAAACGGGGAATTTGTAAAGATTCACTCACAGTGGGTGCGTTCGGTGAATGATGATGAATGCGCACGAGTTTAGAGGATTGATCGTCGAGGAATAACTAACCTAATTAATAAAGAAAAGTAAGGTAAATAAATGGATTTTATTAACAACTTTACTAGGATTTTTGGATATATTTTTGTGAGTTTTAGGCTAGTTTCTAACCTTAAAAATGTTATTTTTAATTATTTTTAATTGATTTTTAAATAAAATAAACAAATAAAAATAATAAAAAATGTTGACTTTTTGACCGTTGACTTGTTGACCGGTTTATTGTGTGTATGTATGCGCCGGGCAGGACTCGAACCCGAGACCTCCCATACGCGTGCACGCAGCTCTACCAACTGAGCTACGTGTCTAACCCGAAATATTTCTGTTTTTAATTATATTTATACACTAATTTAATTAATCCGAAAATTATTTATTTTTAAAAAAGGTTTTACATGTATCGGACCGGTGTCGTCAACAGGTCTCGAACCCGGGACCTGTGACTTAATGTTACACACAGTCCACCGCTGGACTGTGTGTCTAACTTGGTTTAAATACAGATTTTTATTATACTTAACATCTAACGGAGTTAACCCGTTTCAGTTTAAAAAAAAAACATTTTATTACAGCGCATGAGGTTGGGACAGGAATCGAACTCGCGACGTGTATGTGTATTTGTTCGCACACAGTCCACCGCTGGACTGTGTGTCTAACCCAATCATAAACTGATTTTAATTAAACTTATATTATAACCTGCCTTCGTCTTCTTCGTTAACTTTACCCAGAAAAACAAAGTCCGAATGTTTCGACTGATTTATGTCTAATTTGATTTTCAAACACTAATAGTAATTGAAAGGAATTGTATGGAGAGAGTTTGGGGGAAAGGAGGTACCGATCCGTGTCTTTCACAGAACTCCAGCAGAGGTCCGTCGGCTCCGATAGTGAACTTCGGCTGTTAGGATTAATTAATAGTTCTGCTCAATTAATTATGAAATTGAGGTACTTAAACAAGGATTGACAGGAGTTTGAAGGGTTATACCGATTCACAGTGCGATATCAGAAATTTCAGAGATTTTCCGGTGAAGGTTGAATATTCCGGCTATGTCGCCTGGGATGGATTCTGATCGATGAAATGGTGTTAGAATTCGTCTTATAATGGAATGAAACAGAAACATTGAGGCAATTACCGTGTAGATGAAAGTCCCGGTTTTCCGGCGACTTGCAGAAACTTTCCGGCGAGTAAAATTTGATTCTCCGGCGGACTGAAACTTGAGCGAAAATGTAATTGAAAGTCTGTAGATTATGTTTGAGTCGTGAAGGAGTACAAAGATGGAAGTAAAACTGGAATTGAAGATTTTCGGTTATAAAAACCGATCCACTTCTAGAATTCAAGTTCATTCAAAGCAACTTGATTGAAAACGTCGGTATATCGGTTATACTCAGTGAACCGCGAGTATTCAGATCGTCTTTGAGCGTTTGATAACCGATTTCAGTTACAGTTGGCGTAACCGGTTGATTTATGTTTGTGGATAAGATTTATTTGTTTCCTAGAGTTGACAGAAAAACAACAGGTGGCGGAGTGGTTATGCGTGTGAGTGTTAAGTCTTTGGAGTTCACAACCCGGCTGACCCGGGTTCGAGTCCCGGTAGCCTCATTTTATTTTTAAACCACTATTTTTAATACTTTTTCAAATATAACTTTTTTATTCCAATATACTTATTAATTATGTATCGTTTAAAATTAATTTGGGCATTAAATACGCAACGAAATTTTTTAACTGATTGTTCGGTTAATAAACGAAGCGGTTTGGTAAAATTCGGTTTTTGACGGATGT
Source organism: Scalesia atractyloides (assembly GCA_947069175.1). NCBI lineage: Eukaryota > Viridiplantae > Streptophyta > Magnoliopsida > Asterales > Asteraceae > Scalesia > Scalesia atractyloides. The sequence continues at coordinate 39,658,364 of CAMTDV010000017.1, read as the reverse complement.
TACAGTATCCCCTACTTTTACAAATTTCATCCCGAAATTTAAGTAGTGGCATATTTGCCTAAAAAGGATGGTGTTTTAACTTGACAATTACATACTTAGAAGAGAGTAAGAGTTTAAATTTTGTTTGAGGCGGTAACGTTCCTTGTAAGGGTTGAATACCCTGCTACAGGAATCACTTTTTGTTGCCTAAAGTGTATGAATACGGAACATGGATACACAGAGTTGATCGACTAAGTATGATGTTATGCATATGAGTTTGGGTACGTTTGAAAGATTAGATTATATCCTAAAATAAACTTCTAATACTAAAACCTACATGGAACTTCTCATAACCGCCTGACAATGCCTCTGATCCTCTGGCAAGAATACTTATATATAGGAAGTACCAGCGGCGTATCCACCATATTCTTGTCAAATTTTCATTGGTTTTATCAGTTAGTTATGATTGGTTCTATGATGTGACTCTAGAACATAAATAAACATAACAACCAATATCTGAGTCCTAATTCTGATAGCATACATGTTGGATGGATGACACAATCCAATTCCTTTAAAGGATGAGATGATATAAATGCTAAATCAGTGAGTATAACACAAACTTCAATCAAGACAATACCAAATCCTACATGGAACTTCTCATAACCGCTTAATAATGCCTCTGATCCTTTGACAAGAATACTTATATATAGGAAGTACCAGCGGTGTATCCACCATATTCTCGTCAAGTTTTCATTGGTTTTATCGGTAAGTTATGATTAGTCCTATGTGACTCTAAAACATACACAAACACAACAACCAAAGCTTGAGTCCTTGAATGATGACAATACCTCTCTCGTTTGTTATGATGGAGAGGTTGGTCTATGTAGAAAATGGAACACAATCCAATTTCTTTAAATGATGAGTTTATATGAATGTTAAATCAGTGAGTGTAAAACAAATTTCAACCAAAACATTACTAAATCCTACATGGAACTTCTCATAACCGCCTGATAATGCCTCTGATCCTTTGACAAGAATACTTATATATAGGAAGTACCAGCGGCGTATCCACCATATTCTCGTCAAATTTTCATTGGTTTTATCAGTAAGCTATGATTAGTCCTATGTGACTCTAAAACATAAATAAACACAACAAACAATGCCTGAGTCATATTTCTGATAGTATACATGTTTGAATGATGACAGTCCCTCTCTCGTTTGTTGTGATGGAGAGGTTAGTTTATGTAGAATTGAGACACAGACCAACTTCTTTAAATAATGAGATTGAAATATGTTGAGATGTATGATGGTATGAATGTTGAATCAATGAGTATAAAACAAAACTGAAATAATAATTTGCATTAAATCCTTGGATAAATTTCCAATTTAAAATTGAGACACGTGAGAATTGAGATAACATAGAGGAAACATAAAACTAAGCAGTTGGAGTTGAATCTTGATTGTTGGTGAAGGGGACTAGTTGCGTGTTTTCGTTTGAGCCGTCATTATCTTCAACAGGATTGGCGTTGATGTTGAAAACTCTTCCTCTTGCTGGTGGCCTAGTGGTTGGGTTTTCTTGTTTTGCTTGGTTAACTGGGTTTGCTTGAGCTTGGGCGTTTATGATGTTAACCAATTGAGGGCACGTGTTTCTAAATTGGGTAGGGTCGCCACAATTGAAACAAGCTCGAACATATGGGAACATGGGGTATTGGGGTTGTTGATATGTTTGGTTCATGCTTTGAGTAGGGGGTGAGGTTTGGTTTTGAGGGGTGCGGAAAACCTTGCTCAAATGACCATAGCGTCTACAACTCGCACATAGTCGACAAAGCACGGTAGATGGATGGTGATAAAAATAGGTGTTACATCGAGGGTGAGGTCCAAGGTAAGGTTTCTTATTTGGGTAGGTTGAGTTGGGTGCTACTTGAGTGATTGGGATAGCTTGAAGGGGTACGGCTTGTAAGGCTGGTTGGTTGCGTTGGGTGACAGCGAAAAGTTGCTCATCTCGTTCCCTCTTGAAAATTGGTTGAGAAGGGGATTCGGTTTGGGTGTAGTCGGAGATTTCAGTCGATGCTTTATCCTTCTTCTTCTCCTCCTTGAAGTCTTTGTTCCGGATTCGGTTCTCGGTGAGCTCTGTAGCTAACTCCATTGCTGCTTCCAATGTTGCAGGTGTGGTACTTATTACAGAGTCTTGAATCTTTGAAGGAAGACCTTGATGTAGTGCTCGATCAAACGGTAGTGGGGAGTGAACAAGTTGGGAACCATTTGATTTAACTCGAGGAATCTCTTGTTGTATGTAGTGTGGTCGCCTTCCTTTTGTTTCAACGAATAGAACTCATCCTCTAATTTCTTGATTTCGCTCCTTGGGCAAAACCGTCTTGTCATGATTTCTTTCAACTCTTCCCATGTCAAAGTCATAGTATCTTCAACACCCCGTTTGGCCTTCTCTGTATTCCACCAAGTAAGTGTTATTCCAAATAAACGACCAGTAGCATATCGCACTTTGCGATCATCGGGGCAATCGCAAGTTAGAAAAATGTTTTCCATTTCTTCAAACCAATAGAGAAGAGCGGTGACACCTTCAGTCCCTTCGTATTTTGTAGGGTCGCAGGATTTGAAATGCTTGTAAGTGCATTTAGTGGTATTTGGGGGAGGGTTAACAACATTTTGAACTTCTTGATTGACGGGATTAGCGGTAAGGGCTTGTTGGACTTGGACTATAATGTTGGGTATTACGGCAGCCATTTGTTGAGCGATTAGGGCAGCCATGCGCTCGCGGGCTTTTCTTGATTTCATCTTCCTACGAGCGAGGCTAGAAGACATCTACAAGGAATACATATCAAGAGTATGAGTTGGATGCTTTTGGGATCATGTGTCATATTTAGGAATGAACATTCATAAAATAAACATAGCAAAATAAATCTACTACACCCATAGGATGTCTTGGGCTTTGCTCGTAATTGGGCCTTGCATGCCGCCATACTTCACCTTCGTAATCATGTGGGCCCCCATGAATACCGTGTTTTTCATATGGTTCGCATGTGTTAGCCTGGTTACGTACACTAAAACCCGGAGAAAATCGAGAAATATGTAACGTATGATATTCGGAATGTGTCCAGGTGTGGACACGGTGACACCTCAAAGTGGGGTTAGTTCGAACGACGTTTGGTGTGGCATGCTTTGGCCTAATAGGTCCTTCGTACTCTCATCGTTAGTCCCCAGGTAGGCAAACTGGTCCGTTATATTGGATTTATACGAATGCCAACCTAGACAGGACGTTCCGACTACCGGTACTTGTACCCTTACAGTTACTACATGCCCGTCGCAGAACTCACTTTGATGAGATTTGAAAAATGAAAAATGCGACAAGATCTTGAATAACAGAAGTATGAATATGATTTGAATATGTGAATATTGTAACATGTATGATGAATATGTATGTAAGTATGTATGTTTGACTGCAAGTATAATTCACCATGTATCACAAATTGTAATATTGGAAATGTTTGCATGCATTTGTGTATGTAATAAATATGAAACAAATAAATACCATAAGTTTGCATGTAACCACATAAAGAATTAAAATCTAGTCAACTATAGTATAGGCTCTAAGGGTCTAATAACCTATCCTATATCCCTATAGTCATGGCTCTGATACCAATCTGTCACACCCCGACCCGCAGCGGAAAAGGTGATCGGGGCATGATTGGGTTATCATCAAAGCTCATGACATTTATTATAATGTTTCATATTTATTATTTCAATTTAAAAGAGATCATACAATCATATCAAACAAATACAACATGTTCTATTCATCCTTCTAAACTTCATTATTTTTCTTCTAAGGCAATTTCCTATGTTTTCCTTGCTTCATCCTGTTCACCTGTATCATATGTAAAAATGGTTTTTGGATCAACAAAAAGTTGGCGAGTGAACCTTGTTAGAAAACATTTATTATTTATTTTTGGTTGTATTTAATATGGAAAAATTGTGCAATATTCATATATGAACAAACGTAAATAAACATACAATAACAACAATTAGCTTACAATAACAAACAACAACAAACAATAACATACATTAACAAACCAACAGCATACAATCACAACCCATTAGTATACGATATCAAACAACAACAAACAATAACATACATTAACAAACCAACAACATACAATAACATATCAACTTGCATAAATATATAACATAAATGAAACTGTGCGATCAAGGCTCAATCAAACGGAGCCGATCGTATTGCATGTACTGAAAATGAAAAATGTCTGTGCGATCAAGGCTCAATCAAACGGAGCTGATCGTATTGCATGTACTGAAAATGAAAATGTCAGTGCGATCAAGGCTCAACCAAACGGAGCCGATCGTATGTTGGCACGCCAGGTTCACGCTCATAATGTAATGGGGAACATGCTCAACGCTCATAATGTAATGGGGAGCGGCGGCCTATGAAATTGCATGTACTGAAAATAATGTATTAAATCTAACAATAACCACACAAACAATTGAATCAAACTGAATACACATTTGTTCATGATATGATGTATGCACAATGATTTAAGTTAAATGGCAAGACACATGATACACCCCAAAACGTGATTAAAACGGGGAATTTGTAAAGATTCACTCACAGTGGGTGCGTTCGGTGAATGATGATGAATGCGCACGAGTTTAGAGGATTGATCGTCGAGGAATAACTAACCTAATTAATAAAGAAAAGTAAGGTAAATAAATGGATTTTATTAACAACTTTAATAGGATTTTTGGATATATTTTTGTGAGTTTTAGGCTAGTTTCTAACCTTAAAAATGTTATTTTTAATTATTTTTAATTGATTTTTAAATAAAATAAACAAATAAAAATAATAAAAAATGTTGACTTTTTGACCGTTGACTTGTTGACCGGTTTATTGTGTGTATGTATGCGCTGGGCAGGACTCGAACCCGAGACCTCCCGTACGCGTGCACGCAGCTCTACCAACTGAGCTACGTGTCTAACCCGAAATATTTCTGTTTTTAATTATATTTATATACTAATTCAATCAATCCGAAAATTATTTATTTTTAAAAAGGGTTTTACATGTATCGGACCGGTGTCGTCAACAGGTCTCGAACCCGGGACCTGTGACTTAATGTTACACACAGTCCACCGCTGGACTGTGTGTCTAACTTGGTTTAAATACAGATTTTTATTATACTTAACATCTAACGGAGTTAACCCGTTTCAGTTAAAAAAAAAAAAACATTTTATTACAGCGCATGAGGTTGGGACAGGAATCGAACTCGCGACGTGCATGTGTATTTGTTCGCACACAGTCCACCGCTGGACTGTGTGTCTAACCCAATCATAAACTGATTTTAATTAAACTTATATTATAACCTGCCTTCGTCTTCTTCGTTAACTTTACCCAGAAAAACAAAGTCCGAATGTTTCGACTGATTTATGTCTAATTTGATTTTCAAACACTAATAGTAATTGAAAGGAATTGTATGGAGAGAGTTTGGGGGAAAGGAGAGGTACCGATCCGTGTCTTTCACAGAACTCCAGCAGAGGTCCGTCGGCTCCGATAGTGAACTTCGGCTGTTAGGATTAATTAATAGTTCTGCTCGATTAATTATGAAATTGAGGTACTTAAACAAGGATTGACAGGAGTTTGAAGGGTTATACCGATTCACAGTGCGATATCAGAAATTTCAGAGATTTTCCGGCGAAGGTTGAATATTCCGGCTATGTCGCCTGGGATGGATTCTGATCGATGAAATGGTGTTAGAATTCGTCTTATAATGGAATGAAACAGAAACATTGAGGTAATTACCGTGTAGATGAAAGTCCCGGTTTTCCGACGACTTGCAGAAACTTTCCGGCGAGTAAAATTTGATTCTCCGGCGGACTGAAACTTGAGCGAAAATGTAATTGAAAGTCTGTAGCTTATGTTTGAGTCGTGAAGGAGTACAAAGATGGAAGTAAAACTGGAATTGAAGATTTTCGGTTATAAAAACCGATCCACTTCTAGAATTCAAGTTCATTCAAAGCAACTTGATTTAAAACGTCGGTATATCGGTTATACACAGTGAACCGCGAGTATTCAGATCGTCTTTGAGCGTTTGATAACCGATTTCAGTTACAGTTGGCGTAACCGGTTGATTTATGTTTGTGGATAAGATTTATTTGTTTCCTAGAGTTGACAGAAAAACAACAGGTGGCGGAGTGGTTATGCGTGTGAGTGTTAAGTCTTTGGAGTTCACAACCCGGCTGACCCGGGTTCGAGTCCCGGCAGCCTCATTTTATTTTTAAACCACTATTTTTAATACATTTTCAAATATAACTTTTATATTCCAATATACTTATTAATTATGTATCGTTTAAAATTAATTTGGGCATTAAATACGCAAGGAAATTTTTTAACTGATTGTTCGGTTAATAAACGAAACGGGTTTGGTAAAATCCGGTTTTTGACGGATGTTACATTTATGTCACTCAGACATCAGTCACTTAACCTTTTGTCTTGTAAAGTAACCCTAAACGCCCCGCTTTGCCCAAAGCGGGGCACTTTGGGGTGTGAAAATAAGTTGCTCCGTGTTTGAATAGCAAGATCCATAAATAATCTGATACTTTTATTAATTTATTTTCGAAATAAAAGTTGATTTTTTTACAAAATCGAAAATTTAAATAGATGAGTAAATTGCAATTTTACATCCTTGTGGTTTGGAGGAGCTGACATCTTTACCCCCTACTTTCAAATTTTTTTATCTTATCCCCGCATCTGGCCAATTGCATCAGTGTACCCCCTTGAGGGATAAAACTGTAACCTTATTAAAATGATATTTTCGTAATCTTACTCATATTTATATAGTAAACTTCAGCTGGACACCCTGTGCTTTACCTACGTTGACACGTTTACACCATGTTTTATTAAAGTCGTCTTCTCCGGCAATGTTCCGGCCACTCCAGTGATATTCCGGCCACCGGAGCAAAACCCGGTGCCCTTGGGACCGAGTTGGAAGCAGGTCGGAGTTCTGTAACTCTGGCCGAACAACGTCTGGCGTCTAAACTACTCTATCTTCGTTGTCTATGATCTTCAGAGACTCGCTGGAGAGTTTGAACGCCGGCCAAAACCAAACCCGACCATCCGACCTCAATCGTCAGCATTTCTCTTGTACGTTCATGAGATTTCGAGTAGGGTTGGTGCAACTTGGTTGTAGACCGGTCATGGGTTCAGGATGACACGACTGAACAGAGCAATGTACAGGCATTATAAGTTCAACTAGGCGTGCATAAACCCGGTTAGTTTAGTGACGAGTTGCAGGTTTTGCTCTAATGGTTGTAATATCGCGGGAGTTGTCGGAACATCGCCAAAGAAGACGACTAAAATAAAACAGGGTGTAAATGTGTAAACGTATCAGCGGAGGTAAAGCACAGGGTGTAAATGTGTCATTTACTCTAATTGATTTTTATTATCATGGTAAAAACATATTTTCACACACCGAGGGGTGAAAATTGATGCAATTAGGCAAACACGGGGATAAGAAAACTTTTTTTTTTTAAATAGAAGGTAAGGATGTTAACATCCCAAACCACAAATAGTAAAATTATAGTTTACTCTAAATAGATTTTAAAGTCATGATTACGAGAAAGAAAAAACATGTATGCTCACCAGCTGCTACTCCATCCTATGCACCATGCACTAATATCATAGCATAAACATATATAACCATAATAAATTTAGATTTTTTGAAAGGTGAATAATAAATTTAGATATAAATATAAATATAAATTTATATTTATATATAAATTTGGTGCATCACCATTGGCTTCTCTTTTCTGGAGGGTTATTCGACATCCTATGTCCCTGGTTGGTAAGTTACTCTTATGTCCTATATCGCTGTGCTTTTCTCCATAATGTGTTCTTTTGCAGCAGTGTTGAGCATTTGTTGTTTCTTAAAGGTCAGACCATTATAAAACTTTTCAACAAGTCCCCAATTAACCATGTTAGGGGCATCTAATTAGTAAAGTGTTGAAGAGTTCCCACGTCGTGTAGTAAGGCTCGTCAAGGTCCATGCGAAAGTGGATTTGGTCCCTCAACGAGCGGCTTGGAAGGTGGATAGTAATTCTTCAAGAATCTAGCTTGCAATTATGCCTAATTGGTGATGGAATCTTGTGGGAAGGTATCCAACCAAGTGGCAGCACGACCAGATAGTGAGAATGTATACAAACGCAAGTAGCGTGCGTCCTTAGTAACATCAGTGAGGTGGCAAGTATCACAAATGCGAACGATTCGGGACAGATGCCTTGGTGCATCCTCATCCTCAAGTCCATGGAACTGAGTAGAGTTAGTGATGGTGCTCAACACATGAAATGGAATTACTAATTATTGGGAAGCACAACAGGGTGAGTGATAGCAGATCTTACGCTAGTGACTCGCTCATGGCTTATTCATGAATGGTATGCCTAGGAGGTGTTTATCGCCCATATCGATAGCAAGAAAGGAAATGTATACCTTGTTTTCTTGAACATAGCGTAAACGCTTACAATGCTCACTAAGGAGCTCGTGAAGATCTCTCTCAGGCTCTAAAGAAGCAACAATCTCAGGTTAACCCAACGAATGAATATGTGGCATAAACTGGAAAGATAAAAAAAGGGAGAAGGACTGTGATAAAAACATATAGACTCACTAAGACACACAAATAGCAAACAAGACAAAGAAAGCAAATACGAACCCTAAACAATCTAGAGACAAAGAAAAACCAAATAGATAATGACTCAACTATCCTAATCGAAGCTAATATTGCTATTGCCAAGTATCCCCGGCAATGGCGCCAAAAACTTAAAACGGTCTATGATGTGGAGTCAAATACACATATTTGTCCCGTGTAAAGTGTATAATTTATGTATAGTTTTTATTTATTATTTTTAGTTTTTAGTGTATATTATATTCTTTTGTGTATTGCCAGGTCCTGGTGCAAATGGAGCGAAAACAAGTAATAAGGAAATAACCAGCCAGTTGGGCAGAGTAGGGCGCCAGTGACCGAATTAAAATTGCCGCTTATTTCCTTGAGTGGGCCATGACCACTATCTCTATTTTATAAGCTCGAAGGACCAAACTACAATAAGTTAAAAGTTCTAAAAAAGTAGTTGTCAAAAGTTGGAGGGTTGAATTGCAATAAAAGAAAAGCTATTTAAAAATAGCTCCCTAAATATGAGGGACTAAAGGTGTACAAAAGCTTGAAAGTTATATTAATTCCATAGCAAAGTTTTGGTGAATTGGGTTGACCGAGTTATGAAAGTTGTTGAACGAAAAGAAATCATTGGACCATTCTATTTTATTTGTTATTTTGAGTCCCCTGTGATAAGCCCAAGGCCCACCATATGTTTGCGGTCCATTTGAGAGCCCAGGTCGTGAGAATTTGTGTTGACTAAATTTGATATTATGGCTCCACTGTTTTTGAGGAGAGGGGGATTTCTTTGGACGACGGCTGAACGAGGGAGGCCGCAAGTTTGACGGCTGAAGAGGAGGAGACGAACAGAGACGAGAGGGAAGTTGTGCCATTAGACGCAAGCAGAAAAATCCCAAAGTTCTAAAGGGCGAATTCAAGGAGGATAAGGGATCTGTTCAAGTTTCAAATTTAGGATCGAAGAATCGGGTCGACTACAATTCGTTAGTTATTCGGTTTGTTTTTACTTTGTGTTTTTCAAACTATTTATTGTACGAGACTTGTTTCTTGTTCTTGACTATGGTTCTTGGCTAAATTATTTTCACTACCTAGACTAGATGATCGTTTGATAAAGTTTCGATTTTAATCATTGATTTGTGATTTTTGAGGATTGTTTATAAGTTGTAAACGACTTGTTCGATTAATTGGATGTGTTTGCGTACTTGATATTGTTTGATTATTGTTTATTGCTTTACATGAATCTTGGTGACGGTCTTTATCACATAATAGAGTCATGTTAGGTTCTAGGTTTTGGTGACTTTCTATATCACGTAATAAAGCTAGAGTCTTTAGGGTGAAAACTGCGCAATTAACCTTAAAAGTAATAATTGGTAATCTTATAAAATAAAGTGTTCTACTAATCGTCAATAGCTGCAAGGTGCGAGGTTATTGCTAGGCCTAAGTCATTAAGCCGAAAGGTAGGAGCTTTCTAGGAAGTAAACCCATTGGCTATTGTCTAGCAAGTCCAATTGAGAGAACAAGTCTATCCTTGGTTTAGATTAGGGTTGTTCAAACTGCTCGCCGCTCGCTCGACGCTCGTTCGGAAATTGCTCGAAAAATGCTCGTTCGATTTGACGCTCGGTTGTAAACGAGCCGCTCTGCTCGGTTCGGTTTGTAAATGAGCCAAGCATGAGCAAAGGTCCGCTCAGCTAGGTTTGACTCGAATTATTAGTTTTAATTAGTATATATATAGATACATATACATATACACATATAAATATACATATATATACATGTATATATACAAATATAAATTATACATATACAGACACACACATCTAAATATATATACACACACATACATATATACTTAAATAAATTAAATTTATAGTTCTGTATATATCACTCTATTGAATTTTGGTCCACTATATACAAATTTACAACTATATTTATACGTACTAGCCCAATCACATACGCCAATAAAAAAATTAACAACGAATCTAAGAGTTAAACCCTAAACCGATAAATGACGGTCTGCTCATTACATCAACGTTTCACGCCCGTTACCCTAAGTCGATCGTCTCCAACTCTCAATGTCATTGTTCGTGCAATACGATCGTCGCCTCGTCGGCCACAACATTGTTATTTATAAGAAAAAGATTATGCCATGAAATGTGCTGTTTTTTAAGACATACAAACTTGAGATCCAACATTGTCACTATTTCTCTTACAAATTTAAATCGGGCGACACGATTGTCTAAATCGCTCGAACTTCACTCAATGCTCACTCGGAATAATTACCACTCGGAAATTGCTCGCTTGATTCGAGGCTCGGTTTTAAATGAGCCGCTCCGCTCAGTTCGGTTTGTAAACGAGCAAAGCATGAGCAAAGGTCTGCTCGATTCGGCTCAGCTCATGAACAGCCCTAGTTTAGATCTCGACAGGGAGTGAGCCTCATAGGATACTTTTATAAACCCATTAGGTGTCTCGACAGAGAGTCTAATAACCGGCAATCTCAACAACCTCGAGGGTGCTATAACGTGCTCTTGAGAAGGGTTAGGGGTCCTATTAGATATCCCGAGAGGTGAGAATATTATGATCCCGGTTCCTCATTAATCAACTTCCAAATAAAATCGTTACTAAAATCAATCAGGATTCTGGTCTAGGTAGTGTTTCCACCTTTTGAGTAAAGTCCAGTTTAATTCGTATTCTTAGTTAACTTAGTTAATTTGGTTTACTTTATTTGCATTATTAGGCATTGTTAGACCCCCCCTCCCAATCAAATAAACAAATTTGTACGTCCGTGTCAGTCATAGTCTAGATAGAGTCGCTAACGTAATTAGTAGAGTCTCGTGGGTTCGATATCCGGACTTACTTTAGCTATACTAGAATCGATCGGTACACTTGTCGGTTAGTAGTTTAGTACGTTTTAGTGAGTCTAGAATTAGGTTAATTTAATTCTTTTTATTAAACTACTTTTTAGCACATCAGTCTACTATAAACTAGCTAACAACTAACCTAGACACTTTACTAATACTATGGAATACCCTAAACTAGGCCACAAAGACAGGAAAGTGTACCTATTGAGTGTATTAAAGCCTAATGGAAGTCCGAATATCAAACCATAGAGACATTGTAATAACTAAACTAGAATCTGACTAAGAACGATAGGAGGTTTAGAAGATTTTGTTGGTGCATGTTATGTGGCAACAGCTCTATGCATGGTCTTTGGATATCTTGGAAACTGTTTAAGTGTTAAAAAAAAATTAATGTTCGGGTTTTCCATCAGGAGAAATGGTTATGGAAAAGAGTACTTACAAGAGTTCCGGAAAACACCGCACGTGAAGGTTTTGGAAAACTCAACTTCAAAGAGTTCCGGGGAAAGACAACTTTGAAGAGTTCCGAGTTATATAAGAGTTCCGAGTTTGAAGAGTTCCAAGTCATATAGGAGTTCCAAGTTATACAGCTTTGTGATATTATGGGTTTTATATGTCTTTGTGAATGTGTCCGAGTTTTGATGTTAAATGTATTTGGGCTTGGCCCTGTATGCATGGGTGTGTATTATATAAACACATGTTATGCATTAGGGTTAAGGTTAGACATTGTAAATTGTAATAACTAAACTAGAATCTGACTAAGAACGATAGGAGGTTTAGAAGATTTTGTTGGTGCATGTTATGTGGCAACAGCTCTATGCATGGTCTTTGGATATCTTGGAAAATGTTTAAGTGTTAAACAAAAATTAATGTTCGGGTTTTCCATCAGGAGAAATGGTTATGGAAAAGAGTACTTACAAGAGTTCCGGAAAACACCGCACGTGAAGGTTTTGGAAAACTCAACTTCACAGAGTTCCGGGGAAAGACAACTTTGAAGAGTTCCGAGTTATATAAGTGTTCCGAGTTTGAAGAGTTCCAAGTCATATAGGAGTTCCAAGTTATACAGCTTTGTGATATTATGGGTTTTATATGTCTTTGTGAATGTGTCCGAGTTTTGATGTTAAATGTATTTGGGCTTGGCCCTGTATGCATGGGTGTGTATTATATAAACACATGTTATGCATTAGGGTTAAGGTTAGACATTGTAAAGATTTTTTGAGAGATTTACACAGAGAAAGGCTGTGAGATTTCGTGTGTGGTGTTAATCGATTGTAAACAGAGATTTCCTGTGTGGTATTAATTGATTGTAAATAGTTTGTTGGATAATCAATAGAATATCATGTTTTGTTGTGATTGTGTGTTTGCTATTTTAAATACTTGTTTTTGTGTTTGTCTAATCTGCTATGAGGATTCCACACTCTTAATGGATTATCAATCTCATTATCGATCCGTGTGACAAGGACCTATAATTGGTATCAGAGAAATCGGCTCTATATCGTCTGGTTCGAGATTGGTTTTGCGGAAACACAAGTATTCCAGATCTGTATCACGCTAAAAAAAGTTTAGTTGTTTGGTAGTTCGTGATCGAAAATCTATTCTGTGGAATTGTTCATCCGACGTAGTTGGATTTCTATGGTTTCCTAAATTTGTGGGTGAATCTGCATTATAGTGTGTATCATAATTTTCAGGTTTACCAAATCTACACAAATTTTAGGAGTTCAAGTTTTTTGGTCTGGATTAAACACTTCTCCAGAATAAACCCCTATCTGGAATAAACCTTGGTCCGGATTTATCATAGTTTCAGGTTACTTTTTTTTCTGGATTACTCAAGAGCTCCAGATTACTCAATTATTACGAACTGTTCAACAATTCTGAATTATTCAAATTATTCCGGGTTATTCAAGTTTTTCGGATTATTAAATTGTTCTGAATTACTAAACTTCCAGAGTATTAGATTGTTCCGAATTATTCAAGTATTTCGAATTATCTTAAGTTGTTCAAGAGTACTCACAAATTTTGGATGAACCTTTGACTTTCGGATTGTTGATTGTTAAACGAATCGAAACTAAATGTATTGGATTGTAGAGAATTATCCATGGAGTAGATTGTATAAAACATCCTTTATGTTTCCTCAAACTTGCAGGTTCCAGCCTTAATGTTTAAAAGTTGTTAAAAACAGCCTTTAAGTTTATTTTTGTTGCGGGTTCAATCCTTTACAGCTAACCACGTTATTTTCTTCAGTTAAGTTCCCTCACATGCATAACATGTGAGGGTATATTCGTCATTTTGGTTGATCTTCCACCCACGTCAATTATAAGAAAAAAGAATATTTAAGGTTTAACCTATTTTAAAAAAATTATAACCGCAGGGACTAATGTGCAATAAAACCAAACTTTTAAAAACCAAACACCCTTTTTTCCGGTCTTCTTCTCCGGCGAACCCGGAATTAAGATAGGAATCTTGTTAAGCTAGCCCACTAAGCTGTGAAGATTAAAACAGATTTTGATGATGCCAATCAAACTCTTCAGGATTATCATCAGTTGGAAGAATCGGCGCCTTATTCGCATCAGACGGAAATGACAAACGACTCTTCAACCCTAGATACCTCTCACGGAACTCCGATGCCGTCAAATCAGAGAACTTCGAAACACCGTGTTCAGTAGTCGGATCCAGCAACTGGTGACGCTTAGGACGCCGCAAGTTAGACTTAAACACTATCAAACGGTAATCGTGCTCCTCTGTAGTCGCCTACGTTTTACCAAACTTTGTTTAAACTATGTTAAAACTTAAATATTCTTTTTTTTTTATAATTGAAGTGGGTGGAAGATCAACCAAAATGACGAATATACCCTCACATGTTATGCATGTGAGGGAACTTAACTGAAGAAAATAACGTGGTTAGCTGTAAAGGATTGAACCCGCAACAAAAATAAACTTAAAGGCTGTTTTTAGCAACTTTTAAACATTAAGGCTGGAACCTGCAAGTTTGAGGAAACATAAAGGATGTTTTGTGCAATTACTCTTATCCGTGCACAACTTAAAAAAAACGAACAACACGGTTATGATAGATTACGGAGTTACGAGTACTCGACCTAGGTGGAGAGTACTCATGGATACCCAGACATGTTAATTACAAAAAGTAGTTTTTTTAGAAATTATATATATGTCATATATCAAAAGTTTACTAATATTTATAGAAAAATACGTGAATCTCAATATAAAAAACATGTTCAAATAGTAAAGTATTTCAAAAATTGATATTCAGTTCTTGAAAATGATATCTATTCTTTAATATGATAGATATAGAAATCATGTTTTATTTTCAAGTCAAACTTGACCCTGTTTGACCAAAGAAATCCGAATTCTGACCGAGGTTAACCGTGTTTGATCGATTCCAAAAAATTAGTCAGGGTTAAAGAAATCATCCCGACAACCTACCTTGAACACATCTTGACTGAATGCCCACGCAACACTCGACGATATTTCACTAATTATAGATTATATAATAATAAGGTTATTGTACGAATAAGCTTCTCTTTTAAAAATTCTTTTTCACATCTTGTCAACACGTACTTTAATCCAAGTATCTAAATGTATTTAGACTAATAGAGTAATTAGAATCACTCTACTAATACCGGTTATAATTACTATAGAGTGATTCTAATTACTCTACGGTTCTAATTGTAAATATTCACTTTTGGTTAGGATTGAACCTAGACCTCTTCTATATGAGGCATATGTCTGTATCAAGTGGGTTAGCCGCACATTGGAAACCCATTTGTATTTGATTTTTACACTATCTATATCTATACATATAATAAAATAAATCAATTGGGGGACACTTGTCATTCATTGGAGCTCTTGTTTTTTTGGTTTTCCCGCTTTTATCATATACTTAATTTTGGATGATTCATTTTTAATTAAATTCTTTATCTTCTGCTTAATTTCCAACCTATAATTTAGCAATATTTTGTTGCATCATGAGTTGTAATATATGCATTGGGGTTTTTTCAAAAAAGAAATTGCATTTTCTACTTTTTACCCAAAGGTTTTTATATTTAATATTTTAACCCCTTTATCTTTTTAGTTTTAACCCAAATATTTTAAACTTTTACAATTTTAACTTTTATCACTTTTTATTTTCAACTTTGGTCCTACATACTTTTCATATTTCACAAGTTTTTTGTTTTATGTTTTATGTTTCGTTCTAGATTTTGCAAGTCAATACGTAGCAACGTGTGTGTGGGGTTCAACTTTTTTTTGCCTTTTTTCCCCGTTTGACAGGCATGTCGCAACACGTCTATTTTTCTCCGTTTGACAAGTTTGTCGCAACGCGCGGATCCTAGATCGACTTAGTTATTCTTTTCTACGTTTTACGTTTTTGTCTAATTTCTTCGCATTAACAGGCCACAATGGGCGTGCGTGGTTCAATGATTTTACGTACGTTTTTTGTTCGGTGTTATCTATTACTTTTATATTTATTTTGTTTTTACAAGCTCTTCTGATATTGGTGGTCGCTGGCAGTGGTTTGACATTAATGCTACTTGGCACAATTTTACGAACGTATTTAACCAGTGAAGTTTTTTACTAATAATTTGTTTCGAGTTTGCCGTTATATCTCCTTTACTTAAGAAAAAAACTATTTTTTTCACGTGCATATTTTTATGTACGTGCCAGTATAAATTCGATTTGCTTTATGTGTCGATGTAAACTTTTTCTGGAAACGAGTCAGGTTAAATATAATACGTTTTCGTTTAAAAAAGCCATTTTACGCGCATATTTTATGTACGCTTCGATATAAATTTAAATTGGTATATGTTTCGACGTAAATTTTTTTTGGAAAATGAGTTAGGTGATGTTTTGTAAATTTTGTTTTGAACCGAGTGGAGTCAAATTGTGGTTTTTCCCCTTTTTTCAAAAGGTTTAATTAGTCTCTTTTGATTATACGTGTCAGCTTTTCCATTATACCGTTACGTTTTCTATGTATGACTCGGGTCACTTAAAATACACTATGATTTTACAGTATAAATTTGATTTACTTTATGTTTTGAACCAATCGCAATGCTTATACAGGTTATATTGAGTTCAATCAGATACGTCGAAATGCGTGTTTTCATATAGTTCATGTATCACATAACGTTTTGGACTAATCCATTAGATGTTTGCGATGTACCGCGCCGCAACACGCGCGTGCGTTTTTGCTAGTTATGAATAAATATTAATAACTAAAGTTAATTATTATATCGTTATCTAAATAAAACATCAATATCTATTTATATTTATATTTATCTACATTTATATCCATCCGTATCTATGTATCACAATCTAATTTTCTAGATTTTAATAAATTATTTCAATTAATGTCACTTGACATCTTCTCCCTTGACCTAAAAAAATATTTATATTTTTAAAACTTTTTTATTGAAATATATTATTAATTGTAATATAGTGCAATTGGTTTGTCATATATTACAACTAAAAAATAAACTTTTTAATAATTAATTAAAGAAATTTACTCTTTGTAATAATTAACTAATTAACGATTCCAGATAATGTCAACCCGTGTAATAGATGGATCTGTAATACATGTGTAACAATTAATTCAAAAAGTTTATAATTTATATATATATATATATATTATATATATATATAATATTCAACCATTGTAATATACGAGTTTTTGCTTTCGAGCCGGTGTCTCTCTAGAAGCAACCTCTCTATTCATACGGATAGGGGTAAGGTTTGCCTACATCTAATCATTCCCAGACCTACGAATCGCTTTTGCCATTGGTGAGATTTATTGGGTACGATTGTTGTTGTATACGAGTTTCAAAAAATGTTATGTATCACTTATTTATATATTAGTAACAAGATACTAATCTACTTATTTGTTTATCATTATAATAATTATAACCAACAAATTAACGATATTATATTTTTTAAAACTACGTGTTTATGATAATGTTTATTTATTTAATCAGTTTAATAGACAGATTCTAATCTAGTATACTGTATAATATAATAATTTGTGGTCAAAGTCAACATCTCAATCCCGTAAAACCCTAAAATTACCCCAAAAATCACCGATCACCGGAAAATCACCATGAACGACGATTCCACCACCACCTGCAGCCAATGCAACCTCACACATCCAAAAATCCTCCACCACATCCTCCTCAACGCCACCTTCCGCCGCCTCTGCACCACCTGCGTCCTCCGCCTCCACCCTAACCACTTCTGTCCGTCCTGCCTCACCGTCTACCACAATTTACCGCCGGAAAACGCCGTCGTGTGCTTCAAATGCCACTCCTTCTCCCACCGCACCTGCGTTTCCCTCTCCGTCACCGTCCGTACACCTTGCGCTACGTGCCTAAACCCTAACGGCGTCGTTTTCAACCCTAGGTCATCCAATTGGATTTATAACAGTAATAACGGTAGTCGGAGGATAGACTTGGCTGCTGCGAGGCTGCTGGTGGCTGCAGCGGAGATATCCGTGGTGTCGATGAGTAGAGCGGAGGCTGTGGCGGTTAAGGAAGCGGAGTGGAGAGCGAAGGAGGCTTCGGAGTGGGGGAAGAAGGCGAAGGAGGCGGTTAATCGTGTTGTGAAGGTTATGGAGATTGAAAAGAAGAAAATAGATGATGAATGTGAGTGTGAGTGTAATGTTGTGGTTGATGATGTTGGAAGTAATAGTAGTTTTGTTGGGGTTAGTAGTAGTGTTGGTTCGGTTGAGGCTTTTGAAGCGTTGAAATTAGCAGGCGAATCGGTCTGCAGAGGGGTGAAGATTTAGCGGTTCAGTATGAACAGCAATCGAATTTGTCAGAGCGTATAGGATATATGTGGCGTATATATGAAAAATTGGATGATAACTAGTTTTGATTATACGGTTTGATTTCTTGTTCTATCATCAATGGTTAGTTAATGGTATGATCTATAAAATCATGTGGTTTGGTGCAGCATAAGTAGGGTATAAACTAGTGACATGGACTAAATGGCTTGAATAGCTCATCTCAAAATCCAAATTCATGTTCACTTTCAATGCTAGCATTATGTGATGTCACTTTGACAAAGTAAAAGGTTGCAAACATTCTGGTAGATCAGTTGACAATTGAAGCATTGTGTGTACATTCTGGGTCTAACTACTATTTGTGGTTTTTGTGAAGGACAAACCAAACTGGCTGAGTTGTGTCTGGCCCAAACGGTTTGGTTTTGAAGGTTTAAACATTTTTTGTTTTTCAAAACTATACGCGTATGTTAAAAATTTTAAATCATGGATGGTTGATGTATTTTGGTACATATACATAAATACATATTGCACCCATGTGGTCAGGTTGTGCACGGTAATAAAAGCAACTTTGTAAATCATATACACACCACAGAATATATGCTCAATTTTTCCTGACAAATTTGATTGTTATTCTTACTGTGTCCCTAAATTTTCATCAATCTGCACATAGATTCAACCTGCTAATTTCATTGCATTCAAGCTTTAGAAACCTCAACTGAACCAAAACTACTACTATACAACAAAACTGTTGTTGCTGTCAACAGCAGCATACAAGGATCGCTGCGTGGTGCCTACCCTACAAACCAATACCTTTGTCTCTCATCCCTCTCTCACAGCAATGGTCGGTGCCGACAGTTCGTGGCCAAGGTCACTCTCTCTCTCTTCCACATCTCTGTCCACAACGCCTCTTAACAACTTCGCATGTCAACATATTTTAATTTAATTCTTTAACGTGATGGCAGTGGCATTGGTTGATATGCATTATGTAGCTATTGGAACGAAATCAAGACATGTTTCATATGATTTTCGCCATCTTTGATGGTTTCTTCTTTTTGTGTTTGCTAAAACTCATTAAACATATAGGTTTCATGATGTAATTGAAGATTTAGTGTTTCCCACGTGTTTAAAAATTTGTTAAAAGTGGAAGTGAACCAAATTTGACATGTAGATGGTACGGTACGCTGATGATGTGGGATCGGAGAGCCGTAGGGTAGTAGAAAGTTGACCATTAGCGACGACCCACATCAAAGAAATTGTCGCTAATCCGCATCCTGTTTTTAAAACAAATCCCTGACCGTTGATCTTGTATGCAATCTGACGGTCGATGTTTTATTGTAGCTTTAGGTGTAGAAAACCTGTGGCGGGCAAACCATTCACTCATTCCCCCGAATCAATCCACCAGTCCTCCCCAAACCCCACGACGCCGCCAGATTGATTCAGCCCAGCCACAGCAGCTCGTTCACCGCCACTATCTGCAGCCTTCGGAGTCATTTCACCTTCTCAGACGCTTGCTCGCCGCTCCAGGTACTTCCCCAAACCCTAAACTGATGCCGCACACCTCGCCGGACCACCTCCTCTGTGCTGCTGCATCACCTCGCCGAACCCACCAGGTATTCTTGCTGTGCTTGATTGTCTCTAATTTGTATTATCTTTACAGATTTGTTGAGTTAGAATGTCAAATTTTTTTAAATGTAGTATAGCTGGATATTATGTTGTCGTGTTGTTCTTGAGTTAAATTAGAGGTTAATTGCTGTATATTTTTGATAAATGGGTTTAGAAAGTAGTTGAAGTTAGAGGTGTTTGGGTTCAAACCGGTTTGGAGTGAAGCTTAAAAAAGTCAAATCGGGTTGAGAATGAAACCAGGTTGGGTTCAGCCCGTTTGTAAAACTGAACCCTATGAAACCAGTTCAGGTTAGGTTGGAGTCAAGTGTATTAGGTCGCTCTGTATTTCAGGTTTCAATGTTGTTGCAGGGTGTTTTTTTTTTTTTTTAATGCTCTGGAGTCAGTTTTGTGGCCATCACCTGCTGAGTCATCCTTATCACTCACAAATACAATATCAACATGGGTTATTAATTATGCATGTTTATTAACATGTATTTTCACTAAGCTTTGCTGATATGTTGAACTACCTATACTTTTAGGTAAGGCATCACAATTGAAAGGTTAGTCATGATCGACTCTTGAGATGGATTAACGAGCACTATTTTGCAAATGTCGATTGTCAATACATTATGTTAGTTTAAGTAGCAGTATTTTGATGTTTTATAAAGTTTAAGTAACACGCCTGCGTGTTTGATATATTGGAAAATTTTAGACCTATGTTAGAAACAAATACTTTATTGAGTCTACATTGTTGACACCTTATACCACTAGCTTGTGCAAAACCACATAGTGTGGTCCGCCCCGCATATCCATGCTCTGAGTCAAAGACATTTTCCGATAGGTAGTTTTTTATATTCCCGGACATTCAAAATGTCCTAAGAGTCCAAACTAGAGACGAGTTACTTGTCTCCTTCATCAGATAAGGTTAAGCTATCTCTCCTAGCTTTCACCTACTAATATTTCTCACTCTCTAATACACTTGGATACTTATTTTCATGTTAAACATTGGTCACATAGAATAACCCCTTGCTACCCTTATGAGTAACGGTTTGCTAATTAGTAAATTAGTCACAACCGTTCCATCCATGTATTACTTTCATTTGTGCTGAAACATAATACCCAACAAAGAAAAAGCTTGCATTGGCCTTGGTGCACACATTATGCCGACTTCGGATGTTCTTCCAACTAAAGTTTTTGTTACTTTACTAGTCTAACTCAAATTCTGTTACTTTTAACAAAACCTAAGGCAACTTACTGTGATATAAACTTTAAGAATCTAGAGAGGATGAATATATCATTTTAAATTTAATGATCAATAATTTGGGTCTTAGGTGAGAAAAAGAAACCGGGCCCTGCCCCTGATAATATAAACTCATCAACAACGTATATAAAAAATTAAAACATATAATACGATGATCTGAAACTCTAGTGATTTTATGTTTACCATGTGCTTGACGATAGGGGAGGTTGAACTACTCTACCTGTGTGTTACACGGGTTGAATAATAAAAACGATTTAAAAAAGATCACAAAATTACACAAACAAAAAGAAACTCCAAAAACAAAATCTTACCATGAATTCATATGCAGACAACACATGATATCTAAAAATAGTGAGTCTAATTCATCCAATGAGCAGCTTCTTAATTTGGCCAAAACCCTCTCCTTGCCTAAGATTTGGAGCCCAGTATTCCACCACCATTTTTCTTCAGGTACTCATTATTTACATTTCATTAAACTTGGCCTAAATTATGAAAAACCAAAACCCGTTATAATAACATATCAACAACAATTTAATCACAATAATATCTAAACTAATAGCATGCAAGCAAACACACCTTGATAGCTTTCGGAAAGTGAACGATTTAAAAAAAGTAATATTCGTTTTTTATCAAGTAAGCCAAATTATTTTTCATAAGGACTAAGCATTTAGGTCCAAAATCCATACGTACAACCAAATAAAAGTTTCATCTATTTCTCAAATTAGCCTTTTTATCAAGTAAGGGTGAAGGGAGTGGTTAAACACTTGAAAGTGGCAAACTTCAAAATCAACCAATCAGAAATTTAAACTATGTTGAAAAGTGTTGACAATGGTTAAACAATTGAAAGTGGCAATCTATTTTTTATTTTATTTTTATTTGTCCTACCCTACACCATAAATACCCATCACCTTCAAAAAATACCCATCATCTGCAAGTTATCAAATGTATTTCTTCTCACTTCCTGGTACCACCACAGTCACCTCCACCGCCACCATCACCACTCGCCGCCACCACCACCGGTTCCACCTCCATCACGATCACCTCCACCACCACTGGTTCCACCTGCCGGAAAATCACATCCGCCGGGAAAAAATGGTGGAAGTGGGTTTGCGGCTGAAGGTGATGACGGTGTTTGGTCGGCTTCTTCCTCGGAGACATTTGATCCATAGAATCCATGCTCGCCGTCTCCGATCGTCTCTTCTGCTCACCGGAGCTCGAAGAATCCGGCGGCATCGTCCTCTCCGTCGTCTCTTCTGCTCGCCAGCGTCCTCTCCGTCACAAACAAAATTAATTTTTTTTTGTTTTAAAAGGCTATATAGCCATTGAGAAGTCCAACGGTCAAATTTTTCACCTTTGTCGATCGGTTAACGTTTAAACAACTTTGAGGTTTGCCGATCGGCAAAAGGGGCTGGCAGCGGTGTTACCGCGCGTCAAACCCTTTTGCCGATGTGGTTTGCCGCCCACTCCTTCACCCTAAGCAAAATTATTTTTCCATGTCATCCCTCCTAAAGAACATAACTTTGACTAACTTAGACTCATGGTGAAGAAATAATCATAATTCACATATATTCTGACATAAATAACTTACGAATACAACAATGTTTAACTATATAAATCACAAAAGGGATGTTGGGGATTGCTTATTGGTGTCATGTTGATGCCATAGTTTTTATTATCCAACTAAGACATCAAAACCATGATAGTACATACCTATTAGCACTCAAATAATGGTTTAAAATCACACGGACCAGATGCTCTGTTACAAGTAAAACAAAACATAGAAGCTACCCAATTGTGCACTGATTATTGAGCCTAAACACAACAAACCCCCCATAGCAACTTTTTACAGCCAATATCAGAACCAAAAACTCCTATATAGAAACAGCTAAACCTGACAACAAAATAAATATGTTAGCGGACGTCAACCTGTTACTACAACGTTTGTCAGTTCGTCTTTACACCGATATTACAGAATTTAATGCAACCAAGTCCATTATTGAATTAATACTTAACCATTAACCTGAATATAAATATATACAAATGAACTTTCCATGACCGATGTATGGAAAAGCAAAAAACTTCTAATTTTCTCACCCCATAGGTTTCAAGAAACAGAATGATGAAACTGACCGACATTAAATGAAAAAAAAAATAATACATTCAATGAGTTAGTAAAACATAATTAATGTAGTCAATTAAAAAAAACAATAAGATAAACCTAATTGTACATGTTATTATTGAAACGAAACTATTTTTTTAGGATAAACCTAATTGCTACCCATTTTTATTTTAGGATTAAGAACACAAACCGTGAATCTTGATCCATGTGAAAATTTAATTTATATAAAAACCCAATGTGAAAGATTTTATTCATACTTAAACCTGAAACCAAATCAAAACGATTTGGATTGTACACCAAACGCTATGGAATCTATCAAACGAATATGATTTTCTCCAAGTTAGCGGCATTATTTGATGAATACAACTTTGTTTCCAACCGAGAAACCCCAAAAATAAAAACGAAAGCACCCCTGGACACCGAAGATAATCCAAGAACTACTACAAAAGCATAATCATCGCATATGTTCATCACAGCCGATGAACTTGAAAACATTAAATCGAACCAAAGATTCTTAAGAACTGAAAGGAATATTACAGGTTATCAAGAAACCGTGTAACAAAGAAATGGAAAAGATGCATATTACAAAATCAAATGTTGTGGTGTAGATTGTTGGAAGTAGAAACTCACCTTCAAGAAAACGACGTTGTTGAGAGATGATGGAGTGTTGTTTAGGGTTTGGAGTAAAAAGATGAAAGCAACGAATGGTGGCTAAATTTTAGGGATTGAATGAAATTTAAATCTAGGTCATAATAAAAAGATGTATAAAAAGATATGGAGCACCGCGTGTAAGCATATCTATAACCCGAATATAGGCGGAAAGATTAACAATGAGAGTCTCCCAAAGCGGGCCAAGTGTCATAATGGTTTCTTTTATTATATATATAGATAGATGAGTTAAGTGGATGCAGGATCAAGGTGATACATTTGTTATTGGTTAGCATCATTTTGGTATTCTATTTATATAAGAAAGTTAATGGTTAAGAAGGATGTATAAAAATCATTTTTACCTATTATGAAAAGTTTATGTAAAAGAAAAATCAATAAACAAAACAACAAAAATTATAGTGGTTTAGGTGAGTTTTAACTAACCCATCATACGTAAATCATTGGTATCTATAAATAATTGGTTTAATTAACAACAATTTATTAAGACTATGAGTGTGGATGAGGGTAGTCCTCAAAGGATGATGCGCCACGTAGGCATCCACGTAAGCGGGTGTGGGGATGAGCCTGAAGGGGATGGACCTATGTTGTGGGGATGGGCCTTAATTTATATATATATATATATATAGAGAGAGAGAGAGAGAGATGCCAGTTATTGTACAAAATACCTTAACTTACGAAGCGTACGTGATTCGGTATCAACATGCGAAATTTGATTTATAACATGCGATTTTGGTATTTTTTAACATCATGCGAATTTGTTTTTTATAACATCCGAAATTTGTTTTTTTTATAAACATGCGATTTTCATTTTTTTAACAAGCGATCTTCTGTTTTTACAACATGCAACTTTTTGTTATAACTTGCGAATTTGACATTGCGTACGCGCGTACGTTAAGGCAAAATGGACGATACACTTTTTCTCTATATATATGTGTGTGTCAGTGTGTGTATGTACGTATATGTGTGTGTATAAAGAAGAATGAAAGGGGCTGACACAAGCGTCGGGCGGGTGACGTAGAGGACGGGGATGCCCCAAGGTGGGCAGTGTGCCAGAACGGCGTCGCTCCTGCGCCCCAGGGACATCCCAACACCATGCAGCCTAATCAATAAAGTGCTCTTTTTACAAGGTTCTCATTAGGACTTTATTCACTTCTATCAAGCTACTAATCACCTTCACAAGTTTTTCAACAGTGTCAGTAGTACCAACATTAATTGCATGACGGCCACTAGCGAGTGCACGCGCGCGTGGAGACGGTTATTGTTCCCCACTCGCCCCTTTTCGTACCTAGGGTTTTGAAAAAGATAACCCACTATCACACGAATTTCCAGGCATTAATTGTGATGCCTATACAAACCCCATCTTCATGAACCGTCATTTTTATGCTTTCATAGAAATTCCCTTGCCTTCTCTTTGTTTTACCTTCTGCAACCACTTTCTTTCTACTCCGATTCAAGAATCTGTTGATATTTGTATCAAATCCTTTTCATATATTCATGGCTACTAGTTCTACACCTGAGGAGATGGTGGAGATGCCATCGACATCATCATTACCGGCGTTGAAGTGGAATCAGGATGCTTTTGACAGTCTTGTTGTGAATTTCAAATTTCTTAAGACATGGGATGCCCGATATCATGAAGATACCTACACGGCGGCAAACGCTCCGGCAGGATATATCACATTATTCTATTCTGGGATTACTTTGCAGAGGGTAATTTCCGACTTCCGATGACCCACTTCTTTCTGGAAATTCTTGATTTTTACAAATTCCATATATCCCAGTTGAACCCGATGGGTATGGTACGTATCCGACATTTTGAGTTTGTTTGCCGATTTATGAACATTCTTCCTACCGTCGATAGATTTAGGGTTTTTTACTAGTTACACTGTTCACTGGGTTTTTATTCGTTTCAACAACGGTTGCCGGCGAAGAGATTATTACTTGTACCTCCCAAGTCATACCACGATTGGAAACAAAAATTCTTCTATATCAAGGCTGTTGTGATACCGATGAAGATGACGTTTCGAGGATGTGAAGAGATTGAGTTCGAGAGAATGGCCATCCCTATTGACGAAGGGTGGTACCAAGATCTAAAGGATGTGCCTAACATTGTTTTGCCAGAAAGGGCTTTGGTTGCTGCTGGGATGAGCATGCTCTGGAAGGCTGGTCGTCGAGAGAAACCAGTATATGTCGAAAAAGGCTCAGGTATGTTATTTTTTCGATAGTATAGTTGCATATTCCTATGCTCATACTTGTGCTTTGCTGCAGTTACTTCCTTATACATGGTATCCTTCAAAAGGAAAAAAAAAGGCAAGATGGAAGTGATGCCTATCGGTGAAGATGAAGAGCCTTGGTTTTCGCAGATCTTGGGAAATTTCGAATTGCCCAAGATAGAAGAGCTCAATGCTCAACCCTCTTCCACTGCTGGTAAGTAATTTTCCCTTGATGCCTGAGTTAGTATTGCAATATTACCACTAACGTTAAATCTTAGAGTAATATTGCAATATAACTTATGGCACGCAAAATGTTTTGTTTGTGTTAATCCTAGTAGGTGATTTGTCGAACTTGGGCGTAGGCCCTGATTGTAAGAAGAAGAAAAAGCCTGCTGTTACAGTTCCTCTTCCCAAAAAATCTGATGTTCCTGTGCCTAAGGCTCCTGCAACCCTTAAGGCAGAAATCAAGAAAAGTACGCGCCTTGTGTCTGATTCTTGGTGTGAGTACGTGGTGGTGTCGGACTCATTAGAAGGTCTTGCGCCTGTAGGTTTAAAGAAACCAAAAGCGGAACTGATGGATATGGCAGAGATCCCTGCGGCGAATCCGGATGACCCGATTGACATACCATCAAGTCCTGAAGCGTTGGTGCATCGTGCAACCAAGAAAAGAAAAAACAACGATCCTGAACCACCAGTACCACCACCGAAGAAAGTTGCGCGAGGAAGAATTGGAAAGAAGAGCAATTTGGACGCTCTGGCAGAAAAATTTTCTCCGGGTAAGGATGTTAATCCTTTCCTTGTATGCTGAAAAAAATTTCAACTGTTTTGTTGTTTACAGGAAAAATTGTGAAGGTGGCGCAGACCACATCATCATCGACCCCTGCAACGCACTAACCGGAAGTTGAAAGTTTAAAGAAGGGTGATGATGATGTGCATCCAGAAGCGACGAATGTTGGCCCAGAGCCCATCATGTCTTATATGCCAAAAAAACCTGCTCCAGAAGAAGATCAAATAAAAACATTTGTTGAAGATCCTGCTGGCGAGCAGGTAAAAGATACTGCCCCCATTGATGCTGAAAACAAACTTTCGAAGATCCAAAAGAGGATTTTATACCTCCGCCTTCACACCCATAAAAAATTACCATTGATAGCCTGGCGAAGAACACTGGTTCATCATCTGCTGCGCATGACTTTGAGTCATTTTTTGATGATCCAGCAGATGAATCCCCCATACGCCCTGAAGAAACTCCTGGGGATTATTACTATCGCTCATACTCTGCAAAGCGAGCCTCCGCCATCCATGAACCAGTGTGGAAGCTCAAACAAAGTGACACCTTTACCGACCTGCAGGCTTGCTGAGAATGATATAAGGGCATCTATCCTCCGGCGGAGGTTAAGCGTCAAGAGGAAAGTACTCATGATCAGACGTATCAGGCATACTTGTTAGAAACAGCGCAAGCCTCGTCTGTTACCCACTGGATTGTGCGCGAGTGGCGCAACATGAATAAAGAGTGGGATGAATTTGAATCTAAAAAATTCAAAGTTGGTGTTGAAGGTGAGAAGGCGAGGCAAAAAATGGTGGATTTGGAGGCGGATAGATGGAAGTTTGAGGATGAGAAGAAGACCGAAGAATGGTCCGCCTTGGGATGGAAGAAGAAGGTAGAGGCTGAGGTTGCGCTTCTTGCCACCGAGCGCAAGAAGTGGTTAGAAGCGTTGTGAACGTGATAACCAAAAAATTTCTCTTCGCAATGAGATAGAAAAATTAAAGAAAGAGAAAAATGATGTCATTGCAGCCACTGAGGAAGCCCGTTCTCATCGTCAACGGAGTGAACAAAAAGAGGTAGAGGCGAATGACTCTTTTGCTTAGAGATAAGGAACTTGCTGATCTTACCTCTATGCTCTTTGATCAGGAACAAATGCGAGCAGAGCTTGACTCCTTGAAGAAAGATGTCCAGTTTAATCAAGTTGAGAAAGCGGAGCAGACACGCCGCTTATCTGAGGGCGAAAAGAAAATTAAAGAAACAGAAGTCGCTCGCGCCACTGGTGAAAGCCTTGCGGAGTCTTTGATGAACAAGCTTACTTGGATTCAACAATATGGGATTGTAAAAGTAAGTGTTTTATTTCTTTTTTTATGTAAAGCTCGCTACTCATTTATTCTGACCTTTGTATCTTTTTGTAGATTGCCAATTCAACATTGAATGCTACTGAGCTTGATGAAGCGGTGGCTCAGTTGATGGTTGCGGTGCGAACTGATGGTTATGCCCAGGGTTACAATGAGTGTTCATCCCACGTTTCTCATGCTTTAAAAGTGCAATGGGATAATAGCCGCGCAGCTACTCATGGAGCCAATACTAGCGCCGCATTTATCAGGGCCAAAGAAAGATATGACCATCTGCAAATTCCGGTGATGGATCTTGTTGATGATGCGCTTTCTAATGACGATTATGTTGATCGCTTGAAAGACATTTTTTCAGAGGCAGAAGAAGAAGGCGCAACGAAGACTTCAAAATAGGATTAGCTTTGCTTTTCTGTGTTTGTATAACCTTAAGACATTTCGAATTATTTTGTAATAACTCTAGTATGTACAGGTGCGCGGCTGCGCAGGTACTTAACGTTCATTAATATATATTTGGATTACAATGTGTGCATGAGTACAATTACTTGTTTAGGATAGACAAATGAACGTAATTGGCTAACTCATGTAGGGGCGTAAGTATTGTGTTGTCTTGTGGCTCATGAGTTGTTAGTAGCCTTGGTGTTTTTGTTTTTCCAAAGTAATTGCATGCATTTGTAAGAAATATATTTATAAATAATAAGATGTAAGTAGCGACAGAATAAAATTTCATTGATAAAGCATTGAGCTAATACTGTCACTAAGATTACAAAATAAAACATTGTGTAAGTAGTCTCTTTGCGCGGCACGGGGCTATTGCATTAAGAGCTGAGATTACATGTAGCAACGATGCAATTGTTGGGCGTTCCAGGTTCGAGGAATGCTGGAGCCATCCATGCGCTTTAGAGTGTAGGCGCTTTTGCCAAGGACTTCATTTATTACGTGTGGTCCCTCCCAACGCGGAGCCAGTTTTCCTGGTTTTTCAGAGTTTGATGCTTCATTGTCTCGGAGGACGAAATCCCCTGGCAAGAAAGTACAAACACACACCCTTTTGTTGTAATATTTTTCTAACTGGGATTTGTACTTTGCTTCGCGTATTGCTGCATTTTCACGACACTCTTCAACCAAATTCAGATCCATGCGCCTTTGCTCTTCATTGTTTTGCTTCTCGAGAGCCAGCATCCTTGGGGATGGGAGACCAATCTCAGCAGGAATTATTGCTTCCGTTCCATAGACTAGACTGAACGGAGTTTCTCCCGTGCTTGTCTTGGGCATTGTGCGATGAGCCCCCAAAATGCTTGGAAGCTCATCTACCCATCCGCGCCGCGCCGTGCTAAGGCTGGCCTTGATACCATCAACCAGTTTTTTATTGATGCTCTCAACCTGTCCGTTCGCCTGTGGATGCGCCACGGAAGAAAAAACATGTTCGATTTTCATCTCTTGCATCCATTTTTGTATATCTTTGGATGCTAGGTTTGGACCGTAATCAGTTATAATGCACATCGGTAGCCCAAACCTACAAATAATGTGCTCCCATATGAATTTCCTGATCACCATAGCTGTTGTTGAGGCTAAAGGCTTCGCTTCAACCCACTTGGTGAAGTAATCCACCGCAACCATAATAAACTTTACTGCGCCTGGCGCATCGGGGAAAAGATCGATCAAATCAATACCCCACTGTTGGAAAGGCCAAGCAGCGGTTACTGGGACAAGTGGATTTTTTGGGCGCATGGTTTTTGGGGCATGTCTTTGACAAGACATGCATTTGCGCAAAGTTTCAACAGCATCAACATGCATTCCTGGCCAATAATAGCCTGCGGTCATAACTTTGGCAACAACCATGCGCGGTCCGGCGTGTAGGCCACATAACCCTTCGTGAATTTCTTTGATTAAATATTGCGCATCGTGCTTGTCCACGCATCGTAAAAGAGGACCCATATAAGAATTCCGGTATAAAATACCGTCTGCCATTTCATAATTGAGGGCCTTGCATCGTATTTTCCTTGCTTGTGCCTTGTTATCAGGGAGAGAACCATGCAGCAGATACATAATAATTAGAGACATCCAAGATGGACTTCCAATTTCAACGATACTTACTTGTTTCAGTGGCACAGAAAGGTTGCTCAAAACCTCTATTCGGACTTCTTTAGCCAAATGTTTGAAACTTGTGGCTGCCAACTTGCTTAAAGCATCTGCCTATTTATTTTCGCTCCGATTAACATGCACTACTTTAAAGTGTTTAAACTGACTGATTAATGTCTTCGCCTGCTCTAGATACGCGCCGTAAGCGCCAGTCACTTGTTCCGCCACTAATAAGGAATCCACATGTGCTGTTAAGTTCGTTGCTCCCATCTTGATAGCGAGGCGCAAGACTGTTAGAAATGCTTCATATTCGGCTTCATTGTTCGTACTTTTGAAATAAAGACAAATTGCGTACGTGAACTCTTTATTGTCAAGGTTTACCAAACGAAAATCAGCACCAGCCCCATCGCTGTTTGATGCGCCGTCAGTAAATAATACCCAAGATCTATCATTAGTCATGGGGACCGGATTTTGAACTGCTTCGCATTCACCAATTTTGTCTAATGGCACTTCAGTAATAAAATCGGCTAATATCTGCCCCTTGATGGCTGGGCGTGGCTTGTATAAAATACTGTAATCTCCCAACTCGATAGCCCATTTTGCAAAACGTCCTGATAGGTCGGGTTTTGATAAAATTTGCCCCAAGTGATAATTCGTTAATACAGTAATTACGTGTCCTGAAAAATACCTCCGTAGCCTGCGCGACACATGAACTAGAGCTAGGACCAGTTTTTCCATAATAGAATCTCGTGTCTCTGGATCATTGAGCATCTTGCTGACGTAATAAATTGGAGTTTGAACCCCGTCGCGCTCATCTAGTAGAACTCATCCTACTGCCATGTCGGATGCAGCGAGATAGAGTATCATTGGCTCTTTTTCAAGTGGAGCAGTGAGTGTTGGGAGTTGTATTAAACAATTCTTCATATCCTGGAAAGCACTTTCTGCTTCAGGAGTCCATAAGAATTCATTTTTCTTGACACAATTGCGCAGCGTACGAATAAATGGATAAGACTTTGCAGCATGATTAACAAGAAAACGATTGAGCGCATCTAATCGTCCCGCCAATCGTTGCATTTCTTTAATATTAGCAGGAGAAGACATTTTCTGGATTGCTTCCACTTTATCAGGATTAACTTTGAAACCATCTTTAATAACAATGAATCCTAGGAACTTGTCCTCTTCCATGCCAAATGAACATTTGCTCGGGTTCAATTTCAGGTTCACCTTTCGCAATGAATCAAAAGTTCGTTGGATGTTTTTTAACATTGTGTCTTCAGTGTGACTCATGATGACGAGATCATCAATGTAAACCTCAACCGTAACCCCAATATCATCGCCAAAATTTGTATCCATAAGGCGTTGGTAAGTGGCTCCTGCGTTGCGGAGGCCAATGGGCATCTTTGTGTAGCAGAAAATGCTTTTCTCTGTGCGGAAAACCGTCTTGTCCTCGTCTTCCTTCTTCATTAAGACTTGATGATACCCTTTATAGCAATCGAGAAAGCATTTCCATCAAAACGACGCTAAGGAATCAACTTTCTTGTCGATTTCTGGAAAGGAATAACAATCCTTAGTACACGCCTTGTTCAGATCTTTAAAATCAACGCACATGCGCCAACCACCGTTATGTTTCTGCACCATGACTGGATTAGCAACCCAAGTCTGGTATTTCACCTCGCGCAGGATTCTGGCATCCAATAATTCTGAAACTTGTTCGTTCATTACGCGAGTTTTGTCAGGCCCTAAGCTGCGCTTTTTCGTACCACCGGCTCTGCTGAAGGAAAAACGTTCAAGCAGTGTTCTGCGACGTCGCGCGGGACGCCAACCATATCAGCGGGTGTCCAGGCGAAAATATCTTTGTTTCGATATAATAATAGTTTTAGCTTTGCGCGGATTTCTGTGATCATTGCGGGACCCAAAAGAATTGTTTGTTCATGATACTTGGTATTAAGCACCCACTTTTCAGGCTCGTTTGCAGGTACTGGTTTGGAAGCTTTAGCAACTGGTTCTTCGATAGACATTATTTCCTAGCGCGCATACATAATAGCGACGCCTGTTGGTGTTTGGAATCCACAAGCAGCATGCAGAGCTGATGTAACCATGCTGAAATCACGTTGTGCGCGTCGCCCCAACAAAACATCATGGCGAGAAGTCTCCGGCATCACCATAAAATTCACCTTAATGGTTCGTGAATGTTTTCTGTCTGAGAGGGTGACGGGAAAAACTATCTTTCCTAGAGGAAAAACAGCCTCATTGCAGAACCCAGTCAAAGGGAAATCAACTGGTTCTAGGCGTGCTTTGTCCTCTGGATCTAATTGTTTAAAACATTGTTCGTATATGATATCCATGGAGCTTCCAGGGTCTATGAACACATAATCAGTCTGGTAATAGCCAAAAATACCTGTAACCACTACTAGTCTCTCTTCCTGTGGTCCGCCAGGAATAATGGGAAAAATCACCTGTTGTTCGCGCCATTTGTCATTTCGAAAACGTTGAAAGTTGCGCTTGCGCAACACGCCTCCTTGAATCATAGAAACTTGCTTCATCTTCTTGTTGCTTGGACCCTCATTCCCGCGCGTTAAGTTGTCTAACTTCCTTACGTACTGACTGTACTAAGTGTGTCAGTTTACCACTTTTTAATGCTTTTTCAATCTCTATACGCAAACTGATGCAGTTGTCAGTTGTGTGCCTGATATCTTTGTGAAAATCACAAAAGAGATTTGGGTCCCTTCTTGTTCCTCATGGGTTGAGGTTGCTTAAACTGATAGTTCTTAGTGCTAAGAACCTCTGCTGGGGACTTTGTTAAAGGAGTCCATTGCCGATCACGGTTTTCTTGTTTGATCGCTTTTTGGGTAGTAATTTTATTAATTGTTGCGCGAGAATCTACTGGTGGATAATGAGAATATGAACCTTGGTTCGAATCCTTCCAGGCTTTCTTAAACTTCCGACTGCCCCCTACTCAGATCTTGAGGACGATTCTGAGGTAGTGGCGGTCTGTTGGAATTTAGGTTTCGCTCTGTTTGCGCATAAACTTTGGCTGCTGCCATTAGTTTATCCCAACTTTTTGGAAGACCAGTAGTTCCAGAAAGCACTTTTATCATTTCATCACATCTTCCCACATATTTGAATCGTGCGCGTATAAGATCTTCATGTACATCTCCAATTTCTAACACTTCCTTGTTATAACGAGTAATGAAATCTTCCAGGCTTTCGTCATCCTTCCGCCAGATGTTCATCACATCTGAGGAATCTCTGACGTAGCGCCTCTGTTGACTAAAATGCGTAAGGAATTTCTCCTTCAGGTCATTCCAAGAGGAAAGTTTACATGTGGGTAAGTTATCAAAACAAAGACGCGCTACACCAGTAAGAGTTTATACGAATAGGTGACACCACATTGGTAACGTCCAACCTCCAATCAGCCATGCGCCAGTGAAGAGGCGCATGTGATCATCAGGATCAGTAAACCATTAAACTTCCCCACATTGGATGGTAAATTTGCTCGTTCTAGCGGAGCCTACGCTATTTCTCTCACAAACTTCATTGTTCAGCTGCCTCAGCGGGTCTATACACCAAATTGTAATCATGCTCCGCTTCAGGATTGTATGTTGCACGAATTTTAGGCTTATAATTGACATGATCCGTGGATAATCGATTAAAAACACTTACGCTATCTCCTTCGTCATAAGTTTTATCATATTCATCATGTTGGGTGTCCCGCTTCTGTGACAGTCGTGAGCCCAAACGTGAATGAACAGATGTGCGACGTTGAGCATTATCTTCTTGTTTTCGATTTCCAGAATGAATAGAGTCATTCCTGGTCTGAGAATACATCTCAGTTTCTTCTGCAGAAACATGCAAAGGTGCACGAACACGGATCTGTGAATCATAACTCAACGCTCAAGGTGCCGGTGAAGCACAGACCTGAGGAGCATTGACCGGAGTCTCGGTACATAGTGTTTATAGCAGTTTGAGATTTAATCAGCCAAGACAACGGAGTCTCGCCAAGTGGTAAAATTGATGCAACATTGACATGTAGAGCTCCCGGAGTTACTGGAATGCTAGCATGACCATGATCATCTTGAGCATTAGCTTCGCCGGAAGAATCCTCAACAATTTGTCCGTCAATCTGAGGGCCACGAGCAACGTGAGGGATCTCAGATCGAG
Source organism: Scalesia atractyloides (assembly GCA_947069175.1). Classification (NCBI taxonomy): domain Eukaryota; kingdom Viridiplantae; phylum Streptophyta; class Magnoliopsida; order Asterales; family Asteraceae; genus Scalesia; species Scalesia atractyloides. The sequence continues at coordinate 39,623,849 of CAMTDV010000017.1, read as the reverse complement.
GATCTGCAGGTAACGATGATCCATCAGCCATGATGCTGCAGATCTGAGTAAAAAACAAAAGTATACGAAGGATGAAAAGGAAAAAATAGATCGGTGGGCGCCAATGAAGAAATAGTAGATCTAACTGATCAGAATTGAATCAGATCTAGGGTTTTGTCTCTGCATAAAAGGGGTTAATCCTTCGCTTCATCGTTTGGACTGAATCTCCGATTAACTTTGCAAAACAAACCACCGTCAGACTCGCCACGGGGAGAATGGGGGTTCTCTCTGTGACCACCCTCCGGCGTGAGAATAAGTACAGGTTTGATCGGAATAGTTTAAGTGAAGTAAGAGAGAGAGAGTAAGTGAGAGCGAATACCTTTTTCTTGTGCCCGAAGTTACTTATTTTTAGCCAGATTTAGGCACCAAAATGTGAGAGAGGAAAGTTTAACAGAATCTTCCTTAACGTCGTTAATCAGTTAGATTATCATCCGAGCACACGGATTATGTTGTCGATCAACGGTTAAGGAAATGCCACGTGGCAGATGATGCTTTTTCACTTTTTGTTATAAGTGTGCCATCATCGTGACTTTGAGGAATGTATCGGATCGTGCTACGTGTCAATTCTGTTGTAACCGCTCATGCCCTTGCATGATTGAGCTTTAATTGTTTCTAGAACTTTTACAGCTGTTTCCTTCTGAAATGCTGCCATGTGTCCTTTCTGTTGTAACAGAAAAGATTCCTATTTGTTCTACTTGCCTTTCCTGTGCGTGGGTGTCATCTGAGTAGAGAAAGAACTCAAGTTTAACTGTTACCTTGCGCGAGCCCGCGCAAGGTATTAAAATGATTGTTTCTTCTCTTAGATGACTGGCGTGTGGAAGAAATAACTTTTCTTCCTGTAATATAGTTTGCGCAAGGTCTGCTCTTGCATTGTTCTACTTGTCTTCCCTGCGCACGGGTGTCATCTACTTAGAGAAAGAACTCAAGCTTAACTGTTACCTTGCGCAAGCCCGCGCAAGGTAGTGAGGTAGTTAAATGATTGTTTCTTCTCTTAGATGCCTGGCGCATGGAAGAAATAACTTTTCTTCTTGTAATACAGTTTGCGCAATGTCTGCTTTTGTTGTAATAATGGGTATTGTAACAACTCCGAATTTCGTTGTTATCTTTTTTCTTTCTATTCGTTGTATCTATCTCTTGTAATCCCGAGATTCGAATTATAAGAAAATTATGTTAATAAATTTTGTTTGTTTATAATGAATAGCGCATCAAATCGCTCATTAAACGCATCTCTAATCTAATCGCAATCACAACTAAATACGCTATTATATGAGCCGAGTGTGTTATTGTTTAATAAACACTTGTGCCATCGCACCCTTATCTCATTGCATCGCAAAACGCAGTTAATTATGTGGTTTTATGTTAATTATGTGTTATGTGTGTTTATGATTATGATTACACTCGCCATCGCATCGCTTAATCGCTTAACGGTACTTTATAACTCGATTAAACCGCTGAACAATCGATAAACAAACTCAAAACGAAGAAAACCCAACAATCGGGTTAAGTTCGCTCGAACTTGGTGTTACCAAGTTCTGCCAAATTCGGCCGAACTTGACAGGCCAACACAAAACCCTCTATTTCCCCTCAAGGCCGCTCGAACTTGCCTTGATTCCTCACAGAATCAGCAAGTTCGGCCGAACTTGACAAGAATCTCATGAATATCTAGCAAGTTCGCCCGAACTTGTATGAAATCATGCAAGTTCGACCGAACTTGACTCCCACCAGCTCACTTTTTGCCTTCACCCATAAATACTCAGCTCCATTCTTTCATTTGAACTTGCTGCAAGTTCGCCCAGAGCTCTCGAAACTCGAAACCCTTTGTTTTCTAAGTAAGATTCAACCCGATTTCAACTACAAGGATGATCAACAACGTTTTACAACGATTTTGCACAAGGCTCTGCCATCGTTTTCATAAAATCTCTTCTGTTTTACGAAAACTTCATCTTTTTATTCAAAACTTCTATTTTCATTCAGATCTATGCTTAGATCTGAGTAAAACATTTCAATCATCGATTTTACACAATATTCGGACTAAACGGCGTATGTTTTGTTCGCTTTGAAGTGGAACAAGGCGTTGTCGAGCTAGATCCCAGATCCGGAAGCACAAGGACGAAATCGTCACTTTACACAAGCTAGAATAACCCGTACGAATCGTCAAGTTCGCTCGGATTAGCCCGAGTTTCTGTAAATGGCTAAACTCGCTCCAAAAGACCTCTCCAGCCTAAGTTTTACTCAGTGGTTTAAGGTTGGAGGGATGGGCACTTGATTTCCTCAGCAAATGACGCGAAGACGCAAGATTTTGGACCCGAAAACATCAAGTTCGCTCGAGATTTACCTAATTTTCAGCAGCACATAGGTCAAGTTTGCTCGAACTTGTACCCATCTGGGTCAAGTTCGACCGAACTTGGGTGAATTCTTCATCAAAACTTCACAAGTTCGCCCGAACTTGTCTTTCAGAGAACATTTCTCACCAGTTCACCCGAACTTGTATAATTTCCTTGGAAATTAGACAAGTTCGACCGAACTTGTCTCAAATCTCAACAGGTTTCACAAGTTCGCCTGAACTTGTCCCCTGCCCAATCCAAACTTAACCGTTTCAGCAATTCGGAAGACTGATGCACTTCTGTTCGCTTATAGGCTGATCCGACACTCTCTGCAACTCTCCTCAGATCCCTCATCTCTCCTAAAATGCACCATCTGTGAGTATACTTGAACCCCTTTTACGCTTAAACGCACTTTTGGGTGTCACATATGTTCGTATAACAAAAACATAACACACAACTCTCAAACGCTTATTCACAACCCGCTGTTACATGATTATACGTGAAATCTGCTGAATTGTATGTATTGCTTGATTGCTTGTACCCCACCCTTAACATGATAGTATACTAGAGGTTGACCCGCCACCCGGAGGCCCGGGGTTGTTAAGGCTCACATTTTTATTTCGCATTTATTTTCTCTTTTAGGATGTGAACGCTTGTTCGCATGCCTCGATCAATCGCGGTTTGTTGCTTTGCATGAATCGAGTAGTTACATCATTCACAACTATTACGTATGTCATGCGGTGCATGCTAAACGCTTTTATATCTATATTGTCACACCCCGATCCGCAGCGGAATAAGAGTCGGGGCATAATTGGGTTATCACCAAAGCTCATGATGTTTACTAAAATGTTTCATATTTATTAAATTCAAATTACAACTTAAATAGTCAAATCAAATCCATACAAATACAAAAAAAATGAAACTAAGTAATACAATCCAAAACATAAACTGAATTGTTCTTCTAAGCCTTCCTATGTATTCCTTGTCTCAACTGGATCACCTGTATCATGTGTAAAACGGGGGATATTTTGGGTCAACAAAAGTTGGCGAGTGAACCTTGTTTAAAACATTGTTTTTGATTTCTTGTTGTATTTAATATTGAAAAGTTGTGCAATATTCATAGTGAGCAAACATATATAAACAAACAATCACAAACCACCTTGAATGAGTATATGACATGAATGATAATGTATTGTGAGATCAAGGCTCAATCAAACGGAGCCGATCGGATGAAATGTATGATGATGTATGTGAGATCAAGGCTCAATCAAACGGAGCCGATCGAATGAGGCACCTGTACTCAACCCGTTTCCCACGGGGAGCTGTTGGGCCTATGAAATGCATGTACTGAAAATGATAACTTTAATCTAAACATAATCCACACAACAATTGATACATAATGAATACACATTTGATCACGGATATGATGGATGCACAAGTGTTTAAGATATAATAAATAATTAAGCGACACATGATACACCCCAAAAATGTGATTAAAACGGGGAATTAGTAGAGATTCACTCACATTGGGTGCGTTCTTTTGGTGATGTTGGATGCGCACGAGTTTTTGGGATTGGATCGACGAGGAAAACTAACCTAAAAATAATGACGAAATAGTTCGGTAAATAAATGGATTTTTAGATTTATTTTTGTGAGTTTAAGGACTTTTTCTAACTTTAAAAATATTATTTTTAAGTATTTTTAATTGATTTATAAATTAAATAATTAAATAAAAAGAAATAAAATTTTTTGACTTTTTGACCGTTGACCGGTCTGACTGTGAGTAATGTGTGCGCTGAGTGAGGCTCGAACCCGAGACCTCTCGTACGCGTGCACGCAGCTCTACCAACTGAGCTACGTGTCTAACCCGAAATATTCTCTGTTTTAATTATATATATATACTAATTAACTGTTATTTTATTTGGCTTATATTAAAATGATTTAAAATGGTCGAACCGCTTGCAGGGACCCGGAGTCGAACTCGGGTCCTTCGGTTCGTATGCGCACACCCCAACCAGTTGGGCTGTGTGTCTAATCTGTTTAAATTACGGTTTTTATTATTCTTATACACATGCTGTGACTCGTTCTGATTTAGTTTAAAAAAAATGGTTTTAATTCTGAAAGTCGGTACGTTGTAAGATTCGAACTCGTGACGTGCGCTACAGTCCACCACTGAACTGTGTGTCTAACCCGGTTTAATATCTTGTTTTAATTAAACTTATACACAATGTCGACTTCGTCTTCTTCATTCAAAGACACAGACAAACGATATCCAACTGTTCTGGTTTAAATCGTTCGTCGAACATATAAGTGATTGAAATGTAATGGATAAAGAGAGTTACGGAATCGAATGTACCGAACAGAATGTTTTTCTCAGAATTCCGGCAATGGTCGTCGGCTCTGATTTGTGAATTCCATCTGATTGAATCAATTAACAGTTTTGATCGATGAGTTGTGAAATTAAGTTACTAAACAATAGATATCAGGGGGTCTAGATGATTGTACCGATTCACAGCGTGATTTCGGAATTTGCAGAGATTTTCTGGCGAGTACGGAATTTCCGGCAACGTCGTCTGGGACCGATTCTGGTTGAAGGATTTAAGTTAGATATGTCTAAAAATGGATTGAAGACGAAAGAGTCGAGAAATTTACCGATTTGATGTAAGTCTCGGTTTTCCGGCGAAAGTCCGGCGATTGCAGAATATCTCCGGCGAGTGCTAATACTTCGAGAAATTGTGCGATTTTGAGCGAAAAGATTACCAGAGACTTGGGTGTGTATTTATAGGGAAGAAGCAAAATGTATCGAGTCCGAATTTGATCTTGATTCGTGGTCAAGGTTTTCTCCGGCGGTTACGACTTGAATTGGGGGACTAGACATCGGTTATAACCGATGTCGAGGTTAATACACGCGTTTAGTCAAAGGAAACTGTCGATAAATCGTCGGTATTTCCGGCGACTGCGAATTGGGCGCGCTGATTACTGAGTTTGAGTTTTGAGTTTTATTATAAGTATTAATTGTTTCATTATGTTAACAAGGACAGCGTGTGGCGGAGTGGTGTTGTGGTTGTTTGATAAACTAGCTGACCCGGGTTCGAAACCCGGCAGCTTGTTATTATTTTTTTTGCACTAATTTTTAATTTTTAATAATTATAGTTTTTAAATTCTAATATGTTTATTAAATATGTATTGTTTAAAATTAAAATGAACCATTTATACGCGATGAAAATTATAACTGACTATTCGATTAATAAACGAAGCGGGTTTTGGGAACCCGTTTTTCGACGGATGTTACATATATTGTATGCAAACTCGTATGCTCACCTTTACATTATTGTATTGACGTTTTATTTTAACATATGTGGCAGGTTGAGGATTTTAGCATGGATACATAGTGATAGGTTTTGCCTTAGAATATCTTGTAACAAATCTAGGGAAGATTGGATCTGATATATGTTTAACGGGTTTGTTGAAATGTAATGGTTGATTTAAGATTTTATGAGTTTAATAGTATGGGATGTTAAATGTTGATTATTGTCTTTGAATTAATCGTTATGGAATCTCTTGATCAATCTGATTCGCCTAGTGCCGCGCCCCGATGTTTCCGCCATCGGTTGGGGTGTGACAGATTGGTATCAGAGCCATAATTATAGGGAAATTAGGTAGAATTGCCATGTTTTGCCTTAGACTATAGTTAGGATATCAAATCAGACTGTTACGCATCGATTAACGTCGAAAACAAATACGAATAGACAAGTTCGCCTGAACTTGGGGTGACAAGTTCGCTCGAAATTGATCAAGTTCGCCCGGACTTGATCAAGTTCGCCCGGACTTGACCAAGTTCGCCCGGACTTGACCAAGTTCGCCCGGACTTGACCAAGTTCGCTTGAAGTTGCCTGTCCCCTCAACAATCAAACAAGTTCACTGGTGTTTAGTAAGTTCGCTCGAACTTGACATCAGTTTGATGCCAAATTCGCCCGAACTTGACCAGAATCCTTCGACATGAACTTCTAAACATTGCTTTTCCTAAAGCAACCATGACACATGCTGAAGTACGCTCGTATCACACAAACGAATGATCAAGTCGAGAATAGGTGTGAAAACCGAGAACTCCCGATAAGATCATTCACTCCACGCATCCTCTCGCACGAGATATATTCGTTGAGTTAGGAGTGATATCCGAACCTCAACGAGAATCTCCATCTCTATCTAGTGGAACTCTCGATTTGATCGGTGAGTATATCCACAACTAGGAATGAAGTTGTTAAGTTAGGGGTGAAACCCGCATCTTAATGACTAGTTCCGATCCCCAATTTTCAATCTCACAAAAGTCTTGATTATTTCGATGACTCGGAACACGACGTAACTGGAAGGATAAATGCTGTTAACAGTTGTACGGCGAGAGTATTTGTTTATTAGGCCAAATCGTGTGTCCGAACTCAAAGAATTTTCGAACCACTTTGGGTAGTCAACGTCTCAAAACCCAGGACGCTCCCAATTGATTTAAGCCTATTATCGTCGATTTTACGCATCAGAGAGTTTATTATTATCTATGTGTTTGAATTTTGAGAATTTTCGCTTTATTCGATTTCTCGCTTTATCTAATTCCCGATTTATCGCCTTTACGCTCCATCGATATATGCACTACTCGCACAGCTCTCGTAATCCAAAACGCTAATTAATACACCAACCAAACTAATCGCTTACACCTATGAGGACATGTGTGTCTCATGCGCGGTATTATTCGCTTATATATCGCTTATAACTCGCTATTATATCGCATCTCGAACGCACTACGCTTGCTTATAAGAAGGTGAATACGTGCAAAGTATGTGCTTACGTGAATTATGTGCTTACATGCTTATGTGCTATGTGCTTATGTGCCTACGTGTTTGCCTGCCTACATGTTTACTTGTCTACGTGTTTATGTGACCTTGTGCCTTGTATGAATAATAATAATAAATACTTTAAACATAGACTTATTATAAACGAATCTTATCCTATCGAATCCTTCAATGTAGATATCTTCAATGGGATCGCACACCAGGAGCGGTCAAGCTGACAAGCGCATTGCATTGCTGGTGGCCAAGGAAATGGCCAAATTGATCCCCCAAATAGTCAGCGAGATTCAAGCTGCCAACAGCAACACCTCTGTGGACTCAAAAGTCGATCCACCCAAGTCATCTTTCAGTTTCAAGCAGTTCAAGGCTTGTGGACCCCTCACCTTCTCAGGCACCGAAGGAATGTTTCACTGGTTCGACGCGATTGAGGTCACGTTCCGCTAGAGTGGGTGTCCCGTACCCCTTCGTACCACTAACGCTGCCGTCGTCTTCCAGTCCAGGCTCTCGACTGGTGGACCGCGTAGCGAAACAGGAGGGGAAACGATGATGCCTACACACTCTCATGGGAAGAACTTAAGGAATTGATGATCAAAGAATTTTGTCCCCCCTATGAAATCCAGAAGTTGGAAAACGAATTTTGGGGAATCAAGCAAGATGGTCCCGACAATGCCGGTCTCACAGCTCGCTTTAAGCAGTTGAGCATCATCTGTCCCGGTCAAGTCGACACGACCGAGAAAGCCATCAAGAAGTACATCAATGCCCTGCCCGATTGTGTCGCTGACTTTGTTTAAGCAGACGCCCTGCCACTATCGAGGAGACTTACCAGTTAGACGCCGAGATCAACGACAAAAGGGTTCAGTCTGGTTACTTTATGAACCACGGCAAAGTCGCTAACCTGGCCATCACCGAATCAGCAGCTCCATCCGATCAATCCCAAGAGGCAAAGAACAGTCGCCGAAGCCGCAAGCGAGAGAACCGAGCAAGAACTTTGCTCTTACTGCTCCAGCAAACCCTCAGCCACTTCAGTCTGCAGCACCAAACGCACCGCCGGCAAAGCGTGTGTACACAGGCCCGCATCCTTTTTGCTCAAAATGCACCTATCATCATGCAGTTGGTGGAAATTGTCGCTTCTGCACCAACTATAACATCTACGGCCACTTTACTGTCAACTGTCATAGTGGTCCTCGTCAGTCAGCCCCTCAAGCTCCAGCATCTCTAGCTTTACCAGCTCCTCCCCAGGCCAATCAACAGCAAGCCCCAAGGGCACGTGCCTGTTACACGTGCGGCGATCCGAATCATTTCAGTAACGTTTGCCCAAATAAACCTGTGAAGCAGGAACAACAGCAGCCTCAGCCTCAGCAGCAGCCACCACCACAGCCGCAACAGCAACAACAGGCTGCGCGTGGTCGAGCCTTCAACATGAACCATCGCCAGGCTCAGAATGACAACAATGTTGTCAACGGTACGTTCCTCGTTAATGGTATATATGCTTCGTGTTTATTTGATGCTGGTTCCGATAATTGTTTTGTATCGTTAGAATTCGAAAAGGTTTTAAAATGTAAACGCGCTAAACTCCCGAAGACTTTCGATGTGGAAGTCGCCACCGGAAAAGCTGTCACCGTCACCTCTGTCCTACGTGGTTGTTCTCTCGATCTCAACAACCACATCTTCTCGATTAATCTCATACCTATGTAGTTAGGTAGCTTCAATATCATAATAGGCGTGGATTTTCTTCGTGAGAATCATGCTGAAGTTGTATGCTTCGATAAAATGATTCGCTCCCCCCTCTAACATTGATCAACTCAATGTGTATGGTGAAACTTCCTCAAAGAAGTTGACGCTTTTGTCATGTACTCGAGCACACAAATTTTTGCGAAAGCAATGTGTTGCCTTTCTAGCCCATATTGTGAACCCGGAGAAAGAAAAGAAGACTTTTAAAGACGTTCCTGTTGTTCGTGAATATCCCAAGGTCTTTCCCGACGATTTACCCGGTTTACCCCCTACCCGCGATGCTGAATTCCGTATCGATTTAGTTCCCGGTGCTACTCTCGTTGCTAAAGCTCCTTATCGTCTCGCACCATCAGAAATGCGCGAGCTATCGAGCCAACTTCAAGAGCTTCTTGATAAAGGTTTCAAACGCCCGAGCACTTTGCCTTGGGGCGCACCCGTTCTTTCCGTGAAAAAGAAATATGGCACGTTCCGAATGTGCATCGATTATCATGAACTTAACAAACTCATGATAAAGAATCGTTACCCTCTTCCCCGAATTGACGACTTATTTGATCAGCTTCAAGGTGCTACATGCTTTTCTAAGATCGATCTTCGTTCCGGTTATCATCAGTTACGCGTATTGGAAGAAGATATTCCGAAAACCGCCTTTCGTACCCATTATGGCCATTTAGAATTCGTGGTCATGCCTTTTGGTCTTACCAATGCACCCGCGGTCTTCATGGATTTGATGAACCGTGTGTGTAAAGCATTCTTAGATCGTTTCGTCATTCTTTTCATCGATGATATCCTTATCTCTTCGAAGTCGAGAGACGAACACGCGCGCCATCTCTGTTTAGTCCTCGAACTTCTCCAAGGCAATCGTCTTTATGCTAAGTTCTCTAAATGTGAATTCTGGCTCGAAGAAGTCCAATTTCTCGGCCACATCGTTAATAGTCAAGGAATTCACGTCGATCCTGCAAAGATTGAAGCTGTCAAGAGTTGGATTACGTCGAAGAATGCTTCCGAATCCGTTCATTTCTTGGATTGGCGGGTTACTACCGTCGATTCATCGTCGACTTTTCGAAAATAGTCGTTCTGCTTACCGCTTTAACCCATAAAGACAAGCCTTTTGTTTGGTGTTCCAAACAGGAGGAAGCTTTTCAAACGCTCAAGCGTATGGTATGCAACGCTCCTGTACTTGCCTTGCCCGACGGAAACGACGATTTCGTTGTTTACTGTGATGCCTCAAACCTTGGTCTTGGTTGTGTTCTCATGCAACGAGACAAGGTTATCGCATATGTGTCTCGATAACTCAAGATCCACGAGAAAAACTACACAACCCACGATCTCGAAGTCGGTGTAGTTGTTTTGCATTGAAGATATCGCGACACTACCTTTACGGTACTAAGTGTACGGTCTTCACCGACCATAAAAGCTTACAACATATCTTTAATCAAAAGGAACTAAACATGCGCCAATGCCGATGGGTTGAACTTCTCAACGATTACGATTGCGAGATACGCTACCATCCCGGCAAAGCAAACGTCGTCGCCGATGCTCTCAGTCGACGAAGCTATGTATATAGTGTTCGCGACTCTCAAGCTTTGAATGATCTCGAAATCATGATTCGCTCTGCTCAATTCGCCTGCTTTAACGAGAATACTTTGGAGGAAGAAATGAAATGTGGTGCCGAAACTTAGCTTCTTGTCAAACCTAACGGTATCTATTATTATCTCGATCGCATTTGGATTCTCAGCCGTGATAACCTTCGTGAACTGCTAATGACCAAAGCTCATAAATCTCGATACTCCATTCATCCCGGAGCCGACAAAATGTATCAGGACCTTCGTCTTAAATACTGGTGGCCGGGCATGAAAAAGGATATCGCCGTGTACGTTTCAAAGTGCTTAACCTGCTCGAAGGTTAAAGCCGAACATCAAAGACCCTCTGGCTTACTCGAGCAACCTGAAATCCCGATGTGGAAGTGGGAGAGTATAGCTAGGGACTTTATTACGAAGCTTCCTCGTACTTCATCCGGTCACGATAGCATTTGGGTTATCGTTGATCGTCTTACCAAATCTGCGCACTTCATTGCTATACGAGAAGACTTTAAGGTAGAACGATTAGCCCGAATCTATACCGACGAAGTCATTTGTCGACATGGGATGCCTCGTGACATCATTTCTGACGGCGACGGTCGCTTTACCTCACGTCTCTGGGAGACTTTTCAATCCACCCTAGGTACTACTCTCAATCTCAGTACCGCTTTTCACCCTCAAACCGACGGTCAGACTGAGCGCACGATCCGTACCCTCGAAGACATGCTTCGTGCGTGCATCATAGACTCTGGTGGTAATTGGGATACGCATTTACCTTTAATCGAATTCTCGTACAATAATAGTTATCATGCCAGCATTCAAATGGCTCCTTTTGAGGCACTGTATGGAAGAAAATGTCGATCGCCTATTGCATGGCACGAGATCGGAGAAGCGCAAATCACCGGTTCCGAGCTAATTCAAGAAACGACAGACAAAATCCTCCAGATCAGAGACAATCTCTTGAAAGCTTGGAGTCGTCAAAAGAGTTATGCCGATAAACGCCGCAAGCCCCTACAGTTCGAAGTGGGAGATCACATTCTCCCAAAGGTTGCACCTTGGAAGGGAGTGATCCGCTTCGGGAAGAAAGGAAAGCTAGCGCCAAGATACGTAGGTCCCTTTAAGATTCTGGAAAGGATCGGTAAAGCAGCCTATCGTCTCAAACTATCGGCGGAACTTAATAACGTCCATCCGACTTTCCACGTGTCCAACCTCAAGAAATGCCTAGCCGAAGAGAACCTCCATGTACCTCTCGAAGATCTGCAAATCAACGAGACTCTCCATTTCGTGGAAAAGCCTGTTGAAATCACGGACCGAGAAACCAAGAAACTACGGCACTCTCGCATCTCTATCGTGAAGCTCCGATGGGAGGGCAAACGCGGCGCAGAGTTCACTTGGGAATTGGAAAGTGACATGAAGGCTAAATACCCGCAACTCTCTGTTACGGCCACTCCTTAAATTTCGGGACGAAATTTCCTAAAGTAGGAGATACTGTAACAACACCGAATTTCGTTGTTATCTTTTTCTTTCTATTCGTTGTATCTATCTCTTGTAATCCCTATATTCGAATTATAAGAAAGTTATGTTAATAAATTATGTTTGTTTATAATGAATATCACATCAAATCGCTCATTAAACGCATCGCTAATCTAATCGCAATCACAACTAAATACGCTATTATATGAGCCGAGTGTGTTATGGTTTAATGAACACTTGTGCCATCGCACCGCTTATCTCATCGCATCGCAAAATGCAGTTAATTATGTGGTTTTATGTTAATTATGTGTTATGTGTGTTTATGGTTATGATTACACTCGCCATCGCATCGCTTAATCGCTTAACGGTACTTTATAACTCGATTAAACCGCTGAACAATCGATAAACGAATGAAAAACGAAGAAAACCCAACAATTGGGTTAAGATCGCTCGAACTTGGTGTTACCAAGTTCGGCCGAACTTGACAGGCCAACACAAAACCCTCTATTTCCCCTCATGAGCGAACTTGCCTTGATTCCTCATAGAATCAGCAAGTTCGGCCGAACTTGACAAGAATCTCATGAATGTCTAGCAGGTTCGCCCGAACTTACATGAGACCTGTAACATTCGTCGAAAAACGGGTTTCCAAACCCGCTTCGTTTGTAAATCGAATATCAAGTTATAAAAATTTCGTTGCGTATTTATGATTATTTTAATTTTAAACGATACATAATTAATAAACAAATTAGAATTTAAAAACTATAATTGATAAAAAGTGAAAATAAAATAAATAAAAAAGAAAGAAGGCTGCCGGGTTTCGAACCCGGGTCAGCCGGGTCTACCTCAAAGACTTAACTCACGCATATCCCACCACTCCGCCACTTGTGTTATTTGTTGATATATCAAAACAATTAATACATATAATGAAACGCGAAGTTGAATTCAGTCGCTCAGCGTGCCCAAATCACTCTCGCCGGAAATTCCGACGATTTCGCCAATCATCGTCGGTTTCTTTTGACTTAACGGATGTATTAACATCAACGTCGGTTATAACCGATGTCTAATCCCGCGACATCAGTCATAACCGCCGGAGAAAAACTGACCAACGAATCAAGACTGAAATCAGACCCAATTCATCGCGATTCTTCCCTATAAATACACACCCAAGTCTCTGGAAATCATTTCGCTCAAAATCGCACCATTTCTCGAATCAATTTCACTCGCCGGAGATTTTCTGCAATCATCGGACTTTCGCCGGAAAACCGAGACTCACATCAAAACGGTAAATACCTCGACTCTTTAGGTTTCAATCCATTGTTAGACTATTACTAACTTCAATTCATCAACCAGAATCCATCCCAGACGACGTAGCCGGAATATTCTGCTTTCGCCGAAAAACTTCTGGAATTTCCAAATCACGCTGCGAATCGGTATAATCATTCAAACCTTCTGTTAATCATTGTTTAGTAACTCAATTTCACATCTAATCGATCAAAACTGTTGATTGATCCGAGCAGACGGAGTTCACCAAACAGAGCCGACGATCCTTGCCGGAGTTCTAAGAAAGACATCTGTTTCGGTACATTCATTCCCCAAACCCTCTCCGTCCATCACATTTCAATCGCTTATAAATTTCGTTAATCGAATTAAACAAGAACAGTTGATTAATCGTCGTCTGTAGCTTTGAACGAAGAAGATGAAGTTGAACTATTGTATAAGTATAATTAAAACGAGATATTAAACCGGGTTAGACACACAGTCCAGCGGTGGACTGTGTGCAAACATTTATCACACGTCGCGAGTTCGATCCTTGACACAACCTCACTCTCTGAAATAAAAATGTTTCTTTTTAAAATCGGACCGGATCATCTTGCTGTAAGATGTAAAGTTTAATAAAAATCAGTATATTAACCAGGTTAGACACACAGTCCAGCGGTGGACTGTGTGCAACACTAAACCACAGGTCCCGGGTTCGAGACCTGTTGTGTGCACCGGTCCGATGTAATTAAATCCTTTTTAAAATAAATGATTTCTGATTAAATTAAATAGTGTATAAATATAATTAAAAACAGAAATATTTCGGATTAGACACGTAGCTCAGTTGGTAGAGCTGCGTGCACGCGTACGGGAGGTCTCGGGTTCGAGCCTTACCCGGCGCATACTTACACACGATCGAACCGGTCAAACAGTCAACAGCCACAGTCAACGGTCAATGGTCAATGGTCAACCCAAAAAGTCAACATTTTTTTATATTTTTATTTATTTATTTAATTTAAAAATCAATTAAAAATACTTAAAATAATGTTTTTAAAGTTAGAAAATAACCTTAAACTCACAAAAATAAATCTAAAAACCCTACTAAAATTGTTAATAAAATCCACTTATTTACCGTACCTTTCCGTTATTATTTAGGTTAGTTATTCCTCGTCGATCAACACTCTAAACTCGTGCGCATTCAACGTCATCAAACGAACGCACCCAATGTGAGTGAATCTCTACCAATTCCCCGTTTTAATCACATTTTGGGGTGTATCATGTGTCGCTTATTATTTATTACATTTAAACACTTGTGCATTCATCATATCCATGATCAAATGTGTATCCAACATGTATCAATTGTTTGTGTGGTTAATGTTTAGATTAAATTTATCATTTTCAGTACATACATTATCATAGGCCGCCGCTCCCCATTACCTATGAGCGTGAGCCGTTCCCCATTACCTATGAGCGTGAACGAGGCGTTGCCAACATACGATCGGCTCCGTTTGATTGAGCCTTGATCGCACATACATCATCATAGGCCGTCCGTTTCCCCATTACCTATGAGCGTGAACGTGACGTTGCCAACATATACATTATCATTCATGTTATTTTTTGTTATTGTTTGTAATGTATGCTTATTTACATTTGCTCACATATGAGTATTGCACAATTTTTCCATATCAAATACAACAAGAAATCTATAATAAATGTTTTCTAACAAGGTTCACTCGCCAACTTTTGTTGACCCAAAATCCCCCATTTTTACACATGATACAGGTGATCAAGTTGAAGCAAGAAACATATAGGGCGGCCTAGAAGAATAAATCAGTTTAGATTTTGGATTGCTTTAGTTAATTTTTCCTTTCCTTGTATTGTATGATTTTGACTTGAACATTTGAGATGTAATTTGAATTTAATAAATATGAAACATATTAGTAAACATCATGAGCTTTGGTGATAACCCAATTATGCCCCGACTCTTATTCCGCTGCGGGTCGGGGTGTGACAGATTGGTATCATAGCCATGACTATAGGGATATAGGATAGGTTATTAGACCATTAGAGCCTATACTATAGTTGATTAGAATTTTTAAATTGTTTGTGTGTTACATGCAAAATTCATGATGTTTATATGCTTTATGTTTATTGTACATTCAATGTTATGCAAGCATGTTCATAAGTACATATTATTATACAATGCTCATCATGAATCATATCCTCATAACATACCATATCCATGAGAGCACACACCTCACAATTCATATGATTTTTACAACGATTTTTGTATTTTCAAATCACATCAAAGTGAGTTCTCATGACGGGCATGTAGTAACTGGAAGGGTACAAGTACCGGTAGTCGGAACGTCCTGTCTAGGCTTGGCATTCGTATAAATCCAAAATAAAGGATCAGTTTGCCTACCTGGGGAGTACGGAGGACCTATTAGGCCAAAGCATGCTATACCAAATGTCGTGTGAGCTAACCCCACCTTGAGTTGTCATTGTGTCTACACCTGGACACCCTCCGACCATACATTTCGCAAGCATATTTCATGGTTTTCATTCGGGTGATGCAAGTGTTAAACTGCCAACACCAATGTGAATCCTACCAAGCCAATAGTCATTGGGGCCCACATGACTATACAGGTGAAGGTATGGGGGACATTTGAGGCCCAAACATGAGCAAACCCAAGACATCCTATGGATGTAGTTGCATTATTGATGATTATGTTATTTTATTACTTTTAACGACACATGACACCTAAACACTTCTTAAACTCACAATCTTCCTATGTATGTTCCTGTAGATGTCGGCTAGGCAGCTACGAGGAGGTCGAAAGTCAGGAAGGTCAAACGAACGCTTGGCCACCCAAATCGCAAAACAAATGGCCGCGGTGCTTCCTGACATCGTAGTTCAAGTCCAACAAGCTCTCGCCGCAAATCCCATCAATCCTCCCCAGCAAGAAGACCAGAACGTCGACAACCCTTCCTCCAAGAAGTGCTCCTACAAACACTTCAAGTCTTGCGATCCCCCAAAGTATGAAGGGACCGAAGGTTTCACGGCTCTCCTCTACTGGTTTGAGGAAATGGAGAACACTTTCCTCAACTGAGATTGTCCCGAGGATCGCAAGGTACGTTACGCAACCGGGAGACTATTTGGGGTAGCCCTGACCTGGTGGAACACCGAGAAGGGTAAAAGAGGAGTTGAAGATGCTATGGCCTTAACGTGGGAAGAGTTAAGGGAAATAATGACAAGACGCTTCTGCCCAAGAAGCGAAATCAAGAAGTTGGAAGATGAATTCCACTCTCTAAAGCAAAAGGAAAGAGATCATACTTCCTACAAAAAAAGATTTCTTGAGCTGAATCAGATGGTTCCTAACTTGTTCACCCCAGTGTACCGTTTGGTTGAACACTACATTCGAGGCCTCCCCTCGAAAATTCAAGACTCGGTTCTAAGCACTTCACCTGCAACTCTGGAAGCTGCAATGGAACTAGCTACCGAACTTACCGAGAACCGCATCCGAAACGGTAAATTCAAGGAGGAGAAAAAGAAAGCCCCCATTGAGGCTCAAACTTCAACCCATTCTGGATCCTCTTCGAAGTTTACTGGTAAAAGGAAGCGAAACACCAGAAACTTTGCTGTCACCCAAACAAACCCTCCTATCACTGCTGCACCCATCAACCAAGTTGCCCCCTCATCTACACCATACAAAAGGCCATACTCCGGCCCCTACCCAAAATGCACCCGTTGCCAATACCATCACTCTCCCGAGCACCCCTGTCAATATTGCACCAGCTGTGGCCGTGCAGGTCACACCATCCAAACCTGCCGCACACTTCAGCGAATGAACCGCAACCAACCCGCAACCCAAACCCACCATCAGATAATGGGTCAAGCCCAACAACCCTTACTACTACCACCTACACAACATACGGCCCAAACCTACTACCAACCCAACTACCCCATGATGCAACCCATGCGGACTCGTTACAACTGTGGAGACCCAAACCACTTTAGAAACACTTGTCCACGCTTGGTGAACATCATACATGCTCAAGCTCAAGCAAATCCGGTGAATCAAGCTAACCAAGCTCCTCCACCTGCTAGAGGAAGAGCTTTCAACATCAACGCCAATCAAGCTAGGGCCGACAACAACGTGGTTAACGGTGCGTTTCTCATCAATGGTAGTTATGCATCCATGTTATTTGATACTGGCGCGAATAAGAGTTTTGTGTCCTTAGAATTTGAACCCATCCTCAACCAAACCCGTGATAAACTCATGGAATCTATAACGGTGGAAGTTGCTGACGGAAAACCGGTCTCATTAAACTCTATTATACGGAATTGTACCATCACTCTAAACGATCACGATTTTCCAGTTGACCTCATTCCTATGAAGTTGGGAAGTTTCGACATTATAATCGGTATGGACTGGCTCAGCCAACATCAAGCTGAAGTGGTATCCCGTGAAAAGTTCATTCGCATTCCTCTCGCAGACGGTCAAACCCTACGAATCTTTGGAGAAACCCCTTCGAAAGGACTCAAATTGATGTCCTGCCTTCAAGCCCGAAAGTATCTCCGCAAGAACTATGTCGCATTCTTAACTCACGTCATCAAGAAGGGAAACACGGAGAAGAAGCTAGAAGATATACCTGTAGTGAAAGAATTCCCACAAGTCTTTCCCGACGACATCTCAGGACTTCCTCCCATGAGAGAAGTCGAATTCCGCATTGATCTTGTACCTGGCGCTACACCCGTCGCAAAATCTCCTTATAGGTTAGCCCCATCCGAGATGCAAGAGCTGGCCAGTCAACTGCAAGAACTGACTGACAAAGGATTCATACGTCCTAGCTCATCGCCTTGGGGTGCACCTGTTCTGTTTGTAAAGAAGAAGGATGGAACGTTTCGCATGTGTATTGACTACAGAGAACTCAACAAGTTAACGGTCAAGAACCGCTATCCCTTACCTCGCATCGATGATCTACTAGACCAACTCCAGGGTGCCATCTGTTTTTCAAAGATCGACCTTCGTTCTGGCTATCATCAACTCAGAGTACATGAAGAAGACGTCCCAAAGACCGCCTTCCGAACTCGTTATGGTCATTATGAATTCATGGTCATGCCATTTGGTCTAACCAACGCTCCAGCTGTCTTCATGGATCTAATGAACAGAGTCTGCAAACCATATCTCGATCGCTTTGTTATAGTCTTCGTCGACGACATTCTCATTTACTCAAAGTCTAAGTCTGATCATGAACGACACCTTCGACTCATCCTCACACTTTTAGGGAATAAAAAGCTCTACGCCAAATTCTCCAAATGCGAATTCTGGTTAAAAGAGGTACAATTCCTTGGACATGTCGTCAATGACAAGGGAATACATGTCGACCCCTCAAAGATCAAAGTAGTACAAGAATGGCAAGCGCCACGTACACCAACCGAAGTAAGATCATTCATTGGTTTGGCTGGTTATTATCGCCGTTTCATTGCAAATTTCTCCCGTATTGCTGTACCACTCACGGCTTTAACTCATAAAGGAAAACCCTTTATATGGGGACCTAAACAAGAAGAAGCCTTCCAAACCCTTAAGCAAAAGCTTTGTGACGCACCTATCCTCACACTCCCCGAAGGTTGCGATGACTTTGTAGTATATTGCGACGCATCAGGGCAAGGACTAGGCTGTGTATTAATGCAAAGGGGAAAAATGATAGCCTATGCTTCTAGGCAACTCAAAGTGCATGAGAAGAACTATACTACCCACGACCTGGAACTTGGAGCCGTTGTGTTCGCTCTTAAGATATGGAGACATACCTCTACGGTACCAAGTGTGAAATATACACTGACCACAAGAGCCTCCAACATATCTTTAACCAAAAGGAGTTGAATATGAGGCAACGAAGATGGGTCGAACTTCTTAATGACTACGACTGTGAAATTCGGTATCATCCTGGCAAGGCAAATGTGGTGGCCGATGCACTCAGTCGAAAGGGTTATGCGAACTCCATTCGTCTTCTATGTTCGCAAATCATAACCGACATCAAAGATCAAATCCGAGAAGCTCTATAACAGAAAACGACATGCGCAATGAGCTATCCTGTGGAGCAGAACTTAAACTCGAAACAAAATCCGACGGTATTCTGTATTATCTAGATCGCATATGGATTCCCGATCACAATAACCTTCGCGATTTCCTTATGAAAGAGGCGCACAAAACACGATACTCTGTACACCCAGGAGCCGACAAGATGTATCAAGACCTTCGATACACCTACTGGTGGCCTGGCATGAATAAGGATATTGCTGTTTTTGTTTCCAAGTGCCTTACCTGTTCTAAAGTAAAAGTTGAACATCAAAGACCCTCAGGACTTCTAGTCCAACCTGAAATACCTGTATGGAAGTGGGAAAACATAACCATGGACTTCATTACCGGGTTACCTCGCACCTCCGGTGGGTATGACACTATATGGGTAATCATTGATCGTCTTACAAAATCAGCTCACTTCATTCCGATTCGCGAGGACTTCAAGAACGAGAAGTTAGCTCGTATCTACATCAGCGAAATCGTAAGCCGTCATGGTGTACCGTTAAGCATTATTTCAGATCGTGATGGTCGTTTCACTTCACGAACATGGCAAGCCGTACAAGCCGCTTTGGGTACACGATTAGACCTCAGTACCGCTTATCATCCTCAAACTGATGGACAATCTGAACGCACCATTCAAACTCTTGAAGAGATGCTTCGAGCATGTGTCATAGACTTTAAAGGGAATTGGGACGCTCATCTACCATTAGTCGAATTTTCGTACAACAACAGCTATCATTCAAGTATCGGCATGGCACCTTTCGAAGCTTTATATGGTCGTAAGTGCCGATCTCCAGTATGTTGGCACGAAATTGGAGAAGCTCAAATCACCGGTCCAAAATTAATCCAAGAAACAACAGACAAGATCCATCAAATTCGAAACAATCTTCTAGCAGCACAAAGTCGTCAAAAGAGTTATGCAGACAAACGACGAAAGCCCTTGGAGTTTAACGTTGGTGATCAAGTACTTTTAAAAGTATCACCGTGGAAGGGTGTGGTTCGTTTTGGCCAAAAAGGCAAGCTAGCACCACGCTACATAGGACCTTTCAAGATACTCGAAAGAGTAGGACCTGTAGCATACAAGCTTGACCTACCAGAAGAACTCAACAGAATTCATCCCACATTCCACGTATCAAACTTGAAGAAGTGCCTCGCCGATGAAAATCTCCATATTCCTCTAGAAGACATTCAAGTCGATGAATCTATGCATTTCATTGAAAGACCAGTAGAAATTATGGACTTCAGAGAGAAACGTTTAAGACGAAGCCGTATTCCAATCGTCAGGGTACGCTGGGAGTCAAAACGAGGACCTGAGTTTACTTGGGAACGTGAAGACTCAATGCGCGAGAAATACCCACATCTTTTTCCGGTTACCACTACTACCTAAATTTCGGGACGAAATTTCTAAAAGTAGGGGATACTGTAACATTCGTCGAAAAACGGGTTTCCAAACCCGCTTCGTTTGTAAATCGAATATCAAGTTATAAAAATTTCGTTGCATATTTATGATTATTTTAATTTTAAACGATACATAATTAATAAACAAATTAGAATTTAAAAACTATAATTGATACAAAGTAAAAATAAAATAAATAAAAAAGAAAGAAGGCTGCCGGGTTTTGAACCCGGGTCACCCGGGTCTACCTCAAAGACTTAACTCACGCATATCCCACCACTCCGCCACTTGTGTTATTTGTTGATATATCAAAACAATTAATACATATAATGAAACGCGAAGTTGAATTCAGTCGCTCAGCGCGCCCAAAT
The DNA here is from genome assembly GCA_947069175.1 of Scalesia atractyloides. Taxonomy (NCBI): domain Eukaryota; kingdom Viridiplantae; phylum Streptophyta; class Magnoliopsida; order Asterales; family Asteraceae; genus Scalesia; species Scalesia atractyloides. The sequence continues at coordinate 39,602,757 of CAMTDV010000017.1, read as the reverse complement.
CACTCTCGCCGGAAATTCCGACGATTTCGCCAATCATCGTCGGTTTCTTTTGACTTAACGGATGTATTAACATCAACGTCGGTTATAACCGATGTCTAATCCCGCGACATCAGTCATAATCGCCGGAGAAAAACTGACCAATGAATCAAGACTGAAATCAGACCCAATTCATCGCGATTCTTCCCTATAAATACACACCCAAGTCTCGGGAAATCATTTCGCTAAAAATCGTACCATTTCTCGAATCAATTTCACTCGCCGGAGATTTTCTGCAATCATCGGACTTTCGCCGGAAAACCGAGACTCACATCAAAACGGTAAATACCTCGACTCTTTAGGTTTCAATCCATTGTTAGACTATTACTAACCAGAATCCATCCCAGACGACGTAGCCGGAATATTCTGCTTTCGCCGGAAAACTTCTGGAATTTCCAAATCACGCTGTGAATCGGTATAATCATTCAAACCTTCTGTTAATCATTGTTTAGTAACTCAATTTCACATCTAATCGATCAAAACTGTTGATTGATCCGAGCAGACGGAGTTCACCAAACAGAGCCGACGATCCTTGCCGGAGTTCTAAGAAAGACATCTGTTTCGGTACATTCTTTCCCCAAACCCTCTCCGTCCATCACATTTCAATCGCTTATAAATTTCGTTAATCGAATTAAACAAGAACAGTTGATTAATCGTCGTCTGTAGCTTTGAACGAAGAAGATGAAGTTGAACTATTGTATAAGTATAATTAAAACGAGATATTAAACCGGGTTAGACACACAGTCCAGCGGTGGACTGTGTGCAAACATTTATCATACGTCGCGAGTTCGATCCTTGACACAACCTCACTCTCTGAAATAAAATGTTTCTTTTTAAAATCGGACCGGATCAACTCGCTGTAAGATGTTAAGTTTAATAAAAATCAGTATATTAACAAGGTTAGACACACAGTCCAGCGGTGGACTGTGTGCAACACTAAACCACAGGTCCCGGGTTCGAGACCTGTTGTGTGCACCGGTCCGATGTAATTAAATCCTTTTTAAAATAAATGATTTCTGATTAAATTAAATAGTGTATAAATATAATTAAAAACAGAAATATTTCGGATTAGACACGTAGCTCAGTTGGTAGAGCTGCGTGCACGCGTACGGGAGGTCTCGGGTTCGAGCCTTACCCGGCGCATACTTACACACGATCGAACCGGTCAAACAGTCAACAGTCACAGTCAACGGTCAATGGTCAATGGTCAACCCAAAAAGTCAACATTTTTTTATATTTTTATTTATTTATTTAATTTAAAAATCAATTAAAAATACTTAAAATAATGTTTTTAAAGTTAGAAAATAACCTTAAACTCACAAAAATAAATCTAAAAACCCTACTAAAATTGTTAATAAAATCCACTTATTTACCGTACCTTTCCGTTATTATTTAGGTTAGTTATTCCTCGTCGATCAACACTCTAAACTCGTGCGCATTCAACGTCATCAAACGAACGCACCCAATGTGAGTGAATCTCTACCAATTCCCCGTTTTAATCACATTTTGGGGTGTATCATGTGTCGCTTATTATTTATTACATTTAAACACTTGTGCATTCATCATATCCATGATCAAATGTGTATCCAACATGTATCAATTGTTTGTGTGGTTAATGTTTAGATTAAATTTATCATTTTCAGTACATACATCATCATAGGCCGCCGCTCCCCATTACCTATGAGCATGAGCCGTTCCCCATTACCTATGAGCGTGAACGAGGCGTTGCCAACATACGATCGGCTCTGTTTGATTGAGCCTTGATCGCACATACATCATCATAGGCCGTCCGTTTCCCCATTACCTATGAGCGTGAACGTGACGTTGCCAACATATACATTATCATTCATGTTATTGTTTGTTATTGTTTGTAATGTATGCTTATTTACATTTGCTCACATATGACTATTGCACAATTTTTCCATATCAAATACAACAAGAAATCTATAATAAATGTTTTCTAACAAGGTTCACTCGCCAACTTTTGTTGACCCAAAATTCCCATTTTTATACATGATACAGGCGATCAAGTTGAAGCAAGAAACATATAGGGCGGCCTAGAAGAATAAACCAGTTTAGATTTTGGATTGCTTTAGTTAATTTTTCCTTTCCTTGTATTGTATGATTTTGACTTGAACATTTGAGATGTCATTTGAATTTAATAAATATGAAACATATTAGTAAACATCATGAGCTTTGATGATAACCCAATTATGCCCCGACTCTTATTCCGCTGCGGGTCGGGGTATGACAAGACCGAACTTGACTCCCACCAGCTCACTTTTTGCCTTCACCTATAAATACTCAGCTCCATTCTCTCATTTGAACTTACTGCAAGTTCGCCCAGAGCTCTCGAAACCCGAAACCCTTTGTTTTCTAAGTAAGATTCAACCCGATTTCAACTACAAGGATGATCAACAATGTTTTACAACGATTTTACACAAGGCTCTGCCTTCGTTTTCATTAAATCTCTTCTGTTTTACGAAAACTTCATCTTTCTACACAAAACTTCTATTTTCACTCAGATCTATGCTTAGATCTGAGTAAAACCTTTAAATCATCGATTTTTACACAATATTCGGACTAAACGACGTACGTTTTATTCACTTTGAAGTGGAACAAGGCGTTGTCGAGCTAGATCTTAGATCCGGAAGCACAAGGACGAAATCGTCACTTTACAAAAGTTGGACTAACCCGTACGAACCGTCAAGTTCGCCTGGATTAGCCCGAGTTTCTGTACAATGGCTAAACTCGCACCAAAAGACCTCTCCAGCCTAAGTTTTACTCAGTGGCTTAAGGTTGGAGGGATGAGCACTCGATTTCCTCAGCAAACGACGCGAAAACGCAAGATTTTGGACCCGAAAACATTAAGTTCGCTCGAGATTTACCTAATTTTTAGCAGCACATAGGTCAAGTTCGCTCGAACTTGTACCCATCTGGGTCAGGTTCGACCGAACTTGGGTGAATTCTTCATCAAAACTTCACAAGTTCGCCCGAACTTGTCTTTTCAGAGAACATTTCTCACAAGTTCGACCGAACTTGTATAATTTCCTTGGAAATTAGACATTTTCGACCGAACTTGTCTCAAATCTCAACAAGTTTCACAAGTTCGCCCGAACTTGTCCCCTGCCCAATCCAAACTTAACCGTTTAAGTAATTCGGAAGACTGATGCACTTCTGTTCGCTTACAGGCTGATCTGGCACTCTCCGCAACTCTCCTCAGATCCCCCATCTCTCCTAAAACGCACCACTGTAAGTATACTTGAACCCGTTTACGCTTAAACGCACTTTTGGGTGTCACATATGTTCGTATAACAAAAACACAACACACAACTCTCAAACGCTTATTCGCAACCCGCTGTTACATGATTATACGTGAAATCTGCTGAATTGTATGTATTGCTTGATTGCTTGTACGCCACCCTTAACATGATAGTATACTAGAGATTGACCCACCACCCGGAGGCCCGGGGTTGTTAAGGCTCGCATTTTTATTTCACATTTATTTTTCTCTTTTAGGATGTGAACGCTTGTTCGCATGCCTCGATCAATCGCAGTTTGTTGCTTTGCATGAATCGGAGTAGTTACATCATTCACAACTATTACGTATGCCATGCGGTGTATGCTAAACGCTTTTATATCTATATTGTATGCAAAACTCGTATGCTCACCTTTACATTATTGTATTGACGTTGTATTTTAACATATGTGGCAGGTTGAGGATTTTAGCATGGATGCATAGTGATAGGTTTTGCCTTAGAATATCTTGTAATAAATCTAGGGAAGATCGGATCAGATTATATGTTTAAGGGGTTTGTTGAAATGTAATGGTTGATTTAAGATTTTATGAGTTTAATAGTATGAGATGTTAAATGTTGATTATTGTCTTTGAATTAATCGTTATGGAATCTCTTGATCAATCTGATTCGCCTAGTGCCGCGCCCTGATGTTTCCGCCATCGGTTGGGGTGTGGCAGGTATGGCCTCTTACTTGGCGCAGGGTTTTTGGGACCATACCCCTTCAGTACCAAACCAAATCAACAAAGATTGAGTTGTTCAGTACCATTATTTATTCTTGTTTTGCTTTCAATTAGTTAAGATCGTACTACCATACTGTACCGAACCGAACAACATCGCTACATGTATATATTATTTTTTATGAGTTTTTGTTTGATAACAGATATTGTGCTGCTATCGTTGTGAACCTGTGAATCGAACCAAAACCAAACGGACAACATCGGTTCGGTACCGATATTTATTTTTTATAGACTTTTCTTTAGATAAACTGACATCGCCTCACTAGCGTACCGTACTAAACAGCATCTGTACTGATACATATATTCATTTAATGGTTTTGATTTCAATTTTTTTTTCATTTATACAACTCTATCTATGGCGATAAATAAATATTGGTACCAATACCGTGACAATTTGAACTGATCGATATCGTTCGAACAACATCAGTGTCGGTACCGATGTTTGTTTTTATCATTTCGGTCGATTTAAAACATGTGTTGACTTCTATACCAAGTGCATGAATCGTCCCGATACCGTAATAAACCAAACTAATACCGAACTATTGCTAAATAAAAGACTACTAATAAAAAATACAAATAAAAACAAATACCTAAAATTATTAGTTATTATTTATTACTAAAAAGTCAAACAATAATAAATAAAATATTACAAAAAAGCAAATACTTAAAATATACAATTACTATTCATCACAACTATCTATTCATATGTATAGCGTGTTAATTTTCGGTGGATATCGGTTCGTTTCATTATGAAACAGGTACGATATGAACACTTGATATCGCAATCAAAAGAAACTAAAATGAATGTATCAGTGAATACAACTCCGTCTTCAACAAAACTTATATAGGTATGAATAGTAGCAACCGTCGACGATTTTACCAGAACCGATGTTATTCGGTCGGAATCGAACCGGTTCCGTCACCAAACCGGTAGGAACATCGAAAAAGCATAAAAAGGAATACCGATACCTATGTTGTTCATACGGTATTGTTTGATTCCTCACGATAAAAAAAATAATTATACATATAACTTATTTATAATTGACCAAAAATATATACCTTAATTATATTTAAATTTAAGTAATGGTAAAAATAATTGATTTAATATAAATTCAATATATTGAACACTCATTTGAAAACTATAAAATAAAAACCGTTACTTATTATTGAATGGTACTATTCATGAGAAGTTAGTATTTATATAAAAAAGATATAGGTAGTAGTACCGGTATTCACTTTTATGATTTTCGGTTTCAAAGTTTTTTTATTTATACAACTCTGCCAAGTGCATGTATTGTACCAGTAGTGTAACAAACCGAACAGATACCAATCCAATACGTGTGGTAACGTACCGTCCAATGTTAAAAAAATAAACATAGATTTGGAATTAGTTTTTTTTTTAAGTTAAAATCAAAGTAATTAAAAACGATTAGAATTTAAAAAACAAATACTTAAAAGGTTGGAGTTATTTTAAATTCAAGTAAAATTAAATAATAATTAAAATACTATTAAAATTTAAAAACAAATACCCTTAAAAAATATAGTTACTATTAGTCATCACTTTTTTTAATATGTTTATATATTATTTTTAATTTATTTAATATGTATATAATATAATAATGCTTATGCTAACGTACCGTCCAATATTAAATAAATTAAATATTGATGTGGAATTAGTTATTTAGTTAAAATCAAAGTAATTAAAAAAGATTAAACTTTTAAAAACAAATACTTAAAAAGTTGGAGTTATTTTAAGTTCAAATAAAATTAAATTATAATTAATATACTATTATAATTTAGAAAAAAAAATACTTAACATATTATAGTTACTATTCATCAGCACTTTTGTTTAATATGTTCTTCTGCGCGTTGCGACGGATAATCGGTCGTTATCGGTTTGATTCATTATGATATCGGTATAGTATCCGCATTTTGTGTATTAACAAAAAAAGCCATGATATAACCAAAATGATATCGACAAGTGTTTTACGTCGGCCGAAAACTATAAAAACGAATATCGGTAATGTTTCCGATAGTATCGAAAATGATGTTGTTCGATGAAAATTGTCAAAGCATTGATGTTGCTAGGACGATATCACTTTGGTTCGTCACGGTACCGGTATGGTACCGACACTCGCTATAGCATACAATATATAAAGTATACTCTATAATGCTACCGAAGTTATCTAGACGATATTAGTTTAGTTCGTCACAGTAAAGAACCATAAAATATATTTTACCCAACTGATTTTAAACAAAACTTTTAATAAAACATAGATAAAATTAAGCACATTGCTACGACATATAAGGATTTTTATAAAATGTCACATTGTATTATTAGAATAATAAAATAGGTAGTTTTAATAACATATACGTTTATACTTTGATTACAAAATATTTTTTTTTATCGAGAAATAGATAACATGTCGAAACGGCTACTCAAAGTATTACAAATTATCATATCTTAAAAGTTATAATCGTCAGTCAGTTTAATATGTATATAAATATAAAAAAATAGTTATTAAAAAGATTAAAATCCTAATAATAATAATAATAATAATAATAATAAATAAATGAATAATAATTTACTTTTCATCACCACTTAGATTTAACATGTATAATATAATATTTCAAATGTAAGTCTCACAATTAAGTTAGGGTGAACACTAAAATATAACAATTTAAGTGATGAAAATAACAATTCACATATGAGTATCTGACTTAATATAATCTCGCAACGAAGGTAGGGAAGAATATTCAACATGTTTTCTATAGTATTAGATAATTACCAACTACTAATAAACATACATACACATTCTTTGTTTTAGTAAGCTAACAAAATAAATAGATGTGTATTACCTATTATAGGATATCGGATATGCATTGAAGGGAATGTAGGTGTAAGTTTTCTTATTGGGTAACCGATTATTTACAACTCATTAAACTTGTATATGCCACGTTTTCTTATTTGCCACCATTCACATTGAGTTGACACTTGTTGATCTATGAAACAAATGTATACATATACATGCATAAATACGGCATTATTTCTCTAAAAGATAACTGGTATTCAAGAAACAATAGAAACAAAGCTTATAGTGCCGTTCGAAATTATCATAGTGGTGATATTCGATTAGTGGTGAGGACACCTGCAAATTTGACTAAACGGGTGAGAACGATTGCGGAAGGTAAAATACCAAAACACTAAAACTTATTAGAATATATTATTATTATTATTTTTATTATTATTATTATTATTATTATTATTATTATTATTATTTTTTTATTTTTTATTTTTTACTTTTTTTGGAACAAGAAAACCTTTTCTTTTAATTAATAAAAAACTTGTCAAGTTACATTAAAACAGACGGGTAGCAAGCTGCGCCGTCAATCCTTTCTGAATTGTAAGCCTTAACCTTCAAAAGACAAACCCCTGCCCCCTGGGGGTTAAACAATTGTTGTGGATGACCCGTTGGACCCTCGTCAAGAAGTGGATAGCTTCTGACGCTAGGGATCCAAATGTATCAAAGGCAAAAGAGACAAAGACATGCTAGTTCTCTGCGCAAGCTTTAGCATGTTTATCAACTTTCTTTGATTCTACCTTCCTCGCTGCTTGTCTAGCTACAAACCCGTTTTCCTTAAACCAACCAAAGGGGAAACCCCCGTGAGGTCCACACAAGCATGTTTCCCCTAGCCCAACCAAAGACGAGCAGATCCGCTGGTCGTAGAGTCGATCTCCGTTTTATAGGGTCCTTGAGCAAATTCATAGGGGCTTTTTTTAGCAGAATCCTAGCTCTTCTTAGGATGTCCCACAAAAATCTCCCACCCAGTCATGCCGATATTTGAACCCAAGGAGCTTATTACAATGAACTGCGTTCTCGCCGTATTTATCCATACAAGCTTTACGACATATCGGGCAGGTTTCATCTTCCGAGTACATAAGGATCATCAACCGGTATTTGAGAATGACTCTGAATTATTATTATTATTTTTGGTGTTGTTGTTGGTTGGCAATCGAGTATAAAAATACGGTCAGGCTTTTACATAAGTTAGTTATCAAACCTTAACTCCTAGGAGAAAAAAGAGTACTTATAAAAAGGGTTCATAGGATCCTATAGACGTTTAAGTGAAGTCATATGACTTCTTAAAACATCAATTTATTATATTAATTGCTATTTATAGTTCTATCATAAAAAGCATATGAATTGATGTTATTTGTATGGATAAAAATAAATGGTGTAAAGTTGTTGAAGCGGGGACAATAGGTGATATCACGAGATTGATGTGGTAACTTATTGAAATCACCTTTGGTGTTAGTCGCTAAGTTACCAATGTTAACAAGTTGTTTAACTAGAAGGATAAAAAAAACATTATAGTTGAATTATGAAGTCACTTAGGAGTGACTGGTTGACCAAATAATGTCTTTCAGGTAACTCAACAGTGTGGACTAAAGAAACCGGCTCGAGCCTCAATTCATTAAAACATCCAGTATACTTTGTATTAAATAAACTAGTGGATTACATTCGTGTTTTGTGGCCGGACGACCCAATTTTAAATAGAAACGTAGATGCAATATTAAAATAACGTTAATGACAGGAACTCGTTTGATATTGGTTTGGTTCATTAAGATACCAACACTTACCGAAAGAGAAACGAAAAAAGTCATGATACTTCCAAAAAAATACCGAGATGTGCTTACATCGATCCAAACAATAAAAAGGAATATCAATTCTTGTACTGACGTTGTTTGGTCAGTATTAGACCGTTCATTTTGTTACATGTATAACACCATGTTCGATTGAAACTTAAAAAAGAAAAAGAAAAACCAAAATATAGAAAAAAAAAGATGAAAAGAATTCATAAAAGAACAAAAATCATAAAAAAACAAATATCACTGTAGCTAAGAAGTTTATAAATTGTATATATAATAATATACAATACAATGTGAATTTTTAAGAGGTGGTTTATCACATTGTTATCTCTTTCACTTTTACTTAAAATTAAAAGTTTGACTCGTTTTGAAAGAAAATAATATAAACATATATGTAAAAATATTAGTGTTACTAGTCGTTTCAAATACAAATAGAGTTGTCGTACAAAAAGTATGAATAACATAAAAAAGTAAAACAACGCGGTGTCATGTTTGTAATTATTTTATTCGTAGAGTAATTATCTTAATGGATTAGTATAATAACTATGATACACTTATAGAGTAATTTTGAATTTTATATTGTTTGATGCTCTTGTAGAGTAATTTTGAATTTTATGTTGTTTGATGAACTTGTAGAGTGAATGTGTCTGTTAATTTTTTTTTTTATGAATTGGTAGAGTAATTATGATGCACTTGTAAAGTAATAATGATGAACTGATAGAGTAATTATGATACACTTGTAGAGTAATTTCGAATCACTAGTTATTTGATGTAGTTGTAGAGTAATTTTGAATAAATCTTGTAATAGTGTATCAATAATAATGAACTGATAGACTAATTATAATGTATTTTAGAGTAATTTTAAATTGTATGTTGTTTGATGAAGTTGTAGAGTAATTAACTAGGTTATATTATTTTGATGAACCAGTAGAGTAATTTTGATAGACTTGTAGAACAATTTTGATAATTACTTTACAAATAAGATGGACTTGTAGAGTAACTTTGGTAATTACTTTACGAATAGAATAATTACGAAAAATGCCATCACATTTTTTTTAGTTTTCCGTCTTATTCGTACGTTTTGTATGATACAGATCCTTACTCTAAACAACTAATTATTTTTCTTAAGATAATTACACATAGAATTTTATCTAGTTACATGTTTTGATTTTAAACGACACTTCAACCTCCATAAAAAAAAAATAAATAAAATAATATATGAGATTACAAATTGATTTGGATACCTTTTTAACATGGCCCAGCTCAATAAGTAAATCATATTTATTATCAGTTATCATCGATCTATACATACCTCTCTGGTAGTTAATTCCCATTCTCACATCACAAACCTAAACAGTAATCCTATACATCCACTTTTCTTTTCTTCAAATTCAATTACTATACGGAACTATCAAACTCTTCCTTACGAATTTCACTTCAATCATGAGCAGAAAACGTGTTCATCTATCTCAAACAAGTTCGTGATGGCGGAACCGAAGAAGATAATAATTGACACGGATCCTGGCATCGGTAAACCCTAATTTCATGCCATCTGTTTGATTTTAATGTTTGTTGTTGAATTTGAATTTATTGTTGAATCAGATGATGCTATGGCAATATTTCTGGCTTTGAGGTCACCAGAAGTTAATGTGATTGGGCTTACAACTGTTTATGGCAATGTTTACACCACTCTTGCCACTAGAAATGCATTACATTTGGTAAATTCATTTGCTTCAGATATCATTGTTGAACATGGATGTATATACGTCAACTAATTGTTTGTAGCCATGTTTTGTTAATTATTATATTTAGTTGGAGGTTGCTGGAAGAACAGATATCCCGGTTGCAGAAGGATCTCATGTTAGTTATATGGTATATCTCCTTTCATTTCTACTTTATGCACACTTTACTTTTAACTTCTGACATGACATGCTGGCCGTGAGAATTCTTGTACCCTGTTTGAGCTCGAAAAAACGTGCCCTTAGGGCTTAACGAAATTGGTAGTGGGCTCACTAAAGGTCTAAACCTAATGCCAATGAGCTAGTAACTAATTTAAACCATAAGAATAGTTTGGTAAGTGGGCCATGTTAATTTTTTATACACATACATATCGGGGTTTTTTTTAAATACCGTGCCCTAGCCGGTGGTCCTCCCCGCCCACCCCGGGCCACCATATTGAAACAAAAGAAGAAATCTCCCAGCATACTTGTGTAGTTGGTTTAAAAAAGCGCGAGGCGCTGCCAGGCGTTTTGCTCCCCAAAACTAAGGTGTGTGTGTCGATTTACAACCAAGCAAGCTTTGTTTACAACCAGAAGTTGCGTCTCTGATCTCTCCCATTGTTTTACATATCAACCTATTTATCAAGTCAAAAAATTCATAATCTATTTGGTTGTTTTTACATATAAACCTCCTACAGACCCTAGTTTTGACCCAGAACTACTTGAATTGCGCCTTTATCTACTGATGTGTTTTCCTTAGTGCCTCGTAAACCAAGCCAGTCATGTACAAAATGAATTTGGCTTATAAACTATTCAAAATATATATGTAATTTTTTTTCATGAACTGTAATTTTTTAAAATTAGCGTTGTGCACTTGTTTGCTTACATCTTCTCTTGAAAAAAATAATTACGGTGTCCCTGAAACTGCTCTTTCTTTCTTTTTTTTTCCATGTGCCAAGAAAGCAACGAAGCTTCGAGTTGCAGACTTTGTTCACGGGGTAGACGGGCTTGGAAACCAGAACTTCCCGCAGCCGAAGTCAAAGCCGATAGAAAAGTCAGCAGTAGAATATTTGGTGGAGCAAGCTCGTCTTTACCCTGGAGAAATCACTTTGGTCGCATTGGGTCCCCTTACCAACATCGCCTTGGTCTTGCTCATTTCCTTATTTATTTATTATTTGTACAAGCAAATATTGTTTCACAGAAGCGTCGATAATTTTTTTTAATTTAATGCAGGCCATTGAACTCGATCCCGCCTTCACCAAAAACATTGGACAGATTGTTCTTCTTGGTGGTGCGTTTTTAGTAAATGGGAATGTGAATCCAGCTAGCGAGGCTAATGTAAGTAAGAACAATTCTTTGCATGTTTACATTACATTGTATTTAATTTCGTCCATTGGACTGGACGTGTAGATTTTTGGTGATCCGGAAGCTGCTGATATTGTGTTTACTTATGGTGCTGATGTGTTGGCTATTGGGCTCAATGTTACTCATCAAGTTATTCTTACAGGTAAACCTTTTTGTATGCTTTGAATGCATCCCCATATTCCCACTTTTGATGCTCGTAATTAAATGTTTCTGTGTTATAATTCTACAGCAGAAAACCAAATTACTATCGTTTGCAAAGAAATGAGGGGCGTAGTGTTTTATTCTAATTGAAGGGTAAACAATGATTTGTGTAGATCATGATCGTGACATCTTGGCAGAATCAGATGGAATATTTGCCAAGTATTTGAGCAAGATCCTGGAATTTTACTTTTCTTATCATCGCGATGCATACAACATGAAAGGTATGTATTTTGAGACAAATAAATTGTCAAAGGATTTTTTTTTCTTTTGGTTAATCTGCTGATGCGATGACTGGGACATTTGTGATTTGTGTAGGCGTATACCTTCATGACCCGACAACGATTCTTGCAGCTGTGAATCCTTCATTAATGACATACACGGAAGGTGTTGTCAGAGTCCAGACAACTGGTATCACAAGGGGCCTATCGTTGTTTTTCAACAAACAGAAAAGGTGGAAATCCTGTTTATTTCTTTTTCATTATATATATTTTTATATATTAATAGGGAAGGATAAAATGGAAACCCCCTTGCGGTGAGAAAACCTAGGAAACTCTAAGCTCCCGACTTTTTTTTTGAAAAAAAATTACACATGTAATATACATGTTTTTAAGGGTTTTGAGCAAAAAAAATCAAAAAAGCGCCGACCAGATTTTTTTCAAAAAAATAAACAAGTTTTTGTGTAACATATGTTACATTCATGTGTAACATATGTTACTGTCGCGTTGCTGAAAACTTGTTTATTTTTTTTTTAAAATATCCACATGGCGCTTTTTTGTTTTTTTTTCTCAAAACCCTTAAAAACATGTATATTACTTGTGCAATTTTTTTCAAAAAAAAAGTCGGGAGCTTAGAGTTTCCTAGGTTTTCTCACTTAGTATTAATATACATATGTATATACTTATTAGTAATCAAACTCTTTTAAATGAAAGTGCTTTTGGTTTTGCTTCAAAAGCGCGTCAACGTTTAACTCATTTGACCTGTCAACACTTTTCAGTGTTTCCATTTTGACCAAATATAGTTTTGTCATCAGATTTTAAGAACCAAAGAAAATATTGGTTTTGTATAGAAAAAGTACTTCTGTTTTGATTTTGATGTGGTATCGCTACTATGCAAGGTTTAACGAAGAGACTGAATGGTGCAACAAACCGACAGTGAAGGTGGCAGTTACTGTGGACGCTCCCGAGGTAGTTAAATTGGTTATGGAACGTCTTATGTATTGATAACTAACATCCTCAACTCTCTATTTCAAAGCCTCTGTTTCTGAAGAGGAACCCTAAAGGTTCAAAAATGATATAAATTATGTATTTGTTTTATTATCATTAGCAGCAAGCAATAATGTTTCACTTTCACTTTCACATTTTTCCTTTCAGAATGATAAAAAAATGGATTAATTTCATATAAATATCACATACACCCACCAAAAACCAAAAATATCATATACATCCAATTTAAGTGAACAGACCATTCTACCCCATTTATTTTTTCTTTTCATCTCCTTTAAAAAAAAAAGGGTAAATGCACGGTAGCCCTGACCGCGGGAGGGTTCTCCCTCCCCAAGCTAGCTTAGCCCCATAGCTGCCTGGCGGTTACTACCCGGCAGGATTATTCGGGCCGAGCTGTACTCGAACCCGCGTCCTCCCGTTTGGAATGGGTGAGGCTGGCCACTGGGCTGACACCCCGTGGTTTTCATCTCCTTTTATGCTGCTCACCATCTTTCATCCAGACATCATCGATTTTCAGCACCATTGGCGACACTTCAAAAGTTCAAAACCATTTTCAATCATACCCACCTCCGTCCATCATCGTTTCATTTACATAACCGCCGTCCATCATTGTTCCATTTACATCACCGCCGTCCATCATCATCGTTTGTCCATCAATGTTTCACGGTAAGTCGGCGGCCACAATTTCAGTAGAATGTTAGATCTGAGAAGTGATGGCGGCGCTGATAAAGGACGGAGGTTAGACGGTGATTTGCGAGGATTTGTAACTGAAAAAACAAATTTAAGCAGGTCTTAAACGACAGACAAGGATCATTAATCGAGTAGCACGAAAAGAAACCGATACCTGGAAATAAAAGCATAAGAAACTTATGAGTTGAGAAGGTATTGATTTATTTGATTTTGTTGCTAAATTGGGCACTAATTTTTAGTCATTTGGTTTGTCCCTAACAAATTTAAAATGCTTCTGATCTGAAATTCTAAGAACCAATTTGAGATGGATACTAAAGTGTGATTTGGTTATAGGGCTGTAAACGAACCGAACGAACACGAACAAGACCATGTTCGTGTTCGTTCATTAAGGAAATTAACATGTTCGTGAATTGTTCACGAATGCATATCGAACATAAGTTTATGTTCATGTTCGTTCGTTAAGGAAATTCAGTTGTTCACGAACAGTTCATGAACACTGGTCTCGAACACAAACGGACGCACGCAAACAAAAATGAATGCAAACGAAATTTAACTTGAAAATGATAAATAAAAACATTGTTATCCTAAAACATTGGATATAAGTAGTTGAATATACAATCATTTGATAAATCAAAACACAAGAAGTCTACTACACCACCAAACGATGAATCAAGTTTAACTAAATTAGACATAATTATCCCTAAAAGCGTCTTAGAATGTCCAAATTTTAGTTAACTTAGAAAAAAATAGGGTTTCAAGTTTTCAATATGTTTAGATAAAAGGTTTATTGTTTATTAATTTTTTTAATAATCAAATGAACACGAACGAATGTAAACGAACAAACATGAACGAACGTAACTGAACATATTACCGCACGTTCACGAACGTAGTCGAACGAACGAGACATGTGTTCGTCTTCGTTCGCTAAGCTAACCGAACGAAATTTTTTGTTCGTGTGCGTTCGTTAAGCTAATCGAACAAACATAAACGAACTTCCCGCCGAACAGTTCACGAAGTGTTCGCTGAACGTTCGGTTCGTTTACAGCCCTATTTAGTTCTACTCAGTTGGGAAACTTTGATCAATTTGAGAAAGGGTGGCCGGAAAGTTGGATGGAGTATAGAGGTGTTCTTTTTGTGACCAGAAAACATAAGATATTAGTTGACACCCAGGGTAAAATGATAATTTAATAAATTGTTTTTATTAAGTTGGGCATATATGATATTTGAGCTATTTTGTAAGGGTATATGTAAAATTTCTAGTTTTACATGGGTATATACGATATTTTTAATGTTTGTAAGGGTACATATAAAATTGCCTTAAAAATAAGAAAGGTCTAGAATGAACTAATAGTTAGCATACTCTTAAAATCAAGCATTGAGATTATAAAATAAAGCTAAGGGGAAGAGATCCCCCAAACCTCTAAAAGATGATACACTCTACATCAGAGATTTTTTCACCAATGGGCAAATCTATTGGCGAAAAGGGAAAACCCTTGGTAATTCGTCGGTGAAAGCGTCTAGGAAGCCGAGCCGCTATATGATGCAACGTGACGTTTAAATTCGCGTTTCAAGCTGCAAAGCTCATATACCACAAGAACCAACTTATCCATGATTGTTCCAAAAATGCCCCGACCTTCTTGTATACACCTACGAGGTTGAGGTGGAGGCAGTGGTTGGGCCCTAGGTGATGGTTGTTGAACCTCATCGTCCTCCTCATATTGAGGTAGTTACATTGTTTTGCTCGACCCATAGATCCTCGTTTATATCCACCACATGATAAAATTCCACATCTTTCTTTAATACCCCTATGTTGCTCATTGTTTTCTCAGCTATGTCGAGGAAGGGGAGGTTAACGTATGTGAGGATGTTCGTGTTTTCAACAGGGAGTACTCCTAAATTATGTGCTAAGGTGCTGATGTAAGGCTCCCAAACAAATGGCTACCATTCACTGAACTGGGAGCTCTAGTAAAGAACTCTGTCATGGTGTATGCAATGTTGCAAGGTATCTTCTCGAAGAAGCAGTATAGATAGAAAGTGTCCCTAGTGGTGACCACCCCTGGGGAGTCATTTCTTGCTCTAAGTGTGAGGACAAAGCAATGATGCATGTACCTCATTAATGGATCATAAAGTACAATGTTTTTTTTGTGAGTGTGGTTTGTATAGTCGAGGGAGATTGTTGACCAATACATTGCATCTTCGCTTGGCTCAAGATCAAACCTACTTTTGAGAAATACGTTTGGATGCATATTCCCGTTGCCTATAAAAACCCATTCGGATTCTGAATTCTGCCAATAACATTTGGTACCACTATCTTGCCATTCTAAACTTGATACATGGATGTTTTCGTCTCCCTTTCTTTGGTATTTTTATCGAACTTGAATGAGGCTAGAAACTCCAAGGTTAGTTCTCAATATGTGACGAGACCTAGTGCAAACAACCTTTCCCATTGTTGATTCATTAAGCTTCTACATCGGTCGGCTAGACCATATTTCTCTAGGGAGTTGAAGTGGATGGTCCAATGCTTCCCAATATGTCTACCCACGAGGGTAGGTGATTTGGCATACGCGTCTTCTTCTTTTACATTGTCCGGGTCAAAGATTAACCATAGATGTAAATTCTCCGGAAGTTCAGCTGAGTTGGGTTAAACGTTGGTAATGGTAGGTCGGTTGAGTTTGGCTTGGTGTCGTTGGACGAGGTTCGGTAGGATGGGTTTTGGGAGTTTGAACTCGAAGATCTAACCGTTGATGATTTTGAGGCATGGCGTTTCCTTGAAGACGATGCTCCCAAGTCCATAACTGCAAACCAATAAATTCCTTCAGAATGGTTCAAGAACGGGAGAGTGACTGAAAGAAATTTTGTTATGTTTCTGATTAATAGATGGGCACATGCATGCATGGAGAGGCACCACCGTGCATCGCTGAGTTGTCTCCAGCTTTATGTTTTTTTGTTTAAACTAATGATTTTCAAATCATGTTCAAAGTTTATGATTTTATTACCGATAGAGTGTTCACATAGTTGATTTATCGAAAGTAGATTTTAATCAGTGTTTTAAACAGTATCTGTTGCAGATGGTAGTTGTCATGTTTGGACAGCAGACGGGCACTGACGTGCCTAGTCATGCACGACTGTGCCTCGCTATTTCCCTGTTGACATCTTGGTTAATCAGATGACCCCGAACCAATTTTGCTCATGCTATGACTTTAGGTACACACGATTGTGCCTTGAAGAGCATGGGTGTGCATGCTTACTGTTTAGGTCAATAGTAATGGTCTAAAACTGTTAGTTTTCCCAGTCATTGGTTACAAGAATTTCAAAGTTTTCTTGTCCCATTTTCTTTACACTAGTACCGTAATCACTTCCATACAAGGTTTAACTTGAAATCATGGTGATTTTTGGTTGAAATCAAAGGTTTTAGCATGTACTTGGTTTTACCAAAACATAAGAAATCTGACATATTTAGCCACTAATCATAAGCACAAAGTGTTAAATACAAGTAGTGCATACCTGGAGATGAAGATTCTCCAAGAAAATCCGAGGAATTTGGTGGTTTGAAGTGGTGGTGGACAGGTTCGGTCGTAGAGCTTGGGACGACTGCAGGTGGGTTTTGTTTTGTGACCTAGGTCATTTTAGCTTAAAAACCCCGCTTGGGTTCCGGTTTGGGCACGAGTAGGGCTGGCATATCGTGTCAACTCGACATGTTAAGACCTGAACACGATAAGACACGAACTCGAAACAGGTAAACACGAACACGACACAAAATCTTATCGTGTCAGATTTTCAAACACGAACACGAACCCGATAATAAACAGGTTACACGAAACGACCTGTTAAGACATGAAAATTTTGCCAACGTATCACACAACCTGTTAAGACACGAACACGACATGTTAAGACATGAGCATGACCTGTTACTACATGTTTAATATTTAGCCATTAACATGTCTTAACATGTATTATATAATGGTCTTAAGTCTTAACATGTTATATCGTGCCTAACATGACCTATTAAGACACGGAAATGACTTGTTAAGACAAGAGCACGACCTGTTAAGACAAGAACACGATAAGATACGGACACCAATTAGGTAAACACGAACACGACACGAAATTAAACAGGTCTTATCGTGTCGACCTGTTATAGACACGAAACTTGTTAAAGTTAAACACGAAACCTGTTAACTTCCTGTAGGTTCTTTTCGTGTTAGAATTTCCAGCCCTAGGCACGAGCGTGCCTGGTCATTTTGCAAACCCGTTTTTGAGTTTTAGTTTTAATTTAAAAAACTGTGTTTTTTTTGTTTTTATAATTAGGCATGGCTGTGCCTTGTTAGGCATGAGCGTGCTCATCTGGCAGTCTATTGAAAAATTGATTTTGTTGAGTTTTGAAAGTTTGGTCCACCACTTCTTCGATCCACAGGTCTAGGAAACTTACCTTCCCGATTTCTGAACATGGTATGATCATACTTCAAGGTGGGAGATAGATTTTTGTGGATAAAAAGGGCTTATTTCCCCAAGAAAAAAGTTAGCCTTTGGTTTTCGCCTTTTTCATGTTGATACTGTCGCGCTAGCCATTCTTAAATGAAATCTACAAATAGTTAAGGAGCAAACACGGAAACTAAAATCAAAGTGAAATTGAAAATAAAAGGGGAAAGAAAATGGATAGAAAAATAAGTTTGGCCAAAATAATAATTTGGGTCTTTTTATGGAAGAAACCGTACTCCAAGGAAATGGCGCCAAAAGACTTGATGTCGTGTGAATTATATATATTAATTTAATAATATTGAGCACACTTAAGTGCGTTAACTTAATAACTTAGGGACACGATTATCTAGATTTAAATTTATAACAATGATTTTTGTTTAAACTAAATACACACAACGGGTAGAGAACCCATCGCGTATAATATAACTTTTGATAAGAACCAAGTATCGTCCAAGGAACACGTTTACCCTACTCAACCATTTATTTTTATTATGACCATCCTTATTTGTACTTAGTTTAGTAGACTAAAATAGTACTATAAGACTCTCGGATAAGTCTTTCTTAATTAATATAGTTTATTTTATTAAACGAGGAAAATGTTTAAGTCTTTGATTTTATCTTTTAATTAGCTTAGAAGTGGCTTTCTTGGGGCGGTTGACAACATCCCTCAATATTGCCACAATATATCGATAGACCGGTCTGAAAATTTGTCCACATTGAACCTTCCCTAGCCTTTCGACTAGTAAACGATATGCCACAACAAGGTTGGTTCAAAGCCATCTTGGTTACATTATCTTTTTATAAATTAATTAATTAGTTCTTTATTTCATGCTTAACAGATAGAATCATGTTTAGGGATCTTTTAAATTACCAAGCTATTTAGACATCAAATTAATTAAGTTACCGAATAAGCAAAATAGGTCCCATTTCACTGATTATCTTCTATTCCACAAGATTTCCTTATATCCCAATTAATTCTTTATCTTAAATTTTACCCTCAATAGGATCTTGGTGCATTACTAGAAGCCTTCCCAAAGGATCTCGATGTAATATCAGATGCCTTTTTATTACCCCAAGATCTAATTCGATACCAGAAGCTTGTCATCCGAATCTGGTTCAATACCATAAGTCAATAATAATAATCTTGATAGGCCAAGTCTGGATTTATCTTATTAGTATAGGGGTAGTTACACGCCATTAGTGTACTAATAAGCTCTACCTCCCAAGGTTATCAAGAACCCCTGATCTGATTAAGGGTACCAAAATCCGTACGCACACCTTAGTCAAGTTAATTATGTTAAATTAATGTAGTTATAGTAAGATGTTAAGTTAATATAATTTAAAAGGGTTCATGCAATCCCGTCACAAAAGATAATAAACCGAAAATTAGTAAAAGATAAACATATTAAGTAAGGTAAAAATACTATATTAATCATCATCATACTCAGTAAATCCAACGAATATCAAAGCTAAGGTAGGGTTTGAGGAGAGTAAGATGTAGACAGCCTTAACTCTACCCCGTAGGAATAGAGAGACTGCTTCCAGTGAGACCCTCGGCTCGATTGTAGTTTTGCATCGAGCCTTAGACATAAGGCACATACGCTTAGCAATCGGGACAAAGACCGTTTGGTGCATGTACCCCTTGTCTTTCGGCTATCAACGCCACTACATGATGCATGATTAACCGTCCGTTGCATTTGACATTATTTTCATGAAATTAGTAAAGTAGCGTTAAAATTAGTGCAATTTCACTTTTGCCCCTAAGCACCCACACACATATACATTATATGTGCACATCGCAAGCGGGCGTAAAAATACTATATTAATTAGATTAACTAATCCAAGAGTTTGAGGAGACATGGAGATTACAACCATATGAAACACTTTAACAATGGCGATTACCACTTCATGATCTTCAAGCTCTAGCTCAAGTATGCGTGCATCAAAGTGTATCTCAACTCTCATCTACTACATATATTTAGTGAACTAATTTAACGATGCCTTATTCTTAACATGGATGATCAAAGGTAGGATGTAGGATCCTAGCTTTGGAGAGGTCTCTAGAGGTACAAGTCTATCAGCCTTGGGGCTGTAGCACACCTAGGAAATGAGAGCAGAGAAGGGCATGCCTCAAATGAGAGAATGAGGCCGGTATTTCTAGGCTGATAAAAGGCAGGGGTGCACGGGCATGCCTAGGGGCACACCCGTGCTTGTCCTTTAGTCTCGTTAGAATATGGAGGTTTTGGGAACAGGCGTGCCTCGCCATGCACGATCGTGCATGATGATCTTTCCCGACAATGGTTGCAGAAAGTGTACTTTGGCCTTGAGCTTTTGTGTTTACTGAATTTGTCTTTTATGGGGGGCACGGTCGTGCATATGTGTGCACGGGTGTTCCTGCCGACTTTTTTTCTTGTCCACCAAGTTGTTCTGATTCTTACAAAAGGAGGACTGAGGCGAGAGGCATGGTCGTGCTTTGTTGTGCACGCTATTTTCGTCCATTTTCGTCATTTTTTGCTTCTTTTTAATTTTGGACCTCCAAATCCTATTAAAACTGAAAATGAACGATTTAGTTAGTGTTTCCATCATAAATTGCCTCAAAAGTATTTATAAATGGGGGTAAATTCATATTATAAATATCTATGATTGTTGGTTGATGTGGTGCGAGCGTGGTATAATTTTTAATATATTTTTAGCATTTTTTACTCGTTTATGAAGCTTTAAATTTATAAAACACAATACAATATAATCACTCGCTACAGCACGTTAGGGCAAGTACACCCATCGTTGGCATATTATAGTGACGGTAAGATACGGAGGTCGTCTAAAGACACAAGAGCTTTTAATACCGGAATATCGTTAATGTCTAATCTAACCAAAATTTTGAGAAACGATGTTAGCTTGTTTAAAAAGAGACAAATGAAATAAAAATAAAATGTTAGTAAAAACAATAAAAAAAAAGATAGAATCACTTGGTTCCGACTCCTCTTTTATGTATCCTTTGATGATTTCCGTACTTTGAGATTTTTAAAAGATTATCTTAGTTATTGTGGCATGTCCCTTTTTTGGAGGCAATGCTACCCTCAGTCATATTGGTCTGAGTCAGCAGGGATACAATCCCACAAGGCTGATTTAAAGTTTTAATAGTCGTTTATTGATAAGGAACTCAAGCCATTCTTACTTCCCCCGATTTGATGCTATCTGCCTCACGAGAAGTCCTAATAAGCTTGAATCAACTCCTCGCAGGATCTATACAATTTACGAGGCAAGAACTTTACCAAAACCACCCTTCTAACCCCCTTCCGGGCAGTTAACGCGCTTTATATAGACCGGAAAGGCAAGAGATTAGTCAAACATGGCCTTTGAATGAAAAGAACTCTTACGATAAATCTTGGATCCCGAGACTACTACACACAGTCTAAAGGTGGAGAATGGAAGAATGTGGTGGATGATGGTGTTGTAGTAGTGGTGGATGATGGTGTTGTAGTAGTGGTGGAATGGTGGCAAGTGAGAGAGAATTGGTTTGCCAAGGGATAAGTTGGAAGTGAGCCAAGCATCTCTACCTATAACGCCTCACTAGGCCCCGTGCCCTTCTTTCTCTGTCTTCATTTAATGATTAGTCAGTTCGTATAGACACACGATCCCGTGGTCAACTTTGTGAGGTCCATTGGGAGATTCTGCATATCTGGGAGTTGACCACGACCCCGTGTCTCTTGTCTGTTTTGTTTTCAGTCTTGATCTGCATGGACTCTATAGTGGTGTACGACCCTAAGTCTTAGTGGCACAGCCCGATGCTTGTCTTCTAGATTGTTTTTTTGGTCTTAGGGTGTAGCTTGGAGGGTAGGCGTGGTGTGACAATTCCTCTTTCTTGTAATTTGTTGGTTTTTGCCGTTAATTTGTTCCTTTTGTACGTCTGAGCTCAGTTACTCCTGAAAATCAAAAGTATACAAAGAAACAGACTTTTTCCAACATTAGTACATAAAAATGATTGATTATATGTCATGGTTGATATAATTTATATGTTGCATTTTGTACATATCAAAATTACATCACATATAAGACAAAGCCACAAAAAGAAATAAAAAGTTACATATTTTTAAGGTAAATTACTCTTTTCGTCCTCTATTTTTGTATCGTATTGCAATGGGTTCTCTTTAACTTTTAATAATTAAAGTCATAATTCTTTATTTGTAAAACCCGTTACACCCTAGGTTCTTTATCACTACCTAGTTAGTTTTCATGATTAAATCTAGTCATAGGACCCCACATGAGAACAAATCTTTCTTTTACCATTTTATTTATAAAACATTTCAATATAAAATATAAAATACAAATTTAAAGTTATATATCTCAACTTCTCTCTTTCCCCCTCACACACACACAAAAATTCAATCTCTCTCCTCAACTCCCTTTCTCTCTCTCACCACCAGCCACCATCCACCATCACTCACTCACCACCACCACCTATAACCTCCTCCTTACGGACAAATACATCATCAAACGATACGGCGGCGGAGTAGAGGAATCAGTGAACCTGAAACCGGTATGGTGGAGGAGCCTTCCGAAGTTACGGAGGTGGCGGTCAACTAGCTCCTCTTTGTCGACAGTTTGGCAACATTAGTAACCATCGCGTAATATATGCTATTTTAGTGGGTTATTTATTTATTTTTTTGGAGGGGGGGGGGGGGGGGGGGGATTATGTGAAACAAAATTGTGCTATGATGAAGTCTAAAGTAATTATGTTATTTTAGTTGGTTTTATTTTGGGTGTGCTTTTTAAAGAATTCTTTTTGGATTCTTTTTAGTGGGTTTTACTTTGGATCTGAATTTCTGATGAAAATGGTGGGGATTTATCTATTTGTTTTGTAAATTCTTTTTGTTATTAATTTTACAAGATTTTGTGGTGGATTTAAAAATAGAAATCTGAATCACTTTTGAAACGTAAAGATTGATAAGTTTTCTTAAATATTTTTAGTTTGAACGATACTATTTGGAGACAATATTACTCTCCGATGATCTGGTGACGGTTACGAAGAATAATACTTGAATTTAAGATATCCATTTCTCACTTTGAAACCTTGCCATCTCCGTCTCGATCTCCTTCTCTATTTCGATTTTAGATCATAGTGAATTCACGACATTAGAGTTTGAATGGTGGTGATCTGGCTGGTGTTGGTTGGGTTGACCAGAAATACGTTCTGGTTTTGGTCGGATAAATGTAGATGAAGAAGATGGAGGTGGGTGGAGGTAGAAGATGAAGTCTAGTGTGGTGGTGGCGGTGGGTGTTTTAAATGGGGGAAGAAACAAGGTGTGAAAAGACATAAATGCCTTCACGTGAGGTGCATGTGATATGACTTAACGTTTAGAACTAACCGGGTTAGTGCTAAAGGACCTAGAGTGTAATGGATTTTACAAATAAAGGACTATGACTGCAATTATTGAAGTTAAAGGGTATTCATTGCAATCCGATACAAAAATAAAGGACGAAAAATGTACTTTACCATATTTTTGAATTGCATGTCGATGATGTCAAAACCACAACAAAAGAAACTAAAAGGTTACGTATCTATTAGAGTAAATTGCCATTTTAGTCCCTAAGATTTGGTCTAAATTGCCACTTTAATCCAAATAGTTTTTATTCTCCTTTGAATCCCCGAGTTTTCCATTTTTTGCCATTTTAACACACTGCCTAACTCCGTCTAAAAATACAGTTATAACAAGGGGTATTTTTGACATTAACGATAAAAGGTTTATAAATTGCCATTTTGGTCCAATCCTTTTTACCTGTATTATTTTTATCTTTTCTTTTTCACTTTATTTACCTATTTTTTTAATTTTATTCTATAAATAAACACACCCATATTAAATAATCAAACCAGCCATCTCTCATCCAAAACGCAGCCACCACCATTCCTCACCACAAACACCATTGCGACCACCGTGCACCACCACTCCCACTACCATTCCCCACCATAACCACCACTACAACTACTGCCATCACTGTGCACCACCACTGCCACATCCATTCACCATCACAACAACCGCCACAAACCACCTGTTTACCACCCACGCCACCACGTTACCAGCGCCGTCTCCACCTTGGTCATCCACTGGTTACCACCTTCCGGTGACCTAAAGTGACAATCACAGCTGCGATTTAAAACACTGCCAGTCACATTCATGGAGGTGGCGGCGCTAGGGTTTCGACCGATCTACCTTTACATGTTCCAAATCCAGTAAAGTAAGGTGCGATCCGACCATCTAGTTCGGTATTTAGTTATACTCTCTATTCCAGCAACTGAATCCGATGTTGATTGAAACTGTTGGTGGCTCATATGGTGATTCCGAGGTGTGGTTGTTGTGGCGATGGTGATAATGGTGGTGGTGGTTGGTGAGGTAGTGATGGTGGTGGTGTTGTGATTTCTTCCAATGGTTCATTTAGTTATATATAAAGAAAACATCATTTAACGGATTGGGATTTCTGCCAAGGTTATGAACTGGTTTGTACAGTATTGGTGACTTGGTGACTTTGACGATGTTTTTTAATGGGTGTTTAATGGTCTCTGTGCTTAATTTTAGGATGATTAGATTGAGCAGGGAATACATATTTTGAGTTGTATTATTGTATTTCAAGACACGTATAATTCACATTTGATTTAAAATGTATTCTGTAAGTTGGAGAGAGAGAGAGTAGAAAGAAAAAGAGAGGTGAATGTGTGTTTTTTTAAATCATTTGATTTTTTTTTTTTTTATTGTTTTTGGTGTAAAATAAATTTTGGACTAAAATGGCAAGTTAAAAAGTTTATAACAAAATACCTCTGGTTATAATCGTGTTTTTAGGTGGAGTTAGGTTGTGTGATCAAAATGAAAAAAAAAAATAGAAAACTCAAGGACCCAGATGAGAAAAAAATTTTATTTGTACGAAAATAACAACTTGAAACCTTAAGGACTAAAATGACAGTTTACTCTATTAATTATATTTTTTTGTAGTTCTTCCGTAAACACTCATAGATCAACAAGGGTTTGTTCCCTTCCCCTCCTATAATATTAGTGTCCGGCTTTCTGTAGTACCATCACCGACAAACTCCATGAACGTATCCATTCACTAAGGGGTCATCGACAATGTATCCATCGCTAAAAAGCCCAATGCTTAAGTGATTGCTCTTGCTCTTAGTGTAGAGTAGATCGAAACAATTTGGAGCTTTGGTGACCATTATTTTTTCTTAATCTTATTTTAATTTATACATCTAGCGTTAAACTTGATTACCAAAACAATACTAAAACTTAATACCATGCATATATAGTTTATGACAATATGTGTTGGAAATGGTTGATGCATATCTACACCGGATTTGATACTCTTGTGCCGAACTCAGTCAACAACATTCTTCCAGCTTTCACTTTTGACTTTTGAGATTCTCCCTCACATGCATGCTTAGCTTCCAATCATTTCCACTTGTTGTTCATATAACCCCCCCCCCCCCCCCCCCCCCCACCCCCATAAACTAATCACAAAACAAGTGATCCAGAATCAGTAGGTTAGCTTTTCTAAACACTCCAAAAATGGACGTATTGTAAACTACAAATCTTGAGCTAGTGTTCATCGATTAAAATCGAACAAATTACACACCAATTAATTAAGATGCTAGCTTGCAAGCTAGCCATGTGATTCAAAAGTTAAATTTGCTCCAATCATATGTTTTCATGCAAATAATAGGATTTTATATTTTCCATGCATGGGGCTATATATACATATATTACCATGTTTCAACTCACATAACATTCGCAATCCATCGATGAATATGGGATTGAAAGAATTGATCGAAAGAGGTCACAACACAAGCTACAAGAAGCTAACCGTGGGGAAGAACTCGAAGAAGCCATTGTTGAAGAAAGTGAACAGAAGATTTAAGGGTTTTAGGGTGATGATGACTCGGAAACTCAAGTGGAGGAGATTTTGGGTGACGGTGATGCCATTGAAGACGACGATGAAGATATACAGCGATATGTTGAACCAGATGAAGGTTGATGGTTCGTATCCCGCCATTGTTTTCTCTTGTCAATGGGGACTTCCTGTTCTTTCTCATCCTACTTCTAGTTGCAGAAACCTTAAGGGTCCCTTTATACTTAATTAGGGACATATGCTTTGATACTTTTGTTCTAAATCGCAACGAAGTAATTGTTAAACCATTCATATATGCTACGAAACATCCGTTCTAGATCACAACCATATAACTGTTAAATCTTTAAGAAATGATAAAAATACTACATTTAGGTTTTGTGAGTACTTGGAGTTCAAAGACAACATGTATAAAACACACAAAGTGTACGAAGCGACACCATGTAACTATTTTCCTCCCATTGATGAAGTGCGATCAACGACACATAACTTTTCCACTGTTTTCCTATTCTATGGGAACCTAGAATACAAGAATATATAAGCGAATTAACTAGACTTATTACATAAAATCTTTTTCATTGATCAAAATAATAATATTAATAGAGACTAATGGTTGGAAGTATTAAAATGCATTTTGCAATATGTTTGGATGATGGTTTTATTTAAATTTACGAGAAAATTATTTTTATGATTTTGCCAACTTATTATAATATTCCGCAACTTGAATGTACCTTTTTTTCAGTTTCCATGTGACCCTACACTCTAAATCATTTCAATTAATATAAAAATAATAAAATATTGCTCCAACAAGATGGAAGAACATGGAATATAGGATTTTAAAAATAATAAAAAAGGAGAGAAGAAAACAAACGTCTAGAGTAGTGGGCCACTAGTGTGCCAGTTAACAAAGTCTCAAATTGTATTTTATTATTCAATACATACATTTATCATCGACTAAAATAATTGAAGTTTCAAATAGCAAAGTATTGTAACATTCTTGATGAAAAGCATCCACAAAATGACATGGTAAAAGACGAGTAACTTTTTTCGTACAGATAAAATAAGTTGTACGTGATTGACCAACCTTTCTAATTACTTAAATTTATATAATTACTCTTAAGTTTGATACCAGCTGATTCAAGGCTTGGCGATGTGCGCTAGAGTACGAATACTAATTTTATAAAACTAGTATTTAGGATCGTGCTTTGTGGCGAAACGTTAAATCACACACGCGTTGTAGTGTGTTAACATGAAAAACTAGACCGAAACGTAAAATATGGAAAGTATAATAAGTTGACTTAGGATCCTCGCGTTGCGACTCGGCTATTAAACAGACAATATATAGATGTAAAATGTTGAACAACACACCCGTAATGTAGATTGTTAACTCGCAAAAGTTAGACCGAAACGTAAAATGAAAATTCTATGACAGGTTTATAAAAGATGAAAAGTATGGGGCTAAAAGTAAACAAATAATATTAAAAGTCGTTGAACCATGCACACGCTTTACAACATGTAACTCACAAAAAATTGACCGATACGTTGTTTAAAACAGAAACTCTAGAACAGAGGCTCTCACTCAGTGGAGCTGGAAGTGATAAGAAAGAAGAAGTCATACTAATGACCAGCAACTAAAAGCCCGACTACCGTACACATAACAAGTCCTAATACTACTACGTCAAACTGATAAGACTTTATCCAAAAGTATGTTAAAGTAACATAGAGACACACAATTCAGAATTTCACCAAAAAAAGGCAAGGCAACCCTCATAAGTAACACCCTGGAGGATAAGACTTACCTAATCTGGAAGGTGAGTTGTTGAGGAAGCTTCCCCAAAGGCAGAAAGCTCTGCCTATATAAAGGGGACTCCTCACAACTCTGAAATGTATTCTGATCATAACTCTCTCTCCTTATAAAAATCTACACTCTTATTCCCTCTAAGCTTATTAACTATCGAGAACCCTTTACTTATTCTCACGTCGGAGTCTAAACGCGGGAGGCCACCTCCTGTGTTAAGGCTAATGGTGCTTCTTTATCTGCAGATACCCGAGGAAGCTTCTGAAGAGGTGGATCCAAGACCTTACCCCTACCATACCTTTGTTGTTTTAACAAGTGGCACTGCTCTATTTAGAATAGAAACTCTAGTAGTTTAGTCAATGTTCCTAAGTTCTCACTTTTCTTATAGCTGAAAGGATCTTCCTCCAAAAAAAAATCCTCTCCCCAAAAGTTCATTGCCTGCTTCTAGCTCCCCCACTACAGCTAGAGCATGCAACAGTTCTACAAGAACGGATGGACTGATGGTCGAATCGTTTCCTCGAGATGCTCAACAATTCCAAACGTCTCCATCGTCTCAAGTGACTCCGTCATCACCGAGTGAAGTACTCTTCCCGGTAGAAATGATGGAGATAACTCTTGAAGGAGTAAGAAGCAATTTCGTACAACTAAGAGAGCTATTGAACGGTTATGTTCGAGAGGAACGGATAAAAGGATGAGAGTTCACTTATCCTACGACGAACCAGAGGTTACCTTCTCCCCCATTCCTCCACCTCTTTGCAAAATTGCATCCCCTAACCCCGGCATGGCTAGTCCAAACCTTAACCCTTACCTTATCTCTGACGGTAAGTTCTGGCATGGAAACATGCAACAAGGTTCCCCTTTTCCGATTCCAAGTAGCCAGGAATACATTGTTGAATAAGTGCTCCAACTATCTCAGTCGTCAACACCTCTGAAGGCATAAACCTCCTTTGAGGAAGCTCTCAGATCGCTACCCCTGGCTATTAGTGTCGTGGTTGCAAGCTTAATGCCAACTTTCGACGCCAACCAAAGCTTCCCCCTCAGAATGTTTTTCATCCTCACCTGGTTTCCTTGCTAGCTCAGTTGAGTCAGTAGCTGACAAAGGGTAATACTTCGCAAGCACCTTCAAGCCAACCTGACCCCCTACCTCAATCAAGTATAAGTGCTCAGCTCAGTCCAAACACAGCTGGGGTGGGAACCACTCTCAATTCTCGTCCATGTGTACAAGCCAAGCTCTTTGTCATGCTTCCTCGATGAGATAGTCAACGACGTCTTCCAAACTAAGATAAAGATGCCCACAAACGTTAAAACATAAGACGGCATGGAAGATCCGGAGGATCACCTTCAAGTGTTCATCAAAGCAGCCACTATGGAACGGTGGAACAACGAAGAATGTTGTTTGATGACATGCACACGCTCTTCCTCTTCAACTTTAACCCGCAAAGAAGGTTCACAATGGATACTTCGGTCATACATCAGATCCGACCGAAGGATTATGAAGACCTCCAAACCTTCATAGATCGGTTCAAGAAAGAAGGTTTTACTTACACTAGGGAAACTGAAAAGATCAGGGTGTCAGCCTTCATGAATGTTATCAAAGTCAAGAAGCTTCTTAGAAGGTTACATGACAACGACCCTAAGACCATGGAAGAAGCCTTCAACAGATTAGAATCCTTCCTAAGAGGTGCAGAAGCTTTAGAAAAACAAGTTGCCAAAAAGAGAGAACAACTAGATTGAAAGGAACACTTCTTGTAAGAAGCCCAAGGTTCCAATCCTTTGTAGAAAGATGGCCATTTAAGTCCTATGAAGGTAGAAGGTTGCCTCTCTCAAAAAATAACCACGAAAAAGATAAGCATGTCTTCACCATCCTTAGAAAACACCAAATCAGATACTATCAACTGAGGAAGTCAAATACAACTTCCGACCACCAAGACCCTCACAAAGCCTTCAACCAAAAGAGATATAAGCAAGTACTGTGCTTTTCATAATGATACGGGTCACCACATGAACGAATGCTTACACCATAAGAAAAGGATAGAAGAAGCAGTCAAAACCGTTGAACTAGCACACCTTGTCAAAGATATCAAAGAAAAGAAGGAAGGGAAAAAAGATCCAGGTGTTAACATGGTATGGATGGAAGGGAAATCAGAAGAAAAAAGAAGACGGATGTCACCATGGAACCAATAGTTCATATGCTTTCCCCTACAGATCTAGATAACAAAATAGAGATGCCCATTATCATAGAAGCCGAACTAAGTGGCTTCCCATAGATAGGGTATACATGGATTGTGGGGTAGCATCCAACATCATGTACAAAAGATGCTTCCATCAGCTCAGTGACAAGCTTAAAGCTAATTTGAAAACCATCGATACTTCCTTAAGAAGCTTCACATGGGAAAGGGTACAGCCCTTGGGCAAGCTAACCCTCAATGTCTGCTTCAGGGATGGAGACCTTTCCTGGACAGAAGTGTAATAGGCCAGCATAACTGCACCATGATATTGTCCGCTTTGGCAGCTAGCACGCCCTCAGTACCCGCCCCTCATGGTTTTTAAAATGCGTCATAATGGTGAAGGTATCAAGCCCTTTATAACGAAGCCTTCGTTCCCCTTCACAACCAATGTGGGATGTCACAATCCACCCCCTTACAGGGCCCAGCGTCCTCGCTGGCACATCAGTCCGGTCCCTGGCTCTGATACCATCTATAATAGCCCAGCGTAACCGCACCATGATATTGTCCGCTTTGGTAGCCAGCACGCCCTTAGGGCCCGCCCTTCACGGTTTTTAAAACGTGTCATGATGGTGAAGCTATCAAGCCCTTTATAAGGAAGCCTTTGTTCCCCTTCACAACCAATATGGGATGTCACAAGAAGAGCTAACCTTCATAGTCATAAAATCCCTTCCAACTACAACCTACTGATCCGCAAACAAGGCTTAACTACATTCGATGCAATGGTCTCAACGGCTCACTGGATGATGAAGTTACCCACTTAAAAGGGGATATCACCATTTATCCCAACTCAGGAAACTCTGTTGATTTCTTCGATGGATTAGATGAGGAAGGATGAAGCAAAGTAAAAAGGGATCTAGTAGAGGAAGTAAGTATCAACAATGCCTATTTGAAACAAATGATTAAGATCAACAGTTTACCTCATTGTGGAAACAAAAAAAAAACAAACTAAAAGATCACCTCCAAAGAAATAAGGATGTGTCCGCATGGTGCTCTGCCAACATGGTTGGGTTATTAAGAGACATTTCCAAACACGCCTTGAACATAGCTCCAACTTACAAAACAGTCGCCCAAAAGAAGCGAATGCTGGTCTCTAAAAGAAGCTCAACTGCCTGTTAAGAAGTCGAGAAGCTAGTAAGGGCAATAATTCTTAGAGAACTAACATATCATTCCTGGCTATCCAACCAATAGATGGTAAAGAAGCCAGATGCTTCATGCCACATGTGTGTGGACTTCAAGGATCTCAACAAGGTAGGTCTTAAGGACTGTTACCCTTTACCAGAGATTGATTGTGTCACGCCCCGACCCGCAGCGGAAATGGTAGTCGGGGCATGATTGGGTTTTCATCAAAGCTCATGACATTTACTATAAAGTTTCATATTTATTATTTCCTTTTAAAGGAGAACATTACAATCAACATACAAGTACAACATGTTCTATACATTTATCAAGACTTCATTATTTTTCTTCTAAGGCAATTTCCTACGTGTTCCTTGCTTCAACCTGTCCACCTGTATCACGTGTAAAAATAGGATTTTGGGTCAACAAAAAGTTGGCGAGTGAATCTTATTTAAATATTTGAAAGGATTAGTATGTTGGTTATTTGAATAAAATTGTGCATAACCAAATATGAATAAACGTAAATGTAAATTTAATCACAAAACACATAATATCAAATAATGCACACGCACACACCAAATGATGAATAATGAGATCAAGGTTCAATCAAACGGAGCGATCGAATGAGGCACCTGATGCTCAACTCGTCTCCCACGAGGAACTGATGGGCCTAATGAATGATTTGCACACAACTTGACAAAAATATAAACACACATCACAACCAACAACATAATCACATAATCTCAATCAATGCACAAGCACACACCAAATGATGACCAATGAGGCACCTGATGCTCAACCCGTCTCCAACGAGGAACTGATGGGCCTAATGAATGATTTGCACGCAACTTGACAAAATGTAAACACGCATCACAACAAACAATATTTACATCTCGAGTTTAGATCATACAATGGTAATAGCACGAGTTTGAATAATTGAATTAATTAAAGCGACACATGATACACCCCAAAACATGAATAAAAAGGGGAATTTGTAAGAATTCACTCACAGTGGGTGCGTTCGTTGATGACGTTGGATGCGCACGAATTTTAGGATTTGATCAACGAGGAAAAACTAACCTAAAAATATAACGAAATGGTTCGGTAAATAAATAGATTTTATTTGAGATTAATACTTTAAATTCATAATCTTAATAGGATTTTTAGATTTATTTTTGTGAGTTTAAGGACATTTTCTAACTTTAAAATATTATTTTTAAGTATTTTTAAATAATTTTCTGATTAAATAAAAAAAATAAATAAAATAAAAAATTTTGACTTTTTGACTCTGTTGACTGTTGACCGTTGACCGGTCGGTTTGTTGTTTAATTATGCGCTGAGTGAGGTTCGAACTCGTGACCTCTCGTATACGTGCACGTAGCTCTACCAACTGAGCTACGTGTCTAACCCGAAATATTCTCTGTTAATTATATATATGTCACACCCCGACCCGCAGCGGAATAAGAGTCGGGGCATAATTGGGTTATCACCAAAGCTCATGATATTTACTAATATGTTTCATATTTATTAAAGTCAAAATTACATTCCAAATAATCCAAACATGTCCATACAATACAAAGAAAATAACCAAACAAAATAATTCCAAGCTCTAAATCATTTTATCCTTCTAGTCCAATCCTATGTGTTTCTGGCTGCAGCTGGTTCACCTGTATCATGTGTAAAAATGGGGGTTTTTGGGTCAACATAAGTTGGCGAGTGAACCTTGTTAGATAAACATTTATTATTGAATTTCTTGTTAGTTTATCAATGAAAAATTGTGGATAATCATAAATGACCAAATGTAAATAATCAAGCAGTAGCAATTGCAATCACATCTAAAACATACAATAACATATGATAGCATACATTAACATACCAACATCATACGATAAATAACATGAATGAAACTGTGCGATCAAGGCTCAATCAAACGGAGCCGATCGTATTGCATGTACTGAAAATGATAAATGTCTGTGCGATCAAGGCTCAATCAAACGGAGCCGATCGTATGTTGGCACGCCAGGTTCATGCTCATAATGTAATGGGGAGCGGCGGCCTATGAAATTGCATGTACTGAAATAATAAATTGAATCTAACAATAACCGCACAAACAGTTGAAACCAAACTGAATACACAAGTTCATGATATGACGTATGCACAATGATTTAAATATAATATATAGCAAGACACATGATACACCCCAAAACGTGATTAAAGCGGGGAATTTGTAAAGATTCACTCACATTGGGTGCGTTTGATTGGAGATGGTGAGATGCGCACGAGTTGGAAGAGCGGAACAACGAGAATTAACTAACCTAAATAATAACGGAAAATATAGTAATTGAGTGGATTTTATTAATAATTTTAACAAGATTTTTAGATATATTTTTGTGAGTTTAAGACTATTTTCTATCTTTAAAAATATTATTTTTAAGTATTTTTAATTGATTTTTAAATTAAATTAAATAAATAAAAAATATAAAAAAAAATTGTTTATTTTTGCGTTGACCGTTGACCATTGACTTGTTGACCGGTTCGGTCAGTGTGCATTTATGCGCTGGGTGAGACTCGAACCCGAGACCTCCCGTACGCGTGCACGTAGCTCTACCAACCGAGCTACGTGTCTAACCCGAAATAATCTTGTTTTTAATTATACTTATATATTAATTCGATTTATCCAAAATTCTTTTAATTTCAAAAACATTTTAATTCATCAAACTGGTGCCAGTAACAGGTTTCGAACCCGGGACTTGTGTTTTAACATCACACACAGTCCACCGCTGGACTGTGTGTCTAACTTGGTTAATATACCAATTTTTATTATACTTAACAACTAACGGAGTTAACCCGGTTCAGCTTTAATCAAAAAGCATTTTATTACATAGAGGATGCGTGTATTAGGGATCGAACTCGTGACGTGTGCGTATTATTTGCACACAGTCCACCGCTGGACTGTGTGTCTAACCCGTTTAAAATACCAATTTTAATTATACTTATAATGTTATCACAGTTCATCTTCTTCGTTGGATTTTACCGACAGCAGATTACCCCATTAAATCTTGTTAATTCGATTGTTAAACATTGCACAGACTAATATGAGATAACAGAGATGATAATTAGAGGTGAACATACCGGTGAACGATTTATTACAGAGTTCCGGCAAGACGTCGGTCTCTGTTTTTAAGAACTTCAACTGAGCAAATCAATTAATCGTTTTGATTAGCTAATCATGAAATTGAAGTGCTAAACAAACGTTAACAGTGTGTTTGAAGGTCCTTACCGTTTCACAGACGAAGATAAAGATTTCCAGAAATTTTCCGGCGAACTGGAATTATCTGATAACAGTGTCCGAATTCGATTTCAATTGAAAGGTTTGAGTTAGAAATAGCATAACAATGGTTAAACTACGACGGTATTGAAAGACTTACCGTTTTGATGAAGAACACGGTTTTCCGGCGAACTTGCAGAATTTTCCGGCGAGCAAAATAAACTTCTCCGGTGGACTGTAAAGTGTGCGGAAATGTAATTGAAGGTGTGCAGAGTGTTTGTGAGTCGCGAAGAAGCTCTTTGATTAAAGTAATTCGGAGTGTTGAATAGTTTCGGTTATAAAACTCATCATCCTCAGAATTGAAGTCAAGTCAAGTCTGAATTGATTAAAATCGTCGGTGCATCGGTTATAAACCTGAAATCGCGATTATTCAAACGTTTAGACGGTTGAATAGCCGATTTCAGTTTTTCAGTTGGCGCAACCGGTTTATCTAGGTTTGAATATAAGACTCATTTGTTTCCTAGAGTTGACAGAAAACAAACAAGTAGCGGAGTGGTTATGCGTGTGAATGTTAAACCTTTGGAGTTACAACCCGGCTGACCCGGGTTCGAGTCCCGGCAGCAACATTTTATTTTTATTTATTTTGTTTTCACTTTTTATCAAATATAATTTTTATAGTTTAGTTTGTTTATTAATTATGTATCATTAAAAATCAAAATAACCATAAATACACAACGTGACATTTATAACTTGATATTCGATTACAAAACAGAGCGGGTTTTGGAAACCGTCTTTGACAAATGTTACAGTATCCCCTACTTTTAGGAATTTCGTCCCGAAATTTAAGTAGTTGAAGTAGGAAAAAGATGTGGGTATTTTTCGCGCATTGAGTCTTCACGTTCCCAAGTAAACTCAGGTCCCCGTTTCGACTCCCAGCTTACCCTAACAATTGGAATGCGACTTCGTCGTAAACGTTTTTCTCTGGAGTCCATGATCTCTACAGGTCTTTCAATAAAATGCATAGATTCATCAATCTGAATATCTTCCAGCGGAATGTGGAGGTTTTCATCCGCGAGGCACTTCTTTAAGTTTGATACGTGAAATGTGGGATGAATCCTGTTGAGTTCTTCTGGTAGATCAAGCTTGTATGCTACAGAACCTACTCTTTCGAGTATCTTGAAAGGTCCTACGTAGCGTGGTGCTAGCTTGCCTTTTTGACCCAAACGAACTACTCCCTTCCACGGTGATACTTTTAGAAGTACATGATCACCAATGTTAAACTCTAAAGGCTTCCGTCGTTTATCTGCATAATTCTTTTGACGACTTTGAGCCGCTAGAAGATTGTTTCGAATTTGATGGATCTTGTCTGTGGTTTCTTGAATCAGTTCTGGACCAGTGATTTGAGCTTCCCCAATTTCGTGCCAACATACTGGAGATCGGCACTTACGACCATATAAAGCTTCAAAAGGTGCCATGCCGATACTTGAATGTAGCTGTTGTTGTACGAAAATTCGACTAATGGTAGATGAGCGTCCCAGTTTCCCTTGAAGTCTATAACACATGCTCGAAGCATATCTTCAAGAGTTTGAATGGTGCGTTCAGATTGACCATCAGTTTGAGGGTGATAGGCGGTACTGAGATCTAATCGCGTGCCCATAGCGGCTTGTACTGCTTGCCATGTTCGCGAAGTGAAACGACCATCACGATCAGAAATAATGCTTAACGGTACCCCATGTCGGCTTACGATTTCGCTGATATAAATACGAGCTAGCTTTTCGTTCTTGAAATCTTCGCGGATAGGAATAACGTGAGCTGATTTTGTAAGTCGGTCAATTATTACCCATATAGTGTCATACCCACCAGAAGTGCGAGGTAACCCGGTAATGAAGTCCATGGTTATATTTTCCCACTTCCATACAGGTATTTCAGGTTGGACCAGAAGTCCTGAGGGTCTTTGGTGTTCAGCTTTCACCTTGGAACATGTAAGGCACTTAGAAACAAAAACAGCAATATCCTTTTTCATTCCAGGGCACCAATAGGTATATCGTAGGTCTTAATACATCTTATCGGCTCCTGGGTGTATAGAGTATCGCGTTTTGTGAGCTTCATTCATAAGAGTTTCACGAAGATTGTTGTGGTTAGGAATCCATATACGATCTAGATAGTACAGAATACCGTCAGATTTAGTTTCAATTTTAAGTTCAGCTCCACAGGACATCTCACTTTCGTACATCATCTTCCGTTACTGAAACGTTTTGGGCTTCTCGAATTTGATCTTTAATGTTAGTTATAATTTGCGAACATAGAAGACGAATGGAGTTCGCATAACCCTTTCGACTAAGTGCATCAGCCACCACATTTGCTTTGCCAGGGTGGTATCGAATTTCACAGTCATAGTCATTTAGAAGTTCGACCCATCTTCGTTGCCTCATGTTTAACTCATTTTGATTGAAGATATGTTGAAGACTCTTGTGGTCAGTGTATATTTCACACTTAGTACCATAGAGATAATGTCTCCATATCTTAAGAGCGAACACAACGGCTCCAAGTTCTAGGTCATGGGTGGTGTAGTTCTTCTCATGCGTCTTGAGTTGTCTCGAGGCATAAGCTATAACTTCTCCTCTTTGCATTAGAACGCAGCCTAATCCTTGTCCTGACGCGTCACAATAGACCACGAAATCATCACAACCTTCAGGAAGAGTGAGAATTGGTGCATCACAAAGTTTTTGTTTAAGGGTTTGGAAGGTTTCTTCTTGCTTGGGTCCCCATATGAAAGGTTTTCCCTTATGAGTTAAAGCCGTGAGTGGTACAGCAATGCGAGAGAAGTTTGAAATGAAACGACGATAATAACCAGCCAAACCAAGAAAAGATCTTACTTCAGTTGGTGTACGTGGAGCTTGCCATTCTTGTACCGCTTTGATCTTTGAGGGGTCGACATGTATTCCCTTGTCATTAACTACATGTCCGAGGAATTGCACCTCTTTTAACCAGAATTCACATTTGGAGAATTTGGCGTAAAGCTTTTCATTCTCTAGAAGTGTAAGGATAAGTCGAAGATGGCGCTCATGATCAGACTTAGACTTTGAATAAATGAGAATGTCGTCGATGAAGACTATAACAAATCGATCAAGATAAGGTTTGCAGACTCTGTTCATTAGGTCCATGAAGACTGCTGGAGCATTGGTTAAACCAAATGGCATGACCATAAATTCATAATGGCCATAACGAGTTCGAAATGCGGTCTTTGGGACATCTTCTTCATGCACCCTAAGTTGATGATAACCAGATCGAAGGTCGATTTTGGAAAAGTAGCTGGCACCTTGAAGTTGGTCAGGAAGATCATCAATGCGAGGTAAAGGATAGCGATTCTTGATTGTTAATTTGTTGAGCTCTCTGTAGTCGATGCACATACGAAACGATCCATCTTTCTTCTTTACAAAAAGGACAGGTGCACCCCAAGGCGATGAGCTAGGACGTATGAATCCCTTGTCAGTCAACTCTTGTAATTGACTGGCTAGCTCTTGCATTTCAGAGGGGGCTAACCTATAAGGAGACTTTGCAACTGGTGTAGCACCAGGTATAAGATCAATACGGAATTCGACTTCTCTAACTGGAGGAAGTCCTGAAATGTCGTCAGGAAAAACTTGCGGGAAATCTTTTACTACTGGAATGTCTTCAAGTTTCTTCTCCATGGTTCCCTTTTTGATGATATGAGCTAAAAACGCGACATAATTCTTGCGAAGATATTTTTGAGCTTGAAGACAAGACATTAAGCTGAGCCCTTTCGACGAGGTTTCTCCAAAGATTCGAAGAGTCTGACCGTTTGAAAGAGGAATACGTATAAACTTTTCGCGACATACAACTTCTGCCTGATGTTGACTAAGCCAGTCCATACCGATTATGATATCAAAACTTCCCAACTTCATAGGAATAAGGTCAACTAGAAAATTATGGTCGTTTAGAGTAAGAGTGCAATTACGTATAATAGAGTTCAATGAGACCGGTTTCCCGTCAGCAACTTCTACTGTTATGGATTCCATGAGCTTATCACGATTTTGGTTTAGGATAGGTTCAAACTCTAAGGACACAAAACTTTTATCCGCGCTAGTATCAAACAACATGGATGCATATCGACCATTAATAAGGAACGTACCGTTAACCACATTGCCGTCAGCCCTAGCCTGATTAGCGTTGATATTGAAAGCTCTTCCTCTTGCAGGTGGAGGAGCTTGGTTCGCTTGATTCACCGGGTTGGCTTGGGCCTGAGCATGAATAATGTTTACCAACCTTGGACAAGTGTTTCTGAAATGGCTTGGGTCTCCGCAATTGTAGCAAGCCCGCATAGGTTGACCCATAGGATAATTGGGTTGGTAATATGTTTGGGCTAAATGTTGGGTGGGTGGATATAGTAAGGGTTGTTGGGCTTGACCCATTATTTGCTGGTGGGTTTGGGTTGAAGGCTGGTGGCGGTTCGTTCGCTGAGGCATGCGGCAGGTTTGAACAGTATGACATGCGCGACCACAGCCGGTGCAATGTTGGCAAGGGTAATCAGGAGAATGGTGAAATTGGCAACGGTTGCATTTTGGTAATGTGCCAGAGTATGGTCTTTTGTATGGTGCGGGTGAAGGGGCAAGCTGGGTAATGGGTGCAGCAGGAATAGGGAGGTTGGTTTGTGTAACGGCGAAGTTTCTGGTGTTGCGCTTCCTCTTGTTAGCAAACTTAGAGGAAGAGATGGAATGGTTTGAAGTTTGACCCTCAACAGGGGCTTTCTTTTTCTCTTCTTTAAACTTCCCGTTGCGAATCCGATTCTCGGTCAGTTCAGTCGCTAGCTCCATAGAAGCTTCAAGTGTTACCGGTGAAATGCTGAGAACTGAATCTTGAATTTTCGAGGGAAGTCCTCGAATATAATACTCGATCAAACGATAAGTTAGGGTAAACAAATTTGGAACCATTTGATTCAACTCTAAGAACCTCTTGTTATAGGTGGTGTGATCTCCCTCCTTCTGCTTTAAAGAATGAAATTCGTCCTCCAACTTTTTAATTTCACTCCTAGGACAGAAACGCCTAGTCATGATTTCTCTCAATTCCTCCCAAGTTAAGGCCATTGCATCATCAATTCCCCTCTTCCCTTTTTCAGTATTCCACCAGGACATTTTCTAACTTTAAAAAAAATTATTTTTAAGTATTTTTAAATAATTTTCTGATTAAATAAAAAAAATAAATAAAATAAAAAAATGTTGACTTTTTGACTCTGTTGACTGTTGACCGTTGACCGTTGACCGGTCGGTTTGTTGTTTAATTATGCGCTGAGTGAGGTTCGAACTCGTGACCTCTCGTATACGTGCACGCAGCTCTACCAACTGAGCTACGTGTCTAACCTGAAATATTCTCTGTTTTAATTATATATCTGTCACACCCCGACCCGCAGCGGAATAAGAGTCGGGGCATAATTGGGTTATCACCAAAGCTCATGATATTTACTAATATGTTTCATATTTATTAAAGTCAAAATTACATTCCAAATAATCCAAACATGTCCATACAATACAAAGAAAATAACCAAACAAAATAATTCCAAGCTCTAAATCATTTTATCCTTCTAGTCCAATCCTATGTGTTTCTGGCTGCAGCTGGTTCACCTGTATCATGTGTAAAAATGGGGGTTTTTGGGTCAACATAAGTTGGCGAGTGAACCTTGTTAGATAAACATTGATTATTGAATTTCTTGTTAGTTTATCAATGAAAAATTGTGCATAATCATAAATGACCAAATGTAAATAATCAAGCAGTAGCAATTGCAATCACATCTAAAACATACAATAACATATGATAGCATACATTAACATACCAACATCATACGATAAATAACATGAATGAAACTGTGCGATCAAGGCTCAATCAAACGGAGCCGATCGTATTGCATGTACTGAAAATGATAAATGTCTGTGCGATCAAGGCTCAATCAAACGGAGCCGATCGTATGTTGGCACGCCAGGTTCACGCACATAATGTAATGGGGAACATGCTCAACGCTCATAATGTAATGGGGAGCGGCGGCCTATGAAATTGCATGTACTGAAATAATAAAATGAATCTAACAATAACCACACAAACAGTTGAAACCAAACTGAATACACAAGTTCATGATATGACGTATGCACAATGATTTAAATATAATATATAGCAAGACACATGATACACCCCAAAACGTGATTAAAGCGGGGAATTTGTAAAGATTCACTCACATTGGGTGCGTTTGATTGGAGATGGTGAGATGCGCACGAGTTGGAAGTGCGGAACAACGAGAATTAACTAACCTAAATAATAACGGAAAATATAGTAAATGAGTGGATTTTTTTAATAATTTTAACAAGATTTTTAGATATATTTTTGTGAGTTTAAGACTATTTTCTATCTTTAAAAATATTATTTTTAAGTATTTTTAATTGATTTTTAAATTAAATTAAATAAATAAAAAATATAAAAAAAATTGTTTATTTTTGCGTTGACCGTTGACCGTTGACTTGTTGACCGGTTCGGTCAGTGTGCATGTATGCGCTGGGTGAGACTCGAACCCGAGACCTCCCGTACGCGTGCACATAGCTCTACCAACCGAGCTACGTGTCTAACCCGAAATAATCTTGTTTTTAATTATACTTATATATTAATTCGATTTATCCAAAATTCTTTTAATTTCAAAAACATTTTAATTCATCAAACTGGTGCCAGTAACAGGTTTCGAACCCGGGACTTGTGTTTTAACATCACACACAGTCCACCGCTGGACTGTGTGTCTAACTTGGTTAATATACCAATTTTTATTATACTTACCGTTTTACAGACGAAGATAAAGATTTCCAGAAATTTTCCGGCGAACTGGAATTATCTGATAACAGTGTCCGAATTCGATTTCAATTGAAAGGTTTGAGTTAGAAATAGCATAACAATGGTTAAACTAGGACGGTATTGAAAGACTTACCGTTTTGATTAAGAACACGGTTTTCCGGCGAACTTGCAGAATTTTCCGGCAAGCAAAATAAACTTCTCCGGTGGACTGTAAAGTGTGCGGAAATGTAATTGAAGGTGTGCAGAGTGTTTGTGAGTCGCGAAGAAGCTCTT
The DNA here is from genome assembly GCA_947069175.1 of Scalesia atractyloides. Lineage (NCBI taxonomy): Eukaryota > Viridiplantae > Streptophyta > Magnoliopsida > Asterales > Asteraceae > Scalesia > Scalesia atractyloides. Next base: position 39,560,933 of record CAMTDV010000017.1, on the reverse strand, counting down.
TGATTAAAGTAATTCGGATTGTTGAATAGTTTCGGTTATAAAACTCATCATCCTCAGAATTGAAGTCAAGTCAAGTCTGAATTGATTAAAATCGTCGGTGCATCGGTTATAAACCTGAAATCGCGATTATTCAAACGTTTAGACGGTTGAATAGCCGATTTCAGTTTTTCAGTTGGCGCAACCGGTTTATCTAGGTTTGAATATAGGACTCATTTGTTTCCTAGATTTGACAGAAAACAAACAAGTGGCGGAGTGGTTATGCGTGTGAATGTTAAACCTTTGGAGTTACAACCCGGCTGACCCGGGTTCGAGTCCCAGCAGCAACATTTTATTTTTATTTATTTTGTTTTCACTTTTTATCAAATATAATTTTTATAGTTTAGTTTGTTTATTAATTATGTAACATTAAAAATCAAAATAACCATAAATACACAACGTGACATTTATAACTTGATATTCGATTACAAAACGGAGCGGGGTTTTGGAAAACCGTTTTTGACAAATATATACATATATTAAATACTGTTATTTTATTTGGTTTATTTCAAAACGGATTTAATATGGCGGAACCGACTTCGGTGACCCGGAGTCGAACTCGGGACGTTCGGTTCGAGTGCGCACAGCCCAACCAGTTGGGCTGTGTGTCTTATCTGTTTAACTTATGATTTATATTATTCTTATAAACATTCTGTGACTTAATCTGATTAAGTTTTAAAAATGTTGGTTTTAATTCTGAAATTCGGTAACATATGCGATTCGAACTCGTGACGTGCGTATTGTTTGCGCACTCAGTCCACCGCTGGACTGTGTGTCTAACCCGTTTGAATATCTGGTTTTAATTATACTAATACCTATTCTCGACTTCATCTTCTTCATTTACAAGAACTCAGATCAGTGAGATCCGACTGTTTTGTTTAATTCGATTATCAAAACTTATAGTTGGTTGGAATGAAATAGTTAACGAGATTAAAGAATAGAATGTACCAAAACAGCGCGTTTACTTCAGATTTCCGGCAGGAGTCGTCGGCGCTGATTTGTGACTCTCGGCTGAGTGAAGTGTTTGACAGTTTAGATTCTTGTGTTATGAAATTAAGTTACTGAGTAAGAGATATCAAGAGTTTTTAGATGATTATACCGATCGACAGTGAGACTTCGATGTTTCAATGAAATTCCGGTGAGTGTGGAATTTCCCGGCGGCGTAGTCTGGGACAGATTCTGGTTTAAGGATTGAAGTTAATACATGTCGAATAATGGATTACAAACAAAAGAGTCGAGAATTTTACCGATTTGAAGTAAGTCTCGGTTTTCCGGTGAAAGTCCGGCGACTGTAAAATATCTCCGGGACGTGTTTTGAGATGGATTAAGCTTCGGAAACGATCGTGGTTCTGAGCGAAAGGATTTTCAGAGTATTCAAGTGGGTATTTATAGTGAAAACAGGTTGAATTGAGTCAAGGTCCGCGAGTTAGGATTTCCGTCGGTTATGACGGAAATTGATTGCCGGCAACGGTTATAACCGATGTCGACATCAATTGGAGCGGTTTAGTCGAAACGGATTTGGCCAAAATCGCGGATTGCCGGATTTTCCGGTGATTGCGAGCTCTGAGTGCGCATGATTTCTCTGGTTTGAATTCGGGTTTACTTTAAGTATCATTTAATTCAGTATTGTTACAAGAAACGCGTGTGGCGGAGTGGTGTGTTGTGTGTTTGTTCATCCGGGTTTCCCGGGTTCGAAACCCGGCGTCTGCATTTTTTTTATTCAGTTTTTATTAGAAATTTTAAATTATGGTTTTTAAATTCTAATATATTTATTAATTATGTATCGTTTAAAATTAATATCAACTATAAATACGCAACCCAATTTATAACTGAATGTTTGACTGATAAACGAAGCGGATTTTGAAAACCCGTTTTTCGACGGATGTTACAGTATCCCCTACTTTAAGAAATTTCGTCCCGAAATTTAAGTAGTAGTGGTATATTTGACTTGAAGGGAGGATGTTTTAATTTTGACGATTACATAATTAGAAGAGGGTGAGAGTTTAAATCTTATTTGAGGCGGTAACGTTCCTAGTAAGGGTTGAATACCCTGCTACAGGAATCGCTTTTTGATGCCTAAAGTATAAGAATGCGGAACATGGATAAACAGAGTTGATTGACTAAGCATAATTTTATGCATAAGAGTTTTGAGAGAATTGATATGTTTGGAAAGATAAGGCTATATCATAAACAAAAACTTCAACCATGACGATATTAAAACCTACACGGAACCTCTCATAACCGCCTGTCAACGCTTTTGATCCTTTGACAAGAATACTTATATATAGGAAGTACCAGCGGCGTATCCACCATATTCTTGTCAAATTTTCATTGGCTTTATCAGTAAATTATGATCAGTTCTATGTGACTCTAAAACATAAACAAACAGAACAACCAAAGCTTGAGTCTAAATTCTGAAAGGATACATGACTGAATGATGACAGTACCTCTCTCGTTTGTTATGATGAAGGGGTTAGTCTATGTAAAAGTGAGACACAACCCAACTTCTTTAAATGATGTGATCGAGGTACGTCGAGATGTTTGATGATATGAATGTTAAATCGATGAGTATAAAACAAACTGTAATATCAATTCGCATTAAAATTTTTGGATACATAAATTCCCAATTTATAACTGGGAGACGTAAAGATAAAGAAAACATTAAAACTAAACGGTTGGAGTTGAGTCTTGACTCTTAGTGAGGGAAAGCTAATTGGGTGATTCGTTTGGGCCGTTATTATCTTCAACAGGATTGGTGTTGATTTTGTAAGCTCTTCCTCTTGCTGATGGTAGAGCTGGGTTTGCTTGATTTGCTTGGTTAACTGGGTTTGCTTGAGCTTGGGCGTTTATGATGTTAACCAATCGAGGGCACGTGTTTCTAAAGTGGGTAGGGTCGCCACAATTAAAACAAGCTCGAACATATGGGAACATGGGGTATTGGGGTTGTTGATATGTTTGGATCATGTTTTGAGTAGGGGGTGAAGCTTGGTTTTGAGGGGCATGACAAGTTTTGCTCCAATGACCATAACGCCCACAATTTGCACACAGTCGACAAGGTACGGTAGATGGATGGTGATAAAAACAGGTGTTGCATTGAGGGTGAGGTCCAATGTAAGGTTTCTTATTTGGGTAAGTAGAGTTAGGTGCTACTTGAGTGATTGGGATAGCTTGGAGGGGCATGGCTTGTGAAGCTGGTTGATTGTCTTGGGTAATAGCGAAATTTTGCCCGTCTCGTTTTCTCTTAGGAGTGGTTTGAGAAGAGGATTCGGTTTGGGTGGAGTTTGAGGTTTTGATTGATGCTTTATCCTTCTTCTTCTCCTCCGTGAAGTCTTTATTCCGTATGCGGTTTTCGGTGAGCTCTGTAGCTAACTCCATTGTTGCTTCCAAAGTTGCAGGTGTGGTACTTATTACAGGGTCTTGGATTTTTGAAGGAAGACCTCGAATGTAGTGCTCGATCAAACGGTAGAGGGGAGTGAACAAGTTGGGGACCATCTGATTTAACTCAAGGAATCTCTTGTTGTATGTGGTGTGGTCGCCCTCCTTTTGTTTCAAAGAATAGAACTCATCTTCCAATTTCTTGATTTCGCTTCTTGGACAGAAACGTCTTGTCATGATTTCCTTCAACTCTTCCCAAGTCAAAGTCATAGCATTCTCAGTACCTCGCTTGGCCTTCTCTGTATTCCACCATGTAAGTGCTACTCCAAACAAACGACCGGTAGCATATCGCACCTTGCGATCATCGGGACAGTCGCAATTGAGAAAAGTGTTTTCCATCTCCTCAAACCAATGGAGGAGAGCGGTGACACCTTCAATCCCTTCGTATTTTGGAGGATCGCAGGATTTGAAATGCTTGAAGGTGCATTTAGTGGTATTTGGGGAAGGGTTGACAACATTTTGATCTTCTTGATTGATTGGGTTGACGGAATTAGCGGTAAGGGCTTGTTGAACTTGAACTACGATGTTGGGTATTACGGCAGCCATTTGTTGAGCGATTTGGGCAGCCATGCGCTCGCGGGTTTTTCCTGATCTCATTTTTCTACGAGAGAGACTAGAAGACATCTACAAGAAATACGTATCAAGAGTATGAGTTTGACGTTTTAGGTGTCATGTGTCGTATTTAGAAATGAACATTCATAAAACAAATGAAGAATAATAAATTTACTACATCCATAGGATGTCTTGGGCTTTGCTCGTAATTGGGCCTTGCATGCCGCCATACTTCACCTTCGTAATCATGTGGGCCCCCATGATTACCGGGTCTTTCATATGGTTCGCATGTGTTAGCCTGGTAACGTACACTAAAACCCGGAGAAAATCGAGAAATATGTATGTAACGTATGAAATTCGAAGTGCATCCAGGTGTGGACACTGTGACACCTCAAAGTGGGGTTAGTTCGAACGATGTTTGGTGTGGCATGCTTTGGCCTAATAGGTCCTTCGTACTCTCATCGTTAGTCCCCAGGTAGGCAAACTGGTCCATTATATTGGATTTATACGAATGCCAACCTAGACAGGACGTTCCGACTACTGGTACTTGTACCCTTACAGTTACTACATGCCCGTCGTAGAACTCACTTTGATGAGATTGAAAAACGAAAAATGCGACAAAATCTTGAATAAAGGAATATGAGGATGACTTGAATATGTGAACATTGAAATATGCGTGATGAATGTATATGTAAGCATGTTATGTTTGACAATAAGTATAACTTATTAAATATCACACAAAATGCTAGTGGAAGTGTTTGCATGCATTTGTGTATGTAATAAATACGAAACAAATAAACATCATGAGTTTGCATGTAACCACATAAACAATTAAAATCTAATCAACTATAGTATTGGCTCTAAGGGTCTAATAACCTATCCTATATCCCTATAGTCAAAAGCTCTGATACCAATCTGTCACACCCCGACCCGCAGCGGAAATGGTAGTCGGGGCATGATTGGGTTTTCATCAAAGCTCATGACATTTACTATAAAGTTTCATATTTATTATTTCCTTTTAAAGGAGAACATTACAATCAACATACAAGTACAACATGTTCTATACATTTATCAAGACTTCATTATTTTTCTTCTAAGGCAATTTCCTACGTGTTCCTTGCTTCAACCTGTCCACCTGTATCACGTGTAAAAATAGGGTTTTGGGTCAACAAAAAGTTAGCGAGTGAATTTTATTTAAATATTTGAAAGGATTAGTTATGTTGGTTATTTGAATAAAATTGTGCATAACCAAATATGAATAAACGTAAATGTAAATTTAATCACAAAACACATAATATCAAATAATGCACACGCACACACCAAATGATGAATAATGAGATCAAGGTTCAATCAAACGGAGCCGATCGAATGAGGCACCTGATGCTCAACTCGTCTCCCACGAGGAACTGATGGGCCTAATGAATGATTTGCACACAACTTGACAAAAATATAAACACACATCACAACCAACAACATAATCACATAATCTCAATCAATGCACAAGCACACACCAAATGATGACCAATGAGGCACCTGATGCTCAACCCGTCTCCAACGAGGAACTGATGGGCCTAATGAATGATTTGCACGCAACTTGACAAAATGTAAACACGCATCACAACAAACAATATTTACATCTCGAGTTTAGATCATACAATGGTAATAGCACGAGTTTGAATAATTGAATTAATTAAAGCGACACATGATACACCCCAAAACATGAATAAAAAGGGGAATTTGTAAGAATTCACTCACAGTGGGTGCGTTCTTTGATGACGTTGGATGCGCACGAATTTTAGGATTTGATCAACGAGGAAAAACTAACCTAAAAATATAACGAAATGGTTCGGTAAATAAATGGATTTTATTTGAGATTAATACTTTTAATTCATAATCTTAATAGGATTTTTAGATTTATTTTTGTGAGTTTAAGGACATTTTCTAACTTTAAAAATATTATTTTTAAGTATTTTTAAATAATTTTCAGATTAAATAAAAAAATAAATAAAATAAAAAATGTTGACTTTTTGGTTCTGTTGACTGTTGACCGTTGACCGGTCGGTCTGTTGTTTAATTATGCACTGAGTGAGGTTCGAACTCGTGACCTCTCGTATACGTGCACGCAGCTCTACCAACTGAGCTACGTGTCTAACCCGAAATATTCTATGTTTTAGTTATATATATATACTAATTAACTGTTATTTTATTTGGTTTATTTCAAAACGGATTTAATATGGCGGAACCGACTTCGGTGACCCGGAGTCGAACTCGGGACGTTCGGTTCGAGTGCGCACAGCCCAACCAGTTGGGCTGTGTGTCATATCTGTTTAACTTATGATTTATATTATTCTTATAAACATTCTGTGACTTAATCTGATTAAGTTTTAAAAATGTTGGTTTTAATTCTGAAATTCGGTAACGTGTGCGATTCGAACTCGTGACGTGCGTATTGTTTGCGCACACAGTCCACCGCTGGACTGTGTGTCTAACCCGTTTGAATATCTGGTTTTAATTATACTAATACCTATTCTCGACTTCATCTTCTTCATTTACAAGAACTCAGATCAGTGAGATCCGACTGTTTTGTTTAATTCGATTATCAAAACTTATAGTTGGTTGGAATGAAATAGTTAACGAGATTAAAGAATAGAATGTACCAAAACATCACGTTTACTTCAGATTTCCGGCAGGAGTCGTCGGCGCTGATTTGTGACTCTCGGCTGAGTGAAGTGTTTGACAGTTTAGATTCTTGTGTTATGAAATTAAGTTACTGAGTAAGAGATATCAAGAGTTTTTAGATGATTATACCGATCGACAGTGAGACTTCGATGTTTCAATGAAATTCCGGTGAGTGTGGGATTTCCCGGCGGCGTAGTCTGGGACAGATTCTGGTTGAAGGATTGAAGTTAATACATGTCGAATAATGGATTACAAACAAAAGAGTCGAGAATTTTACCGATTTAAAGTAAGTCTCGGTTTTCCGGTGAAAGTCCGGCGACTGTAAAATATCTCCGGCGACGTGTTTTGAGATGGATTAAGCTTCGGAAACGATCGTGGTTCTGAGCGAAAGGATTTTCAGAGTGTTCAAGTGGGTATTTATAGTGAAAACAGGTTGAATTGAGTCAAGGTCCGCGAGTTAGGATTTCTGTCGGTTATGACGGAAATTGATTGCCGGCAACGGTTATAACCGATGTCGACATCAATTGGAGCGGTTTAGTCGAAACGGATTTGGCCAAAATCGCGGATTGCCGGATTTTCCGGTGATTGCGAGCTCTGAGTGCGCATGATTTCTCTGGTTTGAATTCGGGTTTACTTTAAGTATCATTTAATTCAGTATTGTTACAAAGAAACGCGTGTGGCGGAGTGGTGTGTTGTGTGTTTGTTCATCCGGGTGACTCGGGTTCGAAACCCGGCGTCTGCATTTATTTTTTATTCAGTTTTTATTAGAAATTTTAAATTATGGTTTTTAAATTCTAATATATTTATTAATTATGTATCGGGGTTTAAAATTAATATCAATTATAAATACGCAACGAAATTTATAACTGAATGTTTGACTGATAAACGAAGCGGATTTTGAAAACCCGTTTTTCGACGGATGTTACAGATTGGAAGGTAGATTCCTTTACTCGTTTTGAGTACAAATGCTTCCTTGAAGCCTAAAAAGGGTATCATCATATAAATATGAAAAAAAGAAGATGGGGAGAAAATGGTGTTCCACACCGACAAAGGCATCTTTTGCTACAAGAAGATGCCTTTTGGGCTCAAAATTGTATAAGTGAATCACGTGGTTTGGTATGCTTATTTAAAGATGGTTAAATTTTAGTTGTTTTATGCACTAGGTTAAGTTTTAATATGTTGGACCTATAAAAGAACATATGATATCTAAAAGCCAAAGTAAGATCCTATGATCAAGAAATAAGCAAAAGATTGAACCAGACTCTCCCCAAAGATAGTGAATCTTGAACACCTATTCAAAACATCTGATCAAGTGCATGGCTAACATCTGTTTAAGACTTGGAACCGCTGTTCAAGAGTACCAGCAACTGTTGAAAACTAGCATTTGCTGAAGACCAAAGCCCTGATCAAGCAAAGGTCTGATGAAGAAGACCAAACATCAGTTAGGCCTTTGGCATGTTTGGAAAACTGCAACAGGGGATAGGCTAGACAGTTTTGTGATCGGCTCAGGGGGAGTTTGTAGAGTCAATCGAGTTGTAAATCATTTGAATCTGTGAAGATTAATGAAAAAAATCGTTAAAGATAACTCCCCGTTTGTGAATATTATTGTGATAATCAATACTTGTTCGCAAACAAAGAAACTCGGTCTTAACAGTTGGTATCAGAACTTGGTCACGTTTAAACTTGATTTCACAATCAGTTTAACACAAAAAGATCATCTCTTCAAAGATCAAATTTCAGTTCGTAGCTCAGAGTTGTTTAGTGAGGAATTTATAAAGTGTCTCTCACAAACTCTGTTTTTCTTCATAAGAACTTGAGGAAATGGCGCAAAATGATCCCCATAACACATGCTTCAACAATAAGCCACCAATGCTTTTCAGATCTGACTACAATATCTGGCGACGTGGAATGGAACATATGCTATCTCAACAAAATACAGGGTGTTGGAGATCTCTGCTTTTGGGAACACATGTCCCAATGGTCCCAAATACCAAAAACCCTCATGTATTTGAGCCAAAGAAGCCTGAAAATTACTCAGAGCAAGATTATCAAAATTCGAGCTTGATGCGAAAGCCTTCAGCATCGTGCCTGTGGCATTGCCGAATGATATCTTTGTCGGCCTATTACATTGTAATAGTACTAAAGAGTTGTGAGATGCATTGAAAGAGCAGTTTGGTGGTACAAAGGAGGTTCTTGAAAACACTCGATAGATCCTTCACCAACAATACGAGACTTTCACACATGTTAAGGGAGAATCCCTAACTCGACAATTTGAGAGGTTTCGTGCTTAATTAGTGAACTGAAGTTGGTGAACAAAGAGTTCTCAAAATCAATTTTAAATAAACCGATTTCTGAGGTCTTTAACTAAGAAATGAGATACAATAGCCATAGTGATGAGAAAAATGAAGATTTCAAAGATATGACACTGACCCAGCTTCACAGAAAGCTCTTAACATTCGAAAGAGAGCGTCTCTAGAAAAAGAAGCTCTAGGAAACTGGGAAAGTGTCCAACGAATATGTAATCGGGAATACGATGCTTTTAGGTCAGGAAGGTTCATCAACAGGAATGATAAATGACCAGAGCTATGATCACTTTATTGACATATCAACAGGAATCAACTCCGATCAACATTCCACGAACTATGCAGTTAGTGCTAGTGATGACAGTCATAATCTTGATAATTTGTCATTTATTTTTGATGATCTTAAGTACATTGATACCATTGATCTTGAGGAAATGGATATTCTGCTCAGGTGGCTCTACTAAGTGTGAGAGCAAACATTTTTATAAGAAAACTAGTAGAAGCTATCCAGGACTTAATGGGAGATCAAGGGTTGGGTTGGATAAATCCAAGATAAAGTGTTTTAAATGTTATCAGCTAGATCATTTTGCTATGAAATGCAGGAGTCAAAACATGGCACGTGTCATTATCTATCCAAATCAAAGACCTTAAGTTAATAACAAGACACACTTTTATCGAAATACCTAAAATACCCCTACGTCAAGTGTTCAAAACATAATCCATTTTGCAAATCCTACACTTGTATATCCAAGCACCACTTCCTTAAGTTACTATGTCCAAATGCCCATATCACATGTTCCAACACCCCACACTGTTCCTGCTCTTACTCCTGCAGCAGTTGAGCCAAATCAACAAAGCTTTTTCACACAAGCTATGTTGATTGGAGTAGTTTGCCTAAAAATTTTACCGATGAACATGCAAACTTTTGTTTTATGGCTTTGGATCATATCCCAGGTGAAGAATCTCAAGAAAATGAAACCTCTGCTAGTGAAAGCTCGGTTTGTGAAATTTTTGAGACCCGAAAACAAACATTGGTTTGTGGAGAGGGTGATGCAGAAGGAACCAAAAACTATCCCAAAAGTACCACTAACCTCATCAATGCCAATCATATGAAGGTTGCTATCTCCAAGGCATCACCTCAAGTTCTAAAAGAATTGTGTTCAGACAACTGCATCATAGCATTTGCTAACATCAAAGAGGTAAATAAAAACTTTATGAAAAGATCCAAGTTAGTGAAATTATCTTAGAAAAACTAAAAAAGTGATTTCAACAATAGACTAACTGAAAAGGATCAAGAGATCAGCACTTTAAAACATGAATCCATAATCAGAGTCCAACTCCAGTCAATGATAGAAAAATATCAAAACTACAAAAAGGAGTTGGAAGCCACCTAAATCAATTGTGAAAAATGGGTGCATTCTTTCTTTGATTATGAAAAAATACTATAAAAACAGATAAAAAGCAATGAGAAGTTTGTTGCAGGTTTTGTTAAACTTGACCAAAACACCAACACTTCCAGTTGCTCTATGTTGGTTGAAGAAAATTCAACCAAGTCAATTGGAAAAGAAATCAAGATTATAGAAACTAGTGGCAAGGATGTTAGTCTTGAAAAGCCACAAAGTTCCATTAAGTCTGAAAAACCAAAATACTTTTTTAAACCAGCCTAGTTAGATGAATGTGATGATCTTGAAAATTTCAAACCAGTTGACTTTGCAAACCCAGATGGTCTCAAGCCACCTAAGATAAAACTTGTTCCTATTATCAACTCTAAAAAAGAAGTTAAACCAATTGTTTCTGAAAAGAGAAACAAAGGTAGAAGGAATGACAAAATTCCAGACATGTTGTGTGATTATTGTGGAAAAACAAATCACTAGGTAAAAGACTGTTTCAAGTTAAAAAGCCCTTGATATCAATCAAGGAACAATGTCTGTGAATCCATAATTAGGTGCACCATTTGTGGTAAAAGCAACCAATTTACTCAACATTGCTCATTTCTTAGATCACATACTTCTAACAAAAACTGGCCAAGAAAGAAATCAAATTTCAAAAGGGAAGATGGGCCTCGTAACCGGGATACGCAATCTCTTCCCAAAAGACTTGAGTTTGTTCACACAGATGCACCACAAAATGCATTACCCAGGGGCTATGGGCAACCACCTTGTAAAAGGGTGCCTTACAGGTATGAAGAACCTGCACCATAGCCTCAAAAGCCCAGGGTAAACATGCATCCTCATGGGTATCAACATCGTGTTGGAAATGGTCAACCTCCTAGTGACCCAAGTGTGCAGGCACATGCAGAGGATCAAAAACATTTGTTTGAGATTGTACAAAAACTCCTAGTGACCAAAGATCAATCCCAACAAGCTATTGCAGTAGTAGAGAACACCAAACCTAAGGCAGACAATGCCTTGGACCATCTGCAAGATTGACCCATTCACCATCATTTGCAGGGAACCACTGATGGTAATTTTAAAGTGCCAACAGAGGTTACCCGCACATATATCCTTCTATCCAAATAATAGAAATAAAACTGTTTTTGAAAAATCCAAAATTTTACTTTTCTTTATTTTTTTATGTCTTGAAAATCAGAAAAACCAAAAAAAAAAATTTAAATCAAGAAAAGAATGACAAAATCAACAAAAAAAAACAAAACTCTGATAAAAAGAGTCAAGCTACTGTTCCATTGGTTCAAAAGTTTGTTTATGTGTGATAATCACTATTCAAGGCAAAAGAACCATTATTTTACCAAACCACTGTTTGAATTTAAAAGTCAAACAGAACCAGTGTTTTCATACAAAACTCTATTGAACCCAATAAAGGTTCCAAACAGAGGTTTTTTCAAAACTCTATTGACCAAGAGTCAAAAAGATGTGTCAAAACACTGATCATGTTACTCAAAGGTCTGTTGAGCACAACAGAGGCTAAACAAATATTATGAAAACAGATTTTTTTGATATCTTCATCAGTAAGTATCCTCTGTAGGACCCACTCTCTGAACAGAGGTTTGCTATGACAAATAGCAACTGACCGTGTGGACTAAAAGGTAACCGTTGTCCACGCTGGCATCCTTATTCCATTAACCCTATAAAAACCCATGAGTAACAGAGTTTCCTTCTATCCTCCATTATCAAAAAATTTCAAAAGCAATTCAAAAGAGAAAAACTTCAAACTTGCTTCCATCAAACTATGTTTTCAATCAAAAGAATTTCTCAAAAAGATTTTCAAAAGATTTGAACAACTGTTCATAATGGCTCTCGAAATCAAAACCCCTCACACTTACTTGTCGTATCTTGTAAAGCATAACAAGAATACGGACTTCCACCACATCATTGTCATCATCAATTCATCAAAATACCTCTACATCCTAACCGCTGACGCACCCATTTACATCTCCACACTCAGAGAATTTTGGGAAAACGCAAAGTTGCCTTTGCAACACAAAAAGCTATTTTTCATTACCTCCACTATCTAAAGAACATGTGGAAATCATCGCCGAATCCATCTCCACTATGTTCCGTCTAGAGGATATGACAGGTATGGAAACTTACCCTAAAAATGAGTTACAAGTTGAGTTCATAGAAAGGGGCTATGAAGGTTGATGTGCGTGAATTATATATATTTTCAATTGGGTTTTTCTTCACACGGATTTAGTTTTAAAAAGGGTTTTTCACCTAAAAACTAACTACACACACAAAGGGCAAGTGTACCCATCGGGAGGTAATATAATTTGTCGGCAAGAACCGGATATCAATCCGTGGACGCGGTGTCTCGATACTAAACTTTTGTTACTTCAAAGCCTTTTCAATCAAAGAGTTGGTTTTGTTCCTAATTTATCATGCAAAATAATAAACTACTACTAAGCTAGAGAATAACAATATCTAAGAAATGGTTGCCTAAACTAAGTATCCACAAACAAACATGTGACAACTAAGGGTAGGATTAATGGTGATGCAAGCTCTAAGTTGACTAAGTCTCCAATCAAGGTTTCCTAGTTTATAATCCTTAGGAAAACTAAAATGAACTAATCACTCTAAGCACCAAAAAATATTATTTGAAGCTCACTTGCTTAGTTGATGTTAACCTTTAAACAAGAGTTATTTGTTTGTCAAAACTCCTAACTCTACAAGTTTGGGAAAATTACCATGAACAACACAACAATCACCCTAACTTGCTTTCAAGTAAGTAGCACTATCATCATGTTCTTGACATGAATCACAAGCATGGTAATGCTAAATAACAATCTTGGCCAACAATCATCAATCTAACACAAACACAACTATAGAATCCATATAAACATTCTTATGATTTTTCCAAATCTAAATGCAAGAATTTCTACACATGTTCAAATCATCATTCAAGCCATGTTAACAATTACCATTCCTAGTTTCATGTTATGAATCATACTAAAAAGTTACAAAGATTCAATAATCATAATCTTTACATGGGCTTTCCAACACAATATGTAAATACTTATGACCAAACATTCAAGAACAACGACTTTAAGCATGTATAAGAACTCCAAGAACAAGATTCAAGCACTACTATGAAGATTAACAAAAACAATCAACACATCAACTTCCATGATTATCACATATTCATAAGCTTCAACTAGTTTAGACAACACCAAATGTTTAGCCCATAGGGCTCATGGAAACCAAATCAAACATAAGAAAACATAAATTGTTCATAATGTAACTAGTAAGCTAACCGACTTAAAGACAAGATTAAATGGTGTTTGAGTAGATCTTCAAGTGATTAAATCCTCTTCAAGGCTTCCTCTTGGCTCCTACAAGCTTCCAAGGTCATGTTCTCGAGAGAATTCTACACCAAAATGCTCCAACTCCCCTCAAAATGAGCTCGAACCACGTATTTATGCTACTGTGAGTTTGGCACCTTTTGGCACGGTCGTGCTTGGTAAGTGTCAGAGGGCCTTTTTCGAGTGTTGACTTGTTTGCTAGCCATTTTATGAAAAATCCCGCTCAAACGTTTCTGAGGTGGCACGGTCGTGCTTCCCGATGAAATATTCGACAATGGCTGAAATGATCCTGGGAACAATCTGAACGGAGACTGGTTTGGCTTGGCATGCTCGTGCGAAGGTTTGGCACGGTCGTGCCAGTCTTGAATTCTTCCTGGGCATGCTGAAATTGGTAGTGCTGAATGAGAGTGCCGATCACCGTTGGCCTGGCACGGTCGTGCAAGTGGTTAGCACGGTCGTGCCATATCTGGCAGTTTGCTGGAAAACTCCGTTTTTGCTCCTATTTGCTCCAAAAGCCTCTGTTTCAACACCGGGCCGAAGCCCGGACCTGTATTTTCACAAACAACTCAAATGAGTACCAAAATCAATGAAAATACGACAAGTTCTCGCGTAAACGGGGTCTATTTGACGTTTTAAAGATGTATAAATTCTTATACATCTAAGGTCAGATGGTGGGAGCAAGACTTTTTAAACCAAAGTTTTCACCTGAAATGAAATTCTTTTTCCATACTCTCTTGGTTTGTCTATCTGCTAAAACCACAACTTTTAATGAAATACCCCTAAAAACTCAGTGTCTAGGATATGCTATCTTGAGAAATTCAAATCATAAGCTACCCCAGGCATTGTTTCTTGATTTGGTAGCAATTTGGAGGGCAATCAAGAGAGGAACTGACACCTTTCCTTATCTATACAAGGCTATTAAACTTTTACCCGAATAACGTTTTAAGAAAAGAAAGTTTTAAAAAAGGTGAAACAACTCAAAGCAACAGTCTTTCTAACGAAACTTTTACTCGCATGATGGCCAAAAGCCATGAAAATGTGGTAATTGAAAACGTTTTAGAAAATCAAGCAAAAATGTTACAACATTTATTGTTGAGCCCAGTGCTCCCAGTGACAATGGTGCAAATCCTAGCACTGTGGAACCTACACCATACATTTCCAAACAAACCTCATCCATTTCCATCCCCAAATCAAAAAGAAAAACCACAAAAAGGGTATCTTCTGGGGGTTGAGATGCCAGAGATCCCTGTTGCAACACAAAAGTAACAAACTCAAATATATGTTGTTACTTCCTTACAACAGATGCAAACATCTCCACTAATCCAAACTCCTCACTCTTCTGCACAAAAGGAAGGTCTTATAAGCACAAGGGACACACATCTAGGGGAGATATATCACTTGATTATCTCTTCTTAAGCACCTCTCCCGGGGTTGCTTCTCTTTCATCACCACCACCCTCATCAATAGTCCATTCACCCTTACAAAAATTTCTTGATGCAACTGATACATCTAACTTGTATATTCCTAGTTCCTAACAACAAATCAAAGAGAGTTCACTCCAACAAGTGACTAAGGAAAGTTCAGGGATCATTGTTATCCCACAAGTAGAGGAGGCTACACTCATGTATCCACAGAGATACAGGTTAGCATTTCAGGTAGGGCAACTACTACAACTGTTGAGACTACATTCTTACAGTTGGACAGTGGTTACCTTTCTAAGACCCACTTGAAGGCAACAATTGTTGAGACAATAGTCTCCACATCAGTTGGAAGTCCCCAATACCAAGATCAAGGGGCACTTGGTATAAAATCAAGTTTAACCACTTCTGGTGGGAAGTCAGATGATCTTGTTAAATCAAGTAATGGATTAGACAACCAAGAATTGACGGAGATGGTCACCAATTTAGAAAAAAATGTTGGGGAGATCAAGGACATGATGCAAATCCTGCTCAAAACCTCTAGACCCAGACCAATAAATGCATAAATTGCAAAAGAAATATGGGCACATGTTTAACCTTATCTGCATCTTCAAAAGCAATCTGCAGAAGAAAGATACATCTTGCAGGTAAAGCTTGTCAAACAGACGTGGTTGCCAGATATCAAGATACTCAGGCAGAAGTTAAAGCCATTTAAGACTTTATCTTTGAAAACACTATTCAAGCTCTCACTCTTCCAAAATATGATGAGGCCAAAAAGAGGGAGTTAGAAGACTACATGAAGAAGCTCCCACCCTTGGTCAAAAGGCTGGTAAAAAGCCTGACATTATTGCACTCAAAAGGGCTAGAAAAGAAGAAATTAATAAAGAACTGAGAAGTAGAAGAAAAGGGATATAAGGGAAACAAATATGCAGATAACAGTGCAGGAGATCATAAGAAGAAAAGATATCAAAGACAACCAAGGTTCTTCATCAGAGGTGCCATCAGAGGTTAGTCAGAGCACTGCTGCAGTATCTATCCAAACCACTGTTACATCTATCACAACACAAACCACTTGTCCATCCTTCACTGCTTAAATCAGCACCACTTCCACTGCTAAACGATTTTTTGCCACATCAAAAGTATCAACAGAGGTTACAAATTCACAAACACCACCTTCACCAGTACCATCATCCAAGTCCCCCAAAGGACTTCTCAAAAGAAAAACCACATCATTACCTCCACAACCACCACCAAAACCACAAAAGTTACCAACCAGATCCAGGAGAACTAAGATTATTATCCAAGAAGATGATGAAGAAACTCCTGATGCATCTCCTATCCACACAACCACCACCACCACTACATCGCACATCTCCACCAACATTACCACTGGTCCACTACACTTACTGTTTACCCACCTACAAAACTTCCACCCAACATTCTTGACACACTAGAGTTAGAACATCTCTATAAAGAGATAGAATCTTGCTACTCCATGACTGGCATAAGCAAATTAACCTCTCATTCCCTCAAAAGATATAAAAAACCTAACAATGTACAAGAGTATCTGGAGTTAAAGATCAAGCAGGCTGAAAATATTGCTGCTATCAAAAGCAAGGGAAAGAGTGACAAAGAGGTACAGCAAATCTTGTCTGCAGAATTTACCAAAGTGAACAAGCTAGAAGATTTTGCCAAAAATGTCAGTCAGAAGGCATCTCATGAACCAGTTAGCAATTCTAGTCTCAAAAAGGATCTAAAGGAAGACTATCTGGACTTAATCATGAAGAATAAGCCCAAGAGAGCTTCAAAAGATCAATTCACTAGATGGTATATTCAGGCCCTTCTTGAAGAAATAGCAAGAATCAAGATGATAAATCTCAATCCAGATATCAAGCCTACTCTTCCCAATTGGGCTGCAGGTAGAATACCTGTTGGCATGAAAGCAGTTGAGCTTACAAGAATGAAAGAAGAGATGGTGACTGCCAAATTTGGGTGTATGCAATCAGTGGCAAGATGGAATGAGCCAACAATCAGGGGATCTTACAAAAATCTTGAAGCTTTAAGAGCCAAAGATCTCTCAGTTCCTAGAAAGCCAAATTATGAAGACTTACCTATCAGATTAAAGGCTATCAGATTTAACCTTCCATCTGCAAGTCAAGCTTCTTCATTGGTGAGAAGCCATCTTAAAAGACAAAAGGACATGTCTGCGGAGGATGCAAAAAGATTTGAAGAAGATATTTTGAAGGAAGGGATAAAAAACATGCTAATGTATGAACTTTCTGATAAAATCAAGTTGATTCGATAAGGCAAGTCTTAGAATGCAAATTCCTTCACCTCATCCAATAACATCACTCCCACTAAACCTCATTGCTTCAAAAATTCAAAAGTGGTTAGCAGACAAAGGCAGCCATGAATTGACCCTGGTCAGAGCAACTGGGGAAGTGCAAAAGACTTCAATGAACAACATTATGAGCTTGAAAATTGAAGATCTGCATGATCTACGAGATCTTCCACTCAAAAGGGATGCTGATGACTCACTATTAGAAAGATTTGAGAAGAACTTCAAAGCTCAAGTCAAAGAAAATTTAAAGAAGAGGAATAAAAGTTGACCTAATAACCATCTATTTTGGCATCATCTATTCTAGGGGGAGATTGTTGAACCTACAAAAGAAAAGATGATATCCAAAAGCCAAAGAATGAACCTATGATCAAGAAATAAGCAAAAGATAGAACCAGACTCTCCCCAAAGATAATGAATTTTGAATACCTAT
This sequence comes from Scalesia atractyloides, assembly GCA_947069175.1. Lineage (NCBI taxonomy): Eukaryota > Viridiplantae > Streptophyta > Magnoliopsida > Asterales > Asteraceae > Scalesia > Scalesia atractyloides. The sequence continues at coordinate 39,542,983 of CAMTDV010000017.1, read as the reverse complement.
TAAGAACATTTGATCAAGTGCATGGTTAACATCAGTTGAAGACATGGAACCATTGTTTAAGAGTACCAGCAACTGTTGAAAACTAGCATCTGTTGAAGACCAAAGCCCTGATCAAGCAAAGGTCTGATGAAGAAAACCAAACATCTGTTAGGCCAAACAGGTGTTTGGATAACTGTAACAAAGGATAGGCTAGACAATGCTTTCTCAATGTAACAACACTTGATTTCAACATTGTTTAGTATAGCCTAGATCAAATGATAAGATTTGCTAAGATGGTTGCAAACATCTGAGAATATTTTCTGTTAGGAATGTTAGATGTCACTATCAGAGTGATGTCAGCTGATCTCTAAACAGACCTTTCGTACTTGTATATATAAATCACACCTGTTAGTGATCTATTCATCACACACACTCACATTTTCTCTTGTACGAACTGATTTATTTGTGTGATCGGTTGAGGGGGAGTTTGTAGAGTCAATTGAGTTGTAAACATTTGAATCCGTGATGATTAATGAAAAACAATCATTGATGATAACTCCCAGTTTGTGAATATTATTGTGATAATCAATACTTGTTTGCAAACAAGAAACTCTGTCTTAACATAATATTTATAAAAACATGATAAAATACTATCACACTATAACTCACATTGGTCAAGTGCACCCATCATTGGCGTAATATAGTGATGGTAAGATACCAAGGTTGTCCATGGATACAAGAGTTTTAGTACCGAGTCTTTGTTAACGTCTAGTTACATCCAAAAGTAAAAGTTTTAAAAAATGGCTCAAAATAAAATTGAAGAGGAAAATAAGAAGATCGTAATCAATAATAAGAGAAGGGGTGTTTAGGATCAACATACCTCTTGATGCTTCGATAACTACCTCTGACCATGCGGTTGCAAGTGCTCGATTGTCAGACGTGGAAATTCGTGTTTTAATGCATAATATTGTGTAGAGAAACGCCACTCAAGTTCGGGTATAGTATTAATTAATTATAAAGTAAGGGAAATGCCACTCAAGTTCGGGTATAGTATTAATTATTTATAAAGTAAGTTTTATATAAACTAAGTCCTTTACACTTTGGTGATATCTCCGCGCAAAGGCAAGAGCTTTCCCAACCCAAAGTCCCATCCAAAACCTTTAACCTCCGCTAAGAGCATAAACATGTTTTGACTCTGCATAGACATAGACATAGACATAGACATAGACATAGAAAACAAGAACAACCCAAGTTAATGGTGTCACAAGATTAGTGGTAGATTTTAAGGATGATACAAAAACTCTAATGACCCAAGTTAATGGCGACACTATTATTTCACTCACTTTTAATAACTTATTTAATTAGTTAAAGTCATTAACACACACACACACACACCTTGTTCACCCATGATCTTTCTTATTTAACTCAACATCCAGAGGGCAAGTTTCCCCAAACACCCTCAAGAATCTAGCCAAGAATGACCATGGAACTAGATGTTACCAAACATGAAAAGATTAAATTAATCATAAAAAGCTTGATTACACTATTGATTCTTGAGTTTTTTTCTGATGATTACAATGATTAGAGATAGTAGGATAGAAGAGAAGTGTGTATGGATAAAAGCAGAGAAAAAGAGCAAGTAAAACTCGTGGAGAATGGCATCTATTTATAGGCTGGTTGGGGCCAATCCATGGGGTGTGCTTGGTTTAGTGACTGCCTACTCCCAGTTCCCGAAGCACGGGGCGTGCCTACGTGGCACGACCCATGGTGGACGTTGTGGGCCCCATTGGATCTTCTAAATCTTCTAAAGACTTCTTTGTCTTGTACTGTTGAGGCACGGGGCGTGCCTAGCTTTTCTTCGCACTATGGTCTTCTAAAGGTGTCTAGTAGTTCCTAGATCCTAGGCATGGGGCGTATCTGGACATTTTATTCTATTTCATTTTGTTTTCATCCGATTTTGCTTCATGTGTTGTTCTTGGGGTTAGTTTTGTCTTGAAAATCCAATATAAACAATTTAAGCCTATTTTGAATAAATCTTTACCGAAACATAATAAAAAGTGGTTATAATTTGATATAAAAACATCTGCACTTTTGCTTATATCAACGACATACCATGTAATATCCATAAAAAAACTGGTCCTAGAATGTTTCGTAAAACGGATCCGAAACGTAATAAATATAAAATACAAATTATACTTGTCTTTATGTTTTTAATAATGACGTGTATTGATTTAATTAAAATAATTATTTTTAAGGTTTAAATACTAATTTCATAACAAAACTCGGTTAGTCCTATTAGAATTTATAAAAGAAAACGGCTCCATGCTCCAAACGACACCACCTACACAACTCGGTTACTCAATGTTGAACTTCTTAATGATCCCCATATTAACATAGTAAATTCTCCAACATATGTGGTAGGTGTGGGATCATGAGTGAGGGTACTAAGTACTTCATCCGTGAGGACAATGAGATTTCTGGCTAAAGTGGTGATGTATGGTCCTCCAAAGATGTGACTACCATTTGACATTCCTCCTTCCTTAGTAAAGAATTCGGCCATGTTATATGCGAGGTTACAAGGAACCTCGTCAAAAAAATGTGGAGCAAGTCTCTAGTATTGCACTTGTTGTGTCCTTTCTAGCCCCGATGACGTAAACTAGGCAGCTATGAGGATACCTGTGAAGTGGGCCATGAAGGCATAAACTGTTTTGTGTTCAAGGGTCATACACCTCTTCACTTACTCGTCCCAAAAATTCTAAGTCCTCCGTTCCCCTAAATTCTGTCCTACCCATTGTGAACTTCTTCTTGGAGATATCTCGTTACCTATAAAACCCCGTTCAACCACAAATTCAGCCAACATCATAGAATACCATTTCCTAGCCATGCAAAATGTAATACATTTCAAAGTATTTGGCCCTTTGGAATAGGATTTTAAGACCGAAAAGAGGCAAGGAATTCTAGAGTGAGCTCCTTGTAAGTGGGGGCATAAATTTTAAACAACTTTTTCCATTGCAAGTTGAACAATCTCTCCACCCTCTCTAATAACCCATTCTAACACTTCATACTCAATAGAATGGTGTTGACCAAAGGTTCTCTTCATCAATTGCCTCATATTTGATAACCCCTAGTCTCCCTGTCATCCCTACTATTGAATATCAACCATGGATGGACATTTTCAGGTATTATCTCCGGAAATGGATGAGGTGAGGTGTTATTTTTGGTATCGGATGTGGTGCTGAATCGGCTCCGGAATTACTAGACCCGGATGAGCTAGAGTTAGCCGAACGTGATGTTGATTGTGTTGCTTTTCTCTCTTCAGATCCGGTCCTCATTTCCTACTAGAAACACAAGAATATATCAAAACAGAATACAGAACTGGATGAAAGAGAAAACAAATTGGTTTCTGTGATCTCAGGGAGCCACGAGCGTGGGAGCACGGTCATGCTTCACTGTTATGGTGTTCAGTTTGTTTGTTGTTGTTCCTGAGCCTACTATTATTGTTTTAGTTTACATTTTGCTAGCTTTGTTTAAAGTTTAGTTTTATTATTAGTAGAGCTATCTACATTCTAAACTTCACAGAAAATTAACAATTATATCCGGTAGGTTCTACATTGAGTAATTTAAACAGACTCGATTGTTCAGCAAAGTTCACAAGTTGGGATATAGATAAGAGTGACCGTGCCTAGACATGCACGACCGTGCGTCTAGTTTTTGAACCAATAGATATTTTGCAGACAACTTCTAGATCCGTAAGGGTTTTGTGCTTGTGGGCTAAGCACGGCTTATGCTTGTGTTTCGCACGGTCGTGCTTAGCGGTTTCACTTGGTCCAATTTGGTTAAACCTGTTACTTTCCCGCGTAATTGGTTTCAAAACTCTTCAATTTTTCTTGACCCATTGTGTTTATACTAGTATCTTAATCACTTCCTCACAAGTTTTAGCTTAAAATCGTGGTGATTTGTGATTGAAAATCAAAGGTTTTAGCATATAGTAGATTTGAACCAAAATAAGCAAAATCTGACATGCTTAGCCATTAATCGTAAGCACAAAGTGTTAAAGACAAGTAGTACATACCTGATGAAGATTCTCGAAGAAAATTGGAGGAGTTTGGTGGTTAAAAGTGGTGATGGACAGGTTCAGTCGCAGAGGCACGGGATGGCTGGAAGTGGATTCTATTTGTGACCTAGGTCACTGTAGGCTTAAAACCCGGTATTCTGGATCCTGGTCGTGCACGGGCAAGCCTAGTGATTTTCAAAACCAGTTTTTAAATTTCAATTTTTATTTTAAGAAAATTGTTTTTTAAGTATTTTATAATGAGGCACAAATGTGACTGGTTAGGCATGGGCATGCTTATCTAGCATTTTTCTAAAAAAATGATTCTGATGAGTTTTGAAGGTTTGGTCCACCACTTCTTCAATCCACAGGCCTAAGAAACTTACCTTCCCAATTTCTATAAATGGTATGAACATTCTTCAGGGGGATAGATAGATTTTTGTGGATAAAAAGGTACTTGGAAAAAATGATTTCCTCAAGAAAAAGTTAACCTTCGGTTTCGCCTTTGCTATGTCAATGACACTTTCGCGGTGGTCATCCTTGAAAAGAATTTGCAAAATAACTAAGTAACGACCACGAATGCTGAAAATAAAGGTAAAAATAAAAATAGAAGAAGAAATAAAAGGAATAGAAAATAAGTTCGGTCAAAATAATAACTTGGGTCTTTCTATATAATAAATCGTATCCTCGACAACGGCGCCAAAAACTTGTTGATGTCGTGTGAATTAGGTGTATTAATTTAATAATATTGAGCACACTTAAGTGCGTTGACTTAACAACTTCAAAGCACAATTATTCTTTTTAAATTTTATAAGAACCAAGTATCGTCCAAGGATACATTTCCCCTACTCGACCGTTTATTATTATGACCATTCTTATTTATAGTTAGTTTTGTAGACTAAAATAGTAATACATAACTCTTAGATAAGTCTTTCTTAATAAATATAGTTATTTTATTAAATGAGGAAAATGTTTAAGTCTTCGATTTTATCTTTTATAAAAATTAGAAGTGACTTTCTTGGTCCTGTTACCAATAATTTAGATTCATGCAAGGGATTTAACTCTATTTCCACCTCAATCTTGCTTAATTTGAAGGTTTGTGATTCAAGAGAGTTTTCTCTCTTTCTTCTCTCTTGGTCCACACACACAAATACCACTTCTAATTTTCTTTTTCTTTTTTTTATTTAACTCACTTTATAAAATCCCCACCTTTAGTCCCTCATGTTGTGTTAGTTGATTATTGACCACCATTTACTTACTAGTTACTTTCTTTCTATCAAAAGATAACTTTAAATAACTATGTTAATTACTCCTAGTCATCATGCTCCATACTAAATGCTGAAACTTTAATCAACATTTTAGTTAACGTTTAACGGGTTCGTGTTTCTAGTTATTGTTTTTCACACTAAGCTATTTAAAAAAAAGATAATGAAATATATGCATTTTGGGCGTTATGGTGCCTCTATTGTGCACGGGGTGTTTCTTGGAAACATCGTGTTTTTCGTCCAGTTTTCATCATTTTTTCCTTCTTTTTTATTTTGGATCTTCAAATCTTATAAAAACTAAAAAGAACAATTTAGGTAATGTTTCTTTTATAAATAGCTTCAAAAGTATTAATAAATGGGTAAATTTGTATTATAAATATGTATAATTTGTGGCACATCACTTACCTAACTTACAATTCACAGAAAGCTAATACAATAATATACAAACCACCTCAAATCGTGTAGTGTAAGCAATAATCATAAATTCCCTAACGCATAAATATCATACCACAAATACAGCAACTATAGATTTACACAAATAAACTACATTTCACATACATAATGACATAAATGATTCATAACAACCACAGTGGTTTTCTAAACATATATATAAGGTTTTTACATTTGTCTAACTATTCCAGACATTTAAGCCCTAATCACTATTCCTTGTCAAATGTAGTGAACATACATACAAACAACTACATATTCTTGAATAAATATACTAACACATACGGTTATTCAACGTGATATGATTAATATACCCAGGAGATTAAACATATTATCAAGTTAAGCACGTATGCATATTCATTGAAGAACTTTCATAACATTGTTATAAAACCTAACATAATCATCACCGATATCACATATAAGTTGTCAATGTTGGATAGGCTTCATCTAATCAAACTGAATCAAAGTATTTAGCCATATCCTTTACGACACACCCAATAAACTTGAGTAATTAAAGAAATACATGGTAGTATTAAGAGTTTATCAAACCAAAATTAAGCTAAAGTGGATTGTATGTGTTGGATATTTCTGTGGAGTGCTAGATATTCACCCTTGGGTTTCTTCTCTTCGAAACCGAGCTTAGAACGTCTTGAGACATGAGGTTCTTTCCAAAATTGGTCTCCCTTAAAAATGAGCTAAATTTGGAATTAAAAGTGTTCAAGAAAGATATACAATTGTATTCGGTCATATATATAAGGATACACGCCCTTATAATTATTTCCATATCACTTGCATATTAAAACAATTGGATAATGACAACTGATATAGAAAACGGATTGATTAAAGCATGCATGACTTTATATCTGCCAGCTTGTCCGAGATTATCAGTTTCTCCACCCTTTATAAGATGGTGCAAATGTTGATGGTCATGGGTCCAATCGTTCAACCCATAACTAGTTTCCGGTTTAACCACAAGTTGACCGAACTCGTTTGATTCGTTGATTGGTTGTTTAGCATTGTGAAACTCTGCTGGTTTGTAGTTAACAATATAATTCTGAGTAAACTTTTAAAATTATGTGTAATAGTTTAAGGAATTTAGAAAATAAAATGTGTATATCCCGGTGCTTTTCACTTTAGGCTTTGATTAAAAAAAATTATAATTGCTTATTGGATATCGTATATTTTTTGGTATAATGTCTTTTTTTTATTATTAATAGAGTTTTTAGAACATCTAACTTACACGCTCTTTTAACCCACTTTTAAATCTACACCTTTTATTGATCATGGGACTTGATTTCTCTCAACTTAGAAAACATCTTTTTTAAAACCTTGATACAACTAGGTCAAAGGCATTTGGTATAACCCTGTAGTTAACATGAGATATTACCAAATTATTTACAACCAATTGACACATTATGACAACTTGTGTTGGAAATGGTTGATGCAAATCTACCTAGAATTTGATACTCTTGTGGCGAACTCCAGTCAACAACATTCTTCCACTTTTCACTTTTGACTTTTGAGAATCTTTCCCTCACATGCTTAGTTTCCAATCATTTCCACTAGCAGTTTATATTCATCCCCCTCATAAACTAATCACAAAACAACAAATGACCCCGAGGCAGTAGGTAAAGTTTTAGAAACGCTCCAAAAATGGAGGCATTGTAAATTACAAATCTTGAACTCATTTTCAAGCACCAACTAATTAAGATGCTAGCTAGCCATGTGGTTAAGGAATCAAACCTACTCCAATCATCTGTTTTCAAGCAAATCATAGGATTATTCTCCATGCATGTGGTTTTATATATATATATATATATATTCAACACTTCAAGCATATTTGAACAACTAGCTCACAGTCTCACATAATATTCGCAATCCATCGATGAATATGGGATTGAAAGAGTTGATCGAAAGAGGGCACAACACAGGCTACAAGAAGCTAACAGTGGGGAAGAACTTTAACAAGCCATTGTTGAAGAAAGTGAGCAGAAGATTTAAAGGTTTTAGGTTGATAGTGACTCGGAAACTCAAGTGGAGAAGATTTTGGATGGCGGTGATGCCATCGAAGAGGACGATGAAGATATACAGCGATATGGTGAACCAGATGAAGGTTGATGGTTCGTATCCGGCCATTGTTTTCTCTTGTCAATGGGGGCTTCCTGTGCTTTCTCATCCTACTTCAAGTTGTAGAAACCCTAATGTTTCCCTTTATACAAAGTCTCCGATACGTACATAGTATTTACTGAACTGTTCTTGATTAATATCTACTATATGTTTTCAGTGTTTTGGTGTTCATTTTTTACTAAATTTTGATTCTATTTATGTATAAAGAATGAAAAGCCTTAGACTATGGGTGTGAAGTAACCCTTCCCTAACATCCACATCATCACCTTAATTTCACCTCATCATCTTCCACATCAAAGGGGTGGTGTATCCCTTCCCCTCCAACCAATCAACATCCTCAAATTTCAAAAAGTGAGCTTGGGAGAACGGGGATCCATCCCCATTTGTCCCGAAATGTATTTGTTGGGGGTGGTGTTCCCCTTGAGGGAATATGCCTCATGGGTTGCCACATAGGCTTTCCCGAACCCACACCTCATGATCTTAACTTAAATTTAAAATGTCTGGTCTATAAAGCCGTGGGCAAAATTAAACGTTCTGTTGGGTGCCAAATTTGAAATTAAGTGAGAAAAAAAAATCATTTTAGCAGATGGAGCAACAATATTTTGTCTGAATTTTTGTTTAAATCATTTGTGTCAACAATAGTTAAAAATTACATATATCTCCAATTCAATAATTAAAAATTGCATGTATCTCCAATGCATGCTACGTATAAAAATTGTCTTGCACATTAAACATGGTGTGTTGAATATATAAAAACTTCCAACTTTTAGATAACTTGTATCATAAATTCAGTAACTAAACCAAGGTTTAAGCAACAAAAGGATTCGGATAATTTGAAGTTCAAACATCTCACTTTTAATGCCTAACCGATGACGAAAAAAAAATAACATAAAATAAGGGGTGCACTTATTTTAATTTCTTTCGTAGCATCTAAATCCATATTAAAAAACTATACTTTTTGTCTTCTTTTATCCACCGGATTCCTTTCAAACAACTTGTATTTTTATAAACTTGATTTGATTCGTTATGGATAAAAACGAATACGAGTCAAACATCTCATTTTTAATTATAACTTATAAAATATTTTTATTAAGAGGAGAGTTTAAATCATATTAAATAATTTACTTAAGTACGTCTATTAATGTTATGTGAAGGATTTGATAAACTAACACTTGTGTTAGTTTATTTGTTTATATGTTGAAGATTTTAACGTTGGGTTTTAACACTTAAAAGAGAAAACTTTTGCCAAATAAGGAAAAGATGACTTCATTTATTGTCAAGGAGGGATAGTCAAACAACTTGACCTTGTGTGAGCCAACTAATTTGTGAGTAACGACGGATCTAAGCTATTTTTTCCACATGGGGTCTTTTTTTCAGATTTTTCACAATCAAGCGTTACAATTTTTGAGGCAGTCGTCGTTCGGTTCGGGACGGGTAGAGGAACATAATAAATATCATTATACGTTAGTTAACAAACAATATAAATACGATGTTATTCGAAATAAAAAATAAAAGTTACAAACTTTAGAGTTAGTGCAAAGCAGTTAGAGATATCTTTTTGACTTTTTGGAGACGTCATTAGGTTATTTCTTGAAGCGTTTCCTAATATAACTTACCAATTGACGCATTTAATTTTCCTGATAGTTTTAAAAATTTCCGGGAATGTCCTGAATTTATAAATAGAAATTTCAGACTCATCATGACCACGGAATGGTAACGCACCATTTAATATAGGTTTAACAAGAATAACTGATATGTTTAAACATATTTTCCCTTCTCACGAGAAATTACCCCTTCTCATAAAAAGTTAATTGTGGTTCTCCTGGTTCTCCGTCCCATTCACAAACCTACACATGGGTTCGACACACGATGATGAACTGGATTCTATTGAATATGGTTGTCGGATTTTGATGGCTCCGTTAATTTTGATGCTGAACTAATTGTGACAAATCATCATTTCGGAGTGCCATATGAAAACTAAATCGAACTTGTATGGGGATAACTCATGCTTCAATGTACAATATCTAAGTAGAATGGGTCTGTGATAGATGACCATCAATGATAGCTATACAAATTACAAAAGTGCATAAATTCTGAGCGCATAGACCTAACAAAGACCAAATGGGGATGATTTCATGAGCTTGAAACCTTAAAAAAATTAACAAAGCAGCACATGTCCAAGCATAAAGGCAGATTTGAGTAAATCAAAAGAGTTAAACAGTTTACATTACAGTAAAGTTATGGTTTCTACTTGATAGTGTATCACACAATTTACATCTTATATTTAATAATGATGGTGTCGTTTCAGCATACCCGCACATTCACAGTATAACATTATGTCAAGTCCGATAACATGTTGATCATCCATTTCAGCATTCTAGTTTGTATGTCTGTTAGCTTGATTATGTTAAAAAAATAGTTTTCATTTGGATTTAAAAAAAAACCCAAAAAACAGCTTTTCTTCGACTTGAACTCATGACCTCTTTGTTGGTAAACATGGGGATTTACCACTACACCCGCTTTACTCTTAATATGTCGGATCTTACTAAGTTGTTAAAAAACAATGGGGTCCGGGGACCCTGACGCACTCTATGTGGGGCCCCGTGTGTCAGTGTGTACTTGTGTTATGAGAAGAAACAGGAGGAAGCTGATAAGAACCAAAGAAGATACCAAAATCAAGCATAGTAAACTCAGATGGTATACTTGTTGACGCGTCCAAGATGGAGACAATGATGAAGTGGAGTCCTTCAAAGATGTACTCCTATAGAGGTTAGAGGTTTTTTAGGGTTAGCAAGTTATTATTAGAGCTTTATTTAAGCCTTCTCCAATATAGCTTCACAATTTCCCAGCTTCAGATGAACATCAAATTTATCTATGGATATAAACAAGTAAAACTGCTCTATATGTTGAAGGGAAATAACGCAAGCACCAATGTTGCCATTACCAGATAAGACGGAGAACTTGGTTGTATATTATAATGTTTCATATCAAGGTTTGGGTTTGGGTTTGGGTATAGGTATGGGTTTGGGTTCTGCTTGGGACCTGTACAAAGAATAACAACAAATACTACTAATTTTAAGTACATAGACTGAGTTTTATAAAAGGTAAAATACAATAAAATACTAAACTACACAAGTACAGGAAAGCATACATATCATAGTGAAATATAGTAATGGTAAGATACCAGTTATCAATATTTAATTCATGAAAAACTGGGTTTGGTTTTAAAAGCAAAAGAAACAATTGCGAAAAGACAAAATAGGAGAATCTTGAAAATTTGTGTAATCAATATTTGCAAAGATAACCAGTTAGACTTTATAATCCTCTAAGTGAAAAGAATACTATAAGATCAAATACTTATATAAGTTGTTTTAAAGTTATTTTATCAAAACAACGTGTGAAGTTAAAATAGAGTCGGTTAAGGTTAATTTAAAAAACTCAAATAGTCATGTTATAGACACACATAAACAATTATATTTTAAGAAGAAAGTTCAATTACCAACTCCTCCTTACTTAAGGTTTCTTAATTGGGTTCTTACATGTCAAGGGCTTATGGATTACAATCCATGCGAGATTTATAAGAAGAAGATTATAACTAGTTGTTAGATCTTATATAGGTAGCTCACACATTTTACCAACCAAATAATTAGTTTGTCTATGTCAGTTATGGTTTTAGGCCTTAACTTAACGATAGTTATACAACCTAGAGATATGATAAATCGAACCTAACACGCATGACTTTATTGAACATAGATTCAATCACACAAACCAATTCAAAGATCAATACTAATATGTAATCAGATACATCACAAGTTATGATAAACTTTGATAAAATCACACAATCATAAGCAAAAAATCATAACAAACCAATCAACAAAGATTCGTCATGTCTAACCGGCTATTAAGCAGTTACCTTGCCATGTGCATATTCCAAAACACACAAAGAAAATCTAAACATGGTTTAGAAGTGTAGAAAACTGTAAATCTAAAATAATGAAACTAATTAGCAAGCTTCCACACAAACCGAAGGTTAGATCTTTAAATTTTGAGCTTCCTAGCCTTGATTCGATTTACAGAGTCCAAAATCCAAATTTAAGGTTTCCAGTCATCACTGTGGTTAAATAGGCACATTTTAGGGAAGATGCAAGCATAATATGGGTCGTACTCATGTCGTTTTTGCCAATCTTTTTCATTTTTCTAGCTCTTGATATCCAACACCCTTAGAATTCTTCGTTTTCAATCAGAATACGAATCACAAAAATGCAATTACTAACTAATGCATATCATGTTCGCAATGAAAATAATGCACATCGATTTCAATGCGGTGAGGAAAGTTTATAACCTATCTTTAGTGTCACATGAAACCCACAAGGCTAACTACCTGATCGCGACCTTGGAGATTTGCACATACAATATGTATGGGGTGAAGTGCACCATTTATTTATATCAGTGAATCTATATTATTTCTTAGATCAAAAAATATTTGAACTTGAGGCAATGAAGGTAGTTAGAGCTGATTAAAAACTATGACTGTGACATTTTATATCACCCAGGAAAGGCTGACGTTGTAGTCGATGTTTTAAGTTAAAAGGTGGAGCATCCTCCTATCAGAGTGATGTTCATGAAACTAGTTGTAACCCTAAGTATGATAAGCCAAATCAGATATGTGTAATTTGAAGCTTTAAAAGAAGAGAATAGTTGGAAACGAGAGAGAATAATGAGCTAAGTGATCAGGATAATAACTTTGGAATTCGATCAAGATTTGGTAGAGTATGGATTTCTGATTCATGTGGAGTTAAACGATGATTTTGAATAAGGTTCACAAGTCCAAATAGTCATTTTATCGGGCTGCAACTAAGATATATCATGATTTGAGAAAAGACTGTTGGTGACCGAGATTGAAGAGAGATGTTGCTAAGTACTTGCAGAAGTATTTGTCATTGTTTTCAATTCAAAGCCAAGCACTAGAAACCATACAGGAAGTTTCAGTAGTTGTTAAAGATTCGAATATAGAAGTATGAACACGTCACCATGGATTTAATGACGAAACTACCGAGAACGTTAACACATTTTGATCTTATTTCGGTAATCCGATTTCCTAAGGAGTGCCCTCTTTATGCTCATTCGTGAGTCTTACTATCTGGAGTGTTTGTCAAAAGCTTAAGTTAGGAACTTGGTATCTAGACATGGTATGCTGACCTCGATCGTATTGGATCGAGATATGTGTTTAACGTCTTAGGTTTGGAAGAAATTCCAATAGGAATTGGATACGAAGTTACTAATCGGTATCGCTATCATATGTAGACCAACGGTTAAAGTGAGAGGATGATTTAAACTTTCATGATATATGTTAGAGGCTTGTATCATAGATTTTGGATGAAGTTGGGATCATTACCTACTATTAGTGGAATTTTCATACAACAGTTACCACTCTAGTATTGGCATCCCACCTTCTGGAATGATATATGCTAGGAAGTGTCAGATGCCTATTTGCTAGGAAGAGGTTGGACGAAGGGAGTTTGGAAGCAAGGAAGTAGTCAAAGCTAGTATAGAAAAGTTTGATATGATAAGATCTCATTTAAAGGTTGTACAAGACATACATAAATCATAGCCAATGAGTCTTCTTTTATGTATTTGGGAGATATTGAGGTTAATTAAAAGTAAGTTATATAGAGACGTCGATCATGAGACGTCGATCATGATCCTTGGTCGCAAGGTTAAGAAACTTAAAATAAAGTGAAAAAACAGGTCAAAGTGTCCTTACATATTTAACATGTAATGCATTTGCAGGGACGAAACCCTATATTAGAGTGGTAGATTTAACATGCCATTTTTAGTATAAATTATTAAAATATTTAAATTAAGTAAAGTGTTAATATTTGTGTTGAATAATTTATTTATGTATGTTCAGTAAAGAAACACCTGTGTTAGCTTATGTTATGTGTTAAAGATTCAACATCAAGACTTGGGCTAGTAAACATTGTATCTTTAACACTTGAGGAACATGTTTTGCCAAATGAGGATTAATGACTTAATTTCTACTCAAAGAGGAGTAGTCAAACGACATTGTGTGAATAAACTAGTCTGTGTGAGTGTGTGCCTGCGTTGAGAGAAAAGTAACCAAAATCATTGAAGGTGGAATTACAAGGGTTTAGGAATAATATCCATCCACAAGTGAAGGATAAAGGCTGGTAAGTGAAATTCCAACCAAAGGCTTAGTTGTTGATGTACTCTTTAGATAGATATAGAGTCATGAGTAAACTTACGGGATTTATGTTCAATTTGGTCGTGGATGATATATTTATGTTTATACTGCTATATAATGGATGAGTAAACCATGATGCATGTTTGGGGGGTTTTAATAATCAAATGTGTTTATGAAAAAATCCGGACTAAATGAGTAGTTTATGATATTGTTGTGTTAAATAAATGTTCTTAGATGTTCATAAACTATTAGAAATGTTTGAGGATAATGGTGAAGTTGAAATCAAGAATAGTTAGCATGGAATAAAATTTAAGGGTTTGTGTTAGAACAAGTTTAATCATTTGTAAAAGGGTGGAATTTTCCATAAACCTTATTAGGATGTGTTAGTATAGTGCAATTGGTATTAAGAAGCACAAATTGGTAGTTTTAGTGAAAGACATCACCATAAAGGTTCAGTTGAAAATGTAGTAATAAAAATAGGTGCACTAGCATTGATGATTACATTGTTGTAAATGAGACTAAATAAGTTGTATGAATATTATCAAGATGCTTTAAGATTCAATGCGTTTAATTAATTTTTTATGTATTGGATTGGTGATGTATGACAAGAACTTAGATTGATGGGATAATATGAGTTCGAATTTAAGGAACATGTTGGTGGGAGAACTAAAGATTCGATCGACCCATCGCAAAGGTAAGTGTTATTTAACTCAAAAAGGATCATGTGTGTACGAGTTAAATGCCCGGATAGTTCATGTGGTTTGCCCTTTTTTCACCTTTAGTCTCTAACTTTCTAAAATTACAGCTATAGTTCCCAACTTTTGCAATTTCGTTCCCGGATAGTCCCTAGACCTAACATCAGTTAGTTTTCTCAGTTAAGAGGATATGAAATGATAAAAATACCCTCACTAAAAACAAAATAACTTAATCTATTTAATAGATTTATTTAATTGTGAGACCCACTCCTTTATAAAAACAAAAAGCAACCCCACCTCCACCCCACCCCCCACCTTCTTCTCTCTTCCCATTCCCCCTGCAACTCCATCCTTACTCCCACACACACATGAACCATGGATCTTCGTATTCACTTTTGCTTAAACATAGGGCTCACTTTACGTAACCGAACAATAACAAACTAACTAACCTCCGCAAATCATTGCGGCTATCAATATAAGCACCAAATCCAGCCCGAAACTTTGACCGAAGAACTGGATCTAACAAAAACCGATTCTGAAGACGATGCCGGAGCTTGTGTACGTCAGCAGGGAGGCACGGGGGACTGGAGGTGTTGATTAACGTGCATCCGGCGTCTGCGAGGATCGAGACCATTTGTCCAGTTGAGGTTATTACAGATTGTGACGGAGGTGGTGGTGGTGACGGTGAGTTTGAGGATTTTGGAAGGGTGGAGATCGAAGAAACAAAGGGGAATGGTCGTTTTGCAGGTTCGATGACGTAGAGGTGAAATTTATGTTACAGTATGAGGATTTTTGTGTGGTGAATTGAGAGATTATGTGGTGGTGGCGGAAAAGGTTGGTGGTGGCGGCGGCTGTTGGTGGTGGTGAGTGGGGAAGATGAAGTGGGTGGTATTTATTAATTTAAACAGTAAGGGTATTTATGTCACACCCACTTAACACCAAAAACTAACCTCCATCCACGTAAGGGACTATCCGGGAACGAAATTGCAAAAGTTGGGGACTATAGGTGTAATTTTAGAAAGTTAGGGACTAAAGGTGAAAATGAAGCAAACCACAGGGACTATCCGGGCATTTTTCTCTGTGTGTACGCTATAAATTTTCAATATACCAGCTTATAATAAAGGACTAGAAGGATGTTTGCGCGATGCGACTGAGAACACAATATTGGGTGTGCACGATTCGGTAAGCTAAGCCACATTTGGACGCGTATCCGGATATGTAATTAGTTTTTAGAAACTTCGCAAGTATCTACTATGTGATGCCTGACCAGTTATCTAAAACCTAATCATAGGTTTACTCAAACCATACCTCTAAATATGTTATTTTCCTTTGTATTATGATTTTTCTAAGAGTTAACTATCATTTTCGTCCATGTGATTTGTTCACTTTTACTATTTCAGTTCAATTTTAAAAAATGCACCAGTTTCCACCCTGACATATTGGAAATGTGCCACTTTAGTACAAACATCAAAACCCAGTTAAGTCAGAGGGTTTAATGAATGTATTATTGTCTTTTCATTTGTCAGACATAAAATAAGATGAAAATAAAAGATATATGAATTGACAACTATACCCTTCCTTAAACCTATCTGACTTACCTGGGTTTTAATTTTTGGACTAAAGGTGACACGTCTCGAGTTTGTCGGGGAGGAAAATAGTGCATTTTTGAAAATTGAATTGAAATGCAAAAGTGAAGAAACTAAAGGGACGAAAATGACAGTTAACTCTTTTTCTAAATAAGAGTTAAATGCTTGGTTGTTCCCTGTGGTTTGCAAATCTTGCAGACTTGGTCCCAGTGGTTCACTAATTACATACTTGGTCCTAGTAGTTTCAAATTTTGCACTCGGGTGGTCCTTACCACTAACCTTTGTTAGATTTCTCTGTTAAGTATATGCAAAGTTACTATATTATCCTTGAAATAATAAAAATATAAAAAAGAGGGGCCCACTACTCATCTTCTTCCTCACTCTATCTCTCTCTTTAAAAAACTCAGCCACCACCTCTCCTTAACAAACCTGCAACCTCCACCTCCACCTCTACCTTAAACCCACCACCACCACCACCGTCAACTGACCACCACCACTGCAACAATCACCGGAAAGCCTTAAACCTCTTCTTTCGCAAGAAGATAACTTTAGCTATTTTGTAATTATTATTATTAGTTAAATTCGCCGGCAATATTCTTATGTTTTTAGTTTTATTGAAATGAATTTTCAGCATCTGCAAAGCGGTCTCACGATCAAATTCACCGGCAATCTTCGGCTTCACCTGTACGGCTGGCTTCACCTGCGCCGGCGGCTCCTCCTTCACCTTTATCATCCAACGTTTCAGTTAGAAAAAAGATGGTTCGTGTTCTAAGTAAATTGTGAAATCAACAGGCTTTTTTAAAAATTATCTCTGATGTTTATTTTTAACTTTTTTGCTGCAGAAAGCGAATGGAGGAGGATCGAAGCCCAGACCACCAAAATCGTCATCAAAGTCGCCATCTTCTAATCCTGAGGAGCTTGAAATCGAGATAGCTGAGGTTTTATATGGTGTTTCTTCCTTTGGTTTCACCACTTTGCCAGGTCAAAAGGCAACGTGTCTATCATCAGAGCTATCGGTAGCGGTGCCACAGCCACCGGCGGCAGAAGAGGAGAGGAAATGTGGTGTTGGTGCAGTGTTGACTAAAGAAGAGGTTGAGAAGGAATCTCACATGGTCAAATTAAATGATGGAAATAGTAAAATTGAAGCTGTGACTACGATAGTTGCATCTACTACAGTTATCAATCTGTGAGTAAATTTAGAGATCTGATGCTTTAGGTGAGTTTGGTTTGGCCTTTGATGATCTTTTGAATGATTTTGTTTTGTTTTCTTTGGCAGAAAAATAGCTAATCCGGAGACTCAAAGTCAAAAGGATGAAAAGTTTGAAATAGATCTGATGGTGAGACACATATCAAGCTCTGGTTTTTTAATTTCGATATGTTGTGTTCTTATGTGATTCTTTCTGCTTCTAATTTTAGGCTCCACCACCTCAACAAAGAACATCTCATGGAAGTGATGCTGTCGACAATGATTTTTCTAAACATATCATGGAAGAACATCTCACGGGTTTTTAAGGCTTTCCGGTGATTGTTGTAGTGGTGGTGGTCAGTTGACGGTGGCGGTAGTGGTGGGTTTAAGGTGGAGGTTGCAGGTTTGTGAAGGAGAGGTGGTAGCTGAGTTTTTAAAAGAGAGAGATGGAGTGAGGAAGAAGATGAGTAGTGGGCCCCTCTTTTTTATATTTTTTTATTTTTATTATTTCAAGGGTAATATAGTAATTTTACATATACTTAACTGAGAAATCTAACAAAGGTTAGTGGTAAGGACCACCCGAGTACAAAATTTGAAACTACTGGGACCAAGTGTGTAATTAGTGAACCACTGGGACCAAGTCTGCAAGATTTGCAAACCACAGGGACCAACCAAACATTTAACTCTATTATATTTTCCTTTGTATTATGATGATAGAATAATTTCTACTATTTTTTAAATATAATACTAAAAAAATTGTATTTGGGAATTCTGAATATTAACTGAATTCACCATTACCCAACGGCGAAACCACTATATATAAATATACAGAAAACGAACCAGCAAGAAACTGAACCCGAAAAAACATTACACGGTCACATCACGAATGTTAAAGTCTACCCATCTAGCCCAATCAAGATCACAAAATTTAGACCGATTGCTTAACAAAAGAAAATAATTCTTTTATAATGTTTGCCATTCTCTCGAAATTAAGATGCCGATCATTCAAAGTTTTCTCCGTTCATTCAAAGTTTTCTCGATAGCCCCTATCATTTTCTTCCATCCGTTTCTCGATAGCCCGCATCCGTTGATGCCTTCGGCTTAAGCTAAGACATCTTCAACCTTAGATTATATTATCTGGAAAGGGAACTTATAACCAAACACAAATATTCCACTGAACCAAGCTGTCTTGTGCCATGAAACAACTGGATTAAAATATTTGTTGGGACCCAATGAAATGGGCTTCCAAAAATTGACGGGCAAGCCCACTTAAAGTAGAGCAGACTCACTCGCCTTAGAAAAGTGTGTTCGTTGTCTTAGGTGTCGGCACGACCCACCGTCTCTATACGATCATTGATAAGTCGCCTCTCACCCTGACAGGACGGGTTAAGTTTTAACAATTAATTCATCATCCTTTTTTATAGCCCACAATACCCACCCACTATTTCTCACACCTCCGATGTGGGAACTAAACACTTCTTACTTATTTTGTTTCACAACTCTTTTGTTTTATGATTCCAAAATGTTATCTAGTTTTTATTTTCTCAAACGAACAGGATTTAGTTAGTTAGGTTGATTTGAAAACGTTTTTTTGGTAAAAGTATTAATAAATTAGTGTTAAGAAAAATAAATTTATTATGGGATGACCCGAAAAATATTTTTTTAAGAAAAAACTAGCTCAAGAGTTTTGTGATAGACTCGTGCTTTTTCTTTACGGAATTTATATATATATAACTTTTTAAGATTAAACACACAACCACTAAAATTACTCTTTAAGTCCTTGTGTTTTAGTGGTTTTAAACACTTGAATCTTATATCAAAAAGTTTAACATCCCGAGTCCCTAACCGTTCATTTTTTAAGATTAAACACACAACCACTAAAATTACTCTTTAAGTCCTTGTGTTTTAGTGGTTTTAAACACTTGAATCTAACATCAAAAAGTTTAACATCCCGAGTCCCTAACCGTTCATTTTATAATGTTTTGAGCAGTGGCGAAGCTTGACCCGAATGATGAGGGGTCGAAAACGTATATACCCAAAAATTTCTATAGAACCGGGGGTCGAAAAGGTATATACCCAAAAATTTCTAAACGAAAACTACAGATATAACACTACAGAATGAAAAGTTCTGGGGTCCCCGGCCCCTATTATCCTTCGCCCCTGGTTTTGAGTCCCTGTGTTTTAATGGTTTTAATCAAATGAGTCCAAAATCATAAGTACATGTGTTAAAAAGGACTCAAAATGTTATAAAATAAGTGATTAGGGACTCAAGACGTTAAACTTTTTGATTTTGTCCTCGAGTAATTAAAACCACTAAAACACAATGACTCAAAAAGTAATTTACTTTTTGAAGATGTGGTTTGAATTGCCAAACCCCTATGTTTTGGATGATCAATCTGACCCAACCATTTTGGTTTAACATTTATAAAAACCTTAGTTAGAAGTTTAGCCTAGAATAACTGTCAGTCCGACTTAACCAGATTGTGAAACGCTACAGAAAGCACAAGGCATACAGTCTTGCTTTCTTCGACTACAACATTGGACTTGATGTGTATTCGCATACTCTTTCACAACAACTAAACAAATTCAATTATTTGTAATTACCACAAGGTAGAAAAAGATATCATCCACATTATATAACGTTCGAAACAAACGGGACCAAAAATAGAACAAGGTGCCCCATGAAAAAAAGACAACATCAGTTACATAATTAAACTCCAAATATGTTGGCATGATCCCTCTTAATAACACAATGTCATTGTGTTCAAGGATCAAAAGTCATAGTCTCTGCCTCTTTTCGCACCGAATCAAATAGCACAGAAGACAGATATCGCTCCCCGAAACTCGGGAACACAGCCTGCATTTAGTTGTACATAAAATTTCATTAGCTACACACACACCACATAATTAATATAGAAATGAAACACCTGCAGGCTCGTATAAAGGTTGGGTAACGGGTCAAAACTGGTAATTATTGTATAGTTGGATTGACCCAGAACACCTTTGTCCAATTAGAGATAAAATTAATCTATATGGGCCCATTTATAAGTAAACGGGTCGAATTTGCTCTCTCTAGTCTTGTGACAATTTGACAATGATATTATATTGAGAGCATTAATATCAAATTGATAACTGGAGCTCATTTCCATGTTCACATCACGTAAAGAACATTGCAAACATAGAATTAAAACCGATTGCGAATTTGAAATGTATCGGTAAACTTGATGGAATAGTATAGGAATACCTAAAGCTGGAAAAATATTGAAGAAACTTACAACAATCAGCTTTCCAGCACTTTCTGGCCTCTTTGCAATCTTGATTGCAGCTGCGGCTGCAGCACCAGATGATATCCCCACCTGCAACAGATAAACCCATCTCAGAATCTTCATTAGAATGCGCTTAATCATAAATAGCAACATGGATAACAAATGTGACCAATAATTGACCTGCTTGGGTTGAACCAAACACTTTTGGAAGACATTTTTAAAACTTTGTATAAATACAAAAAAAAACCATTCAATATAAGATTAATATATGATTCACAAAATTGATCTAAGCGATTGTATGCATTCCATTTGGCCCGTTTCCCATTAAACTTTTTTTCTTTAACTGGCCTATTAGATAATAAAACGTAGCCCAAGTTGACCCATTCAAAAGTAAATGGGTCGAACGTGTCACCGATAGTTGTTAATCACGAATACGATAAATAGCAGCGGAATAGCGATACAGTAGAAATCTTTTTAAAAAAATCTTCATATGTATATTATATCAAAATACCCTGGTATATATATGCTATTTTACATGTATATTTAACAAAAACCTAAAATCCAGTTGTCTTTAATTGCTTTTATATTTAAGAAAACAAAAAAAAATAAATGGTCCCTATCATCGCTATCTATCACTACAACCCTAATAGCAAGTCTAGACATATATGCTACGTAGCGCGCTATAGCGATCGCTACGCTCGCTATTGAAAACTATGGTGTCACCTCAATGAAGCAATTTAACATGTTCAGAGATGCATATGATGAATAATAACTCTAACTTACAAGTAATCCTTCTTTAAGAGCAAGAAGCTTTGCAGTTTCAATTGCTTCTTCACTTGAAACCTTAAGGGATACGCATAAAACATCACTTTAATTAGAACAATCAACGATGGACAACAAATGCCCAACTTCTAGTTGTGAAAAATAAAACCCAAAACGCCATACATTAGAGTGAATAAAAAAAAGGATAACAAGGGGCGGGTCTTACTTGAATAACTTCATCAATAAGATCGACTTCTAAAACACCAGGGATGAATCCAGCACCAAGCCCTTGGATCTTGTGTGGACCTTAGGCACCATACACATAATCAACAAGGCAAAAATATTCATTAATAAGAAGTCCAATTGACCCGAGTATATTAGTTCACTGAACATGATATAGATGACCACATTTGTGTTTTAAGATTCATGTAACTTATGATGATTAGCTTTCGGAACTCAGGTTGGTTTTGTTATCCACTTCATATTTACAGAAATCAAGAAGTTAAACATCTGATAGTGAAATTTATACATTGGTTTAACATAAAAATGACAGAAAAATAGGATAGATGATAGAAATGAAATAAACTTTGGGAGAGTTTATAAAACGATTTAGACGGGAATTAGTTTTGTAGTTGGAGCTCACCACTAGCACGGTGTATATATGGAACTCCTCTTAAACGGTTCTAAAAAAATGTACTATTTTGTAGTTAAAATCTTAAGCCCTCTAATACAAGATAAGGAAAATAAAGCATCGGTGTAGCTTACCAGGCTTTCCTCCAGACAAAATAGCACTTTCAGCAGGCTCAATGCCATAAAGCTGATGACAAAAATTAAAATTAATTAATTAGCGGTATGAAACAGACGTGGAGAATAGATGCATTGATGAAATACAGAAATAGAAAATCAAATATATAATTATGTCTAGGAGATACTACTTGTAGTTATGGTTTTTATGGGTCAAAGTTAGCTAAAAATGAAACGGGTCAAAAGTTGTCTCATGTATATTCTAATGCTTACAGTGTTCTAATTGTGTTATTGTAAAGAAACTACATTATTATGTCAAAGATATACTATTTGTAGTGATGGTTATGCATTAATATTTTATAAAGTTCAAACCAAAATATAAAACAAAGTATTGGCGGGTCGGGTAACAAGTAAAAGCAATCAAACCTTTATGTCTGGGTTCTGCTCTTTAAGATATTTCCCTGCACCTGTAATCGTACCGCCAGTACCAATGCCGGAAACAAAAGCATCGATTTTCCCACCTGTACCTTTCCAGACTTCAGGTCCAGTTGTTTCGTAATGGATCTAAGATACACAGCTAATCAATATTCGTCGTAACATCAATATAACAACAACAATTATAAAAAAAAATAATAAAAAATAAACTACCTTTGGATTAGCAGGATTCTCAAACTGCTGAAGCATGTAAGCATTTGGTGTTTTCGCGATAATCTCCTCAGCTTTCTGGAGAGCACCTTTCACTCCTTTAGCGGGATCAGTAAGGACCAACTCAGCACCAAAAGCACGGAGAACAATCCGTCTCTCAAGGCTCATCGATGCAGGCATCGTGATGATGAGCTTGTAACCCTTTGCCGCAGCCATGAAGGCTAGCCCAATGCCAGTGTTGCCACTTGTTGGTTCGATAAGGACACTCTTTAGCAATAGTTTACAACAAATATGTTAGATGAAGTTGATTTTGAGACTTACTACGGTATTAATTACAGCATTAGATAACAACCATAACTATGAACACTAAAGACGGTTACTAAGTAACTGAATACAATAATATAGCATCTAAGATTAATTCTTAAAGGCTTACACATAGTTGTTAATGGCGAATAGCGAAAAATAGCGATAAGGTACCAATATGCTCCATAGCGAATAGCGATAAATAGCGCGGGCGCTATTTTATATAGCAATACATTAGAAAAAAAAGTTAAAATTTTATATGTATATTATATCAAATACCCTGGTATATAAGCTATTTTACATGTATGTTTAACAAAAACCTAAAATCCAGCTACTTTATAGCTATATTTAATTGCTATTTATATTAAAAAAAAACAAAATATATAAATAAATTGTCGCTACCTATCGCTACAACCCTAATAGCGAGCCTAGACCTATATGCTATGTAGTGCGCTATAGCGATCGCTATGCTCGCTATTGACAGCTATGCCGCTTACATAATCTTAAACTAATTGTATTTGATATACTTAAGTTGATACGTAAGCTGATCCAAGAGCTAGCGGACTCTAACTTGGACTTGGACCAGTTGAACAAAACAAGAGTACAAAAGGCTCAAACTTTAAAAACGCATAACTTGATCTATGAGTGGAGTTACAGAGCCCATAAGCAGCGGACGCGAAGGTCACGATGAGCTGGATCATATGGCAAACGCCATATGCAGTTTGGCCTACCCGTCAGACCCAAATCCCATAACTCAAGGCTCCGGTTTTCGCCAATGAAGATTTTTCCCCAAAAAAATTGATTTCCGATTGTTTCCTTTTTAGCTTAAAACAGCATACGCTAATTTATGTCATTTATTAGGCATAAAGTTTATATGCACAATGTTCCTCAAGAATATGCATATATGAATGTTAACAAACCTCTCCAGGTGTTATAAGCCCCTTTTCTTCCGCCTCCGTAATCATGCTATAACCAATCCTACACACACCAAAAATAAACACAACCATAACTAATCCAACTTTGACTTTAAGTCAAATTATAATTCCAAATTATTGTAAACAGAGAACCACACCTGTCCTTAACACTAGAACAAGGTTCCATCATTTCCAGTTTAGCCGCAATACGACCAACACATCCATCAACAACGTTGTTGAGATAAACCAAAGGAGTGTTACCAATCAACTGCATGTATAATAAATATATATAATCAAATATCTAGTTTGCAACATTTTAACAAAAACCAACATCATACAATCAACAAACTTACTTCCGTAACATCCTTAGCGATCCCACTCTTTCCTTCAGCCATAACTTCCGTAATTCAACTGTAATCAAAGATAATCAAGTATTCAAAAGCAAAGAAAACAAGGGTAATCAACAAAGTTATGTGCTGGATTGCATGATTATCTTTCGATATGACAGATAGGAAATATCATAGAATATTGGCCACGGGTTTATCGAAGTCAATCATCGATAAGATCTCAAATGCTAAATTGTTATTTATTGTAATATCTGCAAATCACATGTCGAATAGCGAAAGGGACGATGAAAAGATACCTTTGTTTATAATGATAATGATAACAAGAGCAAGTAATTGTTACAAACAGCTTAGAAAAGGGGTTTGTATTTATACATAAATATAGACAGCAATTGGACTTTTGGTGAGGTTGAAGGGATAGATAAATCTTTGGGGGGGTCAGCTATTTAAAACCAGGCGACTCAGAACACCAACACTAGGTGTTACCGGTTAATGGTTGTGCTCCTTTTGACAAAAATGAGTAAATTCCCATTTTCATCCCAAGCACATTTGCGATTTTCGTCTAAAATTTTGGTACCATTTTGCTCTTCACGTTTGTAACTTTTTGCCATTTTCGTCCAAATGCCTAACCTAGTTACTTTATAACGTTAGATGGGTTATTTTTAAAGAGTATATTGCCATTTTCGTCTATGAGGTTTGGACGCATTTGTCATTTTCGTCCAAAATGACACTTGTAACTCCACAACATCTACAGCACAACCTGCAACTCTGGCACCGTCTCCAGCACAACTTGCTACTCCGGCACCACCTACAACTCCGGCACAACCTGCAAGTCCGGCACCGTCTCCGGCACAACTTGCAACTCCGGCACCGTCTCCCCGGCACAACCTGCAACTCCGGCAGTTGCAGGTTTGTGCCGGAGCTGTAGGTGGTGCCGGAGTAGCAGGTCGTGCTGGGAGACGGTGCCGGAGTTGCAGGCTGTGCCGGAGACGGTGTCGGATTACAAGTGTCATTTTTTATGAAAATGGCAAATGTGCCCAAACCTCAGGGACGAAAATGGCAATTTACTCTTTCAAAAATAACTCATCTAACGTTATAAAGTAACTAGGTTAGGCATTTGGACGAAAATGACAAAAAGTTACAAACGTGGGGGGCAAAATGGTACCAAAGTGTCATTTTGGACGAAATAGCAAATGTGCCCAAACTTCAGGGACGAAAATGGCAATTTACTCGACAAAAATTCTATATTTTGTTTTACAACACAAGAAACCTTACTAGTTCGGTTGGGTTTTTTTTTACGAAGACACACGCTCCATGATTCTACATCTACTGAACACTTATAATAAAGTTTGAACTTTCACCATTTGATTTGGTTGAGGAGAATTTAACAATGCCATTAGAACAAAGGCTTTTTGGTGTTTGACTTCAAACCATTAGTTTGTATTATAATTTTTTAAAACGACAATGACTATAACCATTGTTGCTCGCCAGGCGAAATTGATTCTAGGGTTACAATAGCATGAAGCTTTTTTTTTAATGTAAGAGATGACCATCGAGTTTGAATTTACACTTGAAATGATAAAAATTGGTGAGTGATTGTTGTATTGGAGATGTATTCCCTCGGGTTTTAGCCCCTTTCAACTAATGTGGACCCTTAGTTTTGTAGTCCAATCAGAAGAAACCCTTTAAGCCATTTTTGTGTACTAAACGTACTAACGAAAATATACTAAACACTTTGATAAGAACTTAATCGTTTTTTAATGATGAGTTAAAGTTGTATTAATTTTCTAGACCGAAACTATTTTCCATGGGCGGTAATTAAGTTGTCAAGAATGAATAGCGACAACCATGAAGTTGTGCATCAGTGGAACTGCGCAACATTTTCTTGTTACTGCTGATCAATGGGAACCAATGGAGCACGACCGAATTTAAATGCAAAGTATGCCATTAAAACAACACATTACGTACATCGTCCACTGCCACCCAATGCATGGATGTAAGGGTTGTTCTCACCCTTTTGGCTCCCCACTAATATCCAAGGAAGTCTTGATGTGTGAAAATGTGTATATTAAAAATCTCACAAGTTTTAAAATGAAATCGCAAACTAAACCACACACAATCGGCAAGTGCACGGTCGCAGTGTAGTGTAGATGGCAAGACCGGATATCAATCTGTGGACACTATAAGCAAACCCTAGATACTGAACCGTTATCGAATACAAAGTTAATTTTAGGTTTGATTTTAATGTTTATATAATAGCCTAAGTAATTATAAAAAAGATGAATAAAGCTAACGAAAGAAACACAGAAACGAACTCGGGAGCGAAGTGTAGATCAAATATGATGAGAAAAGACTACCTAGGTGTCGAATCACTAGAATCATGCAACGCTATCCTAACTATGGCAGTGGCTAAATATCCTAATCTACCCGAATAACCTCCCGCTAGAGATGATTAACCGAAAGATAGGGACGAAATGCGAAGTGCTAGAACGAACCGGCTCGACCTATCGATACCAAATCCCACGAATATCAAAGCGAAATTACCCCAGAACCCTCTACTCGCGAAGCAAACCCAACCTTGAGAATTGAAATCCTAGGAAACCCTAAACGCGATGAAATAAACGAGCCCGAGCTATCGGTCACCCAATCTACCCAACAATGATTAGCTAATAACCTAGCACACCTAAATCATCTTTCGAGTCACTAGATGAGGATGCAAGTTTTAGTTGTTGATTTTAATAATTGATTAGTCTTGATTTATTTCTAAACACAAGACTCAAACCGAAAACCCTAAGATTAACCGATTCAAATTAAATCCTAAGTCTAGGTTGTATTTCTACGTGCCTAAACCGCTGAATTCATCAATCAACAATCAATCACAAACACCAAAACATGCAATATCAAGATCAATTTAAATGTAAAGTTATGTAAATCACATAAAATAGCCAAAACCAAGTCAAAACAACGTCACAACCTCTAGTTTATCTCAACCTAAGTAGTTTCAATATTTAGCTACTCATAATATTCATAAACAAAGCATAATCACAACTGAAAACAAAGCAAAACATGGTTTATGATGTCAAAGTGCAAAAAACAATTTCAAACCGAACCCAAAACGCTCCAAGGATGAACTGAAAGCTTCCAAGACTTCAAAGCAGCTTCAAAATGCTCCAAGTTCGTCCCAAATTGCTCCAAAGTTGCCTGGTATATGGAATGTCTCAACCCTGGTCGGCTGCCTTGATTTTATAAGATTTTCGCGAAAACCGACATGCTTACGGACCGTATGGCCTTACGGCTTACGATCCGTAAGGCTATCCAAAATCATGCGTGCACAAACCCTTTACGGATCGTAAAGACCAATGTCTTACGGTCCGTAAGACATGGTTTATGATGTCAAAGTGCGAAAAACAATTTCAAACCGAACCCAAAACGCTCCAAGGATGAACTGAAAGCTTCCAAGACTTCAAAGCAGCTTCAAAATGCTCCAAGTTCATCCCAAATTGCTCCAAAGTTGCCTGGTATGCGGAATGTCTCAACCTTGGTCGGCTGCCTTGATTTTATAAGATTTTCGCGAAAACTGACATGCTTACGGACCGTATGGCCTTACGGCTTACGATCTGTAAGGCTATCCAAAATCATGCGTGCACAAAACCTTTACGGACCGTAAAGACCAATGTCTTAAGGACCGTAAAGACCAATATCTTACGGTCCGTAAGGACTCCTGGAGAGCAATTTTTTTTACTTTCAACCTTTGTTTTCCGACACGTCTTTCCGTGCTTCTCCGCTGCAACCACTTTCCTTCATTTTCACCGCAAAATCAACAAGTTCTTCACTAACTCCTGCAAATTCACAATTCAATCAAATCAGTATCAAAATCGCGGGAAACCATCAACAAACCACTCGAAATGTAGGGAATTCGATACGTAGAATATGTGTAATTCTAAACACATCAAACATCCCCACACTTACCCTTTTGCTTGTCCCTAAGCAAAATCCCAAGCAACATGTCCAACTTAAACACTTAACAACAACGCAAGTCTCAAACAAGTTTTAACGCGAACTACGAAAATCATCACACACAACGGTTTCACAAGACTTACAACGTTCAAAAGGTTGACAATTCAAGATACTTCACAAAAACTGAGCTTACCTAATCAAGCTTCTCTCACCTTCAAGCAACCAATCATGAAATGTGGACACCCCTCACAATTTCACTCAACCCTCAGCTAATACATATCATATTTCGAGTGAACTCTCAAAACCGAACTATGAAGTACACTATCATAAGCTTGTACGTCAATCAGATTTCCACCTATTCGTTAAAACTCGACATGGATCAAAAGGACTTAAACGGGTAGGCAAGGGCTAAAGGTAGGTTATTTTATTTGGGAAAAATGGGCTAACACAAAAGATCACACGATGAACCGGATAAGCACAAAACAAATACTATCATATTGGTCATTTCGACCCACAACTTTATTCTATTTATTTATTTTCATTTTTCATTTTTTCTCTTTTTTTTCTTCATCTTTTTTTTACATACTAAATAATAACACGATCCGGTTATCAAATGAACAATGGGTAACAAACGAATGGTTAGGTTCAAAGTGGTGTCTAAGGGTAATGGAAACAGGTCGAACACAAAGGCTACACATACAAGGTGATCCTAGTGCCTCTGTCATATCCGTGCCAAATCCTAACCAAATGTCTCAAACTGTATCAAAACGCACAAGTTCTAAAGTAATGGAACAAGTCGGTAAATACACATGAAACGAACATAGTGAACATATATATATATATATATATGAAACATGTAAAGGCTCAAATCTCACTATCATGTGGAAAATAAGGGTTACCGATATCACAATCACATTCAGTTCACTTCCACTCATCCATATCAGGCATCCCGAAACCTTTTACTCCCAAAAATTGAATCAATCAACCTACTATCCCGCAACTCAAAGAAACATGCTCTCTCGACTCGCAAATCCGACAATTAAACCGCTTTTAACCGACGCTTTGAAAAGGTTTTTCGTTTTCTATGCACTAAAGGACCGGGACTCGCAAAACCAACTATTTTTAATTTTTTATTTTTTAGATATTTACAGACTCAATTTACAAATTCCCCCATCCCCACACTTGAAAGACACATTGTCCTTAATGTGAACAAAAAGGAATTAAACTAACACAAAAAATTACACAACAACAACAAACAGGAGAAGTGAGACTGAAACTCCCCTGATATGCTCGATACATTGCTCGTAGACACTCCAACTATTCAACTCATGCAACTTCGCAATCGTGACATAACCTGTATAAATTAGCTACACGGCTAGAAGCAACATATCAAACATAACCATAATATATAATAAATATACAGTGTACAATAACAACAAAAGACCCAACCGGTTACCCTTACAATTCCCCTGAATATATGTATCAAATACAGACCATGATCATAAAAACAAAAATAAGGAGAAAAAAAACAAAGGTAACCCAAAATCTGTCACACCCCGACCCGCAGCAGAAAAGGTGATCGGGGCATGATTGGGTTTTCATCAAAGCTCATGACATTTATTATAACGTTTCATATTTATTATTACAGTTTAAAGGGAATCATACAATCATAATTACAACATGTTCTACACATCTTTCTAGACTTCATTATTTTCTTCTAAGGCATTTCCTATGTTTTCCTTGCTTCATCCTGTTCACCTGTATCATGTGTAAAAATGGTTTTTGGATCAACAAAAAGTTGGCGAGTGAATCATATGAGAAACATTTAAACAAGTTTATTGAATTGATTATAAAATAAAGTGCATAACCACATATGAGTAAATATAGATGTAAACTTATTCACAAAACACTTAATATTAAATAATGCACACACATACAACAATAGATTGTTTTGAGGCACGCGTTGTTCAACTCGTCTCCCACGAGGAACTGATGGGCCTAATGAATGAGTTTTGAGGCACGCGTTGTTCTACGAACTGATGAGCCTAATGAATGAGTTTTAAGGCACGCGTTGTTCAACTCGTCTCCCACGAGGAACTGACGGGCCTAACAATTAATTTGCATACAACTTGACAATACGTAATACATAACAACAAACAATATTTACATTCTAAGTTTAGATCATAATATGGTATAGCACGAGTTTGAATAAACGAACTAGTTTAAGCGACACATGATACACCCCAAAACGTGTAATAAAAAGGGGAGTTGTAAGATTCACTCACATTGGGTGCGTTCGGTGGATGATGTTGAATGCGCACGAGTTTGGATTTATCCACGAGAGAAAACTAACCTAGATAATAACATAACGGTTCGGTAAATAAGCGGATTTTATTAATCAATTTTAGTAGGATTTTTGGATATATTTTTGTGAGTTTAAGGCTATTTTCTAACTTTAAAAATGTTATTTTTAAGTATTTTTAATTGATTTTTAATTTAAATAAATAAATAAAATAATAAAAAAATGTTGACTTTTTGACTTGACCGTAGACCGTTGACCATTACTGTTGACCGTTGACCGGTTCGGTCGTTTGTATGTGTGCGTTGGGTGAGACTCGAACCCGTGACCTCCCGTACGCGTGCACGCAGCTCTACCAACTGAGCTACGTGTCTAACCCGAAATATTTCTGTTTTTAATTATATTTATACACTAATTAAGTTAATCCGAAAATCATTTATTTTAAAAAGGATTTAATGGTATCGACTCGGTGCTCTCCACAGGTCTCGAACCCGGGACCTGTGGTTTAGTTTGGTACACATTCCACCGCTGGATTGTGTGTCTAACTTGGTAAATATTCCGGTTTTTATTATACTTAACATGATTCTGCGTGTGGATCCGGTTTGTTTTAAAAAGAACATTTTTATTAAAGCGAGTGTGCGTGTGTCAAGGATCGAACTCGGGACGTATGCGTGTTTATTTGCACACAGTCCACCGCTGGACTGTGTGTCTAACCCGTTCATAATATTGATTTTAATTAATCTTATAACCTAAGCGACTTCGTCTTCTTCGTTCAAAACACAGACAATGCTTAACCATGCTGTTATTTGTTAAATTAATTTAACGAACTTTATAAACAATTGCAATGTATTGAACAGAAAAGGGTTTGGGGAATGATTGTACCGAACTGATCGTCTTCTTCAGAAAACCGGCAAAGATCGTCGGCTCTGTTTTGTGAACTTCTTCTGTTAGGATCAATTAACAGTTTGAATGGATTAGATGTGAAATTGAACTACTGAGTAACGATTATCAGTAGGTTTAAATGATCATACCGGTTAACAGCGAGTTTCTGGAAATTCCAGAAGTTTTCCGGCGAAAACAGAAAATCCGGCAATGTCGTCTGGGGTTGATTCTGGGTGATGGAGTGATGTTAGAATTTGTCTAATAATGGAATGAAACAGAAAAGTCGAGGTAATTACCGTGTAGATGAAAGTCTCGGTTTTCCGGCGACTTGCAGAGAATTCCGGCGAGTGAAATTTCTTGCGACAGTGATTCTTCAGGGGTTTAAGGTGAGTGTGGGTGATGTCAGTATGAACTCTGAGATCTTATTTTTGGGTAAGCAGACGGGATGGAATGAACTCGGTTTTCCGGCGATAACTTCCGGTTAATTTGCAGAGAATTCCGGCGACTGCGGCGAGGTTTTTCTGACCGAAATGGAGAGTGTAAGTGAGATAACTCGTGAGCACAACTGGTGAATAAGGTATAACTCGGATTGAATTATGTTTTCAGTTTCGAACAGGGATTATTGTCCATGAATGAAATTGATTGGATTTTTCGGTTATAACCGATGTTGCTGTAAATGTAACCGTTAAATCCAAAAGAAAACGGCAAAGTTTGATGAATTTGTCGGGATTTCCGGCGAGATTGATTTGGGGCGCGCTGAGTAGTTGGGTTTGATTTCCAATTTTATTTTATGTATTAATTGTTTCAAATAATCAACAAGAAACACAAGTGGCGGAGTGGTTGGGCGAGTGTGAGTTAAATCGCTAAGCTTATATCTGGCTGACCCGGGTTCGAAACCCGGCTTCAGCATTTTATTTTTATTTCATTATTTTTAATAGATTTTCAGTTATAAATTTTATATTTTAATATACTTATTAATTATGTATCGTTTAAAATTAATTTGAGCATTAAATACGCAACGAAATTTTTAACTGGATGTTCGGTTAATAAACGAAGCGGGTTTTGGTTAACCCGGTTTTTTACGGATGTTACAAAATCCAACTCTGATTGCTGACTACTGCAGGCCTGGTGGTGGCTGCTGAACCTGTGGAGGAATGTGAAGATGATCCATGATGCGATGTAACATCATCCTGATCTCTGCCTGTGAATCCCTAACCTCCTCAACAACCTGCTCCAAACTATCCAACGTCTCATTCACTGTCCTCTGTGCCCTAGGGGCTCCAGGTGCCCTAACCTGAGCCCTCTGCCTACCGCCATGCTGGTGGCATGGTGCAACAACTGGGGCGTCCTCCTGTGACTCTCCCTCAGCCCCAGGAACTACCTGCACTATCCTCGGCTCAAGAAATCTAGGCGGATTGCCTGCTGCCAACAACTGGGTCATCTGCCTCATATCACTAAGCCTAAACACCGACCAAGCAGGCTCCTCGTGCAACCATGCTGGCTGAAAATCTACGAATACCTCTAAGCTCTCAGCGAGTACGCTAATATAAGAATCCATGCAAATCCTCTAGTCTGTACCTCGCCCTTGAGCTCTGTCAAACGAAAGAAGCAAAAATACCGCTAAGTTTGCCTCCTGGCCCTGCACCATACAATATAATGCGAATAGATCATGATATGTCACTTTCTCGAGACTCACGTATCGAGAAAGGACGGTGCAACTAAGAATCTGGTGGACGAAACGGATAACTTACCTGATCTATGAAGCTGGGATCCTTGAAACCCACGCACCATCTCCTATGTTGGACCAAAATCCTGTAAGCTGTGAAGTGGTAACACACTGTGGTGATGCGTATCTGTCCAACCCATCAAACTCTCGGTAAAAATCGGTTGTGTAGTCTCCTCTAGCGTGTACAAACCTGTGCGGACAACAAACTGAGCGAGGGATAAAACATGTATCCTGCGGCCAAGCGCAAAGCTAAATGCGGCTGGATCAGTGAGACGTGCATGATGGAATCTGAATGTAGCATGAAACTCAAACACCAGCTCGTGATGGAATGCCCGTCTCTCATCTAACAACCTCCTCCATCGAGGTGTAATCAGCCCCTCCAGTATGGCGCGAACATCCATGCGCTCCATCAGTCTCCAATCTATTACTCTGGCTCTATGATAGCGCAGACCAATATACCTCTGCAAATCTGTAAACCCGTCTGAATCTGGGTGGAACTGTAGGACAGTATGCTCCTCCACTGATGGAAGGTCAACTGGTAGCGGTGGTGCTGCTAGCAAATCAGCTATTTGCTCATCCTCTGAATAACGGATAACTCTGGCAGGTCGCTCAGGGGGGCCTGTGCCGACGGAGTGCGCTGATTGGAAGGTCGTCCCCACTTGCGGGACGGCTGTGATGATGATGACGCCATACCTGCACTTGTTTACAATAATGAGAAACGCAAAAAAAATAATAAAAGCCGCCGTCCCCAAACACGTTTTATGATGCATTATTTATTTATTTATTTAAGATAGATAATGAAAACCGTATTTTTGGTGTTATGGGGACGGTGGTTGTGGCCGTATAGCATTTCGTTCGCGGCCGCAACAAATAAATACACAACAACAATAATTAAGAAAAATTCAAAATTTCGGCATGCCCCCGACGTAATTACAAGAAAACGACCGGCCTCGCCCGAATGGAGATTGAGTACGGGCGAGGCGATCACAATCCTGCAAATAAAATGCAACAACAAATCGCACACTAAATATATATATATATATATATATATATATATATATATATATATATATATATCAATTCAACGCTCAATGTCATCATACTTTAGGCATCCGAAAATAGTACAACCACCGATACGAACTAAAAAAAGACTAACTAACAAAAGCAAACTCTACACAACTCGAAAATATGACACTACAACAACAACAACACGTATCACCCATGACATTTGAAACATATATATAAATTCTAGTCAAAACGTCAACGGGTGTATTAGCAGGAATCTTAATGAAACAACTACAACAATACATTATCCTAAAGAAAAATCAAGACGACTCGCCTACGCTTTACACTAAACGATAACCGATACGACTAATCATGACTCACTGAACCAAACCAACATACAAACTATACATAAGAACTTGACAGGGATTGGGTACGAACTTGTTCGTCGACACGGGAACCGAGGTAGCAGTGGTGGTTGGCGGGAGCGACGGTGGTGTGAGAGGTGGTCGATCAGTGGCGAGGTGGTGGTATGGTAAATGGCGGTGGTGCGCGACGGCGAATCGACGGTGGCCGGAGGTGGAGATGGAAGGTGAATGGCGGTGGAGATGGTGGTTTGCGGCAGACGGTAGGTGGTCGTCGGAGAGGGAGACGTCGCGGCGGCGAAGTGGTGGCGAATAGCGGTGAGGAGTGGGTGTGGTGAAGGTAGATAGGTGATGGTGGTGAATTGTGGTGGGTGGTGGCGCGACGATGGCCGGTGTGTGTGAAAGAGAGGTTGAGGTTGGTGGGTGGATGGTAAGTGGTTGCGGTCGAGTGGTAACCGGTGGGTGGCGAGGTGGCGAGGTGTGAGTGAGGCGGTGGTGGGTGTATTGAAATGGGGAAGATGACCCCAATTTGGGGGTATATATATTTTTTTATCTGACGACACGGTTACGGACCGTAAGGGTTCACCCTTGCGGGCTATATATTTTTTTATAACCAACTTAGCCTTGCAGACCGTATGGTATCATGCTTACGGTCCGTAAGGCTGTGAACTCAGTTTTGATTATTTTGATTATTAAAATAGCACAAATTTACAAAAAAATACATACTTACACTATCGAATCGCCCGGTTTCCTTGATTCGTTTAATTCAACCTGTAACTGCGGATCTCGATAAACCGGTTAGTACGTTCGACAATAACCAGACACTACAGACTCAAAATACAGAAGTGAAATACACAAAACACGGTACAAACTCTACAACTCGGGATAACCCCGAGTGTGCGAACAAACTCTCACGTGCTCATCACTGGGAGGTCAATCACCTCCTCCTCTTTCTCCTCGGTCGGTCCCTTGACAAAATGCTTCAAATGTTGACCAGTAACCTTAAACCTTTGACCGTCCTCATTTTCAACCTCTATCGTTTCATACGGGAACACCTGCATGACCACATACGGTCCACACCAACGTGATCTCAACTTTCCCGGGAACAACTTCAACCGGGAATTATACAGCAACACCTTTTCCCCACACTTGAAATCTTTCACCTGCTTCAAGTGTTTTATCGTGTAACTCCTTGGTGCGCTCCTTATATGCCATGATTTATCGTACGCCTCCTCGCATAACTCCTCCAACTCGTGAATCTGAAGAAACCGCTTCTTCCCTGCAGCCGGCAAGTCAAGATTGACTACCCTCAACGCCCAATCGGCTCTGTGCTCAAGCTCGACAGGTAAATGACACGCTTTCCCATAAATTAACCTAAAGGGAGTAGTCCCAATAGATGTCCGATAAGCGTTGGAACGCCCACAGTGCGTCATCTAACTTGTCAGACCAGTCGATTGGACTGTTTCCGATGGTTTTTTCCAAGATTCTTTTACTCCCCATGTTCGAGTTTTCCACCTGCCCACTAGTCTGAGGATGATAAGTCGTTGAAAGCCGATGGGTGGCCCCATAACGTTTCAAGACTTTCTCCATCTGTGAATTGAAAAAGTGGGTGTCTCGATCTGAAATCAAGGACTTCGGTGTCCTGAACTTAGCAAACAATCTCCTCAGAAATCTCACAACTACCCTAGCGTCGTTCGTAGGCATCCGCCTCTACCCACTTAGAAACATAGTCGATCGCGACTAGAATGTATCGGCTCCCTCTCGACATAGGGAACGGACCCATGAAATCGATTCCCCAAATGTCAAACACTTCCACAACCTGAATAGGGTTATGAGGCATCTCATTCCGGGATGAGATATTTCCTGTCCTCTAACAGGCTTCACAACTACGCACAAACTCATGTGCGTCCTTAAAGATGGTCGGCCAATAACATCCCGCGTCAAACACCCGCTTGGCTGTGTAAGCCGCACCATAATGACCACCAGTCGGTCCCTCATGACAATGCCGCAGAATACTGCGGGACTCGGACCCAAACACACATCTGCTAATAACCTGGTCCGCTCCGATCCTGAACAAGTACGGATCCTCCCAAGTGTAGTGCTTGACATCCGCAAAGAATTTCTTCTTCTGCTGGTACGTCATGCCCTCCACAAGGTCACCTGTAGACAAGTAATTCGCTAGATCAGCGAACCAGGGAAAGCCTTCCTCGTGGGCTTTCAAAAACATTAACACCTCATGGGGAAAATCATCCCCAACCCTCTCCTCCCGAGTCTTCTCTATCTCGGGGCTCTCTAGTCTCGACAAATGGTCGGCCGCCACATTCTTAGCACCCTTCTTATCTCTAATCTCTAAATCGAACTCCTGAAGTAGCAGAATCCACTGAATCAGCCACGGCTTCGCATCCTTCTTCGCGAACAAGTATCTAAGGGCTGCGTGGTCCGTGAAAAGAATACTCTTTGATAGCACAAGATACGACCAGAATTTATCACACGCGAATACCACTGCTAGCAACTCTTTCTCTATCGTGGTATAATTCTCCTGGGCATCGTTTAGGGTCTTGCTAGCGTAGTAAAATGGGATGAAAGTGTTTCTCCCTACGCTGACCAAAAACGACCCTAACTGCGAAGTCACTAGCGTCGCACATGATCTCGAACGGGAGGCTCCAATCAGGAGCAATCAGAATGGGAGCACTCACTAACCTCTCCCTTATCAAATCGAAGGCCTTCAAACACTCATCATCGAACACAAACGGCCTATCCTTCTCTAGCAGCTGGGTTATCGGGGTAGCAATCTTCGATAAGTCGCGAATGAAACGGCGGTAGAATCCCGCATGACCCAAGAAACTCCTAATAGATTTCACAGAATTAGGCGGCGGGACCTTAGAAATAACATCTACTTTGGCTTGGTCAACCTCAAGCCCCGCTTGTGAAATCTTGTGCCCTAGCACAATCCCCTCTCGAACCATAAAGTGACACTTCTCCCAGTTAAGCATCAGGTTTGTCTCCTCACATCGAGTAAGCACACGCTCTAGATTACGCAAAAAGTGATCGAATGAACTCCCAAACATAGAAAAATCATCCATGAACACCTCCATGGAGTCCTCAATCAACTCGTGAAATATCGCCACCATACAACGCTGAAATGTGTCTGGATCATTACATAACCCAAACAGCATGCGTCGATACGCAAAGGTGCCAAAAGGGCATGTAAACGTGGTCTTTTCTTGATCCTCCGGTGCAATGGGATCTGGAAAGTAGTCCTTGCGCGTGGCGTCATTAAGTCTGCGATAATCTATGCAAACTCGCCAGCCGGTGACGGTCTGGGTGGGTATCAACTCATTTTTATCGTTGACGACCACTGTCATACCCCCCTTCTTGGGGACCACCTGGACGAGACTCACCCATGCAGAGTCCGAAATTGGGTAAATCAGCCCTGCATCCAGCAGCTTAATCACCTCTTTCTTTACGACATCCTGCATATTCAGGTTTAGCCTTCTCTGAGGCTGAACCACCGGCTTAAACTCCTCTTCCATCAAGATCTTGCGCGTGCAGAACGAAGGGTTGAGACCCTTAATATCCATCTTTGTGTAGTAGACGAATCTCTAGAATCCGGAAACTCATAGCTTCTCATCGCGATGTCCTCAAACATCTCAGTGCAGTCCTCTAGTGTCTTGGCGGTCATCTGATTGCCACCAGCAGTAGTTTTCAGCATATTCCTCATGGTGTGCATCACTCCATGATAGAACTTCTCAACTAACGCCCAATTCTAGAATCCCTGATGAGGACACTTGACTAACAGTTCCTTGAAACGCTCCCATGTCTTGTAAAAAGACTCTCCCTCCTTTTGACGGAACTCCTGAATCATGCTCCTTAGACGAGCAGTTTTGGCGGGGGGGGGGGGATATTTTGCTAAGAATTTATCTTGTATCTCGGCCCAAGTGGTGATGGATCCCGTAGGAAAGGATTCCAACCAAGCGTGGGCTCGGTCAGCAAGTGAGAATGGGAATAAGCGCAGCTTGCAGGCGTCCTCGTTAACGCCTTGCGTCTGAAATGTGTCGTAGATAGCTGAAAAGCGAGAAAGGTGAACATTCAGGTCCTCAGAAGGTAACCCATGGAACTGGCTGGTATTCGTAACCATCGTGATGATCTGAGACAGAATCTGCCAGCTATTAACACCGATGGTGGGTCGGTAATGCTGGATCGAGCATTGGCCGCATTCGGCCTCGTGTAATCAGCGACGACTCTCCTAGCTGGGCATCAGCATCACCCATAGTAAAAGCAGAAGTTGGAATGTGTACCTGACTAGCTCGGATGGTACGAAGGCACTCGTTGAAATCTTGCTCAGGCTCAAACGAAGCAACAAACGAAGGTGGGCCCTATGAACGAGTATGGTGCATAAAATGGTAAGACTACTAATCTAAATACTAAAGCAAATCTAACCCTAAAGGCACAAATTTCAAACAAAAGTCACCTAAACGCAATGAAAATCTAAGAAAGCAAGTAAACAACTAGATAGACGACTCGGGTCGTTCTCTAAAGTGCCAATGTCCTCGTCAGCGGCGCCAAAAACTTGATGTGTGAAAATGTGTATATCAAAAATCAGACAAGTTTTAAAATGGAATCGCAAACTAAACAACACAAAATCGGCAAGTGCACCGGTCGTAGTGTAATATAGATGGCAAGATCGGATATCAATACGTGGACACTATGGGCAAACCCTAGATACTGAACCGTTATCGAATACAAAGTTAATTTTAAGTTTGATTTTAATGTTTATCTAATAACCTAAGTAATTATAAAAAGATGAATAAAGCTAACGAAACAAACACACAAACGAACACCGGAGCGAAGTGTAGATCAAATATGATGAGAAAAGACTACCTAGGTGTCGAATCACTAGAATCATGCAACGCTATCCTGACTATGGCAGTGGCAAAATATCCTAATCTACCCGAATAACCTCCCGCTAGAGATGATTAACCGAAAGATAGGGACGAAATGCGAAGTGCTAGAACGAACCGGCTCGACCTATCGATACCAAATCCCACGAATATCAAGTGATGAAAGCGAAATTACCCCAAAACCCTCTACTCGCGAAGCAAACCCAACCTTGAGAATTGAAATCCTATGAAACCCTAAACGCGATGAAATAAACGAGCCCGAGCTATCGGTCACCCAATCTACCCAACAATGATTAGCTAATAACCTAGCACACCTAAATCGTCTTTCGAGTCACTAGATGAGGATGCAAGTTTTAGTTGTTGATTTTAATAATTGATTAGTCTTGATTTATTTCTAAACACAAGACTCAAACCGAAAACCCTAAGATTAACCGATTCAAATTAAATCCTAAGTCTAGGTTGTATTTCTACGTGCCTAAACCGCTGAATTCATCAATCAACAATCAATCACAAACACCAAAACATGCAATATCAAGATCAATTTAAATGTAAAGTTATGTAAATCACATAAAATAGCCAAAACCAAGTCAAAACAACGTCACAACCTCTAGTTCATCTCAACCTAAGTAGTTTCAATATTTAGCTACTCATAATATCATAAACAAAGCATAATGACAACTGAAAACAAAGCAAAACATGGTTTATGATGTCAAAGTGCGAAAAACAATTTCAAACCGAACCCAAAACGCTCCAAGGATGAACTGAAAGCTTCCAAGACTTCAAGGCAGCTTCAAAATGCTCCAAGTTCGTCCCAAATTGCTCCAAAGTTGCCTGGTATATGGAATGTCTCAACCCTGGTCGGCTGCCTTGATTTTATAAGATTTTCGCGAAAACCGACATGCTTACGGACCATATGGCCTTACGGCTTACGATCCGTAAGGCTATCCAAAATCATGCGTGCACAAACCCTTTACGGACCGTAAAGACCAATGTCTTACGGTCCGTAAAGACCAATGTCTTACGGTCCGTAAGACATGGTTTATGATGTCAAAGTGCGAAAAACAATTTCAAACCGAACCCAAAACGCTCCAAGGATGAACTGAAAGCTTCCAAGACTTCAAAGCAGCTTCAAAATGCTCCAAGTTCATCCCAAATTGCTCCAAAGTTGCCTGGTATGCGGAATGTCTCAACCTTGGTCGGCTGCCTTGATTTTATAAGATATTCGCGAAAACTGACATGCTTACGGACCGTATGGCCTTACGGCTTACGATCTGTAAGGCTATCCAAAATCATGCGTGCATAAAACCTTTACGGACCGTAAAGACCAATGTCTTAAGGACCGTAAAGACCAATATCTTACAGTCCGTAAGGACTCCTGGAGAGCATTTTTTTTTACTTTCAACCTTTGTTTTCCGACACGTCTTTCCGTGCTTCTCCGCTGCAACCACTTTCCTTCATTTTCACCCCAAAATCAACAAGTTCTTCACTAACTCCTGCAAATTCACAATTCGATCAAATCAGTATCAAAATCACGGGAAAACCATCAACAAACCACTCGAAATGTAGGGAGTTCGATACGTAGAATATGTGTAATTCTAAACACATCAAACATACCCACACTTACCCTTTTGCTTGTCCCTAAGCAAAATCCCAAGCAACATGTCCAACTTAAACACCTAACAACAACGCAAGTCTCAAACAAGTTTTAACGCGAACTACGAAAATCATCACACCCAGCGGTTTCACAAGACTTACAACGTTCAAAAGGTTGACAATTCAAGATACCTCACAAAAACTGAGCTTACCTAATCAAGCTTCTCTCACCTTCAAGCAACCAATCATGGAATGTCGACACCCCTCACAATTTCACTCAACCCTCAGCTAATACATATCATATTTCAAGTGAACTCTCAAAACCGAACTATGAAGTACACTATCATATGCTTGTACGTCAATCAGATTTCCACCTATTCGTTAAAACTCAGCACGGATCAAAAGGACTTAAACTGGTAGGCAAGGGCTAAAGGTAGGTTATTCTATTTGGAAAAAATGGGCTAAAACAAAAGATCACACGATGAACCGGATAAGCACAAAACAAATACTAACATATTGGTCATTTCGACCCACAACTTTATTCTATTTATTTTTTTTTCATTTTTCATTTTTTCAATTTTTTCCTTCTTTTTTTTTTCAGTAAATATCCCTAAACTAATATATATCGTGCATGGACTAGGGGACAAAGCAAGGTGGCCAAGAAAGAACCAGCAAAAGGCTGATTGGAAGGATAAGTCCAAGTGGTGTGCCTTCCATGAAGATTTTGGACATGTAACAAAAGATTGCATAGCCTTGAGGAAGGAGATAAGCTACTTGCTAACCAAAGGCTACTTAAAAGATCTTCTTGGCTGAAAGAAGAATAAGGGTCCGGATACTGAGAGGGATCCTGAACGAGCAGCATCACCTCCTCCAGACTCCAAGATAATCAATTTCATATCCGGAGGATCCAATATATGCGGTACCTCATGCTCTGCCGCTAAGAGACATGCCAAGGAGGCTAAGGCAGAAAGGGGGGACAAGCCAACGAAGATAACATCACTTACAACTGACAAAGTGTTAACATTCGATAGCGACGACCGGGATAGCATCCAGGATCCTCACCATGATGGTCTGGTAATTACTTTGTATATTGCTAACCATTTTGTACATAGGATATTGGTGGACAATGGCAGCTCGGTCAAAATCATCCAGTTGGAAACCCTGAAGAGAATGAACATCCCAGAAATGGAGATTACTTCGAAGTCCACTGTCCTTGTAGGCTTCAGTGGAGAAGCAAATAACACGATCAGAGAGATAAAGCTGCCTGTTTATGTTGAAGGAGTGAATTCGATGCAACGATTGTGTGTCATGGACTCATTATCCTGTTATGATATTATATAAGGCAGGCCATGGATTCATGATATGAAAGTTGTACCTTCCATCTATCATCAGTGTGTCACGATCCCTACTCCTTGGGGGGTGGTCAAAGTGGAAAGCGACCAACAAGAGGCAAAGGAATGCTATTCCTCTTCAATGAAGGCGTCAACAAAATCCAGGGCAGGATAGCAATCAAAGAAACAGGCCCAGGATATCATGGAGACTTCGGAGCAGGATGTTAAGGAAGTTATCCTGGATCAGGATAATCCAGATTTCTCGGTGCTTATAGGGGCCAATATCCCTCAGGATATTAAGAATCAGCTTACTAACTTTTTGAAATGTAGGATGTCTACGTTTGCATGGAAACACGAAGACATGACAGGTATATCGAAAGATATTATAACTCACAAACTTGGAATTGATAAATCTTTCAGGCCCGTTCAACAAAAGAGAAGGAAATTCGCTCCTGAAAAAAACACAATTATACAAGAGGAGGTTGAAAGGTTGCTCAAGTCCAAGATGATTAGGGAAGTCAAGTTTCCTAAGTGGCTAGCAAACGTGGTGGTGGTCCAAAAGAAGAATGGGAAGTGGAGAGTTTGTGTAGACTACAAAGACCTCAACAAAGCTTGTCCAAAAGATCCATTTCCACTACCCCATATAGATTCCATGGTGGATGCAACTGCTGGACATGAAATGCTGACTTTCATGGATGCTTCCTCAGGATTTCAACAAATCCAAATGTAACCATCCGACCAGGAGGATACAACATTCATGATACCAACAGGTATATATTGTTATACTGCTATGTCTTTTGGTTTAAAAAATGCAAGTGCAACATACCAGAGGCTGGTTAATATGATGTTTAAAGACAAACTGGGGGACACGATGGAGGTATATATTGATGATATGGTGGTGAAGTCCAAGAAAGCGGATGATCGCCTCTGGGATCTGGAATGTGCCTTCAATATCCTGGACCAGTATAATATGAAGCTAAATCCTACTGAGTGCCATTTCGGAGTGGGGACATGAAAGTTTCTAGGATACTTGGTGACCAAGAGGGGGACAGAAGCAAGTCCAGAACACATTAAAACTGTCATGGATCTTAAATCACCATCCAATATGAAGGATGTACAGAGGTTAACGGGAATAGTAGTGACACTAAACAGGTTCATATCAAGATCTTCAAAAAAGTGCAATGAATTCTATGATATCCAGAAGAAAAACAAGAAGTTTGAATGGGGAGAAAAACATGAAGTCGCTCTACAAGAGTTAAAGAAATATCTTTCAAGTGCACCTCTGCTAATGA
Organism: Scalesia atractyloides; assembly: GCA_947069175.1. NCBI lineage: Eukaryota > Viridiplantae > Streptophyta > Magnoliopsida > Asterales > Asteraceae > Scalesia > Scalesia atractyloides. The sequence continues at coordinate 39,499,116 of CAMTDV010000017.1, read as the reverse complement.
AGCCTGAGGATGGTGAACCTCTATCCTCGTATCTTGCAGTATCAGGGAATGCAGTAAGTGTTGTCCTAGTAAAGGATCATGAAGGTCAGCAGTATCCTGTTTATTATGTTAGTAAAAGTTTGTTAGATGTTGAAACTAGATACTCACACTTAGAAAAACTAATATTAGCTTTCGTTATGGCCTCAACCAAGCTTAGACATTACTTCGAAACGCATAGGATACATGTTAAACCAATTATCCTGTTAAAAATATGCTTAGGAAACCTGAAATGTCTGGTAGGATGGCTAAGTGGTCCGTAAAACTAAGTGCATATGATTTAGTATATGAACCTAGAAATGCTATAAAGTCTCAGGCCTTGGCAGACTTTGTGGCTGATTTTAGTAGTGATATTCAAAACGAGGCTGAACTAGAAGTACGACTATTAGGTGAGAATTCAGGATCTTGGATATATATACTGACGGTGCATCTAACATAAGAGGTGTAGGATTAGGTATACTACTAAAATCGTCACAAGGGGACATATTACCCCAGGCTGTTAGATGTGAATTTCTTGCTACGAATAATGAAGCTGAATATGAAGCCCTTATAGCAGGATTAGAATTGGCTAAGAATATGAATGTTAAATGTTTACAAGTGTACGTCGATTCCCTGTTGATTAATAACCATTTCAATGGATCTTATGCAGTCAAAGGTGAAAAGTTAGCTGAATATCTTGAAATTGTTAAAAAATTAGCAGGATATTTCGATGTATTTACACTTGAACAGGTACCAAGGGAAGAGAATGCTGAAGCTGATGCTCTAGCAAATTTAGGATCTACTGTCAGGATACCGGAAGGAACTCAGATACCAATACTACATATCATGTATCCTGCGATGGAATATCCTAAATTCCAGGATAAAGAAGTAGCAAGTATTCAGGATCCTGGTAATGCATATCCTGATAAGGATCCTGAATCTTGGATGACTCAAATCGTGAAGTATCTACGAGGAGGAGATGTTCCAAGGACGAGAATTCTAGAGTTTTCAGGATGAAGGTATCTCGTTTTACAATAATAGATAATGTCTTATATAGGAAATCTCTTGCAGGTCCATACCTAAGATGCTTGGAGGATCCTGAAACCAAGGAGGTACTTCAGGATATACATGAAGGAGACTATGGCAACCATACTAGGGGCAGGTCCTTATTCTCCAAGGTGTTGAGAACAGGATATTACTGGCCAACCATGAGAAAGGATGCTATAGAGCATGCTCAGAAATGTGATGCCTGTCAAAGACAAAGCAATATACTGCATCAGCCTGCAGAACCATTATATCCTATCATATCCCCTTGGCCATTTATGAAGTGGGGGATGGATATAGTGGGAAAACTTCCAAAGGCTCCTGGAGGAAAAGTTTTCATGCTAGCAATGACAGATTATTTCTCCAAATGGGTTGAAGCAGAAGCATTTGTCCAAGTTAGGGATCAAGAAATGGTGTCTTTTATCAAAAGGAATATCCTGACAAGGTTTGGGATACCGGCCGAGATAATCTGCGATAATGGCTCTCAATTCATTAGCAAAAGAACTACATATTTTTGTAAGAGTTGGGGAATCAAAATGATCACGTCAGCACCGGGGCATCCTCAAGCTAATGGGCAGGCAGAATCCTCAAACCAGATAATTGTCAACAACCTGAAAAAGAGGTTAGGTGCCCAAAAAGGAAAATGGGCAGATGATTACCATTTGTCCTATGGGTGGATAGAACAACCGTGAAGAACGCTACCGTGCAAACCCCATTCTCATTAGTATTTGGGGTAGAAGCAGTGATTTCAACAGAAATGACGGTACCAACAGCTAGGTCAAGTTTACGGGATCTTGAAGCAAATCCTAAAATCTTATGTCAAGAATTAGACACCATTGATGAAACGAGGGATGCGGCGAAGCTACGGATGGCATCATATCAACAAAGGATAGCCAAGTCGTACAACAAGAATTTAAGGACCAGAAGATTTCAAGTCGGAGATTGGGTATTGAGAAAAGCATTTTAGAATACAACTAATCCAGCTGATGGAAGTTAGCTCCAAAATAGGAAGGGCCATACAAGATTGAGTCAGAATCAGGAAAGGGAGCATACCAACTTAAGACCATGGAAGGAGACATGATACCAATATCCTGAAATGCTATACACCTTAAAGCTTATTTCAAGTGAGTCTAGAATTTAATTTCTAACTCAGGATGGTATGAATTCTATCTTTTTAAATACATTTAATTTATTATTATTCTTTGAAACTCAATACTGACTTAAGAATCGGAGGGGTGTTAGACAAGCTAACACCCACCTTAGTCTGAGGATGTTTTGTAGGATACGCTTCAGGATGTTACTCCAGGATATTTTCTCAAGATGGATCGGAAGACTAGAGGATTGGCCCCCCTCTCACGATTAAGGGATTCAAATCCCTTCACAGGTTTAAAGGTATTCACCTTTCTTCCGAATTGGGTTTAAACACTTCGCCTGGAGCGTAAGTATCCGGGTATAGTTCAAGATGGCGGGACCAGTTCATGTAAAAGTAGCTGACAATTTTGTTATTGTTGGCTATATCCTGGATCCTTAAGGTATATGAGGATTGATCACCCTCTCTCGCAAAAGGATATTTTCATACTCCCTAAGGTTTAAAAGGTTTTCACCTTTCTAAGTCTTGGAGTTTATACACTCCCGCTTGTAGCGCACAAGAATAAAGGGTTTATCCCCAGGATACTAAGGGTTTATCCTCATGATACTGTGGGTTTATCCCCAGCAAAATTAAAATCTTTGAAAATTTCCAAATTGTGACTGTGTTTGCACACATTCTATTATGAGTAAAACATTATGAAGTTCAATCACTAAGTAAAGAAATCTTCGAGCATGCCATGCATTGATGCAATATCCTGCACAGACAGAGGACATCCATGTTGGGGATATTACAAAGGATTCAAAGGTTGGAATCGAAAGTTTTTGCCTAAGTAATCCTGGTATGATTTTTTATTTATCAAGTTTGGAGATCTTATCTTAGTAACCTAAGCTTTCTATAAAGATTATATTCAACCAAGTTTTTGTCTAACATTTTTTCATTGAAGGTGACAAAAATTTTTCAGCATCCTGACCAGGTTTGATCAAGATATTCAAAATGTATTTTTCAAAATAAAAATATAAGATGAACAGAAAATGTCAAAAGATTAGTCTATTATTAGCAAACCAAAATGCCATACTCTTGGTTTCGTCTTAAACCAAGACCCATCCACCAAGAGCGTGGTAAGTCCTAAAGCATATAAACATTGATGACCAAAGGTTTCGTCCTGAAACTCAAGATCCCTCCACCTCGGGTCATCGCCAAATACTAATATTTAAAGTGCAGGAAATGTAAATTGTTCAAGTGCAGGAAAAGTAAATTGTTTAAGGACTACAGACCATTCAAATTAAAAAAGTGGGTTCCGGCCTAAGCAATAATATCCATCACTGCGCACTTTGATGCTCTCACACAACAGCATCTTCGTCAACCTTCATCACCTCCTCAGCATCAGCATCCCGACCAGCATCACCACCAGCATCCACTCCAACATTAGCCCCAGGATCCTTTCCAGCATCAACCGCCACCTCAACCACCTTCAAAGGCTCTGCAACAGCTGGCTTGGCAGGACACTCCACAGGCTTGCCACCAAGGTTCCAGGCTGGGCATTCAAAGCCTGCGGCTCTGGCCTCATAAGCCATCTTTACCCTAGCCTGAAGGAGGGAAATGATGACGGAACCCTTGAGGCCTTCCCGGTAGGAGACCAGAACCTGCTCATGTTGCAGCTAAGCAGCATCCAATTTGGCCTGGGCTTCTCGATCAGCCTTCTCCACAGCAGCCTTAGAGTCTTGGGTGACCTCCTTTAGTTTGTCCTCATAATGTCGAGTCCTAGTAGAGGCGGCTGTTTTCAGCTGATCGGCGAGTGCCTTCGCCTTCTTTGCTCTAGCCTCATGGAAGACCAATGTTCCACAAGCTTCCTCATACGCAAACAGCAGACGATTTAGGCCCTACAATACAAGGTATGAATGTCAATATAACAAATCAGGATATCAATCCAGTATATATTCACAGGATACAGGATAAGGATGTTTACCTGGTTGAGAAAAGGAAGTCATGAGACTGCAGGATTCAGCGAACCCAAGATTCTCGTAAGGAGAGACCTCAGCAGAAGCAGAAGGGGAGTCAGTCTCCTTTCTCTTTCGAGAACTAGAGGCCCGAGGCTTAGAAGTTGAGGCAGGCTTGGGGACAACGGTAGGCTTAGAGCTGGAGGAAAGCTTCGATGCGGCTGAAGGTTTAGATGTGGGCTCTATTTTCATCGGCGTAGATCCGAAGTAGCTATCCAACTCGTCGAGATCAAAGACTTCATGAATCTTGACTGGTTCTGCGCAAAAAGGGAGGTAACAATATAATTTCACTATGTCTTGAATAATAAACATGTGCAGGATATTAGACAGGATCCTTACCAGACATGTTCGAGCTTGAGTGTTGGCTTGATGTTGCTGGGTTTGGCACGAAACTTCTTTCAATCTCTGGTAGCTTGTAAACGACTGCGATCCTTTCTGCTGAGTCAGCGAGATGAGGTGCTAATTTTCTGAAGTCCACTGCACAAAAAAAAATGAGGATATCAGAGCAGAATATTAAGTAGGATATTAGACAGAATATATTTGGGGATAACCCCAAAACCCTAGTTCCTACCCTTTGTCAACCACTTCACCGGAAAATCCTTCCCGTTAAGGATGGAACTTCCTTTAACAAAGAAGAATTTGGATTTCCATTCCTCCTCGTTTTTTGTGGCTCGAAGAACAAGGGGGTTGTTGGAAGTGGTGTAAAATAGGAACCTGCTGGAACCATGAGATCTCAGTCGGTAAGCAATGGAAGATCATTGACACGAAGCTCGGGAACACGTTCGTTCTTGATGCGATCAAGAACCACCAAAACCCTCCAGAGCATGGGCATGGTTTGACTGAAACTGAGGCCGGTGACACGAATGAAATCAGTGATGAAGTCGGAAAAAGGGAATCGAAGACCCAATGTGAAGGGATAAGCGTTAAAACAAAGCTATTCGGTGGACGACATGTCCGACCGGAGCTCCCGATTGTATGGCCTGAATACGGTGGTATCCGGGAAGATACTAGAAGATTGAAGGGCCGATAAATGTGCATTATCAAACGAACAAACTTCATTCTCCGGATATTGAAGAAGGTTTTGTGGTATGAACGTAGGTACAGAGTTGCCGGAATTGAATCTTGTTTGCCTCGCCATTTTTAGCCGGAAAATAAAAAGAAAGGAGGAAAATGGGAAAGAGAGAGAATTTTACCTTTTTTGCTTTCTTGATGATGGTTAAATGGAATCAAGTTGAGAAATATAGGGAGACAATGAGTAGAATTAGCAAGGGTAGTTGCAAGCCATCACATCACAGGTCTTATCTCTTAATGGCATCGAACAATGTAAAAATGTAACCGTTGGGACTCAGAATCCTCAACGGCAACATTATTGGGGACAATTGTTATGGGTGAAATTCTGAGCCCATATCCTGACTTATATCTTGATTTGTTGATATTTTTTTGCGGTCAGGATACCACGACAGGATATTGGTAACATCCTGAAGTAATATCCTCATAGTTACTAACAATTCACATGCAGGAGACGGCTGCAGGACTTGCAACGTATAGGAAGACCTTTTCTCCTGAAGACTCGCTCTTTTCAGTTGGAATATGGACGTTGAAGCCGGAAGACCGGGTCTACAACATTCTAAAAGGAATATTCCGGAGCACCCCAAGTTTATAGGAGAAGTTGTTTCTTTCTGTAACTATATAACGGATGAGCCAGATCGTAGGAACACACTTGAACACTCTTTACTCTCTACATACATACATTTCTCTCGCAATTACACACTTACACTCACTATTTGCAATTACTGTAACACTTAGTAGAGATCTCAGCTATATCCTGCACTGTATCCTGAATATTCAAGCAATAAGAAGAACAAGGCAGCCGATGATTGTCAGCTCCCGAGGTTTTATGCCGGAGATCTAGATTGATCAAGGGCTTTCCTCGTACATCTCGTGTCAACCTTTACTTTATTCGCATTGCATTTACAAACTAATATAGTTCTATATCCTGGAACTATATCCTAGAACTACTTATATTTCCAACCAAGTTAACAGATTTTTATCAAGTCTACATAGCACGCTACCTCACAAACTAAGTTTGGATCACTAAATTGCTTCGGTAATTTTTGACCAAAACAACTTTAATTCCTCCTTTGCAATGGCTAGTGTGTCTTATCATTCTAGTTTTCCAATAAGTTATGAGAATTGATAACCCAACCAAAGATCCTTTCCATTTTATGAAAATCATAATGGGGTTCAAAAAAACCACACCATTTAGCTAGTTTCAAATATCGTGTCTTACATCAAGGAAGGAATTCGAAGCCAAAGTGACATCTATCGTAGACTGATTAGTTTCCTATCTTTACCTTTTGATTTAACTAAACAACAACAAGGATTAACTATTGAGAGCTATCATGTCCATTGTTCCGATGCTTGGTTCTTACCAAGAATATGATACGTTGCGATAGGTTCACTTGTCTTATTGTGTGTAGCAGTGTCGACATACTAACTATTTTATAAATTTGAAACTTGATAAAAAAATACTTATTTAATATATACACACTCTCACGCACAGCGGTGAAAGACTTAAAAAGCCTACAATTGTAGTTCTCAAGGAAAACGAACCATCATCATAGGTGTACAAACTCCGATTTTGTGCCAAACAAGACCGATTTTAAATCAGTTATGATCTAGTTAAATAAGTCAAAAGCAGATAAGCCTAAACCGGTTCGGATTTGAAATATACTATGAAGGGGATACTAATTCAGTTACAAACTGACTTTTATCTAGCTCAATTCAGTTTTAACATGTTTCAATGTATACATACTTAAACTGATTTCAAACTGGCGAATAGCATCAGATCGAGACCGGCTTTACCAAACCAGTTTCACTATCATTTATATATTGGATCAGATACATCTTTCAGATCCCGAACAGGTTTAAATGTCCACTTGGTTCCATCATAGCAAAACTTATGGTCTGCTTGGTATGGGATGATGGAATGGACAAGGGAATGAAATGGACTAGGTATTGGAATGGACAAAGGAATTAAATTGATCATTACTATTCCATGGTCTTGTTTGGTTACCAAGTGAGAATGGAATGAATCATTACCTTGTGTTGTTTGGTAGGCAGGAAAAGATGAATGAATCTAATAGGCGATGGGTGGCGGTAGTGGGTGGTGGCGGTGGATGGCGGCAATGGTGGTCGGGGGTGGCAATGGTCGGCGGTGGCGCGAGCAATGGTGTAACAACCCGACTTTTTGGTTGTTATTTGCTTATCGTCATTTCGACTTGTAACCGTTTTGTAATTCGAGATTCGATATAAAAAGTGGTTTATGTTATACTAAATACATTTTCATCACACAGCATCACTGCTACACATTTATACGCTTAGTACTCACTAACGCTCAACACGAATCACATAGAACTATTTTAAATTATATCCCGAGTGTGTTTGTTTGTTCGGTAACCACTGGCGCCTTCGACCTCGCTTATCACACTAATCGCAAACGCAGTTATTTATGTGGGTTATGTAATGTCGTGTGTTATACATGTTTATGTTTTATATAGTTAAAATCACGCTTAAACGCTCGCTCGCTCACGCAACTCGCTCTATCACATTATTAAGTTAACACAATGCTTAATATCTCGCTAAAACGCTTAATGTACCAAAAACTAACTAACAAAATGAAAACATCGAACGAAAACAGCCAAGGCGTGAACCAGGTGCACTCGCACGAGTGACTACTCGTACGAGCGAGCCATGGATCGCACAAGGCTCACTTGCTCGCACCAGGTATCAGCCGTACGAATGATCACTCGCACGAGTGACCATTCGCACGAGTACTCACCCGCACCAAACCACTCGCACCTGCTCTCACACTTCTCCTATAAATACCACACTTCGTCATTCATGATCCCCTTGCTGTCACTCGCACGAAACCTCCTCTATACATTTTTATCTGTTTCCAGTAAGAAGATTATGATTTCTGCGCTCTCCCCGACTGTGTCGCCAACTTTCTTCAAGCAGCGAGACCGACTACTATCGAAGAAACTTATCAACTCGCAGTTGTGTTGGTTAGTCTATTTCGGTATAGGTAACATATTTGTGTTCACATGACTACGTTAGTGCATGCTGTTTTCATTAAATGCTTATTTACTATTATTATGTAAAATCTGTGTACTCACCTTTACATTATTGTATTGACTTGTATTTTAACGTATGTGATAGGTTGATGATTATTTCATGCTGCAAACGGATAGAATTTCTAGAAACTCGATAATAAATCTTGGTTGTCGGAATTGTATTGTTTGAGAGACATCTAGTCTATTTTAACTATCGTGAAATATTTGTTTAATTGTATGGGAAGTTGAACTTCTAAATATTGTCACCGTAATAGTTGTTATGGATTCTCTAGAACAATCTGATTCGCCAAGTGTCACCCCCCGATGATTCCGCCATCGGTTTGGGTGTGACAGATTGGTATCAGAGCCATAACATAGGGAAATTAGGTAGAATTGCCATGTTCGACCTAGTCTATAGTCTAAGTACCAAATCAGACTGATACGAGCAAAACATATCAATCTGTGCGAACTGGACCGCCCTGTACGAACTAGTCACTCGTACGAAGGACCACTCGTACGAGTAGCCACTCGTACGAAGGGTCACTCATACGAGGGATCACTCACACAAGGCGACCTGACTCGTACGAACCAGAACAGTTTCTCGATCAGAACTCCCGAATTTTACCTATTCTACTTCTGATCTAGCCCGGTTAACTAAACTATGTATGCTTTTCCTAAAGCTACCACAATACACGCTGGAAGATACTCGTGTAGCACAAACAAGTGATTGTGTCGAGATTAGGTGTGAAAACCAAGAAATCTCGATAAAATCGCTCATCCCGCGTATTACTCTCTGCACGATTTCGTCGAGTTAGGAGTGATATCTATACCTCAATGGGAATCTCCATTTCTACCTCGTGGTTGTTCTTACCACATCTATGGAACGAAGTTGTTAAGTTACGGGTGAAACCCGCACCTTAATAACTAGTTCCACTACTCGATTTTCAATCTCACCAAAGCCTCGATTGTTTCAATGATTTGGAACGCATAGTAACCAGAAGGGTAATGTCGTTAGCCGCGAGGCGGTGAGAGCATTTACCTATTAGGCCGAAACGTATGTCCGAACTCAAGGGAATAGTCGAATCACTTTGGGTAGTCGTTGTCTCAAAACCCAGGACACTCCATTTATTTTAAGCCTGCAATCGTCGAATTTTACGCATCATCGGATTTTATTATGTTTAAGTGTTTTAAATTGTGAATTTTAACTTTTACACTTTATCGATTTCTCGATTTATCGTTTTTCGCTCCATAAACGTACGCACAACTGGCACAGCTCTCGCAATCTAAAACTCTAATCAAATCGCGAACGAACTAAAATGTACAACTCTCTTACGCGCATGACCTCATACGTAGTACTAGTCGCTACACTACGCTATCTCGCGTGCTATACTCATGATTTAATGAGGATGAATACGTGCAAAATATGTGTTTACGTACTTATGTGATTATGTGCTTACGTGCTTATGTGATGTGCTTATGTGATTACGTGATTTTGTGCTTTATGTGAATAATAATAATAAGTTATATGGTATAAAAAGCTAAACTTTCAAACAAAACCCATTAAAATTGAGTCTCATCTACTCTTCCCGTGTGGGATGGCTTCCATGGGATCTCACACTCGCCACACCGCTCAGCAAAACAATGCCAACAAACGAATTGCCTCTCTCGTGGCCAAGGAAATGGCCAAGATAATTCCTCAGATTGTCAGTGAGATTCACGCCGTTAGCAGCAATTCCTCCGTCGATTCCAAGAACGATGCGCCAAAAGCTCCGTTCAACTTCAAGTAATTCAAAGCTTGCGCTCCTATGACCTTCACAGGCGAAGAAGGCCCAACTAAGATGTTTCAATGGTTCGATGCAATTGAGATCACTTTCCGCCAAAGCGGATGTCCAGAGAACCTCCGCACCGTCAATGCTACTGGTGTTTTCAGTCAAAAGCACTTGACTAGTGGACCGACGAGCGCAACAGGCACGGAAACGACTTAGCTTGTGGGCTCTCATGGAGGAACTAAAAGAGTTAATGATCTAGGAATTCTGCCCTCCCCACGAAGTTCAGAAGCTGGAGAACGAGTTCTGGGACATCAAATAGGTTGGAGGTGATAACGCAGGTCTCATCGCCCGATTTAAACAACTGAGTATTATCTGCCCAGGTCCAGTGGATACCACCGAGAAAGCCATCAAGAAGTATCTCCGCGCTCTCCCCGACTGTGTCGCCGACTTTGTTCAAGCAGCGAGACCGACTACTATCGAAGAAACTTATCAACTCGCGGCCAAGATCAACCACAAACAAGTCTTGGCTGGAGCTTATAAGGTCTCAACCAAGAACCTCAGTCAAGCTACTGTTGAGCCAAGCTCCGACAATACTCCGTCTCAAGCCGCCAAGTCAAACCGTTAGAGCCACAAGTGAAGGAACACCAGCAAGAATAACGCTGCAGTGGCGCAACCGAACCACCAGTCTCACCAGCTTAGTACTCCCAACGCGCCTCCTGCCAAGCGTGCGTATACAGGTCCTCATCCTCTGTTCCCTAAGTGCACTAATCATCACGCAGTTGGAGGCAACTGCCGCTTTTGTGTTAACTGCAACATCTGCAGTCACTACACCGTCAGCTACCATTCAGGCCCTCGTTAGCAAGCTCCTCAGCCTCTCACAACACTACCAGCTCCACCTCACGCCGCTCAGGCCAACCCAGCTCTGCAAGCACCCGTTGCGAATGCACGTGCTTGTTACACCTATGGTGATCCTAGCCACTTTAGCAACGCCTGTCCGCATCGAGTTGTGAAACAAGAACCGCAGCAGCAGCCTCAACAATAGCCACGACAGCCGCAGCAACAGCAACAACCACAGGCTGTGCGTGGAAGTGCTTTCAACATCAACCACCGTCAGGCTCAAAATGACAACAATGTCGTCAATGGTATGTTCCTCGTAAATGGTATTTATGCTTCTTGCTTTTTTGATACTGGGGCTGATAACTGTTTTGTATCGTTTGAATTCGAAATGCTTTTAAAATGTAAACGCGTTAACCTTCCAAAGACCTTCGATGTCGAAATCGCCACCGGAAGAACCATTACCGTTGTAACGCTCCGTATTTTCATGCTTTCTTATTTTAGCAAGTGTTGTTGTACCTTCCATATTTAGAAACTTGTACTCTCTTTGTATTCCATTTTGTTTCAAATTGTAATCAGGGACTATTAATCATAATGAAAATGAAGTTATTTTCATGTACTTATGTTAAACTTATGTGCAATCATTCGTGTTTTTGGAACGATATATTATTCTAGATTCCTTGATTCTTTATTAAACGACACTTGATACTAGTTAAACTGATAAACAACAATGAGATTCAGATCATATTCTTTGAAACATGAAAGCTTTGCGAATCAGATCGTTAAAAGATCTCTTACTCTTGATGAAATACATTATAAACGTGATTATTTATTTATTTATTAATTAAAATAATAAAGTTCTATAAATTAAAAAGTTGTATTCTTTTATTTTTACAAATAATCTAATAAGTTGCGTTAAGTTTTAAAGTTAGTTAAGGTTTATTTAAATTAATCAAGTTAGTTAAACACAATTAGTACCATTAGTATAACTGGAAGGGGTTAATTGTAACATTGTAAAAGTTTAAATCAAAATAAACAACCAAAAACGTGAACCGGGGGACTCGAACCCGGGTTCGCCCACTCAACAAACAACACGCTAATCGCTCCACCACAGCCTTGAAATCATTTTCGATTGGGAATCCTTAAATACTTATAAGCTCCTACGCATCTCTTCCTTTTTAAAACAATTGCCGCCAAAACGCAAGAAGGGCTACAGTTCATCATTTCCTTCTTTGAATTACAGCCTGTTAATTTCCTTACAGAAACCAATCATGAACATCGTCATATTAGAGAACAAGTTCAACCATCCCCAAAATCATTTCCAAACTTTGATACTTGCAAGACACTATAAATACCGAATCGTTCACCCCCGATTTTTACACCACAACACATCACATCTCTCACACTTCCTCTGTTTCGGAATCGCCGCCGCCGCCGTCACTGTTTGCCGGAGAAGACAACCGAAGTCCGTCGGAACTCACGTCCCTTGGTTCAGTATATATATTCTTATCCCCTTTGTATTTTTACATTAATCAACATCAATCTTGTTCAAATAATAAACTTCATCAACAGTCACTGGTTCGATTCCTTTTTAATGAAGAAGAAGACGCGGAACTATAAGTTAAAACTAATTGAACTCCTAAATCCACACCAAAGCTGGTGTAGACCAGCTGGTGTTGGTGCGTGTTTGATCAGTGGTAGACACGGGTTCGAGACCCGGCTCTCCATCTTTTTCGCGGGTCAATCTTTCTTTTTATTTAAAACAGAAATATGGTTTAACTCAGTTAGTATATATATGAATTAAAAACACCAATTCAATTGGGTTAGACACGCAGCCCAGTTGGTAGGGCTGCGTGCACGTAAGCGAGAGGTCACGAGTTTGGGACTGGGATGCGCGTATTCAGGCCGGTACTGGGCCATATTTTTTTGGGCTTTTCCTTTAAAAATTTTTATCTTTCTAAAACCCATTTATTCTTTTTCATTTTCTTATTTAAATTCTCTCTTAAAAATCTTTTAACCCATTAATTAATTAAACAAAAATTTATCTAAATTCTATTCTTTTAAAAACCTTTATAAACTATACAAATTTATGAAACAGATAATTCATTTCCTATTTTATAATAAAACACCAAAAATAATTAATTAGTTAATCTTAATTAAATTATAATCTTTCTAAAACCTTAAAAGGGTAATAACCTAAATAATTAAATCATAAATCTTGAACATTAGGGTTTATATTTATTTAGCAACCTTAAGCAGGTTCGTTATGTATTATCTTAGGTTAATTACTCTCGTTCGTACTATTGGAATCTCGACTCTTCATTCGTGCGTTAACTCAAGGAAATATTCTTACGCAACCAAAGGTGAGTATACTTGATCCCATTTTGTTTTAACACTTTTGGGTGCAACATGTATTCGTTATCAAACACACGACACTTGAAACTTTTTATTCACAATCTAACCACTTTTAAACATGAAACGATATGATGCTTGTTAATCTTTTATGCTATGTAAACTTTTCGTGTCTATGTGCTCATTAACTTTGTACAAGCCTACCTTAACAATTATAGCACTATAGGATTAACACAGCGCCCTTGAGTCTTAGGGTATTGTTAAGTAAAACATGTTAACCTCCCGCTAGTCTTTGGGAAAGGCACTTTGTTTGAACATATAACTTACACCATTTTAACATACTTGTAACTTGCATATTGTTATTCATGTTGGGTACTGTTATTTAAACACATTTATTCATATTATGCTATGTATCAAAACATGTATACTCGCTAACATTTTTGTTGATTGTATTTTAATACATGTTGCAGGTTTATAGATGAAGTGATGAAGTAATCAAGCTAGGATGGACTAGAAAAGCATTTAGAAATAAACCATGTTTGAGAATTCATTGATGTTAGAACATGTTTGAACAATGTATTTGAATTTTAGCCATTTTATGAAATTGAATTTAATTTATCTTGTCACATTTAGTGTTATGATGCTTTGAGCGATTTGTTTGTCTAATCCCGATATTTCCGCCATAGGTTCGGGTGTGACAACCGTTAACTCTGTTTTACGTGATTGTATTCTCGATCTCAACAATCACAACTTCTCGATCGATCTCATCCGATGCAATTAGGTAGTTTTGACGTCATAGTGGGCATGGATTTTCTTCGTAAGAATCGTGCCGAAGTTGTTTGCTACGATAAGATGATTCGCTTTTCACTTCCAAACCGTAATCAGCTACAAGTCTACGGCAAAGTACCCTCGAACGAATTGAAGCTTATGTCGTGTATCCAAGCGAACGAGTACTTACGTAAGGAGTCCATCGCTTTCCTAGCCCATATTGTGGAGACGATTTCGTTGTATATTGCGATGCCTCTAACCTAGGTCTCGGTTGCGTTCTTATGCAACGCGACAAAGTTATCGCGTAAGCATCTCGACAACTCAAAATCCACTATAAGAACTACACTACCCATGATCTCGAACTAGATGCAGTTGTTTTTGCGTTAAAGATATGGCGACACTACCTTTACAGTACAAAGTGTACGGTCTTCACCGACCATAAGAGCTTACAACATATCTTTAACCAGAAATAACTGAACATGCGCCAACGCAGATGGGTTGAACTTCTCAACATCTATGATTGTGAGATACACTACCATCCCGGCAAAGCAAACGTCGTAGCCGATACTCTCAGTCGACGAAGCTATGTGTATAGCATCCGCGACGTTCAAGCCCAGAATGAACTCGAAACCCTGATTCGCGAGACCCAGCACACATGTTTCATTGAGAATACCTTGTATGAGGAAATAAAATGTGGTGCCAAAACTCAGCTGGAGAATAAATCTAACAGTATCTATTATTTTCTCGAACGCATTTGGATTCCTAGCCGCAATAACCGCCGAGAGTTATTGATGACCGAAGCCCATAAATCTCGATATTCCATTCACCCTGGTGTTGACAAAATGTACCAGGACCTCCGTTCTAGGTATTGGTGGTCGAGCATGAAGAAGGATATTGCTCTGTATGTTTCGAAATGCCTAACTTGCGCGAAAGTTAAAGCCGAACATCAAAGACCCTCTGGCTTACTCGAGCAACCCGAAATTCCAATGTAGAAATGGGAAAGTATAGCCATGGATTTTGTCATAAAACTCCCTCGCACAACTTCTGGTCACGATAGCATTTGGGTTATCGTTGATTGTCTTACGAAATCTGGTCACTTTATTCTAATACGAGAAAACTATAAGGTTGAACGATTAGCACAAATCTCTAGCAACGAAGTTATTTGTCAACACAGGACGCCTCGTGACATCATCTCTGACCGCGATGGTCGCTTTACCTCACGTCTCTGGGATACATTCCAATCCGCTCTCGGTACTACTCTTAATCTCAGTACCGTGTTCCATCCTCAGACCGACGGTCAGACTGAGCACGATCCGCACCCTCGAAGACATGCTTCGATCGTGTGTCATAGATTTTGGTGGTAATTGGGATTCACATTTACCTTTCATAGAATTTTCGTATAATAACAGTTATCACACTAGTATTCAAATGGCACCATTTGAGGCACCATATGGTAGAAAATGTCGATCGCCTATTGTATGGCACGAGATCAGAGAAGCACAGATCACCGATCCCTAGTTAATACAAGAAATGACAAACAAGATTCTCCAGATTAGAGACAATCTCCTGAAAGCTCGCAGTCGTCAAAAGAGCTACGCCGATAAATGCCGCAAACCCCTACAGTTCGAAGTTGGAGATCACATTCTCTTAAAGGTTTCACCTTGGAAAGGAGTGACCCGATTTGGAAAGAAAGGGAAACTAGCGCCATGATAAATAGGTCCCTTTAAGATTCTGGAAAGAATTGACAAAGTGGTCTATCGACTCGAACTATCGACGGAACTAAGCAACGTAGCCCACCCAAGCCACGTGGGGTACCCACGCCCCAAAGTCCCGCCCACCATACCCCACAATCTAAGTTAGACATCATCCCTAACATTCACACATGTAAGTCAAGTAACTTCTTAGCACAACTCATTAACCCGCTCATTCAAACATATCAAATCAGCTGATGGGTTTGAGTGTAATAATAAAGTTGTAAACGTGCTATTCGGTTTGACGGGTAAAAATAAATGGGTTAGTGGATTAACATTGATGACGTGGGTAACTCAAGCTCAATAAAATGATTTAGACGGAATACAACTTAAAGGGTCGAAAGGTAAAAGGGTTCGGGGTCAACAAGCTGTTGTGAACAACAGTTATCACACTAGTATTCAAATGGCACCATTTGAGGCACCATATGGTAGAAAATGTCGATCGCCTATTGTATGGCACGAGATCAGAGAAGCACAGATCACCGATCCCTAGTTAATACAAGAAATGACAAACAAGATTCTCCAGATTAGAGACAATCTCCTGAAAGCTCGCAGTCGTCAAAAGAGCTACGCCGATAAATGCCGCAGACCCCTACAGTTCGAAGTTGGAGATCACATTCTCTTAAAGGTTTCACCTTGGAAAGGAGTGACCCGATTTGGAAAGAAAGGGAAACTAGCGCCATGATAAATAGGTCCCTTTAAGATTCTGGAAAGAATTGACAAAGTGGTCTATCGACTCGAACTACCGACGGAACTAAGCAACGTAGCCCACCCAAGCCACGTGGGGTACCCACGCCCCAAAGTCCCGCCCACCATACCCCACAATCTAAGTTAGACATCATCCCTAACATTCACACATGTAAGTCAAGTAACTTCTTAGCACGACTCATTAACCCGCTCATTCAAACATATCAAATCAGCTGATGGGTTTGAGTGTAATAATAAAGTTGTAAACGTGCTATTCGGTTTGACGGGTAAAAATAAATGGGTTAGTGGATTAACATTGATGACGTGGGTAACTCAAGCTCAATAAAATGATTTAGACGGAATACAACTTAAAGGGTCGAAAGGTAAAAGGGTTCGGGGTCAACAAGCTGTTGTGAACAGCAAAAAGCATAAGGCAGTGATAAGTCACATCACCCTTAGCGTGTAATCTCTCCCACTCAGCCGGAAAAGGAGCATGTAGGAAGAGACATCCTTTTACCCGCAGGTCCGAAGCCTTCAACCTCCAAAAAGGGCAAATCCCTCATTGCAATACCAGATCACTAGTCAAAGGTTTCCCTATGTGAATAACTTCTTTCCTATAATAACAGCATCCTGTCATTTGAGGATCCATCTCCACATCTCCTAAAACCTCACTTCTCCCTCTTAGAACAAGTTCCACTTGTTCTATTCTTCACTTAAAAATACATCATCACACTTGATATTAATGTTCTGGGTTGAATAATCTTCGATCCAGAATCCAAAAGTGAATAACAACAATAGTGATCTCTCCCTACGTATTGCATACGTGGGGGACCCCACGACCTGCGTTAGGCAAACCGAAACCCTTGAACCCTTTTGCCTAACCAGTCAAGTTACTGTTCTTGGTCTTGAATTTGTTGCAGCGACAAACATGTTTACCTTTTTAACAACATTTTTTTACTCGTAAATATCACTTAATCAACCTTCACTTATAGAGATAGAACCCCTACCACATTTCACCACTGGCGCTATACCATAAGGCCATGGGGGTTTACTTAATTATGTTGACGGGTTGACATGTTTATTAAACTATCTTAAACATATCAATCATAACCTGTTGATTAAATAAGTTAGATATTATAATTCAAAACATAATTAGTTTCGTGTCTAAAATTACTACCCCTAGTTTTGTAATGATTGGGAAAGGAGGAAACAAAATAAAAGTAAACAATTTAATGAATTTTCCCTGGGAGAGCCTTGTTGGCTCATTTGGTTAAATTAATTTGATTGTAGGGCTTTTTATAAACGCATTTATAAATTTTTCTTACTCAATGTATCACATCAACAAATTATTTATCTGAATTGTATTATAAATATTCATAACTTTATAAACTACATGGTTTTATAAATTAGAAAATTAGGATTAAACATATATGTATATTATTGATATCAATGCTATTATTCATATAACTGAATTTAATTGACTTCTGTAGCTCTTTTGAGATTATAGGGTCATGTTTAGGATTTCATTTAGAACCTTTTTATTAACTTTTTAAAATGACTTTTGGAAAAGTTAATAAGAAATGAAATTCCAAACATGGCCTAGATATTATATGCATCCTCCTAAAAGTACTATGCGGTGAAATTACATAGTTAATTTTTTTGCATAGTAGTTTTATTGTTTGATTAAATATGAAAATAGCCAGGCTATCTATGATCTAGTGCATTTGAAGGATTGTAAAATACAAAAATGTGTGTGAGAGAGGGGGGGGGGGGGGGGGGGGGTTGTGGTAAAAAGTAATTATTTGAAATCTTTTTTTTTCTTCTGAAGAAGAAAAGAGGTTTTTTTAGTGTTCTAGGAGAATAGGAAGAAATTAAATGACAAATCAACCATTTCATGAAAATGCCTATGGATAGCCATGTATAGGAATTGCATACAACCAACCCCCTAATGATGGTTAGTATTTTATAGATAGATTTTCTTTACAATTTGTGCGAAATGTGCATGGCGTGTGATGATTATAGAAATGCATGGTGTGTGATGATTATAGAAACGTATGTATAGCAGAGAGCATACGATTGGATAATCCATGCTGACTTGACCCGGTAAAAATACCTCCATATAAGCAAATGTAAATCGAAAAATTGTAACCCTAACTTTGCAAGTAGTTTGAGTGTATAAATTAGAACAAACTTTTTAACGTAGTATAATGTTCAAAATATGAAGGACGCCACAATCAAACAAAAATATTCAGTTGCTAATTAAATAAATGTGTGCTCACTAGAGAATAACTTAAAGAGGCTTGTACTTGGAAGAAAAAAAAGAGAACAATTCTCCTGGGTTGGAACCTAACGTTTTATTAACCTAAAACAAGCTTTGATTGAGGAAAAACAACATTAACCACTATACTACATGTCTACTTAGATTTTATAATTCACTCAATGTTTTAAAAGCCGGTTTTTAAATCATACCGGATTTAGCTCTTAAATGGTACAACCACTTGAACCGAATTGTATCAGACGGTTCAACCGGGTTACTAATTAACCTTATAATTCCATAAAATACAAATTCATCTAAAAAAAACAATCCAATCTTAATTATGATTTAAGTAATTGATCATGATTTTATCTAAAGAAACAACTATTTTGTAAAATATTAAGTTTATTTAAAAACATTATTTTTACTTATAAACAATATTATATTGGACGAGGTGAGAAATAGTTTCAACAACGATGGAATATTGGAATTGGAGGCACTAGGTTAATTACCAGAAATATGTAAGGTCAGTATAACCTTAATATCATATTTTATTAAAATTAAAAAAAAATCAAATTTTATGATAATGAATACCGGTTCAACTGTTTGAACCGGTAGAACCGGATTTACCGCCGATACATAAGGCATATCGTATTTGGGATTTACCGGCCTTTATCATACTGGGCCCGTGTCCGATATCCGATTTAACCGGTTCATACCGGTATTTAAATCATTGAGTTCGCTAACTATTTATATGGGGTTAATGTCCAAAAAAGGGTGAGGTGAATCAAAATTTTACTAGTATAGGCAACATATACATTGTGTATGGTCCATTGCCCCTGATTATGACAAGGAGGTTTCAGCAGGCAATATTTTTGACAGTAGGTTGGACCTTACATGTGAGATGCCATTGATATTAAGGCAAGCAAATTGGACCTTTTTAACGGAAAAATATCATCTCTTAGTCCTTTCTCTTTCTTTCCTTCTTTCTTCATTCTCACTAGAACCACACACTTTAGAGAGAGAGTGACAAATTCAAGATACAAGATAGATCTATCAGGATTTGGAGGAATCAAGGTAGATAAATATCATGTTTTTACTTATTTTAACGTTTTTATGGGTTTAAATGAAAGTAAATGAGGAGTAAAAAGAGAAACGTTTTTATGGGTTTTAGATAAAAGGAAATGAAAGAAAACGAGTAACAAGGGAAGATATGAAAGAACACATAATTTGCGTTTTCTTAATTTTAGAACATATTATTTTAGATTATGATCAAATACAAAGGATAACATAAGTAAGAATGGTAAGAAAGAACTTTCTAGTCTATTAATTTTAGATTTGGAGGGTGAGATTAGTTTTAGAGAAAAGAAAATAATGAAAGGGTTACATTTATTAACTTTCTCTTTCCACATGGAATCTCCACATGCAAGACAGATGCTAATTCCTCCATTCAATTTAAAATGTTTATAACTTTTTCATACGACGTTTGTTTTTTTAATAACATGCTTTTTTTTCTTTAATATGATTATGATATTACTGTATTAAAATAAAATAAAAAATCACTTTTACTGAGTTTTCTTTGTATTGTGTTAAGGTTGTGCTCATTGTGTCTTTTAACTGGGTTTTGTTTCTTAGTTTTTTACTAAGGTTTCTATACATTGTGTTATTATCAAAAATATAACCCAATGTTAATTTGGGACATGTCCATTGCATTTTTATCAGAACCTATAACAAAATGTATGGTACAATTAAGATGGTGTTATATTTGGGTTTTCTATACATTGTGTTATAGGTTCTGGTCATTGTGTTTATTCTGCTACCCATTGTGTTTTAGTCTGTTGTCCATTGTGTTTTTGTTTGTTGTCCATTGTGTTTTAATCTGTTGTTCATTGTGTTTTACGTTATGGCCACTGTGTTTAGTTTGTTGTCTATTGTGTCTTTTATCTGTTGTCGTCGATTGTGTTTTTTGTATACTTTCCATGGTGTTTTTTAGGCTGATACTCATTGTGTTTTATGTTGTGTCCATTGTGTAATACACGACTAGGTTTTCGAATTTTATTTTTTAAAATATAATAATATGGTACTCATAGTTAAGATAAAAAGACGCTCGATTTTATGGTATATATTTTTTAAAAAACAAATGACGTATAAAAAAGTTACGAACGTTTAAAAAATAGGGGGAAATAGCATGTGACTTACATGTGCATAATCTTTTTATTCACTTTGACAAAATTACCCTTTCCGCTTGATTCCTTCTTGAACACTTGTCACTCTATACTGTCTTGTTACACTTCTTATCATTAAATCCATTTATATTATAACTCAACCCTAAAAATTGTATAATAACTTCATTAAAGTTTCGAAGTACCGATATATTATGGATTAACAAAAAATAAATAAACACATTAATTAAAGTTCAGGATGTTAGTAAAACATTTCTAATATTTGCTAACAACAAGCAAGCCACCACACCACTTTGATTTTTTTGTGTTAACTAATAACATTACCCCTGCCGGTGCAGAGTTTCGGTCGAAATCTATTTTGGTTTAGCATAGTAACTCAAAAAAATATGTTTAAAAGAATATCAACACATTAACCAAATATATATATATATAACAAAGTCCAGAAAAAAGTCAAAAAACCAATAGGATGAAAACACTATTCACACAACTTGCTAATTATAATTTACGTCAAAATATAGAAAAATTAAAGACGTACATAAAAATAAGCGCGGAACTTATTATATTTGACCTAACATATTTCCGAAGAAAATTTACGTTGAAACGTAAATAACTGAGAACAAACATGATAATAAGCATAAGAACATATTGTCTCATTTTTGGGAAAAATTACATCGAAACGTACATCAACCTGAATTTATACCAACACATAAAAATAAATACGTAAAACTCGATTACAAAGTCTTTTGAAAGTTAAGAGGTTGTAATCGTTATTGCTGAAAGCTGAAGGATAAAAGTATAAGAAAACTATAAAGAAGACAAAAAAACTATAGAAAAGTCAAGATAAATCACTATTCACAAAATTTGTTATTTGTATTATAGTTAATTAATACTTATTTTCTTGTGTATATACAAACACAATAAATCTCATAAGGCAAAAGATAAAATTACAAAGAATATTCTTTTTAGGAGAGACAAATTAACAATTGGATTTTTCAAAAGAGTTAAATGCTAAAATTGTCCCTATGAGTACTATTGTCACTTCCATTCAAAATTGAATTTTTTTATAACTGGACCCTAACGTTTAATTTTTGTTGACATTTTGTTAATCAATCCCATTTTTCTCATTTTGCGCATTTAAATGAAGGGTAAATTACACATTTTAAGTGTTTCTTATTTTAATTAAAAAACCAAAAGATTATAGTAGTCCCCTTTATAACCTAAGAAACCCTAATTCCATATCATTTTATCTTTCAACCTTCATTTACACCACATCACCACCAACATTGCACCGCCGCTGCCCGACCTAACCACCGCTGCCGCACCACCATTGAATCACCCCATCTCCCACCGAACCACCACCATCTCCAACGCGCTGCATCACTGTGCCCTACCAAACCACCATCATCTCCAAACCCCTGCACCACTGCTACCCTACCAAACCACCATCGCCGCACCACCATCAACCCCACCAAACCACCACCATGTCCAACCCATGCCCACCAATGCCCTATCAAACCACCATCGTTTCACCACCACTGAACCACCCCCACCCCTACCAAACCACCATCATCTTCAACCCATGCACCACCATTGCTCTATCAAAACACCATCTCCTACACAAAAGTCCGTTTCCGACACCCCACTTCGTCGCCGATTGTCTGAACCCTAACCTAAAAATCCACCATCAACATCTATCACCGCCATCGACAATATCTATCACCACCATCAACCTTTAAGTCGCCATCCAAACCCTTGACATGTTTGATTGTCGAACCTAGAACCCTCAGAAAGGCTCCCGGAATTGGAAGGTTTTAAAGAGAGAAAGAGTAGAAAGGTGTGCATAGGGGAATGGGGATTAGGGTTATTATATATATATATATATATATATATATATATATATATATATATATATATATATATATATATATATATATATATATATATATATATATATATATATATATATATATATATAGTACTGCATAATTGGCCTAAACGTATGATGCGTACGCGATGGGAAGCCCGCACGTTATAAACCTCAAAACAAAATCCCGCATGTTTGAATACATAAAAACCCGCATGTATCTCTATATAGCATGCGGATTTTACTCCCATAAATCAAATAACCGCATGTTATAAATCCCCCCTCACGCATGAACCCAATCCGCATGTTATAACCACAAATCCGCACAGTGGCGGAACTAACCCATTAAATCAGGGGTATCCCGAATTTTTTTTACCATACAATCATACAATATAGAAAAACGACAATAAATAAATAAAGTAAAACAAATACCTAACTAATTGGGCTACAATTTAAATCATATTATTAATAATTTGGGCAATCGGGCTACTGTTTCAGTCGTGCTATCTTATTCTAAAAGTTTAGGTTGGTTAGGGGTATCCTTGTATTATTTTAGGGGCATCCTTGGTATAAAACTGGAAAAAAAATTAAAAAAATACACTACGAATACGCACTTGAGTCGTAGCCCGTGCTACGGCTGCTAAAGCATTGGGTCCGCCCCTGAATCCCCATGTTATATTCTCATCGCGTACACATCGTACGTTAAGGCCAATTATAGACTAACTAACCCCTATATATATGTATATAGTGGAGGGTTCAAATGAGAAGAAAAAATTATAAGAAAAAAAAGAATAACTTTTAAACCAATAGAAATTCTCATTTTACATCATTTACATGTGTATTTAATGTTATGAAAAAAGAGCATATAGGTAAATCTATAATTGTCATTAATTAGCTAATTAATTAAACTTACAACTCATTTTTTAATATACTTTTTTAAGATAAATAATTTATGGCAAAGGACAATTTTCGACATGTGTAGGATAAATTTTAGTATGTGTACGATAAATTTTGAAATGTGTAGGGTAAATTTACATGTGTGTAGGGTAAATTCCGGTAAGTGTAACACCTATATAGGATAAATTTTGAAATGTGTAGGATAAAATGTTTTTTGCTTTATTAATTAGAGATAACATAATTAATGAAAGGAATTATAAACTATTTCATGATTTACCATTATGTTCTTTCTTCTTTTTCTTATCACATTAAATTTCTTCTCAAATGAACATTCCCCTATATAAGATGGGTAAAATGAGAACCACCTTGAGTTGTAAGAACCGTAGGAACCAATATAAGCCATTGATCAACAATGTTTTAATGGACGAGATTAAAAGACAATAAAGTAGTGGTAATTATTATGCTTTAATTAATGAGTTTTTATTTTTAGTGGGATAAATGTAAATCAGTATTTTTACTAAGCTCTTTAATGATTGGTAATTAAAGTTGTAATCATTGTACTTTATTTAATGTTTGTGATTTAATTAATGTTATTTTTGAATCATGCAGTAAGAAAATTATTTTACGTAAGGGTTCAAACTTTTTTTGTGCGCCGGTTTTAAAAATTTTTACGCTCGGGTTCAGACTTTTTTACGCGCGGGTTCAAACTTTTTTACGCTCGGTTTTAAACATTTTTTACGCGCTGGTTTTAAATTTTTTTACTCGCGGTTTTAAACTTTTTTACGCAACGGTTTTAAACTTTTTTTACGCGCCGGTTTAGAACTTTTTTTACGCGCGATTTTAAACTTTTTTAACGTGCCGGTTTAAAATTCTCTTTGCGCGCCGGTTTTAAATTTTTTTTACGCGTGGGTTCAAATTTTTTTTACGCGTGGTTTTAAACTTTTTTACGCGCCGGTTTTAAACTTTTTTTACGCGCGGTTTTAAACTTTTTTTACGCGATGGTTTAAAACTTTTTTTACGCGCCGGTTTTAAACTTTTTTACGCGCCGGTTTTAAACTTTTTTTACGCGCGGTTTTAAATATTTTTACGCACCAGTATAATAGTTTTTTTACGCGTGGTTTTAAACATTTTTTACGCGCCGGTTTTAAATTTTTTTATGCGCAAGTTTAAACTTTTTTACGCATGGTTTTAAACTTTAAAATAATTTTTTTTGTTACAAAAAAACAATTTTTTACGGGTTTAAACTTTTCACAAAAAACAAAAAAAAAATTTTACGCCAAACAAAAATATTTTATTTTTGCAAAAAACTTTTTTACAATTTTTTTTTCAAAAACTTTTTGACAAAAATTTTTTCACGCCAAACATCTTTTTACGCCCCAGACACCCCGATTTTGGGTTTACGAAATTTGAGGATCTTATCAAACAATGGATGTTACGTGTTGAATTTTAAATAGAAGAGGGAGAAAAGATGTGACATGTTGAGTTTTAAATAGAAAAGAGAGAAAAGATGTGACATGGGAAGTAAAAGACTAAAATACCCTTTTGATTTAATTTGGTTATGGGTGATGTGTAAATTTGCTGCTGGGTGATAGGAGTTCTCATGGTTCTCGCAACTGGGATTGGTTCTCTCTTGAACCGAATCCTATATATATATATTTTATATATTTTTTACTTTAATTTAATATTTAAGTTCCCTTCATTTAGATGTGTAAAACGACAAAAATGGGATTGATTATCAGAATTTTGTAACTTGATTTGTTATTTGATGAAAATGACAATAAAATTAAACGTTGAGGGTGCAGTTACAAAAAGTTTCAATTTTAGATGGAAGTGGTAAAAGTGTCAAAACCTTAGAGACGATTTTAGCATTTAACTTTTTTCTTTTCAAAATCGTCAGTTGTGTTTTAACATGTCATGTACATTTGAAGTTACATATTTCTTTGCTACATAATTGTGTGCTTCAGTTGATACAAAATTAATTTTTATCATTGTTCTAGTATTGATTTTAACACTATTTAACAAATAGGCTGGGAACAATCACATCTCTATTGCACAATTTTGTTCATTTATTATACAACTTTATTGGCAACTTTGTTGCAACACATCATACACAAAACATCAAGCAAACAAAAGCTCAAAACAACAAAACAAAGGCACAAATATTTAATATGACTACTAATAAGGGTTCATGCGAGAACCACCTTTATTGCGAGAACCGCGAGAACC
This sequence comes from Scalesia atractyloides, assembly GCA_947069175.1. Lineage (NCBI taxonomy): Eukaryota > Viridiplantae > Streptophyta > Magnoliopsida > Asterales > Asteraceae > Scalesia > Scalesia atractyloides. The sequence goes on along the minus strand of CAMTDV010000017.1, from coordinate 39,473,270 downwards.
AATGTGAACAGGGGGTAATTTTGTAAATACCAAACAACTTTTAAAAAACCCGCGTACCTGCTTCCCTTTACCATCGGACTTCAAGCATAAATTAAAATACATTTAATCAAACCTTTCACGTCCACTATCTGAACTGTGATTACATCCAAATATCTCAACATTTCTCAACCTGATTCTCTCAACAATTCGTCGATTACAGTCGTTTACATCATCGTCCCGAATACATCAATCATCACTTCACCATCATCAGTTCACCATATCGAAGCATCTGGATTAAGATTGTATCTCAGATTTGAGATTTTACAAACAGATATTTCATATTCGTCATATAATCGAGGTTAGTTCCTAAAATTCGTCTGGTGATTATAAGAATAGATGATTTAATGAGTGTGTCACTACGACGGTATCGCCGGGAATCAATCGCCGTCAGAATCGTCGCCGCCAACGGAATCGTTGACGGATTTGTAATATAGATACTGCCATATAAATCGAGACACCGTTTGCAAGTTTATACAATTCGTTTATACTATTATACAAAAGATAATTTGTCGTTTGTACTTTAATATGATAGATAATTTGTAAATTCAAACTTCGTCTTATACTGTGTGATATATAGTTATGCACATGTGCATATTTTGACATCATAAGTTTAACAGAATTGGCAATTAAGGTAATATTTGTGTGATATGTAGTTACGCACATGTGCATATATTGTAATAATAAGTCAATATGCACATGTGCATATTGTGCAATAACATGTGAATAAGGTAGTTAATGTTGATGCATCATGCCATTGAATAAGGTACTTAGTTGTATTTTGGTGTGATGTATAGTTATGCACATGTGTATTTAATGTTAGATTATGTTAATAAGGTAGTGTTATGTGATATATATGTGCATAGCTTGACAAAATATGTTAATATGCACATGTGCATAATTTGTCATAATAGGTTAGTAAGGTATTTAATGTTTATCCACATGTTCATTTTAGATAATCAATGGAAAAAAATCGAAAAAAGTAACATTTGTATTAAAGTCAAGGGATGTAGGGTCATCAAGAATGCCGGACGCAACACCCGAACGCAACACGGAAGACGAATATGCAAATGTTAAACAAAAAGGTTAGAAGTTGTTTATTTAGTATTAGGTTAACAAGGTCATTTACGATGGTGTACATATGGATAGTTATGCACATGTGCATATTTTACCATAATAGATTTGTTAATGATTAATGTTATATATGGTTAGTGATAATACGAATTTTGATTTGGTACAGGATAAGGTTTATTATTGAAGCAAGCCTGTTAATAAGGTCAGTAATGTTAATGCACATTTGCATAGTTATGCACATATGCATGTTTTGCTAGATTAAGTTAATAAGGGTAGGCATATGGATGCAAATGTGCATAGTTATGTACATCTACATACTTTGACAGAATGGGTTAATAAGGTCATTCATGCTGTTGTACATGTGCATAATTATGCACATGTGCATAATTTGTCATAATATGTTAATAAGGTCGTTTATGTTGATGCACATGTGCATAATGTATATGGTGATGATAAAGTTAATGTTAACGCACATATTAATTGATAATTCATGTTTATTAATCCTAATTTTTTATTGTATTTTGTTTTATTTATTATTGTAGATCAACAATGGACGAAAATCGAAGAAAGTAACTTTTTTTTAACCAAGGGATGAAAGGTCAAAAATGTCGGATGGAATGGAATATGATGACGCGATGGTTAAACAAAAAGGTAAAAAAGGTTGATTAATGTTTGATGATCCAATTAGGAGTTTATGCACATGTGCATCTCTTTATTAAATTAATGTTAAATGATATCATTTATGTAAACACATTAAATATATCGTGCAGTTGCGCAATAAGAAATAAACACAAAAAGGCGGGCAAGTAAGCGAACTCGTGATGAAACATCATAAAAAGGAGGTGATGGCGTGCGTGAGGTAAAGAACAAGAAGTTGGCAAGATCAATGGTAACAGGGACGGTTGCACTGATGACCATATGGTTGTATTCATATTCAACATAGGGTATCCAATATAGTGTGCCATTAGGTGGAATGTAAAATAGTTGTAATTGTTCCTGTAGTGTAGAAAGTACAACACTCGTAATTGTTCATATACACATAAAAAGTAAAACATATAACATTCTAATTAATAAGGTATGTGGCGTGTGTACGCACTTGTTCAACATTTATTCGGTGATGATTAAGGAGCGTTGGTAATGTGATGCACATGTGCATAACATTATGTACTGATGGTTAACAGTTTATTTGTGATGATAATGGATTGTTAGCAACATAATGCAAATGTGCATGATTATGTAATATATGAAAATAAAAATAATGACTGTAAAAAATAACGGTTATTTGTTTAATGTTTATTAGTGATGAGTATTGGTGTTAATAATGTGATGCACGTGTGCATAATTATGTATTGTTGGTTAACAGTTTATTTTTGTGATGATTACGGATGGTTGGCAACATAATGCACATGTGCAGGATTACGGATGGTTGGCAACATAATGCACATGTGCAGGATTACGTGATATATGAAAATATAAGTAACTTATGTAATAAACCAATTGTTTGTTTAATGCTCAATGATAAAAAAAAATAAAATGGTTAATAATTAAACATGGATTATGAGGTATTGGCAAAATAATGCACATGTTCATTATTATGGTATGATTGTAAATAAATGTGATTTACTTGATGAGAGAATAATGAAGCATGTAAGAGTAAACTCTGAAACACACTTTAAGGGATATAATAACGAATCATGTGAGTGTAACCTACAGAACACGTGTAAATGTATAATGCCTTTAATCTAAAAACGTATGAATTGCAACCGTTGTTAATTTAAATTTGTAGATGTTGTTGCGGTTGATGTTGAGGTGGTATCACAGGAGATTGAGTGTTCAAAAAACGATGGCATTGTCTGCTTATACACAAGGGTCAAAAACTCGAAGCAACCATCGATGACTGAGACCACCCACAGGGTGAAAATGACCTGCATGTCCACAAGTTATTTTTGCATCTTTCAAGAAGATATTCAATACATTCAGGTGATGAACACTTTAATGACGTTTCCATTATATATATAGGCACCTCACAAAGCGATAATTCTTAAACTCAAAAGACATGATCTTCCCGGCCGTTGTAAAATTACAAATTAAAGACTTGACAAGAAACTTGGAAATCTTAGCTGAAAAAAGAAAAAAAAACGATCGAAAGCAAATTAAAGCAATAGGGGATTATGTATCCATAGATTCATAACATCATTTCTTTCTACCACTCATCTTTTTATTCTTCATGCCCTTCCCTTTTTTGTATTTTACTTCCTGAGTGCTACAACCTGCACTTTGATTCTCGACCACAACTAGATCATCACCCGTTTCATTGACATGATTTTTCACCTCACTTGTTTGTTCAACCTTAGTTGTGCTGTTGCCCTCTGCATACACTACCATATTTCCTTTGCTCTTTTTCCTACCTTCGACGCCTGGTGTTTTTTTGCTCCGTCTTTATCGGTAACCTGTCTTTGACGCCTTTCCATGCTAACATATTGGCTTTAGGTGTAGCCCATCCGTTCCAAGTCATTACAAAGCCACTCGACAGGTACCCGCTTGTGACACACAAATCCTCTCTAACGGTTTTAACATTAAAAGTCAACTTATTTTCCGAATGCCAACCCAACCCAACCCATATTGACCCGTCTTCATTCTGGTGTCTCTCAGCAGTGCTAAAAGATGCATAAACTCCACCCATGCCTCCCCGGTTGTCGGCTTGTTCTTCCATTGCCAATACCACATAGTCACCTCCCCTATTTTTTGTAGTTTTCCGCCACCCAAGACCCTTTGTTTGCTGCCATTCTGCACATAATTGGATAGTTATCCATAAGGCACTTGTTCATAATCCATACATCAATGACATAGTCTAATTTTCAACATAATGCACATGTGCATATAATTTAATACAATATCATTTGCAATCAACATAATGCACATGTGCATATAACTTAATACAACATCATTTACAGTAAATATAATGCACATGTGGATATATTTTAATACAATATCATTTACAAAGTATATACATCATTTACAGTCAATATAATACTTGTTAGTCACAAATCGAATGAATTGCAACTCCTGATGCTCTGTATTTGTAGGTGTATTGTGACTGTCAACTGTATTATCAGCAGATGGACCAACAATGCCACCGACAATGTTCGCATCAGATGTATGAGGAGGATTATCAGAGAATGTATGAGGAGGAACATCAGATGTAAATGGTGATGTAGAGGATGCCGTAAACACCGTTTCCGGCTGCCGCCGCTGTGAAATCCGGTGAGTTACGTGATTGCCGTCGGCCGCCGTCATAAATACCGTGCTAATTGTAACCTCGTGAAATACGTGAACACCGACTATCTATATGCGGTGAAAACCACAGTGCACGACTCTCTACCATCGTGAAACCGCTGTGAATGCCTCTCAGCCGAGTGTGGAGACCATGAACTGGTAAACTACTGAAACCCTAAAATGGAGACAACAGTGACATAAGGAAAAAAAAAAGAACGCGTGTTTTTTTGTATAAACATAATATAATTACAAAAATGTCATGTGTTCACACTGGTTCTCGCGGTTCTCGCAATAAAAGGTGGTTCCTAACGGATCCTTATCCTATATATATATATATATATATATATATATATATATATATGGGAGGGTTTAAATGAGAACGCTATATATCGCGAGAACAAATAAAAAACCGCAAAAACTTGGTCAAAAACATTTCAAATTTACAAATTCATTTTACACTTATCATTATTATTCGAATACAATATTAGAAATTAAATTTACACATTTAAATTTATATGTATTCGGAAATAATGAAAATTTACACATGTGTAAGTTTACATTTACACATGTGTAAATTTGTTGCATTTACACATGTGTAAAAACTTTATTAAGAGCGATTTTGAAAGAAAAGATGAATTATTTAAAAAGTATACTCTTTTTTAATGTTGTATTTTAACTATAATAAAGTTTGTATTAAAAAAAATTGGTTTTGATTGATTTTTTTTCATTCGTTCTCACGATTTTCGCAATATTTAGCGTTCTCAAGATAACCCCTCCCTATATATATATGGGTTGAGTTCATTTCAGAACTCTAGAAAATTAAAGAACTTACAAAACCAATATAAACCACCCATTTTCTTGTTTTATTTTTTTTACACAAAGGGTATTTTACTATTTTGATAAACTAAGTAGCCATTTAATTTTGATAGTTATCACAATTCTTTGACTTTCCGTAATTATCTCTAATTGCGTTCATTAATAAACACCTCAAAAATTTTAATTTTCTTTTCATCTTTCTAGTTAATTTGAATTTGAACTAGGGATATCTCCCCGCGCTTCGTGGCGAAAATTCGATCAGTATATGTTCGGTTTGTTACGATACCGACACTCTCTATGGTAATTGAAAAGAAAATCTTACATCGATCGAAACAATAAAATGAATATTAATACCGGTATCAATGTTGTTTTATTGATATAGGTTTGGTTAGTTTGCGTTCTATATTTATTTTTTTCAACATTGCGATATATTTTTATTGAAAACGGATATTGTGTCGTATCGTACTAAATTGAATAGAAATGGTTTAACATATGTATTGGTACCGGTATTTATTTTTATTGTTTTTGCTTTTGATTAATTGACATCGTATCCCTACCATACTATACCGAACCGAGCAACATCAGTTCCGGTATGCATTCATTTTTATGGTTAGTTGTTTGATAACGGATTTTGTGCTGCTAGCGTTGCGAAACGAAACCAAATAAACAACATCAATTGCGATAGCACTATTCATTTTTACTGTTTTTTCTTTTGATAAACCAGTAACATATTGCTACTATATATCATACCGATCAACATGGGTACCGGTACTCCTATTCGTTTTTAGGGTTTTCGGTTTCGAAAGTTTTTTATTTATACAATTTTGTTTGCGACAATAAATGAATATCGGTATAAGTACTGTGACAAGTGACAATCTGAACCAACCGGTATTGTTCGAACAACATCGGTGTCGATATCAAAAAGACAAAAACAAATACTTAAAAAACTATTGGTTGCCTAAAATTACTTACAAAAAGATTAATAATTTATATATAAGTAAAAAATAAAAAAAACAAAAACCTAAAAATTATCATGTACTGTTCATCCTCACTTTAAATTAATAAATGAATATCGGTATAAGTACTGTGACAAGTGACAATCTGAACCAACCGGTATTATTCGAACAACATCGGTGTCGATATCAAAAAGACAAAAACAAATACTTAAAAAACTATTGGTAGCCTAAAATTACTTACAAAAAGATTAATAATTTATATATAACTAAAAAATAAAAAAAACTAAAACCTAAAAATTATCATGTACTGTTCATCCTCACTTTAAATTAATATAGATAATATAGATAATATTTACTTTTCTTTATTAAATTTACATATAACAGATACGTGCACTAAACAAAATACATCATTTACATATTAAAAAATATATTATTCTTTAACATAAACTAGTAGTCGGACCCGTGTAAAACACGGGTAGTTTAGTAACGTTTTATTATATTAATTAGTAAGTAATTATCGGTTCATTTAGATTGTCGGGGATTTGATATATATTGACATTCAAAGTCATTGTCCAGTAGGCAGAAAAGTTAATAATATGTCTAATTAATACATAACAAACAACATTTGGTTCAAGTTGTAGTTAAATATTATACATAACAACATAATATTGAATCTTCTTTCTTTCAATCTTTGTAAGAAGTAATTCTTGTTTATGTATGTGCTTATGTCACGTTAAAGTCAGACACTTCTTTTATATCAAACACTTCTTCTTGAATTTGTTACGGTTCTGGTGACGCCAACACCTCAACCACCCGTTCCTGTTCTAGGATCTGTAGAGAAATTGTCATAAGTGAATCAGAGCATGCATTATATTATGATGCTTATATTACTGGTTATCGTAATCCGAAAGTTGGAAAATGATTAAAACAATATGTTGATCAAACCTTGCAAATGCACTTGCAAAATGTCTGCACTCTCCTCTTAGCGGACACGCATTGCATTTTGGTTTGGACTTTGTACAAAAAACCTGCAAACATTACAAACTTGAGCAAAAGGCTTAAATGCAAATTAAATGATGTTTACCTCTCATATATTTAGGTTTGCTGGCTTATATATAATGCAATAGTATTAAATAATGATGTAGTACCTTGAATCAACCTACGATATTAAACTGCTACCGATAACACAAGCTCATTATTAGTGGGGTCTCGAAGACCAATACAACTCTCGAAGACTAATACAACTTTACGATATTAAACTGCTACTTAACCAAAATTGCAACTACTTTTTACTCTTTAACCACGCACACATGCATATGCATGCAGGTATACAATCCATAGTACACATAAAATCTCTTCATGTACCTATGTCAAGAAAAAGAGATATGTAAATGTGAAGGGTGATACGACAACTGCTTACCTCCCCTTCAAGATGATCAAGACTCTGAATAACCTTCTGGTGGTAAGTACGTTCCAATTCAGCCTATCAAAATTCTTGTTTCATATAACATATCATAACATATTAACATGTGAAAATTATATAAACCATTAAGTGGGAAAGTTTACCATGGAAATAAGTCTTTGCAGTGTCATGTTTTGTTGTTGAGCTGCAACTGCAGCCATTACCGATGCAGCTTCCTTTCCCAAGACTGCCATGTTCGACTTCAGATCTTGTAATTTCGCTTCCGCTGCTTCAAGTCTCGAAAACAGCTCAGGATTCCCGGATTCCCGCTTCCATCTATCACTTTCGCTTGTCATTTAGAAACTTCAATAACCTATCAATATTTAATATTGAATATCAAACAAAACTTGAATTCCAAAGATTTTGATTTACAAATTAACACACGTGCCTCTGCTTCCTATCGTATCCTGTCATAAAGTTGAGCAAAAGGCATAGGCGACATTACAACTACTTTTTTGATGTCGTGGACTTGCTAGAGTCGACATGTCCAATGACAACAATAATGAGGTCAATAACGAATTAAGATAATATGTCAGTTATATGAATTCACATATCATATAATGTAGGTTTAACTTAAACTTTTGAAAACATAAACTTGCCTTCTTCATCTTTGAAAGCCTTTTTTTATGGATGATAAGTTGTTTTGTCCAATATTGGATGTAGACTTATCCATGTAATCATTATAGAAAACATCAGATAGATAAAATGTTACGATAAAACCAAAAAGATATGAAAGTCATAAAAATTCCTTACCAAATCCGCCAGCTCGTTTCCAGGTAACAGGCTGTTCTCCGCTGGCTTTCAAGAATTGGCCATAAGCTGCAAATCGCTAATTACATATTAGTTCATATGTGATTACAATTAACGTACTAATATATCCTATTATGTTTCCTTGTATCTTCTTCACTTCTATTAGTATCAGCATAATGAAAATGAGCGATTTACATTTTAAACCATCATACTAATAGTTTTTTGTTGAATACAATATGTGGTCTCCGTAAGCACACCCTATGCAATGTTGTGGTCTCTGTAAGCACACCTATGCATATTTTATTCCATCAGATTGTTCCGATACACATAAAGTCACAGAACTGAAAACCTAATAGTTCTGCATGTTTAGGGGTAAAATGGTCTATTCAGCAACTTTATAAAATTATCTCTTTAGTCTAATATTACCTTCCTATGGACAGAATCAGCCTGCAATGGGTTATTAACCCAAGCCAGTAAGCGTTTGATTTGGTTTTCGTTTCGTGTTTCTTCAGCAGGGTCTGTTGACCTGTTAACATACAAAATAATACCTAAATAATCAAATCAATAATTTATTTTTATTATGTAATTAGTGTTTAAAATAACGAACCTGATCGAGTTCATGGTTGGCTATCTTTTTACTATGCAAGCCTCTTAAGACATTCTTGCAAGCATCAACAGCCCTATGTATCTGGATTAGAATCCAAATGGTTAGAAAACAATAAGAATGATGATAACGGTCTTCAATATGAGATATTACTTTTAAAAGCCGAATTAACGCACCTTGCATAACACTGACGAATAAATCGAGCATAGAAATCATCGATGTGAATATAAACCGGTGGATTGTGATGTGATCAAGATTCTAAAATCAGAATAAATTGTTATTACCTGGCAACAGAAACAAACCACAAAGTAATAAACTAATCCTCGGTGGCACTATCCTCACCGTACACGTCTTCAACACCACCACCAACAGATGCACTCAGATTTTTACCATCAAACTCATCAACTTCAGCCGCCACCGGAGCATTCACCTCCTTCACAGCACTATCCATCGAAATGCTGACGTTTCACTCCGGTCGATTATTATTATTGTTCAGCATAGAGACCACCACCGGATGTCTCACTGGTAACCTCAATGACTGTCATTGCGTCCTTGAAACTCCGGTAACGGATTTCTTCTACAAAATTAAATTAAAATCAAAATCAGATACATATGTAGCCAAAAATTGAGAAAAAAAATATAGACTTACAATATTTGCATCACAGAACTCAAAGGACTTATCCAGCACAAACAACAGTTTTTTGCAAAAGCTTCAAATACTCGATCACATCAGTTTGAAAGCCAGGTACCTGTGTAGTTGAGATGATTTTCAATTTCTATATCACTTTCATAAGATTGATTTTGTATTTTGTTGTCACTGAAAAGATGAGGATAAATTAGCAATGGAAATATATGTAAAATTAGGAATATGTGGTTGCATCAGTTTATTTATTTCTCAAGAAGTATGGCAACCTCTCACATCCATATCTTATTTTTGATATTTCATATTAATAATGTCATAACCAGTAAATATAAATTGGATAGATGATATATATGTAAAATAAGGAACAGAGGGCTGCTACTGAAATTGGTCGACATGACATCTTGATTTCAAAAATATTAGTAACACTTGTAAAGGCTTTTGGTTAAGTCAAGTCACTTAAGCTGTTACATTTGAGAGAGAACCACAGTTATTATGAATTAAAAGTTGGCTAGATAAAGAGTGTCTTTCAAGTCATTCAATCCATTTGACCTATCACATATTCATGGACTTGATATGCTATATATTGTGATTAAAGAACTAACCGTATGGAAGGTGATAAGGTTGTAAGCGTAGAAAAGCTCGTAAAGTACTATTAAACGCTTTTCGAAAGCTTCATGAATACTCTTCATGTCTAAAGCTCTTCCTTAGTTTCTCAACCTGAAACAAATAGAAAAAAAAAAAAAAACAGAATTGATTAGTAATACCACATAAACTTAACCAACACAATTAACCGAGATGAGAAAATAAACTTAACCAACACGATTAACCGAAATGAGAAAATATCAAGCACATACTTTGTATATACACTAATAAAACTTGATTACTAAGCTACAATCAATGAAATTACCTTGTAATGAAACGAAATCTATGTCATCTTAAGTCTTCAAACTCACAATCCTTGTCATTAGAAGTATTGTATATGGTGAAAATGAAAAAGACGTGCATATTGAAAACAGATAATAGCACTAAATATATATGAACGAAAAACATGTATGAAATAACATACTTCTCTATTGAAACTCTCCCTTCCTTTGTCTGTGACTCATACGCATATCACACTTAGTGGCTCCTGAAAAAAAAAAAATCAAACCCGTGAACAAAGTGCCTTCAATGAGCATATTTCAATCCAAATCATAATAAACTCAATAGTAACATGAATCAATCACAAACTCATAAAAAACCAAAATTCATTATAAATTCGTCACTAATGACAGGATTAGAAATTCACCACACATTCTTCTTCTTCCAATAACTTGTTGGACCTTCACCAATTTACACTTACAATTTACAAAATAGTTAAAACCAATAACTTGTAAAACTTACCTTTTGCCTAATAGAATTCACACAAAAATCTAACTTATTCAAAATTTAACCTTGCTTCTCATAAACAACCTAAAATTAAGTAAATGGATGCGAAAAGTAAAAACTCACAGAAGGATAGAAACGAATACATCATTCCTACTTGGAAATACGACTTGTATGGTCCAGAAGACGACGATCCCTTGCCAGATTCGATCAAAGAACTTGTTATAAATGGCGAATTCAACCGTTTAGATGGTGATTCTTATAAACTTATTGAACGATTGTATGCTTCATGCGAATTTGTGTCGGAAAGAGAGAAATGAGAGATTGAAAGGTGTTATTGATTGTGGAAATTGGGTTTGGGGATAATAAAATGTAGAGGAGAGAGAGAGAAGTGGGATGTGAATTTGAAATCTGATGGTTTGGAGGGATGTTAATAAAGAAGCTCATTCTTTAATTTGAAATTTGAAATTCTCAAATTTAAATGAAGAGGGAAAACAAATTAAGGTATTAATGTTTAGTGTATATAAATTTATAAATGGAATTATGATGTGATAATGACTTAAGACTTGCACATGTAGACAACTTCATAAGCTGACACGTAAGCAAAGATGAGGTGAGCAGCTTTCTCCTTTTATAGAGAAGGGAGATATGTAATTTGTTAATTGTGTTTGTTTGTTTACTATCCATGTACAAAATCATTTGTTGTTTTTTTTAAATGTATGTAATTAGTGACATGCAATCAATGTAGCATTGTTTTACATATGTGTAAACTCTAAAGAAACTATTTACATATGTGTTATTATATCCTCGTATAAAATTACCAATACCAAGAAATCAAATAAAATTAATTAGCGTGAATCAACTACTAATATTAATAATGTAACGAAACCATATAACTAATTATTATGAACCACAAAGCAAAGTCTTAAGATTTGTCATCACATAAATTCAAAAAAATAGATAGCAAAACTCAAAAAGATAATTCAAAGCTACATTTACACATATGTCATAGATATTTCTTATGTGCACATTCGTATTGTTCAAAAATTAAACATAACTTTGCAACGTATACATATGCATATTCACTTCTAAAAATAGTTCTATAATAGCTACGAAAAAAAAATAAAGATCTTTATGGCGTCATCTTCAAATCTTTACGTGAGAAGAAAAAGGAATCGATTTAAACTCAAACTGTGATAAGCAAGGATGTATAAATAATAAGATAATTGAGGATGTGTAAAATTTGGATAACGTGTGTGATTGAATATATATGTTTTTGTTTAGATCTAAGATCATATATAATAGTTAATGCTCAATAAGAGGCATTTTTCATTATATCATCATCATAAAACCCATTTAAAAAGTTTGTAATGGTTAATGTCCACCTTAATGTCATTTAATTGATTACTTTCTTTTTTTCCATTCTCATTAGGCATTATTCTAGAAATGTCATAAACTCTTCATGCCCAATGGTCTAAATGTGAGAAAATAGAGGAAATCAGATCTTTTGAAATAGAGATAAATCAGGGTAAATAAAAAATGTGATAATTTTTTAGGTGTAAATTTACTTTAATGCCCTTCATAGATAAATTAATGAAAAAATAACATGAAATAAAATGAGTGATTATAAATAGTTCTGCGGGTTCTGTAATTGTTTTTTAGTGTATGTTCTTGATTTTTTTTGTTGGGTTTTGTGTGCTTCTTGGCTGGCTTTTGTTGATGGGTATTCTGTTGGTTGGCTTCTGTTGATTTTTTTGATGGGTTTTGTGATTATTAGAGATGTTGATAGGTGCTTCTGTTGGCTGGCTTCTATTGTTTTTTTTTTTTTTTTGATAGGGTTTGTGATTCCAGGTGACCGATTTTGCAAGCGGTGCCCCGGCGGTGCATCGTCGTGCCCGCTTTGGTGCCGGTGATGCCTGGTGCACCGATCGATTTGTTGGCAGTGATGACGATGGCATGGCAAGGATGGTGTAGTGTAGGTTTTTGAACCTGCAACCCCACTTTTGCAGCCATGATCATTGGAAACTCTGAGCCAAACACTTTTTTTAAGATCCACACATGAATTTGAGTTTTTTTGTTGTTTTTTATATTTTTTTCTAATGATGATAAGTTTCAATCTATCTGAGACACCTACTGAGTTGTGATTTTTGAGTGAGTTCGTTTTTGTGTAAAAAAAGGGTCGTAAAAAACGAGCGTAAAAACGATCGTATAAACGGGTTTAAAAACGGGTCGTAAAAACGGGTTTAAAAAACGGGCGTAAAAACGGGTCGTAAAACTTTACGTTACCCGTAAAAACAACACATGTAAAAAATTTGTGTATGAAAAGTAAATTTTTTTTTTAAAACTTTACTTAAAAATTTTACGCTACCCATAAAAAAACTATACACAAAAGACGGGTCGTAAATAAGTTTGTAAACCCGAAACCGGGTTCGGGGGCATAAAAAGACGTGTCGTAAATATATATTTTTTGTTTTTTTGGCGTAACGTTTATTTTTGTAAAACCGTATAAAACGGGGCGCAAAAACGGGTCGGAAAAAACGGGGTGTAAAAACGAGTCACGGGCGTAAAAAACGGGGTCGTAGAAAACGGGCGTAAATACAATACACGTAAAAAATCCGTGTATGGAAAGTTACGCTACATGTAAAAAACTATACACAAAATTGTGTATGAAAAGTTTACACCCGCGGTGTAAAAAAAGGTTTAATTATATTTTTAACAGGGGGCGTAAAAAATTTACGACCGGCGTAAAAAAACACTACCCGTAAAAAACGTTTGTCGTAAAAAACGACAGCGTAAAAAATGTTTGGTGTAAAAAAACCGGGTGATAAAACGTCGGGTAAATACGGGGCGTAAAAACTGCGCGTAAAAGCGGGGCGTACAAAACTGCGCGTAAAAGCGGGGCGTACAAAACGGCGCTTTAAAAAAACGGCGCGTAAAACCAGGCTTAAAAAACGGCACGCAAAAACTGTGCATAAAAACGGCACACAAAAACATGGCGTAAAAATACGGCTCGTAAATAAAAATGGGGAGTATAAAAAACGGGCGTAAAAAACTGGATGTAAAAAACGACGCGTAAAAAACGGGGCGTAAAAAACGGCGCGAACAAACGGGGATTAAAAACGGCGCGTAAACTTGGGTGTAAAAAACGGTGCGCAAAAACGGGGGCGTAAAAAACGGCTCGTAAAAACGTTTTTTTTATAAAAAAAATCTTGAAAAAAAATATTTATAAAAAAATTCTGATTTTCAAATTTTGTTTAATTAAATAATTAGATTTTTAATAAAAAATAATAAATATAATAAGACAAAATAGGTAATAAAAACAATAAGTATAATAAGACAAAAAAAACAAATTTACTTAAATACCATTTTGACATTAAAAAATTAAAAACATAATAAGACAAAAAGAATTTTATAATGTTTTAATTACTTTTAATCTCATCCATACGTCTTAAAGATCTAACAGTTTAAAATTGGTTTTTACGGGTCTCGCAACTGGAGGTGGTTTTCATTTTACCAATCCATATATATATATATATATATATATGGTAGAGATCTTAAGAGAAGAGCACCCTATTTGAGAAAATTGAGAAGAAATCTGGACCACACATTTTTTTAAGCTTTTCGTAATATACACATATGTATAGTTTACATTTGACAATATACATATATGTATAATTCAATATACATATACGTATATAGTCACTTTTAAATATACATATGTGTACATTACGAAAAACTTAGGGAAAATATGTGGTCCAGATTTCTTCTCACGTTTCTTAAATAGTCTACTTCTTCTCACATAATCCTAACCCCACACACACACACACACACATATATATATATATATATATATATATATATATATATATATATATTCATGTAAAAAACATAGAATCTAACTCAAATACATTTAAAATCATATGATCTATGTTTTTAATCCATGTACGTAAACAAGATAAACCGGTTGATATGCTATAAACAGGCTAAACAAGAGTCATAACTAGGTTGACCTTATTAAAAAAATATTTTTTCTTAGTCAATACGAACACGACCCATTTAATCAAACGTTTGTATAAACGTTTAAACATGTTAACGTGTACACAACCTAATTAGACCTAACCACTTTTGTGTTGGGTCATGTCGTGTTTTGGGTTAGGAAAAAATGTTGACAGCAAAGTTAATAAATAAGTTTATTAGGAAAAAAAATTGCTAAAAATAGTTAGAAGAATTTCAAACATCAATGGCATCAACAGGAAGGGAAATAGCCCTATGAAGATGTTGAGGAAGCAATTCCCTATAACCACTAAACGTCTCATTTTCGTTTTTCATGCATATTCTTTTATCCAAATTTATATTAAAACCGCGAGACGGATTCGATGCAAGTCCTAGTTGTTGATCTCTAAGCTGCATCTGATATTTGGCCCTGAGCCACCTTAATTCCTGTTGAACCTCGTTTTCATAATCATCGCGCGCTTTTGGTTGGTACAATTCAGGTTCAGGTGGTTCGTGTTGCAGCCATGTATCAGAATAGTGTAAATCATCTGACTGGCTCGAGGCCACTGGTGCACCATCTGTGACACATTGCTCAGAAACATCATTTTGATATGTTATTTCTTCAAACGGCCATGAATGGATGCACAGTCATGTCTTGAACCGTTGGCTGCTTCCAACTTGTTTTCTGACTGATGATCTTCTTGTAATAGGTTTAATCCTGTTTGCCATTCTGGCACCAAGCATAAGATTTCACCGTTGATCATGTCGGCTATCTTATGAACATCTTGATTCGCAATATCCAGGTCAGCAACCATTTCATTTGCAACGTCAAATGCTATGTCGGCTTCAATGTCAAACTGAAAGTAGATGTTCCGAACTCGGCCTACAATGTTTAATCATCCGTGAAACCCTTATGTTAGTCAAATTAAAAATTGAGGTATGAGGATAGAGATGGAATGGGTAGTAGATTGGGTAACAAGTTGGTCAGAAGTCAAAACGGGCCAGGTTGAGTTGACCTGACAAACAGCTTTTTCCCTTACAAACTTTTTTTTAATAAATAACTAATGTGTTTTTTAGAGTAAAGTACACGGATGGTCCCTGTGGTTTACCAAAACTCTGGATTTGGTCCCTAGCTTTTCCAAAAGTACACAAATGGTCCCTTTGGTTTGCACTTTGTAACGCATTTAGTCCCCAGTTTTTTTTCCAAAAGTACATGGATGATCCTTAGTGCAAACCACAAGGATCATTTGTATACTTTTGGAAAGCTAAGGACTAAATCAAAAATTTTGATAAACCACAGGGAGCATCCGTGTGCTTTGTTTTTTATTATGACGAAACCATATAATTAGAAGATAAAAAAACCTAAACTTTTGGATAGAACAATTTAGGAAGTTGACTAAATTAGGAATTCACTTTCGGACTTTTATTCCGTTTGGCTAACTTTGATCCACTCCCCTTTCAGAACAAGTTCAAAGAGGGTCGGGTTGGGTTGAACCGTTGAACCACAAACATGTATTTGTCTACCTTTTAGAAACTTCTCACAATTTAACGTTTAACAAGTTATCTATTAGCTAGTTTTCATTTGACCTAATTGACCCATTCACAATCCCATGTACACGGTTCGTATTTGCTACATCTGGTTGAGAAAAATGGGCCCACGAAAAAAGGGATACCTTCTTTATCTGCAATCCGTAGCTTCAATACAATATCATCATCTTCGTTTCTCTTTCCCTTGATAAAAATGTTGACTTCTCCAAGATGGTCAACTTCTTGACTTGTGACTAGTCCATTTTCCCATTCATAACCAAAATCATGTAAATTGTTGTCAACAGGATAACCATTACTATGATGATTATTCATGAGATCTATTCCATTGAACTCTCTACAATAATCGATTGATCTCAAATCATACCCATAATCATCAGGCTGGAGAAAAGGGTCTTTAAGCAGCTCTATTGCCGGAAGTCGTTGAGAAACTAACGAGACATTTTTCAACAAATTGGCGCACCTCGGGATCCTTAACTTTGTAGAAAGCATTAGGCTTTTTCCCCTATTTGTGAGAATAATTTGTCAGCGGAATTTACATGTAAAAAACATGTCGAATTGTTGATTTTGACAATTCTCATGTCCAATGGGCAAAACTAAAGGACCTAGCTATGAACAAAAAGGCAAAAATGGTAAACGGGTCAAAAGTAGCCCAAAGTGTATTCAAATCTATGCAATTATTGCGAATATATCGATTAACGGTCCCATGTAAAATATCGGTGTCAAATATCGGTACCGATATTATTGGCGATATTGACCGATATATCACCGATTTTCCCCAATATCAGCACCTTTCTTCTTAGTTCTATCATTCGTCTTTCTTCTTATTATTGCAAATAGTGTTTTAAGTCTTAGTTGTTAATTGTTAGTGTTCTAAGTCTTAATAAGTTCCTACTTGCTACAATTGTTAGTGTTTTGCAAGTTGCAAAAGGTTTATTTGTTATGGTAGGAGAGTATACTGAATTGTTATTGCTATATACGCAAATTCTGCATGATGTTAAAATTACCGATATCCCACCACAATAATCGATATCTCAAATATCGGTCCTTGACCGATATCCGATTTTTTACCGCATTAACTGCATAGATTCAAATGCTTGCAACCTTCTAAATCCCAGTGCAAGAGGCTCCCACATGATTGGGGTCCGGGGGGTGTCAGGCCAACTTGGGCCTGATGTACGCATCCTTACCCTGCATTCATGCAAGACGCTGTTTCCACTACTCGAACCCGTGACCTCCAGGTCACATGGCAGCAACCTTACCATTGCTCCAAGGTTCGCCCCTTGCAACCTTCTTAATCACTTTAGTCAAAAGAATTAGACTAGCATTTTAACAGTATAGTTTATGTGAATAAAATTTTACTATATTACTTAGAAATAATAAAACAAAAAGGGACAACAAAGTGTTGATGGGTCAACACAAACCGACCCATATCTGCATATCTTTGACTAGGAATTCGATTAATTAAATGGAAGCTAAAAAGTTCATACCGAAGTAACTTTTTTGTAGATCTGAGCTGGATGGGTGCATTCACTATACGGATATTCAAAGGTAACCATTTCCAAAACGCACATTCCAAATGCATAGATATCAACCAGTTCGTTGTACTCCTCAGCATAAACCTCTAGAGCCATGAACTCTGGTGTTCCTGAGAAGGAAACAAAATAATCCATTATTATTATGCGATACAGATTACAAATCGAGATCAACATTAACTTCAACTGTTTGCAATTGTGACAAATACATCACAAGTGTGATCATCTCATCCTCTTGAAACATAGATAAGGGCATGGTTTTAAAATACGCAAGCCACAACGAGGCAATAGGGTCCCAGAGCCGAGGCGAGAGACGCACACATCATATACGGGACGCGCAAGGTATTTATATAGATTTATTTATGTATATTATAGGTTTCTATCGTACCCAAAATTTAGTTAGAAATAACCTCTATCTACAATTCAACATATAAATAACCTGTATGTACCACCTAAAAGCTATAAATAACCTACCTCCTTGTGGTTTCTTCGTATTCAAGTTTCAATTAGGTTACAAGTTCCAGGTATGGTACTCATATCTCACGAAAGGCTATAAATACAATTTAATATATAAATTACCTCTATGCACGACCCAAAAAGCAAGCTATATGTACAACCTCCCACATGCGCCTCACACACGCATTCTTAATCTAGGGATAGGAGACTTACCGACACAGCAAGCGCCATGCGATTTATGGAGGATAGCTGCTAGGCCCAAATCACCAATCTTAACCTCTCCTTGATTACCGTTAATAAAAATATTATCACATTTAAGATCCCGATGAATCACAGGCGGATCATGGCTATGAAGATACACCAACCCTTTCAAGATCTGCCTACACCAATGCTTGATCGCATTGATATTAACCCTTCTATGCTTCTGCCTATACCTAACCAAATCAACAATACACACAATCAATAACTTACTTTCCGAGTTTAACTTAAAACAGTTTTTGCAATCATTTAACCTGAACTTACTGTCTAAGTGTGCCAGAAGTAAACATCTCAGTAACTGTCTGTATCAACCCACCAAGTATAAAACTTCATGATATTACTATGCTTTAAAGTCTTCAACAATTCACCATACAACCTCTCAAGATCTTCAGGACTTTGAAGAAAATCATACAATTTCACCTGATTCCATGCCACATCTATCCCTTCATACTCATCAAATGCCCTAAACCTGCAAAAAAAAAAGATCACTCATCAAAACCCTAATTTCCAAAACTACAAATTAAGCGAATTAAACTACATACACTGTCTTGGAAGCTCCTTTGCCCAAAATTTCATTATACTGGAACACAAAACACAACAAATTACGATAAATTACAACGAATTTGAACTTTAAACGATGATTGTTAATAAAAAAATGAAGAAATTGATGAAAAAAGGGGAAATAAGGGTTTTACCCGACCGTATCTTCCTGTGGGATCTACTTCAACGAATTCCGTAGGATTTTGATCGGGTTCAGGTGGTTTATTCATGCCTTGTAGTGGAAACAGAGAAGATTGAGGGGTGTTTGGCCTAGCTTTTTTATATAAGATTATAGTTTTTTTAGCTTATTTTTACAAAATAAGCACTAATGGTGTTTGGTTTAGCTTTTTAAGTTTGTGTTTATTAGCTTATATAAGCTAATTCTAAAAAGCTTAATTGATGATGATTTTTTTAGCTTATTTGAAAAAGTTTATTTGAAGAATATGGTTTTTTACTCATTTGTCCTCAAATGATGATGAATTAACAACTTATTAACAAAATGGTGAATTATTGTGTTTTCAAAAAATCACAAATGATAAACACTATTTTATTAGTTTTTATAATAAACACTATTATTATTATTATTTTTATTAACAAAATGATAAACACAATTTTGTATTGTTCTTTATGATACTTTGATTCAGCAGGTAATTTTCATTACATTCTTTTGATAAAACAGCTCTATGAACATATCGTTTGACTACCAAAAAATAGATTTGAATAATCATCATGTTTGTATAAACTATCAATGGCGGATCCATGAATTATTAGCTGGGGGTGCGGATGAGTGGTTCAAGCATATTTTCAGGGAGTACAGTCAGGTTTTTGCCTAAATAATATACTAAAATTTTATTTTCAAGGGGTGCGTCCACCCACTCTGGACTTAACCTGGGTCCGCCCCTGTAAACTACTATCAAACTAACAATCCAAAGATTGATGACATAACCTACAACAATCAAGTAATAAGAATCAGATTGCCTCTATTCAAACACTAGAAGGTGATCATTTGTGATTTTTGAAAACACAATAATTAGATCATGAGTTTGCAAATGCAATCCCGAACACTATTTTATTAGTATTTATACATGAGTGCAGTTAGAGATGTGATTGCAGGAGATCTAACCAATTCAAGATGAATGTTTATTGAATATTAATGTATTTTTTAGAAGTTTTACGTCATCCTTGATATAAATCTATCCAAACATGATGGTATAACTCATAAAAACAAAGTAGATGCATATGAAATATAAGTTATGTGATAATATGTAACCATGCCCCTTTTGGTCATTTTACTAACATAAGCTAAATAAAAAAAAGCTAATACAAACATTTAAAAAGAGCTTATCAACTTGTAGAATATAAGCTAATCCAAACACTTAAAAAGAGTTTATCAAATGCTAGAAAAAAACTATAAGCTAGTTTCAAATATAAACATAAGCGGGAAAATAAAAACCTGGCCAAACACCCCCTGATTGATATGAAGAGGTGAAAAGTAGTAGTAGTTTATGAAGTGTAGGTAAGGTGAAGAAGGTCATGGTCATCCTCGGGTTTATCAATTTTAGTGTTACCAAGACATGGTTCATGCCATTTTATCTGAATTGACCGGATACAAAATTAAGAAAGTGTAGTTATATTTTTAGGAAGGCTATCTTATTTACGAAGTGTAGGAATAGGAAGTGTTTTGCATCATTGGGGGTGGGTTAGTGTGTGTTTTTTTATTACTATTTTGGTGGTATTTTAGTAATATTTATTTTTAATTTTTTTTAATGGTGTATGGTTAGAATGTTACTAAGACCATCCGTAGTCATAAAGCCCATTTGTGGGCGTTATGCGACACGTATCGTGCCACGTCACATAGGGCTTTATGAGGCGTTATATAAATTGAGGCAGTAGTCATAAAGTCCCTACCTCATCATTACCCAATTCATAAATAAACCCTTAAATTATAAATATATATATGTGTGTGAGTAGAGGGAAATCCAAAACGCGCCGCTTTAGAATTTTGCTCCCATAACGCCCCCCGTAGTGGTGTTGGGGGTGTTATGGGGCGTCTTCAGCCTCCTCCCCTCTTGCAAAGCGCTCCATTACAGGTAACCTAACTGGGTTAATAGTTAATATCATCAAATTAGTATTAAAAACCCAGAACCTCTAAGAGAACAAAGGTTCTCACATCTCTTGGACCACTAGGCAAAGAGATTTAATTTATAGAGGGTAAAAAAATCATTTAGCGTGGTTTAAAAAGAGCAAGTAACTGTCATTCCATAAAACATTCCTTAAATCTTGTGAAATTCTCTCTCTCTCTCCTAAAAACCAGATTAATGATTCTTGTTCAACTTCTTTGTCGTGGAAATCAGTCGCCGGTGAATTCAAGTAACGAAAACTTTATTATTATTTCAGACACACTAGTGTGTTTTATATTTTGTACTTGGTGTGTTTTATAATTTGTATTTTAGACACTGGTATGTCTACATCGAATCAGACACTGATGTGTTTTATATTGTGTATTTCAGATACTAGTGTGTTTTATATTCTGTATTTCAGACATTTGTGTGTTTTATGTGTGAGGGATGTGTTTAATTGTGAAAATGTTAGGCCCTAGAAGTGTGAGACTGACGCATCAAATATACACAACGGGCTATGGTAGCGTATTGGACTTTACCGGGTTAGTTTATATTAGGTTTTGGATCTTTAATAGGTCATTGGGCATTGCCTAAGGCCATGTGGGCCAGGTGCCCAAGAGGAGCCCATGTAGGGAAGTGGGCTTGCCTAGGGTATATAAACTGATTTATGTATCATAAATCAGGTTGAACACTTTACAGAAAGAAACCTTAGATAAGAGAAACAGAGAGAGGTGGAAGAACTTGTATCAGATGGTTTTGCTATATTATAGTAATCGAACTGTATACAAGTTTGAAGTTAATATGTGGTATTATGTTCATCTCGTTTTATTACTTTTTGGTTTTCTTGAATCTCACCAAGTTTGGATTTCGCCCATCCTTGGTGATTGTTTGATATCATTGTTTGATCAGATTATTAGGACTTACAAGTGATATCAGAGCCTTTAGAACCTTTTCTAGGCTCGTTTTGGTATCAAATATTCAAAAATTTTAAAATTTTTGTTGAAAAACATCAAGAACATTCATTGTGTTCTTTGCGTTTTTCGGGTTTTGAACGAGTGTTCACCGAAAATCTTTGTAAATTATCATAATTTGCTTGTTCAATTGTTTTTAAAAGTTTTTAAGAGATAAAAGTTTTTATTATCTTTTCAAAAGATTTAAAAAAATAATTACAAAATTTATCTCTAAAATTTGTTTTCAATTTAAAAGATTTGATTTATGGAAAAATAGTAGGTCGTTGACAATTTTTTTGTAAGTTATCAAAAGTCAACAGATTCTCAAGTCCAAAGAGTTTTTGAAAAAGAGACATTTCGAATAAAACAAAGTTTTCAAATAAACTTTTGATTTCGAATTAATAGAAACCTTCAACCGTTTTCTTCGAAACACAATTCCTTCCGCCGCATCTCTGTGTTAACTACACCATCACCAACCTCCGTCGTTGTAACCTTCACAACCGCCTTCTACCATCATAACATCACCTCCATTTTCCTCCTGCAACATCACCTTCATTTGCATCTCCGGTCATCTTCATCATTCGACCATCACCATCACAGTGCATCATTATCTCCATCGTCGTCCCCTTCATCATCGTCATATCACCGTTATCGAGTTATGTGTTTTCGAATTACTACACCTTCACACACACCTCCGATCACTGCTACATCCGAAAAAGTATTCGAATTTTTATCCGAAATACCTTTATCCGAATTCAGTGGTTCGAAACAAGTTAATCCGAAATAAGTTTTTGAAATACAAAGTGTCTTCGAATCTTTCCGAAACAAATCTTTCAAAAACATAAACTTATCCGAAACAGTTTTCAAAGACTATTTTCTGAAACACAAACTTTTTCCGAAACACAACTTATCCGAAACAGTTTTCGAGTCTACGGGTTTTCGAGTTGCACTTTAGTTTTCGAGTGAGTTTCGGATCCAGTATTCGAGTTCCATCCATGGCGATTAGTCTTGAAAATTTCGTTGTGTTCTCAAGTTAAATCATTGCATGATGGCTCAAACTAACGAACCAAAATCGCTCATTGACACGGTTAACACTCTCTAGTGTTCTGATCATTGTAGAAGCAAGGTTGCACAACTAAGAGCTCATAAATTTAATTTAATTTAATTAATGATTACAACAGTGCAATGTCTAAGTGCATCGGCCTTAGAGAGAACAACAAGTTGCTCACTGAAAAGGTTAAGCACAAAAGAAGGACATAGCTCAGCTTCACATGGATCTTAACCAACAACAGTGTTGGGTTTATGATTATAAAAACAAACTTAATGTGAAGATCATGGAACTTGATTCTGTGAGAGCTGAGCTAGAGCTCCTGACTGGCAAGTATCAACAAAATGAAATAAATATAAAAAAGTTTGATACATCCAGTGAGACTATTCAAAATTTGTGTAATGTGCAACTGACATATAAAGAGAACAAAGGGAAGGGTTTGGGTTACAAACAGGTTCCTTCTCCATATAATCATAATTATTCTAGAATGCACACGACTGAGCAAGATCTAGAAAACGAGAAAAATATGATTTATGGCAAACCAAGTGACTATGTTTATTGGGAACCTTTCAAAACAAAACATGCCAGGTCAACTGTTTTTAAAAAACCAATGGAACCAACTCAAGAAGTTGCAAATGAATTAGTTGATGAGTCAAACCCAGAAACCGAACCAGTTCAGATGACTGCCAAGACCGATAAATGTGATTCTGTAAATAATACTAATATTTCAAGTACATGTGCAGAGTATGTGATCGTTGAGAATCAGTCTGACGTGGATGATGAACCGCATTCGAATGCTACTGTTGCTTCAAATGACACTTTATGTGTTGAACATAATCTTTATGTTTGGAACTTTGTTTAATCTATGCTTGCTGAAACAAAGGGTCTTTCTGGTAGTTTTCCCTGAAAAAGTTACTCAGACTGATATTTTAGATTCTGTGATTTTGAATTCTGATTATGACCAAAATGTTTTACCAGAGGAGACTGTTACATCATCTGATGCCTCATAATCCTCTGAAACTAATGTGGTTGAAAATGTTGTCTTGTCTGATTTGTGAACAATACTAATGCTTCCACTTCATGTGCTGAAGAAGCGACAATTGTAGATTGGACAGAAGAAGATGATGAACCGTCTTTTGTTGATGACTCTTCTAATGATTCAGCTGAAGTTTCTAGTGTTTCATCCGATAAACCAAAACTCTCCGATTCAACCAAAGCTGATGACATGAAGGAAATAGTGAAGACTAATGTGTACGAGGCTCCAAGTAAACAATCTGAAAAGTCTGAACCCTCTGTTTGTGATGAATAGGTTCAGAAGGCTGACAGGGTCATAGCAAGCAACAAGAACCGAAACGAGCAGATCAAAGACAAGGAAAGGAGAAGTCTAAATATCAAAGACAATCACGCTCTCCGCGATCATCTACAGGGAGCAATCGTTCTCAAAAGGCTCGTGATATGGAAAATGCTTTTGTTAAGTCTGCTATGGCAAATGTGAAAAATATGCATTTGACTATGCTAACAAAGCATCTGGAAAGATAGATGAGATTTCTGAATAAGACATGCAATCTAAGAAATACAAGAAGAATCAAAAGAAATCTCGACAACAAAAGGCATCTGCAAACGACAAGTATAGGCATCCTAATTCATCTTCGTTGCAGGAAATGTGCAACAAAAACAAGCACAAAAAGGACCGGTTTATCCTTCAGGGCCTACACGAGCAAATCAAGCTGATCAGAATGCCTTCCACGTGAAGACACACACATGCTTCAATTGCGACATTCCTGGTCACATTGCTCGGAACTGCACACATCGTCCTTACTTAACCTATTATGCTCAAAATCAGAGGGTTACAACATGGATAACTATCATTCTAAGCCAATGAAGGTATCTTCACCTAAGGCAATGAAGAATGTGAATCCCAAAGTTAGACCATCTGATGGAGATTGGAATGCTGCCAAAAACACACGCAAGGTTGTTCAGGAACAAAAATCGATTTCTAAAACTAATAAACCTGACACAACTAAAGTTGCTCAACCGAAGGCAACAAACACGTTTGTTAAGCCGAAACAAATTTGGAAACCCAAATGCAAAGCAGCAACATCACCAATCCTTGAAACGAAAGGGGACATGTGTTTAAAGGAAGTGTCTTATTTTGATGCTTCAGGAAAACCCAGAACCACGAT
The DNA here is from genome assembly GCA_947069175.1 of Scalesia atractyloides. Classification (NCBI taxonomy): domain Eukaryota; kingdom Viridiplantae; phylum Streptophyta; class Magnoliopsida; order Asterales; family Asteraceae; genus Scalesia; species Scalesia atractyloides. Next base: position 39,447,660 of record CAMTDV010000017.1, on the reverse strand, counting down.
GGTCTTACTAATCTCCTTCTTATTCAGGGACAACCAAGGAGGAGCTGTTGACAATATTTGGAATGTTGATAGCGGTTGTTCTAGGGATATAACGGGTATCATCTCACTGTTGCAAAAAAATTCTATTTCTTTATAGATGATATGTTTCCTTTGAAGGAGATAAGGGAGGTAAGATAAGATCAACAAAAAGGTACAACTTTAATTTCATGCTTTAATGTTGACATTGATTAATCTTCAATCTAATGACAGGACGGTTAAGCAAAAACAACAAAAATATTTCATTTTCTTTCGTTTATATCTTTGTAGACACGCTTTCCTTATTAGGTAAATTTGCGCATAAAGTGTGATGCACAAATTTAGGGGGGATAGGGTAATAGATGTATATATGCATTGTTTTAGGGGGAGAAACGAGAAAAAGCCAAAAAGACAAAAAGCATTTGAAAAACAATAAAAATCCAAAAAGATTTTATTGCATCAAATGGGAAATGAAATGAATGTTCGTGTTAAAGGATTTGACCAACACATGTAAGGTACTATAGCTGAAAAGAATAGGATCGTATGTGATATATCGATAGGCTTGACGCTCAAAGTGATAAAAGATTCTAAGTGATATAAACATAATGAACTATGTACCATGTGGGTAACATACCATCAGTGTATGATTTTATGGTCTTAAATCTTGCGTTGATAGATAGCCAATGCCTGAGATTTCGGGTCTTTATACTGTTGAGTAATCCGGGGATATCTTGGTTATCCTTCTGTTGCATCCTGATTATATGCAGACCTAGGCACAGTCAGGATATCTTAAAAGAACCAACGAGGCCAAAACCTTAAAGGAAGATAAACTCAAAAAATGAGGGAATTCCATTGAGCTAAATAGCTAAATTCGTACCAAAAAGGTATTTGCCTAACCCTAGTTGGACATAAATATTGGTCACTCTGCTGAACGAAAGTACTGACTTGTTCACCAATAGTCTGACGTTGTAAATCAAAAGGATGAACTCAGTACACTTAACTGTATGATGAATTGTTGTACTTACCTTGATCATTGGGGTATGTCATGGTATGGGACACATGAGTATTATAGTATAATCTTACCTTAAGCATATCACGAAGTTGAAAATGAAAATTGAGCGTTAAAGTCTAAGTGGACAAACATATCGAAAATCGCATAGAACGGTCTGAATAAGTTCACACTGAAAAATGTTCCTTGGTCTGCCTGAAAATGATTTTGATCCCATTGCAAATGTAATTGTATGATTGTAACTGTTGAGTTAGTTTCTTCGTTCCCGTTTATGTTCGCACTTATTTAAAAAAATTCAAAAATAAGAAAATTCAAAAATCCAAAAATAGTGTCTTGTTTTTCGTAAAATCAAAAATCCAAAAAATAGAGTGATTTTATTTGTTTTATTAAAAAATTAACTATTTTTGAAGATTTGACTGATCATCAAAAGTTGAAAGAAATTTGAATTGTGAAATCCAAGTACATACTTGGATGTACTAAGTGTTCATGTGGTACTCTCCTCTGTTGCATAGAAATGTTTGCTTATAAATTTCTGATGATTTTGCAGAACTTGATTTAAATCAAGAAACAGAGGTTGATGAAGAATGAGATGCTATTAGTTGCTGACAAGCATGAAGCATCATTACAAAGTGTACAAGAGTTAGAAGAATTGGATACGAATTGCCGCCTGACAGTGAAAGTACATGTGAAGAAGGACCTGCGAACCTGCTTGAAAGAGAAAGATTGTAAAAGAAAAGAGCTGACGAGAATCCTCCTCTCGCGTTATTTTTGACAAGATTTTCAAGCAAAGCTGATCATGATCCTGATATAAAGCTAACTACAAGAGAAGAAGAAAGAGACCTAGTGCTGAGAGTTTAGAAGTCAAGAACTTCCACAACACTTACAACATAGCGACAACCATAGACTCCGTTGAAGACGTTACTGAATTCATGATATGAAGACAATTTGATGCATCAGTCTAGGGGGAGATTATTAGGCCCTAGAAGTGTGAGACTGACGCATCAAATATACATAACGGGCTATGGTAGCGAACTGGGCTTTACCGGGTTAGTTTATATTAGGTTTTGGATCTTTAATAGGTCATTGGGCCTTGCCTAAGGTCATGTGGGCCAGGAAAGCCCAATGGGAGCCCATGTAGGGAAGTGGGCTTGTCTAGGGTATATAAACTGATTTATGACTCATGAATCAGGTTGAACACTTTACAGAAAGAAACCCTAGATCAGAGAAACAGAGAGAGAGGTGGAAGAACTTGTATCATTGTTTGATCTGGTTATTGGGTGAAAGAAAAGTGATATAACAGAATTTGAAAAAACCAGAAACTGATAAAACAAAATGTGAAGAAACCAGATTCTGATAAAACACAACGTCATGAAATAATGGATGTGTTTAATGTTTCGAAATGCGTGAGGGAGTGTTCAATTGTGAAGTTTTCTATAGCACAGTGTGATGATCCAAAATTGTTAAAACACAACGTCAAGAAATAATGAATTTGTTTTATGTTTTGAACTTCAGATGAATCAATCATGGATATGAAATATAAATAGCCTTTTATTTGTTATGATATAAAATCTTTCATAAATAACATAATTATTCAATTACCTTAATGTCATTTAGTAAAAAAAAACACTAGATGCCACATGTAACAAGAAGATTGCTTCCTACACTTTATAGGAAAAGTAGGCTATGTAGCCAATTCCTACCCTATATATACATATATAGAGAGAAAGATAAAGAGGAAAAGTGTATCAATATTAACACCCTTTTAGACCATGTATAGTGGTAAGCCAAGTGAAATACTATCTTTCGTTATGTGGCGTCCACGCCATCAAGGACATTTTACTAGGTAAAATAGTGTAGTGGTTCACACCCTTTGTTAATTATTATAACAACTAATACCCACTTTACATACACACTAATTCTCTCTCTCATCCAAACTAACCAATCTGCCCCTATCTCTTTCACTTGTGACCAGAACCACCACGAGAGATAGCCCAAAATGCCATTTAACATGTTTGGAGGGCGGTGGTGGCTTCATGGTCTTAGGAGGATATCAATGTGATGATTATATTATGATCTAGGAGTGGATCAACAGAAGCGCGTTTTCTATAAAAACAATAGAAAACAATATAAATTTGACACATAACATCCAACTATTTTAGAAAGAGGGTAAAATACCAACTTTAATCTTATTAGCTATATGTAAATCCTAATAGCTATGGTAACTAGTTTTTTTACATTAAATTCGTATATGATATTCTTCTACAAAAATATCATTTTCATCCATTGTTCTTCAATCTCAATATTAAAACCAAGTTTTTCGCTTTTTATTTATTGTTATATAGCATACCAACACATATAGTTTTGAAACTAGCACACTTAGAATTAGCATAAACAAGTTCGGAATTAGTTCAAACAGAAACTAACACAATACAGGTTGAAAATTGGTACAGACAATATTGAAACCAAAACATATAGTTTCGAAACCAGCACAAAACAAGTTCGAAATCAGCACAAACTGTTTTGAAGTGCTATTTTTACACTATTAAAAATGTCATTTAAAAAAAATATATATAGCAATATTATAGATGTACTAAAGGTTAGTAATTCTTAATTTTATGGTGTATTTAAAAAAAATAATAAAGTATATAAAAGTTATTATATTTTAAAAAATATTGTGGAACTAGTAGGAAAAAGTCAACATAAGAAAAATTTACCTTGAATATTTTTATGTAATACAATGAATACAATTACTAAAATACCCTTAAAACTAATAATTGAGATAACTAATACTTTGGGTTGATGTGTAACCAATACCATCCACTGATTAAAAATTTAGATGACCCAGATTTGTTCTTGATGTTTTTACAATTAACATGGTTTGTACCAAAACTCAGTTTCTTCCTATAGTTGTATTAAGAGTTAATTACACACATGGTTTTTGTGGTATGATGGCTTTTGTTGGTGCATAATGTCTATCGTCTAAGTCTTGGATCGAGTCTGTATTGTATAGGGTTTGATTTGTTAGATTTTAAAGTATTTATGTTGTAATGAGGACAAGTTCGGCGGAAGTTACTTGTCAAATGGACAAGTTCGCCCGAACTTGGCCATAGCCTTTCTCATCCGAACTTGTTCCTCTATATATAGCTAGCCTTGGTTTCTCATTTGTAACTTTGCAACTTTTGAGGCAAAGCTCTGTCGGTTTGGATTTGTACATTGTAAACACATTTGGACTAATAAACTGACGTTTAAATAGTAATTCTTGTGTATTTGTCACTAATCACGTAATTTCCCCTTACGATGACATAGATACAAACTTAGGTTTCCGTGTCAAGTGGACGGATCGATCCTAACAAGTGGTATTTGAACCATGGATACCTAGTTTGAAGATATCTACACAAGACATTCTCTATTTCTACCCATTTCTTCTTTATTTTCACATTTTCAACAAAATTGATGAATCTACTGTTAAAAGTGGCTAATTTTTTAATATGTCATACATAATCACCTAATAACAAACCCTTGAACGCTTCAGATCAAAATTCAACCGATTTCATATCAAAATTCACAAAAAACCATGTTTCACAAACATACTTTTTTCGAATTTGAGATAAGTTCGCCCGAAGTTGCTTAAAAATCATCAGTTTTGAATGATTGAACAACTTCGCGCGAAGTTGTGAAGAATTTTACAAGTGGTTTTCAGTAAACTTTGGACGAAGTTGTCAAAGTCTTATACAAGTTCGCGCAAACTTGTTTAAGAGTGATTTTTCTGAGTTTTTGTTACAAGTTCGCCCGAACTTGTTGATTGTGAAACTGAATTTGTTGGTTAGTCAAGTTCGCCCGAACTTGTTTGTCTACTAATCAAATTTCAAGTGTTTGGGAGTGTGTTTTTAGATACAGTTTCAGTTTGACGAGATGGATGATTTTCATAGCGCCTTCGCTACAGCAACGGCTTAGACATCGAATGCAAATGCAGTGAACCAGATCAACTTAGACAACAAGATGGGGACTTCCGTGAAGCCACCCAAGTTGATGAGTATTGACAATTATGAAAGTTGGCGTGAGAAGTTTGAGAATTGGGTTCAAGCGAATTTCTTCCGTAGCTGGGTCGCAATACAAACTGGATACAAATGGCCAGTTGATGAACGTGGTCTTGAGATTTCTTTATCAAAGTTTACACATGGAGATAAAGATTTGTACGTATATGAGAAAAATATGATGAGCTTGTTACAGCAATCAGTTAAAGAAGATATCTTGATCTTGGTACCAAAGTGTGACACGGCACAGGAGATATGGAATGCCTTACGTGCAAAATATCACGGTAGTACGGATATGCGAAAAAGGAAGAAAGCTCTCATCAAGAAGGAGTTCCATATCTTTACAATGATGAAAGGTGAAACAATGAAGCAAATGATAGAGCATTACTGTCATTTGGTGGTTCAATTAAGAAGGCACGAGCTTCAAAAGACAGATGAAGAATTGGTAGACAAGTTGGCGGACACACTACCTGAGAGGGAGTGGTCTACATACTTGATGGTACTGAAGAATGGTCCGGGTTATGCTAATTATCGTTTAGCTGATTTCATTGACAAGTTGGAGGGTCATGAAATGGAATTACAAAAGATCGCTAAATCAAAGAATGCACAGGTTGTGCAAGACGTCGGATTGTACTACAAAAGTGGGTTTTTGGATACTTCAAGTCCGAAGATACAAACGGCTTTTAGTGCGAATGCTAATTCTTCAAATCATTCATTTCAAACATCACATCCAAGCTATGATCAAACACCAAACACATCACATTCTAGTTCAAGCTCAAATTCTCCGTTTCAAAATCAAGCCAATCAGCAGAATCATTCCAGTTCCGATCCCAATGTGATTCACTGCAACATTGCAGTAAATCTGAAGAATGTATTCTCTGAGCAAGCAGCCAAACAACACATGGCGCTACTTGCAACTGTACTTGAATCATATGAGAGCTTAGTTGCGGGTGAGATTGGAAACCCGGAAATGACTGCCGAAGATTATGATCAAGTTGATGAAGAAGAATTAGAGTTGATGGATATTAAGTGGTGTCTAACATCGATAATCCGAAGGGTTACAAAGTTTGTTGCACTTACCGGACGAGATATTGGAAATTCAAGTAACAAACTGGGATTCGACAAGTCAAAGGTAACCTGCTTCAAGTGTAGAGAAAAAGGGGCATTTCAAGCGTGCACCAATCGTGAAGCTAGCGGTAATCAAAGTCCGTTCAGAAACAACAACGATTACTACAAGAAGGCCTTGCAGTACAAACCATTTCCAAATAGGGTTTAAGTTGAAGTTCAAGATGGTCAATCAAAAACCACGGAAAAAGCTCTAGTTGTTTCACACGAAGATGAAAGATTTGATTGGAACAATTATATTTCCAAGAAAGCAAATGTTGCTTTGATGGCCGAGATCGTGGAAGAGCCAAAGTCGATGGTGGATGAAGTAGCTCTTGAAAATGCAATCCTAGAGGAATACTTAAAAAAAAAAAAAAGAGGAGATGATCTATCATGAGACTAAAATGAAGAATATTATACCTCCTAATCTTCAATCTAGTTTTGCAGGTTGTTTTGATGCTACATCTCAAGAGCAAGTGATGGAAGAAAAGAAATATGAGATCGAGGAGATCATCAATGTGACGAAAAGAATGAATGAGGAAAACCTTACCAAGATTGCTGAAAAAGCAATGATGGCCAATCTGAGAGAGGTAGGTCATGAGATCGAGGTAAAGGTAATTGAAAAGGAAGTCATCAAAGTACAAATTGTGGAGGTTGAAAAACCTTGCACAAAATGTGCTAAAGCTTGTGAACAATGTGCTGAAAAGTCAGTAATCATAAGTGACCTAAATGTGCATAATGAAAATTTTAAATATGATTATCGCACAATGAAAGAAGCTTATGATAAGATGAAAGGCACTTATCACATTTGTGAACAAGCTAATCGAGAACAAACTGACACAATCAGAATGTTAAAGGCAACGTTAATGGAAAAACAAGAAGCCATTAACGTGTATATTAATAACATTGCTGAGTTAAAACATGAGCTTCAAGATGTTAAAATTGAAACTAAACGTGTAAGACAGTTGTTGCTCAGCACACGAGGAATGCTTATGTCATCGATCATATTCTTCCAACGATTCCGTCGGAAGAAAATGATAACAAGCTAAAAGGTAAGAAACGTGGAGATTATAGCAATGTTCCACCTCCATTATGTGAAAGCTACTGTTGAAAGAAAGTAGACGGAATGGAGAAGGCACTCAATGTAAAACTTTTATCTTAAACAAAAGATGAGTTGCCTGAAAACATTGATATAATTTACACGAAATCTAATGATGACAGTGAAGCAATCGTGGGTAATGTGATTGAAAATGTGTTGGGAAGTGATTCTAATGACAACAGCTTTGAGAGCACCGATCGAGCTTGAATAGTTCCGAATCACAATCTGAGAATTAATATACTTCATCAGAGAATAGTCTAAGTGATGATCCTAACGTTGTGCTATACAACGTTAAGGATTCTGATAGATTATATTTTGACGAAAGCTTTCCGATTCGGAATGTGAAAGAAGATCATATCGATAAACTATTCAAACTGGTTGAAGTTTCATCAGAGGATTTAGATAAAAATGAAAAAAATTATATTCAAAATCCAAGAAGTTTTATAATAACTATCGGAAAAATGGTGGGGACTTTCCTGAGAATAGGAGTGGTGGTTTGGGTTTTTAACCTTAAGAAAATGAGAAGAAAAAGTCACCATTTCATGAATATAAAAAGAAAAATATGAAATTCGTGTTTAGGACTAACACTGTGGTAGAAAAAGATTTGATTGGTAAACAATCAATGATGAGTTTAAAAAGGAAAAAGAGCTTCGTGATCAAGCTAAAACTACAAGTAGAGTAAAATCTACGAGTGGAAAAACTGTTGATACTCGGACATGCTTCAAGTGCAATGAAATAGGTCACATTGCACGAAAATGTTTGAAATCAAAGTTTGATCGTCGAGGAAACAAAATTTCAGATGATGAAAAATTTAAAAAAACAGAGGTTGTTCAGATTAAGATTTTGAAAAGAAACGATGAATTAGAATTTGAAAAGAAATCGAAAATTGAAAAGATCTCTAATTTTGAAAAAGGAGAATCTTCAAAACAAGCAGAAAATAAAGATTCAAAGTTTTACATCAAAAGGCAAGAATGAAGACACAATCCTGGGTTCCAAGAAATATCTCATCATCATCTGAAATTGCCAAACCATCTGGGTCAGTTAAAACCAAAGATTTTAATCAAACAAAGACTGATCAGTGGGTACCAAAGAAAGAAATGAAAATTCCAACTTTTGATATCCCATATCCACCCAAGACCGATAAGGCTTGGGTTTCCCTTTTTAAGTAATTGCTTTAACATGTGCAGGGGCTTCCAAGGTCTATCTTATCGAAGTGGATTATGGACAACGGAGCTTTTCGGCACATGACATAGATGCGAGCTCTATTATTCGATATCAAAGCTATCAATGGAGGCTACGTAGGATTTGTAGGAAATCAAGGTGGAAGAATCATTGGAGAAGGAAATTGTCGAATGGTGTGGTATCTTTTGATAAGGTCAACTACATTGCTGACTTGGAGAATAATCTTCCGAGTATCTCTCAGATTTGTGACAAGAAGTTCACCACTCATTTCAACGACAAGGAGTGCATGATTCTAAACCGGGTTTCAAGATTCCAGAAGAATGGATTCTCATGCGCGCTCCTCGAGAGAATGATTTTTATGTGCTTGATATGAGTATTGCCACAACTATGGCACAATGTTTTGTCTTGAAGGCCACAGAAAAGGAATCGGTTTTATGGCATAGAAAGATGGGTCATATTCACTTGCGAAAGATGAATTTCCTGGTTCACAACAACTTGGTGGAAGGAATTAATCTGAAGAGTTTTCATATGAATGATAATTGTTTAAGCTGTAAGAAAGGGAAGCAGATTAAAAAGTCTCATCCAGAAAAGATTCTGAACTCGATAAAGCTTCCACTGGAACGTTTGCATATGGATCTTTTTGGTCTTGTCAATCTTAAAAGTATTTCAGGGGATCTTTACTGCTTGGTGGTAACTGATGATTACTCGAGATTTTCATGGGTATTCTTCCAAGAGAGCAAAGATGAGACGTTCGATAATCTAATGATACTCTTTAGGAAGCTTGAAAATCTGTACCATCTTCCTATTAGGCGAATCCGAAGCGACAATGGTACAGAATTTAAGAACAAACGTATGCAAGAGTTTTGTAATGAGAAAGGGGTTCTTCATGAATTCAGTGCTCTATATACTCAACAACAAAATGGGGTTGCTGAACGAAAGAATCGAACACTGATATTGACAGCACGAACGATGCTTGCAGATTCCAAATTACCCGTGAGTTTCTGGAGTGAAGCAGTGGCATCAACATGTTATACGTTGAACATGGTCTTAACTGTTAAACCTACCAAGAAGACATGTTTCGAATTGTTAAACCAAAGAAAACCTAATTTGGAGTATCTGGAACCGTTTGAATCTCCCTGCACAGTCATTAATCCTGATGGGAAATTCGGTGCAAAATCATTAGAAGGTTTCTTTGTTGGCTATGCGAGTCCACTCAGGCGAGTTTATCTTCCCAGCATGAAGCAAGTGGTTCTCGTTCAACATGTCGATTGCCGGAGGTATACAATGCCAACACAAGAAGAGGGTGATGCTTGGATGTTCAACTATGACATTTTATGGAAATCATTCGATCTTCCAGAAGAGCTGACTGACAAAGAAATTGTTGCTTTATACTATTTGCACCAGTCTGCTAATCAAGAGCAAATTTCAAGACCAAGAGTGGTTAATCAACCATCTGTTGGTACATCTTCTTTTTCTGGCAAAGATCAAAATTCTGTTCCAGCTGAGCCAGTTACACCTGTTGCAGAACCAGTGTACTAATCCAGAACCCAATCTTTCACAAGCGCATGATTCTGATTCTGATGAGGCTCCGACATTTGATCAAGATGGAGAATCCAGTTCTGATGAGGAATCCGAGCAGATCACTAGTTTGTTAAATCAATCTGCTGGTCCGAGTACAAGGAATGAAGCGTCTTCTAGTATTCCTGCTGTTGAATTGATAGTTGATCTGAATGTTAACAATCTAGAGAGTTCAGTGGATGTTTCTGATGAGGTAATGCGAGATCTTATTCTTACCATCCATCTGACACTATTATTGGTGAATTACAAGTTGGAGTTAGAACAAGAAGCCAGATCAATAAAGCGCTTAGTTGTTTCTACACGAAGGTGGCTCCGATTCAAGAATTTTATTCTTATCATTGTCTTATATCTCAAATTGATCCGAAGTCAGTTACTGAGGCACTTGGAGATGAAAACTGGGTTTTAGCAATGTAAGAGGAGTTATTACAATTTGAAAAATTGGGTGTATGGAAACTTGTTGACCTCCCGGCGAATCAAAAGGCGATTGATACTTAATGGGTTTTCAAATGTAAGCGTGATGATCGAGGGGTAATTGTGCGAAACAAAGCTCGACTTGTTGTCAAAGGATTTCATCAACAAGAAGGTATTGATTACATAGAAGTATATGCACCAGTTGCGAGATTAGAGTCTATCCGCATTTTCTTGGCGTTCGCGTCTTGGAAAGGTTTTAAGGTGTATCAGTTTGATGTTAAATCAACTTTTCTCTACGGAAAATTGAGAGAACAAGTGTATGTCAGCCAACCACCAGGGTTTTCGATCCACTAAACAAGAAAAAAACATTTCTCCCGGATAAAGCTTTGTATGGGTTGCATCAGGCCCCGAGAGCCTGGTACGAGACGTTATCTCAGCACCTAGTCGGCAATGGTTTTATCAGAGGAACAGTGGATAGTACCTTGTTTATGAGAGAAGTTGAAAATCATCTGATGATCGTACAAATCTATGTGGATGACATCATTTTTGGTTCGATGAACGACGATCTTTGCAAAGAATTCGAATCTATCATGAAGAAAAAGTTCGAAAGGAGCTCGATGGGCGAAATGAAATTCTTTCTGGGATTGCAGGTTGATCAATTGCCGGATGGTATCTTTATTCATCAAACCAATATTCTGAAGAAATTTGGGATGGATCGTACGAAGCCGTTATCAACACCATTGGCACTCAACCATGGAATCTATGTTGATGAGCTTGGAACCAAAGTTGACGAGACTCTTTATCGGTCGATGATAGGATCATTAATGTATCTAATGGCATCACGCCGGATATCATGTATCCTATCTACCTTTGTGCACGTTATCAGTCTAGTCCCATAATATCTCACATGCAGATCGTAAAGCGGATTTTCAGATACCTGAAGGGATGTCTAAGCACCGGCTTGTGGTATCCAAAGAATGACAACTTCGACCTGAGGGGATATGCTGACTCTGATTTCAGTGTTGACAGATTAAACGCAAAGTCTACGATGGCCGGTTGCCAGTTCTTCGGAACACGACTCGTAACTTGGCAGTGCAAGAAACAAACCACAGTCGCTCTCTCTACTTGTGAGGCTGAGTACATCTCAGCTTCCAGCTGTTGTTCACAACTATTGTGGATCCAACAGCAGATGAGAGACTATGGATTGCAATTTCTTAACACTCCATTATATAGCAATCGACCTTACAAAAAATCCAGTTCATCACTCTCGAACGAAACATATCGAGATTCGTAACCACTTTATTCGTGATTGCTATGAAATATGATTGGTACGAATTGAGAAATCCACACCGATGAATAAAAAGCTGATTTTTATACCAAACCTTCCAGTCTAACACGGTTTAAATTTTAGTGAGGCTTAACGGTATGAAAAATCTCTTGACAGGTGCGGAAGCAGAGGTTGAATATGGATCTGACGAGGAGTTCTCGTGATCCTCATTGGTCTGTTATCTTTTAGGATTAGAATTTCTTAAAAACTAAAATCCAAAAATATGTTTTTGATTTTAGGGGGAGAAATGAAATGAGAAAATACAAAAACATATAAAAACCAAAAAGTACAAAAACATGAAAAAGACAAAAGGAATTTTGTGTTAAAAAGGAAATGATAGTATATCAGTGGACTATCACAGTATGCTAAGGATTTGTAAAGTTCAAAAATTTTAAACAAGTCTTACTGTGGATGTGTCGATAGGCTTTACACGTTCAGTAGATTGTTTCCGGGGTATAAACTAAATTTTACAACTGCTTAAAGTTGTGGATTAACATCTCTCGGACATATGGACTTAGTACTCCGAAATTTCATCTGAGAGATTGCCTGATTCTGAGATACGAGGTCTTTATAGATGATTGATATCTGGGGTATTATACAAGTTCTTCTGATTTTGCATAAGCAATGGTCTAAAACTTCTATAATGCTTTTACTAAAACCCCTAAACTTCAACAAAATTGAAAGAATCGAAAGATCTAATCAATTGCAGTCAAAAGATTCCATATTTGGAACAACACCTTAAAGTCGAGCCTTCATCTCTTTGTTGATACAATGGTATTAACCTGAGCTTTCACGGCTTCGCATAACCCAGATACAGATATCAATTACGTTATACTCACCTGTAAGATAAAATCTAGAGAATTTTGATACGGGAGTATATTCTGAGATGGGAACCATAGTTAAGTCAAGTTTCCTAAATCTATCTAACATATTTTGGAACAATTGAGAAATGTGTCGAAGTTTAAGTGGGCAAATATATCGACAATCTAGGAAAACAAGTTTAAAACTTGAAGTCATTAAAAGGTCAACGGTTCTGGTGATATGTCTCATATAACTGATATGATCCTTAGACATGAATTCACAAAAATATGTCTGTAAATATGTTTGTACATAGCTTCATTTGATTACAGATTTAAACCCAAAAAGATTTCAGTGTGTTTTAGCATAAACTTTCGAAAAAGTCAAAAAGATTTTGTTTCTACATTGTTTTCAACAGCCAATGATTGAAAGCGGATGTTCGGAGTTCGAAATGGTGTAATTTGTTGGAAATCTTGACGGCAACGGGTTGGGAGCTAATCTGTAAAATCAAAATAAATAAAAAATGATTAAAAGTTCATTAATTTGAAACTTGAAAATGAAGCAAAACATCAGTTTGTTCATAACGGGTCAAACTGAGGTCATTAACTTGGACTCGATAGACAAATTGGTTAACCAAGGTCATTTACTTGAACTTGGTCAACTGGGTGGATTTTCAAAACTGGTAAATTTGTGAAAGTTCAGGGTTTAAAGTGAAAATTTTTGAAAATGTATGAAACGGGCTTGAACAATTTTGGCCAAAGTTAGGTTGTCAATGTTTGTATTTGATCTAGACAACTTCGGGTGAAGTTATGTCTTGAAAGTTTGTTTGTTTTGAAAATCAAGTTCGGCCGAAGTTTGCTAAAATGTTTGTTATAATGTTTGAATAACTTCGGGCGAAGTTATGTAATGATTTTTTTGCTTTGAGTGTCAAGTTCGCCCGAAGTTACCTAGACTATATATAGCCAAAACTTCGGACATAACTTCATTTCATCTTTTGAGCGAACTTGAGTGATATAGTGCGAACTTGCTAGATTGCAAAAGAAGTAGCGTTATTCTGTCCAATTTTAATTTGAATATAAGTGATTGGCACACTTAGATCCATGGCAGAGGTGAGAATTGGTGAAAAAACCTTGAATTTGATGTGTATTGGACTGATCGGACTTATAATTGCTAAAACAGATAGATTAGGGTATTTGAATTTAAATTAATCGGTAAAAAATGTTTAATAACATGTATAGATTACATAGGAACCATAAAATTGAATTTTGGTTCATTAAAACATGTTGCAGGTTTGACTTGTGGTTTGGGGACGATGACAAGTTCACCCGAACTTGTTCGTGTTTGTTTTAACCAACTCCGGGCGAAGTTGTATCTAAAATAGAAAGATTCTTTGAGTTCAACTTCGGGCGAAGTTAGTTAATCAGGTTTAAAAAAGTTTAATTGTGACAAGTTCGACCGAACTTATGCTTAAATGTTATAAATCCTGTTTTTGTGTCAAGTTCGCCCGAACATATTCAGCTTGTTGTAAAACATGCCATTTTGGCAAGTCAAGCGAAGTTGTTCAAGTGTTGTTAAAATTTGAAAAAAATGCTAAGTGTTTGTGTTTTTCACGTTGCAGGTTGTTCAGCTCACGTATTCGAAATTTCACAATACGTGTGTTTCGCTAGACAAGAAGTTATTTCCATCCTTGGAGCCGTTTTCTGATATTCTGGAGTTTATGGAACATATTCCAGTGACAAAGGCCATTACAGACAAACACATCGTGTATCGCTCGCATGTAAACTTTTTCTGGAGTTCTGCAAAGTACGATGAAGCTAGCAAAGTGATCAATTCATTTGGCCGTGTTGGAGATGTTGATAAAGAGTTTAATGTCACTGAAGCTGATATCCGCAGAGTGATGGAATTTAACGATAGTTCTGATGATCCAATGGGTTTTGAAGAACGGTTGGTCAAAGGATGTTTTTATAGAATGGGATACCGTGGATATGTTAATGAGTCTTCTTTCAAGAAGGGAAATCTTGGTCTGGCGTATAAATTCTTTATGCATGCACTGATTCATACTTTCAGTCACAGAAAAGCCGGTTTGGATGATTTGCAGGATTACATGATGTGTATGGCGACTGCAATGGTACTAAACAAAAAGTTAAACTATTCTGGAGTTGTTTTCGAGCACATGACAAAGAATATGGGCAAGGATAGATTTCTGCTTTATCCTCGTTTTGTCCAGATGCTTATCGATGATCAGTTTAAAGATATTGCAAAAGATCAGAATGATGTACTTTATCTGGGTCATATGAAAGAGACTACTTTGAAGAAGCTTGCTACGTATCAAAGACAAGAATTAGTTCCTATTGCCACACCTGTTTTCCGGGCTATTACTAAACCTGATTACGTGTCACCACCTGACGGAAGATGGAGAAATGACGGAAGTGGTGATGAAAAGGATGAAGTTGAATCGTTAAAAGGATTCAAAGAAAAATATCGTAGCGTATGGTTTGTGAAGAAAGTTGTTGAAAAACCAAAATGCAAAAGGGCTTCAAAGAAAATCGAGACTATGTTAGTTGATGAACCGGAGATTGAAGCAGAAAATGTTGCGTGTTCGAGTGCAGCAGTAAATGTAGAAAGTCAAGAGATTGAGACTGGAACTGCTGGTGGTGATCGTGATGATGTTATTTCCGCTACTTCCGATAAAGACGAAGAATCATTTGAAGATTCTGCTGATATTCGTCAGAAACAAGCTGAAAAGGAAAAAAAGGAAGAGGGATTAAAGAAACATGGTGAAGATTTGTATGTACCATCTAATGAGGATAAGCCGAAAAAGAAAGCAAAACGTGTGAAATCAAAGGCTGATGAAGGAAAGAAGACAACGGGAGCTCCTATTACTAAAGGAAGAACTTTACCAAAAGGAGATACATTAGCCAAAGGAAGAAAGTTACACCTCCGCAAACTTCTGAAGCTCAACAACCACCAACAGTGTCTGTTCAAGCTCCTCAACAAACTCCACAAGAGCCTACTGATACTACCCAGCCAATCTCTTAACAACAACAGACAACACCAAAGCAAACAACGCCAAAGGCTACTCCAAAGCAACGAACTCCTCAAAGTCAATCATCTGCTCAAAGACAAGAACGTTATTTCTCTAGTGAATTTGGAAGTTTTCGAACGCCTCCACGAAATGTTGATACAGAGATTTATTCTGATGAATTACTTGATATGTTCAACGAAACAAAGGTTCAATAGTTAGAAAGAAGGATTAAAACTCTTGAAGATCAAGTCAAGAAACCGAGAAAGAGATTATGGAAGATAAAGTCAAATTTCTGGAAAATGATCGTGAATATATGAAGGCTATAGTTGAAAGTCTCGGTGCAGACAATGAAAGGCTGAGAAAATCGATTGCAGAGCTTGAAAGTGAGAAAACACTAAACAACAAGAGATTCAATATGCTACAGTGTGTTCTGGCTAACAATCTGGGTATAGACTTCATTACAGAATACAACAGATTGGAAGTGCAAGATGAGAAAGATCATGCTGAAAAAGAGTTAGCGACACAGGGAAAGGGAAAACATGTTGAAAGTACTATTGAAACAGTGATCGGTGAAGGCTCAAAGTCTGCTGAAGTGCTTGTTGTTGAAGAAATTCCTGTTACAGAAACTCAAGTTATTCAGAATGTTGAAGTAGCTCAAAATGTTGAACAAGTTGATGAATCTGTCAAAGCTTCTGAAACAGAGAAAGAAACTGAAGAAAAGGAGGATGATGATAACGAGAATGATAAAGATGATGATCCTATCGATGACCGAAAGATGATTCAGATCATGGTAATGACGATGATGATGGTCAGGGTGGTGTTGGTTTGAAAGTGGATTCCGCAAAGTTTACTACAGACTTTGATTTTGATACTTTGATGAATGATGAAGCAAATGCTGAAGATGTTCAAAGTAAGGGGGAGCAAGAAGGTCCTAAAGATGTTGATGATTCTGATGCGGTGAGTGCTAAACCATTCGCAGTAGTCTCTGATAAACCCCTATTTTTGATGTTGGAACATAATGTCGAAGAGGGAGAGTTTGTTCACGACTATACGAAAGAAGAATTGGCAAAGATGTTTGAAATAGAGCCTGAAGCATTTGAATTCGATTTCGAGGAGGAGTTAGTGAACATTGATACTATTGAGTCGAAAGAATATTTCTATATGCATACTCCTGAAGCTGATGATTATAACAGAGTTATTATTGAAGATGCTTCTGATGATGAAGAGGGTGCATAAAAGTATTCTGGTGTAAACACTGACAACTTTCCAACATTCGAAGAAATGTATGAAGAATTGAATGCTGATCTGTTAAAAAGAAAGATTGAAGAGACAGTTAGAGATGGTTCTATGCCATGATGAATGTCAAAAGAAGAAATCGCTGAAGCTAAAAAGTCATGGTTCAAAGAAATGCCGAAACAAAGAAAGTTTAGACGTCCGCTTGCATTCTTTACCAGAGACAAAGACAAGTCGTTGGGTGATATTTTGAGTTGGGGTTGGTTGAAAGAGTTGAATGTTTATGCTATTAAACGAGAGTTTGGAGTTCAACACTTTCGACATATGGTAGATTTGAAGACATTGCCTTTCTGGGATATTGAAGAGTTGGTGCAAAAACGTAACATCAGCTACCAAATGAAGTTTAATAATTAAAGGCAGTGGAAGGTGACTAAGTTTGAAGCATTACACGGTTTTAGATACTTGAAGCCGTTTATTCCTAAGCGTCAAATCAAGATAGATAAGAAGACAGGTGAAAAAGATGTGACACTTGTGATGAAAAGGCCTAGAACAATGAAGAATATGCCTTTGATGCCAATCGAACAAGATTTCTATCTGATGTTTAAATGGTGGCAGATAGACCCAGAAACATGTGAAGCTGTTATAGTGCTACGAGCAGATGACAACTGGGATATTACTGAACAGATTACACCAAAAATGATAGAGAGAAGGAGGATATGGGGTTTATGGCGAACGATCCGAATACTAGACCCGATGTGGCTAGTGAATTGCTCGAAGGAAGATATCAGATGTTTGTTCTTCAACAAAATCTGCTTTGAAAAGAAAGAGAAAGTTCAAGCAATGCAGTATCAAAGTGTTGTAAATGTTTGCTTTGCTCATGGAATCAATTCAGGGCATATGTGGGAATCAAGTTGGAGAGAGCTAGAAAGAGAAGAATTTCTGAAAGAAGAACAACGACTCGAAAATATACATGAAAGGGGTTGAGAGGCTAGACTACGAAGATTTCAGTTTATGAAACGGGAACCTCCTACTGACCAAACGCCGATTCCAAAGCAAGAACGAAGGAAAAAGCCCTACAGGGATTTCTTCGGAAGAGGTTGAAGGTTTTGAAGACTGATCAAGACTACCACAATATCCAAGGGGAGTCTGTTGGTGCATAATGTCTATCGTCTAAGTCTTGGATCGAGTCTATATTGTATAGGGTTTGATTTGTTAGATTTAAAGTATTTATGTTGTAATGAGGACAAGTTCGGCCGAAGTTACTTGTCAAATGGACAAGTTCGCCCGAACTTAAGTTCAGCCGAACTTGGCCGTGGCCTTTCTCATCCGAACTTATTCCTCTATATATAGCTAGCCTTGGTTTCTCATTTGTAACTTTGCAACTTTTGAGGCGAAGCTCTGTCGGTTTGGATTTGTACATTGTAAAGACATTTGGACTAATAAACTGACGTTTAAATAGTAATTCTTGTGTATTTGTCACTAATCACGTAATTTTCGCTTACAATGACATAGATACAAAATTAGGTTTATGTGCAAAGTGGACGGATCAATCCTAATAGTTTTGATTGAAAAATTTTATTATCTGGAGTGGGTGTAAATTAATCTTAAGTAAACTGCAATTTGCCTCCCTCTGTTTTCCTTGCGCTTACACTTTGCCTCCCTGTCTTCCATTTTTACACTTTGGCTCCCTGTGGCTGCATTTCATCACACATTACCTCCCTCCACAGTCAAACGCTTGTTTGACAGTAAAAAGTATGAGTAAATGACTATTATACCCTTGAAGCAAATTTCTTCTCCAATACAAGCTCTAATTCCTTGATTCCCTAATCCCCCAATGGTTCAAATGGTATTTAAACTCAGCCATATCAAAAGATTGAACCTACTCAATGTCTTCAACTTCGAAACAGTGCTCACGAAGGGTTGATAGGTCGGATGTGATTTGCTTAGTGTGTGGTGCAGCTACATGTTATAAAATCTCCAAGATTGAAGCTAGCTCTGTCATATGATTCTTTTGTTATGTAAGTGTTGATTTTGGTTTACTTAAATTATGTTCATTTTGGTTTACTTGAATTGTAGTGTAAATGATGTATGTGTATGATGATGTTAATATGGGTTATGACAGTATACATGTGTGTGATCAGCATGTTGATATGTGTTATGACAGTGTACATGTGTATGATCAGCGTGTGCCATCATCATGTGTTTGATCAGATTACGTGTGTTCAATAGAAAGGCAATTATGGTTTCCTAAGGTGGGTTAACACTCTTATCTATGACAGATGTGAAAGTTTAGTTTCCACTTTGTTATTGACTATTAACAAGAAAAACAAAATGCTCAAAACAAAAGCTATGCAAGTCACTATGTGGAAGATTGTTTTAGTTTGTTAGTTGTTTTTTTGTTATGTGTGTTATTATCGTTTGAAATATATTGTAACAAACCTTTTAAAGCCTTGTAACGGATCTCATTTATGTTTATGTTAATTATGTTGATGTATGTTGATAGCGTTGTTGTATCCATGAGGTTGAAAAATAAGTTGTGAGCGTGGAAGAGAAATAAGTGGTTGAAGATAATTTTGTTAGTGTCTACAACATGCCCGAAGAAGAGTTGTAAGCGAAATATGCAATGGATTACAACAGCTTCGTAGAAGATGCGGAAGAGCAATATGAAAAGGATCTGGAGTTGGATTATGACAGTGAGGTGTTGAAACAGGTTTGGGACTACGAAAGCCTTGAAGTAGAGGATGACGATTGGTATCATAATCCGTACGAAGGCGAACATGAATCAGATTCCAAATTGTCAAACGGTGATTGTCATTGGTAATGAATCGACTAATTTGTAATATTTGAATACAAAATTTTGTTATGAAATGGTTAGATTCTGAATTGTCGTGTTATGTAATGGTTAGATTATGAATTGTAATGTTTGAATTTAGAAATGGAAAATATTGGTACCTTTGTTTGTTAATATTTTTTTGTTGATACTTATGTCATAAGGGATAGTGAAACTAACATCAATTATTAAATAAACTCAACTCATTTCATAAAACCCTAGAATTTCACATATATCAATATGATTAAAAGAAATTCATTCATATTACAAGAAACAGTATGTAAAAAGAAAAACAAAAAAAATACAAATTCGTATTATGAGCAACGAATAATTCCTTCGATTTGTTAAAAAATGTAAGGTTTATAATATTTTTTTGTTTGTTTTTTGTTTGTAATTTTTAAAATTTCAAATAACATATAGTTTTGCAAGTTAAACTAAAAAAAGTATGGGTGACTCACCCACATGTGAAAAACTTAGGGGTTAAAGTGTGTATTGTATATGGTATAAAGAGCAAACAGTTAAACTAAAAAAAAGTATGGGTGACTCATCCACATGTGCTTTTAGTATTCTCCCATAGGATTTTAATTCAACTCTCACACCCACGTACTGACCCTCATCTTTTTAAATAAAAAACCTTTTTGTACATGATATTGTTATTTAAACTACGGGGGTGTTTGGCCTAGTTTTC
The DNA here is from genome assembly GCA_947069175.1 of Scalesia atractyloides. NCBI lineage: Eukaryota > Viridiplantae > Streptophyta > Magnoliopsida > Asterales > Asteraceae > Scalesia > Scalesia atractyloides. The sequence goes on along the minus strand of CAMTDV010000017.1, from coordinate 39,427,327 downwards.
ATTTTTTTGGCTTATACATATAATTTTAGGGTAGTTTATAGCTTATTTTCTATCATTTGTTAAGCTCTTTTTAAGTGTTTGGATTAGCTTATATTCTACAAGTTGATAAGCTCTTTTTAAGTGTTTGTGTTAGCTTTTTTTATTTAGCTTATGTTAGTAAAGTGACCAAAAGGGGCATGATTACATATTATGTTTTGTGTCGCGTATCCCTTTCTCCATATGGCTTGAGAATAGCTCTCCACTAATACCTTTGCATACAAATTTGCTTCAACCTTCCGCAGTTTCCACGAAAATGGCTTCTTGGAAAAGTTGGCTTCTTTTAGTTACCTTCAATAATTATTATCTACTTCTGCACAAGTTGGCTTGTTACAGTGTATAGGCATTAAAGCCCTTATGTGTATTATTAATCAACCAACAACGTCTTGCCTCTTCCACTAACTTATTAAATAGGGGCCAAAAAATGTAGATGGATATTTAATTAATAGTTTGTAACACCCCAAATCGCGTAATATACAACAACACGCGGCGGAAACACTTAGGTAGTCACGTTACAAATTGTTTCACAACACATAGTACTTAAAGTTTTGTTTTATTTGAATATCAAATTACATTGTCTTGGAATAACAGTAATGAAATACAATCAAATTGTCTTTCATATTTTAAAGTCACTAAAGCCCGAGTCCATCCTATGTGTAGCATGCGAAGACAATCATCACAAAAGTAAACCTGAAACATAGGTGAAAATAGGTACGTCAGCATAAAAATGCCTGTGAGTAACATAGGTTTTTGTTGATGAGGATTCGTGGCTTTGATTTCTTAAAAAGAAATGTTTAATTAAAAGTAACCAATGAACCTTTGTAAAAAATGTTTTTCTTTTGTAAAATCATATGAAAATCAAATGATTTAAAAGAATGATGCATTGTTAACTTAATAACCAAAATATGCCTTTTGTAAAAGTAGTCACGTCTTTGTATGAAATGTGTCGTGTTTTTGTATAAAAGTGTCATGTATAAATAATGTCTAGTGTAAACCAAGTGTGGTGCATAAACTAATGTCATGTGGAACAATGTCGAGTAAAAATCCAATGTCTTGTATAAACATGTCATGTCTTAGCTCAAAGTGAGTTAGATAACGCTATGATATGTAATATAATAAAAGCACTTATATATAGGAAATACCAGCGGCGTATCCACCATGATTTTATTATATTACACACGCCTCGTTATCGAAAACACTTACCATAAACCAATCATCCAATTGTCATTGTTATAAACCAATCGTCCCTGTATAAAACAATATCTTTGAATAAACAAAGGTTTTGTTTAAATCCAAAAGTTATGTCTTATAAACCATTGCTTTTATTGTAAAAACATATATTAGGATAGTTGGCGAATACATTCAAGCCTTGTCGACTATCGAATAAACCCTTATAAAAACAAAGGTCTATTAATGTTCATCGGATTCTGTCATTCCCTAATGGATACTTTCAACGACTAGAAAGCAGGAATGGGGTGTCAAACCTATGGTACCATTACATACTACCGGTCGGCATCAATGTTAATGAATGTATCATTGTATATTCAACGCACCAATATGTCTTGAACAATGTAAGCATGTTATGAAAATGCCTAGAAACCATGTACTTGGCATACTAAGTCAATATACCAAGCAAAATGCCTTGTAATCGTGTACTAGGTATGCTAAGTCAACATACGAAGTAAAATGTCTTTGAAACCATGTGTAGGTATACTAAGTCAATACACCATGTAAAATGTCTTTGAAATCGTATGCAAGGTATGCTAAGTCAACATACAAAGCAAAATGCAATTGAAAACATGTACTATATCTACTATGTAATCAAAGCATATGTAATGTCATGAAATCGTGAAAATAGTCATAAGCACATATGTATCACCCCAAAACATTTGATAAACGTAAAATAGGGGACTATGTACTCACATGGATTGCTAGTGTGTCCTTTGTTATCAATGACCAAACAAACTCAAGTGTCTGAGGAATCTAGCGGATCCTAATATTGGATAACTATGTAAATATCAAGACTTTAATCGAAGGATCGGATAGAATGAGGTCTTGTAAACCAAATGAGTGTTGGAACTCATATGAAATGGTTAAACAAAGTCTACATTCTGATTTGGAAAGGTTCCTAAGTGCTTTTGACCCGTTATAACTCGTTAAGGTAGTTTAGGCCACTTTAACGGTTCATTTGCGTAAATATATGTTCGGATGGTTAGATATGTGTTATGATAAGTCTTATATGCCAAAACATATTTAATATTGTTGTAACATTAGATTATATGTAAAAATTTATGTTACATATGCTTAAAGTGAATTTAAGTGCAAAAGGGCATTTTGGTCATTATTAAACGCATAATAAGCGACTTAACCAAACGACGTGACCATAACGTATAAACTCAGAGGGTTATGCTCTATACAACTATGGTTACTAATATGTGTTTGGTCGGATCCTAAGATCGACCAAACGGGTCAGATTCGAAAGTCAAAGCGGTGGTCAAAACCACTCGACTTACGACCCTAAATAAGCACTAAACTAAAAGTGACGAGTTAGACATGTTTTGACATGTCTAACTAAGTTATAAAAGTGTTTTGGTATAAAAAAAAACAAAGTGTATCATTATACTTGAAAATAGTTCCGTCGTATAATGCACATTTTGCGCATTATTGACTGAAACTTTGACTCGTCACTATGACTAGTAACATGGTAAATCAGTAGGCATGATCGCTATGGATCATAACCATCGTGATTACGATCACGTTGCAAAGTTCAATTGAACTTTGTCTTGACCAATTAATGGTCAAAGCTGAAAGTCAAACACTATTTGACTTTTAGCTTGAAATAGCAAAAATAAATGAAACAAGACATGGATAGAGCACTTACTTGTGTTGATGAACCCTTTAAGAGCTCAAAGAAGAAGAATGCTCAGATGGGAGGCGTCCACAAAGGTGGTAGCACTCCAACTTAGAGCAAGAGAAGAAGAAGAAAAAATGAGCAAGGAAGTTGGTTGATGATCAAGGGTATTTATACTAATCTTGGAGCTCCCAAATCATGACAATTGTTGATCCAGGTGTTAGGGGTTTGATTATTGTCATAACACTTGTCCTAAGCAGAAGAAATGGTGGCAAATTCATATACTTGGTGTCCAAGGGAGTTAACAAGAGGCTGCCACCTTGTTACAACACTTCTGCTGAGCTGGGTGGTCCTTATAGACCATAAGGGCTTTGGGCTTACGGCCAGTAAGCCCTTTAGCTGGCAGGTACTTTTGAAAATTGGCAGAACAGGCCCCTGTCGCGTTTTGGCATTTCTAACACCCGTGAACCTGATTTTTAAGCTCTATGAGGACGATAAAGCTTAGGGAACTTGAAATATGCTCAAAAATGTCTCGGGTTCGGTTCGTTTGGTCGTACGGTTGCGGTTTTCTGTTAATTACGACGAAAATCGTAATGAAATCGCAAATGACCGTAAATGCGCAACGAATAATGTTTTTGCATTCCATTCACTAAAATACAAGATTTTAATGATTACAAAAATTTGTGGATGTGCGTACATGTTCCAGATTAAGAAATACGCGTGACGGCATAGTTTCGCAGAATTTGCAAAATAGCCCCTAAGCTTGAATAAACTTGTTTTTGCCATACCGAACCCTTCAAAACTTATTTCTAAGATATGTAAAGGTTATTTAAGATATGTTAAGCTTGTGGCATTTGTTCCGGAGTGTACGTTGCTACGAGAATCGGCGGACTTTCGTAGTTTGTCATAAATTATCCTTATGATCGAATAGGCTTGTTTTTGACATACCAAACCCTTCAAAACTTATTTCTAAGTTATGTAAAGGATATTTAGGGTATGTTTAGCTTATGAAACTATTCCTAAATGCACGTCGCGTTAAACTAATTACGTTTACGTAACAATTTAAGTATAACTTTCTAGAAATTGTTTAAGAGCTCGATTTTGAACAAGGATTGATATTGTGCAATTGTTATGGATAATTTCACAATTCAATGAATAAAACACAAGGTTTTATTGCTTATGAAATTGTTCGGGATTTGATAATGACAACTGAAGGCACAGTTGTCACAATCTCCCCTACTTTAGGAAATTTCATCCCGAAATTTATTCGTATGAATTCGTTTGCATAAGTTGTGTCAAGCAATCGTTTTGCGCGGAACCTAGGGTTTCTTCTATTTACATAGAATAACCCATCAAGGATCTCCACGTAAGGCATAACTTTATCATTCCCTAGTGGATACTTCCTCAGATAATTGTAGGAAGTGGGAATGGGCTGTTATACCCGTGATACTCATCTCCTAATAGATACTTCCTTGATTAATGCAGAAACTGGAGATGAGGGATTTGATTTATGGTTTACCCAAATCGACCAATAGTCCTGTGAGTATCCTTTAAGTGTCTAACTATTTAAAATAGAAAGATCTTGTAAGGATTTGGCTCTTCGTTTCAATGTCTTGTTAAGCATTCTTAGAAATCCAATCAAGGATTTAAAAGTAATACTTCAAGTGTCCCTTTAAGAATCTCATTATTAAGATAGGAAGATTCTATACGGATCTGTGTTTCATCTCTGCAGTGGATATTCTTCAGAAGCGAAAATGAATGGATGATTCATTTTCCTCATTGGGTTCTTCGTCAGAAGTGGAGATGAAGGATTAAGATTAGATTATTCATTCCTCAGTGGATATTTCTTCAGAAGCGAAAATGAATGGATAACTCATTTTCCTCAGTGGATACTTCGTCAGAAGTAGAAATGAAGGATTTATGAAATAGATTATTCATTTCCGAGTGGATATTCTTCAGAAGTGAAAATAAATGGATAATTCATTTTCTCAGTGGATACTTCGTTAGAAGTTGAAATGAAGGATTGCGAATAGATTATTCATTTCCCATTGGATACTTCTTTAGAAGCGAAAATGAATGGATAATTCATTTTCCAGTGGATACTTCGTTAGAACTAGAAATGAAGGATTGCGAACAGATTATTCATTTCCCAACGGATACTTCTTCAGAAGCGAAAATGAATGGATGATTCATTTTCCTCATTGGGTTCTTCGTCAGAAGTGGAGATGAAGGATTAAGATTAGATTATTCATTCCTCAGTGGATATTTCTTCAGAAGCGAAAATGAATGGATAACTCATTTTCCTCAGTGGATACTTCGTCAGAAGTAGAAATGAAGGATTTATGAAATAGATTATTCATTTCCGAGTGGATATTCTTCAGAAGTGAAAATAAATGGATAATTCATTTTCTCAGTGGGTACTTCGTTAGAAGTTGAAATGAAGGATTGCGAATAGATTATTCATTTCCCATTGGATACTTCTTTAGAAGCGAAAATGAATGGATAATTCATTTTCCAGTGGATACTTCGTTAGAACTGGAAATGAAGGATTGCGAACAGATTATTCATTTCCCAACGGATACTTCTTCAGAAGCGAAAATGAATGGATGATTCATTTTCCTCATTGGGTTCTTCGTCAGAAGTGGAGATGAAGGATTAAGATTAGATTATTCATTCCTCAGTGGATATTTCTTCAGAAGCGAAAATGAATGGATAACTCATTTTCCTCAGTGGATACTTCATTAGAAGCGGAAATGAAGGATTGTGAATAGATTATTCATTTCCCAGTGGATACTTCTTTAGAAGTGAAAATGAATGGATAATTCATTTTCCAGTGGATACTTCGTTAGAAGCGGAAATGAAGGATTGTAAATAGATTATTCATTTCCCAGTGGATACTTCTTTAGAAGCGAAAATGAATGGATAATTCATTTTCCAGTGGATACTTCATTAGAAGCGGAAATGAAGGATTGTGAAAAGATTATTCATTTCCGAGTGGATACTTCTTTAGAAGCGAAAATGAATGGATAATTCATTTTCCAATGGATACTTTGTTAGAATCAGAAATGAATATAGATAGTTTCGGTTTCTCGTTTAAAATAACACATATTTATTTAAGATAGCATTAAAATCCTCAAGTGATTCAGATAAGGCTACGTTAAGTAATACAATAAGAACACTGTGGGGATTGATCCTTTGGAAAGGAACAGATGATACAAAGTCAAACAACACCATCCGAGCTTTGGTCCAGCTATCAGAGGTTGCTACCCACTGATAGGCTTTTACTGCATTCAATAAACACAATGCTACCTATCCTCTGATAGAAGGAAACTCCCAACCACTGATAGAAGATTGCAAGAACAGAGGATGGCCAACAGTGTTTTAGTCTAGTTCTAGTTTTAATTAATGTAACAGTGCTATGCACTGATAGTTTTAGATTAAGCAATGTTTGTAGTTAGTTACATTTGTTAGCTGTCACTATCAACCATGACGTCAGTATTAGACAATCAGTGGTTAGATAGTTAGTATAAATAGGCGCTCAATGTAACAATTTTACTTGACTTCTTAAAAAGATCAAATTTCGCATATCTTCTTTATTTCTTACTATCAAACGATCGTTATTGGGTTAAGGGGGAGTTTGTGAATCACTTACAATAGTTTAATTACTTAAAATCAAGATGGTGATGAAAACAAACGACTAATTGATTGTTGTAAAAGTTTTCCATTAATCCGCTACACTTAGTCTCTGTTTTCAATCATTTTCCATTATTTGAAACAAAAACAACAATCAATTCAAACTTAGATCCTGACAATTGGTATCAGAGCTTGGTCAATCAATTTTGATTTAAACGCCAAATTGATTTGAACAGATCAGCTCTTTGTTGCTAATTTCGTTTAATAAGTTTTGCTTGAATACAGAGTGTTATTACTACAAAAGTTTTAAAAAACACAAATCTGTTGTAAACAAGAGTAATGGCACAAAACACATAGGATTCCAACATTGGATCCATGTTTAAACCACCTATGTTGAAACGAAATGAGTATTTTATCTGGCAATGTAGAATGGGTCATATTCTCACTCAACAGAACACCGGATGTTGGAGATCCATTGTGTTTGGACCTCATGTTCCCATGGTTCCAAGCACAGAGGATCCCCACACTCAAGTCCCTAAAAAACTCGAAAATTACTCTGAACAGGATTTCCTCAAAATCGAATTGGATGCTAAGGCTTTCAGCATAGTTGCTTCAGCTCTGCCCAATGAGATTTATGTGGGATTACTTCATTGTAATAGGGCTAAAGAGTTATGGGATGCTCTTAAAGAGCAATTCAGTGGTACTGAAGAGGTGATCGAGAATAATAGAGAAGTCTTGAATCAGCAGTGTGAAATATTTTGCCATGTAAAAGGTGAGTCACTAACCCAGCAGTTCGAGAGATTCAGCTGTCTCATAAGCGAACTAAAACTGGTAGATGTGAACTTTCCTAATTCGACTATCAATAGTCGTTTCTCAAGATCATTACCAGAAAAATGGGAGACAATAGCTTATTTCACTCGAACATCTGTTGGTTATAAAGAAATGACCCTCACACAGCTTCATGGTTGACTTCTCACTTATGAGAGAGAGAGTTGAACCTGAAAAAGAAGCTTCAAGAGTCTGGGAAAGTGACTGATGACTATACACTGGGAAACAATGCTCTCTATAGTCATGAAGAGGGGTCTGGTAGTGGAAAGGATCAGAATTTTGATCATTACATTGATATAACTTCTGGAAACAATTTCAACGCTGATCCCAGTACACCCAATTTTGCTTTTGCTGCAAATTGTGAAAGTCAAACCTCTGACAATCTGAGTTTTGAGATGAATGACTTACAACACTTTGAACCCACGGATTTGGAAGAAATGGACATCCTACACCAGTTGGCACTCTTGAGTGTCAGGGCTAGTAAGTTTTACAAAAGAACTGGTAGGAGGTTTCCAGGATTGCATGGGGGGTTAAAAGTTGGGTTAGATAAATCAAAGATAAAATGTTACAAGTGCAATAGGTTGGGACATTTTGCCAGGGAATGCGGAACTCAAACTGCAGGACCAATTGTAACTCATCCTGGCACCAATCCTTGAAGCACTGTCCAATATTCCTAGTTTACCCCTGCACATCAAATGCAAAACACTGCTCATTTTGCAAGTCCTGTAACAACTGTCCCTATTCATTATGTCCAAACCCCTGCTCCACAGATTCAATATGTTCAAGTACCACCTCAAGTGCATATGCAGCAAGCTCCACATGTCACTCAAACCACTCAAACTACTGCTACTCCAGCAGAGGTTATATAACAAAGCTTCTTTACCCAAGGTTTTGTTGATTCGAGTAGTTTGCCTGAGGATTTAACTGATGACAACTTTGCACTCATAGCCAAAAATGATTTTGAAAATGAAAACTTATGTTTTATAGCTCTTGAGACCATAGTTGAAGGTGATGAGTCTGTGGAACAGGAGTCAAAATCTGATGTGGTTGAATGTTGTGAAGCAGTGGTTACACCAGAGGTTACACCTATGGTTGAAATGAATGCTGTTGAGGCTAAAAAAGATAATCTATCTGACCCATCGGACATAGAGGTGTGTGAAGAAGAATGTGATTGTGCTCTTATGGCTGCTTTGAAGGTATCACCTCAGATCCTAAAAGATCTATGTTCTGAAAAATGCATTATTGCTTTTGCAAACATAAAACAGGTGAATGAAAACCTGAGAAACAAAATTTTGGAAGATGAACTTAAATTTGAAAAACTTGTGAAAGAGTTAAAACAAAATTAAGTGAAAAACATTCTGAAATGAGTAGCCTAAGGCATGAATCAAGCATAACCAAAGACCAGCTCCAAACCATGGTAGAAAAATACCAGGTTTGCAAACAGGAGCTTGAATCTACCGAGATCACTTGTGAAAAATGGGTAGAGTCTTGCAAAGGTTATGAGCTTATGCTTGATGCTCAAGTCAAGAGCAACATAAAGTTTGGTATAGGCTTTAGGGAATATGACCATAGTTGTGAAAATGTTGCAAAAATTGACTCTGAGCTTGTTGAAATAGTCCTAACAAATTTGGCTGGTGAAGAAATTAAAATCACTGATAAAGAAGGAAACAAAATTGTTCTTGAAAAACCAGAGGTCTCACCAAAAGAAAAGGAAATTGAAAAATATCAGTTTAAACCAACCTGGTCAGATGAGTGTGATATTTTGGAAAACTTCAAGCCAATGGACTTTTCAACTCTTGATGCTATAAAAGCACCAAAAGCATTGGTGATCCCTATCAAGACTTACCAGCAGGGGTTACATCATCTGCTCTCAAAAAGTCTGATAGGAAAAGGTTAAACACTTGTTTTGTAAATTTTGTGAAAAGAGAAATCATGATACAACAGATTGTTTCCTTTTGAAAGCTAATGATATAAACAAAACTTGTGTTATACCTAAATCTCCTATATGCACCATTTGCAACAAAACAAATCATCCAACTCAAGAGTGTGTCTATCTCAAAACCTATCACCAAAAGGTAAAAGAGATTAGAGAAAAAGCTCTAGAAAGAGAAAACTCAAATTTTGCAAAACAAAAATTTAAATCATGTGAAACATCTGTCACTAAAGCTTTGAATCAAACCTCTGTCCGCAGAGAAATTCAAGTAACAGATGTACCTCCATCAAACCAGTTTCCAAGAGGCAAAAGCCAACCTAATTACCAAAAGGTGCCTATGACTTATGAGACTTACAAAAAGTCTTCTAAGCCAAGGGTAAATAGGCATCCTAATGGTTACCAACAGTTGATAGGAGGTAGCTCAGAGCAGTGGTTACAAAAGTCTGATCCAACCACTGCTCATCAGTCTGAACTTGACTCTGGACCACCTGGTACCCCTTCCAAAGCCATTTTGGCTTTGGAAACTCACCTGAACTAATTATTTCAAAACATGTACAGGGAGCTTCTACTTGCCTTGACAGTCTTTGGTATGTAGATAGTGGAGGCTCCAGGCACATGACAGGATGTAAAGCCTTGCTCAGAGATTTTAAAGCTCATGGAGGGGGGGGGTGATATATCCTTTGGGAATAATTCAAAAGGAAAGGTGTTAGGATCAGGATGTGTTTCAGCAGGAAAACTCAAGTTTGAAAATGTAAATCTCATTGACAATTTAAAATTCAATCTCTTGAGTGTTTCACAGATGAGTGATAAAGGTTATGGTTCCTTTTTCACAAAGAAAACTTGCCAAATTGTAGGGCCAGAGGTTGTCAAAAAGATTGATCAAATCATTGTAGAGAGCAAAGCACAGCTGACTGCTCATAGAGTAGGAAATGTGTATGTGGTTGATATGTTAAAAGATAATCCTATGTCAAATGCATGCCTGTTCTCAGTTGCCTCAAGCAAAGAGACAGAGCTATGGCATAAAAGACTAGGACACACAAATATAAAAACTATCTCCATTCTCTCAAAACAAAATCTAGCTAGAGGTTTACCCCAAAAACAATTCACTTGTGAAGAGCATTGTGTTCCCTGCTTAAAAGGTAAACAACATAAAAGCTCTTACAAGTCAATTGAAAAGTCCAAAACAAGTCAGTGCTTACAGTTGCTTCATATGGACTTGTTTGGACCTGTAAAAATCATGAGCTTAAAACACAAAAGATATTGTCTGGTGGTAGTTGATGATTTTTCCAGGTTCACATGGACCTTCTTTTTTACACTCTAAGGATGAAACATCAAAAATTTTGCAAAACTTTGTCAAACAAGTTGAAAAACAATTTGATCTGCCTGTAAAAATCTTTAGAAGTGATAATGGGACAAAGTTTAGGAATAAGGAGTTGGATGCTTCTGTGATTCAAAAAGGATTGAGACAATACAGCATCCCTAGAACTCCAGAACAAAATGGGGTTTTTGAAAGGAAAAACAGAACTTTAATTGAATCAGCAAGGACTATGCTTGCAGACTCAGGTTTACCTTTGTCTTTTTGGGCAGAGGCTGTAAACACTGCTTGCTATGTCCAGAACAGAGTTTTGATAAACCCTAGGCATCAAAGGCTGCCTATGAATTGCTTTACAAAATCAAACCTCTGATCTCTTATTTCAAAGTCTTTGGCTGCCCATGCTTCATTTTAAACATCAAGGATTCAATATTCAAGTTTGCAGCCAAAGTTGATTGTGGTTATTTTCTAGGATACTCAACCACAGCCAAAGCATACAGAGTTTTTAATTCTAGGACCAAGTGTGTTGAGGAAACTCTAAATGTGAAGTTCAATGAACTCTCATCTTTAAAAATCCCAGCAAATGGACCTGCTGAATTGTTTGATTTATCTAAATTTACATTTGAAGATATGTCTGTCAAGCCTAACCCTGTAGGTACTCCACAATCATCTGTTGAAGAGCAAGGATATGACTGTATTATTCCAAGTTTCAAAATCAATCCTACAGGTAGAGGAGCATATGTTAGTAGCAATGGTGAAAGCTCTGCCAGGTCAACAGTGGTTAATACTTAAACATCTGCCAGCTCTCAAAACCAAACATTTGTTGATAAAAGTCCACAACAAATGGGTGAAAATCAACCCACTTTCATATCCATACCACTAATTCCTCCACCACCATTCCAATTAAAGGCTGGACTATCAAATTCACCAGCAGAGGTTAGCTCAGATGATACACATTTGCATGCTTCACCTCAAAATGCCATTGTTCCATATCAAGGTGATTTGATATTCCTCAAAAGCTATCCATTGGATCAAGTTATTGGCAACATCAATGAGGGTGTGCTCACAAGAAGCCAAGCCCAATACATTTGTCTTTTTGCTGGATTTCTATCACTCACACAGTCTGTCAAGTACCAAGAGGCACTAAAAGACAACAGCTGGGTAGAAGCCATGGAAGAAGAGCACATACAATTCAAGAGACAACAAGTTTGGGAACTTGTACCATTGCCAAAAGATGTGAGTCCCATCGACACAAAGTGGGTCTTCAAGAACAAAACCGATGAAAGGGGTATTGTTGTCAAAAACAAAGCAAGGCTCGTGGTTCAAGGCTACAAACAGGAAGAAGGGATTGATTATGATGAAACTTTTGCTCCAGTAGCAAAGCTGGAAGCCATTCGCCTGTTCTTAGCCTTTGCTGCTAAGCACAACATCAAGGTGTATCATATGGACATCAAAAGTGCATTCTTGTATGGAAAGATCAAGGAAGAAGTATATGTTTGTCAACCTCCTGGATTTGAGGATCACTTCCATCCTAATCATGTGTACAGGTTAAACAAAGCACTGTATGGTCTAAAACAAGCACCAAGGGCCTGGTATGAAACTCTATCCACTTTTCTCTTATCCATTGGTTTTACCAGAGGTAGGATTGACAAAACCCTATTTTTAAAATGGAAAGGAAAAGATTTGATGCTTGTCCAGATTTATGTGGATGACATCATTTTTGGATCCACATGCACTGCCATGTGTGAAGAGTTCAAAAAACTCATGGCAGCAGAGTTTGAGATGAGTGCAATGGGTGAGTTGCAATGTTTTCTTGGTTTATAAGTCAAACAAATGTAAAAATGCACTTTCATTCATCAAAATAAGTATGTGAAAGAACTACTTAAGAAATTTGATATGAATGATTGTAAACCTTGCAACACACCCATGGCAACATCCAAGCTGGTCACTATAGATGGCAAAGATGACCTTGTTGATCAAACGTTGTATAGAAGAATGATTGGGTCTTTATTATACCTAACTGCATCACGACCATATATTATGTTTGCCACATGTGTCGGTACCAAATCACAGTCAATGCCAAGAAAATCTGATCTTATTGCTGTAAAAAGGATATTCAGATACATAAAAGGTGCTCCCACACTTGGTATCTGGTATCCAGCTAATGGCAACATTGAGCTTGCAGGATTTTCTGATAGTGATTTTGCTGGATGTAAAACAACAAGGAAGTCCACATCCGGAGGAGCCTAATTCCTAGGAGATTTCTTAGTGTCTTGGCAAAGTAAAAAGCAAGTTGCAGTATCCATATCCACTACTGAAGCAGAATATATAGCTGCTGCAAGTTGCACTGCTCAAATTTTGTGGCTTCAAAACCAACTCTTGGATTTTGGTGTGACTGCCTTGAGGCCTCCTCTCAAAATTGATAGTCAAGCAGCAGAAAACATCATCAAAAATCCAGTCTCACATTCAACCACCAAGCACATTGACATCAGACATCATTTTGTGAGGGATTTCTATGAAAAAGGTCTGATTTCTTTACAACATGTCCATACCAAGGATCAACTAACAGATGTGTTGACAAAAGCACTTGATGCTTCCACATTTGACAGCTTGATATCTAGGCTTGGAATGCTAAACATGGATTAAAAACAACTTTTCTTGTGATCCATGTGTAAATAGCAATAAAATGTTTTTAGAAAATCAGAAATTCATCCTTAAAAAAGTTAAAATTGAATTTTTCAATAAAACCCTTAAAGTCTGTTCAAAGCTCTGATAGCACAAAAACATTGTTGGTTAGAAAAATCTATCCACTGATGCAAACCTCTGATAGTGTTTAAAATTGGTCACAACCACCGATAGTTTTTACTCTGACAGTGGTTAGCCAAAACAACTGTTTTCCATTGTCAAACAGAGGTTACACGTGGACAGATGTTATTCGACAGATGTTGCATCAGACGCCACGTCAAGTGCACTTTTTGAAAAACCCTATAAAACCATGTTTTATCCCCAAACAGAGGTTTCATCTTTCTTGTGCGATTCAGATCTTTCAAAGCCTATCTTTCACAAAACATCCAACAATCATGGCTCCAAAAACTACATCGAAGAAGAATCAACACAAGAAAAACCCCCATTTATCCTCATCATCAAAACACCACACAATTACACTGCTATTCTTGAAGAAACCGACGCAAACATTCGTTATCATCCAATGATCCGGATTCTCAAAGAATCAAAATTCAAATACATGTTGGAAGTCAAAGCCCCTGTTTATATCGATTCTTTAAAAGAATTTTGGGCAAATGCTAAACTCCACTCATCCGCTGATGATGTGCCTTATTCCATTACTTCCAAAGTAGGAGGCACACAATTACAGATAAGCCCACAATCTATGTCCCAAGTCTTCATGTTAAATGATATGCAACATCCGATATCATTTCCTTTGAGGGAGATGCAACATGAGTTTGTTGAAAGAGGATGCACAGGACAGTTGAAAGGTATGACCATCTTTAAACCTAATTTTCCTACAGAGATGAAATTCTTTTTCCACACTTTACTTACTTGTGTCTCTGCAAAAACAACTGCTTTCAACGAAATTCCATTGAACATGCAGTATCTGGAATTTGCAATTTTAACTGGTTCTGATTTTAGCTTCTCCTAGGTGCTGTTCAATGATCTTGTAACAAATTTTAAAAATATTTCAAAATAAAAAGCTTTCTTGATACATCCACGATTCATGAGTGTTTACTTGCAAGACTAGATCAAATCAAACGCAAGTAAACAAGGCGCAGTTACAAATGCTGGCAACCTAAACCATGAAACGTTCACACGAATTACAAATCAAGATAAAGTTTCCAAAACAGAAGCAGAGGAGGCTGAGCCTATTTTACAAGAACAAAATGTTCAAGCTCAACCTCCGACTGCTGAGCCCACTGCTCTAGGTGATCAGGGCAACACAACCGCTGCTCTGAAACCCACACCTAAAATCTCCAAAAAGAAACCATCCAGAGTGTATCCCAAAAATCCACCAAACCCAAAAAGGGTCCTCTGGAAGATGAGATCCCAAAAGGCAAACCCAGTGACACCACCAAAGTCACCAACCACTGCTGCTACTTCTTCGCAGCAGATGGTAGAAAGATCTCAAACCAGCTTTGAAACTCCTCCTGCATCCTCACAAAAGGATCAGGTTGTAGGTACAGGGACACCAAATTATGAAGCTATAGGACAACTTGGTTCTATCTTCCACAACCCCTCTCCCAGGGCAATGTCGCTTTCTACACAGCCACTCTCACCAATTTCATCTTTACCACCCACCATGTTACCCTTGCTGAATGCAATAGAAATTGAGCAGACATTATCCAACACTTCTCACCAACCCATCAATGAGAATATACTTCAACCAGAGGCGGGGTCTAACTTATTTCTACATGCTAGCCCATCAGCAAATGAAGAGGCTACATCCCTTGGGTTACATGTAACCCTTGGTGATAGTTCAACAATGGTAGCCACTATAGTTGCTGAACTCCCAAGTTCTCAATTGGACAGTGGTTACATAGCTAAGACCTTGTTGAAGGCAACCACTGCTGAGGCTACTAAGGTAACCTCTGCTCCAGTGGAAAGTCCACAGAACCAAGACAAAGGGGCATCTAAGATTGAAACAAGTGGTAAACCACTTGTTCATGATATCTTAGATACAACTACCACATCTGGTAGGAGTTCAGATGATCCTATTAAGTTAGGTGATGAGCTAAAATATCAGGAATTGATGGAAAGGGTTACCTAGGTTGAAAGCACTGTTGATGAAATAAAAAATCTTTTGAAACAGTTGATTACTATACAGAGCCAACCCCATGTTCCAACCACTGCTGAGCTAAAATCTGTAATATCTCCAATCTTTCAACAAGAGAAACACTTCCTGGAATAAAAACATAAGCATCAGATGATGGAACTCAGGAATATGGTTGATGCAAGATATAATGACACTGCTACATATATCAAGGCAATCAAAGCCCACTTGCTCACCACCACTGGTACATCTCTTCCTACTGTCATTTGTGTAACTCTAGATGAAGCCAAAAAGGGGGAGAAACCTTTGGGTAACAAAAAGTTGAAGATGGATGATTCAAAGGCAAGGCCTACAGTGAATATCCCTAAGCCAGATGGTTCAAAGAAACCAGATTTAACTGGAGATATCTTGGCAAGGGCAAAGAAGTCCCATAAGAAGTCTGTGCTTGATGAAGGCAAGGTGCTGGTTGAGAAAAAGATTGATCAGCAGTTAGAAAAGGGAGAGACTGGTACCTCAGCAAAGAGGAGATCTTCTTCAAAAGCAAGACAACCAGAATCCACACCTCTCAAAACTAAAGATGCTACCAATCCAACCACAAAAACATCTGCCAATACAAAATCAACCAGATCTTCTCACACAAAACCCATATCCACCTCAACAGATGTTACAACAACTGTTGTGCCAACTTCTGTTGACACAGCAGAGGTTGTAGCAGATGTTACCACACAACCACTGCCATTATCACTTTTCCTACTTCCACACAACAACTGCCAACCACCAAGAATTCCAAATCATCCATCATCACCTTCGATCAGTTTTAAGAGGAGAAAAGTTACAAAGGTCATAAATGAAGACAAGATCCCTGCTCCTTTGCCTCTTGTATCTACACTAATGCTAAATCTAACCTCTGCTCCTTCAACTGAAACATCTGCTCCATCAAAAGAAGTGATTCCTGCAGCTATAAAATTTCCTCTTGATTTGCTTGCAGTCAAGAAAGAAATCATATCCTTCTATGAAGAAGAAGATCCAGACAAAAGACACTTCCCTTCACTTCAAGGTTATCCAAAGCCTGCAAATATTGATCAGTATCTGGCACTCAAAGAAAAACAAGCAGAGGATATTGCTAAGAAGTTGTCTAAAGGCAAAAGTGATAGAGAAGTGCAGAATCAACTCCAGTTTCAATTGAGCAAAGTCCAATCCATTGAAAGATTCTCAAAGAATTTATCAAAAAAAATTTCTGAAGCAGAAGATAAACTCTTGAAAGAAAATTACATCTCACACATCATGGAAACAATGAAAGAAAATTGGTCTGTGAGTGAGCTTCAAGAAGAAAATGCAAGAATAGAAGCACAATCAAAAGATCCTCACAACAAACCCACATGTCTAGACTGGAACAAATACAAGAAGAATGTACCTGAAAAGACCCTAAAGCTCAGAAGAATGAAGGAAGAGCTAATTCACAATCACTATGGGTCAAAGAATCAGGTGATGAGATGGGGGAGATAAGAGTGTTGGATACATACAAAATGCTTGAAGCTAGAAGGAAAAAGGATCCATCAATGCCTCCTAAACCTGATTATTCCGAAGAAGACGCTGCTCTCAAAGCCCGGCTCTCTAAAAAGCCCAACTCAACAACTGCCCAATCCACACTTGCCTTGGTAAAACGAAAAAGGTAAGAGGAGTTGTCTGAGAAGGTTGACAAAGAGTTTGAGGAAGTGTTTATCAAAGAAGGAATCAAGAATATGATGGACTATCCAACAGATGATAGAAGTGCCAAGTTGGCCTAAGATTTGACAAGAGTAGCTCCTTTTCTATCCTCAGCAATAAAAGCTGCTTCAAGAAAGCCTTCAGACCCAAAAATTCTAAAGTGGAAGGTTAACAAAGACACCCACAAATTGACTCTGATCATGTCTGATGGTAAGGTCACTAAACTATCCATGGAAGCTGTTTATGGGCTTACAGTAGAAGACTTCCACGAACTACTAAGTTTAGAACTTGAGAAGGATGCTGATGACTTAGAATTTCTTAACTTTGAGCTACAATTCAAAGGTCAAATAAGAGATTTCTTTCTGGGGAATAAAGATCAAGAATAAGGTGTTTTTGGCATCATCTGTTCCAGGGGGAGATTGTTGGGATTGATCCTTTGGAAAGGAACAGATGATACAAAGTCAAACAACACCATCCGAGCTTTGGTCCAGCTATCAGAGGTTGCTACCCACTGATAGGCTTTTACTGCATTCAATAAACACAATGCTACCTATCCTCTGACAGAAGGAAACTCCCAACCACTGATAGAAGATTGCAAGAACAAAGGATGGCCAGCAGTGTTTTAGTCTAGTTCTAGTTTTAATTAATGTAATAGTGCTATGCACTGATAGTTTTAGATTAAGCAGTGTTTGTTGTTAATTACGTTTGTTAGCTATCACTATCAACCATGACGTCACTATTAGACGATCAGTGGTTAGATAGTTAGTATAAATAGGCGCTCAATGTAACAGTTTTACTTGTCTTCTTAAAAAGATCAAATTTTGCATATCTTCTTCATTTGTTACTATCAAACGATCGTTATGGGCTAAGGGGGAGTTTGTGAATCACTTGCAATAGTTTACTTACTTAAAAGCAAGATGGTGATGAAAACAAACGACCAATTGATTGTTGTAAAAGTTTTCCATTAATCCGCTGCACTTAGTCTCTGTTTTCAATCATTTTCCATTATTTGAAACAAAGAAAGCAATCAATTCAAACTTAGGTCCTGACAAACACTTATATATAGAAAGTACCAACGGCGTATCCACCATGTTCTTATTGTATTACATTCGTCTTGTTATTTAATCATTCTAGATTTTATGTCATTACACTCAGCAGAACTTACTATGGTTTCCATGCATCGAATTTCATAATTATGTGTGCATCCATAATTACTTAACTCGTTACATAGTCCGCATAGCTTATCTTGCCAAGTCGTGGATTATGGACAGGGTCAAAGATTGATGCTTTGTTTCAACAATTGGAATAGTGCGTGCGTCTCACGTGTTATTCGATAAAGAATGTGCATTCACAATCAAGACGAATTGCGAGAGTAGTTCAATTCCATAAAGAATGAGAACCTTGTAATTTGTTATATGGATATACATTACACATACATGCACAAGCATAATAGCTTGCAAATGAAATATCATTACATAATATCTGAAAAAGTGTTCATGAGTTTCAGAAAACAAAAGAAATCGAAATGTTAGTTGTTTATCACTGCATTGTTGTTGGCATGAGGCTCATTAACCCAGCGTTAAGAGCACGTCCCTGAGCAGGGTTGTTAACAATTTGGTTTTGTACAGCAGCAATGCGACAGGTGTTAGCCGTATGTCCAAAACGCCCATAATTTAGGCATCTTCGACAATGAACATAGGCATGATGGTGGAGGTTACATTGGTTGCATAAAGGTGCGGTCCCATTATATGGTTTCCTAGCAGGGGGCTGTGCTGGTTGGTTGGGAGCAACTTGACTGTTCTAAGTAACTACAACGAAGTTTTGCGAAACCTTACGCTTCTTTGACCTTTTTGAGGGTTCATTTTTAGTGTCCTTTGGTTTTTCTTGTATAGTCTCATCAGATGGTTTCTTATCGCCTTTGCGGAAAAGTTTACCCTTTTTGATTTGAGACTCAGTCAGGGTAGCAGAGAGTTCGATAACCTGTCGAACGGTGGTAGGGTTGCTACCAGTAACAATGTCCTGAACAGTGTCAGGTAGGCCATCAATGTACTTTTCGATTGCCTTATCCAAAGGCGTAACCATCACAGGACACAACAACCTTAACTCCTCATATCAGTCAGTGTAGGCACGATGTTCTCCACTATCCTGTTTAAGATCATGGAACTCATTCTCAAGTGCCCTTTGTTCATGATGTGGGCATAATTCTTTCATCATGAGAGCTCGAAGCTCTTCCCACATTTGAGCCATTGCCACATTAGCACCCATGTCTCTCATCACTCTGTTCCACCACGAGAGTGCTCTCTTTTGAAAAACACTCATAGCAAACTCTACCTTGCACTCGTTAGGGCACTGCACATAACGGAAAGTGCTTTCGATCTCTCGAACCGTTATAGGAGCCCAATAGCTCCCTCAGACCCAGAAAACTTGAGTGATTTGGCCGAACAAAATTGTTTATAGTTGCACTGAGCAGGTGCATTGTTGTTGTTATTGTTATTGTAAGCTTGATTTAGTTGGGTCACAAGGTTCGGAAGTATAGAAGCCATTTTTTGCGCAATTAAAGTCGCCATTTGGGCGTCTTGAGTAGTGTTGCGATGAGGAGACATTCTAAAAGAGAGAGGGAACATGTGAGAGAGCAAATTAGATTGATAAAGGATAATCAAATATGGATGTTATAAATATCGACGAAGTATAAGGATTGTGATCATTTGTTCGTTATTTAAAACAAACAATCGACACAGTGACTAATCAAAGTAAATGGGTCTTTATAATGTGTTGCGAAGACATGCTTTAGCCTATAAGTGGACACTCACCCCAAGAGTTCCCAGGTAAGAGTGACTGGTCTGATAATGCGGATTTGTACGAACACTCTAGCCTTAGACAAAAAACTCTGGGTACATGTACCCACCCTTCCAGATTGCACGTGTTCACATTAATAAAACCCAAACTTTGACGAGATTTTGAAAACTTTAAAAGCATTAAGCCAAAAGTAAATCATCCAAAAATAGACGATTGATTTTGAAAATCATTTTGAAATTTGTGTTTTCGTTTTGGTATTCACTTAAGAATAGGTGATGGTATTGTATTAAGAATCTAAACGCAAGTAAACTCGCGTTAGGGTCCTAGGAAGGTTATAGACTAGGTCAAAGCATTACTAATATTCCATATAACCATGGCTCTAATACCAATCTGTAACACCCCAAATCGCGTAATATACAACAACACACGCCGGAAACACTTGGGGAGTCACGTTACAAATTCTTTCACAACACATGGTACTTAAAGTTTTGTTTTATTTGAATATCAAATTACATTGTCTTGGAATAACAGTAATGAAATACAATCAAATTGTCTTTCATATTTTAAAGTCACTAAAGCCCGAGTCCATCCAATGTGTAGCATGCAGCGATAATCATCACAAAAGTAAACCTGAAACGTATGTGAAAATAGGTACCTCAGCATAAAAATGCATGTGAGTAACATAGGTTTTTGTTGATGAGGATTCGTGGCTTTGATTTGTTAAAAAGAAATGTTTAACTAAAAGTAACCAATGAACCTTTGTAAAAAACTATTTTTCTTTTGTAAAATCGTATGAAAATCAAATGATTTAAAAGAATGATTGATGGTTAACTTAATAACCAAAATATGTCTTTTGTAAAAGTAGTCACGTCTTTGTATGAAATGTGTCGTATTTTTGTATAAAAGTATCATGTATAAATAATGTCTAGTGTAAACCAAGTGTTGTGTATTAACTAATGTCATGTGTAACAATGTCGAGTAAAAATCCAATGTCTTGTATAAACATGTCATGTCTTGTCTTAGTTCAAAGTGAGTTAGATAACGCTACGATATGTAATATAATAAAAGCACTTATATATAGGAAATACCAGCAGCGTATCCACCATGATTTTATTATATGTAGGTATACTAAGTCAATATACCATGTAAAATGTCTTTGAAATCGTATGCAAGGTATGCTAAGTCAACATACGAAGCAAAATGTAATTGAAAACATGTACTATATGTACTATGTAATCAAAGCATATGTAATGTCATGAAATCACGAAAATAGTCATAAGCACATATGTATCACCCCAAAACATTTGATAAATGTAAAAGAAGGGACTATGTACTCACATGGATTGCTAGTGTGTCCTTTGTTATCAATGACCAAACAAACTCAAGTGTGTGAGGAATCAAGCGGATCCTAATATTGGATAACTATGTAAATATCAAGACTTTAATCGGAGGATCAGATAGAATAAGGTCTTGTAAGCCAAATGAGTGTTGAAACTCATATTTAATGGTTAAACAAAGTCTACATTCTGATTTGGAAAGGTTCCTAAGTGCTTTTGACCCGTTATGACTCGTTAAGGTAGTTTAGGCCACTTTAACGGTTCATTTGCGTAAATATATGTTCGGATGGTTAGATATGTGTTATGATAAGTCTTATATGCCAAAACATATTTAATATTGTTGTAACATCAGATTATATGTCAAAATTTATGTTACATATTCTTAAAGTGAATTTAAGCGCAAAAGGGCATTTTGGTCATTATTAAAGGCATAATAAGCGACTTAATATAACACTAACCAAACGACGTGACCATAAGGTATAACCTCAGAGGGTTATTCTCTATACAACTATGGTTACTAATATGTGTTTGGTCGGATCCTAAGATCGACCAAACAGGCCAGATTCGAAAGTCAAAGCGGTGGTCAAGACCGCTCGACTTACGACCCTAAATAAGCACTAAACTAAAAGTGACGAGTTAGACATGTTTTGACATGTCTAACTAAGTTATAAAAGTGTTTTGGTATCAAAACAAAGTGTTTTGATACCCGAAAATAGTTCCATCGTATAATGCGCATTTTGCGCATTATTGACTGAAACTTTGACTCGTCACTACGACTAGTAACGTGGTAAATCAGTAGGCATGATCGCTATGGAGCATAACCATCGTGATTACGATCACGTTGTAAAGTTCAATTGAACTTTGTCTTGTACAATTAATGGTCAAAGCTGAAAGTCAAACACTGTTTGACTTTTAGCTTGAAATAGCAAAAATAAATGAAACAAGATAAGGAGAGAGCACTTACTTGTGTTGATGAACACTTGAAGAACTCAAGGAAGAAGAATGCTCAGATGGGAGGCCTCCACAAAGGTGGTAGCACTCCAACTTAGAGCAAGAGAAGAAGAAGAAGAAATGAGCAAGGAAGTTGGTTGATGATCAAGGGTATTTATACTAATCTTGGAGCTTCCAAATCATGACAAGTGTTGATCCAGGTGTTAGGGGTTTGATTAGTGTCATAACACTTGTCCTAAGCAGAAGAAATGGTGGCAAATTTGTTTGATTGGTGTCCAAGGGAGTTAACAAGAGGCTGCCACCTTGTTACAACACTTCTGCTGAGCTGAGGGGTCCTTACGGACCGTAAGGGCTTTGGGCTTATGGTCAGTAAGCCCTTTAGCTGGCAGATACTTTTGAAAATTAGCAGAACAGGCCTCTGAACTGGTTTTGTCGCGTTTTGGCATTTCTAACACCCATGAACCTAATTTCTAAGCTCTATGAGGACGATAATGCTTAGCGAACTTGAAAGATGCTCAAAAATGTCTCGGGGTCGGTTCGTTTGGTTGTATGGTTGCGGTTTTCTGTTAATTACGACGAAAATCGTAACGAACGCGCAAATGACCGTAAATGCGAAACATATGATATTTTTGCATTCCATTCACTAAAATAAAAGATTTTAATGATTATAAAAATTTTTGGATGTGCGTACATGTTCCGGATTAAGAAATACGCGTGACGGCATAGTTTCAAAGAATTTGCAAAATAACCCCTGAGCTTGAATAAACTTGTTTTTGCCACACCGAACCCTTCTTATTTCTAAGATATGTAAAGGTTATTTAAGGTATGTTAAGCTTGTGGCATTTGTTCTGGAGTGTACGTTGCTACGAGAATCGACAGACTTTCGTAGTTTATCGTAAATAGTCCCTGTGATCGAATAGGCTTGTTTTGACATACCAAACCCTTCAAAACTTATTTCTAAGTTATGTAAAGGATATTTAAGGTATGTTTAGCTTATGACACTATTCCGGAATACACGTTGCGTTAAGTTGATTACGTTTACGTAACAGTTTAAGTATAACTTTCCAGAAATTGTTTAAGAGCTCGATTTTGAACAAGGATTGATATTGTGCAATTGTTATGGATAATTTCACAATTCAATGAATAAAACACAAGGTTTTATTTCTTATGAAATTGTTCGGGATTTGATAATGACAACTGAAGGCACAGTTGTCACATAGTTGATCTTCCACCAACGTATTAATTTGTATCCACCAACTTTCACCAACTTACCTCTTCTTCGAAAATCCATCATTTGCCTCTTATTAATTATGTGTCAATAAGTTGTTAAATTGTTATAGCAATAAGTTGCCTCTTATTAATTATCCACCATTTGCCTCTTATTAATTATGCGTCATAATAAGTTGTTAAATCCATCATTCTTTAATTTGTTACAGTAATAAGTTGCTTCAATAATTATTAATGCACCACCATTTGAGGGCAAATGAGTAACTTACACCCTTACAAAAATAAGCTTTTTCAAATAAGCTAAAAACCATCTTCAAATAAGCTTCTTCAAATTAGCTTATATAAGCTAATAAGCACAAGCTTAAAAAGCTAAACTAAACACCAAGTTAAGCTTATTTTGTAAAAAAAAAAAAAGCTAAAAAATCTATAAGCTTTGTTAAAAAAGCTAGGCCAAACACCCCCTAAGCCGTAATATTTATGTTATAAGTATTTAAAAACCTTTAAAGATCAATTAATACTACTTTTGTAATTAAAATAGAACCTGCGCGTTGCGGCAGCACCGTTAAACCAAACATACAGTAAACATAAATATGCTGAACCATGCACACGTGTTACGGCGTGTTGATTCGCAAAATTAGATCAAAACGAAAGCATAGAAAAGGATAACTAACTCGACTTAGGACCCGCGTGTTGCGATGATGCCATTAAATTATAAAAAATAGACGTAAAAACGTCTAACCACACGCACGCGATGAAAAGTATTAACTCGAAAATATATACTAAAATGTAAAACATTAAATTCAATATCAAATAAGAGTTAAATGATGATGACTATCATTATTAGTTAACTTACATTGTCACATTCTATCATGCCAATATCAGAACGAAGGAGAGAGTGAGGGACCTAAAATATAAACTGATGGTTAACAAAGGATTTTTAATGAACCATTAATAGAGAAAGTGAAATGATAAGGGATCAAGCCAACTATAATTTTAATGCTTCACCAACTTGTACTTAAGCTATTTAGGATAGTAAAAAATCGAACAGTGAAAAGTAGACACAAAAGAATTTTGTAAAATAATGGTAGGATAATTTATAAGGAAAAGTTCAATACTAAAACAATTAATAATAATTAAATTTGGGAATAGAAATGGATTAAGATAATAGCGGGCCTTCAGTACTTTAAGCATGACATATTTTATCATAAGGTCATTGTTAATCTTTCTTTTCATTAAATAACTTATACTTATCATAAATTAATGAGATTAAATTAAATAATGCTTTAGGGTTTAAAATTAAGTCAAATGTTGCTGAAATTTACAAAAACCTTGTAGTCTAAGGCGGAATTTGAAAATTAGATATTAAAGTTGCAAATGGCTTTTACAATTAAAATATAGAATTGTCTGTTTCATTTCTTCTTCTCAGATCTAAAACCACCCCTAACCTTAGCAATTCGTACTTGGCAATCTATGACCATGAAATTATGACGGAATTAATGATTTTTGATGACTAAAGATTATTGTTTGGTGTTTTCATAATCAGGTCTTGCAAGTCACACACACCACACACATCAGCGACCACACAGATTTTCGTTTCTATTCTAAGCTCCGCAACAACCACCAACACAAACACCTCCACTATTCAGCTACCAATCAGAACAACCCGTTGTACCTGCTTCTTTTCATAATTCACCGGAGATTGCAATTTGTAGAAGTGGTTGCTTATCGCTGTTGGACCTACAAAAGAAAAGATGATATTCAAAAGCCAAAACATGACCACCTGATCAAGAAATAAACAGTTGATGAAGCGTTCTCCTCCCAAAGATAGTGAATCTTGAACATTAATCAGAGCATCTGTTGAAGACATTCAAAGATCTGTTTGAAGCCTTGAAACCATTGTTGAAGAAAAAGAAACCCCTATTCAAGGCCAAAGCTCTATTAAAGCAAAACACTGATCATGAAGACCAAACATATGTTGTAGCCAAACAGATGTTTGATACAAGCTAACAGAAAAACACATGTTTATTCAATATAATAGTACTTAGCTTAGAACAGATGTTTAATGTAATAGATGAGACGTTAGATTTCCACATATGTTTGCAGTTGTTTGACAGATGCTTCGTGTAGATGAACTTTGTGGTGCAGAAGAGACTTTGCAGTGAGAGGGAATCACAACATCAAATCTGTAATCTTTTTGAACATCTTTTGATGCACCTGTATTATCAGATTTTGCAGTAACATTCTCAAACTTAAATTTATCTAGATCAAACAATCCTGCAGGATTTGCATGGATTTTCAATGAAGAAAGTTTATTAAACTTTACATTCAAAGTCTCTTATATAGTCATGGTCCTTGTGTTAAACATTGTATAGGCTTTGGCTATCGAAGAAATAACCACACTCTCTTTGGCTGCAAATTTTGGAATGAAATCTTTGAGATTTAAAATAAAGCATAGGTAGCCAAAGACTTTGAAAAATGAGATCGGTGGTTTGACATAGAACATAATTTATAGGCAGTCTTTTGATACCTAGGATTAATCAAAACTTTGTTTTACCCAAAAGGACAAAAGAAGACCAGAATTTGCAAGCATAGTTATTGTAGCTTCAATAAGGGTTCTTTTTTTTTTCTTTCTACCATCCCATTTTGTTCTGGTGTTATTAGAACATTGAATTGTCTCACTATTCCTTTTTACACACAGAACTCATCTAACTCCTGATTTCTAAATTTTGTTCCATTATCACTTCTGAAGACTTTTACTGGCAGATCATATTGATTTTCTACTTTTGTGACAAAGTCTTTCAAAATATTTGCAATCTCATCTTTAGAATGTAAGAAGTAAGTCCATGCAAACCTATAAAATCATCAACTATAACAAGACATTATTTTTCCCCTTAAGCTCATGATTTTTACAAGGCTAAACAAGTCCATGTGGTACAATTGTAAACATTGGGTTGTTTTGGACTCATCATTGGATTTGTGTGACACTTTGTGTTGTTTTCCTTTTAAACAGGAAATGCGGTATTCATTACAATTGAATTCTTTGGTTGGCAAATCTCTAAATCTCTGACAAGATTTTGTCTTGATAGAGTGTTAATAGTTTGCAAATTAACATGTCCCAACCTCGTATGCCACAATTATGTTTCTTTTGTTGAAGCAATAGAAAACAAGCAGACATTTGGCACATGGTTATCCTATAACATGACCACTACAAACATTGTCACTTCTATGAGCAACAATTTGGGCAGTGCCGTCAGCTATAATTTTGTCTATCTTTTTCACCACTTCTGGCCTAACAATCTTACAAGTTTTCTTAGTGAAGAATGAGCCATATTCTTTGTCACTCATTTGTGAAACACTAAGCATATTAAAATTTAGATTGTCAATAAGATTAACATTTTCAAATTTTAGCTTACCAACTTGGACAGTTCCTAAACCCAACACCTTACCTTTTAAATCATTACCAAAGGATATATCACCCCTTCCATGAGCAGAAAAGTTTAAGAGTGGGGCTTTACATCCTGTCATGTGTCTGGAGCCTCCATTATCCACATACCATAAACTATCAAAGCATGTAGAAGCTCCGTGTACATCAATAATGAATTAGTTTTGGTGAATATCCAAAGCCATATTGGCTTTGCTTGGGATCATTCCTTCTTCAGGGTCAACTTTTTGAGAATGATCTTTTATGAGGATTTGTTTTTAAACCTTCTCCGTTTGTTGTTGTTGGCCATTTGCAAGTGTTTGAATGTTAACACTTTGGCTAACATATGTTTAACCATGATCAATAAGTTGACTGTACTCGTGAGGATGTCTAATTACCCTTGGTGTTTTAGGCATTTTAACATGCTCTTCATACCTGTAAGGCATTCTGTGACAAGGTGGTTTCCTATATCCTCTTGGATATTTATTTGAAAAAGAGCATTAGTGACTTGAACTTCTTTATAAATAGGGTTTTGGTTCAAAGCCCTGCTAGCAAGTGTTTGAACACATTTAAATTTCACATGAGTTGGTTGTGGTTCCCTTTGTGTAAGAGCAACTCCTTGATCAACAAATGTTTTAGCTTTGAACTCATTTTTCTTGATGTTATATTTTTTTTAGAAAATAACATTGTTTAGTTAAATGAATTTTCTTTCCACAAATGTTGCATTCAAGTTTTGATTCACAAACACCATTTTCTCTGTTTTTTATCATATGCTTTTAAACGGAAATAGTCCCTTGTCATATGATTTTTCTTTTCACATAAATCACAGAATAGATTGGTGATCTTGTCTTTCCTTTTACTTTTGTCTCTTTTCGTTGAAAACAAATGTTGTAACATTTGTATGAGATTTAGTGATAGGAATGATTTTTTTACCATTGATGCTTAAACTCCATCAGTGGTTGTGAGTTCCATTAGTTTAAAATTTTCAAGTATATCACACTCACCAGGTGTCACACCCCAACTGATGGTGGAATCATCATGGCATGAGCGAATGGATGATTACCCCAAAGCATCATAACAATTGAAAATGATAATATTTAAATAAACCCTTTTTATTTCATAAACTCAAATTTATACTTTTTCAAAAGAAAAGAAATTACATTAATTCAAATATTCAAACAAAAGAAAACTAATTTATTCGTGCATTTCTAGATCCACCTAAGTATTTCTTGTGCATTATCATCAATTCCTTGCAATATATGAATATAAAGGTCAACAAAATAGTTGGTGAGCATACAAGTTTGGTCTACATAATATAGAATAAAAGGTGTCAATCTAACATGGCAATTTGTATACTACTAGCATGTGTAAACTATCAATCAAACCAAGTGTCCACTAGCATATCCTTTCGACATAAGGGAATATGCCGTATAAGATTGAATACTTAATAGTACCACATAAGGGCAGTATGCTACTCCTATAGCGTTAAATCGTTAAGCTACGCGATTGAGTACACAAGATTGACTTCTAGCATGTATGTATGACAAATATCATGTATTCATAGATTGAGTGTTTGAATATTGTGATTGATTGTGTGTATGTGAGTTTTATAATTTCACATAATGCAACCCAAAGTGTGTTTAAAGGAAAAAGGGTTCGAGTATACTCATTGTTTGCAAGTGGTTTCCACAAACATGAGATGATCGTCTTGAGAGGTTGAAGCACCAAATTATCCTAACAAGGATGAACAAGGTGTGTAAGTAGAAGGATTTAGAAGTTAGAATGTAAATGAGATTTGAATGAGAAATAAATAATATATAATAATAATAATAATAATAATAATAATAATATATGAAAATACATAAAAATATTATCTTGACTAAACACTCACTTTGGACAATATTAATTTTTGTGTATTTCATGGGGTACTATTTCACCCACTAGAAGTCCAAGTGTGAGGATTTTAGTCTAAGATAAATGTTTACTTTTGCACACAACTTTCCACCATAAATTGATTGGTGTCATGGTCGGGTTTAATATTTTATATTTATATATATATATATATATATATATATATATATATATATCTTTAGTTTGTAATGGTTTTGGTAATACTAATAATAGTAATTAATTGCAACAATAAATGAATGAATTTACCAAAATTAAATTGCAAGATTAAATGAGTTAGAAACAAAATTAAAGGGGTTAGTGGTTAGTAGCATGAATAAAATGTTAGTGATTATTAGCATCGTTAAAGAAGTTAGCATGGTTAGTAATGTTAGTATTAGTTAATAATATTATGTAGGTTAGGCATGAATAAAAATACTAAGTTAGATAATATAATAGTAATTAATAATGGGTTAGTAATGTAATGACCATGTTATAGAGGTAGGATAAATGTCATCCTTTGTACCCCCTTTGTTATACCAAGAATCATCAACTTAGGTGATGATCTTGATTGGTCATGTATAAATATAAATGACATACAATAATGAAATTTTGAAAGTTATAAAACAAAACCCAAGATTGGTCCTCATTTTGGTGATGCCTCATCTTTGTTTACCATGGCAAACATTTGGTGACATTCCATAAGGATTTCTCCAAGATGAGGAAGTATAAAATCACAAAGAAAAACAAGAAGAAAAGAAGAAGGTGAAATGAGATGGAACTCACTTTCAAGAGGGAAGAATTATTTGAGAAATGACAAAGAAAAGTGGTGGAATGAGTGTGGTATTTGTAGGTGATGGATTAGGGTTAGAGGTGGTGAAAAAAATATGAAAAGTTGAAAATTGACCCGTTAATATTTTTTTAGCCCTAATGTTATGGGGTTGTTTGTTTTATGGATTTCTCTTTTATTATTTGTATATATTTGAGTTTCTAACATAATTTATAAACATAGTATGACATAATAGTTGATTGACTGAGTCTCTAATATCGAATTTACACAACATAAGTCGGTTTTTGTATGATTTAAATGTGTCTTGATGATTATATGAATAACACCTATGTTTGATTGAACAATTATTGAGAGAGAAAAAATATATAATAAATAAATAAATAAATAAAATGAATTCCATTATGATCACAAGTCTCAGATTACAATAAAAAAATACAGAAACGAATAATACAATAATTGCGGAATGTTACATCATGCCAAGCTGGTTTAAATTCATAAGTTTCTAGTTCAGAATTTGATGAGGAACCTTGTGGGTTTTCAAGAATATCTTGTTACCATTTGGTTAATTGATTTTGATTTCTTCCCCACATGAATTTGTTGGAATGATCTAAACCAGTTTAGAATTTACATGAATGCTTTCTTTGGAACTTTAACCATCAAATTTTGAGAATCTAATTCCAAGTTTCACATTACTTTTTATCGAGAAGCATCTCAAGTCCAGCATATGATTCTACCCATTTCTCACAAGTGATTTGAGTAGACTCATGTTCCTTTTAACAATATTGATATTTTTCTATCATGGTCTAAAGCCGGTATGTGGTAATGGTTGCTTCATGTTTCAGTCTGTTAATTTCCTGGTCCTTTTCATTGATTTTAGTTTTAAACTCCTTGGCTAATTTTTCAAACTGACTTTCACTATCGAGAGCCTTCTTCCAAAGATTTTCATTCACTTCTTTAATGTTAGCAAATGCAATAATACATTTACCGTAACATAATTCTTTGATAATCTGAGGAGATACCTAAGTAGCTGTAAACATAGCAAAACTTTCGGATTTTTAAACCTTCGATCATTTTCGTAACTTAACGAAATTTTATTTTATTTATGAGTTTTGTAATCGTGTATTCAAGCAAAAAAATATTCACTACATTTCCGGAACAAAATCTAAGTATCACATACCTTAAAACCTTCCTAAATTTAATTGGGGGATTAGAAACGTCAAAAGACCAAAACTCAAAGTCTAGGGACTAAAAATACCAAAAACCTTAAGTTACCATGTTATGCCACCTAGCAATACACTAATCATTTAACTCATGGACACTTGTCAAGCTCTAAACACATCATAGGACACTAATCATCTCCTAAGATACCCATAAACACTTGTCTTGCCCATGTTTTGCCACACTTCTTCTAGTGTTAACACCTCAATGGACACTAATCACATTCTTAGGCCTCCATGGACACTTTTCTTAATCTCTTTAACCACCCTTACTACAAATAGCATCCTTTGATCACCATTTTCTTCACAGTAACTCAAAATACAAACACTTCACTTAGAAGTCATATAAAGAGTTTATTCCTTATTACTTTGAGTTTTCTCTTCTAGTCTTTTGGAGAAGTTCCCTAAAGTTAGTAAGTTCCTTTCTTTTAGCTCTTTCATTTAACAAATAGGTTCGTAGCTTATTTTCATCCAGACCCGTATTTTACGCATGGTAAAAATACCAACAGGAACACATAAGTGTTTTTTTTCCTGTTTTGGACAGATTATGTGTTGTCACTTTGAAGGACCATAACTTGGTTAAAACTGAACCAAACGAAGTAAACTCTTACTTCATGATTAATTACATCGAAAAACAATTTCAGCAACATATTATACGCTTAAAAACACTTCCGTTTGGACCCTCAACAGTTTAAAACCAAACTGAAGGTCAAAACTGAATGATATGCAAGATCACATTCTGATTTAGTTAACTAGAAACTTTTGTAATATTTCGATGACATTTACTATTTTTAATATATTTTACAAAGGCAACACAGAAGGTTGTCAAAATTCCTACTCTCTAAGAATCTAAACATTTCAAATTTACAATGGTTCAATAACCCATATTCATCTACAAAGATCATCGCAACAAAACTTTGACGAACAAATCCTTGTTACTAGGAAATACCTGAGCTTTGCAAGCACGTGTAAACACACCATCGACAATCCAAGTGCGTACATAGTCCCAACTTTTCCATTTTCAGATCGTTTTGGAGTGATTCATAGGTGCAAACCAATTTTTCTCAAATACTACATTATGACATATGTGTTTACTAAGTGCTCTTTGTGTGTACAACTTACGTGTTGAAAAAAAGTACAAATCCCAAAATCCTTGTTGGATCTTTCCATGCAAATAGATAGATCCTTGTTAGATACTCAAAGTACTATTATAAATCGTTGATTGAATTTCTAAAAGTACTTTCACAAGTTCTTGGTTTGTTTCTATGCTAAGCGTTTACGTGCAAATCTTGTGTGGTGGAACCAAGTACAAATCACAAGTTAGATCCTTGTTGGATATTCAAAGTACTATTCTAAATCCTTGATTAGATTTCTAGAAGTACTTTCACAAGTTCTTGGTTGGTTTCTATGCTAAGCGTTTACGTGCAAATCTTGTGTGGTGGAACAAAGTACAAATCACAAGTTAGATCCTTATTGGATATTCAAAGTACTATTCTAAATCCTTGATTGGATTTCTAAAAGTACTTTCACAAGTTCTTGGTTAGTTTCTATGCTAAGTGTTTATGTGTAAACACGTATTGAAACAAAGTACAACGTACAATTTTGTTAACACAAATTGCTTAGTTTTATACATATTGTCATGCACGATACACTTTTGTCACAAACTTTTACTAGCAAACACAATGTATTGCAATACTAAACTTTCGCCATATACTTGGCTACAAAAATATTTTTTCACGCATCAACTCGTGCAGTTGGACAATGTATTGCAATAACAAAACTTTTGCCAAATACTTGGCCACAAAACCTATGTCACTCACCAACTTTATTGTTGACCGTCTATTTTCATATATGTTTCAGGTATTGATACATGTTGATATTTCAAGCATGATTCACATAGGAACGAACTTTGGCTTTAGATTGCTTTTAAATTCATAAACAATTACGTATACTCCTTTGTGTTTGTAAAACAATGTAATCAATATAATGAAACTTTAGTACCATGTGTTGTAAACAATTTGTAATGTGACTCCCTGACGTTTCCGCCATAAGTCCACGTGGTCGGGGTGTTACAGTAGCAGCCATCAATGCACAATTACTTTCACTGGGATTCCAGGGATCATTGTTTATCACAACCTATGCATAAACCTTTTCACAAACAAGTGTTTGTACTCAGTTGAATACCTTCTCAACATCATCACTTGAAGCTTCATTCTCACTTATTTTCTTCTTCAATAGATTCAAGTGTCATGAGATAAAAATTCACGGATTCCTCTACGAGTTTTGTCATAAGGGAAAAAATTTCGTATGTGAGTTCTTCAGGCAAATTACCCTAGTCAACAAAGCCTTGAATAAAGAAACTTTATTGTTTAACCTCTGTAGGTGCAGGGGCTGGGGTAGTTGGTGGTGCCTGAATCTGTGAAACTGGTAGTTGAACATATTCAACTTGAGGAACAATAGTTTGGACATATTGTATAAGTACATGGTTTACAGATTGAGCAAAATGTATAGTGTTTTGAACATTTGGTCTAGAGGTATTTTGGGAATTTTGATAAGAGTGTTGTTAATTACTAGATTGAGGTCTTTGATTTGGGTAGGTTATCATGGTTGTAGAATTACTAAACTGGCTTCGGCACTCCCTAGCAAAATGACCCAATCTATTACACTTATAACATTTTATCTTGGATTTATCCAACCCTACCATTGACCTTCCATTTAACCCTGGATACTTCCTACTGGTTCTTTTATAGAAGTTGTTTGTTCTAACACTGAGTAAGGATAATTTATGCAAAATGTCAATTTCCTCTAAGTTAGTGGGATCAATATGTTACAAGTCATCAAGAATAAAAGGCAGGTTATCAAAACTTTGACCATCACCATTTGATGTAAAAGCAAAGTTTGTAGAGTATTGATCAGGTTTAATTCAAATGGACATGTCATTGAAAGTGATTATAACCCTTATCATTTACTATTTCAGATGATGATTCTTCTTGACTCAATAGTCTTGTGTTGCCAAAGACATAGTCATCAGACACTATTCCAGTTTCCTAGAGTTTCTTCTTTTAGATAAGTTCCTTTTCAAAGGTTAAGATCTTACCATGAAGTTGAGTCAAGGTCATGTCCTTGAATCCTGTTGTTGTTCTCATACCAATGGCAATTGTATCCCACTTTTCAGATAGTGATCAAAGAAACCTATTACTCAAAGTGGAATTTGAAAACTCTTTGTTTACCAATTTTAATTCACTAATTAGACATGTGAATCTTTCAAATTGTTGAGTCAAGATCGCTCCCTTAACATGAGTGAAGGTCCCATACTATTGGTTGAGAATTTCATGGGCGTTTTCAATTACATCCTCTGTTCCACCGAATTGTTCTTTTAAGGCACCCACAATTCTTCTGCATTATTACAATGTAATAGTCCAACATAGATTTCATTTGGTAGAGCCATAGCAATAATACTGAATGCTTTTGCATCTAACTTGAATTTTTTAAAATCCTGCTCAAAATGGTTTTCCGGTTTCTTTGGTTCTTGAACTTTTGGATCTTCGATACTAGGTACCATTGGAACATTGGTCCGAATATAACGGACTTCCAGCATCCAATGTTTTGTTGAGCAAGAACATGAGCCATTCGAAGTTGCTAGATATTGTATTCATATCTGACAAGCATCCGAGGCTTGTTACTGAAACCAGTGTTATGAGGATCGTGATTGTTTTGAGACATCCTTTTGATATTTTAAGAAAACATAGTGTGTTCAAAAACTTTGATGAATTGATACTTTACTCAGTAACTCGATTCAACGAACATATTGGGAATTAATTATATGAGTGATTTTTTTGTATTAAATTGATTGTTAAATCAAATTTAATGTGATCTAGCTCTTATACCAATTATTAGGAGCTGAGTGTGTATTTGTGTTTGTTTTAATGGAACAACGAAGTGAAAACTTAAATGAAATTAAGTGAGGCAACATAATTCACACACAAACACAAATATAGAAAGTTGTCATACTATTTTTGTTAGGATCTGAGTTTAGTTGTTGTAAAAGTTTAAGATGGAAAACAATGAATGATGAAAACAAGTATGAAATAAGTGCAACGGAATAGTAAACTTTGATTCACAACAATGAAGAGAATGTTTTCATCAACAAGCTTTTGTGATTTATAAATCTTGTATGCATGAAGATATTACAAACTCCCCCTCAGCCTGATCACTCTAATTTGTTCGTAGACAAATGTCAATGAGAAGTGATAAATAGAACAGTACAGGCACTGTTCTATTTATAGTACAATGCAAACCACTAGGCATCTAGTGCTGACGTCACCTAGACAGTGACATTTAACAGTTCTAACAAACTCTAAGATTTGCTAGACTAAAACACTATTATATTGAATTACATATTAAACTCTGTTGACAACAACTGCTGAGATATCCTCTGTTGAGCTTTAATCTCTGTTGGTTTTTAGCAGACCTTTGCTTCAACAGCCCTTTATTCTTCATCAGAGTTTCTCTCTAGCAGACCTTTGTTTCCAGCAGAGCTTTGGCTTTAACAAATCTTGTAAACAGTCTTTAAGTATGAGCAGAATTTAGAGAGCAGATGTTTAATGTCTTTGCCATTCGGGGATAGCAGATTATCTAAACACTGTTATGAAGGATCAGATGTTATAGACTATTTTGGCTTACCAATCATCTGTTCTTTTGTAGGGTTCAATAGATCCAACAATCTCCCCCTAGAACAAATGATGGCAAAACACTTCTTTATTTCAGATCTTTATTCCTCATCAGCATTTCCTTGATTTGCCCTTTGAACTGTAATTCAAAGTTCAAGGAAACCATGTCTTCAAAATCCCTTTCAAGCTCAAGGTTCATTAGATCTTGGAGGTCATCTACATTCAGACCATATGCATCCTCCATTCTTAGCTTTTGAGCTTCACCATCTGATCTGAGCATAGTCAATTCGTGGGTGTCTAAGGATGACTTCCATTTCAGAATTTTTGGATCGGTTGGTTTCCTTGGGTGAAGGGTTATTTTGATGAGTTAGGTGATTGTGGCCTGCTGACAAACTTCGCAACTGTTTCTCTAAATTTGTCACTTGCAGGATTTGTATGGTAAAGCAGTTGGTTCTTTATTCCCTCCTTTCTACGTTCTTCAAACAACTGCTTTGTTTTTGCCTTTTTTTGCTTGATTCAAGGCAATTATGGGTAAGACAGTGGCTGAGGATCGCTTTTTGAGTGTTTAGGTCTGTTGAGGGATAACTACTGTTGGATAAACTGGCTTTCTAGGGATTGTAAGATCTTTCTTTCTAAGCTCTTCAAGTTTCTTGTAAGTATCAATAACCATGGATTCTGACCATCTAGCAACAAACCTTGCACTACCATAGTTTGCAGCAACCAGTTCTTCTCTCATTCTTTTAAGCTTCAAAGCCTTGTTTTGACCAATTATTTGTACTTCTTCCAATCAGGTGGTGTTGGCTTGTGTAAAGGATCTTTGAGCATTGCTTGAATTCTGTCAATTTCTTCTTTAAGAGCATCCGTTGACCAGTCTTGGAATTGTGCTTTGGTAGCTTTGTAAGGTTTGTGTTGCATTATGTGATCAAGGTAATCCTATTTCAGTTCCTTATCAAGCTCAGGATTTGTTGGCTTCTCAGACATAGACTTACTCAGGTCCTTAGCATAATCTTCGATCCTTCTAACCTTTGTAAGCTTATGTGACAAGATTCCCTGAGTAGTCCTGTCATCTTTTTCTTTGCTCATCTCTTTAGCAATGTTCTCAATGTGTTTAGCTTTTAGCTTCAAATACTCATAAACATTGCTAGGCGTTCTGTAACCAAATAGAGATGGTAAAGATCTTTTTGATGGATCCTCTTCTGTGTAGAAAGATCCAAGTTCACCTTTGATAGCAGGAATCTCTAGAGGATATTGGGTAGCCAATGGGATGACAGATGGTGGTTGGTAGAGGATATTGGGTTTTAGGTGAATGTGATGAGAGTAGTGATGATGTGATGGGTTTTGATGATAAAGGGATTAGTGATGGAATCTCTTCATCGTCATCTTGCACTACAAAAGTTTTTCTTTTTCGTGTGAATTTGATTTTTGGTGAAGGTGATTGTGCTTGAATTCTAGGTGGTGTGGTTAATGGTTGGGTTAAAGTGGGAAAAGTGATCAAGGCAGAGGTTTGTTTAACATCTGTTGGAGCATCTGTTGTTCCTTCATCTGCTGGTACATCAGCTGTACTAACATCTGTTGGGTTAGTTTTTGGTGAGGTGGGTTTGGTTTGTGTCATAGCAGATGATACACTTTTGGTAGGTCTAGCAGTGGTTTTAGGGGAGGTGGTTATTGACTGTCTAACTTTTCTAGTTGACTTTCTTCTTTTTGTAGTGTCAATGTCTTCTTTTTCCAACTGCTTTGCCTTTTCTTCTTCAATCAATTGGGAAGCCTTGTTTTCCAGTGTATCTTGCCTTTCCTGCATTTCTAAGGCAATTTCTTCTGCTTACTTGTTTAGGGTCTCATCAATCCCTTTTTCACAACCAGCATCTGATATGTCACACCCTGTCTTTTGCGGAAGTGTGTGTGTGTGACTTGATCAGTTTTCATTGCATTCGATTATAATAAACAACTATATGAAAAAAGCAACGATGTTCATCCATTCATAAACTTAAAATATTACAAACCATAAGTTGTTTAAACTACCAACCGTCACAAGTATTTAATTTAAGTTACAACCAACATACGTTTTAAAGTTCCATAAAGGGCTTATTTTACAAAAGTTCAGTTTTATGAGGTTTTGCATCCTATATCTCATCAAGGATGAGATATATGGATCAAACCCTCCCAAAAGTGGATGACATCTAGACTTGAAGTTCAAAAACTTGATTTTAACGCCAGCACCAAGACCCGCCTAATTTCCTGAAATACGTGTAAGTTGAAAACATCAACAAAAGTTGAGCGAGCTCATGTGTTTTAAGTATTTACACATCAAATGAATCTCAAAAACATTTGAAAATTTCCAGTATCGAATATAGGTATGTAAAACGTCTATGAACATGTTGATCATTAATGTTTTGCAAGGACACTAATATGTGTGACGACATAGGAGGTACTCAACCCGTGTAGGCAATTTAAGTGTCGAACCCTCGACAGTGGACACAACAACACTCTAAGTGGTCACCCATGGACCGTGAGTGGGGCTCGCCCGTACCCATTCGATCTAACCTTTGTTCCTGGGTCCTCAAAAGAATTAATGGCACCTTAGTTGCAGCCTATGCTCACATGATCTAAGAGTTCATTCCATAGTCTAATCATACCCTTGTTAACATGTATTTTCCCCCGAAAGTTGTAAACCGAAAACATTAAGAGAAAAGGGGGACATGAACTCACACGTTTTCATCCGTAATCTCGTGTACCCAAAGTAGATATCCTCAAGCCGTACAACTTCCTACACACGTGTTAGGTTTTATTAGACGCTTAGGTCTTGTAATGACTCGTAGCCTTATTTATTTATTAAGACTCGTTCTTGGGAATATTGTTAAAAATCATTTGTTTTTAACTTCATTCGCCATGTATTTCTCACATGAATATTTCCAAGTACAGGGATACTTGTACTTGCGTATTTTACCAAGTATTGGTAGTGTACTCCGGTATATGTATTTATACGTATAGGAATACGTATTTCTTGTGTTTATTAATATTTTATACTTAATTTATGTATAATTTCCAGAATATTATCTTTATACTAATAAAATCACCAATATAGTATTTCTTAAAATATCTATATTTTAAGAGGATTTTTATAGAAAAGCATCTATAAATTTATCTTAGAAAAATAAGTATATTTCGTATATATCTTAAAAATAATATATTTTTAAGATTAAGCGCAGAAAATATGTATTCCACTAAATAATATATTTTGAGTTGTTTAAGAAAATATATATATTTTTCTCCACTCAAAATAATATATTTTCTTCTTTGACAAAATATGATATATTTTGTAATTATTATAAAAATCCACATTGCCGTTTCTTTGGTTTCAAGATTTCCGTTCATTATTCGGGTATAAGATATATATTTATTTTCTTGTGATGTTTTATTTTCAAGGTTCCTTATTTTAATATAACTTATTACAATCAATATACAAGTAGCATATAAATTATGACATCTAAATATATATATTTCCCTAAGTATATACTTAGCCACTTTTATTATCCAAAAATCAACCTCCACTATTCATAAAGGGGTATGGTCCCAAAAACCTGGCGCCGATTAAGGAAACCATACACAGTAGTGACTTCTAAGAAAACTGCGCGCAGACTTCTGTGCCAAAATAAGATTTATTAGAACTCTGCGCCAAATATCCAATAGAGGAAAACGTCATTTAACTACCTTGCGCGGGCTCGCGCAAGGTTCAAAGTTAACCTTGAACACTTTCTGGATAAATGCTTCATTTAACTACCTTGTGCGGGCTCGCGCAAGGTTCAAAGTTAACCTTGAACACTTTCTGGATAAATGCTTCATTTAACTACCTTGCGCGGGCTCGCGCAAGGTTTAAGGTTAACCTTGAACATTCTCGTTTGATAATGCTTCATTTAACTACCTTGCGCGGGCTCGCGCAAGGTTCAAAGTTAACCTTGAACATTCTCGGTGGATAATGCTTCATGCATAAACCTTGCGCAGATATTTATATCAAAGCAAGCATCCACCAAACGTTGCGCTAAGCAGCAAGGAGAAGAAGGAAGATCAGATTAACTAACTTGCGCTTCTCGCGCAAGGAGACATAAATCCTGAGAAACTTTCCCTTAACAAAATCCTTGACTTGGTGCAAAAGCAAAGGGAATCTTTTCTGTTGTAACAGAATGTACACGTGGCGAATAATAGATGGGTAACAGCTATGAAACCTTCTAGAAGCCGGTAACACCTAATCGTGCAAGCATCCTTTTGGTTATCACCAATTGCCACTTGGCAGCATCTGGAGGACTGCTGAGGAAGATCACGGTGATGACATGCTCACATTTATAAGATGTAGTGATCTCATGTTGACACGTGGCACCTCCCTAACCGCTGATGAGCTCACGATCCGTGTGCACTAACAAATTACCAACAAACATTAACGGAATGGCAAAAGATTCCGTTAAAGTTAACAATCTCTCTTTTTGGCGCCAAACACCGGCTATAAATAAGTAACTTGGAGTTCAAGGAAAGGTATTCACTCTCAACTACTTTCTCACTTACAATACTTACTTCCGACTACCTGTACTTATTCTCACGCCGGAGGGTGGTCACGGAGAGAACCCCCTTCTCCCCGTGGCGAGCTAACGGTGTTCTGTTTTGCAGGATCAGCAGAAGTACTGTATTAATCATCACCATCGTGAAACCAAACGGAGGGTTAACCTTTTTATGCAGAGCCCATTCCATAGATCTACTTAGATTCCGGTCTAGTTGATCTAGGGTTTCTTCATTGGCGCCCACCAATTTCGATTCTTTCTCACCTTTCGTTTCGTTTCATTTAGATTTGCAGCATCATGGCAGACGGATCATCTTTTCAAGGTCCTCGATCAGGGATTCGACGCGTTGTTTTTGGACCTCAGGTCGACGGGCAAATAGTTGAGGATTCTTCCGGCGAAGCTAATGCTCAGTTTGATCCTAATCATGCGAGTATTCCTGTAACGCCGGCGGCTCCTCAGGTTGATGTTACGTCGATTTTACCACCTGGAGAGACTCCATTATCGTGGTTAATCAAATCTCAAGCGACTCTAAACGCTATGTATGCTCAGTTATGTGCTCAAATCGGAACTCCAGCTTTTCAAGCTCCGGTTAATGCTCCTCAGGTCCGTGCTTCGCCGGCACCTCGAGTTTTGAGTTATAATACTCAAAGTCATGCTCGTTCCCCTTTGCGCATGCCTGAAGATGGAACAAAAATGAATTTTAAAACCAGGAATGACCCTGTTCATTCTGGTACTAGAAGGCAAGAAGACAACGTTCAACGTCGCGCATCTGTCCACTCTCGTTTGGGCCCGCGATCTTCGCAGAAACGGGACACCCAACACGATGAGCTCGATAGAACCTATGATGAAGGGGATAGTGCAAGTATTTTCAATCGCATATCTGCAGATCATGCCAGTTACAGGCCAAAAGTACGTGCAGTATACAATCCAGAAGCTGAGCATGATTACAATTTGGTGTATCGCCCAACCGAAGCAGCTGAGCAATCAAAGTTTACCAGAGAGATAGCACTGGCTCCATTGGAGCGAGTGAAATTACCATCCAACGTTGGAAAGTTTAACGGTTTGACCGATCCTGATGATCACATGCGCCTCCTTACCGGTGCAGGGTTACTTGGATGCTGGACATTCCAATGTGGTGTCACTTATTTGTACAAACCCTTACAGGCGTTGCGCGCCTTTGGTTTGATAATTTTCCGGCAGGTAAACTTTCCTCTTGGAATGACTTAAAAGAAAATTTTCTTACCCACTTTAGTCAGCAACGACGATACGTGCGCGACTCCTCAGATGTAATGAACATCTGGCAGAGGGACTCGAAGATTTTATAACATGTTACAATAAAGAGGTGTTGGAGATTGGAGATGTCCATGAAGACCTTATACGCGCGCAGTTCAAGTATGCGGTAAGGTGCGACGAAATGATTAAAGTGTTGTCCGGTACAACTGGCCTCCCAAAAAACTGGGATAAACTCATGGCGGCAGCCAAGGTCTACGCCCAATCCGAGCGAAACTTAAGTTCTAACAGGCCACCTCTACCTCAGAACCGTCCGCAAGACCTGAGTAGAGGTAGCCGCAAGTATAAGAGAAATTGGAAAGAGTCAAGCCAGAATTCGTATTCTCCATAGTCACCAATTGATGCGCGAGCAACAAAAAACAAGATAACAACTCAAAAAGCAGTTAAACAAGAGAATAGGGAACGTCAGTGGACTCCCTTAACGAAGTCGCCGGCTGAGGTTCTCAGCACTGAGAATTATCAGTTTAAACAGCCGCAACCAATGAAAAACAAAAAAGGGCAAGACCCAAATTTGTTCTGTGACTATCATAAAGACACCGGCCACACAACAGATAATTGCATCAGTCTGCGCACAGAGATTGAGAAAGCATTAAAGAGTGGGAAGCTCACACATCTAGTCCAAAATGTGCGCAAAGAGATTAAACAGATTACGCGCGAGAACGAAGGTCCTAGTAACAAGAAAATGAAACAGCACATTTCCATGATTCAAGGTGGATCATCGCGCAAGCGTAGCCTTCAACATTTTCAAAACAACACTTGGCGCGAACAACAAGTCATTTTTGCTATCGTTCCAGGAGGTCCTCAAGAAGACCGACCAGTAGTTATCACCGGTATCTTTGGGCACTACCAAACAAACTAATGTTTATAGATCCGGGTAGTTCCATGGATATTATGTATGAACAGTGCTTCAAGCAACTAGATCCTGAGGATAAGGCACGCTTGGAACCAGTTGATTTTCCAGTAATTGGGTTCTGCAATGAGGCTGTCTTTCCTCTAGGACAAATCCTTTTTCCTGTTATGTTATCTGATGGGAGGTGTTCTCGAACGAGTAACGTCAATTTCATGGTGATGCTGGCAACTTCCTGTCATGATGTATTATTGGGATGCCGCGCACAACGTGATTTTAGTATGATTACCTCCGCTCCGCATGCCGCTTGTGGTTTTCTGACACCAAATGGTGTAGCTATACTTTATGCACGAAAAGAAATCATGTCAATTGAGGAACCAATTATGAAGGCTGGCAAGACATAGCCAAGCAACGAACCAGAAAAGTGGGTACTTAACAATAAGTACCCTGAGCAGACAATATTATTAGGGCCCGCAGTCAGTATTGAAATTCGCGCAAAGCTTAAACTACTGTTGTTCCGCAACAAAGACATTTTCGCCTGGACGCCTGCCGACATGGTTGGTGTCCCGCGCGACGTTGCAGAACATTGCCTGAATGTATTTCCATCAGCAGAGCCAGTTGTGCAGAAAAAGCGCAGCCTCGGGTCAGAAAAGACAGAGGCAATGAACGAACAAGTCACTGAGTTATTAAATGCTGGTATTCTGCGAAATCAAATACCAGACCTGGGTGGCAAACCCAGTCATGGTAAAGAAACATAATGGCGGATGATGGATGTGCGTAGATTTTAAAGATCTAAACAAGGCGTGTCCAAAAGATTGTTATTCTCTTCCTGAGATTGACAAAAAGGTTGACTCATTAGCTTCCTTTCGCTGGAAATGTTTTCTAGATTGTTATAAAGGTTATCATCAAGGCTTGATGAAAAAAGAAGACGAAGATAAAACCGCTTTTCGCACGGAGAAAGGCATTTTTTGTTATATCAAGATGCCTTTTGGTCTCCGCAATGCAGCCGCTACTTGTCAAAGATTGATGGATACAGTGTTTGGAGATGACATTGGGAAAACTGTGGAAGTCTACATTGATGATCTGGTCATTATGAGTAATTCAGAAGACACTATGCTAGACAACATCCAAAGAACTTTTGATTCTCTGCGCGAGGTAAATCTAAAGTTAAACCCCAGCAAATGCTCCTT
Organism: Scalesia atractyloides; assembly: GCA_947069175.1. Taxonomy (NCBI): domain Eukaryota; kingdom Viridiplantae; phylum Streptophyta; class Magnoliopsida; order Asterales; family Asteraceae; genus Scalesia; species Scalesia atractyloides. The sequence goes on along the minus strand of CAMTDV010000017.1, from coordinate 39,384,074 downwards.
CGGCATGGAGGAGGGAAAATTTTTGGGTTTCATCGTCACCAAAGACGGTTTCAAAGTTAATCCCGAAAAGGTCGATGCAATACAAAAAATGTCTTCTCCTACTACCATCAAAGAGATGCAACGATTGGCTGGAAGGTTAGCTGTGCTAAACCGCTTCCTCGCCAATCATGCTGCAAAATCTTATCCATTTATTCGAACCTTGCGCAACTGTACAAAAAGCAAAGAGTTCGCATGGACTCCTGAAGTTGATCAAGCTTTCCAGCAGATGAAAGATTGTTTAGTTCAACTTCCCACACTTACTGCTCCTCGTGAAAAAGAACCCATGGTCTTATATCTTGTTGCATCTGAAGTAGCAGTAGGTGTCGTCTTGTTGGTAGAACGCGCAGGGGTCCAGTCTCCAATTTATTATATCAGCAAAATGTTGAACGATCCAGAGACAAGGTATTCAATCATGGAGAAATTAGTTTTAGCATTGGTCCATGCTTCGCGCAGGCTACGAAGATACTTTTCAGGACATGTTATTACAGTTTTAACAAATTTTCACATTGGCCAAGTCCTGGCCAAACCAGATGTTTCGGGACGACTTGCGAAATGGGCAATAGAATTGGGAGGTTAAAACAATTGTTATAAACCTAGACCAGCTATCAAAGGCCAAGTTTTGGCGGATTTCATTGCTAAGATTCCCGCTGATAAACTTGAAGAATGCCAAGCAATTCAAAATCCAGTCCTAGTCATTGACAATAGAGCCTGGACGTTGTTCACCGATGGCGCATCTAATAGTGATGGGGCTGGAGCAGGTCTTCGATTAATGAGTCTAGAGGGAGCGAAATTTACATATGCAATTCGGCTGGATTTTAAAAGCACCAACAACGAGGCCGAATATGAATCTTTTCTAGCAGGCCTGCGCCTCGCTATCAAAATGGGTGCAACAAATTTAGAAGCCCATGTTGATTCATTACTAGTTGTTGAGAAAGTAATTGGAACGTACGATGCAAAGGGAGATATCATGGCTTTATATTTGGCACAAGCCAAGGCTCTTATAGCACAGTTCCAACAATTTAAAGTCACACACGTCAAGCGAAGCGAAAACAAGCATGCTGACGCTTTAAGTAAACTCGCAGCAACTAGTTTCAAACATTTGGCAAAAGAAGTTCGCATCGAGGTTTTAACTAATCCGTCTGTCCCTCTCAGACAAGTGACAATGGTCGAAGTAGGAGATCCATCATGGATGTCTCCAATAATTATGTATCAGTTACATGGTTCTTAACTAGAAGATAAAGCGCAAGCACGTAAGTTACAATGCAAAGCCCTCAATTATGAAATGATCGATGGTATTCTGTACCGACGCTCTTATATAGGTCCTTCGCTCCGCTGTATTGACAAACATAACGCGCAATACCTAATCAGGGAGGTCCATGAGGGGCTATGTGGCATACATTCTGGGCCGCGCATGGTCGTAGCCAAAGTAAAAAGCGCAGGGTATTATTGGCCCGGAATGTACGTTGACGCGGTAGAGATCTTGCGCAAATGCATGTCCTGCCAAAGGCATGCTCCTAAACGTTGCGCCCAAAGAACCCTTTGGTACCCGTCACAACAGCTTGGCCATTTCAACAATGGGCCATTGATTTAGTGGGACCATTTCCAGATGCGCCCGGCGCAGTAAAGTTTATCATCGTTGCGGTCGGTTACTTCACCAAATGGGTTGAAACCAAACCTTTAGCTTCTACTACAGTGATGGTAATTCGCAAATTCATCTGGGAATATATTATTTGCCGTTTTACTCTGCCCATGCGCATTATTACAGACAACGATCCAAATTTAACGGCTCAAGAGTTGCAAACATGGATGACCGAAATAGGAATCCAGCATGTTTTCGCTTCTGTTGCGCACCCACAAGCAAATGGTTAAGTTGAAAGCATAAACAAACAGTTGGTCGACGGTATCAAGGCCCGCCTTGGCACGGCGCGGCGGGGATGGGTTGATGAATTGCCTAGCATCTTGTGGGCACATCGAACTATGCCCAAGACTAGTACTGGAGAAACTCCTTTTAGCCTTGTGTACGGCATGGAAGCTGTGATTCCTGCCGAGATTGGGTTACCGTCTCCAAGAATGCTAGCTTTGGAAAAACAAGATAACGAAGAACAAAGGCGCATCGACCTAGACTTATTGGAAGAGCGACGAGAAAATGCAGCGATTCGCGAAGCTAAATACAAGTCCCAGCTTGAAAAGTATTACAACAAGAGGGTGCGCATCTATTCCTTTTTTCCTGGTGACTTTGTTCTTCGCGATAATGAAGCGTCGAATGCCGAAAAACCGGGGAAGTTAGCCCCGCGATAGGAAGGTCCGTACGTGAAGTATTGGGAAAAGGCACGTACACTCTGAAATGTATGGACAGATCCAGCGTTCCTAGAACCTGGAACGCCCAACAACTACACCGATGTTATATGTAATCTCAGTCCTCTAAGCAACTTCTGAGCGCTGTGTAACGAGACTGCTTACTTTATTTTGTTATGTAATCTTAGTGGCAGCCATAGCCTTGCGCTTTGTCAGTATGAATAAAATACTTTGCCACTACTTACAGTCTTATATATGTTCATTTATAAATGCATGCAATTCCTTTGGATAAACAAAAACACAAACTCATGAGCCACAAGCTAACTTAATACTTACGCTCACACATGAGAAAAGAAATTGTTCATTTGTCTATCCTACACAAGTAATTGGTCCCATGCAAACATTGTAAAACTGAAATATATTATATTCATAATACTTGCGCAGAAGCGCAACGTTATATAGTAAAAAATTACAAAATTCCTATTCTATATATTTGGTTCCCGCCTGCTTCTCTGTTGAAGAAAAGATCTCCTTTAGCTTATCAACAAAGTCGTCTTGCTGCAGCGCGGCGTCCACAAGATCCATAATCGGGATCTGCAATTGATCGTATTTTTCTTTAGCAGCAGAATAAATGGCGGTAGTGTTTAGCCCATGCGTGGCAGCACGGCTTGTATCCCATTCGGTCTTCAGCGCGTGGGCCACATGCAAAGTGCATTCTCTATAGCCCTCGGCATGACCGTCATTGCGCGCCGCCATCATCAATTCTGCCACTAGCTCATCCAACTCCATAGAGTTAAGGATGGCATTTGTGATCTGTACACAAATACAATTAGTACATGTTGCGACAATCAAACCAGACATATAAGAAAAGGGAATATTACCTCCACAATCCCGTACTCCCGCAACCAGGTAAGCTGGTTCATGAGGGATTTGGCCAAGCTTTCTGCGGTAGCGCGAGCGACCTCCGTGTCATTAAGTTTTTGTTCGCCTTCAGTTAAACGGCGGATCAACTCAGCTTTCTCTGTTCGGTGAAGGTTGATATCTTTCTTCAAACTATCAACCTCAGCTGGCAGCTGCGCCTGGTCAAAGAGCATAGCAGTTAGTTCATCAATTTCTTTATTCTTAAGAAGGAGAGTCATTTTGGTTGATATCTCATTCTGCTCGCTCCTTTCTCTGTGTGAGCGCGCCTCTTCTGCTGCCGCAACTGCATCAATTTTCTCTTTTTTGAGTTTCTCAATTTCGTTGCGCAGAGAAGCTTTTTCTTTGTTGTCACGCTCGCAAGCCTCCACAAAGCGCTTGCGCTCGTCCGCATATTGCGCAGCAGACGCCTCACACTTGCGCTTCCAAGACAGCGTAGCCCATTCTTCAGTCTTCTTCTCTTCCTCAAACTGGGCCTTTTCCGCCTCAAAATGAACAAGCATCTTCAACGTCTTCTCTTTCTCAAACTTGGCTTTCGCCTTCTCAAGCTCAACCTCGTCCCACTCCTTGTTCATGCTGCGCCATTCGCGCACAATTCTTTTTATAGTGGACGAGGCAAGGGCAGACTCTTGCAGATATGACTCGTAAGTAGTCTCATGGTCTTTTTCTTCCTGGCGCTTCACCTCCGCCGGCGGGAAGATGCCCTTATACCACTCCCTACAGGAGTGCCAATCGGTGAAAACATCGCCCTGCTTAATTTTCCACACGGGTTGATGAATCATAGAGGCCCGCCTCTCAGAATAAGAGCGATAATAATAATCCCCAGGCGTCTCCTCTAGGCGAATAGGCGACTCCTCTTCCGAATCCTCAACAAACACAAAGCCTTCGCTTTGTGTTGAGGGTCCGGCTCCCTTGGATATCAACTTTGATGGTTCCCAGCATCTGTAGCCGTATCTTTAGCCTGCTCGCCAGCAGTATTTTCAGTACCAAGATTTTTGGGCTCTTGTTCTGGAGCCACTTTCTCAATATGTTCCGGGACGATGGGGTCGGCTTCAGGAACAGGAGTTTCTTGCCCCGCATCTCCCTCAATATTCTCAGGCCTGCGCGGCGATGGTATAGCAGATGAGGTGGCCGGCACAGCCTTCACCATTTTCTCTGCAAAGAATAACAACAAATACCAAGTATGAGAATCTGCGCAACTTTTTGACAGAAACGCGCAACAAGCTAAACGTACCAGGTCAAAATTTCTTCGCAAAGGCATCCAGATTGCCCTTCTTGCCAATGCGCGGGCGCGCAACTTTTGTTGGTGCAGGGGCTTTGGTTTCCGCCTCTTCCTCTTCTTGGAAGTGCGCTTCAACGCCTCTTCCGGGCTAGAAGGTACTTCCAAGGGATCATCTAGGTTCGCTGCTGGAAGAAAGGAGGTGTCAACGGGTTCGGGCTTCGGTTTCTTCGAACCTATAGGCGCAAAGTGAGTCCGACACCACCACACAATCGCACCAACAGTCAGATACGAGACGCGTACCTTTCTTGCCCTCAGCTTTCGCAGCAGCTGATGGCTTGGTTTTTTGCTCTGGGTTAGAAGGGGGAGGCGCAGCAGCTGCAGCAACAGTTGGTTTCTTCTTCTTCTTCGAATCAGGGCCTACGCCCAAGTTTAGCAAGTCACCTACATAATCAATCATATTGAGCAAAAGGTTGCGCCATTAGTTATATTTCAATATTACTTAGAAAAAATGTTCAAGAGTAATATTGCAATATCAACTTAGGCTTTGTAAGAGCTTAGTTACCAGTTTTCGAAGAAGGTTGCGCCTCCAGATCCTCCTTCTTGGGCAACTCAAAGTTCCCTAAGATTTGCGAGAACCAAGTTTCCTTGCCATCAGCAAGAGGCACGACGGCCATTTTCCCTCTCTCTCTCTTGAAAGAGACCAAGTAGAGAGGCGCAGCTACATAACAAACATTTTTGCATCAGTACATATCTATTGAAAGATATTTCTAGGAAGTTAAAGGGTTACATACCAGTTCCATATTTGGTATACACCGGTTTTTCCCGGCATTCCTTCTTCCAGAAAATACTCATCCCGGCGGCGATGAGGGCCCTCTCCGGCAAAACGATATTGGGCACATCTTTAATATCTTGATACCATACCTCGTCAGCAGGTATGGGAAGGGTCTCCAACTCGATCTCATCACCGGCCCGGAACGTCATCTTCATCGGGATCACCGCCGCCTTGATGAAGAAGAACTTTGGCTTCCAGTCGTGGTAGGACTTCGGCGGCACCAACAACAATCTTTTTGCTTGCACACGCTGTTGGAACGAATAAAAACCCAACGAGCAGTGCAGCTGGTAGAAAACCCTAAACTTCTCGACCGACGGCACGATCTGCATCGACCGGCAAGCGAACTCAAAATGCCGGATCCTCACCATTCCCATCGGGCTCAACTGAGAAATATGAATCTTGTAGAAACCAAGAATTTCCAGCAAGAAATGGGTCACCGGCAGCCGAAAGCTCCCTTCAGCAAAGTAATCGTAAAATAATGTAATATAGCCGGCCGGCGCATCAGCCGCCGTGACATTCGCCACAGGGATAAATGCCTTCCAGGACGGAGCGAAGAGAAAGTTGGTGGCAAGATTATCAAAATCTTTCTTCGACCACTTCAACGGTGGCAAACTTGACGATGATATCTCAACAGAGCTTGCACTGGTGGCCATAACAAAAACTTTGAAGAAAACTTCGAAAACTTTGAAGGTAGCCGTAACTTCTGAACACAAATTTCTCTCAAAGTTGTGATTTGGTGAGGAGGCAAATGGATCGTTGATCCCTTTATATACTAACCGCAATTAATGCATGATTTGACTGCAGGGACTTTTGCGACCATCACGTATCCCCAAGTAACCGCAAGGGCGAGTGGGGAACACTAACCGCCCCACGCGTGCGAGTGTCGCCGAAAAGCATTAAATTCGGTAAGACATGTACTGTTGACAGCCTGTCAACAGTACCACCACGTCTCAAGAACGTGCGTCGTCACCAACTACACCATCCAGATAAGTGACACGTGTCTAAGTATATTTGAAATTCAAATACTTTTTCAAAATTCACTTACGACACATCATCAAGATGCATAAAGCAACAAAAAGCTAGTCCTTACCTAGCGCGGCACATTAATCTTAAGTCCAGTGCTCCACTTACTTTTTATTCTTACATAGGAGCAACACTGGACTGGGGGGACTTGAAGGGGTATGGTCCCAAAAACCTTGCGGCAATCAAGGAAACCATACCCATTAGTAACTTCTAAGAAAACTGCGCGCAGACTTCTTTGCCAAAATAAGATTTATTAGAACTCTGCGCCAAATATCCAATAGAGGAAAGCATCATTTAACTACCTTGCGCGGGTTCGCGCAAGGTTCAAAGTTAACCTTGAACACTTTCTGGATAAATGCTTCATTTAACTACCTTGCGCGGGCTCGCGCAAGGTTCAAAGTTAACCTTGAACATTCTCGTTTGATAATGCTTCATTTAACTACCTTGCGTGGGCTCGCGCAAGGTTCAAAGTTAACCTTGAACATTCTCGATGGATAATGCTTCATGTATAAACCTTGCGCAGATATTTATATCAAAGTAAGCACCCACCAAATGTTGCGCTAAGCAGCAAGGAGAAGAAGGAAGATCAGATTAACTAACTTGCGCTTCTCACGCAAGGAGACCGTAAATCCTGAGAAACTTTCCCTTAGCAAAATCCTTGACTTGGTGCAGAAGCAAAGGGAATCTTTTCTGTTGTAAAAGAATGTACACGTGGCGAATAATAGATGGGTAACCGCTGTGAAACCTTCTAGAAGCCGGTAACACCCAATCGTGCAAGCATCCTTTTGGTTATAACCAATTGCCACTTGGCAGCATCGGGACGGCTGAGGAAGAGCACGGTGATGACATGCTCACATTATAAGATGTAGTGATCTCATGTTGACACGTGGCACCTCCCTAACCGCTGATGAGCTCACAATCCGTGTGCACTAACAGATTGCCAACAAACGTTAACGGAATGGCAAAAGATTCTGTTAAAGTTAACAATCTCTCTTTTTGGCGCCAAACACCAGCTATAAATAAGTAACTTAGAATTCAAGGAAAAGTATTCACTCTCAACTACTCCCTTACTTACAATACGTACTTCCGACCACCTGTACTTATTCTCACGTCGGAGGGTGGTCACGGAGAGAACCCCCCTTCTCCCCTTGGCGAGCTAATGGTGTTCTGTATTACAGGATCAGCAGAAGTACTGTATTAATCATCACTCGTCGTGAAACCAAACGGAGGGTTAACCGTTTTATGCAGAACCCATTCCATAGATCTACTTAGATTCCGGTCTAGTTGATCTAGGGTTTCTTCAATTCATAATTTTTATATCAAAAATTAGGGCAACTTTTCATATTAAAACCAAGTTTAAAATTACTTGTAAACACTTGTTTAAAATTATTTTTCTAAGTGTTTAATTTTTACAAAAAATTTTGCCATAGTTTCCCCTTAAAAATGGAGGTTTCCATGCTTATTAGCATATCATTTTCTTTTAGAATTTCAGCATCAATCATCAACAATTTACATACAACTTAGCGTAAGCCATAATATGCATTTTAACAACATGATATGAACCTGAAGTTTTATAAAATCTTGTAGTATTTTAACATGATGTTTAACATGTTTAACTAACACTAAAAACATGATTTTTATTTCATAAAAATCATTTTTACAAGATTTCAATCTTTACAACTTACAACTTGATTTTACAAAAATCATTCTCCTTGCATTTTTCATGTTACTTACACCTTCTTAGTTCCATTTAACCTTTTGAAACATGTTCACTTTCTTTTAAAATCAAGTTATGTTGAATCTTGATGTAGATTTTAGTTTCTTGAAATGTTCATCCTTCAAATCTCATATTTTTAAGATTCACAACTTGTAGGAATCATTATCCTACACAAAATCATGTTCATCTTCAAGTTCATACTTAACATAAAGGATGATCAACATAGATCTTTAAAGATTCATCCTCATACTTGCTAGATCATGTTTTAAATCATCATCTAGCAAGCTTCATGTGGTGATCCACATCATAAACACAAGAAATCCACAAACAAGTTCATCACATACACTTAAACAACTTAGATTTTCATGGTTTCAAGCTTTATTCTTATGTTCATGTTCTTGTTTTGGTGTGCCCTTTAGATTATCTTGTTACCACATACTTTAACCACTAAGATTAAGTGTAAAAACAAGATCAAGAGGACTTACTTACTACTAGCACAATGGCTAGGGAAGAACTCAAGATGATGAAGATGATAAACTAGGTGGATAAAAGCTCCACAAGGTGGTCCTTCAAGTCTCCTTGCTTGCAACCTTCTTAAGTAGCCTTGATACACATTAGAACACCCTTAGATCACTTGGAAATGGATTGAAAATGGTGATGTTATGGTGGTGGATGGTGGCCGTGAGCAAGAGAGGGAGAAGGGAAGGAGTGGTGAAGTTTAGTGTTAAGTGATTTTGTGTTGATCCTCATGTTCTTTTATCCTCCAACACTTCATTATCCACTAGTCCATGTGTTTAATATCTAAACAACAAATATAATAAAATATTCAAAGAAAATCAAGAGGGTGGGGCCCTCTTGTAACCGTGAATGAAGGGGGGGGGTCTTAGTTTGGTTTTAGTTCTTAGTTAGGTGATTTAAGTTAGATTTCGGGTGTATTAGTTATGTTGTATGTGTTTAGTGTTTTTAGGATGTGTTATGATGTTTGATGACCATAACTAGCTTCATAACATTAAAACAATGCTTCTAGCTAGATTTTGGTGTTTCGGGTAGTGTCCGGTTATTCGTTAGGTTACCGGCTCGTTAAAGTTCTAAATAGCGTAGTTTAGCGTGCTTTAAGGTACCTTTTATGATGGTTTTGATTCCCAACACTAAACAAATTTTTACTGAACCATTAAACCTCATTTCTGCATTATTTTCTAGTGTTAAATTGCTGAATTCTGCAGAATTCTAAAGTTTTAGTGTGTTTCGGGCATTTTCTGGCACTTAAATCATCACTCGGAAGGTAGTTTCATGATCCCAACTTTCCTACATACCATACTAGTGTAACTCTTGATCCCGGGGCTCATTCTATGTCTTAACTTCATGTCTGTCTGAGTACTGAACTCCCGTCGGTACTTCTAGTTTATCTGATAAGCGCACTAGTTTCATTGTGTGTCCGTTTCAAACCGTTTCAAGTTGAAATCAGCAATATCATGCATCGTGAAACGTTTTTGTGAGTTCTTTAAATGTAACACATGAAATCATACATATCATAAATTCAAAATTCACATCCTTATAATACAAATACTATTTACATTGTACGGATATTACACGAAAAAGTGCCATTTGTCACATTCTCCCCCGTTAAAAGAATTTCGTCCCGAAATTCAAGTTGTGTTTGCAGGGGAGTTGTGAAACAAGTGGGGGTACTTAGACTTAATTTGATCTTCACGTTCCCATGTAAACTCGGGACTGTGCCGTGAGTTCCAACGAACTTTGACTAGCTTTATACACTTCTCCGTGTCTTGTGGACTTTCGAGTCCGTAACCTCAACAGGCTCTTCGGTAAATTGGAGTTTGTCGTTAACGTGAATTTCATCTGCTGGAATGACGACTGTTTCTTGAGTAGGGCTCTTCTTGAGATTAGATACGTGAAACATGTCGTGTACACTGCTGAGCTCTTCTGGAAGTTTCAACTTGTACGCAACGGTTCTAACTTTCTTCAGAATTTCAAATGGTCCAATGTAACGCGGGTTCAACTTTCCACGCTTTCCAAATCGTACTATGCCTTTCCAAGGCGAGACCTTCAACAAAACCAAGTCTCCAACCTTAAATTCCAATGGTTTGCGTCGTTTGTTAGCGTAGCTCTTTTGCCTATCGCGAGCCGCCTTGATACGGTCGCGTATCTGGGCAATCTTGTCTATGGTTTCTTGGGCAAGTTCCGGACCAATGAGCTATATCTCCAGTCTCCGTCCAACACAGCAGGGACCGACATTTTCGCCCATACAAAGCTTCAAACAGGGCGGCCTGGATGCTAGTGTGATAGCTGTTATTGTAGGAAAACTCCACTAAAGGCAAGTGAGTATCCCAGCTTCCTCCCAAATCCATCACACAAGCACACAACATGTCCTCCAAGGTTTGTATCGTCCGTTTGCTTTGGCCGTCCGTTTGGGGGTGAAAGGCCATGCTAAGATTCAATTGAGATCCAAAGGCCTTCTGGAATGTTTGCCAAATCCTTGACATAAAACGACCATCTCGGTCGGTTATGATAGAAACGGGCACTCCATGACGTGCTACGATTTCCTTAAGGTATATTTGTGCCAGTTTCTTAGTGCTACCCTTCTCACTGATCGGTAGAAAATACGCGGACTTAGAGTCGGTCAACGGTTACCCATATCATATCATGGCCTCTTTGTGTTCTAGGTGACTTAGTAATGAAGTCCATCGATATTTGTTCCCATTTCCATACATGAATCTCAGGTTGTTGTAGCAACCCTGACGGCTTTTGATACTCTGCCTTAACCTTGGCACAGGTAAGGCAGTTACCCACATAAGTAGCAATGTCAGCTTTCATCTTAGGCCACCAATAGAGGTCCTTTAAGTCTTGGTACATTTTATCCGATCCCGGATGCATAGAGTACCTTGACTTATGGGCTTCATCCAGAATAAGTTCGCGTAACTCACTAAAGAATGGGACCCAAATCCGTCCCATGAAGTACAATGTTCCATCACCTTTGGTACCAATTGCGCTTCCATTCCCCGCAAGGCTTCATTTTGTAAATTATCCAATTTAAGTGCTTCTTTCTGAGCATCGCGAATTCGAGAAACGAGATCAGTTTGTATGGTCATCTCTAAGGCTCGCACCCTCAGATGTTTGGCACGCTCCTTGCGGCTCAGGGCGTCTGCTACAACATGCGCCTTGCCCGGGTGATATTTTATCTCGCAGTCATAATCGTTTAGTAACTCGACCCATCGTCGTTGTCTCATGTTCAAGTCTTTCTGGTCGAATATGTGCTGCAAACTCTTGTGGTCCATAAATATGGTGCAATGAGTACCATACAAATAGTGACGCCAGATTTTCAACGCGAATATCACCGCACCCAGCTCAAGGTCGTGCGCGGTATAATTTTTCTCGTGCACCTTCAACTGACGAGACACGTAAGCAATGACCTTGTCCCGTTGCATCAACACGCAACCAAGACCTTGTCGAGACGCGTCACAATAAACTATGAAACCATCAGTACCGTCGGGTAAGGACAAAATAGGTGCGTCACAAAGTTTATATTTCAACAGTTAAAAAGCCGTCTCTTGTTCTTCACTCCAAACAAATCTCTTTTCCTTCTGAGTTAATGACGTTAGTGGTTGAGCAATCTTCGAAAAGTTCTCTATGAATCGTCCGTAGTAGCCTGCTAATCCCAGAAACTATCGTATCTCAGTTGGGGTTTTAGGTGCTTCCCAATTTTTTATTGCTTTGATCTTGGCTGAATCAACATGAATTCCATTCTCATTTACAACATGACCTAGGAATTGCACTTCTCGAATCCAAAAGTCGCACTTTGAAAGTTTCGCATAGAGTTGTTCTTTCTTCAAGAGTACCAAGATAGCTCGCAGATGTTGCTCGTGTTCCTCCTTAGTTTGCGAGTATATGAGGATGTCATCAATAAATACAATAAAAAACTTATCCAAATACGGCTTACACACGCGGTTCATGAGGTCCATGAAACTGTTGGTGCGTTGGTTAAGCCGAACGGCATGACAAGGAACTCGTAGTGTCCATATCGAGTCCTAAAGGCCGTTTGGGGGATACTTTCTTCTTGTATTCTCAACTGATGATATCCCGTCCTTAAATCGATCTTGGAATAATAACTGGAACCTTGCAATTGGTCAAACAAATCATCAATTCTCAGTAGGGGGTACCGATTCTTGATTGTCAGTTTGTTTAACTCCCTGTAGTCAATACACATGCGAAAACTGCCATCTTTCTTCTTAACAAACAACACCGGAGCTCCCCAAGGTGAGAAACTCGATCGAATGAATCCTTTATCTAGCAACTCTTGCAGTTGTGTGGATAATTCCTGCATCTCTGACGCTGCTCCTGGCACTAAATCAATCCGAAACGCTACTTGTCGTTGTGGAGGCAACCTAGGAAAGTCCTCGGGAAAGACTTCTGGAAATTTTCTCACAACGGGGATGTCTTCTAAGTTTGGCTCCTTGGTTTCCTTGTTGATCACGTGAGCTAGGAAAGCTACACATCCTTTTCGGAGACACTTCTGTGCCTTTAAACAATTAATAATTCGTAGGGGTGTCTCGCGCTTATCTCCCTGAATTACAATCGTCTCTTCAATTCGGCAGTGGAATGCGAATGGTTTTCTTATGACAGACCACTTCCGCCCGATTATCGGACAACCAATCCATCCCTACGACTACATCAAAACTACCCAAACTGATTGGTAGGAGATTTATGGAAAATTTTCGCTCTCCTAGTTCGAGTATACACCTTTGATAATCTCACTCACCTCGACTAACTCTCCGTTTGCCAACTCTATATAATATGGGATGTCTAGTTTACTCGTTTCTAAACCAAGCATGTCCATAAATACAATAGATATAACGCTAAAGTCGCGCCAGTATCAAATAGAATGGATGCAAAGTGTTGGTTTATAGAGAACGTACCCATAATAACATTCGGGTCTCGGCGTGCCATGGGTGCTCCTATCGTGAAAGCTCTTCCACAGGCTTGATTTCCTTTAGGGCAATCTTTCCTGAAATGCCCCATGTCTCCGCAGTTAAAACAACCTTGGCCTCTATCATTTCCATTTCCACCTTGATTATTGTTATTGTTTGTTTCCACCTCAATTGTTGTTGTTTCCACCTCGATTGTTATTACCGTTTCCTCCACGGTTCGCATTCCTTCCTCCCGTTCCTACCCAGCATGTATCTTTGCTGTGTCCTTCCTTTCCACACTTTTCACACTTGGCCCTCGCACATCGACCATCATGATGCAACTTGCACCTATTGCACCAAGGCCTGGTACCCAAATAACCTTTACCACTGGTTTCATTTGTTGCCCCATAAACTATAGCACCACGAGGTGAGTCTACTTCCTTTCGTTTATTAGCGATTGAGTTGTCATTGCTCGGTTGGGTACCCTTCTTCAAGTTTGAGTACTTCCACTTGTTGTCACCAGAAGACTCCACATGAGTCTCTTTCTTGTTTACACTGGACTTAGAGAATTTCCCCAAACGAAGTGCCTCTTCAGTGAGAGCAACACTCAAATCAATAGCCTCAACAATGGTAGGAGGCTTTGAGGTAGTGACCATGCTCAGGATCTCAGGGGCAAGACCCCAGATAAATTTCTCTATCCTTTTGAATTCTGGTTCCACCAAATAAGGAACAACCCTAGATAGATCATGAAAACGCTGGATGTACTTGGCTATTTTCGGCCCATCCATCTTCAAGTTCCAGAATTCTGTCTCTAGTTTATGGATTTCAGCTCTTGAACAGTATTTCTTGCGCATCAGTTCCTTAAGCTCATCCCAGGTTAGCGCATAAGCTGCAGTTTCGTCAAGAGTTTGGACTGTAGGTTCCACCATGAGAGTGCTCCTTCCATAAATACCCCAGAAATGTAAGTAACTCTCTGTTCTGGTGCACACTTGCTCATCCTCAGCACGGAATCAGTTTTCTCGACCCAGCGAACAAAAGCGACAGCACCTCCTGTGCCATCATAGTTGAGAGCTTTGCAATCCAGAAATTGCTTGTAGGTACAGCCTGTAACATAGGCAACACATATCACACGTAAGTTTTGACAAAGCACATTTAGAAATATCCAAAAGATTTGTAATGTGTCTTAGGTGACTTCACATTACCAGTTGTGGGGTTATTTCCAGAGGTACCACCGAGGTGCTCTGAGCGGATGGCCTCGTGTTGAACAATTGCCTGTGATATGCGTTCTTGCAATTCAGCCTCAGTCCTTGGCAAATTGTTGGTATTGGAATCTCGTCTAGGCGGCATTCTTCTTCTAGTAAGAAGTATTGGGTTGGTTAGATATTATTCACTAACTAAGTATCTATCTATATGTATATATATATATATATCACATCCGATCATCGCATCACATAGATAACTCATGCACGCATATAAGCAATAATGTAAAATTAAAAACAACTACTGAGCTTTCATACATAACAGACAACTTGATACATTGTTTTTGTAGAAGAAAACAAAAGGGACTCGAGGTCACATCGCCTCGGTCATACAATGTTCATAATACAAAAGTAGTAAGTCTTTTTCTTCTACATTGGTCTTCCATGGTCTTCAAGTGTCTCTAGCACAAGCCTGGCCTTCATACATACACAAAAGTGGGTCTGCAACTCCCATGCAAAAAAGTACCTACAAATACGAGAGATCTATGGTGCTAGAGGAGGTGGGGGTGAGGTGAGGTCAATCAGACTGTGAAGGTGTGCGAGCTCACCCTCGAGCTCGTGAACTCGTCGGATCAAGAAGCCGATCTGCTACTCAACAGTCAGAAATCGAGCATCGAAACCCTCAATGGGTGCATGACCATAGTAATAGGTCACTGATGGTGGTGGAATGACAGGTGGGGTAACAGATGATGGGGAAAACAAGGATGGTGGAAGTCGTCTGGCATCCGCCTCACTCTCTAGGTCTAATATTCTACGACACAGAGTCTCAAACTGAAGCTGAAGCGAAAGAAAAAGGTCGTCTCTAGTGTATCCGGCATAACGGAGAGGCTGGTATGAATCGGATAATGGCATAGTGTACGGAAGGAACAATCTGGGAGTCTGAAGGTATGGGTCTATCTCGAATGGAGAGAGATGAGGAATAGGCATGAAAGCAGTAGGTGATAGGGGGTCAAAGCTGAGAGGCTGTCTGGAGGTACCCTCCCCTGGACGAGGAGCGGGTATCTCATGAGGGAAGATAGTAGGTAAGCTAATCCGGGGTGTATCAGTAGTGGGTGGTGTCATGGGATCCCTAAACCGCTCTAGCTCATGGATGCGACAAAACTCAGGGGTGGAGACAGGAAAGTGACATGGATGGTAGGGATCAGACTCAAACATGTGTGGAGGGGAGTATGGTGCGGACAAGTGGTCAACTGGTATGCGGGTGTTAGAACAAATGGGCTGTCGGGAAGTGCCCTCCCCTGGGCGGGGTGCTGGAATCTCATGAGTGAAAATAACAGGTAGATCAGTGTGGTGAGGGTCAGCCGCGAGTGGTGGAAGTGGGGGTGTGGGTGTGGGAGTGCGAACGGGTGAGGATGGTGCAACTGACAAGGAATCGTCCTCAACATCAGTAGGGTATGCCCTAACTCCAGCTACAAGTAGGGCCGATGAGGTCACAAACTCGAAGGAGTCCATATTAGTGTCTGGGTAGGAGTCAGAAGAATGTCAATGTATGATATGACGGGAGAAGGTATGTCCAGGATAATATCGTCCACATTACCATCACCCTGGCCATCATCAGGGTGATCCTCCTCAGGGAAAACAAGATCCCAATCAGGGTCAATAGCAAAAGGCCAATCCTCATCAGGGATAGCAGTGAGTGGGATAACATCGAGCGGGATAGGCTCCACTAGATGCTCACCATCGGGGTGACCGATGATAAGCTGGTCAAAAATCGGAAGAGGGAAAGTGAGAACGTCATCGATAAACGGGATGTCCTCTCTGATGTCAGGTAGTGCAAAGGGCTGAAAGTCATCATCGTCATCCGAAATCATCTACGTGTCACTCTCGGTGTCGGAGGTGAAGATCTCCGGTGCTGGTGCAACTTCGTCGTCTGCTACAATGGCCATAGGGTCATGATCCTCCGATAAACCACTCTCAGATGAAGACATGTGTACCTGTAACATAAATATCATAGCATGTGCACTTATATTAATTGCTATTGCTAGGTATACACCGGCAAGAATATGTATTACATAACATGCACTCACGTTATCGTACGTGAGTCTTTTCTAACTTAACAAGTCTACCCCATGCAGACTAGTCACCAACTTATGTCCTTGCTCGTGTTTCTTTCTTTCCATTATAAAATGTTCGGTCCACGGATCTTGGCGTTTTGTAAATGCAATGAAAAATATCTTGTAAAAATATTTTTGTGTGAGAGTCCTAATGATTGTAGTCTAGACTCGAGAAAGAATCCTAGTTCACTACAATCGAAGCTCTGATACCAACCTGTCACACCCTGTCTTTTGCGGAAGCGTGTGTGTGTGACTTGATCAGTTTTCATTGCATTTGATTATAATAAACAACTATATGATAAAAGCAACGATGTTCATCCATTCATAAACTTAAAATATTACAAACCATAAGTTGTTTAAACTACCAACCGCGACAAGTATTTAATTTAACTTACAACCAACATATGTTTTAAAGTTCCATAAAGGACTTATTTTACAAAAGTTCAGTTTTATGAGGTTTTGCATCCTATATCTCATCAAGTATGAGATATATGGATCAAACCCTCCCAAAAGTGGATGACATCTAGACTTGAAGTTCAAAAACTTGATTTTAACACCAGCACCAAGATCCGCCTAATTTCATGAAATACATGTAAGTTGAAAACATCAACAAAAGTTGAGCGAGCTCATGTGTTTTAAGTATTTGCGCATCAAATGAATCTCAAAAACATTTGAAAATTTCCAGTATCGAATATAGGTATGTAAAACATCTATGAACATGTTGATCATTAATGTTTTGCAAGGACATTAATATGTGTGATGACATAGGAGGTACTCAACCCGTGTAGTCAATTTAAGTGTCGAACCCTCGACAGTGGACACAACAGCACTCTAAGTGGTCACCCATGGACCATGAGTGGGGCTCGCCCGTACCCATTAGATCTAACCTTTGTTCCTGGGTCCTCAAAAGGATTAATGGCACCTTAGTCACAGCCTATGCTCACATGATCTAAGAGTTCATTCCATAGTCTAATCATACCCTTGTTAACATGTATTTTCCCCTGAAAGTTGTAAACCAAAAATGTTAAGAGAAAACGGGGACATGAACTCACAAGTTTGCGTCCGTAATCTCGTGTACCCAAAGTAGATATCCTCAAGCCATACAACTTCCTACACACGTGTTAGGTTTTATTTGACGCTTAGGTCGTGTAACGACTTCATAGCCTTATTTATTTATTAAGACTCGTTCTTGGGAATATTGTTAAAATTTATTTTTAACTTGATTCGCCATGTATTTCTCACATGAATATTTTCCAAGTACATGTATACTTGTACTTGCGTATTTTACCAAGTATTGGTAGTGTACTCCGGTATATATATTTATACATATAGGAATACGTATTTCCTGTGTTTATTAAGTATTTTATACTTAATTTATGTATAATTTTCCGGAATATTATCTTTATACTAATAAAATCACCAATATAGTATTTCTTAAAATATCTATATTTTAAGAGGATTTTTATAGAAAAGCATCTATAAATTTATCTTAGAAAAATAAGTATATTTCGTATATATCTTAAAAATAATATATTATTAAGATTAAGCGTAGAAAATATGCATTTTTAGTTTCCACTAAATAATATATTTTGAGTTATTTAAGAAAATATATATATTTTTCTCCACTCAAAATAATATATTTTCTTCTTTGACAAAATATGATATATTTTGTAATTATTATAAAATCCACATTGCCGTTTCTTTGGTTTCAAGATTCCCGTTCATTATTCGGGTATAAGATATATATTTATTTTCTTGTGATGTATTATTTTCAAGGTTTCTTATTTTAATATAACTAATTACAATCAATATACAAGTAGCATATAAATTATGACATGTAAATATATATAATTCCCTAAATATATACATAGCCACTTTTATTATCCAAAAATCAACCTCCACTAGTCATAATTTTTATAACAAAAATGATGGCAACTTTTCATTTTAAAACCAAGTTTAAAAATACTTTGTTTAAAATTATTTTTCTAAGTGTTTAATTTTTACAAAAATTTTGCCATAATTTCCCCTTAAAAATTGAGGTTTCCATGCTTATTAGCATATCATTTTCTTTTAGAATTTCAGCATCAATCATCAACAATTTACATACAACTTAGCGTAAGCCATAATATGCATTTTAACAACATGATATGAACCTGAAGTTTTATAAAATCTTGTAGTATTTTAACATGATGTTTAACATGTTTAACTAACACTAAAAACATGATTTTTATTTCATAAAAATCATTTTTACAAGATTTCAATCTTTACAACTTAAAACGTGATTTTACAAAAATCATTCTCCTTGCATTTTTCATGTTACTTACACGTTCTTAGTTCCATTTAACCTTTTGAAACATGTTCACTTTCTTTTAAAATCAAGTTATGTTGAATCTTGATATAGATTTTAGTTTCTTGAAATGTTCATCCTTGAAATCTCATATTTTTAAGATTCACAACTTGTAGGAATCATTATCCTACACAAAATCATGTTCATCTTCAAGTTCATACTTAACATAAAGGATGATCAACATAGATCTTTCAAGATTCATCCTCATACTTGCTAGATCATGTTTTAAATCATCATCCAGCAAGCTTCATGTGGTGATCCACATCATAAACACAAGAAATCCACAAACAAGTTCATCACATACACTTAAACAACTTAGATTTTCATGGTTTCAAGCTTTATTCTTATGTTCATGTTCTTGTTTTGGTGTGCCCTTTAGATTATCTTGTTACCACATACTTTAACCACTAAGATTAAGTGTAAAAACAAGATCAAGAGGACTTACTTACTACTAGCACAATGGCTAGGGAAGAACTCAAGATGATGAAGATGATAAACTAGGTGGATAAAAGCTCCACAAGGTGGTCCTTCAAGTCTCCTTGCTTGCAACCTTCTTAAGTAGCCTTGATACACATTAGAACACCCTTAGATCACTTGGAAATGGATTGAAAATGGTGATGTTATGGTGGTGGATGGTGGCCGTGAGCAAGAGAGGGAGAAGGGAAGGAGTGGTGAAGTTTAGTGTTAAGTGATTTTGTGTTGATCCTCATGTTCTTTTATCCTCCAACACTTCATTATCCACTAGTCCATGTGTTTAATATCTAAACAACAAATATAATAAAATATTCAAAGAAAATTAAGAGGGTGGGGCCCTCTTGTAACCGTGAATGAAGGGGGGGTCTTAGTTTGGTTTCAATTCTTAGTTAGGTGATTTAAGTTAGATTTCAGGTGTATTAGTTATGTTGTATGTGTTTAGTGTTTTTAGGATGTGCTATGATGTTTGATGACCATAACTAGCTTCATAACATTAAAACAATGCTTCTAGCTAGATTTGGTGTTTCGAGTAGTGTCCAGTTATTCGTTAGGTTACCGGCTCGTTAAAGTGCTAAATAGCATAGTTTAGCGTGCTTTAAGGTACCTTTTATGATGGTTTTGATTCCCAACACTAAACAAGTTATTCTTAACCTTAAACCTCATTTCTGCATTATTTTCTAGTGCTAATTGCTGAATTCTGCAGTTTTAGTGTGTTTCGGGCATTTTCTGGCACTTAAATCATCACTCGAAAGGTAGTTTCATGATCCCAACTTTCCTCCATACCATACTAGTGTAACTCTTGATCCCGGGGCTCATTCTATGTCTTAACTTCATGTTTGTCTGAGTACTGAACTCCCGTCAGTACTTCTAGTTTATCTGATAAGCGCGCTAGTTTCATTATGTGTCCGTTTCAAACCGTTTCAAGTTGAAATCAGTAATAATAAATATCATGCATCGTGAAACGTTTTTGTGAGTTCTTTAAATGTAACACATGAAATCCTACATATCTTAAATTCAGAATGCACATCCTTATAATACAAATATTGTTTACATTGTACGGATATTACACGAAAAGTGCCGTTTGTCACATGATGCCTCAGCAGAGGTTTGGTCTGGCTTTTGTTGCACCTTTGGTTTTGTAAGTGAAGAAGGCTGCAACTTTCTCAGTTTATCTTTCTCCCCCTTTTTGGCATCATCTTCTACTTCTTCTTGTAGAATTGTTGCAGGGGTAGAGCCGGTGGTCTTTACAAGATGTTCTCTAATGGCCTTGATGTCTGCTTGAGTAACTTTGTATCTGGCCTCAACCATGTTTCTGATGAGTTCCATGTGAGTGTGATGGTTGATGTCAGACAAATTCCTTTGAGCTTGAATGACTGGTTGCACAGATTTCCATAGCTCATTGGCAATTTGCTGAGTTGATGGTTGGCTTTAAGAATTTTGTAACATCTGCTTCATCATATTTTTCATTTCATCTATTGAAGACTCCATAGATGTCATTCTCTTCCTCAATTCCTTGTATCGTAATTCATCACCTAATTTAATAGGATCATCTGAATCCCTACCAGAGGTAGTTGTATTTGGATCCTTAACAGGAGAAAACTCCATGTTATCGAACCAAATGCCCCTTTTTCTTGGTATTGGGAACTTCTAACTGGAACAAAGGTTACAATTGTAGCCTCAACAGTTGTTGCCTTCAAGGAAGACTTATAGATGTAACTACTATCCAACTGAAACATTGTTGTGTCATCAGTTGTAGCTGCTTCACTTGAACTACCACCAAGAGTTACTTGTAACATAAGGGTTGTAACCTCCTCAATTGTTTGTAGGTTAGCATATTGAGTTTTCTTAGACTCAGTCATTTGTGGAAGTGTATTCTCTTTAACTGGTGAGTGAGAGGGACTTATATGTGTCTGAATTTTCACAATAGCATCAAACAAAGGTATAAATGTTGGTGGAATTGGAGTGGAGGGTTGTGGAGTTGAAAGACAATTTGCCCTGGGAGAGTGGCTTGAGAACAGACTTTCAAGTGAAACTTCTGCCTCATAGTGTGGTGTCCATGTGCTTACAACTTGATCCTTTTGTGAGGATTCAAGAGGAGTTTGGTTTTTAGGTGGAGATCTTTCCATCTGTCATGAGGAAGTAGCAACAATGGTTTCTAATGACTTTAGTGATGTCACAAGGTTATCCTCTGGGATCTCATCTTCCAGAGGTGCCAATTTATTTTGTCTGGGTTCGGTGGGCGTTTTAGAAATGGAAGGTTTCTTTTTGGATTTGGCTGGTGTGGGTTTCACAACACCGGTTGTGGTGTCATGATCACCAGGAGCAGTCGGCTCAGCAACAGAGGTTTAAGCATTTGATGTAGACTCATCTACAACAGGCTCATCTCCCTTTGCTTTTGTTTTGGAAACTTTTGACTCCATATTTTTTATTCTTGTAAAAGTTTCATGTGTAAGACTATTTATTTGAAAAGTTGTACCTTGTTGAAAATCTTTTTCAGACACTATTAATTTAAGATAATAGCTTAAAAGTCTGGGATACATTAAAAAAGTTTTAGGTTTATTTCCTTTTATAGCATTCACATTTGCAACCAAGTCCAAGAACAATGCATGGGATAGGTTATAATCAGAATTTGTCAAAATTGCATATCCTAACCATTGAACTTATTGCGGAATCTCATTAAATGAGGTTGTCTTGGGTGAGAGACAAATCATGAGAGTATGGAAAAGATATCTCATTTCCGAAGGAAATTGAGGTTTAAAAATTGTAACACCAGTCAACTGACCTTATACGCTCTTTCAGGGAACTCTATGTGAAGAGGATGTTTAGAGAAAGAAGTACTACTCTAAACAAATTGGTCATTCAGAGCAAATGTTGAGGATATAGAAGTTGGAGATATCGGAACCAGGGTTTCACTGACCTTAGATGTGATAGCATAGGGCTTTTTGTTTTGAATTTGAACTTCAGAATTTGCCCAAAATTGTCGGAGTGTATCAACATAAATTGGTGCATTTGCAAGCATGATGGTTTTATATTTAAATGATGTGAGAACATCAATTATTGAATGGAACGAAGTACTTTAGTCGTTTTTCTTGATGGTGGGAAGGTAGTTATGTGGTAGTTTAATATTCAGAGCCATGATCGGAGATGAAAGTGAGGATAAGTGAAGAAGATGAGAGGTATAGAAACCGCTTTTGAGAATTTTGAATTCAAGACGGCAGTAAAAGCTCTATTTGGATGGAACAGTGATATATAAAGGGAAAAAGTGAATGCTGGCGTGGCAGTGGTTTCAAAAGATCTGATTGCTAACATATGTCCACGTGTAACCTCTGTTGTGATAATGGATGACAGTTGTTAGGAAACCTCTGCTGGAAACCAACAGTTGGTTGGGAACAGTGGTCATGAACAGTGGTGATTTACTCTATTAGATGACAGATATTAGTGGATAGGGCAAAACAGTGCTTTCACCCAACAGCGGATGTAAATAGTGGAAAACGATAGCAGAGGTTACATTTAACAAGTGGATAGATTTTCAGGCCAAACATAGGATTTTGGATCAGACTTTAAGGATTATTGAAAAATTTCCAATTTTAGCTATTTTTAAGGATAGATTTTTGATTTTCTTGAAAACATTTTAATGCTTTTGTTCATGGAAAACAAAGTTTTGTTTTTAATCCATGTTAAGCATACCAATCCTAAAGATCAAGCTTTCAAAGGTCGATGTGTCTAAAGCTTTTGTCAACACATCTGCCAACTGATCCTTGGTTGGTACATGATGCAGAGAAATCAAACCTTTTTCACAGCAGTCCCTCACAAAGTGATGTCTGATGTCAATGTTCTTGGTTGTTGAATATGAGACCGGATTTTTAATGATGTTTTCAGCTGCTTGACTATCTTACATGAGAGGAGTCTTTAAAGTAGTTACACCAAAATCCAGCAATTTATTTTGAAGCCATAGGAGTTGAGCAGTGCAACTTGAAGCAGCAACATACTCAGCCTCTATTGTTGATGTTGAAACTGTAGCTTGCTTTTTGCTTTGCCAAGAAACTAAGCAATTGCCTAAAAATAGACATCCTCCTGAAGTTGACTTCCTTGTTGCATGGCATCCAGCAAAATCACTGTCTGAGTAACCTGAAAGCTCAATATTCCCATTACTAGGATACCAGATACCAAGTGTGGGAGCATCTTTTATTTATCTGAATATCCTTTTCACAACTATAAGATTTGACTTTCTAGGTGCTGACTGGGATCTGGCACAAACACATGTTGCAAACATGATGTCTTGCCTAAATGCAGTTAGGTACAATAAAGACCCAATCATGCTTCTATAAAGAGTTTGATCAACCAATGTCACACCCCAACCGATAGCGGAAACATCGGGATGAGACGAACAAATTGCTCAAAACTTCATAACGCTATGTGACAATATAGATTAAATTCAAATTTCATTCAAGACTAAATGGTCATACAAAAATTCAAAATAATAGTCAACAATTGTTTCAAAACGACATAACATCAAAATAGATAAATTAATCTAGACGTGTATCTAAGCAATCCTACTAGATTTCTTGCATCATCAGCTTTCCTGCAACATGCATTAAAAGCGTAGATCAATACAAAAGTATTGGCGAGCATACAAGTTTGAAAATAAAATCTAAGTGTAAGAGTTTATTTCAATCATGAGGGAGTATAATAAAGCTGAATCGCATATATATGTAGACGACTCTCACATAATAATAGCATATAATTGAATTCTTAACTAGCATGCATAGTAACATAATCATAACAATGTCGTGAGAATACAAATTAAAACTAATAAGCATAAACAACTCAAACGTAACAAGTAGCATGTATAAACGAGTTTAATCTAGCACATATAATCCACAAAAGAGTAATTGATAACCCGTTTGGTATTGGGAACACATTTAATCCTATTAAAAATAAATTTTGTAATTTATACATGTTGCACCCCAAAATGCGTTAAAGTGTAAAAAAGGAGGGGTCGAGTATGCTCACATTTCGCAACGTATTCCTTGGTAATCCCTCGGAGAGTTGAAGAGTGTCGTGACGCAACGAGGTCGTCGTACATGGGCAATTGAAGACACATATATATATTAGAGGTTGCCGAAGTGTAAATAAAGTAAAATATACATTTATGTCTATTTTTATAAAACAATCACTTGGATTTGAAAGACTTGGACATATGATAAACACGTAAAGGAGGATTTTTATGAAAAACGGGCAGAGTTTCCTCTGTTTTTTGGACTAACCCGACACCCAAAGTGTCGATATTATTTTTCCAAAACTCAATAAATCATTAACAATATATTTACATCACTCTCGTTAACAAACCATTAACAATATATATTATTTTTAAAACTCGACAATAAAAGTAACAACATAAGTATTTATATATATATATATATATATATATACACTTACGATTATAATTTATATAACGTGTTTCGCGCTAAACTATACAAAAATATATATCAAGATAAATAAACATCGCATATATAGAATATCATACCAAGTCTCATGCCGACGTGTCCGACTAAGTTGACCAGCGGTTGACCAAGTTGACTCGGTTTTGACCGTGTCGGAACTGAACCGAATCTTGACCGAAGGACCCGTGCTGACCTGCTCTAACCCGAACACCGAAGCTGACCCGAGTTTACTCGTAACAAACCAAGCCGATCGACGTGAACCCGAAACCCGAGACTGAACCAAATTTGGACCGAGACACCAAAAACAACCAGACACTAAACTGAGCCAACCTGAACTAGTGTGAACCGATTGGAACCGTCCCGAACATCGAACCCAAACTAAGATCTGACGCCCGAATCTGCAAAACCGAGCTCGAACCAGAAGAAGTGAGTCCGAATCTAAACCACTACTACTGTCGTGACCCGAGTCCGATCAAAAACTTGAACCAAAACTCACCACCATCGCCGCCACGAGCGATGTTGCCGTAGTCAGAATCACCGCCGCGAGCGGCGCCGCCGCTGTTTGAATCAACGCCGGCAGCCGGCACTGCCGTCGAGCAACGCCACTCCGCCGTTTCTCCCTCTCTTTCGCATCTCTGCCGCCGTACGCCACAACAGAGTGGTGGTAACCTTGCCGTTCGTTCGAGCCAGAATGGGGGGCATCTGCATGTATGCGAGGAAGAAGAAGCTGGAGGTGAAGGTTGAAGGGTGTTCGCTGGAGAGGAAGGGGAAGGTGTTACTCGCCAAAGAGGCGGCGCCGGAAGGGTCGCCGAAAACCTAACTCCGGTAACCGGAGTTGCGAGAGAGAGAACAGTGGGATGTGTGTGTATGTTATGAGTCTAGGTTTAGTGTCTGTGTAGTTTAGTGTGTGTATAGTTTTAAAGCTTAGGGTTTAGTTAGGGTTTTAGGTTGGTTTGAGTTGGACTCAAGGCCCATAAACTGGGTTCTTGCGCTACTAAAGAGTGGCCCGGTTAATTTTATTGAAACTCGTATTCGCACCTGAACTTCATAAACACGTCGTATTATTTCATTTATTATTATTATTATTATTATTATTATTATTATTATTATTATTATCATTATTTTTTTTATTATTATTTTCTTATTATTATATAAATAAAAATAATAAATAAACAAATAATAATAATAATAATGATAATAAAAATAGATAAATAAATAAATTTCGTGAAACGGTACGTATTTCCTAAAAGTATGCATGTGCGAAAATACGAGGCGTTACAGTCTTCCCTACTTTAGGAAATTTCGTCCCGAAATTTATTCAAGAGGAAGACTTTGGAATAATAGGGCATTTTGTAGTATGTATGCGTATAATCGAGAAATAAGTAGTGAGTGATCAAAGTTTGTATTTAAACATAACAGTGAACACCGAATTTCTCATGGCATGTTTTACGAATCCTTAGTAATATGGCATTAACACTTATATATAGGAAGTACCAGCAGCGTATCCACCATGTATGTTCGCTAATCGATGTCATGTCGCGTTCCGTGTCACGATCAGGGTTTATTAGCGTATTACTAGTAAGACTGATAGCGTATATAGAGTCTCAAGTATGTAAGTATAATTGTATTTAAGTATGAGAGAGTATACTGTATAAGAATGAGTATAAGTGTAACTTTTGTCAAAAACGGGTTTTCCAAACCCGCTTCGTTTGTAATCGAATATCAAGTTATAAATTTTTCGTTGCGTATTTATGTTTATTTAATTTTAAATGATGCATAATTAATTAACAAATTAGAATTTAAAAACTATAATTAATAAAAAGTGAAAAGAAAATAAATAAAAAAGAAAACCGGCTGCCGGGATTCGAACCCAGGTCAGCCGGGTGAGTCTAAAGACTTAACACGCACACATATAACCACTCCGCCACTTAATGTTTTCTGTGAGTTCTAGGAAACAATTAAATGATAACTTCACTCAGGAATCAACCGGTTACGCCAACTGTAACCGTAATCGGCTTCCAAACGTCCAAAACGTTTGAATGATTGCGATTTTCTGTTAATAACCGATACACCGACATTCTAATCAATTCAGTCATGAATGGACTTGAATTCAAGTTATGTTCGGTTTTTATAACCGAAAACATTAACTTCTGGAATTACTTCAACAAAAGCTTCATTTCGCGACTCAATTACATTCCCAGAACTTATATTCTCACGTTTACTCTCGTTTCTGATCGTCGGAATTGCTTTTTGAACTCGCCGGACTTTCGCCGGAAAACCGTGTCTTCCATCAAATCAGTAAGTTTCTCAATTCTTTCATCGTCTATCAGTTGTTAAGCTTTTGCTACCTCAAACCCTTCAATCAGAATCAGTTTCATACGACGATATCGGATAATTAACTCTCGCCGGAAAACTTCTGAAAGTTCCCAATTCTCGCTGTGAGACGGTATAGCCTTTTAAACCTTCTGGTAATTCTTGTTCAGTGCTTCAATTCCGCATCTAGCTAATCAAAATTGTTAATCTGTCCGCTCAGACGAAATCCATAAAAACAGAGCCGACGACTTCGCCGGAATTCTGAGATAGATCTTTTCTCCGGTATATTTACTTCCAAAATCTTCTCTGCCATTTCATTTTAGTCATTTGAATGTTTGTCAATCGAATTACACAAGAAACATTAGAGTAGTCGTAGTCTGTGATATTGTAACGAAGAAGATGAAGTTAGTTTGTTTATAAGTTTAATATAAATTGGATATTATCTCGGGTTAGACACACAGTCCAGCGGTGGACTGTGTGCGCACATATATCACACGCCGCGAGTTCGATCCTTGACACACACGTATGCTCCGTAATAAAGATGTTTTCTTTTTCTAACTGAACCGGATTAACTCACTGAAGTTGTTAAGTATAATAAAAATCGGTATATTAACCAGGTTAGACACACAGTCCAGCGGTGGACTGTGTGCAACACTAACCCACAGGTCCCGGGTTCAAGACCTGTTGCACACCGGTTCAATGATTAAAACCCTTTTTGAAAATAAAAGAATTTTGAATAAACTAAAATAGTATATAAATATAACTAAAAACAGAATTATTTCGGGTTAGACACGTAGCTCAGTTGGTAGAGCTGCGTGCACGCGTACGGGAGGTCTCGGGTTCGAGCCTTACCCGGCGCACACTTACACTTTAGCAAACCGGTCAAACGGTCATCAGTCCCGGTCAACGGTCAATGGTCAACGCAAAAGTCAACATTTTTTTTATATTTTTATTTATTTATTTAGTTTAAAAATCAATTTAAAATACTTAAAAATAATGTTTTTAAAGATAGAAAATAGCCTTAAACTCACAAAAATATATATATAAATCTTATTAAAATTATTAATAAAATCCATTCATTACCATACTTCCCGTTATTATTTAGGTTAGTTAAGTCTCGTCGATCAATCCTCCAAACTCGTGCGCATTTCATCATCTTCAACCGAACGCACCCAATGTGAGTGAATGTCTACAAATTCCCCGTTTTAATCACGTTTTTGGGGTGTATCATGTGTCTTACCATTTATTATATTTAAATCATTGTGCATACATCATATCCATGAACAAATGTGTATTCAACTTGTATCAACTGTTTGTGTGGTTTTTGTTTAGATTTAATTTATCATTTTCAGTACATACATTGTCATAGGCCGCCGCTCCCCATTACATTATGAGCGTTGAGCTGTTCCCCATTACATTATGAGCGTGAACCGGGCGTTGCCAACATACGATCGGCTCCGTTTGATTGAGCCTTGATCGCACAGACATTCATCATAGGCCGTCCGTTCCCCATTACATTATGAGCGTGAACGTGACGTTGCCAACATATACAGTTTCATTCATGTTATATATTCATGCAAGTTGATATGTTATTGTATGTTATTGTTTGTGGTTGTTATTGTTATTGTATGATTATTTACATTTGCTCACATATGACTATTGCACAACTTTTCCATGATAAAGATAATAAGAAATCAATAATAAATGTTTATCTAACAAGGTTCACTCGCCAACTTATGTTGACCCAAAAACCCCTACTTTTTACACATGATACAGGTAATCCAGCTGCAGCAAGAAACACATAGGATTGGCTTAGAAGAATAAACTGGTTTAGAGCTTGGATTGTTTAGTTGATTATTTTTCTTTGTATTTGTATAAACATGTTTGGATTATTGAGGATGTAATTTTGACTTAAATAAATATGAAACATATTAGTAAATATCATGAGCTTTGGTGATAACCCAATTATACCCCGACTCTTATTCCGCTACGGGTCGGGGTGTGACAATAAGTGCAAGTGTGCGTATTCGCACATTCGTGTACAATACAAATGATATATTTTAGTTAACCAAGATTAACGGATTACTAGCATGTGAATAAACAAGTCAAACCATCGTGTACCGCAATGTAGACTACCCATCATCGTTAAAACGAAGAGGGTGTAAAATAGTTTACTTAACATGACCTCAAGAATACGGGCGGGCGTCACTCCTATAGCGCTACACAAGCGCTATACATGTTAAGGTGTGGCTTGATCAAAGTTAATGACGAGTCTACCACATAAACATGTGAATAAACAAGTCAAACCATCGTGTACGCAATGTTGACTAGTCAATATTGTTGAAACATAGTGTAAAATAGTTTACTCAGTATGAAATAATTTACTTAACATGACCTCGAGAATACGGGCGGGCGCTACTCCTATAGCCAATACCATCATTTTCCTGATCATCCCTGTTAACATTGCACCGGCTGTGGTCGCGCAGGTCACACTGTTCAAACCTGTCGCATACCTCAACGAACGAACCGCCACCAGCCCTCAACATAAACCCACCATCAAATAATGGGTCAAGCCCAACAACCCCTACTACTACCACCTACCCAACATTTAGCCCAATCATACTACCAACCCAACTATCCCATGGTGCAACCTATGCGGGCTTGCTACAATTGTGGAGGAACCCAAGCCACTTTAGGAACACTTGTCTACGTTTGGTAAACATTATACATGCTCAAGCCCAAGCAAATCCGGTGAATCAGGCTAACCAAGCTCCTCCACCTGCAAGAGGAAGAGCTTTCAACATCAACGCTAATCAGGCTAGGGCTGACAGCAATGTGGTTAACGGTACGTTTCTTATCAATGGTAGTTATGCATCCATGTTGTTTGATACTGGCGCGGATAAAAGTTTTGTGTCCTTAGAATTTGAACCCATCCTCAACCAAACTCGTGATAAGCTCATGGAATCCATAACAGTAGAAGTTGCTGACGGAAAACCGGTCTCATTAAACTCTATTATACGCAATTGTACTCTCACCTTAAACGATCGCGATTTTCCAGTTGACCTCATTCCTATGAAGTTGGGAAGCTTTGACATTATAATTGGTATGGACTGGCTCAGCCAACATCAGGCTGAGGTTGTATGTCGCGAAAAGTTTATACGCATTCCTCTTGCAAACGGTCAGACCCTACGAATCTTTGGAGAAACCTCATCGAAGGGGCTCGGATTAATGTCCTGTCTTCAAGCTCGAAAATATCTCCGCAAGAATTATTTCGCATTCTTAACTCATGTCGTCAAAAAGGGAACCATGGAGAAGAAACTTGAAGACATCCCGGTAGTAAAAGATTTTCTGCAAGTTTTTCCTGACGACATTTCAGGACTTCCTCCCGTGAGAGAAGTCGAATTTCGCATCGATCTTATACCTGGTGCTACACCAGTTGCAAAGTCTCCTTATAGGTTAGCTCCATCCGAAATGCAAGAGCTTGCCAGTCAATTGCAAGAGTTGACTGACAAAGGATTCATACGTCCTAGCTCCTCGCCTTGGGGTGCACCTGTCCTTTTTGTGAAGAAGAAAGATGGAACGTTACGCATGTGCATCGACTACAGAGAACTCAACAAGTTAACGATCAAGAATCGCTATCCATTACCTCGCATTGATGATCTTCTTGACTAACTTCAAGGCGCCAGCTGTTTTTCAAAAATCGACCTTCGTTCTGGTTATCATCAACTTAGAGTACATGAAGAAGACGTCCCAAAGACCGCCTTCCGAACTCGTTATGGTCATTATGAATTCATGGTCATGCCATTTGGTTTAACCAACACTCCAGCTGTCTTCATGGATCTAATGAACAGAGTCTGCAAACCCTATCTCGATCGTTTTGTTATAGTCTTCATCGACGACATCCTCATTTATTCAAAGTCTAAGTCTGATCATGAACGGCACCTTCGACTCATCCTTACACTCTTAGAGAATGAAAAGCTTTACGCCAAATTCTCCAAATGCGAATTCTAGTTAAAAAAGGTACAATTCCTTGGACATGTCGTCAATGACAAGGGAATACATGTCGACCCCTCAAAGATCAAAGCAGTACAAGAATGGCAAGCGCCACGTACACCAACCGAAGTAAGATCATTCCTTGGTTTGGCTGGTTATTATCGCCGTTTCATTTCAAATTTCTCCCGCATTGCTGTACCACTCACGGCTTTAACTCATAAAGGAAAACCCTTCATATGGGGACCCAAACAAGAAGAAGCCTTCCAGACCCTTAAACAAAAACTCTGTGATGCACCTATTCTGACTCTTCCTGAAGGTTGTGATGACTTCGTGGTTTATTGCGACACGTCAGGGTAAGGACTAGGTTGTGTTCTAATGCAAAGAGGAAAGGTGATAGCTTATGCTTCTAGACAACTCAAAACTCATGAGAAGAACTACACCACCCACGACCTAGAACTTGGAGCCGTTGTGTTCGGTCTTAAGATATGGAGACATTATCTCTACGGTACTAAGTGTGAAATATACACTGACCACAAGAGTCTTCAACATATCTTCAACCAAAAAGAGTTAAACATGAGGCAACGAAGATGGGTCGAACTTCTAAATGACTACGACTGTGAAATTCGGTACCACCCTGGCAAGGCAAATGTGGTGGCTGATGCACTCAGTCGAAAGGGTTATGCGAACTCCATTCGTCTTCTATGTTCGCAAATCATAACTGACATTAAAGGTCAAATTCGAGAAGCCCAACATATTTCAGTAACGGAAGACAACGTACGAAAGGAGCTGTCCTGTGGAGCTGAACTTAAAATTGAAACTAAATCTGACGGTATTCTGTACTATCTAGATCGCATATGGATTCCTGACCACAACAACCTTCGTGAATTCCTTATGAATGAGGCACACAAAACACGATACTCTATACACCCAGTAGCCGAAAAGATGTATCAAGATCTTCGATACACCTACTGGTGGCCTGGAATGAAAAAGGATATTGTTGTTTTTGTTTCCAAGTGCCTTACATGTTCCAAGGTAAAAGCTGAACATCAAAGACCCTCAGGACTTCTGGTCCAACCTGAAATACCTGTATGGAAGTGGGAAAACATAACCATGGACTTCATTACCGGGTTACCTCGCACTTCTGGTGGGTATGACACTATATGGGTAATCATTGATCGTCTTACAAAATCAGCTCACTTTATTCCAATCCGCGAAGATTTCAAGAACGAGAAGCTAGCTCGTATCTACATCAGCGAAATCATAAGCCGACATGGTGTACCGTTAAGCATTATTTCGGATCGTGATGGTCGTTTCACTTCACGAACATGGCAGCCCGTACAAGCCGCTTTGGGTACACGATTAGACCTCAGTACCGCTTATCATCCTCAAACTGATGGACAATCTGAACGCACCATTCAAACTCTTGAAGATATGCTTCGAGCATGTGTCATAGACTTCAAGGGAAATTGGGACGCTCATCTACCATTAGTTGAATTTTCATACAACAACAGCTATCATTCAAGCATCGGCATGGCACCTTTTGAAGCTTTATATGGTCGTAAGTGCTGATCTCCAGTATGTTGGCACGAAATTGGGGAAGCTCCAATCACCGGTCCAGAATTGATTCAAGAAACCACAGACAAGATCCATCAAATTCGAAACAATCTCCTAGCGGCTCAAAGTCATCAAAAGAGTTATGCAGATAAACGACGAAAGCCTTTGGAGTTTAACATTGGTGATCATGTACTTTTAAAAGTATCACCGTGGAAGGGAGTAGTTCGTTTTGGCCAAAAAGGCAAGCTAGCACCACGCTACGTAGGACCTTTCAAGATACTCGAAAGAGTAGGACCTGTAGCGTACAAGCTTAATCTACCAGAAGAACTCAACAGAATTCACCCCACGTTCCACGTATCAAACTTGAAGAAGTGCCTCGCTGATGAGAACCTCCATATTCCTCTGGAAGATATTCAGATAGATGAATCTATGCATTTCATTGAAAGACCAGTAGAGATCATGGACTTCGGAGAAAAACTTAAGACGGAGTCGCATTCCAATTGTTAGGGTACGCTGGGAGTCGAAACGGGGACCTGAGTTTACTTGGGAACGTGAAGACTCAATGCGCGAAAAATACCCGCATCTTTTTCCTACTACTGCTACTTAAATTTCGGGACGAAATTCCTAAAAGTAGGGGATACTGTAACTATTGTCAAAAACGGGTTTTCCAAACCCCTTCGTTTGTAATCGACTATCAAGTTATAAATTTTTCGTTGCGTATTTATGTTTATTTTAATTTTAAACGATGCATAATTAATTAACAAATTAGAATTCAAAAACTATAATTAATAAAAAGTGAAAAGAAAATAAATAAAAAAGAAACCGGCTGCCGGGATTCGAACCCGGGTCAGCCGGGTGAGTCTAAAGACTTAACACGCACACATATAACCACTCCGCCACTTGATGTTTTCTGTGAGTTCTAGGAAACAATTAAATGATAACTTCACTCAGGAATCAACCGGTTTACGCCAACTGTAACCGTAATCGGCTTCCAAACGTCCAAAACGTTTGAGTGATTGCGATTTTCTGTTAATAACCGATACACCGACATTTCTAATCAATTCAGTCATGAATGGACTTGAATTCAAGTGATGTTCGGTTTTTATAACCGAAAACATTAACTTCTGGAATTACTTCAACAAAAGCTTCATTTCGCGACTCAATTACATTCCCAGAACTTATATTCTCACGTTTACTCTCGTTTCTGATCGTCGGAATTGCTTTTTGAACTCGCCGGACTTTCGCCGGAAAACCGTGTCTTCCATCAAATCAGTAAGTTTCTCAATTCTTTCATCGTCTATCAGTTGTTAAGCTTTTGCTAACTCAAACCCTTCAATCAGAATCAGTTTCATACGACGATATCGGATAATTAACTCTCGCCGGAAAACTTCTGAAAGTTCCCAATTCTCGCTGTGAGACGGTATAGCCTTTTAAACCTTCTGGTAATTCTTGTTCAGTGCTTCAATTCCGCATCTAGCTAATCAAAATTGTTAATATGTCCGCTCAGACGAAATCCATAAAAACAGAGCCGACGACTTCGCCGGAATTCTGAGATAGATCTTTTCTCCGGTATGTTTACTTCCAAAATCTTCTCTGCCATTTCATTTTAGTCATTTGAATGTTTGTCAATCGAATTAAACAAGAAACATTAGAGTAGTCGTAGTCTGTGATATTGTAACGAAGAAGATGAAGTTAGTTTGTTTATAAGTTTAATATAAATTGGATATTATCTCGGGTTAGACACACAGTCCAGCGGTGGACTGTGTGCGCACATATATCACACGCCGCGAGTTCGATTCTTGACACACACGTATGCTCCGTAATAAAGATGTTTTCTTTTTCTAACTGAACCGGATTAACTCACTGAAGTTGTTAAGTATAATAAAAATCGGTATATTAACCAGGTTAGACACACAGTCCAGCGGTGGACTGTGTGCAACACTAACCCACAGGTCCCGGGTTCGAGACCTGTTGCACACTCCGGTTCGATGATTAAAACCCTTTTTGAAAATAAAAGAATTTTGAATAAACTAAAATAGTATATAAATATAACTAAAAACAGAATTATTTCGGGTTAGACACGTAGCTCAGTCGGTAGAGCTGCGTGCACGCGTACGGGAGGTCTCGGGTTCGAGCCTTACCCGGCGCACACTTACACTTTAGCAAACCGGTCAAACGGTCAACAGTCCCGGTCAACGGTCAATGGTCAACGCAAAAGTCAACCTTTTTTTTATATTTTTATTTATTTATTTAGTTTAAAAATCAATTTAAAATACTTAAAAATAATGTTTTTAAAGATAGAAAATAGCCTTAAACTCACAAAAATATATATAAAAATCTTATTAAAATTATTAATAAAATCCATTCATTTACCATACTTCTCGTTATTATTTAGGTTAGTTAAGTCTCGTCGATCAATCCTCCAAACTCGTGCGCATTTCATCATCTTCAACCGAACGCACCCAATGTGAGTGAATCTCTACAAATTCCCCGTTTTAATCACGTTTTTGGGGTGTATCATGTGTCTTATCATTTATTATATTTAAATCATTGTGCATACATCATATCCATGAACAAATGTGTATTCAACTTGTATCAACTGTTTGTGTGGTTTTTGTTTAGATTTAATTTATCATTTTCAGTACATACATTATCATAAGCCGCCGCTCCCCATTACATTATGAGCGTTGAGCTGTTCCCCATTACATTATGAGCGTGAACCGGGCGTTGCCAACATATGATCGGCTCCGTTTGATTGAGCCTTGATCGCATAGACATTCATCATAGGCCGTCCGTTCCCCATTACATTATGAGCTGTGAACGTGACGTTGCCAACATATACAGTTTCATTCATGTTATATATTCATGCAAGTTGATATGTTATTGTATGTTATTGTTTGTGGTTGTTATTGTTATTGTATGATTATTTACATTTGCTCACATATGACTATTGCACAATTTTTCCATGATAAAGATAATAAGAAATCAATAATAAATGTTTATCTAACAAGGTTCACTCGCCAACTTATGTTGACCCAAAAACCCCTACTTTTTACACATGATACAGGTAATCCAGCTGCAGCAAGAAACACATAGGATTGGCTTAGAAGAATAAACTGGTTTAGAGCTTGGATTGTTTAGTTGATTATTTTTCTTTGTATTTATATAAACATGTTTGGATTATTGAGGATGTAATTTTGACTTAAATAAATATGAAACATATTAATAAATATCATGAGCTTTGGTGATAACCCAATTATGCCCCGACTCTTATTCCGCTGCGGGTCGGGGTGTGACAATAAGTGCAAGTGTGCGTATTCGCACATTCGTGTACAATACAAATGATATATTTTAGTTAACCAAGATTAACGGATTACTAGCATGTGAATAAACAAGTCAAACCATCGTGTACCGCAATGTAGACTACCCATCATCGTTAAAACGAAGAGGGTGTAAAATAGTTTACTTAACATGACCTCAAGAATACGGGCGGGCGTCACTCCTATAGCGCTACACAAGCGCTATACATGTTAAGGTGTGGCTTGATCAAAGTTAATGACGAGTCTACCACATAAACATGTGAATAAACAAGTCAAACCATCGTGTACGCAATGTTGACTAGTCAATATTGTTGAAACATAGTGTAAAATTGTTTACTCAGTATGAAATAGTTTACTTAACATGACCTCGAGAATACGGGCGGGCGCTACTCCTATAGCACTACACAAGCGCTATACATGTTAAGGTGTGGTTTTATAACGAGTTTATCACATAAAATGTTCCAGTAATCCCAAATCTAATAAGATGTTTAGTATGCACCTATAGAATCGTTGTGTAATAGATTTAGTATAATTGAGAAGTGTGTTGTGTATAAATTTGATTCTAGTATAATGTGACATTGAAATAAAATGAAAGAATAAGATTTATATTCCTTAAAATTTAAGATAGCGTAAAAGAGAGGCTTGATAAAATGTTGGAGTGTTTCGGTTTTAGAAACTTCGACTATTCCAAAGTGACTCGTAAGTCCTTACGAATTAGGGAGACATGATTTGGCCTAATAGGTGTAATACTCTTGTCGCCAAGCGATTAACGGTACTTTACCCTTCCAGTTAGTACATGTCCCTAATTTGATCGAAAAATATGAAACTTTGGCGAGATTGAAAATTGAGGAGCGGAACCACTCATCAAGGTGTGGATGTCAATCCTTGCTTGACAATTTCGTCCCCAAATTGTGGTTTATTGAACGTATCAAGATATAATCTTGAATCGTCAATAAGGATCCACTAGATTATGAAATGAAACTCCCATCAAGATATGGATATCACTCCTGACTTGATGGTGAATTTCGTGCGAAATAACATGTAAAGCGGATTGAAACTCGTCACCAATGGCGGGAATCACCCTTGTATTAATGAGTTATTTCGATTGTGGAACAAGAATATTCTCACAAATGTGTATTGTTTTTCATGTCTTAGGAAAGACATATTGTAAGTTTTAAGACCAGGAAGGGGAGGAGCATGATAGAAAGAATAACAATGTAGACAAGTATCACAAATGGTCAAGAGTATGGTACTTAAACTATAGACTAGGTCGAACATGGCAATTCTACCTAATTCCCTATAGTTATGGTCTGATACCAATCTGTCACACCCCAACCGATGGCGGAAACATCGGGATGAGACGAACAAATTGCTCAAAACTTCATAACGCTATGTGACAATATAGATTAAATTCAAATTTCATTCAAGACTAAATGGTCATACAAAAATTCCAAATAATAGTCAACAATTGTTTCAAAATGACATAACATCAAAATAGATAAATTAATCTAGGCGTGTATCTAAGCAATCCTACCAGATTTCTTGCATCATCAGCTTTCCTGCAACATGCATTAAAAGCGTAGATCAATACAAAAGTATTGGCGAGCATACAAGTTTGAAAATAAAATCTAAGTGTAAGAGTTTATTTCAATCATGACGGGAGTATAATAAAGCTGAATCACATATATATGTAGACGACTCTCACATAATAATAGCATATAATTGAATTCCTTAACTAGCATGCATAGTAACATAATCATAACAATGTCGTGAGAATACAAATTAAAACTAATAAGCATAAACAACTCAAACGTAACAAGTAGCATGTATAAACGAGTTTAATCTAGCACATATAATCCACATAAGCGTAATTGATAACCCGTTTGGTATTGGGAACACATTTAATCCTGTTAAAAATAAATTTTGTAATTTATACATGTTGCACCCCAAAATGCGTTAAAGTGTAAAAAAGAAGGGGTCGAGTATGCTCACGTTTCGCAACGTATTCCTTGGTAATCCCTCGGGGAGTTGAAGAGTGTCGCGACGCAACGAGGTCGTCGTACATGGGCAATTGAAGACACATATACATATTAGAGGTTGCCGAAGTGTAAATAAAGTAAAATATACATTTATGTCTATTTTTATAAAACAATCACTTGGATTTGAAAGACTTTGACATATGATAAACACGTAAAGGAGGATTTTTATGAAAAACGGGCAGAGCGTCCTCTGTTTTTTGGACTAACCCGACACCCAAAGTGTCGATATTATTTTTCCAAAACTCAACAAATCATTAACAATATATTTACATCACTCTCGTTAACAAATCATTAACAATATGTATTATTTTTAAAACTCGACAATAAACGTAACAACATAAGTATTTTTATATCTATATATATATATATATTACTAACGCTTACAATTTATATAACGTGCGTTTCGTGCTAAACTATACAAAACAATATGTCAAGATAAATAAACATCGTTGTATAGAATATCAAGATAAATAAACATCGCATATATAGAATATCATACCAAGTCTCGTGCCGACGTGTCCGACTAAGTTTACCAGCGGTTGACCAAGTTGACTCGGTTTTGACCGTGTCGGAACTGAACGGAATCTTGACCGAAGGACCCGTGCTCTAACCCGAACACCAAAGCTGACCCGAGTTTACTCGTAACAAACCAAGCCGATCGACGTGAACCCGAAACCCGAGACTGAACCAGATTTGGACCGAGACACCAAAAACAACCAGACACTAAACTGAGCCAAACCTGAACCAGTGTGAACCTATTGGAACCGTCCGAACATCGAACCCAAACTAAGATCTGACGCCTGAATCTGCTAAACCGAGCTCGAACCAGAAGAAGTGAGTCCGAATCTGAACCACTACTACTGTCGTGACCCGAGTCCGATCAAAAACTCGAACCAAAACTCACCACCATCGCCGCCACGAGCGACGTTGCCGTAGTCCGAATCGCCACCGCGAGCGGTGCCGCCGCTGTTTGAATCAACGCCGGCAGCCAGCGCTGCCATCGAGCAACGCCACTCCGCCGTTTATCCCTCTCTTTCGCGTCTCTGCCGCCATACGCCACAACAGAGTGGTGGTAACCTGGCCGTTCGTTCGAGCCAGAATGGGGGGGGGCGTCTGCATGTATGCGAGGAAGAAGAAGCTGGAGGTGAAGGTTGAAGGGTGTTCGCTAGAGAGGAAGGGGAAGGTGCTACGGTGTTACTCGCCGGAGAGGCGGCGCCGGAAGGTCGCCGGAAACCTAACTCCGGTAACCGGAGTTGCGAGAGAGAGAACAGTGGGATGTGTGTGTATGTTATGAGTCTAGGTTTAGTGTCTGTGTAGTTTAGTGTGTGTATAGTTTTAAAGCTTAGGGTTTAGTTAGGGTGTTAGGTTGGTTTGAGTTGGACTCAAGGCCCATAAACTGGGTTCTTGCGCTACTAGAGTGGCCCGGTTAATCTTGTTGAAACTCGTATTCGCACCTGAACTTCATAAACACGTCGTATTATTTCATTTATTATTATTATTATTATCATTATTATTTTTATTATTATTATTATTATTTTCTTATTGTTATATAAATAAAAATAATAAATAAATAAATAAAATAATAATGATAATAAAAATAGATAAATAAATAAATTTCGTGAAACGGTGCGTATTTCTAAAAGTATGGATGTGCGAAAATACGAGGCGTTACAACCAAGTCATCTTTGTCATCAATAGTGACCATCTTTGAAGTGGCCATGGGTGTACTACATGGTTTACAGTCATTTATATCAAATTTTTTAAGTACTTTTGACATACTTACTTTGATGAATGAATGTGCCATTTTGAAATTACTTAACTTAGAGACCAAGAAAGCATTGGAGTTCACCCATAGCACTCATTTCAAACTTTGCTGTCATGGGTTCTCTAAACTCTTCACACATGGCAGTGCATGTGGATCCAAATATGATGTCATCCACAT
This sequence comes from Scalesia atractyloides, assembly GCA_947069175.1. Taxonomy (NCBI): domain Eukaryota; kingdom Viridiplantae; phylum Streptophyta; class Magnoliopsida; order Asterales; family Asteraceae; genus Scalesia; species Scalesia atractyloides. Next base: position 39,344,367 of record CAMTDV010000017.1, on the reverse strand, counting down.
AATTTGGACAAGCATCAAATCCTTTCCCCTCAATTTTAAGAATAGTGTTTTATCAATTTTACCTCTTGTAAAGCCTATGGATAAGAGAAAGGTGGATAAAGTTTCATACCAGGCTCTAGGTGCTTGTTTCAAGCCATATAAAGCTTTGTTTAACTTGTAACATGATCTGGATAAAAGGCATCTTAAAAACCAGGGGGTTGGCATACATATACCTTTTCCTTGATCTTACCATACAAGAATGCACATTTGATATCCATTTGATACACCTTTATGTTGTGGTTGGCAGCAAAGGCTAAGAACAATCTGATGGCCTCCAGTCTGGCAACAGGAGCAAATGTTTCATCATAACCAATGCCCTTTTCTTGTCTATAGCCTTAAACCACAAGCCTAGCTTTGTTTTTGACAAAAATGCCCCTTTCATCTGTTTTGTTCTTGAAGACCCATTTTATGTCAATTGGACATGTATCCTTAGGCAATGGTACAAGTTCCTATACTTGTTGTCACTTGAACTGTAGGAACTCTTCTTGCATGGCCTCTACCCAACTGTTGTCTTTCAGTCCCTTTTGGTACTTGACAGGTTGTGTGAGAAATATAAAACCATCAAAAAGGCAATTGTTTTGGGATTGACTTCTTGTGAGCACCCCTTCATTTATGTTGCCAACAAACTTGGTCTGATGGATGGGTTTTAAGGTAGATTAGATCTCCCTTATATGGAATGATGGCATTTTGAGGTGAAGGCTACAGATGGGAATCATCTGAGCTAACATCTGTTGGCAATTTTGAAGAGCCAACATCTGTTTGGAATGGAGGTGGAGGTATGGGTGGGATAGGTGTAAAACTAGATTGACTTTTATCCATAGAGGTTAGACTTTTGTCAACATTTCTTTGACTTGATGAGCTGACGGAGGTTTGAGGACCAACAACTGTTGATGCAACAGTGGCAGAGTTTTCACAGTTGTTAGTAACATATGTTGCTCTGGTGGAGGAAGTGACTTTGTATTGTGGAATCACAATGCCATATCCATAATCTTGATGAGAAGATTGTGGTGTACCTACAGGGTTAGTCTTGACAGACACTTCTTCAAATGTAAATTTGTCTAAATCAGATAATTCAGCAGGATTTGCTGGGATTTTTAATGAGGAAAGTTCATTGAACTTTACATTCAAGTCTCTTCCACACACCTAGTCCTTGTGTTAAACACTTTATAGGCCTTGGCAGTGGTTGAGTATCCCAGAAAATAACCACAATCTACTGTGGCTACAAATTTTGAAATTGAGTCTTTTAAGTTTAGAATAAAACATGGGCAACCAAAGATTTTGAAGTAAGAGATCAATGGTTTGATCTTGAACAGAATTTCAGAAGCAGTCTTTTGATGTCTGGGGTTAATCAAAACTCTGTTCTGTACATAGCAACCAATTGTGACACCTGACTATTTTGAGCCTATACTGTACTAATGTGACATGTGTTATGAATAAATAAAGGTAGTAATTTATTGAATTTGGTGTTATTTGATGATATTTGATGTATTGGCAAATTTAAACTTTGATAAAAATTATGTTGGCAATAATAAGATAAACGTTTATCGTGTAACGGATAAAATGCAAAACGAACGTTGGTGACCGCCCGATTAATGTTAAAATCCTGAAACTAGTCCGTTATGATTAAAATGCTATTTTAATCATATTTGCGAGGAAATTTTATTTAAAACGCATAAAATTCTTATTTTGCGAATTGAAGTGCGTACTACGCGACACAGTACGTATACTGCCAAATACAGACAATGCAGCCAGTCTAGGAAAATAAAATATTGTTCGGCAATATAATGGCGAGTTTATTTTTATAGAGTGATAAATATAATTTAAAACACCTTAAAATGGGATTAAAACGTTAGATAAAATACCCGGTAGCAAGTAAAATACTTGTATTTAGCCTGTTATATAACATATATATATGTATGCATATGTGTATGAGAGAGAACACATGGGGGCTAGGGGGATGCCCACCATTTCTTGGTTGTGATTATTTTGCCAAGTGTTGGACTTTGGGACCCTAAACAATGTCATTTTTCAAAATTAAACCATCCAATTCACCCTCTTTCTCTCTCTCACGGCCGCACACTCCCACCACCATCTTCACTTCCATTCTTATTGAAGTTTTGAAGATCTAAGCTCATTCCAAGGTGTTTCCAAGTTATCTTGAAGGTCCAAAGGTGATTTCAATGTGTTTTTAGCAAGAACCAAGCTCCATATCATCACATATTGTCAAAACCCACCAAAAATCTTGAAGGTATAAAAACTTACTTTAAAATCCATGTTCTTGATTTTGGTGATATTGATGATTGTGGAAGGTTTCTTAAATCCTTGGATGATTCACTAACTTGAAAGCAATAACAAATGGGTTTTTGAGCAAAATAAAAATAGAAGTATATATGTGTATACATGTGGTCGTATGTATATATGTATAGGTGATGGAGTTGAGTTTTTGATTTTGAATGATTCTTGTTGATGTGATTCTTAGAAGTTGCTACATGCATGAACAAAAAGGTGTCATACAAGAAAGTTCTTATGATTTGAAAAGATGATTATAAAAAGTGAACTTTTGGAAGTGTATATGTATGCATGTGTCGTGTATATATATGTATGTATGTATGTATGTATGTATACATGTGAATTTGATGATGATATCTTGGGTTACATGAGTTAAATACATGTAGATGCATTTAAATTCATGTGTGATGATGATGATATGAGAAATATGCATTAGATGCTTTACATAAGCATGCATGATGATTAAATAATCATAAGTTGTTAAAATGTTATTATATGACAAAAATGTTTTAAATCAGATTATAAACACTAGAAATAATATTACTTGGTGTGTTATATGTTGTACATGTAGGGTTGGTAGCTTTACGTGTTGTACATGTAGCTTAAAAAGTGGTAAAATATGTGAAATTTGCATGATTTATGTGGCTTGAATGAAATATGCACTAACATGAGTATAAGTACTATTTTACTCAGTAAATAACATGTATTATGTTAAAATATCAAGTCGTTACGATTTGGGACGCTTATAGTAAAGTTCGGTACAAGACTATGCATTAAAAACGGTAAAAGTTGACTTTTTAAGAGATTTTTATAAAACTGTTTTAGGTCAGTAAATAAACTGATATTTTTTATATAAATATAAGTGTTTTAACTTATATTAAGTATCCATGGTGTTTGGTTAGTCGTACGTGAGTTCCGACGCCCGAAAACGTTACTGAAAACGCTAAAATACGCATATTTCAATGTACACGAAAATAGATTGTTCAAGAATGAACTTTGTGTGATATGATGTGATATTTGATTATGAGAATATGTGATGTGATATGCTAAGTGATGAGATAATAGTAGAGCTTTAAACTATGCATGTACACTTGTGCGGTTAAAACGGTGATATCGGTAAAAGTCGCGTGAAATGTGTAACTTATTTGTCGAGCATGAAAATGATACATAGGTTAATTTGATGAGTTATTTCATGTATGAATGCTTTAAAATGATAATATATATAAGTTAAGGAGATACGTGTATTACGATATTTGATTATATGTTAATGTTTATGTATATATATTACGACGCACAAATCATAGATATATTGCTTATAAACGGGAGTGGATATAACTAAATGAGGGTCACCACTAAAATCGTTCAAGTCGAAAAATCTTAAATATATATATATATATATATGTATATATATATATATGAACACACACATATATATAAATACACCAACATAATAGAAAATAAAGACTTTTCGAGAAAATCTCAAAGTTATGTGAAAACTCTAAGTATTGGAGAAACTTAGGAATTTTGTGGAATATTGATTGTTAAATCGTTCCTACGTATATTAGGACGTGTAGAAACAATTTGTGGGATAGCGCGAATATAAAAATGCACCCAAAGGTGAGTGTCACTATACCCCTTTTTTTACTGTTTTATAAACTGTTTTGGGGAAGAACACGCCTTAAGAGGATAGGTATACGTTTTTGTATAAAACGAGTTGATGCGGGATATTTATTATGAATGTAATTTGTTATACGAAAGCGAAGATACAGCGGGATATAACCAACCGTGTGATACAAAATCATTGAAACAAACTTCATGATTCACAATTCGTACAATTGAAACAAAATTCAAATTTTCTCAAATGAAATTCCATCTATATGAATGTTTCAAAGATTTTGTTTAAAATTTCCTATGATTAAAAACACACACTACCATTAATCATCACATACACTCACACCAACCAAACAAAGCCCCTCTTAAACACACACAGAAATCACATACATGCTCTCTTTTTTTAACGGTTAACAAATCAATCCTGAGTACTCTCGGGGCACCCACTGGACAAACGGAGTACTCCGAGAGTGACCCGAGTCGTCCACCACCACTTCCAGGGAAAACCCGGTAACCCACCCGCCCGTAGGCACGGTGAAATTACCGGTAAAACCCGTTTGGCTCAAGGATCGAACCCAGGTTTCCCTGGGTCTCCTATCATTGCCCACCAGTGCCTCACTCTATTTTGCACCAAGTGAGTTTTGAACTTACATGCGCGTAAAGATATTTGATAGTTGTAATGGGATGTGAAGATTGAAATATAACAATCACGGGCGCGTAAAACCGATTCTTAAATTTCACGAATTAAATCATCCATAATCAAAGTAGCATCTGATTATCACTGATCGAAAATTGAACGAAACACAAACAAAGAAACAAATCATTTTTGCCTTTGCAAAAGTCAAACTGGTTTTAATATCTTCCTGTTGAGGAACGATTTGAACTCAATTTGATCAACTCTAACCCTCTTTTTCACCAACAATTTTGATTAAATTTATTTTTAAAATACAAAACAACACTTACGTGATTAAAACCGAGATCATGGTTCGCGCCAAAACTTTATGTCTTTGTAGAAATAACTGGATTAAAATTTTTAATAAAAAATGGATTTTGATAATAATTTATTAAAAATATTGAAAACCAATCGATCAAAGTATAACTGTCATAAGATCATCCTAATGATTAACTCAAAATTCTACATGATTTTGTAGAAAATGTAAGGTTTCAATCGGAATTCCATCGATTAAAATAAAATAACATAAGCGTATATGAAGCAGGCATGCGTATCAAAAACATGCGGCAAAATCTAACCAATTATGTGATACAAAATCGTTGCAAACAACAAATATTTTCAAAGTTTAACCAAATTCAAGCATTTTATTAAACTCCAGACTAAATGTTCATCGGAACCGGGAACATGGTATTGCCGAACCTTTCTTTAAAGGTCTGAGTGAATTTGATTAAAGTTTTATGGTTGTGAGTTTAGTCTCTATTTTTCTTTTAGACTCTAAAAACAAAATTTCACATCCTTTCATGTCATACAAAGAACAGAAGTAATAAAAAAGAACCAAAATAATCAATAACAAAAAAATAAAACAATTGATAAATCAGGATTCAAAAATCTGAACCAAAGTAATCAAAATGGAATACATAAAACGATTGATAAACAGTGAAAGCATACTGGAATTGAAACTTCAGATGAGAAAAGTGAAGATTGGTAACAGCGGAAAATTAAGGCGAGGAAGAATCAGTGACAAAAAGTTAAGTGTTGTGACCGTAGTTGTTTTTTAATTGTTTCTCTGTGGATGAAGTCTAGAGGAACGGGGAGAGTGTAAATCTGGGCGGTTAGGATGTGGGAAGAAGAAGAAGAGGGATGAAGAATCTCGAGAATCATGTAAATAGGATGGGTAATTTGATTATTATATATAATTATATATGCAGTGTAAAGTGGGAATAAGATAAAATATTAAGTAATTTGTTGTGTGAATATGGGAAAAATTATATTAGGAGTAGTGTGGTAGTTTTTTGATTGGATGTGTTGGTTGTAATATTTTAAAATAATGTTGGTGTAAATGTTATGGGTATTGTTTTGTGAAGACCATGTTCGTTATTATTTATACGGGTATGTTTTGTAAGGACACAACGATTGCCGGTACCCTTAGTTACTTTTTTGGGTTTATATATAATACAATAATTAAGCAAAAGGCATGTATGTGTGGTTTTTTTAAAGTCACAACTTTTCATTTTAGAGAGGCAACCTAAGTTGCTAATTGTATAAGGGTATAATATGCCTTTAAACAAATCATTGATATATTTTTGTGGAAAATATGGTTTGGATATTTTGTGATATGTTTTTAGAAAAAAACATGGTTTTGATATAAATATATGTGTCGGGGAGAAACGGGATTTGATTAACATATGTGTTTCGGGATGAAACGGGATTTGGTTGATATATATGTTTCGGAGAGAAACGAGTATTGTTACGGTGTTTTGCGGATAAAACGACCGTGTAGATTTAAAAATCTTAAATCTAAAGTTGTGACGAATTGGCTCGGTCTCAAGAGAGTAAGTAGGTTTGGGCTTACATTTTGGTGGTGATGTCGGGGATTCGTACAACTCGTTATATTAAATTTATCATTTTAGTAGGATATATGTATTGTACGTGAGGCAGGCATTATAAGTGGCCCATTTCAGGCACTTGCGCAAATTTTGCCATTTAATCATTAATATTGTATCATTAATATTGTATGCGTGAAATTGTTGATAGATCTATCGGGTTGACCACCCCGTCGTGACAGGTAGCTCCGTGTCAAGTCAAGTGACGAATTTATATTATGTATTGTCTAGCTTTGATTATACCTTCATTGTAAATATATAGTTCGTATTGTCTTGCAAACATACGAGTCTGAACACTTGATGCTAGAAATTTAATATGTACAAACCTTGGGAACAAGTCTTGATATCGAAGGTTTTTGGAAGACGCTTGCGATGACTGACCTTTGGATTTTGTAAAGGAAATTAAATGAACTTTCTTAAGATTATATGGATGTTTTACTAATAAACACATAATACGAAAGTTTTACCTTGGATCATATTGTTTGTCAATTTGAATATGTGAGCTCACCCTCCTTTGGGTTGACACTTGATTTTAACGTGTTCTTCAGGTACTTGAGTTCGGCTTCAGGATTTTGGCATATTTTGTGGTAGTGATGCAATGTCATATTTAATAATGTTTTGGACAAATTTTTAAAACTTATTTGGGACCATGTTTGTATTAAGATCCATAAGGATCAAGACAACTTAACTATATTATGGTTGTGGGTGTGTTTAAACGCTAAACTTTAAATCATGTTTTAATTAAGTTAAACATCCAAAATTTATGATGCAGCATCCACTACGATATTAATGGGCACCAACTTCAGTCACCATTATGTTTGTACTTCTACTGCGACGTTTTTGGGGTGTTACAGAAGTGTTTCAGCCTCTGCCCAAAAAGACAAGAGTAACCTGAGACTGCAAACATTGGTCTAGCAGCTTCAATTAGAGTTCTATTTTTCCTTTCAACCATCCCATTTTGTTCTGGTGTCCTTGGGTTGTTGTATTGTCTAACAATCCCTTTTGAGGCACATAAATCATCCAACTCCTTATCTGTAAACTCTGATCCATTGTCACTTCTAAAGACTTTTACTGGCAGGTCAAATTGCTTTTCAACTTGTTTTACCAAATTTTGCAAAATGCCTGCAGTCTCATCTTTGGAGTGCATGAAATAAGTCCATGTAAACCTTGAAAAATCATCAACTATGACAAGACAATACCTATTCTTTTTAAGACTCATGATTTTTATAAGGCCAAACAAGTCCATGTGTAACAACTGTAAACGCTGGCTTGTTTTGGACTCTTCAATGGATTTATATGAACTTTTATGTTGTTTACCTGTTAAACAGGAAACACAATGTTCACCACAGGTGAATTGTTTTGGTGGAAGACCTCTTACAAGACCTTGTTTTGAGAGTGTGGTGATAGTTTTAAGATTTACTTGACCAAGTCTTCTATGCCATAGTTCTGTCTCTTTGTTGGAAGCAACTGAGAACAGACAAACATGACTCATTGGATTATCTTTCAGCATATCAACCACATACATATTGCCACTCCTGTGAGAAACAAGTTGTGCTTTGCTTTCGGCTATGATTTGATCAATCTTTTTAACCACTTCTGGCCCAACAATTTGACAAGTTTTCTTAGTGAATAATTACCTATAGACTTTGTCACTCATTTGAGACACACTAAGAAGATTAAATTTCAGATTGTCAATAAGATTGACATTTTCAAACTTGATTTTCCCAGCTTGAACTGTCCCTAACCCCAAAACCTTCCCTTTTGAATTGTTACCAAATGAAATATCACCCCCTACATGTGCAAAAAAGTCTTTGAGATGGGCTCTACATCCTGTCATGTGCCTGGAGCCTCCACTATCTCCATGCCATAAACTATCAAGGCAAGTAGAAGCCCCCTGCATATTAGTAATCAATTAGTTTAGGTGAGTTTCCAAAGCCAAAATGGCTTTGGATGGGGTCACAGACAATTCAGTCTCAAGTCCAGGATAATGGTCAGAGTTTTGAACAGATTTTTGAAACATTTGTTATGAACCATTTCCTGTCAGATGGTCATAACCATGAGGATGCCTGTTAACTCTTGGATTTGAGGGTCTTTTGTAGACCCCATAGCCAAGCGGTACACTCTTGTAAGTTGGTTGGCCATATCCTCTTGGAAATTTATTAGCGGGTGGTGTATCTGTTACCTGAACCTCTCTGGAAACAGATGTTATATTCAATTGTTTGGTAATAGATGTTTGGACTAGGACAAAGGTCTGTTTGGTCTTTTCTTTTCTTGAACTCTCAAGTGTTTTATATTTAGACTCATTTCTTTTCACATCAAAATTTTTGAGATAAACACACTCTTGAGTTTTGTGGTTTTTCTTGCCACAGATGGTACAGTGAGGTGCATCAATAATCACACTTGTTTTGTTAATATCATATGCTTTTAAAAGAAAACAGTCTTTGGTAACATGGTTCTTCTTTTCACAAAAATCACAAAACAAGTTTGATATTTTCTCTTTCTTCTTCCGTTTTTCACCCTTTTTGTCAACAAATGTTGTAACATCTGTTGGAAGGTCTCTCAAAGGAATGATCTTGACCTTTGGTGCTTTGACACTTTCAATGGTTGAGAAATCCATTGGCTTAAAGTTTTCAAGAGTGTCATACTCATCTAACCAGGTAGGTTTGAATTGCTATTTTTCAATTTCCTCAAAATTTGAGGATCCTTCTGGTCTTTCTAAAACAATTTTCTTACCATTTGGTTCAGTGACTTTGATTTCTTGACCAGCCAAATTTGTTGGAATAATTTCAACCATACCACAATCATTTACATCAGTGTTTTGAGAAACTTGGTCACTTTTCTGAAACCTATGTCAAATTTTACATTGCTTTTAATTTGTGATTCTAGCATTAACTCATAACCTTTACAGGACTCTACCCATTTTTCACAAGTGATTTGGGTAGATTCAAGCTCCTTTTTACAACTTTGATATTTTCCTATCACTGTTTGGAGTTGGTCCTTGGTTATGCTTGATTCATGTTTGAGATTGCTAATTTCATTTTCTTTTTCAAACAATTTTTATTTTAACTCTTTATTTCAAACTGTATTTCATCATCTAAGATCTTGTTTCTAAGGTTTTCATTCACCTCTTTTATGTTTGCAAAAGCAATAATGCATTTATCAGAACATAAGTCTTTAAGGACCTGGGTGATACCTTAGTAGCAGCCATCAAGGCACAATCACACTCTCCTTCACAAACACTGGAATCCCATGGGTCTGACACATAGATCACAATTTCTTCACCAATCTTCTCTTCCGAAACATCTGTTACAGGATTATCACAAATCTCATCAGAATTGGACACCACTTCCTCAGACTCAACCCCCTCTAAAATTGTCGCTAGTGCTATAAAACAAAAATCATCATATTTCTTTTCACTGTTGGCAACTAGAGCAAAGTTCTCATCAGTAAGTTCATCAGGTAAGCTACTCCAATCAACAAAGCCTTGTGTAAAGAAGCTCTATTGACTGGTCTTTGCAGGAGCATAGGTTTGTGTAACTTGAGTTGCAGGTTGCACTTGAACCTGAGGAGCAGCGGCATGAACATATTGTATCTGAGGAACAGTGGTTTGGACATACTGTACTGGGACAGTGGTAGCAGGGTGTGCAAAATGAGCAGTGTTTTGCATATGTGGAGCAGGGGTATATTGGGAATTAGGGACACTGTTTTGAGTGTTTTGAGGTCTAGGATTTGGGTGTGTGACAGTTGGACCATTTGTTTCGCTACACTCCCTAGCAAAGTGACCTAGCCTATTACACTTGTAGCATTTAATTTTTGACTTATCCAACCCAACTTTTAACCCTCCATGCAACCCTGGAAATTTTCTACTCGTTCTTTTGTAAAACTTGTTAGTCCTAACACTTAGCAGGGCAAGTTGGTGCAATATGTCCATTTCCTCCAAATATGTTGGATCAAAATATTGAAGATCACTTAATTCAAAGGATAGTTGTCAGACTCTTGGTTTTCCCCCATTTGCTGCAAAAGCATAATTGGTGAGTAAGAATCAGAGTTAAAATTTCCATCAGATGTTATGTTAATAAAATGATCATAACTCTGATCCTTACATCCAACATAGGTTTCCTCTTGACCCAAAAGTGTTGTACTACCAAAAGCATAGTCATCCGCAACTTTTCCTGAATCTTGAAGCTTCTTTTTCTGGTTAAGCTCTCTTTCATTAGTGAGGAGCCTACCATGAAGCGAAGTCAAACTCATCTCTTTAAACCCAATAGAATTTCTTGTTACGAAAGTACTAGTGTCTCATTTGTCTGGTAGTGATATTAGAAATTGGCTATTTAGAGTAAAATTTGCAAAATTAACATCTACTAGTTTTAACTCATAAGTGAGGAGCCTACCATGAAGCTAAGTCAAACTCATCTCTCTAAACCCAATAGAATTTCTTGTTACGAAAGCAATAGTGTCTCATTTGTCTGGTAGTGATCTTAGAAATTGGGTATTTAGAGTAGAATTTGCAAAATTAACATCTACCAGTTTTAACTCACTAATTAGACAGCTAAACCTTTCGAATTGTTGAGTTAGTGATTATCCTTTTACGTGACAAAATGTTTCATACTATTGGTCTAAAACTTCTCTATTATTTTCTATAACTTCTATTGTGCCACCAAACTGCTCTTTCAAAGCATCCCATAAATACTTAACATTGTTGCAATGCAACAGGCCAGCATAGATATCATTAGGCAAAGTTGTAGCAACGATGCTAAATGCCTTTGTATCTAGCTCGGTTTTCTGAAAATCTTGCTCGGAGTAATGTTCAGAATTCTTTGGAACTTGAACTTTAGGGTCCTCGGCACTCGGCACCATTGGAACATGAGGTTCAAAGATAACCGACTTCCAACAACCCGTGTTCTGCTGAGCGAGTATGTGACCCATCCGATGTTGCCAGATATTATACTCCGATCTGACAAGTATTGGTGGTTTTTACATGGTGCTAGTGTTGTGTGGATCTTGTGGATTTTGAGACATTTTGATTGTTTACAAACAAGTTTTTGTTTAAAAACTTTGTACGTAAATAAATTTTTACTCTGTTTTCAATCCAACGCACAAACGATATCAGTAGTAAGAGCCGATCTGTTTATATCAAATTGATTGTTAGATTGAATTTGATTAACCAAGCTCTGATACCAATTGTTAGGATCTGAGTTTAATTGTTGTGAAAGTTTAAGATGGAAAACAATGAATGATGATAAACAAGTATGAAATAAGTGCAGCGGAATAGTAAACTTTGATTCACGACAATGAAGAGAATGTTTTAGTCAACAAGCTTTTGTAATTTATAAATCTTGTATGTATGAAGATATTACAAACTCTAATCAACAAGCCTGATCACTCTAATTTGTTCGTACACAAATGTCAATGAGAAGTGATAAATGGAACAGTAGAGGCACTGTTCTATTTATAATACAAAGCCACTGAGCATCTAGTGCTGACGTCACCTAAACAGTGACATTTCACAGTTCTAACAAACTCTAACATTTGCTAGACTAAAACACTGTTATATTGAATTACATAATAAAACTCTGTTGACAACAACTGCTGAGATATCCTTTGTTGGTCTTTAACAGACCTTTGCTTCGACAACCTTTATTCTTCATCAGAGTTTCTCTCTAGCAGACTTTTGGTTTCCAGCAGAGCTTTGGCTTTAACAGATCTTGTAAACAGTCTTTAAGTATGAACAGAGTTTAGAGAGCAGATGTTTAATGTCTTTGCCATTTGGGGAGAGCTGATCTTCTAAACACTGTTATGAAGGATCAAATGTTATAGACTATTTTGGCTTTTCAATCATCTGTTCTTTTGTATGGTTCAATAGATTCAACAATTTTCAATATAATCGAAATATTACAAAGTACAACTATCACTCCCCCTCAGCCTGATCACTATACTATATTCGTACAAAATGAATGGAAAGTGATAAATTGATCTCTAACAGGTGAGATCTATTTATAGTAAGTACAAACATATGTTAGCTAAGAGGGCTGACATCACCCTTATTGCGACATCTAACATTCCTAACATAAAATATTCTTCGGATGTTAGAAACATTTGATGAATCCCAACAACTATTCTAAGACTCATAAACACTTATTTACATACATTTTTCTATTAGTAGCATCTATTCTTTAAACCTTTGTTTGTATGTTCAGGCCCAAACATATGTTTAGTCTTCTTCAACAATGTTCTAACCTTCAAAAGGACTTTGGCCTTGAACAAACTTTTATACTTCATCAACAGAGCTTTTATGTCTTCAAACAAATCTTCTGTTAGTGTTCAAGATTCACTGTCTTTGGGAGGTGTTGATCTTCAAGCCTTGTTTATTCTTGATCAGATTAGTAGATTTGTTTTTTTTGTAATCATCTATTCTTTTATAGGTTCAATAGTGTTAATCCATCTACACCTCATTATATATATATATATATATATCAATTACTAACATGAGTTTGCGCTAGGAAGCTTTACGATGTTTCTATTTCAGCCACAGACTTTCTTAGCTTCTCAACTAGGCCCTACGATGTGGACTAGTTCCATGTGCTGACCCTCAACAACCTTTATTTTTTTTCGACAAACATAGAGAGACGGACTGAACCCTGCCGTTGACGGCAACCTTTTCCAGTTGCCTTTGCCTTCTAACTTGTGTAACCCTTCAGTCGGTGGCGCACCTTTCCGGTTGTCTTTTCTTTTTCCGGTGGCAAACCATTGTCATGAAGACCTTCCATTTGAAGTTTTTTTGCCGGCGCGATTATTTGTTTCTTTCGTTGTTTATGTTTGAAACTTCTTGGGTTTTCAAAACTGTCATACTTGCCCTTGCCGATGGTTTCCAACACCGACAGCGTGTGCGTTGGTTTTGTTTCTGATGATGGTTCTTTCTCTCTCTTCACAGGTCAGAAAAGTTAGAGAGATTGTATGATATTGTACTGTTAGGTAAAATATCTTTTTTTAAATGTTGTTTAGCTGACGATGATGGTTTAAAACCTTAATATCTTCATTGGGGGGTGCTTAACTAGTCTGTATTATTGACTCTAAGACGATGACCCTTAGATTCATCAGAGAGGTCATTTTGTTCATCAATGTTTCAAATTTTCTGTAAGGTTGATGGTTTAAACCGTAATATATTTTTGGAGATGCTTATTCTTTATCTCAATGACTCAATGATGATGAACTCAGATTCATTTCAGAATTGTAAAGTGGGTTATGTGGATATGAATATGGATTTAGATAGGCTTTTTGACTAATGGGCGAGGATGATGACATTCTCTTGTTGTTGCATCCAGATAATGAGTAAACTTATTGAAAGCAACCACATTTGTAGTCATGATTTTGAGACTACCTTAATATTAAACTATATTGAGCTTATAATTATTTTGACCCATTAGCGGACTAACATTTAGTAGAAGCTTAAGCTTTTGCCTCTTAAATGGGAGGTCATGAATTCAGACCTGGAAATCGGGTAGATTTGTTTGGGTATATTTTCCGTTCATAAAAAATATCATCATTTGGATGGAAGGTTGTGATGTTGATCTCAGCCTACAATTGGTAAGGAGGAATAGAACTGTACCGTGACGAAAAATAGAACCATACAGAACGGATAGCAAAATAAACAATAAAAATCTGCGGGCGGTAATTTACTAGTTATATATGAATAAATGTTGGATCGGCTAATGAACTTAGGGTTTTGAAATGTAGCTAGAGAATAATAATTTACATAGAGTATCACTTAGGACACGACATTTATACTCTATTGTCGAACCATGAACACTATATAAACAATCCAAGGTCATGCGTTAAGTATAAATGTATGAGTTGAAAAATTAACTCTTAACATTTAGAGCAACTTGAATGTGCATAGATCATAAGACGCTTGCCATTTTGTTTCTTATAAATTTTGATAAATTGTTTGAGTGTTTTATGTATAAAGAAAAACCTAAAAGGGGGCGAATAAGCTACGTTTACACGTAAAACTATATTCTAAACCAAAATTGTTTATTTATTAAATATTTACTATTTTCTTTTAAAGAACTTAATGGTTTCAAGACAACAATTAACATATTAAAATTACATAGACCATCAACATCAAACATAAAGATTTAGAATGATTTGGGATGAATGCTAACCAGCCTGCCTTACGTTCAATTTTAGAATGGTTTAGGATGAATGCTAACTAGTCTGCCTTACCATTTTTAACAATCATCATCGGTTACAAAATTTCATATCAATGGAGTTGCAATTCATACACTAGATGTCACACCCCAACCGATGGGGGAAACACCGGAGTGAGACGAAATAGATTGATCATCACACATAACGTTATCATGACAATAATCAATTTCAAAACCAATTTCATATTATATCAAAATTGTCGATTACATCATGAAATACAAAGTACAACAAAGACAAAACAACTAGTTCAATAGCAAAGTAATAAATCTAGTAATTCAAGTGCGTTTCTAGTGTAGTCCCTACTAGATTTCGTCATAATGAATCCTCATCAACCTGCAACATGTTAACAAAGTATAGTTCAACACAAAAATGCATTGGCGAGCACACAAGTGTAAGTATAAGCATAAGTATGAGCATAAAAGTTTAAAAACGAAACCACATGGCAACTTAGTTTATACATGATTGTCATAACATGGCATGAAATATTTCTAGTCAACCCTATGTTTACGCAATAAAAAATGAAATTTAACATAACCTCTCGTTCACGGGTGGTGCGTTAATCCTATAGCTTTATAGATGTTAATGGAGGCTCGTATAAAGGTAATAACTTTTGTATCACATAAGAATCACCCAAGTATATGCATCAAGTATGGTAACATAGTATTCATGTATTTGGATTATTTTGTGCATTTGAACAGTATAGAGTTTGGTGATTTTTGATAAGGTTAACATATTGTACCCAAAAGTGACAATATAAAAATGGGTCAAGTGTACTCACGGTTTTGCAAGCTTTCCACTCGGTAAATCCGCGAGAGTTGTTGGTTGTTTAGGATGGAGCACATTGTCCTTCTACACGAGAAAGCATAGGTGTGAATATTGGATGTTTAACGAAGGATTAAAGATTCGGAGTCTAACGTACAAGAAAATAACATATGAAAAGTAATCATCTAGCACACATAATACTTGTCCTTGACACTATAAAACTCAAAGAGCTTGAATGTTTTCATGGGTCACAATGGCCATTAGAATCGTAACAAGTATCATGGTCATATACGATGTAACTTAACACTCGACAAATAACCATTAGGCTAACATCAAGGTTTAGTCACTTAGATATTATATAGGTTACATAGTGTAGGTATTAACTATATAAGTCAAGCATGAGGTAGGAGGTTTAACCATCCATTTAAGACCTCTTTTGAATTCACATAAGTCAAGCATGAGGTAGGAGGATTAACCATCCATTTAAGACCTCTTTTGGATTCACCACTACACATGTTGCCATAGACAACAAGGAGGGTCATGAACATACAATAAGGAATGAAGTAAATACAACTAATCTAGGAAAACATCAAGTGATGTGTGGATTTTCAAGTAGGATAGCCCAAGCTAAACATATAATCACACAATCTTCAAGTTCAAGACTTGTTCATCACTTGTGAGTTAAAACTCTATCAAACAGAAAGCTTATGAGGATTAAACCCTTGATTTACATGTCACAACCTTGTTTTTAAGCCCAACTAACCATAGAATTGATTAGAGCATAAGGACATAGGAATGTGTTTAGAAAACTCAATTTGAAGTATGTTTAACAAATGTTTAATTAAAACAGAAAGTTTATAGCCCTTTGGAGCCTTTTATGGCTTGATTTTCCATGGAAAACCTGTGGAAACATACCTAAGGTTGTTCCAAGTGTTTAGGAAGAAGAATGAATGGGAAAGATGAAGTATAAATGAAGTTATGCTCACTTTTGTGACTTGGAGTGAATCTGACTTTGCTACTGATTTCAGCTGAATTGAGAGTGTTTAGAGAGAGTTTAAGTGAGTTTGCCAAGTGAAAATGTGTGGAGGAGGCTTGGGTTTTATAGGGGATGATTAGGGTTAGTGGTTGACTGCGCCTCAATTGCTTGACTCCTCGGTCCATGATTTCGACAAATTTCTCCACGAAGTGCAAAGTTTCGTTGATTTGAAGATCTTCAAGCGGAAATTGAAGTCCTTCTTCGGCTAGGCATTTCTTCAAATTTGAAACGTTGAAGATAGGATGAATGTTGTTGAGTTCTTCAGGTAGGTCCAGTCGATACGCAACCTTGCCAATCCTATCGAGAATCTTGAAAGGACCTACGTAACGAGGTGCGAGTTTGCCTTTCTTACCAAATCAAACTACACCCTTCCAAGGGGATACCTTAAGAAGTACAAGATCACCTACTTCGAATTCCAAAGGCTTGTGACGCTTGTCAGCGTAGCTCTTTTGTCGACTTCTGGCTCTTAGCAAGTTGGCTCGAACCTGTAAAATCTTGTCCATTGTCTCTTGTATAAGCTCGGGACCAGTGATTTGAGCTTCACTAATCTCGTGCCAACACATAGGCGAACGACATTTGCGACTATACATTGCTTCGAAGGGTGCCATTTTAATACTCGCGTGATAACTGTTGTTGTACGAGAATTTGATCAAAGGCAGATGTATATCCTAGTTGCCACCAAAATCGATTACGCATGAACGCAGCATATCCTCTAGAGTTTGGATAGTACGCTCGGTTTGCCCGTCAGACTAAGGATGAAAAGCAGTGCTAAGGTTGAGATGAGTACCCATAGCGGATTGGAATGTTTGCCAAAGACGAGACGTAAAGCGACCATCATGATCAGAAATGATGTCAATGGGAATGCCATGACGACAAATGATTTCATCCGTGTAGATACGAGCCAATTTCTCGACTTTGTAATCTTCACGAATGTCGAGGAAATGAGCGGATTTGGTCAATCGATCAATGATGACCCAGATGCTATCGTGACCAGAATAAGTACGAGGGAGTTTGGTGATGAAATCCATAGCAATACTTTCCCATTTCCAGACAGGAATGTCTGGTTGTTCGAGTAACCCAGAGGGACGTTGATGTTCAGCTTTGACTTTTGAACAAGTGAGACACTTCGAGATGTAGAGAGCAATATCTTTCTTCATGCCAGACCACCAATAAGGCGTACGTAGGTCTTGGTACATCTTTTCGGCACCAGGGTGAATAGAATACCTTGATTTGTGTGCCTCTTTCATCAGAAAGTCTCGAAGGTCATCACGATTTGGGATCCGCACGCGATTGAGTTAGTATAGGATACCATCGGATTTAGACACAAGACTCTCTTCAGCACCACATTGCATCTCGTTGTAGAGGTTACCCTCGTTAATGGACGCGTATTGAGCTTCACGAATGCGGTTTTGAAGATCGTTAACGAGTTGGAGACAACGAATACCCTTAACATGAGTTTTACAACTAAGTGCATTAGCCATTACATTCGCCTTACCTGGATGGTAGCGAGTTTCGCAGTCGTAGTTGTTTAACAACTCTATCCAACGACGTTGACGCATGTTCAGTTCCTTTTGGTTGAAGATGTGCTGAAGGCTCTTATGGTCGGTGAAGACCACACACTTGGTACCATAAAGGTAGTGTCGCCATATCTTCAAGGCAAAAACAACTGTACCAAGTTCAAGGTCATGTGTAATGTAGTTCTTCTCGTATTTTTTGAGTTGCCTTGACGCGTAAGCGATAACCTTGTCTCGTTGCATAAGGATACAACCAAGATCTTGGTTTGAAACATCGCAATATACGACGAAATCATCGTTTCCATTAGGAAGAGTGAGGATAGGAGCATTGCAAAGCATGTCCTTGAGTGTTTGGAAAGACTCCTCTTGTTCAGGACCCCAAACAAAAGGTTTCTCTTTTTGAGTCAAGGAGGTAAGAGGAACTGCGTTTTTCTAGAAGTTAGAAATAAAACGATGATAGTAACTAGCTAGACCAAGAAATGAACGAGTTTCAAACGGAGACTTAGGAGAAATCCAATTCTTCATAGCTTCGATTTTTGTAGGGTCAATGTGAATACCGAGTTCATTAACGACATGTTCAAGGAATTGAACTTCCTTTAGCCAGAATTCACACTTGGAGAATTTGGCGTAAAGATGTTCAGTATGCAAAAGTTGGAGGATAAGACGCAAGTGCCGCTCGTGTTCTTCTCGCGTCTTGGAATAGATAAGGATATCGTCAATGAAGATGATCACGAAGCGGTCAAGATAAGGTTTGCACACACGATTCATTAAGTCCATGAAGACTGCGGGTGCGTTGGTCAAACCAAAAGGCATGACCACGAACTCGTAGTGACCATAACATGTGCGAAAGGCGGTTTTGGGTATATCTTCGTCGAGAACTCGAAGTTGATGATAGCCCAAACGAAGATTGATTTTCGAGAAACAGGTCGCGCCTTGAAGTTGGTCGAAGAGACCGTTAATACGAGGAAGAAGGTATCGGTTTTTTATTGTAAGCTTATTGAGCTCACGATAGTCAATGCACATCCGAAATGATCCATCTTTCTTTTTGACGAACAAAACAGGAGCGCCCCAAGGAGAAGTACTAGGGCATATGAAGCCTTTATCAAGTAATTCTTGAAGTTAGCTTGATAGCTCTTGCATCTCTGAGGGTGCGAGACGATAGGGAGACTTCGCAACAGGAGTTGCGCCAGGTATGAGGTCAATGCGAAAATCAAGAGAACGAGAAGGAGGAAGACCAGGTGATCATCAGGAAAGACACCAGAGAATTCGCACACAACGGGGGCATCACTTATGCTTGGGCCTTTGTCCTTCTTTTCCACAACATGGGCAAGAAAGGGGAAGTATTCCTTGCGTAAGTACTTGTTTGCTTGAGTACACGACATGAGCTTAAGACCTTTCAAAGGTTTCTCACCATAGGCGTGTAAAGAATCACCATTGGGAAGAGGAAGACGAATGAACTTGTCATAACAAACAACTTCAGCACGAACTCGCCTAAGCCAGTCCATACCTACTATGACATCGAAACTACCTATTTGCATAGGTATGAGATCAATTTGACACTTATGATCGTTGAGGTTCAAGGAACACTTAGAAAGGATGGAGTCGACAGTGACGGATTTACCATTTGCGACTTCGACGGCGAATGGTCTTGGCAACTTAGAGCGTTTACACTTAAGCAAGGGTTCGAATTCAACAGATACAAAACTTATATCTGCGCCAATATCAAAAAGACAAGAAGCACAGACATGGTCGACGAGAAACGTACCAGTTATAACATCGTTGGCGTTTTGCGCCTGAGCGGAGGTGAGAACAAAAGCTCTGCCTCGAGCTGGTTGAGGCTGTTGCTGGTTATTGTTGTTAAGTTGAGGACAAAGGTTGGCGAGATGATTAGGGTCGCCACATTTGAAGCAAGCTCGAACAGTAGTGGTTTGGGGTTGAGTCGGGTTAGGGGTAGGGTTTGCAGTAATAGCTTGGTTCTGGTTGTTTTGGGGTTGAGGGATGTTTCGGCATCGGTCAATAAAATGCCCAAACCTATGACATTTGGTGCACTTGCGGCATGGTGCGTTGGTAGGTAGATGGTATGAGCAGGTAGCACACTAGGGATGAGATCCAGTGTAGGCTCGTTTTGGTTGTTCGTTGGTTGTGGGGGTAATGGCGGCTATTGTTTGGATAGGCTGAGGGTTTGGCGGAGTGATGACCGCACAATTCTGGCTTGAAGCCTTCCGCTTCTTGCCTCAGTTTTTCTTAGGTCGGGAGGTTGAAGGTTCAACAGTGGTGGTGTCGGCGATGGCTTGGTGCGCATTCTTCGCTGAAACCTTATCGTAGGCTCATTGAAGCACGCAGTAGTTGTTAAGCTCAACGGCTATACTATAGGCATCTTCAATGGTTTTGGGGCAGGCGGAGGCAACATGGTTAACCAAGGAGGGTACGAGGCAGCGGATAAACTTGGCTATGGATTTGGGGACGGTGTCGACTTGTCCAGGGAAGAGGATGCTAAGCTGCTTGAAACGTGTAATCAGACCATCTATGTCGCTCCCCTTCTTCGTTAGGTTCCAAAATTCGTTCTCCAACTTTTGGAGTTCGTGAGGAGGACAAAAGTGGTCTTTCATAAGTTGCTTAAGCTCGTCCCAAGGTATAGCGTGGGCTACCTCGTTTCCCTTTTGTTCCTTTCAGAGGTCCACCATTCGAGTGCTCTCAAACGGAAAACCCCCGTTGCATTAAGGGTTCGTAAGTCATCGGGGCATCCACTTTGTAAGAAGGTGAGTTCGATAGCATCGAACCAGTTCATCATGGCGGTGGCACCATCCATGCCAGTGAACTCGGGTGGCTTACATGCCATAAACTGTTTGAAGAGAAACATCGTTCTAGGTGTTTCCACCTTGGAATCGACAGAGACATTAGGGATTCGGTGGTAGGTGGGTTTGGATCTTGCTCACAATGTCAGGTATAACTCGGGCCATCTGCTCGGCCATTTGTCCAGCGATCAACTCTACGAGGTCTTTCTTTGATATAGAGTCCTCGTTGTGGTTGGAACCCCTTTTGGAATTCTTGCACTTCTTGGACGAACTTGGAGAAGACATCTAGAGAGTTGAAAGAGGAAGAAAGGATGAGACTTGATCATAATGTAAAATGAGTTTAGCATGTATAAGCATGTATGTATCACAAAAATCGCATGTATTCAACAAGTATTCAACAAGTATAATCACGTATCAATGCGTAAAAAGAATATAAATTTAGTTTGTTCACGAGGATTAATATTGTTTTTGATTGCGAGGGACGTGAGAATTGTGCAACGGTTCTGAAATGAATGAGGTATCAAGTATTAAAACACAAAGAAATTGAGATAATATAAAAAATAGGCTCGATAAAACGTTTGAATGCTTCGGGTAGAGAAATGTCGACTATTCCAAAGTGAATCGAAGATCCTTTCAAGTTAGGGAAACATGTTTTGGCCTAATAGGTAAAATACTCTCGTCGAGAAGCAATTAATGGTATTTTACCCTTCCAGTTACTACATGTCCCTAGTCGATCGAAAATTTGAGACTTTGGCGAGATTGAAAATAGATGAATGGGACTAGTTGATAAGGTGCGGGGTTCACCCATAACTTGACAACATCGTACCCTAAGTGTGGTTGTTTCTTACTAAATGAGGAGCATATTCCGACTCGTTAGTAAGATCCACTAGAGTATGAAATGGAAGTTTTCCATCAAGATGTGGATATCACTCCTAACTTGATGGTGTAACTTCGTGAAAAATCGAATACGCGGAATAAGGAATTTCACCAAAAATTGTTGGCCATTGGGCCTATCTTGGTACAAATTGCCTCGTTGATGCATTATGAGTGTCTTCAAGTGTGTATTGTGTAAAATGTCTTAGGAAAGACATGTAAGTATTAAGACCAAAAGGAGAGAAAGAAGCAAAGTAGGAAGAATAACATTTTAGACAAGTATCAAGAATGGTCAAAATTATGGTACCTACTATAGACTAGGTCGAACATGGCAATTCTACCTAATTCCCTATAGTTATGGCTCTGATACCAATCTGTCCACCCCAACCGATGGCGGAAACATCGAAGTGAGATGAAATAGTTTGCTCATCACACATAACGCTATCGTGACAATAATTAATTTAAAAAACCGATTTCATATTATATCAAAATTGTCGATTACATCGTGAAATACAAAGTACAACAAAGACAAAACAACTAGTTCAATAGCAAAGTAATAAATCTAGTAATTTCAAGTGCGTTTCTAGTGTAGTCCCTACTAGCTTTCGTCATAATGAATCCTCATCAACCTGCAACATGTTAACAAAGTATATATCAACACAAAAATGCATTGGCGAGCACACAAGTGTAAGTATAAGCATAAGTATGAGCATAAAAGTTTAAAAACGAATCCATATGGCAACTTAGTTTATGCAAGATTGTCATAACATGGCATGCAATATTTCTAGTCAACCCTCTGTTTACACAATAAAGAATGAAATTTAACATAACCTCTCGTTCACGGGTGGTGCGTTAATCCTACAGCGTTATGCATGTTAAATGGAGGCTCGTATAAAGCTAATGACTTTTGTATCACATAAGAATCACCCAAGTATATGCATCAGGTATGGTAACATAATATTCATGTATTTGGATTGTTTCGTGCATTTGAACAAAGTATAGAGTTTGGTGATTTTTTATAAGGTTAAGATATTGTACCCAAAAGTGACAAAATAAAAATGGGTCAAGTGTACTCACGGTTTTGCAAGCTTTTCACTCGGTAAATCCGCGAGAGTTGTTGGTTGTTTAGGATGGAGCACCTTGTCCTTCTACACGAGGAAGCATAGGTGTGAGTATTGGATGTTTAACATATGAAAAGTAATCATCTAGCACACATAATACTTGTCCTTGACACTATGAAACTTAAAGAGCTTGAATGTTTTCATGGGTCACAATTCCCATTAGAATCGTAACAAGTATCATGGTCATAGACGATGTAACTTAACACTCGACAAATAACCATTAGGCTAACATCAAGATTTAGTCACTTAGATATTATATAGGTTAGATAGTGTAGGTGTTAATTATATAAGTCAAGAATGAGGTAGGAGTTTTAAACATCCATTTAAGACCTCTTTTGAATTCACATAAGTCAAGCATGAGGTAGGAGGATTAACCATCCATTTAAGACCTCTTTTGGATTCACCACTACACATGTTGCCATAGACAACAAAGAGGGTCATGAACATACAATAAGGAATGAAGTAAATACAACTAATCTAGGAAAACATCAAGTAATGTGTGGATTTTCAAGTAGGATAGCCCAAGCTAAACATATAATCACACAATCTTCAAGTTCAAGACTTGTTCATCACTTGTGAGTTAAAACTCTATCAAACAACAGAAAGTTTATGAGGATTAAACCCCTAGATTTACATGTCACAACCTTGTTTTTAAGCCCAACTAACCATAGAATTGATTATGAGCATAAGGACATAGGAATGTGTTGAGAAAACTCAATTTGAAGTATGTTTAACAAATGTTTAATTAAAACAGAAAGTTTATGGCACTTTGGAGCCTTTTATGGCTTGATTTTCCATGGAAAACCTGTGGAAACATACCTAAGGTTGTTCCAAGTGTTTAGGAAGAAGAATGAATGGGAAAGATGAAGTATAAATGAAGTTATACTCACTTTTGTGACTTGGAGTGAATCTGACTTTGCTACTTATTTCAGCTGAATTGAGAGTGCTTAGAGAGAGTTTAAGTGAGTTTGCAAAGTGAAAATGTGTGGAGGAGGCTTGGGTTTTATAGGGGATGATTAGGGTTACTGGTTGGTGACCATTTAATAGAGAAAACACAACTAAATACACCAAAATGACCTAATCCGCGACCAGCAAACAACTTTCTGCGGATCAGACCCTCTGGCGGGGGGCGAGAGAAAGAGTGGAGGTGGTCGCGGCCGGCGAGAAGCCAAACTTGTTTGTTTTTTTGGCAATTTTGGTCCCTGGAGTTATATTTGATAGTTTTTAGGGTGTTTTAAGCATAAAAGGCATACTCTAAGGGGCTTGCATGTAAATTAATCACGAGAATAAGCATAAACAAGTATGATTAAGTATAAGAATCGCGGATGAGTATCGTATAATGCAGGTTTGCCACGTATTTGCAAGTTTATTACACGTTTTCAAGAATCACGAATTAAGCATCATATGTGTAGTGGTTTCAAATCTATGAACATGTATGAATATGTAAAGCCTGGATTGTAAGAAATAACGAATTTCATTATGATTCAAGTCTCGGGTTGTTACAACGATTACAAGAACACAAGGCTTCCGAAAATAGAATTACAGAGCAAGCTTACTAATAAAGGAAAGTACGAAAAAAACAGGGCGTTACACCAGATCCCACATGTTGATAAAATCAGAAACCGCTCAGTTCAAAGATCGAACTAGTGATCGCCGCCTAATCTCCCATCATCATCAGGTGCCGTCAAAACTAAATGGTAGGGGGTAGGAATCGAACCTGGGTCACTTGAAACATTCATCTCCTTAATGAACGAACACAAACATAAAATCACGTTCGATAATAGTTTATAAATAGTTAGTGAACAGTTCGTATACAAACCTACTTTAATTATTAGTATCTTCAGGGGTTCTTTAATCTTAAATTCCAATTACGATTCGTCCGTGTACAAATACACAGGGTTTTGCCTGACATCTATACAATTCATACACTTGCATCACAGGAGCCCTAATTCCCTGAATTCACACACACATCTCTTCAATCACTCGCACACCCAAATTCTTCTATTCACATCACCAAATTCCGGTAAGAAAACCTAATTTCCTCTTAATTCATTATCTCAATCTCAATCTCAATCCCCCCTGCACAGATCTGTAAATTTTGTTCCAGTTGATGCTGTGTATTCGATAGGATTTAGGGTTTCAGTTGTTATATGTTAATAAGATGAAAGATTTGGGGAGATCTGTTCATTCTGTTGACGTAGTGAAGAAGAAAAGTTCTTCTGGTTGTTTGATTATTAAACGGAAGGTATCCGATGGTGATTTGGGGGTTGTTAAAGGGTTTAGAGATTCATCCTCAAGGAATTTGTTTAATTCTGTTAAAGATGTTAAAAGACCTAGGTTGATTAGGAGTGATTCCGAGTCTAGTGATGAGTTTACCGAGCCTTATAGTCGAAAAATCGATAGATCTTGTGACCGGTTAGCGCTTGGTAATGGCGGTTATGTGTCGAATAGAGAATTAGAGACTAGAAAAAGGGTAAGTAATGGGGTAGAGTTTGATGAGTTTCATGAGAGGAGGGCTAGGAAGGGTGGGTATGATCATAGGATGGATTCGCATTGGCAAGATGGTGAACGGATGGGTTCGGTAAGTGGGGGTAGTAGTGGTAGGCGGATTTATGATAACCGAAGGGAGTTTGGATATGATGGTAGAAATATAAATTTGGATGCGAAGAGTAATAGGTTTGATTATGGCAATGGTGGCAATGGAAGTCGTTACATGATGGAGGATGATGAATTGCGCTTACCGCATTCGGTGTTGAGTGGTAAATACCAACAAGTTTCTGATGCACCGATTAGGTTGCAAGGAAAAAATGGTGTTTTGAAGGTGATGGTGAAGAAACATAAGCCGATAAGTGTTCCGTTTCAAGATTACGAGCCTGCACAACGTGAAGAGCGGAAAGAATCTACACCGGTTTTGTATAAAAAGAAACAGTTGAATGTGTCCCGTATAAGCATTGATCGATGGGATCTTTCTGATAAACATAAAGCGGTTATGGGATCTTCGATGTACTCTGGTTCAATAAAACCAGTTTTAACTAAAAGCCAAGTGAAAAGTGACAGTGATGTGTCATTACCTGTAAAATCATCAACTGTTCTGCATTCTAGCAATGAAAAAATGGTTAAAAGTGAAAAGAAGTTAAGCCCGCAAACCAAGACTGCCGCTCCGGTTAAAGGTAAGGAAACCAAGGTTAAGCGTGGTAGTGGCACTGAAAAACAAATATTACGAGAGAAAATTAGGAGTATGCTTCTTAGTGCCGGGTGGACTATCGATTATAGACCAAGAAGGAACAGAGATTACCTCGATGCCGTTTATATCAATCCTTCCGGAACCGCTTATTGGTCTATAATTAAAGCTTACGAGGCACTTCAAAAGGAAGGAAAGGATCATTCACAAGTTGGTACGGAATTTACTCCTTTACCCGTTGAAATACTTAGTAAATTAACTAGACAAACTCGCAAGAAAATCGAAAGAGAACTGAAAATGAAGAGAAACGAAGAAGGTAAATTTTCAGAAACGAGTAAACGCAGATTAATGGAAGCAAGTCAGGACAGTGGCGACGATGATTCAAATGATAAGGATTACACGGAAACAGAGAACAAAAGGAATACCGGGATTACTACGCATATGGTACCGGAACGCAGAAGTAATAAACTTGGAAGATGTACGTTGTTAATTCGACGGGAAGGGAAAAAATCTGAAAACGACCTGTTTATTCCTTATTCGGGAAAACGAACGCTGCTTTCTTGGTTAATTGATTCAGGAACTGTTCAAATGAACGAAAAGGTTCAATACAAGAACCGTAAACAGACACGGGTTATGCAAGAAGGGTGGATCACCAAAGAAGGAATCCATTGTGGTTGTTGTAGCAAGATCTTGACTGTATTAAAGTTTGAGCTTCATGCAGGAAGCAAACTTAGGCAGCCATACGTAAACATTTTTGTACAGTCGGGAAAGTCTTTGATAGAATGCATGATTGATGCTTGGAATAAACAAGGAGAGTTAGAAAGGAATGGGTTCCATGCTGTTGATATGGTTGGTGATGATCCTAACGATGACACGTGCGGCTTATGTGGCGATGGTGGTGATTTGATTTGTTGTGATGGTTGTCCATCCACTTTTCATCAGAGCTGTTTAGGCATACAGGTACCAAAATGTTTTCCTGCAAGTTTACTGGATCTTTTGTGCTAAACAAATAGATATATGTGTATGTTTGGTATTTTATCGTTATGTAGAGGTGGCAAATGGGTGCGCTGGGCAGGTTGGGTAACGGGTTATCTCTGGTATAGGTCAACACAGGTTGGGTTGGCCAGAAACACTTTTTCCTTTCAGATTTATTTTATATATATAACTAGGTTATAGTCCTGTGTATTACATGGGTTTGTATAATAGAAATGTGTTTATAATTATAAAATGTGTACAAAATTTACATTATTAAAAAACAAATTATTACATACAACTATAAAAAGTACAATTACAATTTACAAATCTCTAAACACTTCTTTGTGCATGCCATTTGTTATTTTGTTCATAGCATCTAAATTTGGTTATCAAAATTCAGAAACAGTTTGTCTTTGAATTTATCATAAACGGATGTTTTTAATAATACAATTTTTTATTACCATTGACTTTGAATAATACCATTTTTTAGATGGCTTTATCAATCGAGAGGTATAAACGATGACGTAGTTATGAAAACAATAAAACAATAATAAACGGACAATTATTACAATGTACTTGTTATAGGAAGATATTTAAAGTTGGAAAAGTAAATCAATTATCGTTATTAGAGAAAGAAAGTGAGTTGAATTTTTTTAATTTATACTAATTTAAATTAGGGTTATATATGGTATGATTAAACGTATTTTTTTAGTTGTTTAACGGTATATATATAGATGAGAGAGCAAATATAACGGTATATATATAGAGGAGAGAGCTTTAGAATTCAAATTAAAAAAGAAATTCCAAATTAGCGAAAATATAAGAGTGAGGTTGAATAAGAGAATGTCATGTAGAATTAATTAGAATCGTTTATTATAAGTAGGGTATAATTTTATTTGAAAAAAACATTTAATATCTACTGTAAGGGTGGTAGGGGTGGTCATCACCCATCACTCATCACTCACTCACAACTTCCAATCAAGTTCCGCCATGTCATCAACCATTATTCCATCACTCACAACCTTTTTTAGTAGAAACGCCCATCACTCACCACCACACCCAACAATTTCCCCCCCAACCAACAATTCCCCTCACAACAATCCAAACATAACGCGTCAAATTTATCACGCGTTACAAAAGCCGACGCGTGAAAACGGAGGTGGCGGTGGTGTTTTGAACTTATCACGCGTTATAAACAAAACTATCACGGGGTTTTATGTTCCACCCCGGGTCCCCTAAAAGTGTTTTTCTAAATAAATATATATTTTAATATTAAAACAATCATTAAATAACAGTTGTAATGGATAATGTGGGCTTTTCCCTTATCGTTTTCCCTGAATTATCTATTTATTATTCTTATTATCATTTGACATTTTTATTATAATACTAAATAAATAATAATAATAATAATAATAATATTAATGAAGTTGAAGGAGAAAATGTCATGTGACATTAATTGGAATCGTTTATTATAAGTAGGATGTCATGATTGCCAAAATAATTTTAAATAAAATGATTTAGGAGGTTTTATGCATTAAAAGTTAACTTTAGGCGATTTTCTACCCTTTTGACGGGTCTTCTTTTACCTTTTGACCCCATATAGATAAAATATAACCTTGATTGAACTGTTCATGAGTAAACGGGTCGAGTTGCCACCTCCAAACTGTTGTGAATGAAACGTTTAAAGATTCTAGTTTTCTTGATTGGTTGATCATCTTCTTATCTTTCCTCGTTTCAGATGCTTCCCCAAGGTGATTGGCACTGTCCAAATTGTTCGTGTAAATATTGTGAAATGGCCACGGAAGCTGGCGTTGAAGCTGGAAATCCACCTCTTGTGTGCTGCCTTTGTGAGAGAAAATGTAATACTACTAATTCGTAATTGCCTTTTTCTTTTTAAGTGTAAATTTCGACCCGTTTATGTTTGAATGGGTCAATTTGGGACGTGTTTTGTCTTAAATTGGTTAATAATAGTTTTTGGTTGGTTGCAGATCATGAATCATGCAGTCTGGAGATGGATGACAATTCTATTAATCCTACTGATCCAAATTTGTCCTTTTGTGGCCACAAGTGCCGACAGGTACTTAACTTTTTTCTAGTGTTCTGAGTTAATTGATTTTGATCTCATATGCATAAGGAAAATCACACAACTGTTATTAAAACTTTATTGTTTGCAGCTATACAACAACTTGCAGAAGCTTGTTGGTGTGAAGCATGAGCTGGGTTCTGGATTCTCGTGGGGTATTATTCATCGATCAGATGTATCACTATTATCCCCAGAAGCTTGTTCATCCACAGAAATATCGCAGAAGGTGGAATGCAACTCTAAGCTAGCTGTTGCTCTTTCGGTCATAGATGAGTGCTTCATGCCTATTCTTGACAGGAGAAGTCGGATCAACTTAATTCATAACGTTGTCTATAATTGTGGGTAAGTTATATTGCTGATTAGAGGTGGAAAATGGGCGAGTTGGACGGATTGGGTGATGGGTCAAATTGGGTTCGGGTCAAAACAATAACCTTTTATACGGATTACGTTGGTTTGTTCATATGTTAACCTTTTTTATGGATGACTAGTGTCAAATATGATAACAAAAGTTGTATATTAGAGTAAAGTACATGGATGGTCCTTGTGGTTGACTAAAATTTTGGATTTGGTCCCTAGCTTTTCAAAAATACATGGATGGTCCCTGTGGTTTGCACTTTGTAAAGCATATAGTCTCCAACTTTTGCCAAAAGTACATGGATAGTCCCTTGTAGTTTGCACTTTCTGGCGCATTTATTCCCTAACTTTGACCTGCTGAAACCCTTAGATTGTTAGCTGGGGACTAAATGGGTTACAATTTACAAAGTGCAAACCACAGGAACCATCTGTGTACTTTTGAAAAGGTAGGGACCAAATCCAAAGTTTTGGTTTACCACAAGGACCATCTGTGTACTTTATTCTGTATTTTATTAATGGTTATCTTATATTATAAATAAAATGATCTAGGAGGCATGTACATGTAAATGTGCTCATTTGCATGTGCTTTATTTGACCTGTATATTTTTTTAATCTTCCAAATGGTTTTTATGGGTCATATTTATTGGTATGACGTACGTTTGAGCTTTTTAATTGTCATAATAAAAAATATTAATTTTCAATTTTTTTTGTAGATCAAACCTCAGCCGATTAAACTACAGTGGCTTCTTTACAGCTATATTGGAGAGAGCTGATGAAATCGTTTGTGCTGCATCCATCAGGTACGATGCTTTACAATCCTTCATCTGTTTTTTGAGCAACGAGTCAAAAAACCATATTCTTAATCATCTAACTTTATTGTTAATAATGTGATCAGGATTCATGGGACCCAACTAGCAGAGATGCCATTTATTGGGACCCGCCATATATATAGACGCCAAGGAATGTGCCGACGCTTGTTATCCGCTATTGAATCGGTAAGGAGAATGGTGGGGCCCTAGAGTTTCCCCTAACGGGTTCTCATGGTTACCAATGAAAGGTTACTTATATATCATTTTTTTTTCTTTTTTTCAGGCGCTAGCTTCCCTTCATGTTGAGAAATTGATTATTCCCGCAATTGCTGAACATATGCATACCTGGACCGGTGTTTTCGGTTTCAAACCTCTTGAAGAATCCCACAAACAAGAAATGAGATCCATGAACATGTTGGTGTTTCCCGGAACAGATATGTTGCAAAAATCATTAGATAAGATAGATTTCGAAATACAAAAATCAGAACCGATTTCTCCTGATTCTAAAGAATCGAGTGAAAAAACGGCTTCTACTGATTCAGATACCAAAGATCCTCCTACTGCTTCTTTTGATGATTCCGTCAGTTCTGTTAAAAACAATACCCACTTGTCGGTTTTGGCAAAAAATGTACATACTGATTCCGTTGAAGCAAAAGATGATGTCAAAGTGACTATTGATAAAACTGTTGATGCTGATTCCGAGTCTAAAGTAGAAGGATGTTCAGTGCAGATTTGCGAATCTATTCCGCCCGAAGACCCAGATTTCGTTTTGCAAGATAGTGCACTCTTTTCGAAAGAATCAGATTCTGTAGATGTAAAACCTGATTCCCATGTGGAAGAATGTGTTTCCAAGAACCCTGGTTTACTTGCAGGAATGGAATCAGTTTCTGCATCTACAGATTCAGACTCCATGGTTAAACTCGGTGTGCAGAAAGGCACGATCGATGATCGTATACCATCATAATAGTCACTGATGCTATTTACTCGGATATTTATTTTGAACCCTAACGGTGATCTCTGGAATGGAATTGTATTCCGATGCTGAGAAATATACATATCAAAGTTGCTGCAGAGCCTCTTTTTATGTGCAGAAGTTGA
This sequence comes from Scalesia atractyloides, assembly GCA_947069175.1. Classification (NCBI taxonomy): domain Eukaryota; kingdom Viridiplantae; phylum Streptophyta; class Magnoliopsida; order Asterales; family Asteraceae; genus Scalesia; species Scalesia atractyloides. The sequence goes on along the minus strand of CAMTDV010000017.1, from coordinate 39,313,063 downwards.
AATATTCCGACGGGGGATATGATAGTTTTGTACGCTCTTCAATTGGTTGATGTGATTTGAGTTTGCATTGTTGTATCATTGAAGTTAAATAAACGACGTGTGTTTTAAATCCTAAACCCGTATACATTACATAGTTTTGTGAGGATCCCAGTTTGATGAGGATATAGGTTTATTTTCCAATCTATTCAAATATGTAACAAAGTACATTATTCAAACTATCTTTAATGGTAATGGTAATGTTGTTGGCTATTGCCAACATTTATGAGATTCATGATTTCGTTTCCTTATTAACTAGTTGGGTTATACATTTATACATGCTTGTGTTTTTTTCATTTTCCTTTTCTAGTGGATGTAAGAATAAATCTGTTTAAATGTCCAAAAGAACTATGCAAATAAGTATTTAAAATGATGTTTTTTTTAATCAAAATCAAGCCCTTAAGCTCAATATAAAATCTGCACATATGCCTTTCAGAAAAAAAATAATAATAATCTGCAGATATGGAAAACATGAAAAAGAAACGTGCCCATGTGACATCCGGCAAATTTCCAGTTCAATTCCAAACATGAAAAAGAAACGTGCGTGTGACATCCGACAAATTTCCAGTTCAATTCCGTGTGCTAAGCTAAGCATGCTTTATTCCATAAACGTGCATTAGACTTAATTTTTAGTAATTAGGTCATTAAGTCTAGCAAAGTTCATGCATCTCATGTCGCGTACCTAGAAATTCATGAGAATTTCCGGTATATGATTAGCCAATAAACAAAAACAAAAGGTGGTGATTGTGCGAAAGAAAATAAAAAACTTGAATATTCTATTTTTATGTATGAATTATATTAATAGACATTCAATAGTTCTAGTATGAATTATATTATGTTTATATAAAAATATGAACATTCCAAGTCTTTAAAACACACGAAATATGTTCATAAGGGGATAGTTTGGTGGTAAAGCGATGTATTTCCTAATCAAGTGGTCGTGGTTTCAAATCATACAAAGGGTGAGCATGGTGTGATTTTAGCTTATAAACACACATATACAAAATATGCAAAAGCATCTTGTCTCCTCGTACCGGACACACTCCATTTGTTTATTACAAAAATATACAATCTCAATTTTTCTTTGTCTTGTATATTTTTCAATTGTTACCCATTGTAAACCTATTTTCTCTCAAATGTTGACTTATGGATACTTTATTTGCGAAACCCCATGCTTGGTCTTGAGATTACAAACTTGAGGAGAAATTTCTTATTTTCTCTTGTTTCCAACGGAACCAAAAAGAAAGAAGGAAAAAACAATATTCAAAAGTATGACAATTACTTATCTACTTTGATACACAAGGGGTGTTTGGGATTCTTTTTGATCCAAAAGTCCTTTTCAAAAGTAATAAGTAAGAATTTCTTACTTATCAACTTCTCCTTTTTGAAGGCTTTTTAAGGCATAAAAGGACTTTTCAAGGGGCGTTTGGTATTCCTTTTAATCAAAAAAGTTCTTTTCAGATGGGTGTTTGGTATTCCTTCGAACTTTTTAGAAGTTAATAAGTCCAAAAAAACCTCCAAAAGTCCTTTTTAAAAGGAATCCCAAACATGCACACAATCTATAATATTCTCAAACCTATGCTTTCTAGACAAGCATGCAAGGTCATGTGGAGATATGATTAAACAAAGCAAAATAGTAAAACACTAACTTGCAATCGGTTTTGTCCTTAACCAAATCTCTCAATCCTTTCATGTCCTAAACCCGTTGTCTAACTAAAAACCAGGTGGTCTGTTGATACTTCATACCCCACATTTCTCCACCTATAAATACCCAACACGACCACTGGATTCTTACAGTTTTGCAAACCACAAGAGAAACCCACCAACTCCTAAGCAAAAACCAAGCAAAATTAATTCCAAGCCTTCCAAAGCTCAATGTGTTTTCTAAGGTGTTAAGCTTCACAGGTTCAAGACAGTCACAATTCAACCAAAACCAAGCCCCTCGTCACGTTCACGGCTTCCATTTCACCTCATCTTCACAATTCTAGTCCGAATCGAGCTTACCTTAGTGTAAGTTTCCGAGCTTAAATCTTAGTATTTAGCTTCCATACTCTTTTCTTATCTAGTCTATTCTTTTGAATCAAATGTAACTAGAATCCGTCAAGAACCAAGGCTCAAATCTCAAGGAAAGCAAGCTCAAGTTCACCACAAATCCATCTATTTGTATATAACTGACCTAAGACCATTATTCAATTTGATCCATTTGTCGAAAATGATCACCACTACATTTGATCCGCAATTAGCATTTTTATTTTCTTTTTTGAAGCAGCAACTCACACATCATTTTATCTACTCTTAATTCTATATTACAATCCACAACATGACTCGAAGCCTTGACCTCTAGGAGGCACTACACCATTTAACACACCAAGGTATCATTAGGTCAAATACCCTTTGGTATCCGCCTCCTTGGATGAACAAACAAACACACTCACGTTTATATATACATCATTAGGCAAAGATGGTGTTGGTAAATGATAAAACAAACAAATATTAATTTATAATATCAAATCTTAACAATGAGGACCAGAAATCTATCACCAACTCAGCCAAAATTGCAAATAATATTATAATACCTAAAGAAGCTCACAAACCACCCATAACAATAAACCAAATGCGCGACGGTAGTTCAACATATGGCCTCCCATCATGTGTGGCCATGGCCATGGCATGCGGATTTAGAAGTGGTTCAGGGCGTGTACATACCCTAAAACGTCGGTTTTGTAACTTTTGTAGGGTAAAAATACAAAAAATAAGAATAAAAAAATAGTGTACAAGAATCATGTTTCTATAAGATGTCACTTGCTGGAATCTTTCTCCCACATGTACAATGACTAGAGATTATGAGGGGAGGGAGGGAGGGAGAAGAAATGACCATGTTATTCTTGTGTGATCATAAATATGACAAGAACTGAAGTGTGTTATTCTTCTGTGGAGAATCTTGATTCCTGAAGACATTGACAATCTGGAAAAGGGTGGGCATAGATCGAATTCTTTCTTGTTAATTTCTTGATTTTAGGTATCGCAACGCCTTTGTGGTCGCTTTCTTCTAGCATTACTTGCATTTCGTTCTTGAAGGTGTGCCAACTGCAATTAAGACAACTTTCTGTTATATGTTCTGTACAATAGATCTCCATTCTGTACCCAAATATTTTTTTACAAATCAAACCTATATAAAGGTGATATCTTGAGAAAAGAAAAACATTAATTTAACTCTTTCAACTCAAATTACAAAAAAAAAAAGTAAACTGCCAAATGGTCCCTGAGGTTTGGTCACTTTTGCCACTTTAGTCCAAAACTCAAACCCTTTGAATCTGGGTCCCTGTGGTTTCAATTTTGTTGCCATTTCCATCCAAAATAAAAATCTGGTCAGATTTTTGCAATTAACATTCAGTTTTTTTGTCTTTTTCCTCCCTTTTAATGAAGGGCAAAATGGTCAGATCTTTTTAATTTGTTATAATAAAACGTTAAAAGACCATTTTGCCCTTCATTAAAAGGAAGAAAAAAGACAAAAAATCTGGATGTTAACTCAATCTGACCATATTTTGATTTTGGATGAAAATGGCAACAAAATTGAAACCACAGGGACCCAAATTCAAAAGGTTTGAGTTTTGGACTAAAGTAGCAAAAGTGACCAAACCTCATGGACCATTTTGGCAGTTTACTCAAGAAAAATATTAAAAAGGATTCACCTTATAGTGGTATTGTGCAGCAAAACAACAAGCTTACGCTTATCTGGAATTATGGTCTTTGCATGACCGTATTTAAATTTGCGGTGGCCCATCAGAAAATGTGGGAAATTTCCTCCTTGCGTGGTTACAAATATTTCACTGAACAAACACACAATATAGTCCAAAGCAGCCAACCTTGAAGAATAGCCCTAAACACCCGTAAATAAGTTAAAATTAAGTTCACCACATGTAGTGAGGTGAAAACCAGTTACACGTTACAGCCTACAGGTAAACTCACGGGACCCACAAATACCCTGCTGATCAATATGATCATGTAAAACACAACTTACTCTAGGCAAGTGGCCTTCAAGAGGTTAACGGCAGAAACCGGTGGAAGCTGGATTCGAACCCAAGACTTACGTTTATAATAAGAGTAAAGTACATGGATGGTCCCTGTGGTATGCACTTTGTAACACATTTAGTCCTCAGGGCTCAGCCAACAAATCTAAAGGTTTTAGCATGTCCAAGTTAGGGACTAAATGTGTTACAAAGTGCAAACCACAGGGACCATCCATGTACTTTTGGAAAAAAGTTGGGGACTGAATGCGTTATAAAGTGCAAACCAGGGGTACCATTCGTGTACTTTTGGAAAGCTAGGGACCAAATCCAAAATTTTGAAAAACTACTTTACTCAAAGATGTATGTACCTGAAATGATGAAAGCTCATCTAATGAAGCAAGCAAGTCCTTGGTGTGTAGAAGAGGGAACATTTTCTTTAAAGGAGCTATATTTTTATCAGCCTTGTAAATTTTTCCAGATGCCAAATATATTGGAGTTGTGTTTGAAAATCCCATACCTCTTAGCATCATCCCTACCTATGCTGACAAAAAAAATGGTACCAAAACTATAATATTTCATTCGCAAACTCATGTATGCACATCATATGCATATATTCGTTCTTAAACAAAAATAGAATTAAGTCATTTTTTAGGCAAATTGGATTTCAATAATCCTACCTTTTCTCAGTTAGCGAATAATAATCCCAACTAAGAATATTCTTACCACCAGTCCCAACTTTCTAACTATTTTTGTTCAATGGACCCCGTTAAAAAAACTTAACTCAGTTAGTTTTTGCTGACGTGGACATATGAGGTGGAAAAAAGTTAATTTTTAAGTCCACGTCAGCAAAAAAACTATATTTTTTCCACCTCATATGTCCACATCATCATCCACATCAGCGAAAAACTATCCACGTTAGCAAGGGTTAAATTTTTTTAAAGGGTTTTTTTATTGAAAATTAGAAAGTTGGGACTGGTGGTAAGGATATTCTCAGTTGGGATTATTATTGGCCAACTGGGAAAAGGTGGGATTATTAAAATCCAATTTGCCTATTTTTTTAAGAAAATAAAAATTAATAGTTTTAAAAACTAACCTCCAAAGGGGTCATGGGGCACCTGCCGTCAATTCGGAAACGAACAGGATCTATGATATAATCTTTACGTTTAAACTTATCTCCCCACCCCCTTTCGCGTATTTGCTCCATTTCAAGTTGTTCCTGTTTTCCTCCATCATACACACAACATGAAAAGGCAACCATGTCCTACACGAAATCACACGTAATGGAGACTTAAAAACCGAGTATCTAATTTAATATAGGCATTAAGGGCTGCAAAGGTGAAATTGCACTAATTTTAATATAGGCATTACGCGCCGCTTGCGGTGTACACATATAATGTATATATGTGTGGGCGCTCGGGGGGCAAAAGTGAAATTGCACTAATTTAACGTTATTTTACTAATTTCGTGAAAATAACGTTAAAAGCGGAGGACGGTTAATCATGCATCATGTGGTGGCGTTGATAGCCGAAAGACATGGAGATATATGCACTAATCGGCCTTTGTCACGGTTGTTGAGTGTCATGTACCCTATGTCTAAGGCTTGATGCAAAGCTACTATCGAGCCGGGGGTCTCACTGGAAGCAACCTCTCTATTCCTACTGGGTAGAGGTAAGGCTGTCTACATCTTACCCTCCTCAGACCCTACCTTAGCTTTGCTATTGGTGGGAATGCAAACAAACGTTCATGAACACAAACAGACATAAACAAATGTTCATGGACACAACTGAAAACAAACGAACACATTCAAGTGTTCATGAACAAAATATATATTACACTGATACTTATTCTATATTTATTTATTGGAATTTTGAAGTATTTAAATAAAATATAAAGATTAAGGACACTAATGAACTATCGAACACAAACGAATAGGTTACCGAACGTTCATTTAACTAAACGAACGAATTTTCTTGTTCGTGTTCGTTCATTTATCAAACGAACAAACACAATCGAACTTCCCACCGAACAGTTCGCGATGTATTCGTTGAACGTTCGGTTCGTTTGAAGCCCTACAAGCATATACAAAGACACAACAATAAAAAAGTGATAATTAAAAAAAATTAATAGACTTCAAAACATCATACCTCTTCAAAACGAAGGTGGACAGAAACGTATTTACCACCTGAACCTGAACTATTAACCGTCATTCTTTCTACTAGTGATTTAGCAAGTGTGGTGATGGGGATAGAAAATTTTAATGCTTCATAATTGGTTAGACATCTAAGATATTGGATATGAAGAGGGAGACTTGAAGCCAATCTATTCGCAAACGGAGCAACCCGAAGGATCCTGCATTTGATTTTTGGAAACAACCAATTGATAAGCTATTTTAAGAGGATTTAAAAGTAAAAGGCTAATTATATACAAAGTAATCAACCTTGGTCTATTTTCAATTTCAGATATCCATCTTTTTGCCAAAAAAGAATACAAAACTTAAAAGTTTTTATAGAAACCTTAAAATTTATGTGAAAATGCTGACATGGCGGCTAACGTGTCCATCTGTGCAATTAATAGTGGTGGGATAGCGGTTATCGGTCCATTTCAAAATAGAGGTGTCAAATGGTGGTCCAGAATAGCAGAACCTCTATTATCGGCAATATTGACCGTTGTTTGACCGATATTTGACCGTTATCAGAACCGCTATTATATTATATATGTTTTATATATAATACTAGGTTAGAACCCCGTGTATTGCACGGGTTAAATAAATATAACTTTAAATATACTAATTGATAAAACAAATTTATTTTTAAAAACCTCGTTTATTACACGGTTGAGTAAATGATTTTATATATTAAATAATAAAATATATATATTTAAGAATCTCGCGTATTGTACGGGTTTATATACCAAATAATAATAAATAGTTATATATTTAAAAACCGTATTGTACGGGTAGAATAAATGTAATTTTATATACCAAATAATAAAAAGTGATATCTTTAAAAAAAACAGTGTATGCATGGGTTGAATAAATCTAATTTTATATACCAGATAATAAAAAAAGTTGTATCTATCAAAACTACGTGTATTACACGGGTTGAATAAATGTAATTTTATATTCTAAATAATAAAAAAAATTACATCTTTAATAACTTCATGTATTTCTTGAGTTGAATCAATCTAATTTTATATTCCATCATCATCATCATACTCAGTAATCCGACCAATAGCAACGCTAAGGTAGGGTCTGAGGAGGGTAAGATGTAGACAGCCTTACCTCTACCTCGTAGGAATAGAGAGGCTGCTTCCAGTGAGACCCCCGGCTCAATAGTAGTTTTGCATCAAGCCTTGGATATAAGGCACATAACACTTTAGCAATTAGGACAAAAAACCGATTAGTGCATGTACCCCCTTGTCTTTCGGTTATCAACGCCACCACATGATGCATGATTAACCGTCCCTCTCTTTTAACGTTATTTTCACGAAATTAGTAAAATAAGGTTAAATAGTGCACTTTCACTTTTGCCCCCCCGAGGGCCCACACATAAATACATTATATGCGCATACCGCAAGCGGGGCGTAAAAGGAGGGACAGTTAATCTAATTTTATATTCCAAATAATAAATAAAAGTTCTTTTCTATGTTATTATATATTGTTTCGACTATTTAAGTATATATTTAAAGATCTATGATTCGTTTCTTATATATATTTAGAGATTTTTCCTTTTTTTAGTTTTATAATTTTCTTTTCGTATTTTCAAAATATAGGTATAAATTTATCCTAGTTGATATATATAACTTTTAACTCTACCTATGATTAATATGTATCAACTTAATTTTTATAGGATTATTCAAGGATAAGATTTAGAGATTTTTCTTCTTTTTTTAGTTTTATATTTTTTTTTCTTATTTTAAATATTAACGTATACATCTATCCTAGTTGATATATAACTTTTAACTTTACTTATCTAACTTATAATAAAAGACTCCAAATAATGCCACGTGTCATTCTCTCCTTCAACCTCATAAATTTTATTTTTATTCGTTTAATAAGTTTCTTTTAACATTAATATTAATAACTAACATATAGGTATCACTTATTTTTATCCTTATTTTTATTTAAGATTAATAAATAACTTCAATTTTCCAATTTAGACCCTTTGTTTTTTTTACTTTTAACTCACAGTTTTTCATCTTTTGCAATTTAATCTAACTCTTTTTATTTTCAGTTTTGGTCCACCATACTTTTCGTCTTTCCCAAATTTTTCGTTTCATTCTAAATTTTATGAGTTAACGCACCACAACGTGCGTGTGGGGTTCAACATTTTTTCGTATATTTTTTCCCGTTTGACTGGCCGATCGCAACACATTTATTTTTATCGGGTTGACAAGTTCGTCCAACGCGCGGGTCCTAGATCGACTTAGTTATTTTTTTCTATGTTTTACGTATCAGTTTAATTTCTCTGTAACGAGCGTGCGTGATTCAAAGATTTTACGTATGCTTTTCGCTCGGCGTTATTTTTTCTTTTTTATTTATTTTTTTACGAGTTTTTCCGGTGTATTAATTTATCATTTAAATAATATTAATATAAGATTAGCGGGAAAACTAAAAATTAGATGCCTTCAATAAATGACACGTGTCAACACATTGATTTACTTTATTATATGTATAGATATAGATTGGCACTTTTGAGTTTTGACTTTTGATACTACTATTAATATTATATATGTTTTACGTTCTATATATGTATATATATATAATTTCTGCATGATATTAAAATTCCTGCTATCCCACCGATATCACACTGCGGTAACCTACATCTCAAACATCGGCCCTTGACTGATATTTGATTTTGGACCGCATTAATTGCATAGGTATCCATAGCTTTTAACCATGTCGACTTTTTTTGATGTGACGTATGGAAATTATTACCCGTGAACAAGGTTGAAAATATTTGGAACTTCTTAAAAGTACAAAGGTTTTTTGCGGGACAAAAAAAGTTAGTTATCCAAAATACTCAAAAGCACGGGTGTCTGAGCCTAAGCTCTTCGAAGCTCGAGCGCGGTTTGGTTAATTTAAGACAGCTCGAGCTCTATGTCTAAAAATGATTATATTTATATACATAGCAGGCTCGTTTAGGTTTGCAAGTCTAGTCAAGCTCAGTATGTGAATCACTGACTCAAGCTCATTTGAGCTTTTTGAGAGCCGAGCTCGAGTAGCGTAAAGCACTAACCTCTGGTCTTTGAAGACAGGATAAACTTGTTCCAAGTAGTATCTGGCAGATGCCCAAGCTGGGACTCTAACGTTTGGTATATTACTTATATTGAAATCATAATGTTCCATTAATTCCTTTGGGAGCTCCCGGACTACATCAACGTATTTCTTAAGGGTGGATATGAAATGTTCTTCGTCATATATGTCCCCAAACTCACTGTAAAAACCAAGTCACAGGATTAAAATTAAAAAATTTATTTTTATCAGATAGAAAAAATCACCATAATGTCACATTTCAAGGGTGATTTAACAAAATAGGATAATATGAACATGTCGAAAGATAGTTAATTAACTTGCCTTGCATCCCTCCAAACATTATTAAAATTAAGACGAGGAATGAGTAGCGTTGCATTCAAAAGACCTGCCACTGCCACCGCGTTACATATCTGCCAGTTGAAGATTTATTGTTATATAACCAGAAAAGGATTATCAGTAGTTACAAGTATGTGGCGTACCGATGCACGTTGCTGATTTAGACCACCATTTGCCTCAATAATCAAGTATCTATCAGCTATGCTCGTCTCTGTGACAAAATTTACATCGGTTTATAGTTCCATATAAAGAAAATGTTATTATTCAACAAGTACTAATACCAAGATTTTGACGAGTTGGTGGTGTCAGGCAAGGCTTGTGCTCTTTCATCTTCGTTTTATATCTCCATACATCAGACAACTAAAGCAAAAACATATAATTTTCCATCAGCTTAAAGCAGATAATGCAGTATATTATTATCATATAGATGGTAACTTCATCACTGATTCCAAATATCTATTATGTATGGTCAAAGTAATCATATTCATATAACTAGCAAAGGATTATCTTATTCATATTCAGTAGAAAAAGTGATTACTGAGACCCATTTAGCAACTTACTATCTAACAATCTTATTCTCATTCTTCAAGTTGCAAAATCCAATAACAAAACGCAGCTGCCTCCTAATTAAATTTGATACATACAGACAAGAACATTACTGCAGCAAGAATGATATGTGTGGACTCAAGGCTCCTAGAGAACTCTAAATATCACAAGTAACCCTAGTATTTATACAAATCCAAGGATGCCAAACAGGGCAAACACCATACCGATAACTTGGGCCGGGATAACTTTCCTATTGTATAGAGACCAACTTAGGATTCTTCGCGTCGGGCTTATTAAGCCTGCTTGTCAGGCCCATTGATAACTTTCCTTTTCGCAGATCGGGGAAATGTCCTAGGGTGGACTAATTGCCTTTAGTTGTATTCTTTCATTCATTCATTAGTCACAAATTTTGTCGTCCCCTCTAACCCAAACAACATAGGGAGGAGGGGACGCTCCTTTCCTCTATCCTAGAACCCACCAATCCTGCACTGCCCATAGTTGTTAATAGCGAATAGCGCGACAAGGGACCTATATGCTACATAGCGAATAGCGACAAATAGCACCACTACTTTATAAATAGCGATACACTAGAAAAAGAATTTTGAAAATTTTTATATGTATATTATATCAAAATACCCTGGTACATATGCTATTTGACATGTATATTTAACAAAAACCTATAATCCAGCTATTTTATAGCTATATGCCTATATCTAATTGCTATTTACATAAAATAATAATAATAATAATAATAATAATAATAATAATTTTCGCTATTTACGCTATCAATCGTTATAACCCAAATAGCGACACTTCATCGATTCGCTACATAGCGTGCTATAGTGATCGCTTTAGCCGCTATTGACAACTATCACATTGCCAATGCCACCTCATTTCTACCCTAATACCACAAAATCACTGGCAAGTGGCAACACTCCTTTCAATTACCCACTTCCCTTTCATTGGTTGAGATTTAAAGAAAAAACCCACTCAACACACATTGATACCCTACCCGATGCGGTGACTGATACCCGTGATCATAAGCCCTGCCCGAATGGTGCCCCATCCTCCCTTATTCTAGCACAAGAGACACAGTTTCTCAAAAACTGGAAAGGGGAGATTATTATTATTATGTAAACATACCCCTACAACATATTTTATAGTATATGTGAATGCATCTACTGAGAAGTGGTTTAGAACATGCTGTTTGGTGCTTTTTATATATTTAATTACATATATTTACACTGGAACACTAGTGCAGATTAGGTATAAACAAATTCAATAACAATAACAATAATAATATTATAAGAAACAAACAATGAAACCTGAATATCAGAAGAATGATCAGACAGAATATCCTCCAGAAGATTCTGGAAAACCTCATGGCTCCGGTAAATCGATCCAGGTGGATAATTAGGGTACAGCATTGCAAACAACGGACCAATGAACGTCATCATGCCGGATACAAACAATAGTATAAACAGAAGCAAGTATCGGACGATCCTTCGCCGGAAAAACTTTCCGATCAGGAGGTTTTGACGCCGCCGGTGAGCTTTCCGGCGAGAGGTTTTACTGAAATGAGTTATCGGTGAGCTGCTGCTACTGCTGCTAGTGGTGGTGGTGGTGCTAGTGTAGTAATTGAAAGTGGCATCCATGGCATCTTCTTGAAAGGGAAAAGTAGTGAGATCTTTACATGTGTTGTGTTGTTTTGTGTGTTCCCTAAATAATGGAATTTAGGAGAATGAGACTACCTTGTTTTTTTTGAGTTGAATGTTTGGTTGGTCCCTGGTTTACGAAAATTGAAGACTTAGTCCTAATAGTTCACTAATTACACATTTGGTCTCACTATTTTTAATTTTTACGCTCGAGTGGTCCTTACCACTAACCTTTGTAAGATCTATCAGTTATTTGTGTGTAAAATGACCAAAGTACCCTTAATTATTAAAAAAATAAAACATAGTTTAATTAAAGCAATATTTAAATCTTTGTAGGTCCCACTCTATTTATTCTTTCTAACCCAAACGACCACCATCACTACAACCAACCAACCTACCACCCAACCTGATCAAGAACACCTCCCTTCACCTTACTAAATTTTAATTACTCAATTACATATGCTAATTAAATTAGTAGCAGCAAATTTCAGTCAAGGTTCATATGTACAGGTCTGACAATTCCAATAACTCATTATAAATAGAAAGCAATTCGTCAATTTTAAAATTTCTATAAAATTGGAGAGCAAATGAGGAACCAGCAGAATTCCGGCGTCTTCCAATGATCCCCGTCGACGCCTTTCCCGTCCGACGACCCTTCGGTTTGTGGGCCATTTCTGCTTTGCAAACTACCATTGGCAGCAGCGCACCGACTTTCCCGTCGATGTGCATCATCAGCAGCAAAGGTTGCAGCTCCAACAAGTTCGTTTTTCCGGGCTGACCCAATAGGTTTTGGGTGGTGGGGGTTGTGGTTGTTATGAGTGGCGGTTTGTGGTGGATATGGTAGCAGTGTGGATGTTGTAGCAGTATGTTGCAGCAGACGTAAAAGGTTCTTTTGAGTGAGAGGGAGAGGGGGTTAAAGATGACGGCGGAGGCGGTGGTCAAAGGTGACGGCGGAGGAGGTGGGTATACGGTGGAGGTGGTGGTTGCAGGTTGTGAAGGAGAGGTGGTGGTGGTGGTGACTGGGATTTTGAAAGAGAGAGGGGGAGTGATGAAGAAGATGAGTAGTGGGCCCATCTTTTTATTTTTTTTAATTATTCAAGGGTAATATAGTAATTTCACATATACTTAACTAAGAAATCTAACAAAGGTTAGGGGTAAGGACCACCCGAGTGCAAAAATTAAAACTACTGGAACCAAGTGTGTAATTAGTGAACCACTAGGACCAAATCTGCAATTTTCACAAACCACTCGGACCAACCAAGCATTTAACTCTTTTGTTTTTTAAGCAAGGTTGTTGTTTATTATCTCAAATTTTTAGGAAGTGTAATGAGTACAAATTTCAATGTTTTTTTTTGCTAAAGAGGTTTGGAAGACTCGATCATTGTTGAATGATCGAGTTAGATAGTGGAATGCGTTTATCAGAATCTAAGTGTCTCTGATGAGTCGAAAAAACGTTGCTTTAACTAACGAATTTTATAAGCTATTTTTTGAACAATGATTAACTTTATAGTAATAAACATAGCAAATTTATAGTATTAGCATGATAAAATTACATGCCATAATAGCTAATCGATGGTTGTTTAGGATGCACCGGATGGTTTTCTTCTTTTATGTTTTTGAGCACCAGATGGTTGTTTATGATGCATAATATCAAAAAATCAAATTCAAATTTAAAAGTCAAAACCATTATTCAATCTATATTGTTTTCTAACAATTACTTAATTCTAAGTCTAAAAATTAACAAATATTGTTCTAATCTCTAAGTCTAATAATTAACAAAACACCCAATTTAGGGCTCAACATCCAACAACAACACACCCAATTTAGAGTTTAACATTAAAAACACACACACACACATGCCCCAAATTTAAGGCTCAACATTCAATAAACATCCAACTTAGGGCTAAATGAACAATTATAAATTATGACAAAATTGTGTCAATCAAGAAAGTGGAACAATATAAATAACATATCTTGATTAAGTTTTGATGATCGCCAACGTCAATTTAGGTGGTGACGGCGTAGCTATGGCGGTGGAATGGTAGCGTGAAGACTTGAAGTGACAATGTGTATTGTTGAATGGGTCGGTCGCTGCTAGAATCAAACAACGACAACATCAACAACATTGAGTTCCTTTTTTGTTTTTAGTCTTTTATTTTAACTTTTTCACTTTATATTATTAGTTAGATTAGATATGGATCAAAATAAGATTATTGGGCCCAATAAGTGTGACAATAGTGGCAAAACCAGGTAAACCCTAATCGATACGCACGGCTTACACGATTTATGAAATGATATTGATCATGCCTTGGATGAATCCAAGGGCACATTATGGTTAACATGTGAACGATAATAGTTAACAACGTGATATTGGGGCCTCAGTATACAGAAAATAGGTTAAACGGAAGGTTTTTAGGTTAACAGTGCATAAACCGTAAAACACGAACGAACATGCCGTAAATGATTCCAGAGGCACTGAATTACGTAGACATGATGTATAGACTATAACATAGGGTTATTGATGCCTTATTAGTTAGCAAACACGTTAAACGAGGTAGTTTCCAATTAACGAAAAGCCTTTGGTTTTAACGCGTACGGTATTAGCCAAACATGCGTTGTACCGTCACTCAAGCCTAAAAACACTTATAGAACATTAATATAATGTATTTCAAGCAAATACATGAAAGCGTTCGTGTTTTCATTACCGTTGGGTTCATTTTTCTAAAGGCGAAAAATGTGTGGTTTTGCGCCTGTTTAGCAAACCAGGGGAGCGTTTAAGACCCAATACGAACTCATATATTGAAAATTGGATTATAATTACCCATGTGCATAAAAAATGAGGTTGACTTGGCCAAAGGTTCCTCATGGGGGCACCCCCACTCCGATCGCAAATATAACCCACCGCCTATTGTTTTCTTCATCATTAAGTTACTTTAACAACTTCTAAAACATTCTCCAGCCATTACAGCTGCTGCCCCAACATAATTTTAGCAAAGCACAATCAGAACTTTGAGGTATGAAGCTTATGTTCTGTTTTGTACTTAAACATGCATAGAACAAAAAGAAGTGGTTTTAATCCATAAACACTTAGGGTTTTGGCCTTGAGGGCTGTTAAGACTTGTTTATGTATAAAAAGGTTATGCATGAGGTTTTGTGGTGAAACATGGTGGTCGATGATTAAAGAGGCTTGATTGATGATGTTGAACGCATATTTGTGTTATACATGATGTGTAGGTACTATACCTAGTTTTACTCAGCCTCTGAGATTGTAGATATCGCGCAAAAGATCGAGAAACCGAAGGTTCCCTAACTAGAATTGGCCACATGAACCATAGAATCACAATCAAACCACCAAGAATTAGTACGAACATTTAAATTATAAGACTCGAGTATCTTGAAAAGATTATTACCTTTCTTAGCCAGCTACTCCTTAAAGTCAAGGAACTCCATCTGCTTATGTTATGTTATTTTACAAAACTTGCAGTAGGGCTTGCCTAAGGTGTTCTTAGAGCTGGAAGGTGCACTTGGATTAGGATTTTGGACTTTATAAGCTTCATTCCTTGAATCATTGTTCTTTCTCTTCTTGGAGTTGGAGGTAGTAAAGTAAGCAACATCGATAGTTCTTTCCATCTTCATACGCTCTTCCTCCTGCACGCACATGGCAATCAATTCACTCATCGTCCATTTGTCAATATAAGTGTTGTAATTGATCTTGAATGCTTCGTAGTCTTGATGCATATGTTTGTTGCCTACGTCATCGTATAATATCGAGTTAGTATTTAGGAGCGAAATGTCGAAGTTTATGTATGTAAAAGGTCAAGTTCGCTTGAAATGTATATGTTGTAGTCAAGTTAATGTCGAAGTTGATGTATGTAAAAGGTCAAGTTCGCTTGAAATGTATATGTTGTAGTCAAGTTCGGCCGAACTTGACTAAGCAAGTTCGCCCGAACTTGCATCCCACAAGCGAACTTGCACTCCTATAAATAGGAGTCTTGACATTTCATCTGTAACATTTTGGCACAGAGACGGCGAAACTCTGTCCAAGTGTATCCAGGATCTGTAACGTTGAATATTAATGAAACGGTGATTAAATAGAAACAAATGAGTGTATCCAATGTCGCCTAAGCAAACGGATTCCGAACGTTTACCTTAGGTTTGTCAGATTAGTGCCCGAACAACCCGTACAACAGACCTACAAGTGGTATCAGAGCAGGATTGGCCTAATTTGAAGACATTGGACATAGAACATCTCATCTTCTACTCATTTCTTCTATTTTTAACTTTTCTTGTATAATTCAAGGACAAAATGGACTGATTTTCAAGTATAATACGTAAAATCCATAATAGTAAAACCCTTGAAAAGATCAGAGCTTAAAACAAACGAATTCATGCCGAAAAATTGAAAAATACATGTTCGCTCGAACTTGACATCAAGTTCGCCCGAACTTGATTGATTTTTCAAGATTTTTGGGTAAGTTCGCTCGAACTTGCTTATTTTTCAAACAAATTTCATCAAGTTCGCCTGAACTTGATTAAATGTTGTTGAAAAATATTACAAGTTCGCCCGAACTTGTAAAGTTTCTTGAAATTCTTACAAGTCCGCCCGAACTTGCTGTTTTTCTTGAAATCTTTCACAAGTTCGCCCGAACTTGCTGTTTTTTCTTGAAATCTTTCACAAGTTCGCTCGAACTTGTATTCAAGGTGAATTTTTCATAAAATCTCAACAAGTTCGACCGAACTAGTTAAGTAGCTGATTTCACAAGCTGTGACAAGTTCGCCCGAACTTGTCCAAGGTTTCTAAAAAAAAGGCATGAAAATCCCGAAAAACGGCTAGGACATTATATATCGTTAGACTCGTATTGACGAGACGAGTTTAAAGCTCTAATCTGGTAAAAACAGCTTTCCGAAAAATTTTAAACGTTTTTAGCAAACCGAGACGTTAAAATTATCGATTAAAAGGTCAAATTTTACTAAAATTGTCTGTTTGCTAATCATTTTTCAAGTGTTTTGAACGACAAATTAGTTTGGAAAATGAAATGGGGTCCGAGAAGCCGCCAAAGTTGATGAGTATGGACGAGTATGAGGTTTAGAAAGGAAAATTTGAGAGTTGGGTCCAAGCTACGCACTTTAGCAGTTGGGTGGCGATCGAAACAGGATATGTAGTTCCAAGAGATGAGAATCAGAATATTCTAGAGAAGTGCAAGTATTCTACGCAACAGAAAGAGGCGTATTTTGCTGATAAGAAAATGATTAATCTGATTCAAAAATCTGTTAACGAACATACTTGATACTACTACCTGAGTACAAGACTGCAAAAGAACTCTGGATATCTCTGAAAAATAAATATCAGGTGAAGAGAGAAGAGAATGTGGTGGTTAAGAACTCTGAAGCTCAACTTTCAAGTACATTTATAAATGGATCTTCAAGTTCTAAACCAGTCTGCCCGGTCTATAATGTAGACGATTATCTGGCAGATAATGCCAAACTCTTGAATGATTTGAAGAGTTTGACATTAGAAAATAAAAAGTTAAAAGAAAATGAAAATAATTTTGAAAACAAAATAAAAAATTTAGAAAATGAAAAATTACAAATGGTAATAGATTTTCAAAATGAAATAAAAATGTTTAAAAATGAAAATATTGTTTTTGAAAAATTAAATATAGAATATCAGAAAGCAATAAATTCTCATATTGAGAAAATTGCTCAACTTGAAAAAGAAGTTGAGACTGTTAAAAATAAAGGTGTTAATTCAGAAAAATTATTGAAAGGTTTTGTGACTTCCTCTTTAAAGTTAGACCATATATGTCCAAAACCAATCAATAATAATAAAAAGGAAAATCCAATAAGTGACAATGTCACAAATTATGACGACGTCATAATTGAGGATTGTGATGATAATACCGATGATGAAAATGATAAAAATGATAAAAAGGAAATATTTTTGAAACTAAAAGAAAATTTTCAAGAAACTGTTCTACAATCTGCAGAAAAAGGTGAATGCTCAACGCAAAAACCTTCTAAGTAGAATGGAGAACAAAAACAACATGAAAAACAACATTCTATAAATTTTCAAAACAAAATAAAAGCTCATCGGTACGGTCATCCAATCATTATAAAAACTCACAAAAATTTGAAAATAAGTGGTGCAGGTCGGACCACAGTGCTTCAAAGTCAAATCAATTTTACAGAAGAAGCAGGAAAGATGACTACTACACGTCAAATCAATGTGCTGATTTGGGTGTTTGGTCTGAATGGAGAGATTGGTACGATAACAGAGTGTGTTACAACTGTGGTTTTGGTGGACACATTGTTGTTAACTGCCTGAAAAAAAGATTTGATACGAGAAGATGCTATAAATGTCAAATCAAAGGTCATATTTCCAGGGATTATCCGACTAATCTGAAAAGAAGATCGGTTAAATCTCAGGGGGAGAAAAGACCAGAGGAGAAGAAAACAGAGAAGAAAATTGAGAAAACTGTAGAGAAGCCCAAAGAACAAAAAGTCAAGTTATCACAAGGGCAAAAAGACAGATTGAGAAAAAAGAGGAAAAATGTTAGACAGTATTTGGAAAAGATTTTGTCCTCGAATACATCTAAGAAATCAGATAAAAGTTCTAATGAATCATTTTACTCACAGTCAAGTAAAACGAATTCATCAGATACAAATCTGAGGACAAAAGAGAGAGCAGTGGAGAAAAATTTGATAATTCAAACAGTTAAAAAATCAAAGAAAGTAAAATTTTCAAATAAAGTTTCTATCAAACTGTTTGAATATCAAAAGAGTGTGAATGTTTGTTTACTTCTGATGTTAATGATTTTGGTAAACCTAAATCCAGAATGGATTGGGTTCCAATTCAAAACTGATTAAAGTTTGTTTGAATGTGCAGGATAACCAAGCTTCAAGCCAAAGGTCATTTCAGAAGCAGTGGTTGTTCATACAGAGAGACAAGAGACAGGAGTGATATTCCACACAAACAAAATGGTAGTCTCGCGTTCACATTTGTAAAAAGTCGTTAAATGGTTAAAATGGAAGATTCTTATTTTTGATTTTAGTAAGATGTTTTCAATTTTAGGGGGGAAATTTTAAAATTTGTAAAAGAAATCCTGTAAAATTGAAAAACATCATTTTAAAATGTTTCAAAAAACAATAGAAAATCTCAATAATGTAAAAAACATTGAAAAATGAAAAATGAGATTACTTGTGCACAAAAAGGAAATGATAGTACATCAGTGGACTATCACAGTACGCTAAATATTTGTAAAGTTTAAAAAGTTATAAACAAGTCTTACTGTGGATGTGTCGATAGGCTTTACACGTTCAGTAAATTGTTTCCGGGATATAAACTAAATTTTACAACTGCTTAAACTTGTGGATTAACACATCTTGGATATATGGACTTAGTACTCCGAAATTTCGTTTGAGAGATTGTCTGATTCTGAGATACGAGGTCTTTATAGATAGTTGATCTGGGGTATTATACAAGTTTTTCTGATTTTGCGGAAGCAATAGCCTAGAACTTCTATAATACTTTATGCTAAAAACCTCAAACTGCATGCAAACTTGAAAAGTATCGAAAGATCTAATCAATTGCAGTGATTAAAAGATTCCTTAATTGGAACACACCTCAAAGTCGAGCCTTCATCTCTTTGTCTATACGGTAGTACTAACCTGAGCTCTCAAGGTCTCGCATAACCCAGATACAGATATCAATTATGCTATATTCACCTATAAGATGAAATCTAGGGAATCTTGATATGGGAGTATATTCAAGAAGTGGGAACCGCAGTTAAGTCAAGTTTCATAATTCTAACTAACATATCTTGGAACAATTGAGAAATGTGTTAAAGTTTAGGTGGACAAACATATCGACAATCTAGGTAAACAAGTTTAAAACTTAAAGTCATTAAAAGGTCAAAGGTACTGGTGATATGTCTCAAAAACTGATATGATTCTCTAGCACGTTTTCTCACAAAAATACAAATTGTAGATATTACATTTTAGTAAGTTTACATTTCTGCATTCGATATTAAAAATCCAAAAAGATTTTTTTCTCATATCTTCCATGGAAACCTAATAATGTTGAATGAATGTGAGCCGGACCAACGAGACTGTTAAGAAACTGTTGGTGTGTGGATACATGTGATTGTTCTTAATCGTCAAATCTTAGTGATTTAGAGCATCATTTGAGGGGGAGCTAGATAAACATGTTGATTGAAGATAAGCTTAAAGTAAGGGGGAGCATGGATGATAAAGTTATTCAAGAAATAAAGATCAAGAGAATATTACAGACTCAGGAAATTATTTGAAGAATGATGACTACCACAACATCCAAGGGGAGTCTGTTGATGCATATGTCTGTTGCCTACGTCATCGTATAATTTCGAGTCAGTATTTAGGAGCGAAATGTCGAAGTTTATGTATGTAAAGGTCAAGTTCGCTTGAAATGTATATGTTGTAGTCAAGTTCGGCCGAACTTGACTAAGCAAGTTCGCCCGAACTTGCATCCCACAAGCGAACTTGCACTCCTATAAATAGGAGTCTTGACATTTCATTTGTAACTTCAGTGATTTTGGCACAGAGACGGCGAAGCTCTGTCCAAGTGTATCCAGGATCTGTAACGTTGAATATTGATGAAACGGTGATTAAATAGAAACAAATGAGTGTATCCAATGTCGCCTAAGCAAACGGATTCCGCACGTTTACCTTATGTTTGTCAGATTAGTGCCCGAATGATCCGTACAACGGACCTACACGTAGGACGAAGGAAGAGATGTTATGATGAAGTGTATGAGAAAACCATCACTGGTCTCCATGTCTAATCCCTTCAGCTTATGGGCCATGTCATTCATCATCATGATGTGCTCATGAATACCATTCCTCCCATCATACTTAGTAGTCACCAGCTTGAGAATTAAAATGTTAGCATGCGCCTTAGACGTCCCTTTGAATTGGTCCTCCGCAGAATCCAAGTAGGTTTTAGCGTCATCAGAATCTGGAATGGCTCCTCAAATTGCAGTGTTGATGGATTAGAGAGACACGTGATTGCATCTAGTCCATTTTTCGAAAGTTATCTGTGTAGCAGGGGTACTTTCAGGAGTAAGGTCTGCAGGCTTAGGTTCTCTTAAAGCGTAGTCAAAATCCAGCAAAGCAAGAGTTAGCATGAGAGTGTCTTTGCAGGCAACAAAGTTATCACTAGTCAATGGTGGAATCCCGCAATTGGGAGCTAAGAGTGGAAATTAGACGAGAGAGTTAAAATACTAATCTAGAAGTCTTAACGTGATCTAAGGGCATGCTATACTAGGGCATGCATAGGTAATGACCATTTTAATTACGAAGCTGTGATATGTTTATTACTAACATCAAAAAATAGAGTACGTAATTTTTGAAAATTCTACTTAAATGAAGACACATAACCTGTGGGCAAAAATATAATCATTTAAACATGTGTGCAAAGCAATTGTGACAGATCACCTTTGGGCAGAAGTGTGACAATTACCTTAGTTACGCACAGTTAAATATGCAAGACATGAATGAATCAAATCATATTTGGGCAGAATTGAGACATTCGTGTTTGTAAGGCATAAATAACGTAGCTTATCATTATACTTGAACAATAAGGTAGATGTATCAAATCACCTTTAGGCATAATTGAAACATCAAAAGCTAATTTAAGTTAAGTTATTTGGTTTTGTAAAAGTTATTTGGTTCTGATTAAGTATTTGCAAAACCATTTAGTTAGTAGCAAACCACCTGTTAGCGCGGAGACCCGACCTAAATTTTAGTTCACGATAACCGTTGGTGAAATAATGAGTTTTCGAGAATCAGTAAGTTTTCAAGTTCCTTATGAAAATCTCAAATTCTGATGGTTTCTCGAAATCTCATGAGACTTCGAGTTTTCAAATGATTTCGAGTTAACTTAAGATTTCGAGTTGTCTAGTGATCTCGAAAACTTGTTCTATAAGACTCGAAAAACCACTGATTAATAGCAATTAATTGTGATAAGTGTAACATCCGTAAAAAAAACCGGGTTAACCAAACCCGCTTCGTTTATTAACCGAACAACCAGTTAAAAATTTCGTTGCGTATTTAATGCTCAAATTAATTTTAAACGATACATAATTAATAAGTATATTAGAATATAAAATTTATATTTGAAAATGTATTAAAAATAGTGAAATAAAAATTAAATGCTGAAGCCGGGTTTCGAACCCGGGTCAGCCGGGAACCCCAAAGTCTTAACTCGCGCTCATATAACCACTCCGCCACTTGATGTTTTTGTGAGTTCTATGAAACAATTATCATATCTACAACTGGGAATCGACCTGTTACGCCAACTGACACCGATATCGGCTTTCAAACCGTCCAAGACGTTTGAGTGCTCGCGGAATCTTGAACATAACCGATAGACCGACATTTTAAATCAATTCAGTCGTTAATGAACTTGAATTCAGGTGATGTTTGATTTTTACAACCGAAAACATTCATTTCTGGAATTACTTCAACAAAATCTTCATCTCGCGACTCAATTACATTCCCAGAGCATCTAATTTCACGTTTACTCTATTTTCTGGTCGTCGGAATTTCTTTTTGAACATCGCCGGAATTCTCTGCAAGTCGCCGGAAAACCGAGACTTTCATCAACACGGTAAATACCTCGACTTTTTCTATTTCATTCCATTGTGAGACTAATACTAACATCAATCCCTCACCCAGAATCTATTCCAGACGACATTGCCGGATATTCCATTTTCGCCGGAAAACTTCTGAAAGTTCCAGAATTTCGCCGTGAGCCGGTATGATCATCTAAACATCCTGATAATCGTTACTCAGTAATTCAATTTCACATCTAATCGATCAAAGTTGCTAATTGATCCGAACAGACGGAATATACAAAACAGAGCCGACGATCCTTGCCGGAGTTCTGAAAAAGACGACCTGTTCCGGTACATTCTTTCCCCAAACCCTCTCTGTTCATCACATTACAATCGTTATTAAAGTTCGTTAATTTAATTTAACAAGTAACAGTTTGGTTAACCGTTGTCTGTGTTTGAACGAAGAAGATGAAGTCGGCTTAGTGTATAAGATTAATTAAAATCAGTATTATGAACGGGTTAGACACACAGTCCAGCGGTGGACTGTGTGCAAATAAATACGCATACGTCCCGAGTTCGATCCTTGACACACGCACATTCTCGGTAATAAAAAAGTTCCTTTTTAAACTGAACCGGATAACTCACAGAATCATGTTAAGTATAATAAAAACTGGAATATTAACCAGGTTAGACACACAGTCCAGCGGTGGACTGTGTGCAACACTAACTCGCACGTCCCGGGTTCGAGACTGTTTAACGGCACCGGTTCAATACAATTAAAATCCTTTTTAAAATAAATGATTTTCGGATTCACTTAAATAGTGTATAAATATAATTAAAAACAGAAATATTTCGGGTTAGACACGTAGCTCAGTTGGTGGAGCTGCGTGCACGCGTACAGGAGGTCACGGGTTCGAGTCTCACCCAGCGCACACATACAAACGACCAAACCGGTCAACGGTCAACAGTAATGGTCAACGGTCAACGGTCAAGTCAAAAAGTCAACATTTTTTATTATTTTATTTATTTATTTAAATTAAAAATCAATTAAAAATACTTAAAAATAACATTTTTAAAGTTAGAAAATAGCCTTAAACTCACAAAAATATATCCAAAAATCCTATTAAAATTGTTAATAAAATCCATTTATTTACCTTACTTTTTCGTTATTAATTAGGTTAGTTTTTCCTCGTCGATCAATTCTCTAAACTCGTGCGCATTCAACATCATCAACCGAACGCACCCAATGTGAGTGAATCTCTACAAATTCCCCGTTTTAAATCACATTTTTGGGGTGTATCATGTGTCTTATTATTTATTATATTTAAACTATTGTGCATCCATCATATCCATGAACAAATATGTATTCAACATGTATCAACTGTTTGTGTGGTTATTGTTTAGATTAAATTTATCATTTTCAGTACATACATTATCATAGGCCGCCGCTCCCCATTACATTATGAGCGTTGAGCTGTTCCCCATTACATTATGAGCGTGAACCAGGCGTTGCCAACATACGATCGGCTCCGTTTGATTGAGCCTTGATCGCACATACATTATCATAGGCCGCCGCTCCCCATTACATTATGAGCGTTGAGCTGTTCCCCATTATATTATGAGCGTGAACCAGGCGTTGCCAACATACGATCGGCTCCGTTTGATTGAGCCTTGATCGCACAGACATTTATCATAGGCCGTCCGTTCCCCATTACATTATGAGCGTGAACGTGACGTTGCCAACATATACAGTTTCATTCATGTTATATATTCATGCAAGTTGGTTTGTTATGGTATGTTATGGTTTGTTATTGTATGTTATTGTTTGTTGTTGTTTGTTATTGTATGTTATTGGTTTGTTATTGTATGCTATTTGTTTGTTATTGTATGTTTATTTACGTTTGTTCATATATGAATATTGCACAATTTTTCCATATTAAATACAATAAGAAATAAATAATAAATATTTTCTAACAAGGTTCACTCGCCAACTTTTGTTGATCCAAAAACCATTTTTACACATGATACAGGTGAACAGGATGAAGCAAGGAAAACATAGGAAAGTGCCTTAGAAGAAAAATAATGAAGTTTAGATAGATGTATAGAACATGTTGTATTTGTATGATTTGATTGTATGATATACTTTAAATTGGAATAATAAATATGAAACATTATAATAAATGTCATGAGCTTTGATGAAAACCCAATCATGCCCCGATCACCTTTTCCGCTGCGGGTCGGGTGTGACAATAAGGGTGAAATTCGAAAATTAAGGGATCATGATAGATCATTTTTCCTGTTTAAGTGGTGTTATACATTTATCTAAATGATTTCGAAATATTGTATCTATCATTAACATATTTTCGAAATCTTAATAGATAAAAACTAATCAAAACACAAGAAACACCCTCCAATCCTCAATTCATTCCAAAGTATAGGAATATATTCGAAAATCACTAAGAACATGAAGAACCCTAATTTAATAAAAAAAACAGTTTCTTGAATCGAAATCTGAAAAATTCATACACTTATGCAGATTTCGAAAATTATAATTAATGATGATATGATTAAATATCTATTTAGAACAAAAAATCCGTGGATATTGAGTTTAGTCGAATTTCTTGTTCCTGATTTTTATCAGGTTTTTCATAAAGTTTGTGTTCTAGATTTTAATTTCAAATTCAAGGAAACAAACAAAACTAATTGAGCAACATATGCTCCAATACCACATGTTGATCAATTCTGTTAATACATAATGGAAAACATATAAACAATACATGTTACAGCAGACATGCCAACATATAGTCCAGATACAAATGCACCCATGGAGTTCGACATGCTAGTCAGCGTGATCTAGTAGAGTGTATATTCTTGATGGTAATACCAAATTCTTAAGGATAGAGAATTCATGAATGGGGATAAGGGAGGGGACGAATTGGTGTTATTATGACGAGAGTCTAACCATAAACCCTCTCTAGTAATCTCCTTAAATACACCTAAGGGGAAACCTAATTAGTTAATAAGGGTAAAGCGATCCATCAACAATTACCAACTAATATATTATAAGGTTTTAATATATCTTGATCTATATTATATAAATGATAATAATGGCTACCAGATTAAATACACATTTAATCTTACACGTCTACTATCTGAATGATATGACTTTTGAACATGCTTAAAATTTTCACATATATATGATCTACCACAAATAATATTCATGGAACGTATGTGGCTCACGACATACATTAGATAGTGAAACTATCATATATCTTAGCCTTAAAACAATCAAAGAACAATAATATTATTGATTGGCATATGTTGTTTGTGTAAAGTATCTTTGATGCTTAATGATTAACTCTTAGATCTCAAGATAGTAGAGATAGATGACAAATTATACTTTACATGAATAATCATTTTGATTGTCATCTTGATACATGCTTAAGTAAGCTTATGTGGATCGTTGAATATCTCATGTGAAACTTAAATTGATTATTTGATGACAGATGAAAGTTTGTGGCATACGAATAACAATGATAACTGAACTACATGTTTAAATTCTCATAAGAAATTATTAAATGGTGCAAACAAATAACTTTTAAAATTAATTCAATTGCATGTAATAAATGTGTGTTTTATTATCAAAATTCTTTATCATTTTAGTGACATTATATTCATCAAAATCCTTATATATCAATTAAATAATGTAAAAAAAATTCAACTATTTAGTGTTTGTGTTACATGGATTGTTACAAAAGTTAAGACCCAAAATACTTTTGTAGATGCATGTAATTTTAAATTCGTACCCCCTAGTTAAAAATTTTGGTTTCCTCATTATCTTCATAATTTTTTATTATATATTTAAGCTTTCTTTGTGTTTATTTAAAAAATATATATATTTTAGAGATTTAATTTTTTTTTACTCACTGTAGGTTTCTAAACTTTTAGATAGTGTTTGTTTTATGGAATGGAATAGAAATGAAATTAAAATTTGCATAGGAATTGAATTGAATTTGGAATCTAAACATTTTAGTGGAAACTGGAATTTGATGGAATTGAGATCTTACTTCTATTCTTGATGTGTTCGTTTGGCAAATGAATTGAAATCTACCGATCTCTTCCCGCTGATAGGGTGAGTCAGTTCGGGTCGTTAACGGGACAATTTGGGTCGAGACATTTCGGCTCCTCAACGGTCCGGTTGGGTTGAGAATCTTCAGGTTGTTAATGAGACATATTTGGTTGAGACGTTTTGAGTCGTTAACGGGTGGATCGGTTCAATACATTTGGGTCGTTAACAAGTCAGATCGAGACATTTCGGATCCTTACTGATCAGGTCTAGACGTGTCCGGTTGATGCTAGGTCATGTCGCGCCGAGACGTTGCGGGCTGGTAGGTGATCTGGTCGAAATTTTCCAGGTAGGCAACAGGCCGGGCTGGGGCAAGGCGTTGCGTGTTGGCGACATACGAGTTCTGATTGAGACATTTTAGACATCGGTGACCGGTGAAATTTTCCAATGACTTTACTTGAATTCCTTTAAAACTTGGAAAGATTTTGAATTCCTTTACTTAAGGAATTTGAAGGAATTCACTTCTAATTTCAATTCCTTTGCTAAGGGAACAAAATCTAGAATAGAATTGAGATTTTAGTTTCTTTGTTTGTTGAAACGAATAACATAATAAATGAAATTTGTATTTAAATTGCATTAATTCTTTTTAGACGAACACAGGATTTTTGAAACGTTCCTACCAATAGCAATGGGGTCGGTTTATTGTACGTATAACAATGCGGTTTATTATTTAATAATTTGACTCATAGACGAAAGAACACCACTTATGACCGAACGTCACTTTCTGTTTAATAAAGCTTTGTGTCCAAAAGATTTTTGATGGTCTACTATAATATATTTTATAATATACAATAATTAAAACATCATTGTCTATGCCAGCCTTCTTTTATCAAATTATTTATCTTTAAAAAAATAAAAGTAAATGTAACTAACTAAAAGTTCCAATAAATGAACATGGCAAGTGGTTTCTTGCAAGTTGCTGCTGACCACGAACCCCAATACTATTACAAACAACAGTTATAAAAAAAAATCCTATATTGCCTTTACCTTGATTGGTGTCTATTTATTTTTATAAATATTTTATATAGTACAAATAGGGCATATTAAAGCATTATGTATAAATAGTGTTTTAAATATATAATAATATATACAATTTTAATACTTATTTTATTTAATACTACAATACTAATTATTTTCTTCGCCTTTTAAGTTGGATAAATTTGATGTCAGCTGGTACTTGTATCGAAAATATCGCTACGGTCCGGTTTGTTATCGGTACATGAAGGTAAAAACCGGCACCAGTCTAGTACAAAAAAACGCCAAAACTTGGTATCAAATTGATTTTGAAAATCTTTTAGTTCGGGAAATTCGGTACTCCCGGTACCATTTGCTCATCGTTGATCACGAGTACTGTACGAACAACGGTATCGTGCAACTTTTTTTGTTGATTTTATTCAACTTTTAATGATTTTTTTAGTTTCAGGAATAGGGATGAGTTTGGTGCCAACTGATACCGAATCAGTACTGGAACCGATAATACCGGTTACTACCGGTATATAACAAAACCCATAAACAATCTGATAATCTCTTCTCTCTCTATACCCTCTCTCTTATCTCTCTCTCTTTCTCTATCTCTTTTCTCCATCGCCAACAACCGTCACCACCTCACGACCACCGTGCACGGCCCCCACCCGACCACCACCTTGAACCAGCTCCTCCATTGGACCACCACCACCACCAACCCTACCCGACCACCACCTTGAACCAGCCACCAGCAGTCACCGCCACCACCGAGAAACACGAACCATAATCTTGAAGAAATTTGAATTGATCTATAGAAGAGGTTTCAAATCTGTCACCACCACGCTAGATCTACAAAAGAATCTAGACTTAACTCGTCTTCGGTTTTCCGGTCCCGGGAGTGTAAATGAGGGGTAACTAGAACAAATTTGGTGGTTGATGGTTGTGCTTTTGTGAGTAGTGGTGGTGGTCGGGGGTTGTGGCTGATGGTGGTGGTAGGTGATGTGTGGTGGTGAGTGGGGTGCGAAAGGATCTTGTTTCCGTTGATGGTGTGAGGTTGGCGGTGGTGTTCGGGTGACTGCGACGTTTTGATGGCGGTGGGTGGAGGTGGGCAGGTTGTGGTTGTTGGTTGTGGAAGCTGGTAGATAGAGGGGTAGATGGTGTGGGGTTGGCAGAAGTGATGGTTATGGTGGTGGTTGGGTTCTAGTGATGTGCGTTCAGGTGGGGTGGTTGAGTGGTGACTGGTGGTGGTGTGGTGGTGGGTGGTGGTGGTTGGTGATGGAGAATGGAGAGATAGATCGTCTAGAGAGAGAGAGAGAAGAAAGATGAGAGAGTGTGTGAATGACAGTCATGTGTGTGTATGTATCATAGAAATATCTTTACAAGTACTAAAATGCCCTTGCTTTTATTCTTAAAATTACCTGTCCTTCTAGTTAACAGACATTATGGATGAAGTTAAGACCATTGAGCAAAATGGGGAAAACATAGTAAACTATTGGAGGAAAATGACTATTTTTAAATGATTGAAGCAAAATGTTAAAATGGCCAAATCATAGGTGGTAGTAAAATGGAAGTTTACTCTAGAATAAAATAGTTTAAAACAAGTGTTAAAACATAAGAAATAGAGATATGTGTATGGTTGTAATCGAATTTAAAACACACAAACAACACTTCATTATGTTCGTTCGTATAAGTTTAGCTAATTTTAACGACAAAAGTTAACAAACAAATTATGAACATTGTGTGTGTTATTCATTAAAAGGATAACCGTGTTTGTTGTTCGCTTAAGCTAAACGAACATAAACAAACTCAAATGAACAAACAAACATAAATGGAGATATGTGAACGGAAACATGAATCGAAGTAATATGACGCAAATCTGACATTATATATAGTAAAAATAATCTTAAACTATTTTTCCAACAAATTTATCCTAAACTTTTTTTATAAATGGCAATATATCTACAATTAAGTTGGTTTTGATAGCAATACAATGAATGTGGTCGTAAATCTTTCATATTTACTTGCATTAAGATTTGATCGTCCATTATATCGTCATCCTCCATCCCATGACCAAAAGGGTTGTCTCTCTCTCTTTGTTTTGTATTTGCTTTTTTTTTTTTGTAATTTTGGAACATGATGATAACAAGGTTTGTTAACGTCTTTGCTTTTCTCAGTTATGTATTTGGTATAGATACACCTTTGTGTCCATTGTAGATTTGTGAAGCTCTTGTCCCAATTCAGGGGGTTTCGCATGCCAAGTGAAACTTTATGGTGCATATATGTCTTCATTATACACCATAAGTTATCCTTTAAGTCCGAATTAAATGCAACATTAAACACCGTTAGAGAGCTTGATGAACACCAAACGAATTGGTACAATTCGGTAACATTCCCCACTTCCAAAACTCGTTCCAAATCATCATAGCTCGTGGATTTGAATCAAGATCAAAGCTAGAGCTAGAGCTCCAAACTTCAAGCAACGATTTCTTCTTCAATTTTTAACCTTTTCAGGTGATTCTTGAGCCTATCTTGTCTAATTTTTCATGCTCTACAAAAGCAACTATCCATTTCTGTGATAGAAGGACAAATAAATTCGAATTTAATTGCAGTTGAGATTAGGATTCTTCATCGTATAATCTTAGTGCTTTTGATCCTAAACCAGTGATTTGATGAAATTGTTTGAATGTTACTATTATAGATTATGTTACGATGATTTGTGTAATTTTTAGTATAATTTGGAATTATTATGATTTATACATGTTTATATCATTTTAAAAATCAATAAAATTATCAAATTTAAATTTCATAAATATTTTTATTGATTATTACAATTATATAAATGTTATGGAATTTTTATAGAATTTTTCTATATTTTTTTATAATTATTCAATAACTAGAGGATTAATGAAATTGTTAAACAAATAAATTCCTATATTTATTATTTTAAATGAAAATATGTGATAATCAATAAATCTTAGTTATAAAAATTGTTAGATGAATTTAATGAATTTGTCTAATTTTTGGCATTTACAATCTATTATAAACTACAAAATTGGTATTTCTAAGAATTAATCATGTTAAATTATTGTAGAATTAAAAAATACGAAAACCTAATTTCTTAGAATTATTATACTAGATTATAGACCCGTGTAATACACGGGTTTGGTGATAAAAATTATATAACTTAATAATGATACACAATTGTTTTAGCAATATGCTCATATACATGACCGGGATATGTGTCATATTTACTTTTTTTTAAAATCAAATATCGCAAATATATGGTAACCATTTCATTTCCTTAATTACGTGATTTTATGGGCCTTTCTATACTATTTTGCACGTTTCTAAGTTTTTAGCTCACGAAATATTCTTATAAATATATCTAATCATTTTTAATAAGTCGTCTATGATATAACAATTATGTTCTCATCTTACTCTCCAATATATTATGGAGTTTTTAAGACGTTAGTTTTATACTCCAATATATATGCAGAGCATTTGCATATACTCCTGTCATTGCTGAGAAAGGAAAAACTTTATATGAAATTCTCGAAATGTGAATTCTGGTTACAAGAAGTACAATTCCTTGGACATCTGGTAAACCACGAAGGAATACATGTGGATCCCACAAAGATCGAATCAAATACCAAATGAAGGTCCCAGAATCACCAACGAAAATAAGAAGTTTTCTTGAATTGGCAGGATATTATAGACGTTTTATTCAAGATTTTTCTAGAATAGCCAAATTGTTAACCAAGCTAACTTGCAAATCAGTTAAGTTTGAATGGGGACCACAACAAGAAGAAGCATTCAGGATTTTGAAGCAAAAGTTAACCAACACACCAATACTCACTTTGCCGGAAGGAACTGAAGACTTCGTAGTTTATTGTGATGTGTCAAATTTAGGATACAGATGTGTGCTGATACAACGTCAAAAGTAATTGCTTATGCCTCTAGACAACTTAAAAAGCATGAAGAAAATTATACAACCCATGATCTAGAGTTAGGAACAATAATTTTCGCCCTTAAGATTTGGAGACACTATCTTTACGGTAGTAAGTTCGTTGTGTTCAAAGATCATAAGAGTTTAAGATATGTCTTTGGACAAAAGGAATTAAACATGAGACAAAGGCGATGGATGGAAATTCTTAGTGATTATGATTGTGATATCCAATATCATGCAGGAAAAGCTAACATAGTAGCTGATGCTTTAATTCGAAAGTATCATGAGAATCCGAAAAGAGTACACTCTCTTACACTAAAACTGCAGATAGATTTAAATAAGCAAATTAAACAGACATAGGAAACAACAATCAAGGACAATGCTGAAGGATTAAAAGGAATGATTAAGGAATTAGAGAAAGGAACAGATGGAATTTGGAGATTCCATAAGAAAAGAATTCGGATTCCTATCCAAGGAGACTTACGGAATCGAATCCTAGAGGAAGCCCATAAGACTAAGTATACAATGCATCCTGGAAGTGATAAAATGTATAAAGACTTAAGAAAGAATTTCTGGTGGATAGGAATGAAAAAGGATGTAGCAAGCTACGTTGCCAAATGTCTAACCTGTTCACAGGTTAAAGCTGAACATCAGAAACCTTCAGGATTATTGCAACAATTGGAAATGCCAATTTGGAAATAGGAATTGATAACAATGGACTTTGTTACCAAACTACCCAGGACACGAAAAGGTAATGATACAATTTGGGTAATTGTAGACAGATTAACCAAATCTGCTCATTTCTTACCAATGAAGGAAACATTCAGTATGGAACAGTTAGCCAAGTTATATGTAAATGAAATAGTTTCATTGCATGGAATTCCTTTAACTATTGTGTCTGACAGGGACAACCATTTTACTTCTCATTTTTGGACAAGTTTCCAAAAAGCAAAGGGAACTAGACTAAATCTAAGTACAACATATCATCCTCAAACAGACGGTCAAAGTGAAAGGACAATCCAAACAATGGAAGATATGCTTAGAGCCTGCACAATTGATTTTGGAGGAAATTGGGATGAACGTTTACCTTTAATGGAGTTTTCCTACAACAATAGTAATCATACCAGCATCAATGCTGCACCATTTGAGGCACTCTACGGACAGAATTGCCGAACACCAGTATGTTGGGCGGAAATTGGAGAAAAGCAACTATCAGGTCCTGAAATTGTGCAAGGAACAACTGACAAAATCATTCAACTCAAGGAAAGACTGAAAGCAGCCCGAGATCGTCAAAAGAGCTATGCCGATAATAGACGTAAACCCTTGGAATTTCAAGTTGGAGATAAAGTGCTGTTGAAAGTCTCACCGTGGAAAGGAGTGGTAAGATTCGGTAAGAAAGGAAAGCTAAGCCCAAGGTATGTTGGACCTTTCAAGATTATCAAAAGAATAGGACCAGTAGCTTATCAGCTACAATTGCCAGAGGAAATGGTAGGAATACATGATGTATTTCATATATGTAATCTTAAGAAATGCTTAGCAGATGAATCATTGGTGATACCTCTTCAAGATATATAGGTAAGTGAGAAACTTAAGTTTGTAGAGAAACCTATTCAGGTTGAAGATAGAAAGATCAAGAATCTCAAATGCAAGAGATTAGTTCTGGTTAAAGTAAAATAGGATTCAAAGAGAGGACCAGAATACACATGGGAACTAGAATTAGAAATGCAAAAGAAGTATCCACACCTATTCCAGTAAATCTCGAGGACGAGATTTAAATCAAGGTGGGGAGGATGTAACAACTCTCCAAAACACCCAAACCGAACCAAAACGAAGAACCGGATACGCAAACCAAGACTCGGCACGCAAAACGAGACAGACTCACTTGGGTATCCCAGGCGCCACGCGCCAGAGACAGGTGTCTCTGTCGCGATGCGCGGGAGACATCTAGGTGACGTGTCACCGTTTCGCGCCATGTGGCAACCCTACACTTGTGACAAGGCTGACCTAGCCTAGCTAGGTGTCTTAGGCGCTACGCGAGGGAGGTCCATGAATCCCGCGCGACGCGCCAGAGAAGCCAATTTTGGGTATAAATAGAGCAGCGTAGGACTGAAGTCTCTGCGCAAAATCGAACGAACAATTCGATCGTATACTCCCTCTATCTCTGTTTCTCTGCGACAACCCCCTAAACCCCTAAACCTGCGAAACGCTGCCCGCTGTAAGTATCTTAAACCCCGATCACTAATTCACTATCCTACCCGATTTAGGACCAACGCATGTCAAGGCTCTGCCCGACTAAGTTCGTTGGAATCCTATCTCGTGTTGTATGGACACCCTACCCGATCGATCTAGAATCGCCAACGCATGTCTAGGCTCTGCCTGACTAAGTTCGTTGGAGTTCTGTCGCGTGTTGTATGGGTAAAGTAACTTGGGTTAATTTACTAACACATGTGCATTGTATGTTTCAAATAGAAATTCCAGGAAGTAATCAGGAATTATCACCAGAAAGTCTGTAGGAATACCTAAGTTTTCAATGTGAGTCAATTCTCTTTTTGTAAATCCTTTTATGAGTAAAAAACGTGTTACCAAAACCTCAAATGTTTTAATTATGCTTAATAGTGATTGAGTATATGTATTCTACAAATACTGCCGATATGTTGGGGTTTTGTATACATTACTAGTCCACAGTCACAGGAGTGTGACAGGAACCGTTACTGTTGGGTGACAGGACCCAAAGTAATATGACCCACAAGTCAGGTGTTGATAGTACTGAATGAGTAATTGTGTAGATATAAACAATGTAAATGCGGATACTCTCAATCCTATAAAGTATAAAAACTTGTTTTGATTAAATTGGGATGCACTCGCTAGTATTCCTTGCTGATAAAATGTTTTTAAAACGCGTTTCAGGTAACTTAATGTGAAGCTATTAGAAGCGAGCTGGAGAGCACTGAAGGCTTAGAAAAGTGGCTATAAAAGTTACCTAAATAAAAAGAAGTTTATGTTTTTCATAAATTAGGGTTTATCCCTCTAATGTATTGTAACTAAAACTTGGGATTTATCCCATTTGTGTAATACAGAAGTTTGGTGTTTTGAAACTCTGATAATATTTCCTAACTACGATCTTGATGTTTTAATTCCGCTGCCAAATTACTAAACACCGGTACCACCTGTCTGCGGTCCTCGCGGCTCCCGCTCCCGGGGTAGGGATCGAGGGTTGCGACACTGACCATCTCTGATGAGTACTGGATCCTGATTGGGTTTATCCCACACCTTACTAATACCCAAAAACGCTAGCAAATGCTCAGGAAAAGGACGAACCCTTGAAGGACACTTCCGGATGGCTTTAAGAAAACAACAATTTATTTCAAGATCAGAGGGTTCGAGTTCGTTGAGAACAGCGTCTGGATGTCTCCACACTTTCTTAAACGGTACAATTCATCAGAGACGCAAAAGAACCGGTCCTTCCAGGAACTGAGAGTGGTAACCATGGATGAAACCAAGCAAGTTTCAATTTTAGTTGTTTCAAAAGTAAACCAATCGCCATTTTTCGCTAGGCGGAAAAACGACGAAATGACAGCAAAGACGGATCATACCCCGATGCTCGACATAAAACCTCAAAGTGTAAAAACCTAGCCAAACCCTGAGGATGGATTTGACCAAAAGACACGTGATACTATTCTAAAACATTTAACACAAACGTTGAAAAAGGATGACGGCAATATAATGCGATTGAACCTGAGGGGCATTGATCGATCGATTTGTCCAAATCCGGTGCAACCGGTTTAAATCTCAAACCAATGCCCTATTCTAAACAAAATGCCTCTACTTCTTCCTGGGTGAGACGAGAATAACTCACGGATAAATCCTTACGGGCACCCATGAAAAATGATCGAAAGAAAGAAAGTTAAATCGAGACTAACCTGGAACGAGAGAAATGAAGAAACGGATATGAACTTGAGAGGAAATGTGTAAAGTTAGTTTTTTTCCAATGAATAAATGAAAAATAAATAAAGTAATAGATGTTATCATTACCCATCAGACAATTAAAACCGCCGTCTGGCGGAAACTACCAAATCATTATTTCTCTCTTTACAAGGCACAATTTAACGTCTTGAACCGACTTGAAAAAATGAGAAGATTTTTTCTAGGAAGGTTGTTCCGATAAGGTAAAAACCAATTTGGTGGCATGCAAAGAGTTGTACCAACAAAAAATTATGGTAGACTAGGCATTGATTCCTTGAAGGAGAAGGATTCTAGGATGATGGCCCGGTGTTGGTGATGTTTCAAGAATGAATATGGCAAGCTATTGACAAATTTATTATTGGCTTTTCATCATAGATCGAGGTCTTGGAACTTCATTCCAATGAGGCTATCTCTTCCTAGGGTATGGAAAAACATTTACAAGATCAGGTCAGATTTATCACAGGTAAATATCAATATCAACCAACTTATAACGGGTGTGCTAGGTAGAGGAGATAAAATTTATTTCTAAACGAATCGTTGGATTGGTGATTCAACGTTGGCACAACAATTTCGAGCTCTTTTTTCACTTGAGTTGAGTCAAGCAAGTGATTTACAGCCAGAGATAGTTATAACCATGATGCTAATGGTTTTTTCTCGGCTTGGTGCTCGAAAAGTACCGTTTGGCTCCACTCCTTTAACAAATGTTGATGATAGATGGAAATGGGTCGACGTTAATAGTGGGTCCTTCTTGGCTAAACACATTAGAGATATGCATTTTCTTTCCACTCACCAAACCCCAAGTTATGAATTCCTTTGGAATAATTGAATATCGAAAAAGGTTAACATTTTTAACTGGCCAGCTAAAATGGACCGGATCCCCATCCGGGTAGCCCTTGCATGGTTCTCTTCTTTGAAGATTATGTGCCGAATCCAAAGAATCAACTGACATCTTTTCCTTTTGTGTTAGATTGCGAATGATATATGGAATTGTATAAGCCACTAGTGTTGTATTCCACCCATTTATGCATTCAAGTAGGTTAAACGAAA
This sequence comes from Scalesia atractyloides, assembly GCA_947069175.1. Taxonomy (NCBI): domain Eukaryota; kingdom Viridiplantae; phylum Streptophyta; class Magnoliopsida; order Asterales; family Asteraceae; genus Scalesia; species Scalesia atractyloides. The sequence continues at coordinate 39,276,589 of CAMTDV010000017.1, read as the reverse complement.
AAATGGTACAAGTTATTACGTTAATGTCATGCCGGCGCATTTGGGAATGGAGAAATGAATGTATTTTTATTTTTAGGTCAAGGCCACGTATCCGCATCCAAAATCATTGAAGATATCAAGACCATCAGGCAGTGTTCGTTTTATAAAATGAAATGAAATCTGGATGGAAGTGGAATGTAGATTCTAGTCCTTATATTGTTCGTTTTAACAAAAGAACGAATGTTAATTAAACAATAACATAGGGAACGGAATCTACATTCCAATTCCATTCAAAATTCATTCCATTATGTAAAACGAACACACCTACATTCCTACACAAACTCCAGTTCTAATTCCATCACATTTCATGAAACAAACGATACGTCAGTTTTCTTTGAGTGAGGAACCAGTCAACAGAAAAGAATATTAAGTGGTCCCGTTGGAATTCCTTTGATGTATCTGTAATTTTTTTTTTCTGTGGGTTTATTTGTTTCTTCTCTGATGTAATTTTGTAATTTTTTTTTTGGCTTTAGCTCGTTGTTAGCATGTTAGTGGAATAAAATTTGCTCTTAAGAAAACATTAAATAATTAGAATGATCGTTACATTATCCAAAAAACCATATTTAATAATTAGAAGCACGAAAACAAAACAACTATCATATCATAGATATATAACAAAAAGTTATTATTATTATTATTTTATTAATATATAACAAAAAGTAATTAGGTATGATAAACAAAATAACCGAAAGGTGTATGATAAATTTAGAAAGTTAAAACCGTGAACAATCAAATAAGGTTTAGGTCAATTAGTATTGTTGGAATCAATAGGTTGTAGGTTTAATTTCTAAAGGGTTTTTCTTATATTTGTTGGGTGTTCTTCTGAATTGTTGTTTAGACATTATGCCTAGCGGAGATAAATATGATCGGTTTATTCCATTGATGACATGATAATACCCCAGTAGTCCGTCAGTGATCCAACTTTACTGTTAAAAAAAAATAATATTAGAGGGGTAGTAACCATTTTCTGATGCCAACTAGGTGTTACCGAATGGGTCTTTAGATGATGGGTTTTCTTCAGAATTTGAGATGGTGAGCCTGGACTACCCAACGTCATTTGAGATCCCAAACGTATGTAGTCGTCTTTTGCCATTAGATTACCCTAGATAGCATGACTTTTATTCACCGGTTTCAAAATATATAAAAAAAGCCAAAAACAAAACCAAACCAACTAGAGTGTCCAGGTTCATCCTCCCAACAACATTATATGATCCAACTCCACCAAACCCACCTTTGTCTCCCTCCCTCTTTCTAACCTGCACGAGGGAACAAGTATACGAATAACAACAGAATCGCCATTAATGGTAGCCATGACCTCCCTTTACCTCAAAACCCCAATCCATTCAACCCCTTTCTCCAAACCCCACCGAACCCATCTCAAATTCTCCAATGTCTCCCCGCAATTCATGTCCTACAACCAAAGCCCTACTCGAAACCCAATCCGAATCTCCTGCGGGTTAATCGAACCCGATGGGGGGAAGCTCGTTGACCTGGTGGTTCCGGAGTCAAAGAGAGATATTAAGAAGAAGGAAGCTATGGGTTTGGCCCAGATCAAGCTTTCGAGGATTGATATGGAATGGGTCCATGTGCTCAGCGAGGGCTGGGCTAGTCCGATAACCGGGTTCATGAGAGAATCCGAGTTCCTCCAAACTCTTCATTTTAACTCGCTCCGGTTAGGAGACGGGTCGGTTGTTAATATGTCGTTGCCGATTGTGTTGGATATTGATGATGCTCAGAAGGAGCGGATATTTGATTCGGGTTCCACGTCGGTTGCACTTGTGGATTCGGCTGATAACCCGGTTGCTATTTTGAACAAGTAAGTAAGACACGTTTTTTTGGGTGTTTGATTGATCGATCATGTTATTGTGTGTTTTGCTAAAGTAGTTTAAACCAAGTAAATTCCTATTAATCATCCATTTTGGTAAATATCTTTTCTTTTAAATAACTCTGTTTAAGTTTGAAAAACCAAGCCCAAAGGTGCAAAAAAACGAGTTTAATGTTCGATTTATAGTTTGTAATTTGAAAGTGGGAACCTGCCGTGTCTTTTCAGTAATTATTGTCGGTGTCTTTTCATTTATTATTTGTGTTTTTAGAATAAAAGGTTACAAATAGTACATGAATATGTAACATCTATCTAGAATATTTTTTAATGGCAAAATCCCGAGCATTTTCGAGGCACTCGCCGGACTAAACGGAGTACTCCGAGAGTAACCCGAGTTCATCATCAATTCCGAGGAAAACCTGATAACCCACTCGTCCGTAGGCACAGTGAAATTATCGGTAAAAACCATTTGGCTCAAGAATCAAACTCAAGTTTTCTTAGGTCTCCTATCAGTGCCCACCGATGCCTCTCCCTGCACCAAATGAGAGTTGAACTTATTTCCCAAAAGAAATGTAAGCCTCCCACAGTCCCACCGCTTGATTCAGAGATCATTGTACTGTATAGAACATTTTTTATCATTCTAGAAAACTAAACGGATATTTATGATTTTGACTTATATAGAACATTTTTAAACCTGAAACTGAATCGTTTAGACTTAAGAGTGAAGGGGGCACCTATAGTATTATACTAGCTTCCCATTAGTAGTACCCACGTCACCATCAAATATGATTCCCAAATAGGAGCGGACATTTTCCTAGCTCAAAATAAACTAATTTTTTAAATAAAAAGACATTTCATTAATTTAATAATGTAACAATTACAATAATTACATATAAAAAACATAAATAAACTTTAAACTAAAAAATCTAAAAGTTGCATGACTAACCCTGTTTTTTTCGTGATTTCATTACGTTGTAGTATAATTGACAAGTAAGGTGAGGGGTTGTCGAACTCGCCCTCGCTACACGATCAAACAACTCAGTTTGGTTGCCGCGGTACCCACCCAACCCGCACCAATTCGCATCAACTTGGTCCCTTCTGAGTTGCACGCCCCTTCACCCTTAGCCAACCAACCCCGCCCGTCTGGTTTGGTGTAACCACAGTTAATTCTTCGCCCGAGAATCTTTGTCAAAATAGGTTGAGTTGACGTGTGAAGTGTGAACACTTTTATGAAGTAGGGATGGTACACTTTTTGGCCGGCCCGGCTGACCCAACCAACCCGACCTGTTTGGTTTTTTTTTCGTTTTCAGAAGCCTCATTTCGTTGTTAACGGGAATTTTGTTATGTTTGGCTAGATTTTCTTGATGTTATATTTTGTTTATCTGTGGAATCATGAACATGTATTCACTCTCTCTTCTTTTTGTGCATTGATTGTTTAGCATTGAGATCTACAAGCATAACAAAGAAGAACGAATTGCAAGAACTTGGGGTACTACAGCCCCCGGTCTTCCTTACGTTGAAGAAGCCATAACCGGTGCAGGAGATTGGCTGATTGGTGGTGATCTTGAAGTTATAGAACCGATCAAGTACCATGACGGTCTTGACCATTACAGACTCTCTCCTTCAGAACTTCGTGCGGAATTTGAAAAGAGGAATGCCGATGCAGTGTTTGCTTTCCAGCTCAGGAATCCTGTACACAACGGTCATGCTCTTTTGATGACCGACACAAGGCGTAGGCTTCTTGAAATGGGTTATAAGAACCCTGTTCTTTTGCTTCATCCACTCGGAGGATTCACCAAGGCAGATGATGTTCCGCTTAGTTGGCGTATGAAGCAGCATCAGAAGGTTAGCAATTTGGTATTGTTTTTTAGTAGAGTTGGTGGGTCGGGCTGGTTGGATGAGATTAGGGGTGGCAATCGTGTTGTGTTGGCGGGCTGAAATGATGAACTTGAACACGACCCATATATTAATATGTGCGAAAGACATCAACCCCAACCCGGACTACCTAAAATCATGTAACCTGAAGATTGCCCGTTTAACTTTGTTATATTTATTTAAATGGGTTGGTGGGTTGTAATGAATGGGTTGGTGGGTTATAATAAGTGGGTTAAATGGGCCTACCCGAGCACGACCTATTTAACATATTTAAGAGGCTATAACAACCCAAAACCTAATTATTCTTGTGTCGTACTCGTATCAGCTGGTTGATCGTAAACACTTCTTGTCCAAACATTTTAAACTTTTCTATATACAATCGGCATGTAAAATGTGATTAAAGAAATTACATTTTTCTAATAGTAATCTAATTCTTTGAATAAAATAGTTAAGAAGGTTTTATGACAAACACGCTTTTGGCACTCTTGACCCGATTGACCCACACGTCCGTCCTAGGGGTGTTCAAAAAGCTCCCGGCTCGAGGCTCGCTCGAAAAAAGCTCGTTTTGTTTTCGAGCCGAGCCAGCTTGTTTTGTAATCAAGCCGAGCTCGAGCCACGTTGCTTGCCTCGTGGCTTGGCTCGAATCATTGGGTCGTATGTATATGTGTGTATATATGTATATTTTTTTAGAAATGTGTGTTAAATTTTTTTTTGTTTCTTATGTGACCAATATTTGTAAAAATTTAATTAAAATTTTTAAAAAATCAACGACTCGGCTCGAGCTGGCTCGAAGTTTTTACGAACCGAGCTCGACTCAGCTCGAAAAAATAATCGAGCCGAGCTGGCTCGTTTGATTTCGAGCTCGAGCCCAGCCTAGCTCGGCTCGATTACAGCCACCCGTCCCATCTGGTGTATTTCTTTTCTACCTGTTTTTATTTTTTATTTTGCCGGCTTCACATAACATGAATGACCCGTTCATAAAACCCCATATTGGTTTATCAACTAAAATTTAGATTGTTATCATAATAATATATAGTTTTCTTATTCAAATTTTACACATTAGTTATACAAATCACTAGAAAAAAAAAACTAAAAAAATGTTTTGATGAATATGATTATCAGGTACTTGAAGATGGTGTTCTTGATCCAGAAAACACAGTGGTCTCAATATTTCCATCTCCAATGCACTATGCTGGGCCCACCGAGGTGCAGTGGCATGCCAAGGCCCGGATCAATGCGGGTGCCAACTTTTACATAGTGGGCCGTGATCCAGCTGGCATGGGTCATCCGGTCGAGAAAAGAGATCTGTATAATGCTGACCATGGCAAGAAGGTACTTAGCATGGCTCCTGGACTTGAACGCTTAAACATTCTCCCTTTCAAGGTACTTACTTGCTTCATAATTTCATCATCAAGTTACTTAAGGTCTGTTTGGATACAGTGATACTTTTTGAGTTACTCGAGTTTGCTATTTCAGGTGGCAGCGTATGACAAGACGCAACAGAAAATGGAATTCTTTGATCCATCTAGACCTCAGGATTTCCTCTTCATCTCGGGTACCAAGGTATATTTACCAAGAATAGACTTAAAAAATGTACACTTTAGCTGACTTTTGACCCGATTGATCCTATATGGCTCTTTCCATTTAAGCTATTGGTAATTTAGAAAAAAACCCTCAGCTTAACCTATATATAAGTAAATTAGTCGAATTTTCTATCTTTGCCCCTAATTTAGAGTTTTTTTTATATTTATTAAGTTTAACTGGTGTACTTTGTAGAACAATTTTTAAAGTTATTGTAATTTGTTAGTTTTTTTTAAGTTTTTTGCAATTCTCATTGTAGAGATAATTTAGTTTTTCTCTCAGTTTAGTTTAATTTTTTTTGTCTAATTTTAATATAAAGTTTATTGAAATCTGAGTTGTATCCAACATAAAGTATTTTTTTATATTTTATGAGACGAAAAATCTTTATGTTGAAATTCATATCCAAATGTAGAAAAACCCCAAACAAACTGTACAGTTATGTTTAGGGTGAGAGTTGGCTACAGCCTACAAAGTCCATTTTTCCTACAAAGTGTAAAAAGTCATAAAACACCATAATTTCAACCATAAAACACACTCAAAACCCACAAATAACAAAGTGAAGATTACTAAAACGCCATAGTTGTGTATTTTGTGTTGTATTTTGGATGATAAGGCTTTGATTATCGAATGACTAACATTAGTGTGTTTTATGTTGATTATCATGTTGTGTTTTATATTCATAGTTCTACGATGGTGTGTTTGAAGTTTTTATGTACTGTTACGATTTAGATATTGTGTTTTAGTGATCTTCACTCTATTATTTGTGGGTTTTGAGTGTGTTTTATGGCTGAAATTGTGGTGTTTTATGACTTTTTACACTTTGTTGGAAAAATAGACTTTGTAGCCGAACCCTACCTTTATGTTTATGTTAATTATTAAAAAGTAGAATAGCTTTAAAAAGGTTCTGCTTTATAATATCTGTTGGCTATTTGTTGTATGTTTACATCAGCTTTTGTTGTCTGATACAGATGCGAACACTTGCAAAGAACAGAGAAAACCCTCCAGATGGATTCATGTGCCCCGGTGGTTGGGAAGTGCTCGTTGAATACTACGATAGTTTGGCCGCAAGCGACTCTGGCAGGGTCCCTGAACCTGTAGCCGCTTGAGTCATGACACATGACGCAAAAGCTCACATAGAAACGCTTCAGTCCCAAACCACGGTCCATGATGTTGAACATGTTGGCTTTTTTCAATATCAATGTTCTAAATTATTGTATATTATGCAGTGTGGAGTGTTTAGATAAATGCTACTTATCCGAAATAAGTGAGGTAATGCTAGTGCTTCCATGTATAAACTCATGTGCTGGTTCCTGGGCACATTGTAACATATTGTATTTGTGCTTTAGACAGTTATATCCTTGATGGGTGTGAAAAAAAAAACTTCTTTTTGTATATTCTTGATCTCTTTTCTTATTTATATAAATGTATTTACTAATAAAATAGCCATTGACCTTATGTTTTGATTCTAAATCTGGCAGTTAAGTATATTCTAGTTACAATGGAAAACCAATCACAACGAAACACAAGACAACGTCTGTGCCAAGTGACGCAAACAAGAGGAGGAACCGAACGAACACGAATAATTTTTGTGTTCGTTCGTTAAGGATATAATATGTTCATGAACACTTACGAACAAGATTTTTTGTTCGTGATTGTTCATTAAGAAAGGAACGTGTTCACGAACACATATAAAATCGGCAAAGACGACAGTAGCTAGAGGTAGATGGTGAGAGGGAGCAGAGCTAGACCGTGAAGCCCTAATCGTTGAACTTCGATGTGAACAATGAGAAGGTAAGTGGAGCGGTGCGTAAACAAGGTGGAGACAAGATTTTCTAATTTATTTGTTTGGGTAAATAGATAAACAAGAATTGAAGAATACAAAAAGTTTAGATAAATTAAATAAATGCTAAAAGATCTTTAATGAACAATATATACAAATGAAGATGAACGAACGAATGCATTGCCGAACGTTCACTAACGTAATTGAACGGACGAGACATATGTTCGTGTTCGTTCATTTAACTAACCAAACATAATTTTTTGTTCATGTTCGTTCATTAACCCAACGAACAAACATACACAAACTTTCCGCCAAACAGTTCACAAACTATTCGCTGGACGTTCGGTTTGTTTACAGCCCTAGTAGTACTTTTGCTCCTAACACATAGCTAATGAACTTAGGCCCAACTAACCAGCCCGGTCTAGTGGCCCAACAAATTGAATGACATGGTAAAAACTAGAAATTCCCATCTCATATTCTAGTGTAGTCTAGTCTAGTCTAGTTCTCACCCAATTCTTATTTGTTCATGAAATCACACGATTTCTGTTTCATCAGATTGTAAACCTTTCATTATATCCTTCGAAATCTAGCCCTTAATTTGATTCATACTTAGGTTTTGTTAATATCACTTCACAACAATTGATTTGAGTTTTCTTTTATGGCATAAATCTTTAAAACTAGTCAAATTAAATATATCTGTATTGGAATATACTATTATTATTTCACATTTATAAGTATGAGCTCACTGGTCCAGTTTTGGTTTTCTTATGTTCTCTATAAGCCAACCTTTAGTAATCAATTCATTATTTCATAATTTTACAACCTAATAGCCGATAATAATCCAAGTTGTCCATATGGCCAATGACGCTCCTAACTTTCACTTTATATCATTTTAAAATAATTCATAACATTCTGACTAGGATAAAAATCTGCAAATTGTTCATTTAGGGTACACAAAGTTCTTTATGTTAGGGTGAGATTTCTCTTGTCGACGGAAGTTATATCTAGAAATGTGGTCGGTCACATTACCCGTATAGATAATATTTTGGAATAATAAAATCTGATTCGCCAAAAAACAATCAATGGTCACTTTAATCATATACAATGGCGGATCCAAATTCTTTTTTCTATAGATTCACCAATTTTGGTGGTCAAATTTCTCAACCAAACGTTAAAATTTTCGAGTCGAGTAGAAACATAATAAAGAGTTAATTGCCATTTTCGTCCCTGTGGTTTGTTCACTTTTGCCATTTCAGTCCAATTTAAATGCGTCATTTTCCTCCCCGACGTTTTGGAAACGTGCAATTTCAGTCCAAAAAGTTAACCCCAGTTAAAAAAAACTTAATTAGATTAGGATAATATGATTATTTAATAAAGATTTTTTTTCATTTATTTTAAGCTTCAGGTTTAAAATAAAATTTTGAGGCTGGCCAGAATCTAACCGGTGACCAAACGCTTAAAAACAAACATCTTAACCAGCAAGCCAAATCTCTTTTTGTTAGAAACATTGATTTGTTTTTCTTTTGACATCCTACCATCACCATTCAATCACCACTTCCATGACCATCTCCACCACCACTTCCAGTGTCCCCTGGGATTTTCTTTTCTCTCTCGATCCGCCAGCACCTGAACTTTGCTACTCATCGCCGGTGACTCGAGAGTCATCAGCAACACTATCAGGTGAACAGACAATCACAATGCCTACAATCTTCAAACACTTAATAGCATCTATGAAGTTCACACGTGATCTTTCTCGGAATCACAACATTTTTGCCAATCAATTGCATTACGTTTCATCGATTTCATAGACATTTGTTTTTATTGTGATATAAAAATTATACGTCTGCATTTGTGAATTTCATGTGTTAGGATGTCATTGCCTGAATTTGCGAATTTAGTTTGCTAACGTAGACGTACACGTATATAATCAGTTATTTTCAATCATCGTTAACGGTATTCGTACAGCATTAATGTGTTTTAGGGAGGGCAGCCAGATCGACTAATTACACGTTGTCTGTTATATTAAGCAACTGTGGTGACGTGAGGCGATGACGTTCATTTGTTGATGTGAGGCGACAATGTGGTCGTCACTGTTTCACCGTTTTCCGGCGGCGGTGGTTGTTGGGGTTTTCGTGGCAGGTGGTGGATTTGAGATAGTGGTGGTGGAGATGGTCGTGGATGCTGTGGTTGAATGGTGGTGGTGGAGATGGTCGTGGATGTGGTGGTGGAGATGGTCGTGGATGTGGTGGTGGAGATGGTCGTGGTGAAGATGTCAAAAGAAAAACAAATCAATATTTCTAACAAAAAGAGATTTGACTCGCTTGTTAGGATGTTTGTTTCTAAGCAGTTGATCATCGGTTCGATTCCGGCAAGCCTCAAATATTTTTATTTTAAACCTGAAGCTTAAAAAATGAAAAATAAAATTATTATTAAATGACCGTATCACCCTAATCTAACTAAGTTTTTTTAACTGGAGTTAACCTTTTGGACTGAAATGGCACGTTTCTAAAACGTCGGGGAGGAAAATAACGCATTTTTGAAAATTGGACTGAAATGGCAAAAGTGAACAAACCACAGGGACGAAAATGACAGTTAACTCCATAATAAAATACAATATAATAATAAAAATACATGAGTATTAGAATACACACTGATATGGATGATGAGTAATGTAGCTAGGGTCTAGTGCTAAGACTGTTTTATCCAAATCATTGTTGTAAAATAAAAATTCAGTTTGGTAAGCCAACTCCAAGATCTTAGATTATTGGCAAGAATGTCAGCTATGCCCCTTTTTGTTTAGTCAAACAAACAAATTTCAAATTTAAAAGAAGGGGAAAAAAACAGGATACAAGAATTGAATGTGACCTTTGGAACCAATTAGACAAAGAGTTTAGACCTGTCGGAGTGGGGGGCTTTAACATGGAGTGGAAGTTCCTCCACACTTGGAACACGATCCCTAAAGGAGCTTGGAGGAGGCACGGGCGGGGAATCTTTACCGGCATGGGGCGGATGGATTATGGTTAGGGATGGCAAAAAAGCCCAAGTGCGACGGGTATACCTGAAACCCGAAACACACGGGCCAGGTATACCCGAAGCCCGATGGGTATGGGCTTAAAATGGGAAAAAAATCGGGTACGGGTACGGGTAGGGGATTTAGTGATACCCGCCCGATACCCAGCCCGTTACTCGGCCCATTTACCCGAATAATACCCGAAATAATCATATTATAAATTTCCATATATACAACTTACTATATGCACTTATTACTATAGGACTAAGGTCTAGTGTTATCATCTCTTCAAAATTATACGAAGGCAACTAGTATTTTCATTTGTGGATATGTATTTGGCAGCTGCTTAGTGAACAAATAACTTATTTTTGAGCATGTATATCGGATTTGGAAGCTAGCACCCTTTACTATTTGGATGTTTATGCCATTAGGTGGTTCTGATACAATTAATTAATTAAGTAATTGTTTTGATTTAGTTTGGTATATGTGGTATGAATATAATATGGAAGTATTTAATCATATTTTCATTTGTTATAGTTATTAAAATTGTAAATTATATAAACATCAAAGTAAAAATTGCACATTTGTCCCAACGGGCATTTTTAAGAAATTAATGGGTATGCCCGATACCCGTGGGTATGCCCGATACCCGATGGGTAATTACCCGACAAATACCCGATGGGTAATTACCCGACAAATACCCGATGGGTAATGGGTCGGGTACGGGCCAAAGAATTACAACCAGGTACGGGCTTGGGATTACCAATACCCGGCCCAAAACCGGCCCATTGCCATCCTAATTATGGTGAGGTGGCGGTGTGTGGCTGGTTGTTGCTCGAGAGGTTTGTGATTGGTTGTTGTTGTTTAAGTTTTTTGTTGAACTGTATGTCCCAAAAAACACCTACAACCACCCCGTGGTTTTTAGGGCTTTTAAGGCAAAGCCCCCTCTGTTGATGTGGTAGCCACGTCTCGCTCCACGCCCCTTCCACTCCGAGTAGTATTACCAATTACCACTACCAACACTTTTGAATTTGTTACTACGTTTTCATTCTAGAAAATTTTATGGATTCACTCAAAAAATCGGTTTATCACCTCTAAGAGGGGTAGGGGCGCTCCACTAGTGATGGAATTCACAACATACAATCAAGTTCCGCCACGTCATCGAGCTTTATTCCATCACTAGTTATGGATTTTAGTGAAAATGTCTATCACTCACCACACCAACAATTTCCCTCACAAACTAACAATTTCCCTTAAATCAACACGCGTTATAGTAGCCACACATGCTCAAAGCCACGAGTGATGAGTAGCAGTGGCGGTGGTGTATCACTTGTTATAACTCTTGATGGTTTTTGTATAAAGGGGGCCCGACCCCTAAGTGTAGGTCTGCCTCTATCATATATGACATCTGACTTATGTGTAATTAATTAGTCACATGGGTTAATATATTGAAACATAAAGAGTGAATAGTTACCATATTTATGGACTCTTGACCAAAATTAAAACTAAGTTATTGCAAGCTTGGTGAGGTACTTCTTTTCTGCCTGAACTAATCACGTCAAAGGCAGCAAAACACATGGGTTGGGTTGAGAAATTGGTAATTGATGTGGTAGGACAGTAGGTGGTGGTCGTGGGCCATGTGGTAGTGGTAGGTGGTGGCGTGATGTATAAAACTAGCAATCGTACATCCTACGAGTGTGAATTCAGACAGGATAATCTTGGTTGAGACTTGGGACACAGCTAAGGTCAGAGTCAGAAATATATAATCACCTCACACTAATGTCACATTTTTAAAGGATCTCTTTTACTCAAGATTTTCTTGAAGAGTTAATTACTGTTTTCGTCCCTGTGGTTTGTCAAAAATCACTATTCAGTCCATTAGTTTAAAAATTGCGATTTCAGTCCCTGTGGTTTCACTTTCGTAACCATTTCAGTCCACCAACTTAACTCCATCCATGTATTCTGTTAACTTTGGGTGAAATTACCAAATTGCCCCTATGGTTTAATTAAAAAAAAACATTGGTCACAGGTTTCGAACCTGTGACCTTTGCTTTGAAATGTGATTGTTAAACCAATAGGCCATGTATCAAGATTGTGAATGAATTCAAATTGATTTCCTTATAACATAGCCTATTCATCATCATCTTCCCCAAACCTTTCATCTTTATCAATGGAGAAGTCACCATTAACCCTAAACCACCTCCGCCACACCACAACCACCTCCGCTATACACCACCACCATCCTCCTCACACACCACCGCACAACCACCTCTGCCTAACACCACCACCATCCTCGTCACACACCACTACACCTCCGCCACACACCACCACATCTCCGCCTCCGCCACACACCACCACACTGTCACACCCCGACCCGCAGCGGAAAAAGGTGATCGGGGCATGATTGGGTTATCATCAAAGCTCATGACATTTATTTTAACGTTTCATATTCATTAATACACTTTAATGGAAAATTACAATCAATATTACATCATGTCCTAAATATCAATCTAGGCTTCATTGTTTTCTTCTAAGGCATTTCCTATGTTTTCCTTGCTTCATCCTGTTCACCTGTATCATGTGTAAAAAGGGTTTTTTGGATCAACAAAAAGTTGGCGAGTGAATCCTGTGGAAAACATTTGAACAAGTTTATTTAATTGATTATAAAATAGAGTGCACAACCACACATGAGTAAAAATAGATGTAAACTTATTCACCAATCAATTTAATATTAAACAATACACACATGAACAATAATGGATCGTTTAGAGGCACGCGTTGCTCAACTCGTCTCTCACGAGGAACTGATGGGCCTAATGAATGAATTGCATAAACTTGACAATATGAAATACATAACTACAAACAATATAAACTCAATAATACACACATGAACGATAATGGATTTGTTTTGAGGCACGCGTTGCTCAACTCGTCTCCCACGAGGAACTGATGGGCTTAATGAATGACTTTCATATAAGTTGACAAAATGAAATACATAACCACAACAATATAAACAATCTAAGTTTAGATCACAATATGGTATGGCACAAGTTTAAATAAACGAGTTAATTATTTTGTGACACATGACACACCCCAAAACGTGTAATTAAAAAGTGAGAGTTGTAAGATTCACTCACATTGGGTGCGTTCGGTTTATAATGTTGAATGCACGCGAAGTTGGTTTTAACCACGAGTGAAATTAACCTAGATAATGGCATAATGTTTTGGTAAGTAAACGGGTTTTATTAATCCATTTTAGTAGGATTGTTGGGTGTATTTTTGTGAGTTTAAGGCTATTTTCTAACCTTAAAAATGTTATTTTTAAGTATTTTTAATTGATTTTTAAATAAAATAAATAAATAAAAATAATAAAAAAAATGTTGACTTTTTGACCGTTGACCATTGACTTTGACTGTTGACCGGTTCGTATGCGTGTATGTGTGCGCTGAGTGAGGCTCGAACCCGAGACCTCCCGTACGCGTGCACGCAGCTCTACCAACTGAGCTACGTGTCTAACCCGAAATATTTCTGTTTTTAATTATATTTATATACTAATTAGATTAAACTGAAAATCATTTATTTTTAAAAACGATTTAATGCGTCGGACCGGTGCGCTCCACAGGTCTCGAACCCGGGACCTGTGGTTTAGGTTAACACACAGTCCACCGCTGGACTGTGTGTTTAACTTGTTATATAATCTGATTTTTATTATACTTATATACAATTGAATAATTTCATTTCTGCCTTATTTAAAAAGTTGGATAATTGTCCGGACCGGTGCGGTAGTCCGGATTCGAACTCGTGACGTGTGTTTAAACATTCACACAGTCCACCGCTGGACTGTGTGTCTATCTTGGTTATTATTCTGGTTTTTATTAAACTTAACATATATCAGCAGTGAATCCGGTTCGGTAAAAAAAGAGCATTTTTATTAAGGCGAGTGTGCGTGGGACATGTATCGAACTCGAGACGTTTACGTGTTTAATGTGCACACAGTCCACCGCTGGACTGTGTGTCTAACCCGAGTTATAACTTGATTTTAATTATACATATACACAACTGAAACTTCGTCTTCTTCGTTGAATTTAACCAGAATCGGAAGTCCGACTGGTTCGATGTTTTAATCATGTTCTTTAGTGTTTTGAGGTTAATTACAGGTGAGATATATAAAAAGAATGAAAGATTTAAGCGTAAGGTATACCGACTGGACTCCTCTGTTTCTCCGGCGAAACTCCGGTGACAGCAGAAACTTCCGGCGACGTGTGTCCTGCGGCAGAGAGTCTTCAGCAAGCTTGAAATGGATGTGGGTGACTTCGGTATAAGCTCTGGGGGTTCAGTAAGGCTCAGAAGTGAAGGGTTCGGTTTTCCGGCGATGTGCAGAACTTTTCCGGCGAGTGGAATTACGTCGGGTAAAGGTGCGGTTTTGAGCGAAAAAGCTTGCAGAGGTTCGAGGAGGTATTTATAGGGCAGGTCATCGATGAATTTGGTCCGATTTCCGACTTGATTCGTCGGTTAGAAACTTTCCGGCGGTTATAACTTGTGTCGCGGACTCAGGCGTCGGTTATAACCGATGTCATAGTTAAAGTTTACGTTATAACTGAAGTAACCGTCAATTCTTGGCGAGTTAGTCGGGATTTCCGACGACTGCAATTAGGTACGCCGGTTTTTGAATTTGAGATTCATGATATGAATTAATTGACTCCCATAATTAACAAGAAATACAAGTGGCGCAGTGGTTGGAGAGTTGAGTGTTAAGTTGTTGTTGAACCGGTTGACTGACCCGGGTTCGAAACCCGGCAGCAACATTATATTTTTATTTCATTATTTTTAACAATTTTTCAAAAACAAATTATATATTCCAATATAATAATTAATTATGTATCGTTTAAAATTAATTTAGGCATTAAATACGCCACAAAATTTTAAACTGATTGTTCGGTTAATAAACGGAGCGGGTTTGGTAAAATCCGTTTTTTGACGGATGTTACAGTATCCCCTGCTTTTTAGAAATTTCGTCCCAAAATTTAAGTAGTGATATATTTGACTAAAAGAATGATGGTGTTTAGTTTGACAGTTACATACTAGAAAAGTAAGGGTTTAAGTTTTTGTTTGAGGCGGTAACGTTCCTTGTAAGGGTTAAGTACCCTGTTACAGGAATCGCTTTTTGTTGCCTATGTGACTCTACAACCAATACAACAAACACAAAATACTGAAAATGAAAAAATGTCTGTGCGATCAAGGCTCAATCAAACGGAGCCGATCGTATTGCATGTACTGAAAATGAAAATGTCTGTGCAATCAAGGCTCAATCAAGCGGAGCCGATCGTATTGCATGTACTGAAAATAATAATTTAATCTAAACAACAATCACACAAACAGCTTATACATGGAACCTCTCATAACCGCCTGATAATGCCTCCGATCCTTTGACAAGAATACTTATATATAGGAAGTACCAGCGGCGTATCCACCATATTCTTGTCAAATTTTCATTGGTTTTATCAGTAAGTTATGATTGGTTCTATGACTATAGAACATAAATAATCACAACAACTAATGTACCAAGAAATTACTAAATTCTATATAGAACTTCTCATAACCGTCTGACAATGCCTCTGGTCCTTTGACAAGAATACTTATATATAGGAAGTACCAACGGCGTATCCACCATATTCTTGTCAAATTTTCATTGGTTTTATCAGTAAGTTATAATTGGTCCTATGATGTAACTCTAGAACATAAATAACACAACAACCAATATTTGAATCCACATTCTGATAGCATATATGTTTGAATGGTGACAGTTCCTCTCTCGTTTGTTATGATGGAGAGGTTAGTTTATGTAGAAATGGAACACAATCCAATTTCTTTAAATAGCGAGATGATATAAATGTAACATAAATTTCAACCAAGACAATACTAAATCCTACATGGAACTTCTCATAACCGCCTGATAATGCCTCTGATCCTTTGGCAAGAATACTTATATATAGGAAGTACCAGCGGCGTATCCACCATATTCTTGTCAAATTTTCGTTGGTTTTATCCGCAAGTTATGATTAGTTACCAAGAAGCTACTAAATCCTACATAGAACTTCTCATAACCATCTAACAATACCTCTGATCCTTTGACAAGAATACTTATATATAGGAAGTACCAGCGGCGTATCCACCATATTCTCGTCAAATTTTCATTGGTTTTATCAGTGAATTATGATTAGTCCTATGTGACTCTACAACCAATACAACAAACACAAAATACTGAAAATGAAAAAATGTCTGTGCGATCAAGGCTCAATCAAACGGAGCCGATCGTATTGCATGTACTGAAAATGAAAATGTCTGTGCAATCAAGGCTCAATCAAGCGGAGCCGATCGTATTGCATGTACTGAAAATAATAATTTAATCTAAACAACAATCACACAAACAGCTTATACATGGAACCTCTCATAACCGCCTGATAATGCCACCGATCCTTTGACAAGAATACTTATATATAGGAAGTACCAGCGGCGTATCCATCATATTCTCGTCAAATTTTCATTGACTTTATCCGCAAGTTATGATTAGTTCTATGTGACTCTACAACAAACACAACAATCACAAGATACTGATAATGAAAAATGTCTGTGCGATCAAGGCTCAATCAAACGGAGCCGATCGTATTGCATGTACTGAAAATGAAAAATGTCTGTGCGATCAAGGCTCAATCAAACGGAGCCGATCGTATTGCATGTACTGAAAATAATAAATTTAATCTAAACAATAATCACACAACAGTTAATACATGGAACCTCTCATAACCGCCTGATAATGTCTCCGATCCTTTGACAAGAATACTTATATATAGGAAGTACCAGCGGCGTATCCACCATATTCTTTTCAAATTTTCATCGACTTTATCCACAAGTTATGATTAGTTCTATGTGACTCTACAACAAACACAACAACCACAAGATACTGATAATGAAAAATGTCTGTGCGATCAAGGCTCAATCAAACGGAGCCGATCGTATTGCATGTACTGAAAATGAAAAATGTCTGTGCGATCAAGGCTCAATCAAACGGAGCCGATCGTATGTGGGCACGCCGGGTTCATGCTCATAATGAAATGGGGAACATGCTCAACGCTCATAATGTAATGGGGAGCGGTGGCCTATGAAATTGCATATACTGAAAATAATAAACAATAATTACTCAAACAGTTTACACATGGAACCTCTCATAACCGCCAGATAATGCCTCCGATCCTTTGGCAAGAATACTTATATATAGGAAGTACCAGCGGCGTATCCACCATATTCTCGTCAAATTTTCATTGACTTTATCCGCAAGTTATGATTAGTTCTATGTGATAAAGAAAAACATAAAACTAAACGATTGGAGTTGAATCTGGATTTTCGGTGATGAGGACTAGTTGGGTATCTTCGTTTGGGCCGTCATTATCTTCGACAGGATTGGCGTTGATGTTGAAAACTCTTCCCCTTGCTGGTGGCCTAGTGATTGGATTTTCTTGATTTACTTGGTTAACTGGGTTTGACTGAGCTTGAGTGTTGATGATGTTAACCAATCGAGGGCACGTGTTTCTAAAGTGGGTAGGGTCGCCACAATTGAAACAAGCTCGAACATATGGGAACATGGGGTATTGGGGTTGTTGATAGGTTTGGATCATGTTTGGAGTAGGGTGAGAGATTTGGTTTTGAAAGGTGCGGCAAACCTTGCTCAAATGACCATAGCGTCCACAAGTTGCACATAGTCGACAAGGTAAGGTAAGGGGATGGTGATAAAAACAGTTGTTGCATCGAGGGTGAGGTCCAAGATATGGTTTCTTATTTGGGTAAGTTGAGTTGGGTGTCACTTGAGTGATTGGGATAGCTTGGATGGGTATGGCGTGTGAAGTTGTTGATTTCGTTGGATAGCAGCGAAAAGTTGCCCGTCTCTTTTTCTCTTAGAATTGGGTTGAGAAGGGGATTCGGTTTGGGTGTAGTCGGAGGTTTCAGTCGATGCTTTATCCTTCTTCTTCTCCTCCTTGAAGTCTTTGTTCCGGATTCGGTTCTCGGTGAGCTCTGTAGCTAACTCCATTGCTGCTTCCAAAGTTGCAGGCGTGGTACTTATTACAGAGTCTTGAATCTTTGACGGAAGACCTCGAATGTAGTGCTCGATCAACCGGTAGAGGGGAGTGAACAAGTTGGGAACCATCTGATGTAACTCGAGGAATCTTTTGTTGTATGTGGTGTGGTCTCCTTCCTTTTGCTTCAACGAATAAAATTCATCTTCTAATTTCTTGATTTCGCTCCTTGGGCAAAATCGTCTGGTCATGATTTCCTTCAATTCATCCCAAGTTAAAGTCATAGCATCTTCCACACCTCGTTTGGCCTTTTCTGTATTCCACCAAGTAAGTGCTATTCCATATAAACGACCAGTAGCATATCGCACTTTGCGATCATCGGGGCAATCGCAATTTAGAAAAGTGTTCTCCATTTCTTCAAACCAATGGAGGAGAGCGGTGACACCTTCAGTCCCTTTGTATTTTGGAGGGTCGCATGATTTGAAATGCTTGTAGGTGCATTTAGTGGTATTTGGGGGAGGGTTGATAACGTGTTGATCTTCTTGATTGACAGGATTAGCGGTAAGTGCTTGTTGGACTTGGATTACAATGTTGGGTATTACGGCAGCCATTTGTTTAGCGATTAGGGCAGCCATGTGCTCGCGGGCTTTTCCTGCTCTCATCTTCCTACGGGCGTGGTTAGAAGACATCTACAAGGAATACATGTCAAGAGTATGAGTTGGATGCTTTTGGGATCATGGGTCGCACTTAGGAATGAACATTCATAAAATAATTATAGAAAAATAAATCTACTACATCCATAGGATGTCTTGGGCTTTGCTCGTCATTAGGCCCTACATGCCGCCATACTTCACCTTCGTAATCATGTGGGC